>CM062289.1:191030663-193430663 GCA_031216915.1 Pictodentalium vernedei
TGAACGGAGAGCCCTCACGAAACTTCGAAAAAATAAGAAATTAGTAATTAAACCAGCCGACAAAGGTGGGTCGGTAGTTGTTCTATCTCGGGATAATTATATAAAGGAAGCCATGAGACAACTCAGCAATACTAAACATTATAAGAAAATAGATTCACTTATTTGGCCTAGTAATATTGAAAAATTCAATAAGATCTTAAAATTTCTCCTCGATGAAGGTCACATTACCAAAAAACAATTGAAATATTTAACAGCTAAGCTCAGTGCTCAAACAAGACAATTTTATATCCTACCAAAGATCCACAAGGACCGTTCTTCATGGACGGATGACTTAACT
Organism: Pictodentalium vernedei; assembly: GCA_031216915.1. Taxonomy (NCBI): domain Eukaryota; kingdom Metazoa; phylum Mollusca; class Scaphopoda; order Dentaliida; family Dentaliidae; genus Pictodentalium; species Pictodentalium vernedei. The sequence goes on from CM062289.1 coordinate 191,031,001, forward strand.
CCACCCGGGAGGCCAATTGTATCAGATTGTAATTCGGAATCTTATGCGATCTCGGAATTAATTGATTATCATCTGAAACCTATAGCAAATAGACATCCGAGCTATCTAAAAAATACACAGGATTTCCTGTCAAAAATTTCGAAATTGAAAATATCGAAAAATGCAATTCTGGCTACTTTGGATATCGACAGTATGTATACCAACATTGATATTGATAAAGGTGTTAAATCAGTTAAAAATGCATTTGAAAAATATCCGGATGCGAAACGCCCGGATGAACAAATTTTGGATCTTTTAGAGCTGAGCTTAAAAGGTAATGACTTTCAATTCAATGGAGAATATTTTCTACAAATAATGGGTTGTCCTATGGGCAAAAGATTCAGTCCTAATTTTGCAAGCATTTATGTAGCGGAATGGGAGGAAAATGCCTTAAGCAAATGTGCAAAGCATCCTCTCGTATATCTCAGGTACTTAGATGACATTTTTATTATTTGGGAACATTCAAAAGAAGATTTTGATGAATTTTTAGAAATTTTGAACAATCACGATCCAAATATTAAATTGAAAGCTACTATCAGTGAAAATTCTGTTGATTTTCTCGATGTGACCGTGTATAAAGGCAAGCAATTTCAGGCGTCCGGTCATTTAGATTATAAAGTGTATTTTAAACCAACTGATTCACATCAATTGTTGCACACAAAATCATTTCATCCTCAACATACATTTAAAGGTATCATCAAATCACAACTCATTCGTTTCCACCGCAATTCAAGTGATAAGGTAAATTTCAATGAGGCTTGTTCTACTCTATTTGGCGCCCTCAGATCGAGAGGGTACTCGCTGCGTCTCTTGCGTAGCCTGAAATCCCAAACCCTGAAAAAGCTCGAAAGTCCAGCTGAAACTACCGATTTCGAACCACTGAAGATTGAACACAACAGACCGTTGCAGAATGGTAGTGGCGCGGTATTTAATTGCAAAAAGCCTCGTTGTAGACTGCATACTTTTATGCCTGATCAGAAAGAGGAATTTTCCTCCGAACAAACGAAAAATCGTTATCAGATCCGTAACCCCCTCCATTGTGATTCACCAAACATTATTTACCTTATCACTTGTAAGCGATGTCGGAAACAGTATGTTGGTCAAAGTCAAAATCCTTTTCGAGAACGTGCTACTAGACACAAACAGGATATAAAACATAATGCTGATGCCCCAGTAGCACAACATTTTAACCTTCCTGGCCATTCTTTGGACGATTTCGAAATCCACCCAATTGAACAACCACCAATTAAAGACACATTAGAAGAAACGGATGAATTTAGAAAAAAACGTGAAGCTTTTTGGATCAATACGCTTCAAACCCTCTGGCCATTTGGTATGAACATATCAGAGGGCGAATGCGAAAGGAGGTCCATCATTCCTTTCACTTTAACGTACAACAGAATGAATATCGAAATAGCAAAAATGTTAAAAGATGAATTCAATTTTACCAATGCTAAATTAAATGAACCTTTGAATCTTCGACCTGTCATCGCCTATAAGAAAAACAAAAGCTTGCGTAACATCCTTGTAAGGACTAAATTAGAGCCCATCAATGAATAACATCAATTATTGCCAGTCAGTTTAACCAGTTCCTAAGCTCATCACTTAGTTTAAATCAAATTTGGTGTAATTTTTTGTCATGTTTGAAACCCATCTGGGTTCAGTAAATGAAAACAATTTTTCGGCGGCATATTAAAAGAAAAAAACGTTTCAGTATGAAATGTCTGTGCCAGTGCGATTTTTTAACCTCAAACACACACACACACACACAAACGTGTCACTTAGGCAATTATTCCCAAAATGCATTTTGAAGCATGGGGAGTTATTACATGCAATAAAGAAAATTGACTCATATAGCCCAGCATTGCTTTATGTCCTGCATCTTTCATCCTTTACCTAACACAAGTTGAAGCCAACAGTACAAATTATTTTTCTGAAACATCAGATTTTTTCATTTTTTTACTTCTAACCATGGAACAAGCTCATCAAGTTTGTTCCATTAATAGGTCATGAGGTATGGTTTGAAGTAGAGAAATGAACAAATAAAATTTGAATAGCAAATTTTGTATATCATGAGTGCAGATATGGCAGATTCGTTAGGTAAACTATTAACAAAAAATGGCTCCGACTATTTTGTGTCTAAGCATTGCCATCCTCTCATATATCTCAGATATTTAGATGACATTTTTATTATTTGGGAACATTCAAAAGAAGATTTTGATGATTTTTTAGAAATTTTGAACAATCACGATCCAAATATTAAATTGAAAGCTACTATCAGTGAAAATTCTGTTGATTTTCTGGATGTGACCGTGTATAAAGGCAAGCAATTTCAGGCGTCTGGTCATTTAGATTATAAAGTATATTTTAAACCAACTGATTCACATCAATTGTTGCACACAAAATCATTTCATCCTCAACATACATTTAAAGGTATCATCAAATCACAGCTCATTCGTTTCCACCGCAATTCAAGTGATAAGGTAAATTTCAATGAGGCTTGTTCTACTCTATTTGGCGCCCTCAGATCGAGAGGGTACTCGCTGCACCTTTTGCGTAGCCTGAAATCCCAAACCCTGAAGAAGCTCGAAAGTCCAGCTGAAACTACCGATTTCGAACCACTGAAGATTGAACACAACAGACCGTTGCAAAATAGTAGTGGCGCGGTATTTAATTGCAAAAAGCCTCGTTGTAGACTGCATACATTTATGCCTGATCAGAAAGAGGAATTTTCCTCCGAACAAACGAAAAATCATTATCAGATCCGTAACCCACTCCATTGTGATTCACCAAACATTATTTACCTTATCACTTGTAAGCGATGTCGGAAACATATGTTGGTCAAAGTCAAAATCCTTTCCGAGAACATGCTACTAGACACAAACAGGATATAAAACATAATGCTGATGCCCCAGTAGCACAACATTTTAACCTTCCTGGCCATTCTTTGGACGATTTCGAAATCCACCCAATTGAACAACCACCAATTAAAGACACATTAGAAGAAACGGATGAATTTAGAAAAAACGTGAAGCTTTTTGGATCAATACGCTTCAAACCCTCTGGCCATTTGGTATGAACATATCAGAGGGCGAATGCGAAAGGAGGTCCATCATTCCTTTCACTTTAACGTACAACAGAATGAATATCGAAATAGCAAAAATATTAAAAGATGAATTCAATTTTACCAATGCTAAATTAAATGAACCTTTGAATCTTCGACCTGTCATCGCCTATAAGAAAAACAAAAGCTTGCGTAACATCCTTGTAGTGACTAAATTAGAGCCCATCAGTGAATAACATCAATTATTGCCAGTCAGTTTAACCAGTTCCTAAGCTCATCACTTAGTTTAAATCAATTTTATGTACTTTTTTGTCATGTTTGAAACCCATTAGGGTTCAGTAAATGAAAACAATTTTTCGGCGGCATATTAAAAGAAAAAAACGTTTCAGTATGAAATGTCTGTGCCAGTGCGATTTTTTAACCTCAAACACACACACACACACACACACACACACACACACACACACACACACACACACACACACACACACACACACACACACACACACACACACAGTCTTGTTTACCCTACATACCGAGGTACCCCATTGTTTGTCCTTTGTGTGGACTAACGGTTTCTACCTCGTTTTGCCGGTACAGTTCTGGGAAAACAACCGAGGTAAAGGGTTTCTTTTGCCGTTTGTACCTCGGTAAGGCGAAACACGCAAACTCTTTTGTCTAGTTACCTCGTCAAGTTGGTAAGACAAACCCACACACACACACACACACACACACACACACACACACAAACGTGTCACTTAGGCAATTATTCCCAAAATGCATTTTGAAGCATGGGGAGTTATTACATGCAATAAAGAAAATTGACTCATATAGCCCAGCATTGCTTTATGTCCTGCATCTTTCATCCTTTACCTAACACAAGTTGAAGCCAACAGTACAAATTATTTTTCTGAAACATCAGATTTTTTCATTTTTTTACTTCTAACCATGGAACAAGCTCATCAAGTTTGTTCCATTAATAGGTCATGAGGTATGGTTTGAAGTAGAGAAATGAAAAAATAAAATTTGAATAGCAAATTTTGTATATCATGAGTGCAGATATGGCAGATTCGTTAGGTAAACTATTAACAAAAAATGGCTCCGACTATTTTGCGTCTAAGCATTGCCATTCCTGGGAAAGTCGGGCTGCATGCGTGACATCACTCTAGTTTCTATTGATTGGATGTTAATAGATGTAATATTCAGCAACTAAGACTATATTATATGCTGTTTAATATTTAGTATCCATCTTCATTAGCTCACATGGATTTTCTTTCGGAAGATTGGGAGGGGGTGCTCTGTGTGAATATAATGTCCTTTTGTTTTACATACATTGCCCTCCCGGTAGATTAAAAAAATTTCTAATGTAATTCCTCTGTAACTTTGTATATTAGGCTCACTCAAGTGGACAGGATTTCTAATAATATCACTGCCCACAATGTTAGAATCTTGTCCTTTTCACTAGCATTAGCTTATATGTCATTTAATTTTTGGTCATTATTCTTTCCCCTTCTTATCTTCTATGGATATTATTAGTTACCCCGTGTCTGATCACGTGGTACAGGTTTTTACCTACCCGAAACCAGCCGTATCCCAGGAGGCCGAAGGCCGAATGGGATACAGTTGGCTTCGGGTAGGTAAAAACCCATACCACGTGATCAGACACGGGGTAACAAATTTATCTATTGACTTTCCGTTTTAGAAGTACAATCTATTTCATGTGTGAACACACACAGCATGAGATCTTTTATCTTCCATTGTTGAGCCATACAGGTTTCTGCGGAATTTTTGTGCAAAAGAGTTTTTGTGAAAATATGCTGATATGACTAGTATAAAAAAACGATTGAATTTCTTTTTTTCTTTTTTGTCTCAAAAACATAGTTTATGAACCCCACATTGGAGGGTACTCGACAAGCTCATTCCAATAAGGGGTCATGAGCTATATTTTGGAGATAAAAAATTAAAATATAATACATGTACACTGTAAAACTGGAATGACGATTTTTTGCGAATAGTGCAGGCCGTGATCAGACATGGGATAACAAATTTACATGCATCTATTGACTTTGAAGTATTTCATTTATATGAACACGCAAGGAGGGGGAACTTTATCTTCGACTATTGAGCCACACAGTTTTGGGGGGGATTTTTTGTGTTTTTCAATTATATTCTGGTATGGTACGATCATACAAACATTTGTTGTGCCGTCTGACTTCTGCCTTCCAGTTATCGGTAAATTGATTTCGATGAATGCGTCTTCTATGGGGTATGGACAGTTTGTAGATTTCGGAACGAGGCTTCCACTGGGTATGGGAAATTTGTCAGTGGCTGGGTGGACGTATTGTGGGTTTCAATGAATATGGTCTCATACCACGTATCTATCAACCAATCAAATCAAAAAATTCACTTTAGTCAATAGATAAATATACATTTCTGTTTGGCTGACTCAGTTTCCTTTTTACCATTGCAGGTGAAGGTGGTAACCCTCATCACAGTAGGGATAATTACTATTTTGTTACTTGGTTGAAATTGTAACTATTGTGTTGGCACTATTTCTCAGTATGTCTTGTTAACACAGTTTTATTCCATTTTCTGGTATATATTTAATCTTAAATCAAATGAAACCAAATCCTATATTACTGTAGGAACAAGTACTATAAAGCCTGCCTGGTTTTATTGTTGTTTAAGTAATTATTTGAAGGAATGGAATAATGCATTCCAGAGAATAAAATCTCAGATTTTGAGATAACCTATTTACCGTTCGTCTGGATACAATAAAGAGGACCCATTACAGTACAGCCACCATGGATGGGTCAAAATCTGGCAGTGGGCATTTTTCCATGCATATAATTCAGAGATGATCTGCTATGACACCTAGCAAAATTTCCACCAATGAAGCACCGGGGTGTAATAGCAGATCATCTCTGGATTATATGCATGGAAAAAAGACAACCCATGGGTTTTGACACATCTACAATGGCCTTACCATATGACAGTTCACAGATTTCGAAAGCATCAGTGGCAAGCACAAGGGGCATCAGCTGTCTTAGTGAGTTTGAGCATTGAAGAGAGGTGTCTTCCCTCAGGAACATTTTAAAACAGTGCTATAAAATATGGTGGTGAGACACAACCTTTTGACGAATTGTTTGTAGTTCCAGATGAACAGTTTTTCAGTTTTCTGTTTTTTTTTCATTTAGACAACCACCAAAGGAATGATAAAACCGTTCCTCTCAAATTTTATGGTCTGCATTCACATATTATATTTTATATTGTGTTCTTGTTATATGTTCATGTTATATTTTCATCATTTTCCTTTTTAACCCCATTCTTGGAAAATGCTGAATTATTATTTACTATTGTCATGATAGCATTAACTGCCTCCCATGCTTAAATAAGACCTCCATTATATCTGTTAATCAGACACAGTACACATTATACTCTCTCCACCAATTGTTCATTTGGCACTGTGTTATTTTGGTAAGATTTAAAGAAATTAAAACTTTATACCAAATTTTATTTCTTATTTTCCTTACCAAAGTAACACAAAAATGGTGCCCTCCCAGCAATATAAACTGTCATTTATATGTGCTTGCCTTCCCGCTCTCATGTATACATGTGTTATTGTCTTTTGAAAATTTGGAAACTGACTTTGTGCATGACTGGCGGAAATTGGACAGTAGGCGATTGTTCTTTGTAGGATACCAGTCACTAGGTTCTTGTGTACCTACACAAATTGTCACCTGGTGAACTCAGTTTGCCTTAAATTTTGTCTTTTGGCTATTTTATGTCTCCTAAATGATTTTTATTTGGGTTCTCCAAAATTTACCCTTTTTATCACTTGAGAGAAAGGAAGAGGAATAGGCACTTGTGTTACTTTGATAAGTATAAAAGGAAATAAAATTTGGTATAAAATTTTAATTTTTAAGAGGTCAAGCCTGCAGGAGAATTTGGACACCAAGTTACCACAAAATTAGGCTACTCATCAAACCCATAATAAAGATGTTCTAACCCTTTATCTAACAAGTCACCCACGTATGCCTGTGTCATTTAAAATAATTTCAACAAGGCCATATCATGTGATTCCCTCATTCGAATGAGCTTGTCAAGTGCATTCCAGTGAGGGGTCACATGATATGGTTTTGTTAAAAAATGTTAAAATATTTTTAAAAAAAATGATAATTAAGATAACAAATTTTGATATCATGTGTGTTTGGGTAAAGGTTTCTTTTTCATGTAGCATCTTACATCTACCAGCATGGCTGTCATCGATGTTGTCATCACACAGTCAGGGACTGGACTTATTTACAAGGCAGGGACTCTGAAACAGAAATCTGAAAAGTTGATAGGTGGGCTTATTTTCAATTATGGGCATATTCCTGAGTCAGTGTGGTAGCCTAACTGGTATTGAAGTGAAGGAAAGAATACAACAGAAAAATATAAAAAATAAGAAAAAGGAGAATCATTCAACTTTTCTTAACCCTTAAGGTCCTGGACAATAGGGCTTCACAGTATTTCAGTATTTCATCAAAACTCAGTATTTTTTTCATTATCGATACTGTACCGAGTCAGTTTCAACCAAGCCAGAAAATAAGCAGACTGACATCTGCAAAATGAGGTCTCCAGAGGGTGAATTTAGTGATGCTACCCTGCATAGCAGGGTAGCATTACTAAATTTACCCTCTGTGAACCTCAATCTGAAGTGAGGGTCATAAAACTAAACAGAAAGAGGTACCAGAGGATAAATTGGCCCACTGTATGAGATAGCCTCATCAAATTCACCCTCAGGCTGCTTGTCATAAATGATTGATTGATTTTTCTGATACTGTTTGAATGAAATGCACCAAGTGTTTTGATTAATAAACACGCCTCCTCTATTCTGTTCTATTCTATTCGAAACAGATCTGTGGCTTACTCCCCCATGTTATAATTGGTTGTACTAAAATCAAAGGAAGTGCCGCGGTACTGACTTTTGCTCAGTCTTTGTGTAGAACTTTGCATTAGTAATAAGCCATACAAATGTTTGGCGATTGTTTCGACAGTGACTGTTATATACAATGGGAAGAGTTGTTAAGGTCAATGAGCATGAATAGAATAAAAAAAAAAAAAAATTTTGGCCCATGTTTTTTTTTTTTGCAATTTATTTACTGAAGAATGTTAGCTTATTTGTGTGACCCTATAATTGGCTTAATGTTCACTGAAACTGCATAAAAAGTGCTTTATATTGTTATGTTTATTGCTTGATTTATTAAATTATTACAAGACTTAATAAACTAACCAAACAAAGATTATCAGTTCATAAATACTCATATCGCTGTATTAAAAAAATACCGTTCTTGTTATTATTACAAATTGGAATACCGTGAAGCTCTACTGGACAAGTGTCCTGAATTCACACCAGCATAAAGCTTCTGTACTTCCATTGGCTTAGCAGTGATTTCTAGTCAAGTCTTGGCTGCCTTAAGAGGCAGCCAAGACTTGACTAAAAACCACTGCCTACTTAATTTGTCTGTTGTCAGCATGACTTCCATGTGTGGCATGTTAAGGGCACTTGTTCTGAGGTCAGAACAGTTGGAAATAGGCCTTCAAGGGTTAAATGACTTAATTAACCTGAAGTGTTGGATACACAGGAAAGAATCAGGTCATATTCAACTCATCTTCTTCATGTCTTAGTTAAAAAACAAATTGCCTCTCACTTAATATTTGAGACAATGTGAAGTTGTTTTGCAACAGCTAACAAAACCTATATTGAATATTCATCCACCAGTTCTGTAATAAATGTCCTTATCTCAAACCATGATGCACATGCCAAATTATAAACTCACTGAAGATTTATCAATGTTTTACCAGTTTTCGACACCAAAAAAGGTCAAAACAGTTTCCAAGCTCTAACTCAAAAAATGCTTTGGCCTGTGGGCCCCAGTGATGATATCCATCAAAAAGTACAGTGGAGTCCACTTAATTGGATATCTTTTAATTGAATATTCCAGTTAATTGATATAACTTCCAAACACCAACCATTTACTATACCTTCAATGTTCCTTCAACATATATTTGCCCTGTTAATTGCATATAAGTTATAGAGTAAACTCCTGTTAATTGAATTTAAAATCACGTAATTTGTCAAACAATTCCCCCAACAACCACTGAATTTCCCACATTTATAGACATTTTGGCCTCAATACATCCAATGCAGGTATTTAATGTATTATATATTGTTTAACAGAGCACAATGAGCTCTTTTGAACAAGATATCATAGAATAAATACTCTAGATTATCACTAAAAACAGGAAAATGACTGCATTCCTGTTAATTATGTGCTCCTGTTAATTGAATATATATACTATAATAATAATAGATCACTTTTAAATGTCCTTTCTGTTCAAGCCGAATGGTTATAACATTTTTAAAGTGAAGATCCAATGGGCTTCACAAAGTTTGAGCTATTCAGTAGTATTACTTCCCTATGGATCGGAATCCAGTACCTGTATGATATGATAGCAGATGTCAGGTATGGAATGATTATTCCGTTAAAGTGGAAAGCAATGTGAGTGTCCATGTTTGAAGTTACTATCTGCTAAATGTTCTCGTATGCAGATATTAAAGTGTCTTAAGTGTGAAGCATTTCTCCAGGAATAATGCCTGGTATTGAAGTTTGAGTTTTTTAATACACAGATTTCTGTTGTTGCAGTAAGCAGGCTTGTAGTCTTCATTGACAGAGGTAATTGGTGATGTACAGCGTCTCTTAGCCACTCATCTGTATCCAATATTAAAATTGTCGTTGTGCTGGTACTTGACACTAAATTTAAGTAACTAATAGAGGCTCCAGCTGGTTCTTGTTCTGCCATAACTGTAGCAACAGGTCTGATGTACAAAACTAGGAATAGATCACCTCAATTGAGTTCGAGGGGACCCGTGCTTAAGTATCTTGTATATGGTGTCTGAGTTGTCAGCCTAACCGGTTTCATTCTTATGTGAACTTCGTCAGAGGTAGAGGGTCTATGAGTGGCTCTGCTTATATATATATTCTCTCCGGCCTTGGTGATGGCTGCAGAGTCATTGGTTTAGTGTGACGGCTCCATACGATGGGTTGATAGGCATTTTGTTGTATCGGTGAAATGTTCGTTTTGTGGTGGATGCCTATTATTTAATGATGTAATTTGATTATTTGAGTCATCTTCGAAATTCCCCGGAAGTGGGTTACTGAAACCAGGCAAGCCGGTACCCTTATGTATATTTTATGAACCTGATAATTTTGTAAATATTGTTGTTAGTGAAGGAGAATGTGTGAGTTCTGTGGTAACCTTTACAAAGGTAGACAAGTTTTGAGAGACATGTCAATGTCACACACCTACAAAGAGGACTCGCCAAATGCAATAGCTGCAATGTGATCTTCAAGCAGCTGCTGTCCGACGCCACCAGGACATTACCAAACAATTAACTCCCTGCTTTTTGAACTCGCCAGCTTGAGTTTACATTTTGTATTTTATATATTACACAAAAATTTAAATCGGTAACAACACAACAATACATTTAGCTTGTTTTATTACATTTTATTTTATTTTTCAACAACTCAAGCATAATCACAAACACTGGTGTTTCCATCACATCGATATTATTTCATTCTTTTCCTTCTAATCTGTAACAATCTGACTACATTTACCAATTATCATTCTGGACTACATGAGCTATAACATGATAGTTTGTCTTTCACTACCTACAATATGTACAAAACTATCAGGTTCATAAACTATACATTAGAGTCATTTGTGGTAGAGGCTCTCGAAAGTGCTTAAAAATATTCTGGAAAACTTGAAAAATAAGAATTTTTTTCTCTCACAGTCATGTACAAACTGTGAATATGTCCAGATACTGATGTAAAGATTATAAATCAGGAAAAAATTATTGTGGTCCTATATTTCTCCATTGAAGAGTTATGATAGAGATTTGTACATTATTCTATGTTTCAGAATAAATGGCACCAAGAGAGATGTCCAGATACATCCTTTTAGTGCTGCAAGATCAAAATACAGTGAAGGTGACAAAATCTTTTTGAAGATCAAAGAAGATAAAGTAAGTGTTAACTAATTGTTGTTTTCAATGATTAGTAGACTGATCATTGTGTTTGTTTGTCTACTGGGGTTTAACATCATTTTCAACAGCCAGGGTCACATCATGTTGTAAGATTGATCCTAATATTCTCACATAATTTAACCCTTTGAACTCAAGAGCCCCTTTTCTTGGCATGGGAACATGATACATCATAGTTTCATCAAGTAGGATGGAAGCTAAATGAATGTGTGGGGTAGACCCATCAATATTTTCAATGTGCAGCCAGGAGGCTTCCCGTTGAAATTATTAATTGGTCTAACCACAAATACTGAATGTGGACTCTTTCAACTGCAGCCATTGAATTGACATGGAATATCCTATCAGGGCTCAAAGGTTAATATATAATGCAGGCTTTGTTATATGTATCTTAGTAATAGTAACTTCTTCGACATGAAATGCACTACGAAGCTGAAATTGTAAGGAGTCAGTGAGGATATTTTGAAGAATTTTGTGTACAATTTATTTTTTAGTTAAAAGAAGGAATGTCAGTATGCTTATTGCTTTCTGATTTTCAGGCGATACTTCCTGATGAAGGTGCATTCGACTGGACAAACTCAATCTTAGGACAAAAATAGAAACATATCTCTCTATACACGACAGATAGTCACCAATATCTCTGAGCATGCAACAATCTGTCTAGTCAGTAGTAGCTATGTATCAGTTTTCTTTAACTGAATACTATAAGTTACGGTACTGTGCAAACAAAAGTAGATAGAGAACTTTGACCAGATCACAACTGTGCCATGTTCTGGTTAAAATTATCTCCATTTTCTTCTTTCCTTCAACACTGTATAATTTCAGATGTCAAAAAAGATATGAGAGAACATTAAATCTTAGATGTTATTATGTCTCCCCTTCACCGAAGGGAGACATATTGTTTTACCCTGAATTCTTCTTCTCGTTCTTGTTGGTGTTCTTGTTGTTCTTGTTGTTGTTCTTCTTCTCATACAACCGTGTCCGGGCCAGAACTTTTTTATCTTTTCACCTAGGCTTATGATATTTAGCATATGGGTGTATCACTATGAGAAGATGTGTTGCGTAACATCATGACCCACATATGACCTAGATCTTTGATCTCAAGGTCAAATTACTGATTTTTTGGAAGTAAGATTGTCCGTGCAAGAACTTATTTACCTTTTCACCTTGGCTTATGATATTAGGCATGTGGGTGTATCACCTTGAGACGATGTGTTGTGACCCACATATGACCTTGACCTTTGACCTCAAGGTCAAATTATTGATTTTTTTTTATCTTTTGACCCAGGCTTATGATATTTGGCATGTGGGTATATCACCATGAGACGATGTACCATCATGACCCACATATGACATTGACCTTTGACCTCAGGGTCAAATTACTGATTTTTTGGCTAGTAAGGTCAAATTATTGGGGTTTTTATCTTTTGACCTAGGCTTGTGATATTTGGTATGATATTTGATATGTGGGTGTATCACCACAGGACAATGTGTCACGTACTATCATGACCCACATATGACCTTGACCTCAAGGTCAAATTATTGATTTTATCTTTTGACATAGGCTTATGATATTTGGCATGGGGGTGTATCACCATGAGACGATGTACCATCATGACCCACATATGACTTGATCTTTGACCTCGACCCATATATGACCTTGACCTTTGACCTCAAGGTCAAATTATTGATTTTTTATCTTTTGACCTAGGCTTATGATATTTGGCTTGTGGGTGTATCACAATGAGACGATGTACCATCATGACCCACATGGCATTGACCTTTGACCTCAGGGTCAAATTACTGAGTTTTTGGCAAGTTAGCTTGTCTGGGCCAGAACTTTTTTACCTTTTCACCTTGGTTTATGATATTAGGCATGTGGGTGTATCACAATGAGACGATGTGTCATGTACCATTATGATCCACATATGACCTTGACCTTTGACCTCAAGGTCACATTATTGACTTTTTAGCTCACCGAAGGGAGCTTAACTTATCACTTGCTGTCATCGTCCGTCGTCGTTGTGAACATTTTTCAAACGACTTCTCCTCTGAAACCACTGGTCCGATTTTCACGAAACTTATGTGGATGTTCATTACTATATGGCAATTCATGTTTGTTTAAATGAAATGGCCATGTCCCTTGGGGGCTCTGTATGGGATATAACTCTGATAGCACCGTATGAATTATAGAAAAATTATTAAAAAATCATCTTCTCCAGAACCAATGGGCAGGATCTTTTGATATTTGGTATGCAGCATCTTGGTATGGGTCTGATTCAAGTTTGTACAAATCGAGTCCCTGAACCAATATTGGGGCTCACTATGGGGGCGTGAATTTTTACTTAGTGCAATTTAAGAAAAATTCTTTAAAAATCTTCTTCTCCAGAACCAATGGGCAGAATCTTTTGATATTTGTTATGCACCATCTTGGTATGGGTCTGATTCAAGTTTGTTCATATCGAGTTCCTTGATAAATATTGGGGCTCCCTATAGGGGCATGAATTTTTACTTAGTGCAATTCAAGGAAAAATCTTCTTCTCCAGAACCAGTGGGCAGAATCTTTTGATATTTGGTATACAGCATCTTGGTATGGGTCTGATTCAAGTTTGTTCAAATGGAGTCCCTTGATCAATTTTGGGGCTCACTATGGAGACTATGAATTTTTACTTAGTGCAATTTAAGAAAAAAAATTTAAAAATCTTCTTCTCCAGAACCAATGGGCAGGATCTTTTGATATTTGGTATACAGCATCTTGGTATGGGTCTGATTCAAGTTTGTTCAAATTGAGTCTCTCGATCAATATTGGGGCTCACTAAAGGGGTGTGAAATTTTACTTAGTGCAATTTAAGAAAATTTCTTTAAAAATCTTCTTTTCCGGAACAGATGGGCAGAATCATTTGATATTTCGTATACAGCATCTTGGTATGGGTCTAATTCAAGTTTGTTCAAATTGAATCCCCCGTTCAATATTGGGGATCACTATAGGGGTGTGAATTTTTACTTAGTGCAATTTAAGAAAAAATCTTTAACAATCTTCTTCACCAGAACCAGTGGGCAGAATCTTTAAATATTTGGTATGCAGCATCTTGGTATGGGTTGGATTCACATTTGTTCAAATTGAGTCTTTTGATCAATATTGGGGCTCACGATGGGGGCGTGAATTTTTACTTAGTACAGTTCAAGAAAAATTCTTTAATAATCTTCTCCAGAACCAGTGGGCAGAATCTTTTGATATTTGGTATGCAGGATGCTAGTATGGGTCTGATTCAAGTTTGTGCCCCCGATCAATATTTGGGCGCAATATGAGGGCATGAATTTTTAAGTTGTGCAAATCAAGTCTAATTCTTTAAAAGTCTTCTCCTCCAGAACCTGCATGCAGAGTCTTTTGATATTTGGTATACTGCATTCTAGTATGGGCTTGATTCAAGTTTGTACAAATTGAGTCCCTTTGTTCATATTAAGGCTCATTATGGGAATTTGAATTTCAACTTGGTGCAATTTACAATTTTTCAAACGACTTCTCCTCTAAAACCACTGGTCCGATTTTCACGAAACTTCATGAGGAAGTTTATTACTATATGGCAATTCATGTTTGTCAAATGAAATGGCCATGTCCCTTGGGGGCTCTGTATGGGGCATAACTCTGATAGCACCATATGAATTATAGAAAAATTATTAAAAAATCTTCTTCTCCAGACCCAGGGGACAGAATCTTCTGATTCTTGGTATGCAGCATCTTGGTATGGGTCTGATTCAAGTTTGTTCAATTCGAGTCCCTCAACCAATATTGGAGCTCACTATGGGGGCATGAATTTTTACTTGGTGCAATTTAAGAAAAATTGTTTAAAAATCTTCTTCTCCAGAACCAATGGGCAGAATCTTTTGATATTTGGTATGCAGAATCTTGGTATGGGTCTGATTCAGATTTGTTCAGATCGAGTCCCTCAACCAATATTGGGGCTCATTATGGGGGTGTGAATTTTTACTTCGTGCAATTTAAAAAAATCTTTTAAAAATCTTCTTCTCCAGAACCAATGGGCTGAATCTTTTGATATTTTTGTATGCAGCATCTTGGAGTGGGTCTGATTCAAGTTTGTTCAAATCCAGTCCCTTGATCAATATTGGGGCTCCCTATAGGGGCATGAATTTTTCCTTAATGCAGTTTAAGGAAAAATCTTCTTCTCCAGAACCATTGAGCAGAATCTTTCGATATTTGGTATGCAGCAACTTGGTATGAGTCTGATTCAACTTTGTTCAAATCGAGTTCCTCGATCAATATTAGGGCTACCTATGGGGGCGTGGATTTTTACTTGGTGCAATTTAAGAAAAAAATCTACAAAAATTTTCTTCTCTAGAATAAGTGGTCAGAATCTTTTGATATTTGGTATGCAGCATCTTGGTATGGGTCTGATTCTCATTTGTTCAAATCGAGTCCCTCGATCAATGTTGAGACTCCCTATGGGCCGTGAATTTTCACTTAGTGCAATTTAAGAAAAAATTCTTTAAAAATCTTCTTCTCCCGAACCATTGGGCAAAATCTTTTGATATTTGGTATGTAGCATCTTAGTAAGGTTCTGATTCAGGTTTGTTCAAATTGAGTCCCTTGATCAATATTGGGTCTCACTATGGGTGCGTGAATGTTTACTTTGTGCAATTCAAGGACAATTTTTTAAAAATCTTCTTCAGAACCATCGTGCAGAATCTTTTGATATTTGATCAGCAGAATTGTTCCATTCAGTCCTGTTGATGTTTTAGCTCCACAGAGAGTATAGATTTACTCTGTAGAACCTTAAGAATAGCTTTTGATAAAATTTGTGTCTTAACATCTTAACAGTATGGAACATTTGGTGTCGCCTAAGGCCCCCCTGGGGCCTCTTGTTTTTTTAATCTTTTGACCTAGGCATATGATTTTTGGCTTGTGAGTGTATCACCAAAAGACGATGTGTCACGTACCATCATGACCTACCTTGACTTTTGACCTCAAGGTCAAATTATTGATTTTTTTTTTATCTTTTCACCTAGGCTTATGATATTTGGCATGTGGGTGTATCACCGTAAGACAACATTGTATCATATACTATTGTGATGACAGATGACCTTGATCTTTGACATCGAGGACAAATTATTGAATTGTTCAGCTAGGTTTATGATATTTGGTATATGAATGCAAAGCCAGGCTGATGTGTCACATTCTATCTTGAGCTTCCATGATCTTGACATTTGACCTTTAGTTTGATCTTGTTAGTTGTAAGTTGGAAGCATGGAACTAATCGAAGAGGAGACATGTGTCTTAGTTCACTAAAACAGTTCCGTCTAGTTTTTATATGCTTTTCTTCATTTGGTTCTATATTTCTCAGGATTTTATGCCTGCAGTCTTGACCGACTTGTTAACTGTGTCCTGTCCATATCATGATCTGATCGAGAAAAGTAGTATAATGGAATGTTTTTGTAAATAAAGTGTATAATAAATGGTAATTGAATAAAAAATCTCCTTTTAATTTAATAAAAAAATCTTGTAATATGTCAAGAAATTACCCCAACAGTTGCCAAATTCCCCTTCTTTGAAGACTTATTTGGCCTCAGTACATCCAATACAGGCATTTTTTATTTAATCTCATTTGCTTTACAAGGATTGGCGAAGAAGTTACGCAACTGATATTAACGCCTCTCCTTGGCCCAATGGCACAGGTGTGTGAGATGACCTTCATAGCGGCATCTTTGTGGCCTCGCTCTTCTCGAATATTACGAAGGGATCTTTAGCCTGCACAGAGTGAGTCTCTCTCTGCACAGAGGACAGCCATTTTACATCCCCCACCCGATAGGACGGTTCGCTGTGACAGCATCAACCCCACAATTGATGCTGACAGAGTGTGTTCGGACAGGCATTTTATCTATTATATCTTGTTTGACAGAGCTCAACAAGCTCTGTCAAACTAGTTATTATAGATTAAATGCTCTGTTTATCTTCACAATACAGGAAAATGACCAAATCCTTCCTCATTGAATACCCCTGTTAATTGAACAATTTTCACTGGCAAAGCAGCTATTCAATTGACAGGGTTTCACTGCATAATCTTGATTTAGTTATACAAGATTTTTTCTTCCAGATTTGATTTATTGACTTTAATTGTTTTAAATTATTCATAAAATTTAGTTAAGGTGCTATTTAAGTAAGGGTAATTTCTTTACTTTGAAATTCTCACCTCTGATATTCCTTCCATAAATAGACAGAATGCAATGTGTGTTTGAATCAGTGAGGGTTTTATGTAACGAGTTGGAATGGCGTAGTCATACATCACAAGAGTCAAAGGCTCTCACGAAATATGACTATGCCATTCCAACAAGTTATGTAAAACACCCACCGATTAAACACACATCGTGTTCTGTATATATTACACATCCAGGTGCATTTAAATTCATTTAAATAAACAAATTTTAATTCTGATGTTTAAACTCAAAGGTGAAGAGTCCATTTGTTTTGTTTGAAGCTGTACTGACGAAAAGGAGCAATAAAAAATCAAAATAACCTTTTGGGAACCAGCCAAAATTACATTTGTTATCTTTTCTATTGGGCATGTTTCTTGAAATTCGTGTCCCTGTTTTTCTTCGGCTGGTGTGCGTTCACGCCTAACCATTTGGTGGCTATTACTGTTAGTGAAAATATAAGTACAAATTTGGGCCGATTTGCAAAACTGGAGGAAGAAACTTTTTTAAAAGAAGTTCAAAGCTTGTCAGGATGTCCAAAGATTTACCAAAATAAAGTTGACCAATTTAGATACAACTGGATCCGCAGATGAGACAGCCACGGGACTGGGTTAATGTTGTGGTTGGAAAGGATTGTTTTTTTTTATTATTGTCTCATTTTTGGTTAACTAATTTTTTTGTGAACTGACTTTATTTTGCTTTAAGCATTTTCATATTTTTATACTGTACCAATGACCCAGACATAGCTGGTGCTAACTCTTAAAAATCTAGGGCCAAACACAAATTTTGCCCCCCAATCCCCAAAAT
Source organism: Pictodentalium vernedei (assembly GCA_031216915.1). Lineage (NCBI taxonomy): Eukaryota > Metazoa > Mollusca > Scaphopoda > Dentaliida > Dentaliidae > Pictodentalium > Pictodentalium vernedei. Next base: position 191,049,204 of record CM062289.1, read on the forward strand.
TTGCATCTAAAACCAAAGAAATCATGTCCTGAATGGCCCTCCATACTTCGCCTCTACTGCGCATGCGCAGTGTCAAGGAGGTCCCGAAATTGGCGCCATTTATCATTCTTTGTTTGGCCCTTTATCAGTTCACATCTGACTGATCTTTGTGCTTGTAAATCTCAGTTTAAATGATGCCAGACACATAAATATTAGAGAAATGGTGCATCTAAAGAGGAAATAGAAGGAGGAGAGGAAAAATGAGTGACAGAAAATAATCAGGGCTGTAACTTAAAATTTTTTTATGAAATTATGTTAAGTTACCTATTTTCGAGGCATGGGCCTGTTGTTGTCATTCTTGTTATAAAGTTACACTGCTTGTTCAGTGTTTCCTCTCTCCCTTTCCTTTAAGTCCCCCCTTGCTATTCTCCCATGCTTTTGGCATTTTTCTGTAATATTATTACTAAAATTTCTTGGGAGTTGTAGCTGGATAACAGAATGAATTCTGTTCTTTTCCCCATGTTTACGTCCTCACCCATGGGTGTTTAGGCGTAGTGTTCTGCATCTACCATCTGATGTTCTGCAGTTTCTTCCCTGGAAGTCTCTGTTTTGCATCAGATGGTGTATTATTGGTAACTGATTTCGGGCCATAGTTATCAGTGCCTGGAGTCATGTTTCGGGTGTTTTTACACTTCTTGTTTACATTGACAACAGTCTCTGTTGGGGGGGATTTCTTGTCTTTGTGTTAGTTTAATCATAACAAGATACATTATTATTATTCGTAAGTGTTGCATTAATTTTTTAAAATATTTTTAAAATTTTTGTCCACACTTAGGCTTGGGATTCATTGGGGCTCAACGTTACTTTTCAGAAACTTGGACTTTTCTGAAAAAATATTTTTTCAAAAAATTTTTTTTTGATTTCAATTATTTTTTCTATGTTAATGGATCATGTTATTATGTATCTTTGTTTTCAGGGGTTGGTGCGAGTACTAAGACTTTTTGTATTCTTTTCACAATGAAAGGATATTGTTCAATTGTAATAAGAGGAAATCTTCCTCTGACTTTCATAATCATTGTATTAATTGTAGTCAGTGTACTCGCAATAACTCCTGTTCAGTATGTGTCAATTGGGATGAGAAACATGGGAAGCGCTTGTCACGGTATGTTAGTGGGGAAATGGCCATGCCGGTCCTTTCTCCGCAGGGTCACTCTAGTTTATCAATCTCTATTTCAGACAAACAAGAACAGGGTGATGTATCCGTGATGTCTTCCAAAAGTGTGCCTCCGTCGTCACAATTAAATGAAGAGCTAGCGGCAAAGTGCTCATGGAAATACGTCAATTGCCTAAGAGGTCCCTAGTAGGATCGACGGCGTTGACGTCCGCTAGCTCGCCCGGTGTAGCGTGCATTCATCGAATGGTTCGGCAACCGGGTTCGTCCGTTGCGGCCCAGAAAGGAGTTTTGGGTGATGCGAGCACTATAAATCAACTAAGTGCACACCCAGTGACGGCAGATCAGAGGAGAGAACGGAGGAAGCCTATTAGTCCGGTTCCTAGCTCGTCCAGGTCCATCCGGGCTGCGAGCGAGAGAGGCCCTTCTCTCGTACAACAACATCTGGGGCCAGATGTTGTGGTACAAAACGTTTCGCATTCGGAGCATACGTCCGCCGCTCGGGATGCTCTGTTATATAGACAGTCTGGAGAGACTGTCAATAAGGCTTCCTCATCCTCACGGCAGCACACACGACCACACCTTGGCTACGTGACCTCGGATATCCAGCCAGCTTCGCCAATCAGAGAATCCACGGCGACCAGGTCACGCCATCCGATAGCCAGGGACACGAGGCCTGTAGACTCCGGACGTTCGCATAAGAAAAATATGCAGGAGTCAACGTACACGGAGCTTCCAGTGGCAAAGCATCGTAAGACCGCTACTCCACAGGCCTCAGTGACGGACGTGCTATCCCAAATAGCACAACTTATCACAGCATCCCAGCAACGACAGAATCTCTGTCGGATCAGGTAATATCCGACGATGCTGGGTCGGTACGCTCCGCTGAAGCATCAGGTACGGACGTCCGAAAACTTCATAGGGTCTGACAGGATGGCGAAAGGGATTCGGAGGATTTCGAGCTTTCCCTTTCGGAACAACATAAGCTGCCATACATTTCATCCGGCATTATCTTCCAGAGGTTGTTTCGTCGGACCAGAATGCTGCGATGCCGGATAAGAGACTGATAGCGTCTTTGGACACAAGAATTTTTGGATCGGTTCAGGGACATCGTCCCTGAGTTTCTGACACAGTCCAATAATGTCACAGGAACTTTCGAATTATTGAACGACGCTATATATATGTTTGCTGTTAAACAAGCAAGTCTGGTTTCTTGTTCGCAAAAGTTACTGTGATGTCTTCCAAAAGTGTGCCTCTGTCTTCATAGTTAAATGAAGAGCTAGCGGCAATAAGTGCTCATGGAAATACGTCAATCGCCTAAGAGGTCCCTAGTAGGATCGACGGTGTTGACATCCGCTAGCTCGCCCGATGTAGCGTCCATTCATCGAATGGTTCGGTGGCCGGGTTCGTCCGTTGTGGTCCAGGAAGGAGATTTGGGTGATGCGAGCACTATAATAAGACAAAGTGCACACCCAGTGACGACGGATCAGAGGAGAGATCGGAGGAAGCCTATTAGTCCGGTTCCTAGCTCGTCTAGGTCCATCCGTGCTGCGAGCGAGAGAGGTCCCTCTCTCGTACAACAACATCTGGGACCAGATGTTGTGGTACAAACGTTTCGCATTCGGAGCATATGTCCACCGCTCGGGACTCTCCATTATATAGACAGTCCGAGAGACTGTCGATAAGGCTTCCTCATCCTCACGGCAGCCCACACGACCGCACCTTGGCTATGTGACCACGAATATCCAGCCAGCTTCGCCAATCAGGGATTCCACGGCGAACAGGTCATGCCATCCGGTAGCCAAGGGACACCAGGCCTGTAGACTCCGGACGCTCGCATAATAGAAGTATGCACGGGTCAAAGTGCACGGAGCTTCCAGTGGCAAAGCAACGTAAGACCGCTTCTCCACAGGCCTCATTGACGGACGTGCTATCCAAAATAGCACAACTTATCGCAGCATCCCAGCAAATGACAGAATCTTTGTCGGATCAGGAATATTCCGACGACGCTGGGTCAGTACGCTCCGCTGAAACATCAGGTACGGACGACCGAGCACTTCATAGGGTCCGACAGGATGACGAAAGGGGATCGGAGGATTTCGAGCTTTCCCTTTCGGAACAACAGAAGCTGCCATAGATTTCTTCCAGCATTATCTTCCAGAGGTTGTTCCGTCGGACTAGAATGCTGCGATGCTGTATAAGAGACTAATAGCGTCATTGGACACAGAATTTATTTTTGATCGGTTCAGGGACATCGTCCCTGAGTTGCCGACACAGTCCAATAATGTCACAAGAACATTCGAATTATTGAACGACGCTATATATAAGCTTGCTACCAAAACAGGCAAGTCTGGTTTCTTGTCTGCAAATGCTCTAATCTGCCTTTCATCAATTCAAGGAATAAATTTGAAACAGCAGGACAGGGCATACCGAGAGTTCCTCTGCGTCTAGACGACGAGGCTGAAGACTTGGAATTGTCTATATCGCCGTCTATGTCAATTCCAACCACGACGTTGGAAACGACAATAATGTCTAACATACTTAACTTAGACGCTTTATCATACGCAGACCATCTTACTAAGGCGTTATCATTACGTCTTCAAGGGAAAAAATTCCAGGATATGATCATCAATGAGATTTCTTTCAAGGGCAGTAGCTTTTCCACGTATAACTCCGCCCTTCAGTGGCAAACCTGGAGTTGGTTAGACGTGACGCAGCCCTAGCTACATCCACGCGCGTGGATAGTAAGGTGAAGAACTCTCTCAGAGTCGCTTCGGTCTCGGAGAAGCTTCTCTTCGACGGCAACCTTTCAGCAATCTATGAATTGCTCGATATAGACGTTCTCTTGTCAATCAAGTGTAACAAGAGATTCAGACTTGGGCAAACATTCAGTGGTTGACTCAGGGAGTTCCACTGCAGTTGCCGGATCCGAGTTTTACGATTATGACGGATGCCATTCAAACAGGTTGGGGTACAACATTGATCCCAATGGATTCGAAGTGCCAGGGTCTTTGGGTTCCGCAGTTTCTAGGCAAGCACATAAACATCCAAGAAATGATGTCAATTTGGCTTGCACTACGTCATTGGATGAACATTATTCAGAAAGCGCATGTCCAAATCCTGTCCGACAATACGACAGTAGTTGCGTATATCCGGAACCAGGGAGGCACTCATTCCGTTCCGTTATTCAATTTAACGGAAAGAATCCTGTTTGTTCTAGAACACCAAGTTCTGCATTCGGTCCATCATATTCCGGGTCTGAATGTATTAGCAGACTCCCTTTCACGGAAGGGTCGCTTGTTGCCGTCAGAATGGACTCTCAACAAACAGGTATTCAATCAGATTTGCTACCAATGGGAGCGGCCAATGATAAACTTATTTGCAACACAACTCAACAATCAATTGTAGACGTATGTGTCACCATGTCCGGATCCCCGAGCATATGCAGTAGACGCTCTATCGATCTCGTGGGACGGAATGATAGGATATGCGTATCCTCCAGCGCCGTTGATTCCGCAAATATTGCTAAAGATAAAACAATCACAATACAATTCTGTTGGTAGCATCTCTGTCTCCACAGAGACCGTGGATAAATCTACTCAAGTGTCTGTTGTGGGACTTACCGCGAAAACTTCCTCCACGAGAGGTGTCAACTTCATCACAACCCGCAAGGTCTCAACCTTCACGTATTCCGTTGTGTGGTCCTTCTTGCACGGCAAGCATTGTACAGGACGAGCAGTGGATGCGATTTCTAACTGTAGGAGGACCTCCTCTTCGCTATACTATGCGGCTAAAGTGGAAGGTCTTTTGTCGTTGGTGTAGGGATCATTATGTTGATATTTTTTATCCCTCCATACCAGACATTGCAAACTTTCTAGTATACTTGTTTGACGAGATCAACTGCAGCCTGTTACTATTAAAGGTTATAGGTCTATGTTATCTGATACCTATGCACACCATGATAGTTTACAATTGGATCTAATGTCTCTTTATCTAAATTGGTTAGAAACTTTTCGATAAATAGACCTAGAACCCTTAGATTTATTCCTAAATGGAATTTAGCTTGGGTTCTTCTTAAACTAAAAGAAAACCATTTGAGCCTCTTGAGACAGTAGATTTCAAATTCTGGTCTTATAAGACAGCATTTCTCTTAGCTTTCTCTTCTGCTTGAAGAGTCAGTGAGCTTCATGCACTATCGGTGGAAGATTCTCACTATCGTAGTGTTGGGAACACTATTACCTTTACTGCTAATGTTGGATTTTTGGCTAAGAATCAGGCTCCTAATAAATATCCGGAACCTATTGTTATTAAGGCCCTTCCGTCTTCAGATGGGCATAGGCCTATACTCTGTCCGGTTAGAGCTTTATGTATTTATAAATAAGATCTCAGTTTATCAGAAAGGGACGTAAAAGCTTCTTTTGTCTCTGATGCCTGATAGAAAGGACATTACGGTCCATTCTATTGCTAGATGGATTCAATTAACTATCTGTACTGCTTATGATAATCTATCTTCAACTCAGCAGTCTGTGCTTAAGATTTCGGCTCATGAAGTAACAGCTCTTTCTACATCTTGGGCTTATGCAAATAGTGTTGCTATTACAGATTTAATGAAGGCTGCATATTGGTCTCAGCCATCCACATTCACGAATTTTTTTCTCAGAAATATTGAGTCCATTTCTGGAGACCTGCATTGTTTAGGTCCATTATCTGCTGCTCAGAATGTCGTTCACTAAACAGTTGCAGCTATAGTATGTAGGCTTTCTGTTCAGGCAGTGACTCCGTCCTGTTGCCCTCTTCGCTCTGGGCTATTTGACCCAGGGCAAGGGGAAGGGGGGAGGGGGAGGGTGTTCCCTTGGGTCACCTGTTTTATAGTGAAAACAAGGGGATACCTCCTCCGGAGTCAGTAATTCTGAGTTGTTACCGGGATGTTTTTAAAGTGAAAAGCTAATGTTTAAAAAATTCATTCATGTCATATTTTTAAAGTGTAGCATTTGAATATGTCACGTGTCAAGCGGGCGTTAATATACAATCCTCGGACACTTTTAAAAGAGTATAAAGAGTCCCAATTCTCTGGACTAACTTTATTTATTGGCTTACTTTAAAAATAATTAGTATAAGGATTATACTGGATGTTAATAGAGAACATGAATGTTATGAAGCTCAATTAAGGAGGGTGTTGTGTCTTTCTAATTTATCTTAAATAAGAAAGATACATGTAAAGCCTAATACTCCTTTTCTCCTCGAGGGGATGGCTCTATTTTATATAGTTGAGCTTATTGGATTTTCCTCTATGTCCTAGGCCCTCCAGCCTTTTTACTATTCAGCTATGTCTGGGTCATTGGTACAGTATAAAAATGTTAAAAAATTTATAGTAATTTATATATTTTTTATACTTACCAATGACCCAGACGGGGATGGCCCTCCCAGGAGTTGGGAACTCTTACCTCCCCGCTGAGTACATAGCGCTGACCAGGCACTGATTGTAAGAATGATAAATGGCGCCAATTTCGGGACCTCCTTGACACTGCCCATGCGCAGTAGAGGCGAAGTATGGAGGGCCTTTCAGGACATGATTTCTTTGGTTTTAGATGCCAATTTTGGGGATTGGGGGGCAAAATTTGTGTTTGGCCCTAGATTTTTAAGAGTTAGCACCAGCTATGTCTGGGTCATTGGTAAGTATAAAAAATATATAAATTACTATAAATTTTTTAACTTTCACCTATGCGAGAGACGATCGATAATTGTATAACAAAATTTAGAAACTTTTTGAAGCATAACTAATGGCTCGATGGGAAAGGAAGTAGTATAAACGGTTTGTACATCACCAGTTGAATGCAGAAACATCTATGTGATAGCGGCGATTCTGTTAAATACAAGGGTTTAAAGTTTAATGAATGTGTAATAAATACACAGAATGACACATGTATTTGAATGGGTTAATCGATATGACACGAGTGCCAGCACGAAAGGATAAAATGAGAGGCTGCAGGCCTCGAGTTTTATCCTTCCATGATCGCACAAGTACTGTATCGATAAACTCATTCACTCACGTGTGCCATTCTGTGTTTAGTACATGCCTTCACATCCATGAAAGCAGTTATTAAAAGGACGCTCAGCAATTCATTTGACAACAGTTCATCCCCTGAGTTCCAATGTGTTCCATGTGCGGTAGGCACATAGAGCACATAGAGCACATTGGAACTCAGGGGACTAACTATAAAAAAAGAACACATTTTATCGCAAACCATATTTGCGAGGGGAACCTGTGTTACTATTTTAGTCTTCGCTAGGGATTTAAATTTTAATTGAGGTGCACTATTTGTAGAAAATTCCTTAGAAATGTTGCTTCTATTTAAAAATAGTCTGTCAATGATTTCTGTTTCACACATATTTTCATTTTCCACATGGTTTAGTGTTGCTGTAGATAAGGATTACATGGAACAGGCGTGAAATAAATTAACATCAAAATGTAGATTGAGATGTATAAAACACAAAAAATATATGCAATCAACTCACTGACTTGACAGCTGGCACCAGTGGTTCCTGGAAGTCTGCGGCAGTATTCGTACCAGAACTGATAACTAAATAATATTTCCGGAGAACAACTCATGGCCAAATGTGCTTTAGATATCCAAGAACAAAGCATGGTATTCAAAACATTTTAAGATGTAGCAACAGGACTGCATTTGGGAAAGGACAACACTGCCTGCATTTTTCATCGAAGATAGATTCCATGACTGATGGACATATGCATATCACTCGATACCACAAATTTACATCAGTAAACAATTATGTAATTATAATTAAGTTCAAACAGGTCTCATGATACCTTCCAGTAATATGGCAACTGCGCAGTCTCCATATCATAGTGGTGTGTAATGTGAAGGCTATCCTTGTCATTATTTGTTTTTAGACGGCATTGAATATCAATGCTTTTTTGGCCCAGTTGCCTTTAACCAAAATGTAAACAAACAAAGAACGAAAACAAACCCAAGAGTTTGGGGATTTATCCCTTCGGAGCCCCATTGATGCGTTTTTAAGAAATTTGATTTCCTAGCTTTGTTCTTGGATATGAAGCACAGTTGGACATGAGTTATTCTTCTGAAATATTACTTTGTAATTAGTTCTGGTACAAATATGGTAGCACACTTCCAGGAACCTTTGTTGCCTGCTGTCAACTCTGAGTTGAATGAACATATTTTTCATGTTCTATACATCTCTCCCTACACTTTGATGTATAATTTGGATATATTTAATTTATATTTATGGAGGATCAGAGGAGGGAATTTCAAAGTGAAAATATAGCACCTTAAGAACAGCCACGACTAGATTTTATGAACAAATTTAAAATCAAAACACTTAGTTGGTTAACCCTTTACCTAACATAAAAAGCAGAAGACACTTGCAAAAGAAATTCTTGAATAACTAATTTTTTTCATTTTTTGTCTCAAAAACATAGGTTATGACCCCTCGTTGGAACGAGCTCGTCGAGCTCGTTCCAACGAGGGGTCATAACCTATGTTTTTGAGACAAAAAATGAAAATATTTTGAAAATTAATTGACGATTTTTGAGAATAGCGCTGGCCGGTTTTGGCCGTTACGTTGGGTAAAGGGTTAAGAGCTAAAAAGATACTCACCAAGTACATACAACTTAAATATGAAGAGCTTACCAAATGCCCACAATATCAAAATTTGTTATTTTTTTCAAATTTTTCACCAAATTTCAACAAAATCAATGCCATGTGACCCCCTCCTTGGAATGAGCTTGACAAGATAATTCCAAAGAGTGGTAACATGATATAGTATAATTGAAATTTGTTTAATATTTTATTTTCCAACTCTTCTATTTGTAAGTTACGCATGTGGATACAGCCAATTGTTAGATATTATAGGTAAAGGATTGAAACCAAGAATAGTGACAGTACCTGAAGTAACATTTGCAATGAGAATATGTAATGTTGGTTCCAGATGCACATGCTCAATGATGCGGTAGCCGGTTCTCGTCAGATCACCGAAGTTAAGCAACGTCAAGCCCAGTTAGTCCTTGGATAGGTGACCGTCTAATCGATCGATTCTAACTCCTGCATTGTGTCCTTGGGCAAAGCACTTCACCCCAGTTATCCACATGGGGGCACAATGATGCCGTGTAATAAGGCGTACTGCATGTCGATGGTGTGCATGTCCTCAACCAATCTAACCCTGCCTGTGCTGCAGTGCGGAGTTACGATGTTGGGGAGCTGGCAGCTGCTTGTCATTGCTTGGTGGTTGTCTCCGGGTACTCCAGCTTCCTCCACCCGTAAAACTGTCACTGACACGATATGACCTTGCGTGTTAATGTGTCATTAAACCCTAATAAATAAATAAATAAATAAATAAATAAATAACATGCTCCATGAATGGTGAAAGTTCAACCAGTTGAGTGCTGAATTAATTTTGGTCATCAAAATTTGCTTACTTGTCTTTGCCATTTGCAATTTATGGGAGAGTGCCTAGAGGCATTCTCCACAAATTGTGACAATGCAAATCCACACAGACGTAATAATTTCACATAAAAGAAACACATCCATAGAATATGAAGCCTTTATATTGTATGAGCTGCACTTCGACATAGAGCCCAAATATGTGCTTCCAGCACTCTACCAGTTAAGAGTGTAATTTTTTATTCCAATATTCTGCTCTCAGGATGAGATCAAATAATCTTGTTAGAACCAAACATCTTACACCTGAGCAGCTGTTCTATGGAATTTCCCTGACTTTTGACCATATTGAAACCACATTCCTCCCCATTAGATAGGGACTTTTCCCTCCCAATGATAAATTGATATACATAGTTAGCATTTGAATGACTGGTGTAGGAACTATGTGATCTAAATCATGCAGTGTTGTCACCAACCAAGTCATCCTTGAGGATTTCTTAGTCATTGACCAAAAAAATATTTGTTGACACAGGCAATATGAACGATTAATGGATTACCCCTTTATCTAAAATGAAAAGCAAATGACACCTGCAAACAAAATTATTGAATAACTATTATTGCTTTTTTATTTTTTATGTCAAAAACATAGCTTATGACCCCTCATTGGAATGAGCTCATTCCAGTGAGGTGCCATAAGATATATGTTTGAGATGAAAAATGAAAAAATAATGAAAATTTAATGTTTATTTTTGTGAATAGTGCTGGTAGGTTTTGATCACTATGTTGGGTAAAGGATTAACTGATGAATTGTGACATCCCTGGTAGTAAAACCAGTAACATTACCCCAACCTTACCCTTCTCAAAATTTCACCAGGCTATGTCTTTTGGATGGGCTACACAATTAATTGATTGTAAATTGTTATTTTATCAACAGGACTGAAATGTAATTGTTATTTTAAATAATTTATTCATTTCAGAGAGACATGTGTAAGATACAAGTTTATAAGAATAGAGGGTTTGTCAGTGGTTCATCATTCAGGTGAGTATGTGGAGATCAGGGGCACTGGGGCATATTTATCCACCATATGACTGGCCCAGACATGGCACTATTCATGATAATTCAGGCCAAATGCTTAATTTTGACTTAAACGCCATCAAATAAATAATTAAAAAAGAACGTGTACGCTACATGTATTCATTTTTACAGATACAAATGTAGGTCCTACAAATTGGTGATTCAGGTCTTTGAAAGTCCTGGAAAAGTCCTTTAATTTCAAACTAAATTTGGTGTACGAACCCTGCTGACCACAGAAATCATTGTTCATTGCAGTGTCATCATCATCATTCGGATCATCATTTGTTTCACAGAAGTAGAGATTTGTCATGCATCAACACACCCATCTTCTACATAGACACATCATCATTCACACAAATGTCATCTTCCAGTCTCTCTACGTAGAAGATCATCATTAAGGCATCATGATCTACCTCTATATTTGATTCTGAATCCGGTCAAGCTTTTGCAAATGCTTTAGACCTATTCTCGTATGCATTCTGTAAGTGAAATGCACCTTGAGAGCAATATTATCCTTCAGAGCCGGCTTCTCATTCATCAGATTCCAGATGAAAATGCGGATAACTACAGCAGCCCATCTCTTTCAATGCAACACATGGAAGCAATGTATTTCATCTGTCAGTTCTTTCTGGATACTGTACCTATGGAACTTCAAAGCTCCTCATTGCTCACAAGACCGTCATCTTTCTTAGGCAAAGTTCATTGTTGCAAGAAGTTCATTGTTGCAAGAAAGAGGATTCTCTGTCATTCCTTGCTCAATCTCCTTAAGTGCTGTAAGCATTCAGAAGAATCAATGCTCTTCTTTCCCCCAAAAGCTGACGCTGCTTTTTTTTGTCTCACAAAAGAACTCTTGTGTCACCTTTTGCAGAATCGAAGTTCTTTAAGACTGTCAGACAATCAATTCTGCTTATGCTACTACCATTGCATAAGAAGTCTATGACCGGTCAGGAGGAACCATCTGGTTTCGGTGTTGATATTCTTTAAGACTGTCAGACAATCGATTCTGCTTATGCTGCTCCCATTGGATAAGAAGTATATGAACGGTCGAAAGGAACTGTCTGGTTTTGTTTACATTGGCATGGCGGGGGGTTCGAACCCACGCCGTGAGAGTTTCCTTCAGCACCAACCGCCTAGCGAAACTATACTGAACCACGCACACCACTCGGCCACCGACAGACCCCAAAAAGGGAATGCTAGTTAACCAAGTATATACGAATCCAGTACAGAACACACGGAATACTCAATTATTTAATTATTCATCAGATAGTTGCATCTAAGCACTTAATTCTACGAACTGCACCTCAGAAGAAATCAGCGACAGTACTTGTCTTTTTCAAATTTCTCGGATGCCATAAATTAAGAAAGGACGCTGGTTTTGTTTACATTGGCATGGCGGGGGTTCGAACCCACGCCGAGAGAGTTTCCTTCGGCACCAACCGCCTAGCGAAACTATACTGAACCACGCACACCACTCGGCCACCGACAGACCCCAAAAAGGGAATGCTAGTTAACCAAGTATATACGAATCCAGTACAGAACACACGGAATACTCAATTATTTAATTATTCATCAGATAGTTGCATCTAAGCACTTAATTCTAACCCCCGCCATGCCAATGTAAACAAAACCAGCGTCCTTTCTTAATTCTATGGCATCCGAGAAATTTGAAAAAGACAAGTACTGTCGCTGATTTCTTCTGAGGTGCAGTTCGTAGAATTAAGTGCTTAGATGCAACTATCTGATGAATAATTAAATAATTGAGTATTCCGTGTGTTCTGTACTGGATTCGTATATAGGAAACTCTCTCGGCGTGGGGTCGAACCCCCGCCATGCCATTGTAAACAAAACCAGCGTCCTTTCTTGATTCTATGACATCCGAGAAATTTGAAAAAGACAAGTACTGTCGCTGATTTCTTCTGAGGTGCAGTTCGTAGAATTAAGTGCTTAGATGCAACTATCTGATGAATAATTAAATAATTGAGTATTCTGTGTGTTCTGTACTGGATTCGTATATACTTGGTTAACTAGCATTCCCTTTTTGGGGTCTGTCGGTGGCCGAGTGGTGTGCGTGGTTCAGTATAGTTTCGCTAGGCAGTTGGTGCTGAAGGAAACTCTCTCGGCGTGGGTTCGAACCCCCGCCATGCCAATGTAAACAAAACCAGCGTCCTTTCTTAATTCTATGGCATCCGAGAAATTTGAAAAAGACAAGTACTGTCGCTGATTTCTTCTGAGGTGCAGTTCGTAGAATTAAGTGCTTAGATGCAACTATCTGTCTGGTTTTGGTATTCCAAGCTTAAAATCCACTTGCCTTTTCAGTGTTCTATACATTCGTCCCTATTGGATCTTATTATTGAGTTCTCTAGGGGCTTACTGAATGTGTTATTCTTTGTGGATCATATTACTCAAACCTTGAATGAACAGCGAGACAAGGATGAATTTGAAGACATTCATCCAGCACTCAGAGTTTTATCTTGCTTCATTATGACTTCCATTCACACTGCAGTCAAACTATTGGTAACCTAGAGCTTGTTAGATGGGACAATACCTTAGTGCCAGTGTCTAACTTAAGTGGAGTGCTGTAAGCCTCTCTCAGAACAACTGCTCTGACAAGTGCTTCACTTTTCAATGATCAAGCCACTTCTGTGCATGAAGTGATTACCAAACAAGCCACTAGTAGCCTCAACCTTCGTCAGATTGCTATTAACTACCATTGTTCCATTGTTCCAAGAAACCCAGGTATTCTGGAGCGAAGAGGTCCTATGGCTTATTGCTCTCAAAATCTTCAGCGCCTTGGAATCAGTCTCTCCAGTCCACTCTCAGCATTCAAACAGGGGATTTTCTCAGTCTTCTTACAGGGGCAAGCAAGTCTGCGAGGGGAAGCAGAGTTTCTCTATTGTAAGCCTCAAGAAAGTTCAAGATGAAGCTGCATACCTCTTATTGCCTTATGGTCAGCAGAAGGTTATCCAATATGCCCTTTCCAAGATTCTACTCAATCTTTCTTATACCGAAACCAGACAGTTCCTTCCGACCGGTCATAGACCTTAGTTGAATCAACTATCTCATTCTCGCCCCAGAGTTTTACATGGAAACTCTCCAGTTGGTGAGGAAGAGCATCCGAACCAACAAATTTACAGCAAGCATCGACCTCAAAGGTGCATACTTTCACTTCATGATTCATCCTTTGTTCAGGAAATACTTGAGGTTTGGCATAAATGGCAAGGTTTACCAATTCTGGGCGATGTGCTTTCGGACTAAACGTTGCTCCTTGAGCATTTACTGGAATCATGAATTTGGTCACGTCACATTTCCAAGTTCATTCAGCAGTTCTGATTTCGGCATACCTGGATGATATCCATCAAAGACATTTTCACAAGGAAACTTTTCTTCAGGATGTCCAAAAGCTCCTAAATCTCTTACTGTCGCTGAGGTTCTGAATCACTAACATTCAGACGTCAGATCTAACCCCTCGGGTCTTTTAAAGTCATCATGGGAAAAAAAAAACTACATGTAAAAAAATTAAAAACCCAACAATGCAAAACAAATTGAGATACAAAACGTACTGCACCATCTACAACAACTATACTTCGAGAAAACAAACATAACATGAAAAAAATGTTGGAAAATATTGAAGAAAGCGATTAATAAATCCAACTCTATCCTTACCGTCCCGTCGACATTTGTTGATGATAATGTTGAAATAACTGACATCGAAGTAATAGCTGCCAAATTTAACTCATATTTCGTTAGCACTGGCTAAAAACTCAGTGAGGAATTGCCCCCTTCCGGTCATCTATTTTCCGATTATATTGAGGGAAACAATGCAGAATCATTCTTTATCTTGCCAACTATACCACATGAAGTAATTCAGTGCACTAAAAAACTAAACCCCAAACCGAGTAGAGACCTTGACAATATGTCCTGGTAAAGGATACAATATACGAAATTGCTGAACCCTTAACACACATAATTAATCTTTCATTCTCAACTGGCCTTGTCCTCGCGAAAATTAAAATAGCTAAAATAATACCTGTCTTCAAAACTGACAATCAACAACTATTCAACAACTATAGACCCATTACCATCTTACCAACATTCTCTAAAATATTGGAAAAATTAATGTATTCTAGGTTAATACATTTCCTGGAGGATAACAAGATAATTCATCAACATCAGTTTGGTTTTAGAAAGGCACACTCAACAATACATCCGGTACTACATCTTGTCAATAGTGTCGTTGAAATGAATGATCAGCCGACAAAAGACTGTACATTAGCTCTTTTTCTAGACTTCTCCAAAGCATTTGATACCATAAATCATTTGGTTTTACTTAAAAAGTTAGAAGTCTGTGGAATTCGAGGGCATGCGAGCACCTAGTTTAAAAATTATCTCACAGAGAGATGTCAATTGGTATCATTCCAAAATGTCTGTTCTGTTTTTTTGGACATATCTACAGGTGTTCCGCAGGAATCTATCATTTGTCCTCTTCTTTTCATTATTTATATCATGATATAAATTCCATGTCTATGAAAATGTTATCATATGCTGATGACACTACTGCCTACATGGGTGGCAATAACTTATTCTATCATATAAGTATCTAACAACAAACTCAACTAGGTATGCAATTGGTGTATGGCCATTAAACTCATCCTCAACGAAAGTGAGACAGAGTTTATCATCTTTCATCCGCAGGGTGATAATTACTGTATTGGAAGTAAGAGAATTGTGCTTAACAATTCAACCATCTTCCCTATCGCAAATAACCAAGAAGAAAAATTTGTCAAATTCTTAGGAATTTTTGTGGATGAAAATCTGAACTTCAGGCACCATCTTTCGGTTGTCTGTTCCAAAATTTCTAGGGCTTTTATGCCATAAATAGAGTTAAAAGGATTCTGCCACAAAAATGCTTGAGAACATTATTCTACTCTTTAATCCACAGTCACATGTTGTATGGTATTCAAATCTGGGGGTTCTCTCCATCCACTAGAGCACTCACAAAACTGCAAAAGAAAGCCATCCAAATCATATCCAACAAAACATTCAGTGCACACACTGATCCACTATTTAGAAACCACTGTGTTTTAAAATTCACCGACTTGTATAAACTTCACATTCAGCTGTTTATGTATGATTGGCATCATAAAATGTTAACCTGAAAGTTTTGAGAATACCTTTAAAATATACCAAAACCCCTCCGGTATGGACACCAGACACCCAGGTAAATTGTGCACAGGCAAACCAAGGACCCAGTTCTTCAAGGTTTGTACAGAACTGATACAGACTTTATTCCACTTGATCGTCTCTTTACCTAGCCTCTCTAGTTTTACTTCCTACAAAACTGGATTGCTACAGTCAACAATCTAGATCAGGTAATTTCTCTTTCCTCTGATATCAAGGTGAAAATTCAAATTTGGACAAACTTGTAGTGCATGACTGAGGGGATACCCTAGATAACCCCTTCTCTTATCATTCACTCTACTGTCGGATGCCAGCAATCAGGGATGGGAGTTCCACCTTGGTTCTGGAGGATCTAAATTGCTATGGCCAGTGGAACTATCACCAATTCATTCTCCACATCAATCAGAAGGAAATGCTTACCTTACTCCTGTCCTTAACACAATGGAAATTCAGCTATCCATTTCCCAAGTTCAGATTCTTTCAGACAGCTTAACAGTTGTAGCTTATCTGCAGAACCAAGGTGGAACCCACTCCCTTCCAAATGTTCAGTTTAATAGAAAAGATTCTTTTGTTCACTGCAGGATCCAAACATGTTTCTTTCCGATTAGCAAATTCCGGGTCAGCTCAGTGTGATCATGGACTCTCTGTCCAGGCACGGAAGAATTCTGGTAACAGAATGGACTCTCAGCTGGAAAGTCTTTCTTGCCATCAGCAACCTGTGGGAATGTCCTATGATAGATCTATTCACAACAAACAACACGATGGAACAAACAACTTGAAACAATCGTCTGCCCATGCCTGGATCCATTAGCCTTTGTGATAAGCGCTCGCTCCATTCCTTGAAATGGAGTCATCAGCTGTGTCTTCCCTCTGACTCCATTAGTACGTCAGGTGCTTCAGAAAATCAAACAATCAACCTACAAAATTATTCTGGTGACTCCTCTATCTTTTACTTGACATACCTTGGCAATCACCTCTGTGGAAGGATCTCTTGTTTCAAGGCAAAACCGAAAAACCACCCAGCAGTCTGGCGGATTTCAACTTTCACATCTCTTTGTTGTCTGGTCCTCCCTCAAATGTAAACATTCTTCAGGCAGATCAGTGGATTGCATTTCTTTTTCAAGGAGGACCTCTTCTTCTCCAAATTATGCTGGGAAGTGGAGAGTTTTCTCTGCCTTACCAGGACAATGGCATTAATTATCTACATCCAGCAATTCCTAACATTGCAGATTTGCTTGTATTTCTTTTTGATGTTAAGAAACTTCATTCTATCACCATTCTCTGTTGTCAGACACTTATTCTCACAAAGGCTGAATTAACAGTGGTTCAAATCTATCCTGGTCAACATTATCAAAGAATATTTCATTTGAAAACACCTGGAGCATCAAGGCTAATTCCTAAATGGATTCTTGCTTGGGTTCTTTTGAAACTTCAAGAAGCTCCTTCGAGCCACAAGATTCCATTAGGTTTAAGATTCTGACGGTATTCTTGCTTGCTTTTGCTATGGCTGGAAGAGTTAGTGAGCTTCTCGCTTTTTCTGTTGAGCATTCTTATTACCGTAGTATGGGTATTGCTATTTTCCTTACCACCCAAGTTGCTTATAATAATTTATCCGATAGGCTAGGGATAATAGGATGAACATAATATCTGTTCATAAGTTTAGGGCATTATCTTCCTTTTGGGTATGTGCAAATTCTATTGATTTATCAAACATTGTGAAAGGCCACTTTCTGGATGCAGCCTTCTATCTTTACACCTTTCTTCCTGAGAAACTTTGAATCTGTGGCAGGCGACATAAGATCTTTAGCTCCCTTGTCGGCTTCTCTATATGTTATTAAATAAATGTCAAGCTTTTGCATTGCGATTGTTTACATTTATTGTGGCTTACCTCTTTTTTGCACATTATCTTTTCGAAAACAAGGGTGGGGGAGGATGTTCTTGAGTACAGTACAATATCTTTATAGTGAAAAGCTTATGAGCCACTCTAGGCTATACAGCTATAGGTGGACCACAATCATGCCAATGTTTGGTGTGTTGTTTATTTGTATATAGTTTTAGAAGTCATGAGCTCATTCCATACAATAATTCTTGATTCGTAATATTGATATAAATCTTCTCGTTATCTCAAGACACACTTAAATATTTTAATCCCTTTAATTTAAATTATACCATCTGGGATATGTCATGGTCTTATAAGAGATATCTAGACTTACTCCAGTATTGGATTGTTGTATCCTTATGGGTATTGCATCCAACAATGATATTTATCTATCATTCTTGGATGCGAATAAATCCATATATTATCCCTAATATTCTGTTAGGGATTCCTAATGTTTGAAGTAAGCAATGGCCTGCTTGTTCTTGTCTTTTTTCCCTCAGTTGAGTGTTGGCCCTCCCGTCTATTATCTATTCAGCATATCTGAGCCAGTGGTATCGTGGATAAATAATGGAAATTTCTAATATTTTATGTATTTATCCCACCTACCACTGGCCCAGACTTTGAAGTGCTCTCCTGTGAGTTATTAACTCCCACCTCCCCACATAGAAATATTTACACTCAGCAGGAATCACAAATAATGGTTATTGCTTGGAATTGAGGACACTTCCCTGACTCTGTGCATGCACAGATGATATATATAAATGTTTTTTTGTTATTTTGTCTTAATTTTTAGGATGTGAGAGGGTTCAAAATAAGTGTTTGGCTTGAATTCTCATGAATAGAGTGCCAGCACATCTGGGTCAGCGATAGGTATAATAAATACAGAAATTAGTAGAAATTTCCTTTTTTGGGAGTCGCTGGGGCTTGTAAAATAAAAAGATTTTTCAACATGAAAATCATTTTAGGTGCTGGCTGGTCTATTGTACTCTTGTTATAAATCATTCAGTTTACCCATTGCAAGTCCACCAAATTATCTCAAAGTTTTTTTAGCTCACCTGAGCAAGGCTCAAGGGAGCTTCAGTGATCACTTTCCATCCTCCATTGTCCATCTGGCATGATCTTTATATTTTCAACTTCTCCTTAGAAATGACTGGACCAAATCTAACCAAATTTGATATACGGTTATCAAATGTAAATTCAAGTTTGATCAAATAAAGTTGCCATGCCCACGAGGTCTCTCTTAATGCTCATTACTCCCTCCTCTTGTGGAGGGAATTTAGCTCATCCAATATGACTGACATGACAGCAATCTTTGATTCTTATTCCCTGAAAAAAAAACTTCTTGAAGATATAGCTGTGGCTCTGTCTGTCCATTTAAAGACAGAGCTAGTTTCACTCTCTAATTAAA
This sequence comes from Pictodentalium vernedei, assembly GCA_031216915.1. Classification (NCBI taxonomy): domain Eukaryota; kingdom Metazoa; phylum Mollusca; class Scaphopoda; order Dentaliida; family Dentaliidae; genus Pictodentalium; species Pictodentalium vernedei. The sequence goes on from CM062289.1 coordinate 191,068,311, forward strand.
GCTTTGTTTTGCTGATTAAAATCAAACTTGACATCTGGGTTGGATATTAGGAGAGAAAGAACCCATGTATTTTGGGATCTATTTAACAAATGTCATGGACATACTGACTGTGAACTTAAATATTTTAATAGGGGTTTCCGATCTCTCGTTGAAGTTATTTTTTTCCAATCAAAAACCAAACTTATCATGTGGATTGGCTATGATGAGTCAAAGAACAGTATTTATTTTGGGGTCATTGTGCTAAAGGTGAAGGTCACAGTGACCTTTAACTTTAAACATTTTCTGAAGTTTGTTTCTGCTTTCCAATGTATTTACTTATTCATTTATTTATTGGTGTTTAATGACACTTTTGACAGCCCGGACCACCTTATGTTGGACAGTTTTATGGGTGGAGGAAGCGGAAGTACCTGGAGAATACCACTGAGCAGCAGCGAGCAACTGTCACACTCCCAAAAGTACTACCTCAACACTTGCAGCATTTTGTTGAAGGTATTTGCACCATCGATGTGCAGTACCCCTTGGCACACTGCACCACTGTGCCCCCAGGCAGGCAATCAGGATTAAGTAGTGCCTTGTCCAAGAACACAGCACAGTTACCCCTCTGTACACTGATATCAAAATACCTATCTTTCAAGTTGACATTTTTTCCATAATGCAACTAGGAATTTAACTAATCCAATTTTGTTTGACAGAGCTCAACGAGCTCTGTCAAAGAAGATTGGAATGGTTAAATTCCTAGTTGCAGTATTAAAAGCAATATGCAGGTTGAAATTTTGATATTTCAACGCCAGTATGGAGAGGGTTAACCCTGGTCAGAATTGAACTGTGGCATGTATTTTACCATACAATAAGCAGCTGTGTAATTCTTAACCCGCTGAGTATTGTCAAGATATTTTTCATCAAACCTAGTCATGACTGCTGTAAAGCAGCCATGACTAAATTTGATGTAAAATTAACACAAGAAATCGTTGGTGAAAAAATACTTTCAATTTACAGGGGAAAAGTTTGGTTATATGTACCCAACTTGCAAGGGTGTGGGGGAGGGTCTTAATCTGGCAAGATTTTGTTCATAAATAATTGTTTTGTTACTATTTTTTGGAGAATACCTGTTGACACTTCAATAAATGGTAACAAAACAATTTTATAGGAATAGTTTATTTTTTTCTACTACTGCAGAAATAACAAGGTTATGCATACAATGTTAAACCACTATAGTGGCTTTCAGCACTTTTCAGTAGAGCCTTGATAGTGTCTTCTATCACTCAACCAGTTAAAAATGGTCTCTTTATGTTAGTAAAGTGTTAACAGGGTTTCACATTACAGGTTACTATTGTGTTAAGCTTTTACTCAATGCACAGAATGTCAAAATATTATTTAAATTATTGTTTTTTCAAATTTATCCATCAAATTTCAACAAAAGCATATCATGTGACCCCTCATTGGAACAATCTCAACAAGCTCAATCCAATGATGGATCACATGATATGGTTTTGTTGAAATATTTTTCAAAATATATTTTTTTCAACTGCTTAATTTGTAACTTACGTGGTACTTGGGCGGATGCATGCGATTCATTAGGTAAAGTGTATAATAGAATGTAATTACTTTATATTTAATATTTCAGTCAGTACAAAGAAAACACTGGGAGAACGCAAGAGCTGTGGCATACTCTTGTCATACCAGAAAAGTTTGCTGGAAAATATGTGTTGAAAATTAAACGCTTTCCTGTGAGTACCAATCATCATAGTTAACAATTCACAATGCATTATTCCATATTAACCTTCTACACCCTGATGCTGAAATATCATAATTTTAACTGCAAATTTTTCCCATCATGCAACTAGAAATTTAACCAATTTACTCTTGTTTGACGGAGTACAATGAGCACACACAAAATTTGTTCCCATTGTGTATCCATCTCTAACCTTGACCAACAAATTTTTCATTGTGCATTTGTCAATTTCTGATATCGCAAAGAGGTACCATATCAGGTTTTCAAAGAAAAATTCTAAAAGAAGATGTGCAGACTGGGGTGAAGTTTAACTAGATTACCTCCCCCCCCCCCCCCCACCCTCCTAAATGGACAGTGTGGGAGTGGGCAGATAAAACTAGTTCATCTCCTTCACAGAAGATAATTGGGTGGATGGGGGAGATATTGGAAGGTGGGTCCATAAATTAATTTTATATGATACGGCCTGACCGGTCAGGCTGTACCATACCCCAAAAATGAATTGCAGAACTACGATCCAAGTAGGAAAAGCGGTGGCTCATTGTTTAACTTATTGGACTTCACATCAAAAAGTCCGCATTTTAACTTTTAACCCACTGAATATTTTCAAGATATTTTTCATCAAATCTAGTCATGGCTGCTGTTTTCTCCATGTGTGAAACTGCCCACCTGCCCAACCTGAGATGATCCTGGCTCTTGAAAGAGTCTACCACCTCTCCCCCTCCCAATAAACAAGCTCCCAAGTATGGCATGAGTTATTATACACTAAATCTAACCAAAATAAGAATACATTTAAAAAATCTCTGCCTGTTTCTGTAAAAATGCCAAACCCAAAACATGTACTTCAGTTGCAGAACCTGACATGCTCTACAAATCTTGAAATGTTAGAGAAAGTAGTATAGTAGAACTTTGTTGATTGAATAACCACTTTGCTTTTGGAAAAAACATTCAATTAACAGATGTATTCAGGAACCAATACTATAAAACTTTTACAATTGTATTTTCTAGAATTAATTTTTCTACCTATTAATAGAATTTACTAAAATGAATCATTAGCATTTTACAAGATATGGCAATTTGCCAGTTGGCAAATTGCCAGATCTTTGAAAATACTAATGGTTCAATTTAACCCATTTAAAGTCACAACTAGAAAATACAATTCTAGAAAATACAATTGTAAAAGTTTTATAGTATTGGCCCCAGTTCATAAGAATTTGGTCATTTTCTTGTAATACAGTGATAAACTGTCATGGGGGTCTTTCCAACAAGATATAGTAGATTATGAATGCTTATCTTTGATGTACTGAGGCCTGATATGTCTATAAACATATGACCTTCTTCTTAAATTTTTGCCTCCAATATCTATCTCATTGGAATGAACTCATTAGAATGAGCACATTGGGGTCGTTCCAGTAAGAGTTCATTAGCTGTATTTTGGAGAAAAAATTAAAATCTTCAGTTGTTCATGAATTGTTTTACAAGTGTTGTCTATTGTCCTTGTTAGGTAAACATTTTAATGCTTATGTTGAAATGCACTAAGACCAGGTAGGTCTAAAGAGGTATGGGAATCATCTGTTAGGGGAGTTCTTTGATAGATTGCAAGATTTTTCTTTCAGTTAACAATAGTTTACTCTGTTTGCTGTATGCAATTAACAAATTTGTAGTGAAGGTATGGTAAATGGTTTGGTGTTTGAAAAGCATATGCTATCAACAGAGTTATTCAATAAAAAAAATATCAAGTAGATCTACTGTAGTGACATCATTTGATATTCAGGACATCAGACTGATATTGCAATTCATTTTCATATTCAGCCCATCCCCCATCCTGTTACATAGTTTTAATGCCTTAGTAAAATTTCTGATTATAAAGTAGCAATGCACTTGAAAGGAAAGTGATAGTAATGGTGATGATAATGACCATGCTCCCCTGCAATTCAGTTATAGTTGTCAATAGATTCTCATCAGATCACCAAAATTAAGCAACATCAAGCCCGGTTAGTCCTTAGATGGGTGACCATCTGAGCGGTCGATTTGAACTCCCGCTTTGTGTCCTTGGGCAAGGACTTAACGTCGATTGTCCACCTGGGGGCATGATGATGCCTTGTACTAAGGCATACTGCACATCGATGGTGTGCTTGTCTTCAACCAATCTAACCCTGCCTCTGATGCAGTGCGGAGTTATGATGTTGGGGAGCTGACAGCTGCTCATCTTTGCTCAGTGGTTCTCTCTGGTTACTCAGGCTTCCTCCCCCCGTCACCAACACAATCCGACCTTGGCTGTTAAAGTGTCATTAAACCCTAATAAATAAATAAATAAATAAATTTTTATCAATAACACATTGACTATGAAAGTTGTGTGTAGACATGTTGAATGTAAAAATTTTAAAATGATGCCGTCTTCAAAAAGAAATGCTGTCTTCAAAAAGAAATGAGTAATGGGGAAAACTTCTTTATAAATTCTTCTCACAAACTAGTGATCCAAATACTTTCATGTTTGGCATATCTTTGAGATCTTTATTTTATTACATGCCTGTCTGTGAGAATAATAATTTTAACAAATTTGTTAATCATCCTTAAAAAGATTCTATGTATCAAACATTGGAAGCATTTGCTGAAGTGGTTTTACCCATAGTGTTAAAAACTGGGACCCAATGACACACCTATACTAAGGTTGATATCAGGGCATTGATTTTCAATCATCCTTTCAAAGATGTTATCAAGCCTGGAAATATGCTGACTGTCATCTGCAGAAAGAGGTCCCCAGAGGGGTGAATTTGGTGATCCTACCCTGCAAAGCAGTTACCCTCTGTCACCCTCAATCTGAATCAAAAGTCTCAGGCCTAAACAGAAAGAGGAGGTACCCAAAGGATAAAATGGGGGATTCTAGCCCACTGTACGGGATAGCATCAGCAAATTCACCCTTTAGGGATTTCATTCTGAAAATGACAGATTGCTTATTTCCAGGCTTGGATGTTATATATTAAACATGGAAGAATTTGGAGACATGCTTTGGGAGATTTTTTTTAATGCTTTTTCCATTACCCACAAGATTTTTACATTGTTTTAATCCAATTACAGGGTGATAAAATGTAAGGCATCATGGTGCCCCTAAACATAGTCCCAGGGGCTTGATCTGAGCAAAATTAAAAACCATCCTTATACAGAAGATATGTATCAAACATGGAAGCATTTTGAGCAGTGGTTTGGGAGATTTCTAATGCTTTCTCCATCACCCACACCTCATCATATCCCTAAATTGGATGACAGGTGCAGAGTTTGAACAAACTTGCAAATTACCCATATAAACAAGTTTGTTTTCAATTTTTTTCCCATACCCAGTGTTTGAATTGGGTGAGTGGCCTTGAAAATATTCATCAGAACTCATTTCATGGCGGGTGACGTACAATGTTTGACAGACAAACAGTGTCACTGCAGCTTACCTGACTCTCAGGAGAGCTAAAAATCTGCATGTTTGCTTTACAGCCCCATATATGATATCACTTAATATGCATCAGAGGATTGATTTAAAAACAAAACAACAAAAAAACTAAAAACTTGTGGATCATATTGATAAAGGTGTTAAATGTCACATATAAAATAATTCGGAACAGTAATTGGTTAGCAGAATATTTTTTAGTGTTGCATCCATTATCCACATTTGAAAGTGGGACTCCAGAAACCCCTATGACAAAAGGGGGTCTAATTTAAATAAATGGGAACATGTTCATAATAAAGATGTTACACGCTCAGATGAAAATCATTTGAACCAATAGTTTGTGAGAGGAAGATGTACTTTACTGTTTTCCAGATTACCAGCAGAGTTGCAAAGTTGGCCAACAGCAGCACTGAGCTCTTTACAACTGGATTGTTGGAATGCTCATTTGTCACATATAGAAATGTGTCTCACTTGCTGTCATTAATTGTTGCTATAAATAGTCAAAGCTCAACAGAAAAAAATTCCCCAAAGTTGTCAATTGTTCCGATTGCTTTTTAAAAAATAAAAAAAAACATACTCTGATGTCTGCAAAAAATTAATATTCTGATGAGAACAATTTTTTGCTGCAATGCAAATTGAATATTTACAACATCTTTTAGTTATTATTGACATAAATTAAGTACCAAGATCATCGGGACATTCGGAGAAGAGATCCATCTCCGACACACCATCCCAGGAGCAGCAAGCGGCTAAGAAATGGAAGACAGCTGCTCCTCAGGCCTTGATGACGGACTTGCTGTCGCAGATTGCGCAGCTGATCACAGCATCCCAGCAAGTGCAGGTGCAGCCTGACTCAGAACCTGAGCTGTTGGACGGTGCTGGTTCAGTCCAGTCTGTTCATGCAGATGCAATGGACTGAGATTCGCAACTGATTCTCTCGGTTCATGGTGCCCCTAAACATAGTCCCAGGGGCTTGATCTGAGCCTTACATTTTATCACCCTGTAATTGGATTAAAACAATGTAAAAATCTTGTGGGTAATGGAAAAAGCATTAAAAAAAAATCTCCCAAAACATGTCTCCAAATTCTTCCATTCTCTCGGACGGTGAAAAGGATAAGGAAGAGGATTACCCTTCCCTTTCAGAACAGCACATGGTTGCGATGGATTTCATCTATCAATACTACCCTGAATTTGTTTTGACGAATCAGAATGCTGTGACAACAAGAGAGAAACTGCTGGCGTCATTGGACACAGACTTTATACAGACAAAGGAAGAACTTCTTTCTTTTCCAGTTCAGTCTAGGTAGGTGTCGCAGGCCTTTGGCCATGTAGACGATGCCATGTTCACCTCTCGAGTGCGAGGAAAAAAGGTGGTTTCTTGATTAACTACATCCTCCATAAACATACCGTTTCTTGGACCACGTTCATTTAAAACGGTTGGAGAAGATTTCAGAGAGCTCTTCTGCATTTGGATGAGCAGGCTGGGGATCTAGATGTATCCTTGCCTGCATCATTCACTATTCGCTCAGACACAATTAAAATGACAATTGGGGAGCGCGGTGGCTCAGTAGGTAGAGGTACAGGCTGCAAGCTGAGAGGTCCTCGGTTCGAATCCCACCTGCGGCAACCGCGTTGTGTCCTTGGGCAAGACACTTCATCTCCATTGCCCGCTTGGGGGCACGGTGGCATTGTGTACTAAGGCATACTGCACGTCGATGGTGCTCTTGTCTTCAACCAATGCTAACCTGGAGTTAGTATGTTGGGGAGCTGACAGTTGCTCGCCATTGCTCGGTGGTTCTCTCTGGGTACTCCGGCTTTCTCCACCCGTAAAAACTGTCACGGTCATGATTAGCCATTGTGCATAAGTATGTGACCTTAAACACCAATAAATAAATAAATAAATAAAATGACAATTTCATCAAGTAGAGTGAATTTGAAAGCAATGTCTTACGCAGATCACCTTACCAGAGCTATGGCATAACATCTCGATGGGAAGGAATTTGAGGACGTTTGTACCTCTCTTAGAGTTCTTTCCAGGGCAATTTGTATACCACGTATAACTCCGCCCTAACAGTGGCTAATATGGAGTTAATCAGATGTGATGCTGCCCTTGCATCATCATCACTTATAGATGACAAGATGAAAAGCTCTCTCCGGGTCGCTCCGGTCTCCGGACATACTATTTTTAACGACAAGCTTTCATTAGTCCATCAACAGGCTACGAAGAAAGTGTCAAGTGCTCTGCTATTGAAGTCATCGTCTCAACAACCCGCTTCAGCAGACAAGAGTAAGGAGGATGTTTCAGATCTATACATCAATAGGGAACTCCTCACGAGGGTACAAGAAACCCTCTTACAATTACTCTGGAGGTCGTCAATATAGCGACTCGGGAAAGGGGCATAAGTCTGATCCAGACATGTTAACTCTCCCGGAATGCCCGGGATTCTCCCGGAATTAGCTATCCCCTCCCGCCCTCCCGCCAGGGAGTCAATTTGGGCCAAAATCTCCCGGAAAGTCGACATACCAGACAAAAACTGAATCCACCAGCTTTTGTTTACAAATACAAAAGCATGTGCTCTACTCTCAATGGCAAGGTCATTAAGTTTGTGTGAAACGTCACCACTTACGTAAGAACTGGTGACCAATCTCATTTCTGTCAATGGCCGTGTTGTAATTATTTGCAACACGTTTGACAGGCGGATTAAATGAATTTGAGATGCAGGATAATTGCTGAAATTGATTATATATTAAAGGCACACCTTTGCTTGTATACAGGTAGCAGTCAAATCGAAAAATAAGTTCCATACGCATAAATTTTGTCCAATCGAACATGTGCAAAAATACGCACAAATTTATTATTGTGCATTTTGGATTTCACTTTCACTTCAGATAGCCAATTTTGCAGACAAACGGCTCAAACATATGAGTTGCCGTAATTTTCAATATATTGGGAAAAATTTCCGATTCGCAATTTTCTGAAGCAGGCTGTGAAAAAAATTATGTTTTGGGTGAAAAAAATCTCTAAAAAGTTGCTAATTTACGGCACTTGGACGTTTTTTCGTTGTGATAAATGGACAACAAAATAAATTAAATATCCCGGAGATGTTTCGTCCTGGGCTGGCTGTGGCATAATGTTCACGTTTCACTGAAAAATGATCACCCCATTCCAAATCCCCTTCGTAAATGACCAGCTACTTCCAGTGAGTACCCGGTGTGGTTAGGTGGGGCGCTGGGCTTTAGCAGATCGAATTACCACAACAACCGGGCTCGGGGTGTTCCTAAACACCACAGATCGCCGCAGGTTACCGCAGGTCGCCGCAAATACTCATAATTTCCCAAATAGATCCAAAACTTTCAACACAGCGTCAAAACTGATATAGTGCTGAAAAAGTCGAAAATATCTCCAAACATTTTGTACATAAAACCATTGAAATATGGATGTCATTGGAACAACTCAGATATTGGCACATGACCACATCTATATTTTTGATTTCTGTTTTTCTCTATATTTCTATGTTTTGGCTTTTGAAAGGACAAATTGTTCAAATAAAACACATTAGGGTGGAATGTTTAATGTATGTGTGTGGGGGGGGGAGGAGAGGGGGGTTAACATGGAAATTATTGATGTGCTGCCCACGTGCAAAAATCTCACTGACAAGCATCCGAGTCTCACTGGGAGCTCATCAAAATCTCACTGGCAGTCACCTCGAGAGGTTAACAGGTCTGGGTCACTCACCACCGGTTAGTAGAACGTTGGCGTATGTTCCTTTGATGTATTGTTGTTGGACTGTTTCCTGTTATGTCTGTGTGTGTGGGGGTGGGAGGGGTATTTGGTATTAATTTGTATTTAAAATTGATCCACACGTGGCTTCTACGTGCAAAAAAAAATCTCCCTGAAAATCATGTCATCTCCCTGAAAATTTTCTTCAATCTCCCTGAAAAAAATTTTGGAAGGTTAACATGTCTGGTCTGATCGGGACTATCGGTCAGACGCCCCTAGGTAAATGGGACGAGGTTCTTCGTGGGGAGGATGTAGTTTCTCCTCCCATAAGCCTTGCAGGTCATACAGGTGATGTTCAAGACCTCTATTGCTTGCCAGTTGGTGGAAGGGAATCAATCTTCGCAAGAAACTGGATAGCAGTCACGGAAGATCAGTGGGTGAGAAGTGTAGTCTCGGACAGCCTACGGCTATCATTCCGCACGGAACACCCACTAACAAGATGTCCGGTTTGGACAAATCTTCCATCAAATCCTTTCAAAAGGGAGTCTCTCCTAGCAGAGGTACAGGCTCCCCTATTAAGGAAGCAATAGAGGTTGTCGAGAATTAAGATTCTCAGGGTTATTACAGTCGCCTGTTACTCATACCGAAGCCAGATGGCTCGTTCCGACTGGTAATAGACTTGAGCTGGATAAATAAGCTTATCGTGGCTCCAAAATTCTATATGGAGACCATTCGGTCGGTAAGAGCAAGCATTCGAGTGAACAACTATGCGGCAAGCATAGATCTATAGGATGCATACTTTCATGTCCTGGTACATCCGGTATTCAGAAAGTACCTTCGGTTCGCCGTACAAGGGAAGGTTTATCAGTTCAGAGCAATGTGCTTTGGTCTGAACCTGGCTCCCTGGGCATTCACTCAAATAATGAACTCCGTAATATCATACTTCTGAGCTCATTCGTCTGCGGTAATGTCGGCTTACTTGGACAACAGTCTGCAGAGATACAGCAACAGAATCATTCCTCAGATCGATGTTCAGAGTCTGCTTCTATTCCTCCGATGTCTCAGTTTCATCGTAAACGAGAAAAAGTCGGATCAAGCTCCGTCCAAGTTGTTCACTCACTTGGGAATGAGCTTCAAGACTCACAACAATCTGCTTCGTCTGCCATTACCCAGAGCGAAATTAATCAGTTGTTACGCTCGCTTTTGTCTCTCAGAAGGATTAACCCTTTACCCAACGTAACGGCCCAAACCGGCCAGCGCTATTCTCAAAAATCGCCAATTAATTTTCATGATTTTTTCATGAGGGGTCATAACATATGTTTTGGAGACAAAAAATGAAAAAAATTTGTTATTCAAGAATTTCTTTTGCAAGTGTCGTCTGCTTTTCATGTTAGGTAAAGGGTTAACAGTAAAGGAATTCATGTGACTGATGGGGTTGTGCGGAGCAGTTGCAGATCTTATTCTGATGGGCCGTCTACGCACGCGTTTTCTCCAGATATTCTTTACTCAGAACTGGAGTGTGAAGACACATTCGCTCGAAACCAATATTGTTTTAACGGACTTAGTAAAACAAAGGGCCCAGATTTGGGCAGATCTTCAGTGGTTAACTCGGGAAGTTCCACTGCAACTGCTTGATCCGGCTTTCACGATTATGATGGATACGAGTCAGATGGGTTGGGGCGCGACCCTAGGTCCCACAGGCTTGAAGTGTCAGGGTCTTTGGAATCCTCAGTTCCTAGAGAAGCACATAAACATCAAAGAGATGATGTCAAAATGGCTAGCTCTTCAACATTGGATTCACATAATAGCGAACACCCATGTTCAGATTTTGTCGGACAATTCGACAGTAGTAGCTTACATCAGGAACCAAGGCGGCACTCATTCAATTACATTATGCGAATAAACGGAGAGGATTATCCTATCATCATGTTCATCTTTCTGTCCATCATATACCGGGTCATCTGAATGTACTAGCAGATTCACTCTCTCGGAAAGGGCGCCTGTTGCCATCAGAGTGGACTGTCAACAAGCGAATATACAGGCAGATTTGCTACCAGTGGGATCGTCCCATGATAGATCTGTTTGCGGCACACCGGAACAATCAGTTACCGACATTCATGTTGCCATGCCCAGATCATTGAGCGTATGCAGTAGACACTCTGTTGTTCTCATGGGACGGAATGATAGGATATGCATATGCTCCCACACCGTTGATTCTGCAGATTCTGTTAAGATCAAACAGTCTCGTTGTGAAATCCTGCTAGTAGCACCTTTGTCGTCACAGAAACCGTGGATCAATCTTCTCAGGTGTCTGTTATGGGATGTTCCCTGGTAGCTTCCTCCACTAGAGGTCCTTCTTTATCAGGGGAAGTACTTGTTCTTCACGTCCTTCTCCACCCTTAGTGGCATTAAGGAGTCGGTCAGATGTGAGGGAGCCTTGCGGTTCCTGTGCTATTTGATAACACAAGAACGATTCAAGTAATGGGCGTGAGGGGGGTTCGATTCGAGGGGCGGGGAATTTTTTACCTCTCCTCTGGCTTGATAAGTATGTAACTATGAGTGAAGCTGTTTTGTCTGTAATTATATCCTGGATACAGTTTGTGTTTTATTGTATATGGCATACGTTTGTGGGGATATCCTCTCATTCTCAAATACGCCATCCTAATTTGTGGGGCTTAATATTTTTTATACTTACCAATGGCCCAGACGGGTATGGCTCTCCCATGAGTGGGGCACTCATACCTCCCCACTGAGTTATTATGTAGTACTCTTTTCTACAAAGAATGATGTTGGCGTCAATTCCGGTCACTTCTTGATGGCTGCGCATGCGCAGAGAGTAAAAGTATGGAGGACCAGATAAGACTTTTAATTTTCGGTTTTGCAAGCAAATTTTGGGGATTTGGGGATTCAAAATTTGAGTTTGGCCTTTGATGACTTTGAGTTTGCACCAGCTACTCTGGGCCATTGGTAAGTATAAAAAATATACAAATTAATTTAAATTTATAATTTTCCAAACCGAGAGGCTGATTTGACCCAAATTTGATATGAGGGCTTATTGGGTCATAAGTACTTAATTTATGCCAAAAAAGTTTTTCCCGTCGCCCCATGTGAACCACAGGAGCTGAAAATAGAAAAGATTTAAAATGCCCATATCTCCAAAACTACATGGCACTGAGAATTCTTATTTGGTGTGATAGGACCAACAGAATGGAATGGTCCAAAAAATTGCTATCGGTTTTATCATGAGGTACTTTTTCTGGACTTTTGAAAAAGTGCTGAGTCAGCATTTTTTAACACTTGTGGGTAATGGGAAAACACTTAAGACTACTTTTCTCCCAAACCACTGCTCCAAAAGCTATCAAATATCACATATAACATCTTTGGAAGATTGTTTCACATGTTTATTGAAATAAAATCCCTGGGTCCATATTTGGGCTCTCTATGGGAGCCCAAATGTTTAAATTAGTGCAGTATGAGAAATATTCAGGCAAGCTGCAGGCGAGGTGTTTAAATGAGACATCCAGGTATTAAATCTCCAAAAACCATACATGTTGATGGAGATAACGTTTTTGTCCCGTTTGAAACACAATGGAAACATGGAGGAAACAAATTTGTGGATGCCTTTCTCATGTTCTGCAATCAGTTGGTCCAAACTCGTGAATAATTGTTTTGTTTTTACAAATGCAGAAGACAACAGAAAGAGCTACTTCCCTTGGGTTGTTGTTGGAAATGAGTCATCAAATTTTGTTGACAGATTTGCTCTTATTTTATTGTTCTCAAGTTTTTAACTCATCTTGACAAAGTCAAGCTGAGCTAATCTCCTCACTCTCCATCTGTCGCCTGTCATCCGTCCGTCATCTGTCATCCATCCGTCGTCCGTCAACACCATGTTTTGGTCTTCTCCTCCAAAGCCACTGGGCCAATTCAAGTGAAAGTTTGTGTGAGTGATGGTCCCAAAGAGGTATTGCATTTTTGTTCAACTCAACATTCCCAGCCCCATAGGGAGGGAGTGGGGGAAAATGCTCCAAAATATTTTTAAAATCTTCTCAAGAACCAGTGTGTACAATGACTTGATATTTGCTATGGAGCTTCCTTTTGAGGTGTAGAATCAAGTTTGTTCAAACGAAGTTCGTGAAGCAATATTTGGTTTTGTAATGGGAGGGGTAAGATTTTTGGCCCCGCCCAAGTTTTCTATTTTCTGAACCGATGGTCCAGTATGAAACAAATTTGGTATGTGGTATTATTGGGTCATAAGTACTTGACCCATGTAAAAAAAAAAAAATTCTGCATACCCATGGGAACCCTGGGAGCTAAAAATAGAAGTATTTTCAAACACCCATTTTTCCCAAACCACAAGGAACAGAGAGCTGTTATTTGGTATGAAGTATCCTTAGGACCAGTAGAATTGATTGGTAAAAAAAAATTGCCATCGGTTATGTTGGGGTGTTCTGTAATGGGCATCAAAAAAATGCTGAGTCAGCATATTTGCAAAAATTAAAAAAAATCTTTTCTCCAGAACCAATCATCAGAATCTTTTGATAATTGGTATACATCATTCATGGGGGGTCAGATACAAGTTTGTTGAAATAAAGCTCATTGGTTCATATTTGGGCTCTCTACAGGACCCCGAATTTTTAACATAGGGTAATATGGGGAATATTCTTTAAAAATCTTCTTCTTCAGAACCACCAGTCAGAATCTTTTAATGTTTGGTATACATCATTGTTATGAGGGTCAGATTCAATATTGTTCAAACCAAGTCCCTAGGTTAATATTTGGGCTTCCTACAGAAGCCCAAATTTTAACTTTGTTCAATATGGGGTTTAAAAAAATCTTCTTCAGATCCACCAGTCAAAATGCTTTCATATTTGGTATGCAACATCTCTAGGGGGGTCGGATTCCAGTTTGTTCAATTCGAGTGCCTGGGTTAATATGTGGGCTCCATATGGGAACATGAAATTTAACTTAGTACAAAATGAGGGAATTTCTTCAAAAATCTTCTTCTTCAGATCCACTAGTCAGAATGCTTTCATATTTGGTATACAACATTTCTAGGGGGGTCAGATTCAAGTTTGTTCAAATCGGATCCATAGTTTCATATTTGGGCTCGCTATGGTAGCCCAAATTTTAACATAGTGCAATTCGAAGAAATTTCTTTAAAATTTCTCTTCTTCAGATCCAACAGTCAGAATGCTTTCATATTTGGTACACAACATCTCTAGGGAAGTCAAATTCAATTGTGTTAAAATCAAGAGCCTGAGTTAATATTTGGGCTTCCAATGGGAGCCGGAATTGGCCATTTTGCTGAAGAATTAAAAATTTTGTATTCAGTACCCTCTAGTTTATTTAATTATTCGTCTATTTAATTTATGACAGAAAAATATGATCGAAATCTGATGAAATTTGTGACTATTTTCAGGTTTTGGGTTCAATTTTTATATCAAAGAAAGTGGAAAGCTTTCATTTAAACCATATACTCCTGATTCTCATGCCCTTATACCCTGGATGTTGCATGCTCTCATATACCTTGGATATTGGGTTTGCCCTTTGCCAAGGCTGTTTGTCCAAGGCATTCTGACCAATCAAAAGTCAGGATTTATCAGGATATAGGGACAAACACCAATAACCAATAATCAACCAAAATGAATATGTTGAAGATGTACTTATTTTTGTGGCCAACAGCACTTAGCTTTGTACAGCTGGATTGCTGGAATGATCATTGGTCATATGTCGAAAAGTGTCTTACTAGCTGCCATCAGTGGTTGCAAAAAATGAATGTACTGATGAGCACATTTTTTGTGGCAATGCAAATTGAATATTTATAACACATTTTATATATTATTGACAAAAATCATGTGCCAAGATTGGAAGGTTATAGTGTTATTAGTTTTCCTGCAAGGTAAACACATTGACGTTTGATAAAATGACATAATTAAATGTCATTGATTGGGAGGAGTTGGAGTGTTGATTGACTTGACACCTTTTTAAAGGAGTGGGCAGATTTGAGTGGCAACGGGTGTCGTCTCGTTATGCTGATGTGCTTAAATAAACATACCGAGATCGGGATTAGTGAAAGGTGCTAATTACTTTTACTGGTCACTTTTACCCAGAATTTTAGTCGGTTTTTTAGATGAGAAAAAATTACAAAAAAATTACTTTTACTGGTCACTTTTACCCAAGATTTTAGATGAGAAAAAATTACCAAAAAATTACAAATAACGAACATTAAACATTGCATGAACCATGGGCATTAATTAAATACTCTCAAAAAGGACTGGCCTTGGCCACGGCATCTAAAAATTGTAAAATGTTCATTCTACTTTCTCTGTATTCTCTTTGGTAATGCCGGATGAAATGTTCAATTTTTCGGTACTTTTTTCAGCGTGGGCAAACTTTACCACCCGCACGGAGTTGAAGTATTGTTGCTTCTGTGTAAGCCTGTTCGTGTTGAATAAAACTCACAACAGAGTACAAATTTGGATTACTTCTGTTGATTATTTTCTTCAATTTAGAATGCCATCCCTCCACGTGGTTTGTTGTTCTTGGGCCATTTGTCTCAGAATGATTCCATATATTTTGATTAACTCCTTCAACCCAGAATGAAGTTACATAGTCTGTGAATTTTACCACTCGCTGGTCAACATCCCTAGTATTTAATTCTTCTTCCCATGCACTCAGTACTTCAAACCAAGCATCGCTGACTTCTGGCACTGCCACAAATGGAAGAGCTATGGCTCGTCGAACTAATGTTCTGACTGCTGTGTCGTCTTTATATTCATTTCTAAGGCTGCACTTGTCTGATGCAAAGCGATAAACCGCTTGACTGTAGTGGAAGTAACATCCCTTTACCGTTGTTGTTGGAAAGATGAGCTGCGCAGCATTCTGAGCAGCAATTTCAAAATCCATAAAAATCTGAGAAGGCTGGAGAGTCACACCTGCATCTTGACATTTATTTGAGATAAGTTCAAAGAATCTAACGTAAGTTGACTGCTGCTTGTCTGGTAGAAATCCATACACAAGTGGGAACATTTTATTGTGAACAAAAGCATGCACTGAATATAACTGGAAGAAGAGTTTAGGTGACTTCTCAAATGTTCCATCACAATATAATGCTGCCGCTTCACTGAGTAGTTGAAGATTTGCTGTGGTCACAAAGATCATTATTTTCTTTTCTTCGCCATCAGAACCAAGAAGAAAGTTGTCCCCTGCTGTTGTTTTCTGGAACATTTCTGGTAGAAGTATATCAGAATGAGATTTTGAAAGAGCTGGCCTTGTTTTTGCTCGGGATCCATAAAGAGCTGATCGTACACTGTAGAAAGTTGGAATTTTAGCAATGATCACTGGGTCAGTTTCATCTCCTCTTAAAGATCCAACTAAGTCCTGGTAGATAGATGATACAGATTTAGAATTACGACGAACTGTTTTCTTCAGATCTGCTAACATGGCATCTGCACAGATTTTTGGTAAGTCCGGAAGATGATTATGTGTGCCCATAGGCGAACTAATAATGTAATCTCTTGTGTTTATTGTGGCTTCGCAACCACGTTCACTACACACCCAGTGGATATTTGGTGGCTTCTGTGACTTTATTCAGAACTTAAAGTCATTGTAAACTAGATTTCTACCTCCTCTGTTATTAGGAATGAACATAACTGAAACTTGTTGACTTGCCATGACTGCGAGAACTATGTATGAGAGGGACTATGGAGATGTTCCTTTTTAAACCTTTTTCATGATCCCTGTTCACCCTGACAGGTATTAACGTCCCATATTCAACAATATGGAGATGTTCTTTTTTAAACTGCCTCCATGACCCCTGTTCACCCTGACATGTATTCACATCCCGTATTCACTAAGAAAAAAAAAACGACTAAAATTCTGGGTAAAAGTGACCAGTAAAAGTAATTAGCACCTCTCACTAATCTCGATCTCGGTATGTTTATTTAAACACATCGGCATAACGAGACTAAACCTGGCAACGTTTCTCACTGATGTTGTAGCTGTCCAGTTGTATAGAGATCAGTCATTGTGACATACATACACAGAACGACACATGCATGTGAATGGGTTAATCAATATGGCACGAGTGCCATATTGATTAAACCATTCACATGTGTGTGTTGTTCTATGTTTATTACATGGTCTTCATGTCTATAAAAGCAATTATTAGAAGGACACTCAGCACTTCATTTGACAACTCGGCCCCCGAGTTCCAATGTGTTGGATGTGCCAGTAGGCACATAGAACATATTGGAAATTAGGGGTTGAACTATCAACAAAAAGAACAGATTTTATTGCAAACCAAATTTGCAAAGGGAAGTGGTGTTAATATTTTTAGCTATCATTAGCGATTCAGATTGTAATTGCAGTGCGTGATTTGTAGAAAATTTCAGTGAAATTTCGCTTTTGTTTAAAAACAGTCTGTCATGGCTTTGGTTCGGCACATGTGTGGAATGGATTTTCATTTTTAGCTTGAGTCTGTTCACATTTTCCTTTAGCACAGGCGGCACCCCTAGTTCTGGAATTTCATATGCAGGTTTAAGGTCATGTCTAGATGAGAATGTCCCTTTTTGGTTGCAAACGGTCAACCATGATGGCAGCCCAAGCCCAAAACCCGAAAACCTTTAGCACAGTCTACAGGTCGTATTTATGAAGTGATTTCATGGTAACTTGGTAGGATGACTCTGTATAATATCTAGATGAAGACGTCCCCTTTTAGTCATGATCTGTCAAACTTGATGGCAGCCCAAGCCTGAAACCCCAAAACTTTTAGCACAGTCTACAGATCATATGTAATAGAAGGGATTTCATTGTAACTTGGTAGTATGACTCTGTATGATGTCTAGATGAGAACTTCTCCATTTGGTCACGATCTGTCAGCCGTGACGACTGCCCGAGCACAAAACCCGAAAACCTTTAGCACAGTCTGCAGGTCGAATTTATGGAGGGATTTTATTGTAACTTTGTAGGATGACTCCATATAATGTCCAGATGAGAACGTCCCCTTTTGGCCGTGATTGGTCAACTGTGATGGCTACTAGGGCCCAAAGCCCAAAAACCTTTAGCACAGTCTACAGGTCATATTTATGAAGGGATTTCATCGTAACTTCGTAGGATGACTCAGTTTTATGTCTAGATGAGGACATCCCCTTTTGTTCACGATCGGTCAACCACGATGGCTGCCCGAGCCCGAAACCCAAAAACTTTTAGCACAATCTACAGGTTATATTTAATATGGAGAGATTTCATTGTAACTTGGTAGGATGACTCTGTATGATGTCTAGATGAGGAGGTCCCCTTTTAGTTGCGATTGGTCAACCGTGATCACTATACAAGCCCGAAGCCCAAAAACCTTTAGCACAGTCTACAGGTTGTATTTATGAAGGGATTTCATTGTAACTTGATAGGATGACTCGTTTTGGAATAATTTCACTGTAACTTGGTAACTTTGGTTGACATGCATTAACTGTGAGGACCACATTAACCCACCCCTCCATTCTTTAATACAGTCTACACCTCAAATTATTTCTTATCAACCTACTCACAATTGTTTACTACAGGCTTGCACTACAGTGGAAGTCCCTAACTCGGATAAAATACTCTCTATTTTTGTCTTTCCCAAGCAAGTTGGGAAAGAAAAGTGGTGCAAAAGCACCAATAAAAATAAGCCAAAACTGGGTCGAGTGCAACCGGCGCAGACCCAGTACGGGACGCTCTCTCCCAAGTACAACTCCACGACTTCCGTTGCCAGTGCGCATATACCGTCTCTAAAGACTCATTCTTTTTAAAATCCGCTTCGTGTCGAGATGTTTTTGCATGCTTATCAGTGTTCCACCAGCTCGATGTTTGATGATTCCTGATTCATTATACCACAGTGTATCCTTTGTATTCTCAGGAACAGTGTTTTATATTCTCTTTTCTATTATATGTCCATAATGTATATTTATTTGCTCTCTCTCGAGTCGCGCGCGAATTTCACGTGCCACGCGGTTCGGACTTA
The DNA here is from genome assembly GCA_031216915.1 of Pictodentalium vernedei. Taxonomy (NCBI): domain Eukaryota; kingdom Metazoa; phylum Mollusca; class Scaphopoda; order Dentaliida; family Dentaliidae; genus Pictodentalium; species Pictodentalium vernedei. The sequence continues at coordinate 191,087,197 of CM062289.1, forward strand.
GATTTTTCACAATTATTGTTAATGCTTTTTTTGCAAAATTTTCTAATTGTGTTAGAGTTAGGTGTCAGCGGGGTACCACTCCTTCAGTGTTTCTTCTTTCTTTTGAGAGTAGTCTTCCTGTTGGGTGGTTCCCGGTCGACCGTCTGGGGTCTTTGTTTCTGTCACCTTTCTCTCTTCTTTGGGGGTGTTCTGTTTTCTCATCTCACCTTCTCTGCTCCTCTCACCTCTATCATGCCCAGGACAATTCCTTGTGGGCAATGTCTGCTGCCAAAGCATGTGGACGATGTACATTCGTCTTGTTCCTCCTGTAATGGGTGTTCGGCCGAGCGGCCGTGTGGTGTCTGTGGAACATGGTCTTCCACCTTCTGGGCGTCAGTAAACCGTGTCGTTCGTTCTCGTGGCCGTGCCTCCCGCTCCCACGGGAAAGGAGAACGTGGTCGTTCGGGGCCTCCCTGTCTGGTGAGAGTTATTCCTCCTCCGTGGGGGATGTGCAGTCTTTTCCTGTGGTGGATACTGCGGGAGCCGTTGAGTGTTCTGGTGTAGAGATGCCTGGTTCCGGGACTACGGTCCCCCTCCAGTCGACATCTGAGGCTGTCACTAGGGTTGTGACTCCTCCTTCGGAGCCAAGCCGGTGTGCTCTCTCCACTATTTCACCAGCCTCAACGACTCTCGACGTATCTACTACTGCTGCTGGCCCGTCTGCTTCGTTGTCTGTTTCAGCCGGCCTCGGCTTTTCGCTGCAGGGGACTGCAGGACTGTCCGATACTGTAGACGTGGGATATCGGCCTCAGCCTTCCCTGACTTCAACTCGGCGAAGTCGGAAAGGGCTGCCGACCGAGCCCATCGCTGTGGTCTCTTCGCCGTCGAGCACCACAGTTGTGTCTTTGGATTCGGATGTTCGTAGTGGAAACACTATGAACTCCGTGGCGTTTCCTTCTACTCCCTCTGGTCACACGACCAGTTTTGGGGGACCAACGCCTTTTGTGCAGCCTGGACCTTCTGCCCCGCAGATGTCCGCGGTGACTCTCATGAGTTCTCGCAATATTGATCCACGGGGTGCATCGTACCCCTATACACGTCTGCCTTCAGATGTTTCGGCTGCCGCCCGTCGTCCCGCGTCGGGTGTTTTGGAGGATCGTGACCCTTCGCTGGTTAAGAGGGTCAGAGGTGAAGCCACTTTGCCGGTTCGCTTCCCTGTCGAACCGGTCAGTACAGGCAGTGAGCTTAGGGAGGCCCTCTCCTTACTCACTCAGGTTCTTTCTAAGAGCCTTCCTGTTGCTTCCAGCGAGGCTATGGGTGGTTTCCAGGCGCCTCCTATGGCGCCGCCTCCCGGGATTGGAAACAGGCCAGTTTCCGATTCCTCTGGTGTCCCGACACCATGGGAGGCGTCGGCTGGTTTGCCCACGATGGGCTATGTGTCTTCCGACTCTGGGGAGGAGTCCGACATGCTTGAGGTCGAGGGCCCGCAGTCTTCGGACTTGGAGGCGGCTCTTGACTTTGTGTTTGGGTTTCTGCCTGAGCTCAAACCTGCTAACCAGCCGACAGTGTCAGCCTGGCCGCGATCATCGGTCGCGCGCCAACAGCCTATGGAGCAATCTGCTTCTGGGCACCTTCGACCGTGCCTGTCGGTACAGGTGGTTGAAGGTTTTTCAGCATTGGATGCCAAGCTGAATTCCAAGGCTTTGAGGACTTCGTTCTTCACCAGGGTTGACACCTTTTTGCCTCCTGTGCGTTATCGTTCCTACGATTCCGCCAATCCGTCAGTCTGCCAGGCTTTGACGGTTCTGGATCAGGACTCCACTTCCCTCAGGCTTTCCAAGCCCAAGTCTGCTGTCATTCCAATGACGACTCTGGAGTCCACGTTGGGCTTATCTAGAGAGATGCTTGGCATGCTTTCTCTCTCAGATCACGTCGTCTCAGCTTTGGCTGCTTATCTGCCTCCAGATAAGTTTGACGAGGTACAGGCTCCTTTGCGTGTGCTGTCCAAGGCGCTTATGCACCTTACTCACACGCATGCCTGTAACATGGCTAATTTGGAATTAGTTCGAAGGGATGCTGTGCTGGACACAGGACGATCCCTTCCCGAGGAGCAGCGTGCTACTCTTCGATCTGCTTCTTTGGCAGGTCCGCAACTTTTCCATGGTTCCGTGTCGACGGTCCGGGATGACGTCCTACGTCATTCCAAAGATCAGCTGCTGTTTCGTCAGCTTGATCAGCCTTCTCGGGGAGGCAAGTACCGTTCCAAGCCTAACAAGTACCCTTCTGCTTCCTCTGTGAAGCAAAAGGCTGGTCCTTCTGCCGCCGCCTCTACTTCTTACTCACGGGGTAAAGGTAGGGGTCGGCAGAATCGAGGGAAGTCTCAGGATTTTTCATTTAGCAGAGGAGGTGGTTTCTCCTCTCGCGGGCCTCGTCGGGGCACGAAATGAAGGTCCTCACCTCGACTCATCCCAGGTTGGAGGAAGGATAGCAGAGTTCGCAGACCATTGGACCACCATCACATCCGATCCATGGGTGTTAGATGTTGTTCGGTCCGGGCTGCGCATATCCTTCCGATGGCACCCCACTCTGTCAAGGGTGCCTCTTCCAACCACAGTTCCTTCAGACGTTTTACGTCGGGAACTTTTGTCCACGGAGATTGCCAATCTCCTGGCAAAGGGGGCGATCGAGGTCGTCAAGAACGTTCAGTCAGTGGGTTTCTATTCCCGCCTGTTCTTGGTGTCGAAGAAGGACGGCCGACTCCGACCAGTTATCGATCTGAGTATCCTGAACCAGTCTATCTTTGCTCCCAAGTTCAGCATGGAGACTTTCAGGTCGGTCCGCCAATCAATTCACCAGGGAGATTTCGCAGCCAGCATCGACCTGCGAGACGCTTACTTCCACGTTCCGATGCATCGGGTGTCACGGAAGTATCTCAGGTTCGCTTTTCTGGGGCGAGTTTACCAGTTCAAGGCCATGCCTTTCGGCCTCAACCTGGCTCCTTGGGCGTTCACCAGACTGATGTCGCATGTGATAGCATTCCATCGCACACAGTCCAGGGTGACTACTTCGGCATATCTGGACGATATCCTCCAGAGGCATTCCAATGCTGCCTTACTGGAATCGGATTTCGCCACTCTGTTGAGCTTGCTCACGTCGCTAGGATTCAGAGTCAAGGAGGAGAAGTCGGACCTGGTCCCTTCTCAGTCGTTTTGTCATCTGGGGATGTCTTTCCAAACCAAATTCAATTTGGTGGCTGTTCCCCAGGCCAAGGCTGTGATTCTCTCAGCTTTTGCTCTGACTCTGTCCCAGTCCAGGTCCGCGACCGCTCGGAGTTTTCTCCGGCTGATCGGTCTCTGCGGTTCGGTGATGGATCTCATTCCTCTAGGTCGGCTGCATGTCAGACCTCTCCAACACTTTCTGCTCAGTCGTTGGAGGCCGAATGTAGATTCTCTGGATCAGGTGCTTCCGTTTCCGGACTCTCTGTATCCTCACCTTCTTCCCTGGACAGATGTTCAGTGGATAACGCAGGTTGTTCCGCTGGACTTACCCACGTCCGATCGCGTTCTGACGGCAGATGCCAGCGATCTCGGATGGGGTGCAACGTTGGATCCTCTCGGTCTTTCCCTACGCGGGATGTGGGACCAGGATCAAGCAGCTCTACACATCAACCAGAAGGAGCTTCTTGCTCTTCTTCTGAGTTTCAGGCAGTGGATCCCTCACCTGTCGAATCGCCAGGTCCTTCTACTGTCCGACAATTCGACAGTGGTTGCTTACATTTGGAACCAGGGCGGCACGCACTCGCTTCCGATGTACGAGTTAGCTCGGGATCTTCTACTGCTCGCTCAGGATGTTCACGCCGGAGTGGTTGTTCGTCACATTCCCGGTCGTCTGAACGTCCTAGCCGACTCCCTGTCCCGACAGGGCAGGGTTATTTCCACCGAGTGGATGCTTCACAGGGCAGTGTTCCAGTCGCTTTGCGATCTCTGGGGATGTCCCCACATCGACCTATTTGCGACTCGTTGGAACCATCAAGTGGATACTTTCGTGTCCCTGTTTCCAGATCCTCTGGCTTTTGCCGTGGACGCTCTGTCACTCGATTGGAACGGTCTAGTCGGCTACGCCTTCTCGCCGGTTCCGATTCTTCCTCAGGTTCTCGCCAAAATTCGAACCTGCAGTTGTCGAATCATTCTGATCGCTCCCCTGTCGCCTCAGCGGGTGTGGATCAATCAGCTCCGCTCGCTGCTGGCGGCGGTTCCAGCACGTCTCCCGCTACGTCGCGACCTTCTTTGTCAAGGTCGCCCGAGGAGGTTTCACGTCGACCCGACTTCATTGTGCCTTCACGCATATCTTTTGTCAGGTCCTGTCTCCTCCGTAGAGGTTTTTCGAGACGAGCAGTGGAGTGCATTTCTTCTTCAAGGAGGCACTCCACTGGTTTAGCTTATGCAGCTAAATGGAAGGTCTTCTGTCGATGGTGTGCTGATCACTCTGTTGATTATGCCAATCCTTCGATTTCACAGATTGCAGAGTTTCTGGTATATCTGTTTGATTCTCGGGGTCTCCAGCCTGTTACCATCAAGGGTTACAGGTCTATGCTTTCAGAGACTTTTTCTTACGTGGGGAAGCGTCGTATCGGCACTAATCCTTACCTCTCCAAGCTTGTTCGGCACTTTTCTTTGAAAAGGCCTCGGACTTTGCAGCTTACTCCACGATGGAATCTTTTGTGGGTGCTGCTTTGCTTGGGGGGGGGGGGGGGGGCGTTCGAACCTTTATCCCAGGTGGATATGCATTTTCTCACATATAAGACAGCTTTTCTGATGGCATTTACTTCGGCCAGACGGGTTAGTGAGCTTCACGCCCTCTCGGTTGACCCGGCCTTTTTTAGGAGCTCTCCCAACAGTGTTACTTTTACCACTGATTGCTCCTTTTTGGCTAAGAATCAGTTACCAGATACTACTCCTTCTCCTATCTGTATCAGGGCTCTTCCCTCTGTTGAGGGTACTCGCCCTTTGCTCTGTCCGGTCCGTGCTATTCGCATTTATCTTGATTGGACACGCTTCATACGGAAAGGCAGAAAACGTTTTTTTCTGTCTCTCATTCCGGGTCGACAGAAGATCTCTCCTCAATCCATTTCTCGGTGGATTTGTCTTGCTATTCGTACGGCCTATAGTCGTTTAGCAGCTGGTGATTGTATTACCAATCGTATTTCTGCCCACGAGGTGCGGGCACTGTCTACCTCTTGGGCTTATTCTAACTCCGTCAAGTTGTCGGATGTTATGCAGGCAGCCTATTGGAGAAATGCTTCTACTTTCTCCACCTTTTATTTGCGCCAGTTGCAGGAGCAGTCGGAGGACCTTTTTGCCCTGGGTCCTCTTTCTTCTGCTCAGGCTGTTGTCTGCCATAGCCATTAGGCTTCTTGAAGGTCAGTTTCAGCCTTGTGCTGTTACTGCCCTTTTTCTGTCTGTGTGTCACACAGGCTCATATGTCTCTTTTCATTGTCCTTTACCAATGATTGCGACATTATGGTTGATAAGCCTCGGGACCTCTTCCTTCTACTTCACGGTTCCAGTGCACTAGGGTTATGTGGGGGTTGGTTATGCGATTCCCTCCAGCCTTTTGTCTATTCAGCCTGTAGTAAACAATTGTGAGTAGGTTGATAAGAAATGTAAATTTTATAGTAAATTTCCTTTCTTATTATACCTACCACAATTGTTTACATGGAGGCCCTCCCGTCTTCTTTACGGGTAAAGAATCTTTCCTCCCCGCTGATCACATAACTCTAACGTTTACGGATTCAAAAAGAATGAGTCTTTAGAGACGGTATATGCGCACTGGCAATGGAAGTCGTGGAGTTGTACTTGGGAGAGAGCGTCCCGTACTGGGGCTGCGCCGGTTGCACTCGACCCAGTTTTGGCTTATTTTTATTGGTGCTTTTGCACCACTTTTCTTTCCCAACTTGCTTGGGAAAGACAAAAATAGAGAGTATTTTATCCGAGTTAGGGACTTCCACTGTAGTGCAAGCCTGTAGTAAACAATTGTGGTAGGTATAATAAGAAAGGAAATTTACTATAAAATTTAGATTTTTATTGAAAACATAGCATACAGGAAACAGAAATTAACATATTCCCAATTATCACAATTTTTGTCTTATTTCATAATCCTTTCATAAACATTGAACATTATCCTTTCCATTAAACACAACACACAATCAGGTTAAGCTGCAGTGTCATTGACACTTTCATTCCACATGGTTTAGTGTTGCTGTAAATGGGGATTTCATAGAACAGGTGTGCAATAATTACACTATTTGATGCTCACCCATAGTTGTCCATTTACACATTACTTTGGTCATTTATGTAAGTTGTGAAGTTGATTTTGGATTCAACTGCATATCTAGCCCTGAAGAATGCACCATTGGATGTCAACATTTGCTGTTGAAGATTTAGAATAAAATGTGTTTACTGAAAGACTGTTTACATATATATTGTGAAATATTTGTTTGAAACTGTTATCATGGATGTATTCTTTTTATTTTTACAGACACATAATTACACAAATGAGCTTCAAAGAGGCATGACTATGGTGTGTAAAGTGAAACAGTAAGTTTGATTATGTAAAACAAGCTAGCACTGTTATCATTGACTCACTGAGACATCATCTTTGTTTTTATTACCAGGTCATTATCATGTTCTCATTATTCTGTATTGATAGTTTGTGAGTGGAAAATGATTTGTGAAATTACATTGCTCAGGTTTTTTTTTTCAAAATATCAGATTTCAAAGAAAGATGTTTTGAAAATAAATCCTTAATAATCAAGAACATTAGTCCCTCATCTCCCAGCACACTTTTGCCCATTTTATTAAGACATATGTGACACTCTTCATCTGGAACAAAATGAAGAATATAACTTGCAATAATGTGGATGTTATATCTTGTTTCATTCCTTTAATCCTTGAAGCTTCAGATTAATTTTACAATAATAACTACTGTATATACATATACACAGCTATTTATGATAATAACTGCCATATACACACAGCTGCAAGTGACTTTATAGTCTTTCTACATCATTGTTGGCTGCCTGTATAGGCAGCCAACAATGATGTAAAACACAGCCAAGTTAAATGCATCCCACCAGCTGAGTTCTCAAGAAAGACTACTCTTGGGGTAGGGGGTGATTCTGTGATTTGAGTAACAGGAACAAATTTCACCCTTTATCTCAACACTTGGAATTGTGGCTTTAAATGTAGATTACAACTGTAAAATGTCATAATCTTATTGACTTGTGGATTTGGTTGAATTTGAAAACCAAATTGGTATAAATTGAAATTTCCAAAAAATTATAACAGTATATGGAGATTTGATTGTCTGGAAAGAGGTTGGAACCAAAACAGTAACTTTCAGATTCTTTTAAAAAGCATCAGAAATGCAGGTAGTATTTAAGCCAGTGAGCCTTTGGGTCCTACCTTAGGAACAACAGGATTTTAACTCTTTCCCTTGTAGCCACAAAAACTAACTCAAAAGCTACACACTAGCTGAAAAGGAGGCTCACAGTACATAAATTGTTCCAAACTGATCACATAAAATTACCTGTGGTCTCTACCAGCAAAAAGCCTCATCTTTGGGTGCAGACAGATGACCAGATGGAGCGATGCATGGGTTTTGTTTGTGTTTTACAACAAAGCAAAGATTTGAGATTCTAACTTTCAATCAGTTAAGCCATTACCTTACATAATGGCCATATCTGGCTAGCCAATTCATAAAAAAATCTTCCTTGTTGCATCTAGAAAATAGCATATGAACCCTCACTGGACGGAGCTTGTCAGTTTATTTTTAGACAGAAAATGAAAGTAGTTATTTAAGAATTTTTTTTCAAGAGTCATCTGCTGCTAATCACATTAGGTAAAAAGTTAAAGTTATTTTATTCTGTGATAAACAGCGCAAAAGATGATATATATAGAATAAATAGGTACTAGGGCTGGCATTCAGATTTAAACCACAAGTAGGATAAGGGTTTTAACCACGAGGCTCTGCCAAGTGGTTAAAACTCTTATTCTATGTGTGGTTTAAATCTAATTACTGGCCCTAGTACCTATTTGTTTTATTTATACCATGCTCTTAAGAAATAATTGACTTTTGTCACTTAAAATGGAGAAAAAACAATACTTTCTATCGCAAACACATGGGTTTGTTTTGTTTACATCTTGCCGGTGGGCAATACTTCTGGCTGCATGTAAATGCTTGATTGACTACTAGTCACATTGTCAAAGTTGATTGAATTTATCTTACTTTTTGAGTCAAATTATTATTAACAGTTCTTGAATTTTATTTTAAATATTTAATTGTAGGTATTTTAAACTTAATAAGTCATTGCACGTAGATAGTATCGCAAACATCGTATGTTTGAATGAAACATTGCAAAGTGTGAATGTATTGAACACGGCAAATTGGATCCTGTCAAGGGTCAAGTTGGATATAATTCCAACTATAGGTGTAAATTTTTGTATTGGAATTCCCATTGGAAATGTTTTAACTACAGAAGAAGCTTTACATTGGTAGTGGGGTTAAAAGCTAAAATTTAACATACAGGTTTTCACAGGTTTTGTCATAGGTGAACATGGTATAAATAGTGATATATTGTTTTCTTTATTATCATTCTCAGCATCAGTATATACAAACCTGGCCTTTTTAGAGTGATTTGGTTCACTTACAATCTCAGGTGAGACCTAAATAATTATAATGTGATTTAAGGCTGTCACTGATAAATGTGATAGAGGAGATTTTCTCTGTTAGATCTGAAAATGTGACAGAGGTGTTAGATGACCTGCTTGCAAAGTCCACCATGGGTGAAGATTGGATTGCAGCCAAGGTATCTGACAGAATTGGGGGGGGGATGTTGGTGGTAAGGGCAATACTACAAATACATGCTGAAGTGAAGCAAAAATATACAAATGAAAGTCTGAAGTATATGTCACAGGGAAGAAACACTTGTCAAATTCAAAGGCAAAGTGGAGTAAAATTCTCCCCTGGAAGATAAGTTGTTACAGTTACCTTCACAAAAGAAACTGAATTTGACTAAGTTGATTTCTTGTGAAAATGATTGAAAACAGGCCTTTTCAGTGGTTGCTACTCAGTTCCTGTAAATTGCAAGCTGTGAATGTCTCCAGGCAATATTTTTATACTGTACCAATGACCCAGACTAAGCTGGTGCAAACTCTAAAATATTTAGGGCCAAATGCAAATTTTACCTCCCAATCCCCAAAATTTGCATCTAAAACCAAAAATTACATGGGGTGCCTTGTTATGAGACTACAAAGTATGCCAAAGTCAGAAATCATCATTACTCTTGCATAATAAAACAGCCAGCACTATTCACAAAAATTGCCATTCAGGAATTACATTTATTTTCAAGTTTTGTCTCAAAAATATAACTTAAAATCATTGAGCTGGCTCCTGTATGGTGTCATAAGCTATGTTTTTGAGGCAAGAAATTAAATATTTTTATACTGTACCAATGACCCAGACTTAGCTGGTGCAAACTCCATTAAATTCAGGGCCAAACACAAATTTTGCCCCCCCCAATCCCCAAAATTTGCATCAAAAACGAAAATTGGATGTCCTGGTAGGTCCTCCATACTTTTACTCCACTGCTCATGCATGCGCAGTGTCAAGGAGATCTCGAAACTGCCGCCAAAAGTCATTCTTTGTTTGGCCCTCAATACAGTTACACTTCACTGTTATTTGTGCTTGTAAATCTCAGTTTTAAGGATGCCAGACGCATAATTATGAGAGAAATGGTGGATATATGGTGGAAATAGAAGGTGGAGACGAAAAAACAGTGGAAACAAATGTTCAGGGCTGTAACTTATAATTATTTTACGAAAGTATTACATGTTACCTATTTTCGTGGCATGACTTTATTGTGGTCATTCTTGCTATGAATTTTCCATTGTTTCATCAGTGTTTCCTCTCTCCCTTTCCTTTATTCCCCCCTAGCTATTCTCCTATGCTTTTGTCTTATTTTTTGTAATGTTTATTACCAAAATTTCTTGGGAGTTTTGGCTTGGAAACAGATTTTTTTTTTCTGTTTTTCCCCATGTTTACGTCCTCACCCTAGGGTTGTTTAGGCATTTTGGTCTGCATCTACCATCTGATGTTCTACAGTTTCTTCTCTGGAAGCCTCTGTTTTGCATCAGATAGTGTTTAAATTGATAACGGATTTCGGGCCATGTTTGTTTTAGTGCCTGGAGTCATGTTTCTGGGTTGTTGACACTTTTGCTTATGTTGACAACTGTTACTTCTGACAATGATTACTTGTCTTCTGCTTAATTTAGTTTATAGCAAGATACATTAATATTGTCCGTAAGTGTTACATTAATTTTTTCAAAATGATTAAAATTTTTGTCCACACTTTGGCTTTTTTGGGCTCAGGGTTCCCATTGGGAACTTGGGCTCTTCTGAAAATTTTTTCAAAAATTTTTGTTTTTTCTAAATTATTTTCTTTTGAAATGTTATAATGAATTATTATATATTATGTATATTTATTTCAAGAGTTAGTGCGAGTAATATGACGGTGTATATTTTTTCTGGTTGAAAAAATATTCTTCAGTCGTAATGCAAGGATATCTTCCTCTAATTCACAAGTTCATTGTGTTTCTTATGGTCAATGTAGTCGCATTAATTCTTTCTCTGTGTGTGTTGATTTATATGACAATGTTGGAGATGTGTGTCACGGTATTTTGTTGCGGTGAGAGGTCCATTACGGTCCTCTCTCCGTAGGGTCACTATATATTATCAGTTTCTTTTTCAGAACTCAGAGTGATGTTTCTGTGATGTCTTCAATAACTGTGTCTCCGTCGTTGCAATATTAGGGCTAGTGGGAAGTGCTCAAGGTATTACGACAATTGCTGGGAGTTAGCTAGTTCTATCGAAGGCTTTGTCGCCTGCTAGTCTGCCCAGTGTCATGTCCATTCACCAGGAAATAAGAATGGTACAGCACCCGGGTTAGTCTGTTGCGGTTCAGGGAAGCAGATTGGGTGATGCGAGCACTATAAAAAATCAGATGTGCACACCCAGCAACGACGGATCTGAGGATAGTATGGAGGAAGCCTGTCAGTCCGATAGCTAGCTCGTCCAGGTCCCCCAGACCTCGAGAGAGAGAGGCCCCCTCTCTCTTGCATCAACATCTGCGCTGCGATGTTGTTGTATGTTGTTCACTTAGTCGGAGCTTACGTCCACTCCTCCTGTTCTGGACGCTCCGTCACATGACAGTCCGACGCAGCTGTTATATTGGCTTCCTCATCCTCGTCAACACACACGACCGCACCTTGGCTATGTGACCACAGATTTCCAGGGTCGTTCACATATTTTATAATGCAGGATTGAACGTCTCTGGTGCTCTTGCTTCGCCGACCAAGGAATACACGTTGACCAGGTCACTCCATCTGCTAGCCAAGGATACAAGACCTTTCCAGTTGGGACGTTTGCATATTATATAAATGCTGGAATGAATGTCCTGAAAGCTTCCAGTAGATATTTCACGTAGGACCGCGGCTCCACAGGTCTCATAGGGTAACATGAACTAGATATTGTTACCGTGATGTCTTCGTAAAGTGTGCTTCCATTGTCACAGTCAAATGAAGAGTTAGCGGCAAAAGTGCTCATGTAGATACGTCAATTGCCTGGAGTTCCCTAGTACGATAGATGGCGTTTGCGTCCGCTAGCTCGCCCGGTGTTGCAACCATTCACCGAATGGCTCAGCACCCGGGTTCGTCCGTTGCGGTCCACGAAGGAGATTTGGGTGATGCGAGCACCATAAAATACAATGTGCACACCCAGTGACGACGGATATGAGAATGGTACGGAGGAAGCCTATTAGTCCGGTTCCTAGCTCGTCCAGGTCCATCTGGGCTGCGAGCGAGAGAGGTCCCTCTCTCGTATTACAACATCTGGGCTCAGATGTTGTGGTACAAAACGTTCCTCAGTCAGAGTATACATCTACCGCTCGGGACGCTCTGTTATATAGACAGTCCGGAGAGACTGCTCTTTCGGCTTCCTCATCCTCATGGCAGCACACGCGACCGCACCTTGGCTATGTGACCTGTGATATTCAACCAACATCGCCGATCAGGGATTCTATGGCGACCAGGTCACGACATCCAGTAGCCAAGGATACGAGGCCTTCATTCTCCGGACGTTTGCATATTAGAGGTATGCAGGAGTGAACGTCCAGGGAGCTTCCAGCGGCTGTATCCTATAAGACCGCAGCTCCACAGGCCTCTGTTGCGGATATGCTATCGCAGATAGCACAAATTATTGCAGCATCCCAGCAACCGACAGTAACTCTGTCAGATCAGGAATTATCCGACGATGCTGGGTTTGGACGTTCCGCTGCAGGTTCAGGCATGGACGACCAAGAATTTCAAGTGGTCCGACAGGAAGGTGAAAGGGATACGGATGAGTTGTATTTTCCCTTTTCAGAACAACATGATTGCCGTAGAGTGCTTCCGGCATTATCATCGGATGTTGTTCCTCCGGACTAAAATGCTGCGTTGCCGGATAAGAAACGGATAGCGCCACTGGATATAGAATTCGTAATTGGTTAAGGGACATCATCCCTCAGTTTCCGACATAGTCCAGATATGTTTCACGGACATTTGATCTGTTGAATGACGCTATATTTATATAACTTGCTACCTAAATGGGCAGGTCAGGTTTCTTATCGGCGATATGCTCTACGTCTGCCTTTCATCATTTCATTGAATATTTTGAAATGGCAGGACAGAGCATTCTGAGAGTTCTCTGCGTCTAGACGACCAGGTCAGGAACTATTATTGTTTTACTGTCGTCTATGTCATTTCCAACCACGATGTTGGAAATAACAATATCGTCTAACAGGGACAGCTTAGATGCACCATCGTACGCAGATCACCTTACCAGAACGTTATCATTACGTCTCAAAGGGAAAAGAATTCTAGGATGATAATATCCTTAAGAGTTCTTTCAAGGGCCTCACGTAAAACTCCGTCCTTTAGTGGCAATTTGGAGTTGGTTAGACATGACGTGGCCCTGGCTACATCCACACGTGTAGAATAAGATAATAAGGTGAAAAACTCTCTCAGAGTCGCTCGGTCTCCGGAGAGTTTTCGTCGACGACAAGCTTTCGGCAGTTTATGATCAGTTAACTAAGAAAGCTTTAGACTCTCTGCTATTAAAATTCGCTTCCATATGGTCAGATTCGGCAGAGAAGAGTGGGACAGGCACTTCTGGGATGAATACGTCCAAGGGAAGTTCCTAAAGAGGTTCCTATGCATCCTCTAGGTCTTATTCTAGAGACCGTGAAGGTAGCAACTCAGATAGGGGCCGTAATTCTGACCGAGACATCTGGTCAGATGCCCCTAGGTCGACGAGGCGAGGTGTGGGCAGTGGAGGACATGGCTTCTCCTTCCGCAAGCCTTGCAGGACCAGGAGGTAATGGTTTTAACCTCTATTGTGTACTAGTGAGCGGAAGACTGTCGAGTTTCTCAATGATTTGGGATTAGATTACGGACGTACCTTGGATTCAAGGGGTGATTTCAGAAGTATTAAATTGTTCCTCAAACAAAATCCTCTGTTAACTCGGAGTCCAAGTTGGACTCAGCTTCCGTCAGTCAGTACGATAGACGCTCGCTTCCATCAGAAGTCCAGTCTCTTCTGGAATGATCGCGATAGAGATCGTAGAAATCCAGGAATTTCCAGGCTTCTACAACCACCCTTTTCTGGTTCCAAAACCAGACGGCTCATTCCATCCACTCATAATTCTGAGCTGGATAAACAAGCTGATCGTGGCTCCAAGTTTCTATATGGAGTCCATCCGATTGGTCAGAGCGAGTATTCGGGTGTATGACTATGCTACATGCATAGATTTCTACTTGCATACTTTCACGTCAGGATACATCAGGCGTTCAGAAAGTATCTTTGCTTCTTTATCATAGGAATTGTGTTTCAGCACTGACCAATGTGTTTCGGTCTGAATCTAGTTCCTGGGCTTTCACTCGAATAACGAACTCGGTAATGACTCATTTCCGAGCTCATTCGTTTGCGGTAATGTCGGACTACCTGGACGACATTCTTCACAACGAGTTAACGCTTCAGAACGATGTGCAGTTTCTGCTTCTATTGATCCAACGTTTCGGTTTCATAAGTAAATGAGGAGAAGTCGGATCTGGTTTCGTCCAAGTCATTTACCCACCGGGGGATGAGCTTCGAGATGCATAGCATTCTCGTTCGTCTGCCGTTAACCAGAGCGCAGAACGTTGTGCAGATTCTGCTTCTATTGATCCGACGTCTCGGTTCATAAGTAAACGAGGAGAAGTCGGATCTGGTTTCGTCCTAGTCATTTACCCACCGGGGGATGAGCTTCGACACGCATAACATTCTCGTTCATCTGCCGTTAACCAGAGCAAAATTAATCAGTTGTTATACTTGCTATTGCCTTCGCTCAGACAAGGTCTCAGCGAGAGATCTCATATGACTGATACGTTGTGTGGAACTGCCGTGATTTTATTCCAATGGGGCGGTTACGCATTTGTCCGCTTCAAATTTCTTTTAATTCAGAATTGGAGGGTGAAGATTATTTCGCTCGATACGGACATCTTCTTGTCAAATCATGTGAATAAGAGATTCAGACTTGGGCAAGTTTTCAGTGCTCAACTCAAGTAGTTCTACTGCAATTGCCGGATCTGAGTTTTACAGTTTTGACGGATGTCAGTCAAACACTTTGGGTAGTTTCATTAAACCCAACGGATTTGAAGGGCCAGGGTCTTTTTGTTTCCGTAGTTCCTTATCAAGCACACAAACATCAAGAATGATGTCATTTTGGCTTGCGCTACATTATTGATCAACGTTATTCAGAATGCTTATATGCTAATTCTGTCTGACAACTCGACGTTATTAGTGTATTTTCGGAATTATGGAGGCACTCATTCCATCCTGTTATTCATGTTAACGGAAGGAATCTTTCGGTTGGTACTAGAACATCAAGTTCTTCTGTTGGTCCGTCATATTCGGGTCATCTGAATGTATTAGCGGACTCCCTTCACGGAGGGGCCGTTTGTTGCCACCAGAATGGACTTTCAACAAACCAGTATTCAATCAGATTGCTACCAAGAAGAGCGGCCAATGATCGACTTTTTTCGTGACGCATCTCAACAATTAGTTGCAGATGTATGTGTCACAATGTTTGGATCTTCGAGCGTTTGCAGTAAACGCTCTATCGATCTTGTGGACAGAATAATAAGATATACGTATCTTCCAGTGCCGTTGATTTAGCAGATATTGCTCAATGTAATTATTTCAATGCAAATTCTGTTGGTAGCTTCTCCAGATCCACAAAGACTGAGGATTAATTTACTCAGGCGTCTGTTGTGGGACATGCCGCGGAAGCTTCTTCCACATTTCAGTTCATTCTATGGTCAGATGGATTCAATCTGCTATCAGTTCTGCTAATGATTATATTTTCATCAGTCTGTGAGTTAGTTTTAAGCTCATGAAGTAAGAGTTCTTCTACATCATAGGCCTAAGCTAATTATGTTGATATTACAGATCTAATGAGGGCTGCATATTGGTCTTAGCTCTCCATTTTCCCGATTTTGTATCTGAGAATATTGAGTCCTTTCTGCAGATCTACATTGTTTAGGTCTGTTATTTTTTACTCAGAATGTCGTCTACTAAACAGTGGCAACTATATGTGTATAGGCTTTCGGTTCCAGCACTGACTCTGTCCTGCTGCCCTCTTTGCTCTGGAATATTTGATCAAGGGGAAGAGGAGGGGGGGTGGGGGGGTGTTCCCTTGAGTCACCTGCTTTATAGTGTAAAGCAAGGGAATACCTCCCTTGGAGTCAGTAAATCCGAGTCGGTTCCGAGATGTTTTTAAAGGGTAAAGCCTATGTTTACTCATCTGTGTAATATTTTTTAAGTGTTGATTGGTGTGAAGTATCTGTATATATCACGTGATTAATTGGGCATTAATATACATTCTTTGTACACTTTTAAATGAGTATATAGAGTCTCATTTCGCTAGACTCCCATATTTATTGGTTTTCCTTTAAAAAATATTGGATTTTTTATGTCCTAGGCCCTCCAACCTTTTTACTATTCAGCTAAGTCTGGGTCATTGGTACAGTATAAAAATGTTAAAAAAATTATAGCAATTTATATATTTTCTATACTTACCAATGACCCAGACGGGGATGGCCCTCCCAGGATTTGGGAACTCTTGCCTCCCCGCTGCGTACATAATGCTTACCAGGCACTGGTTGTAAGAACTTTTGGCGGCAGTTTCAAGACCTCCTTGACACTGCGCATGCGCAGTGGAGTAAAAGTATGGAGGATCGTATTAGGACATGTAATTTTCGGTTTTAGATGCAAATTTTGGGGATTGGAGGGTAAAATTTGCATTTGGCCCTAAATGTTTTAGAGTTAGCACCAGCTAAGTCTGGGTCATTGGTAAGTATAAAAAATATATAAATTACTATAAATTTTTTAACTTTCCAGGAAAATATACCTCCTAATATACTTATCCAGACTTTTGGAATGTCATTTTGTAAGGTTGTTACCATATACTGTCCCTTGAGTGGCACTCTGTTCCACTCCATGGTCGATATGCTACCTCATATAGCAGCCTCAGCACTTCCCTCTTGACCATCCAGTGTTCTGTCATTGCTATCAACTGGTGGAGTGATAGAAGCCACTATCATGGCTCTATGGAAAAGTGCTGAAAGCCACTGTAGTGGCCTTACACTTTGCACTAATTTGGTGTTCGCTCAGCAGTGGGGCGAAAATATTAATATAAAATTGTTTTTTTCACAATTTATTGGAGAGTGCCAGTTGGCACTCTCCAATAAATTGCCAAAAAATAATTATTTATGAGCACCATCTTGCTCAACAAAGGCTTCTATTCCCAGTAGTGTGAGATCTTTGAAAAAAAATAGTTGCATTACAAATGACAATTGAAAAGTAATTTAGCACTCTACCAGTTAACCCTTAACCACTTAACTGTGTATGACGGATATATCCATTCCCATGTAACCTTTATACTAATACGTAAGACGGACATATCCATTTTCTAATTATAGCATCCAGCAATGTCATGAGGGAATCCACAGTGAACCTGTTATGTTCATAAACCAATTACGCACAGGTTTGCTCATTCTCCACACAGAGTTGTCATTCTTCCTTTGCTATTTTTGCCCTATAAATTTAGCACCAAACTATGTCATGTGGGAATTCCTGAGCAAGCCGTTCTATTTATAATTTATTGCCAGGTTTTGTTTTGTTTCTGAGACACCTGACTGTTATTTCTTGCCAACTTTTGTGCTAAAATGTCTGCATTTAAGAAAAAGCGATTGTCTGAAGATGAAGTTTTGCAATATGTATTGGAATCTGATGATGATTTATCGTCTTTAGATAGTGAATCAGAAATGAAGTGGGGATGGTTATTTAGTTCGGGCAACTGATATGGACACTGAAGTTGAAAGAAAAAATGAATGCATGGATTCCAGTACTGCTGATTCAGATTCGGAGCAGGCTGCAAATGACTGAAAAAATAAGAAAATTACACTTGTTTTGTTGTATGTAACTACAGTTTATTACATATGCAAAAGGGCGTTTTTACAATATTTATTATGCAACGTGGTAAAATTTAACCAATTTGATTATGTGCAGTTAACTGGTTAAGGGCCTAATTCTGATTTTGATCACATTTACTGCAACAGAACAGGTGCTCCAACATGCTGTCTCTGGGTTATCACACAACTCAAATTGTAAGTACATTGCCAGGTGCTTTTAGGCAAATCTTGGCTGCCAAAACAGACATCCAAGGCTTGCCTAAAAACAACTGCAAGCCACAGGATGTAGAATATCAAAGTCTAGCAAGAATGTATAAAAATTTCGAGGCCCTTAATGGTTAATATATTAACTGAATCATCGATGAGGAGAGAAACGATAAAATTCAGAAACTTAAATTATATCTGCTGATTTGATAGTAGAGTGGAGAATTATCCTTGAGTATAGAAGTAATTGTTCCAGAATCATAAAGTTTGTTAAAAATGCCTTCAAATGGTGAATATCACTGACCCTTCTGGGCTATAATTTTTAAAGGAAATTCTCAGAACTATATGAAGCACCAGGTTCCAGTTTTGTGAACAAGGACTGAGATGAATTGTAATATTGCCATTGCTCAAACTTAATTTAGTGCTGGGAGGTTATGAAATTTTTCCACAGTTTTCCACAGTTTCGGTTTCTACTTGTTTTTATTTAAAAAGAGTTGAGTCCGGTTTCGTTTTTTTTTAGAGAAAAATATTCAAGTATTAAACACTATAAACAGTTGGGTTTTTTCCCAAATATTAGTTTTAATAAAAGTTCAAAGTGCAAGTACCTTTCCCTCTGTCTAAAATTATGAGACTTTGTATAGTGCAGCACATGTACAGTGAACCATTAACCCAGAAGACAATGAAGATTGTTCAAAGAGCCCTGGATATACAGTTGAATAGCATTGGCAGCCCCCCCCCCCCCCCCCCCCCCCCCCCCCCCACATTCACCAAGACAAGGAAAATGTTGTGATAGCAATGTATAACTTGGGTAAAAAATGCTGAAGATGTAATATTGTGAAATGTCAGGCCAAAAAAAAGAAATCCCTTTGTTTGGAGTACCCCCACCGACCCTAAACAATTATGCCAACCCTAAAAATTTTACAAAGTAAAAGTCGCTCATTTAGGTCATTGTAACCCTAATTTTTATCAGACTTCAACTGTGAATTTGAAAAGCTTTCAAAAATACATGTAGAAATAAATATATCGGACAGTATAAATGCGGAGCAAGTGGTAAGTTCTAGTTCAGCAAAGGAAACCACATTTGATAAATTGATCATTTTGTAGCGGTCGAGGTATAAAGGCCATTTACCAACCAGCCTGGTTGGTCCGGATCTCTTAGTCTCGTGGTAAATCGGTCGCTTTGTGTGCTGGAGGTCGACGGTTCGAACCCCGGCTCCCGCACTTATCTCTCCTCCTGTTACATTTGGGGGCTCGTCCGATCCTCAGCAGTAGGTGGCACTGCGGGTGTTTCAACCGCTCTGAAGAGGAACTTAGGGGGAGATTCACATGTGGTGAATCTCAAAAGAAGGGGAGAGTAGTGTAGCGGTCGAGATATAAAGGCCATTTACCAACCAGCCTGGTTGGTCCGGATCTCTTAGTCTCGTGGTAAATCGGTCGCTTTGTGTGCTGGAGGTCGACGGTTCGAACCCCGGCTCCCGCACTTATCTCTCCTCCTGTTACAATTTTATAGATACAGTGTTATACCAACCATTGGTGTTGAAGGTCTTGAAAATTAATGAATATCATGTTGAGTTTCGTGTATTGATACTGAAAGCCCTGAATCTTGGCCTGCAGACTTGAAAATGTTATTGGTGTAAGTATAGAGTACAATTGTTTTTTTTTTAATTCAATTCAAACATCTACATAGATATTACTGACAGTGGCCAGCAGATGCATGGATATTGCATTCAAATGAAGTGTGTGGTCATTTTGGTAATTCGATGTTTGTTGTATTTTTGTCCAAAGCCAGGTGACATTTTCAATCTCACACTGAATGGGGTGATTTTTATCATTTCATTCATTTGTCATTCGAAAGAAAGTTTATTTAATACGTAAATACAATTATATTATGGGACCAAAAAAGTTATTAATTAGGCCTACCGGACTCTGATTTTTTTTCTGTGATTTCCGCCCTTTTTATTTAACACATTACACAAAATGACCACATTCAAGATTGTGCAGTTAAATAACCATGCGTGTCCCAACTGACAGTTATCACCCATTCAGGTCGGTCGTTGTTTTTAAATAACCGAAACCGAGTTGTATTTTCGGTTAACCTCCCAGCACTAACTTAAATTAATGCAGATATGCACTGATGTTTTTTAATTAATTTGCAGATTTTTTCTCATTATTCCAAATTATTTGAGAAAGGAGTGACTGAATAGATACTCAGTGACTTGTTTCATTATATTAAATATTAACAGCGATGGAACGGATGCATATCCTCGATGTAAATTCATAAGAAAGAAACAGATTAATAACATAGAACATTATGTGATGGAATACACAGAGCCCAACAAGCCAGCTTACTTCACAGTAACAGCTCCAGCAGCAGAATTGATGGACTTCACATGGAATGATTTTAGAGTTGTTTGGGATTACAAATTGGGTGGTAAGAATATTCAACTTATTTCATTTGCTATCTAGCACTGTGTTTCATCTGTCACATTTCAGTGGGCTCATGGACATCTTCAAAAAATTGACTCAAGAACAGAAAAAATGTTTTTTTAATAATAGTACAGTGAAACCCTGGTAACTGGTATCATGCTGGGTTATTTGGGGGTATTTTTCCCTATGGGCACTCTACCAAAAATTAGAACAAGGCAAATCCATTTAGAACAAACTAATAAAATTGAATGTTTTCATTTTTGGAATTCACTACAAAAAAATTTTCCACATTCTATTCCAATGAGGTACCATATATGAGTTTGAATGCTATTTCAGAATAGTACTGACTCGTTTTGGCCATTACATTGGGCAAAGAGTTGATATAGATGAGCTTTACACTATGAATGTACAGTGCACAGGGTTAGTTACTCAGTTAATAATGATTTTTTTTTATAACCAGAGAGAGTGACTAACCCTGTGCAATGCGCAGGGTTAGTCACACTTTCTGGTTATAAAAAATTGGTAACTGCCACATCACACACTACATGAAAATGTATGCTCACTAAGCCTGTGAAATGCACAGGGTTCGTCACATATTAGAGATGATCTTATTTATAACCAGAATGAAAAATGTGACCAACCCTGTGTATTCCACAGTTAGTTGATAAGCCAACATACACAGACTAAACCTAAGCATTGCACAGGATTAGTTGATAGGCTGCCACATCACATACATGAAAATATACACTGACTAAGGCAGTAAAAATGCACAGTGCAAGCTGGTAATATTTTACATAAGGTGCAGGATTCAAGGAACTATTGGAAATTCTTAAATTGGATTGCGGAAATTTTTATGCCCCAGTGATGAATAGTCTAGGGGCATATTGTTTTACCCTTGTCCATCCATCCATCCATCCATCCATCCATCCATCCATCCATCCATCCATCCATCCATCCATCCATCCATCCATATCCATCCATCCATCCATCCATCCATCCATCCATCCATCCATCCATCCATCCATCCATCCATCCATCCACATCCATCCATCCATCCATCCATCCATCCATCCATCCATCCATTCACATTTATCCATCCATCCATGTGCCCACCATCTGCTGTCCATCCATCCGTCCATCCACATATAGGGTACATTGTTTGGCAGGATAACTCCTCTCACAGTTTTCAGGCTAGGACTTTTTTATTTCACAGGATGTTTGTTCATATACCAGAGGTGTGCATATTGTCAGTATTTTGATTTGCTTGAATGTTTCACAAAATTACAGATTGTTGAACTTGGTCAATTGTTTGTAGAATTTCATCTCTATGGTACATGGTTTGTGTGTGGTAGACTTTGCGGGGGCTTCATATACGTCTTGCAGACACAGCTCCTGTATGAGTAATAAATCTCAGTTTACTCTTCAACCTCCTGTGTCCATGTGCTGTGCGGGGGCATGCTTCAGTCCAGTTTTAAAGTGAATTCCAAAAATGAAACATATATTTTTATACTGTACCAATGACCCAGACATAGCTGGTGCTAACTCTTAAAATATAGGGCCAAACACAAATTTTGCCCCCCAATCCCCAAAATTTGCATCTAAAACCAAAGAAAACATGTCCTGAATGGCCCTCCACACTTCACCTCTACTGCGCATGCGCACTGTCAAGGACGTTCCGAAATTGGCGCCATTAATCATTCTAAGTTTGGCCCTTCATCAGTTAACATCTGACTGATCTTTGTGCTTGTAAATCTCAGTTTAAATGATGCCAGACACATAAATATTAGTGAAATGGTGATTCTAAGGAGGATAGAGAAGGAGGAGAGGAAAAATGTGTGACAGAATATTATCAGGGCTGTAACTTAAAATTTTTTAATGAAATTATGTTAAGTTACCTATTTTCGAGGCAGCAGCCATTTTGTTGTCATTCTGATTATTTAGTTACACTGATTTTTCAGTGTTTTCCTCTCTCCCTGTCCTTTAAGTCCCCCCTTGCTATTCTCCCATGCTTTTGGCATAGTTTTTGTAATTATTATTACTAAATTTTCTTGGGAGTTTTAGCTGAATAACAGAATGAATTCTGTTCTTTTCCCCATGTTTACGTCTTCACCTACGGGTGGTTAGGCATAGTGTTCTGCATCTACCATCTGATGTTCTGCAGTTTCTTCCTTGGAAGTCTCTGTTTTGCATCAGATGGTGTATTTTTGGTAACTGATTCCGGGCCTGGGTGCCTGGAGTCTTATTTTAGTGTTTTTACATTCATTGTTTACATTTACAACAGCCCTCTGTGTGAGGGGGGGATTTCTGGAAAATAATATCTTGATGTTATTTTAATCATAACTAGATACATTATTATTGTTCGTAAGTGTTGAATAAATTGTTTAAAATATTTTTAAAATTTTTGTCCACACTTAGGCTTGGGATCCATTGGGGCTCAACGTTACTTTTCAGAAACTTGGGCTGTTCTGAAAAAATATTTTTTCAAAATATTTTGATTTCAATTATTTTTTCTATATTAATGGATCATATTATTATTATGTATTTTGATTGCCAGGGGTTAGTGCGAGTACCAGGACTTGTTTTCTTTTCACATTGAAAGGATTTTGATCAATTGTAATAAGAGGAAGTCTTCCTCTGACTTTTATAATCATTCTATATGTGGTCAGTGTACTCGCATTAACTCCTGTTCTGTATCGTATGATTTCGATGACAATATGGGAAGCGTATGTCACGGTATGTTAGTGGGGAATTGGACACTCCGGTCCTTTCCCCGCAGGGTCACTCTGCTTTATCAATTTCTATTTCAGACGATCAAGATTAGGGTGATGTATCTGAGATGTCTTCCAACAGTGTGCCTTCGTCGTCACAATTAATGAAGGGCTAGCGGAAAAGTGCTCATGTAAATACGCCAATTGCCTAAGAGGACCCTAGTAGGTTCGACGGCCTTTGACGTCCGCTTCATCGAATGGTTTGGCAGCCAGGTTCGTCCGTTGCGGTCTAGAAGGAATTTTGGGGTGATGCGAGCACTATAAATCAACCAAATGCACACCCAGTGATGGCGGATTGGAGGGAGAACGGAGGAAGCCTTTTAGTCCGGTTCATAGCTCGTTCTGGTCCATCCGGACGGCGAGCGAGAGAGGCCCCTCTCTCGTACAACAACATCTGGCCCCAGATGTTGTGGTACAAAATGTTTCGCATTCGGAGCATACGTCCGTCGCTCGGGACGCTCCGACATATAGTCAGTCCGGAGTAGACTGTCAATAAGGCTTCCTCATTCTCATGTAGCGCACACGACCGCTCTTGGCTACGTGACCTCGGATATCCAGTCAGCTTCGCCAGTCAGAGAATCATCGGCGACCAGGTCACACCATCCGGTAGCCAGGGACACAAGGCCTGCAGACTCCGGACGTTCGCATAGGAAGTGTGCGGGAGTCAACGTACACGGAGCTTCCGGCGGCAATGCATCGTAAGACCGCTACTGCACAGGCCTCGGGAACGGACGTGCTTTCCTAAATAGCACAGTTTATCGCAGCATCCCAGCATCAGCTGAATCTGTCGCATATTTTTTATCCGACGATGCTGGGTCAGGACGCTCCGCGGAAGCGGGTACGGACATCCGAAAATTTCATCCGGTCCGACGGGATACCGAAAGGGATTTGGAGGATTTCGAGCTTTCCCTTTCGGAACAACATATGCTGTTGTGTATGTCATCTGACTTGATCTTCTACAGCTTCTTTCATCGGACCAGAATGCTGCGATGCCGGATAAGAAACTGATAGCGTCGGTGGACTTAGAAATTTTGGGTTCGGTTCAGGGACATCGTCCCTCAGTTCCGACATAGTCCAATAATGTCACACAAACTTTCGAATTATTGAACGACGCTATATATATTATTATTATATGCTTGCTATAACCAAGCATTTCTGGTTTCTTGTTCGCAAAGTTACGGAGATGTCTTTCAAAAGTGTGCCTCTGTCGTCATAGTTAATGAAGAGCTAGCGGCAATAAGTGCTCATGGAATATGTCTATCGCCCAAGAGATCCCTTGTAGGATCGACGGAGTGACATTCGCTAGCTCACCCGGTGTAGCGTGCATTCATCGAATGGTTCGGCTGCCGGGTTCGTCTGTTGCGGTCTAGGAAGGAGATATGGGTGATGCGAGCACTTTAATTACTTTAGTACTCACCCAGTGACGGCAGATTGAGGACAGATCGGAGGAAGCCTGTTAGTCCGGTTCCTGGCTTGTCCAGGTCCGTCCGGGCTGTGAGCGAGAGAGGTCCCTCTCTCGTCCAACAACATAGGGGACCGCATGTTGTGGTTCAGATATTTTACATTCGGAGCATATGTCTGTCGGTCGGGACGCTCCATTATATTGACAGTCCGAGAGACTGTCCATAATGCTTCCTCATCCTCACAGCAGGGCACACGACCGCACATTGGCTACGTGACCTCGAGTATCCGATCAGTTTCGTCATTCAATGATTCCACGGCAAATAGGTCACGCCATCCGGTAGCCAAGGGACACGAGGCCTATACACTCCATTCGCTCGCATATTGGTAGTATGCATGGGGTAACGATCACGGAGCTTCCAGCGGCAATGCATTGTAGGACCGCTTCTCCTCAGGCCTCAGTGACGGACGTGCTATCCGAGTTAGCACAGTTGTTTCGCAGCATCCCAGCAATCGACAGTTTCTTGGTCGAATCAGGAATTATCCGACGGCGCTGGGTCGGTGCGGTCTGCGGTTGCATCAGGTACGGACGACCGAACGCTTTATAGGGTCCGACAGGATGGAGAAAGGGATTCGAAAGAGTTTTCCCTTTCGTAGTATCGGAAGCTGCCATTCATATCTTCTGGCATTATCTTCCAGTGATTGTTATTTCGGACTACATTGCTGCGATGTTGGATAAGAGACTTATAGCGTCATTGGACACGGAATTTTGGATCGGTTCAGGGACATTGTCCCTGACTTACCGACGCAGTCCAATAATTTCATTGCAACATGTGTTTTATTTTTCGACGCTATATATGCATACAAGCCTGCTACCAAGCATGATAGTTTAGTTTCTTGTCCGCGTTGCTCATTTCTGCCGTTTTATCATTTATACGAATAATTTATTTTGGCAGAGCAGGGCATACCGAGAGTTCATATGCGTCTAGACGGCGTGGTTAAAGACTGGAAATATTCTTTTTCACCGTCTATGTCTTTTCCAACCACAATGTTGGAAACGACAATGATGTCTAGTAGACTTAATTTAGATGCTTTATCATACGTAATCCACCTTACTGAGGCGTTATCATTACGTCTTCAAGAAAAGATTTACGGGATATTATTCTCAATGTGATTTCTTTTGAGGGCAGTAGTTTGTTCACGTATAACTCCGCCCTTCAGTGGCTGATTGGAGTTGGTTAGACGTGACGCAGCCCTAGCTACATCCACGCGCGTGGATAGTAAGGTGAAGAACTCTCTGAGTCGCTTCGTTCTCGGAGAAGCTTCTCTTCGACGGCAACTTTTCAGCAATCCATGAATTGCTCGATTTACACGTTCTCTTGTCTATCTAGTGTTACAAGAGATTCAGACTGGGGCAAACATTCGGTGGTTGACTCAGAGAGTGCCAGTGCAGTTGCCGGACCGAGTGTTGTAGTTATGACGGTTGCCAGTCAAACAGATTGGGATATAATATTGATCCCAACGGATTCGAAGTGCCAGGGTCTTTGGGTTCCACAGTCTCTAAGCAACCAATTATCTTCCGCGGAATAATGTTTTTTAGGCTTGCTTTGTCATTGCAGAACATTATTCAGAAACGCATGTCCAAATCCTGTCCGTTAATTCGACAGTAGTGGCGTATCTCCGGAACCAGGGAGGCACTCATTCGTTTCCGTTATTCAATTTAATGGAAAGAATCCGTCTGTTGGTTATAGTACACCAAGTTCTGTTTCGGTCCGTCATATTCCGGGTCGTCTGATTGTTTTACCGGACTCCCGTTCACTTAGGGGTCGCTTGTTGCCGTCAGAATGGACTCTCAACAAACAAGTATTCAATCTGATTTGCTATCTATGGGAGCGCCCAATGATGATTTATTTATGACACAGCTTGCTAATCAATTGCAGACGTATGTGTTGGCTTGTCCGGATCTCTGACCTAATGTTGTTAACGCTCTATTGATCTAATAGGACGGAATGATAGGATACGCGTATCCTCGGGCGCTGTTGTTTCAGCAGGTATTGCTAAGATAAACAACCACAATACATTTCTGTTGATAGCATCTCTATCTTCACAGAGACCATGGGTAATTTACTCTGTTGTCTACTGTGGGACTTAACGTGAAATCTTCCTCAATGAGAGGATCTTTTTTCGCTGGGTAAATCGTGTCATCTTTATCACAACCCGCAAGGTCGCAACCTTCACGTATTCCGTTGTGTGGTCCGTATTGCATTGTAAGCATTGTACTGGACGAGCTTTGGACGTGATTTCTTACTATAGGAGATCCTCTTCTTTGCTATTCTATGCAGCTAAAGTGGAGGCTCTTCCGTCGTTGGTGTAGGGATCATTATGTTCATATTGTTGATCCCTCCATACTACTCATTGCAACTTTTTAGTATACTTGTTTGACAAGATCTACTGCAGCCTGTTATTAAGGTTATAGGTTTATGTTACCTCATACCTATGCACTCTATGATAGTTTACAATTGAGTCTTATGTCTCTTTATCTAAGTCAGTTAGTAACTTTTTGATAAATAGACTTAGAATCTTTAGATTAAATTCCTATATGGAATTTAACTTCGGTTCTTATTTAGCTAAGTAATCATTTGAGTTTTCAAATTCTGACCTTTTAGACAGTAATTCTGTTGGCTTCTCTTTTACTGAAGAGTCAGTGAGTTTCATGCACTATCGATGGATGATTTTCACTTACGTAGTTTCGGAATCACTACTTCCTTTACTATTTAGGTTGAATTTTTGCATAAGAGTTAGGCTCCTAATATCCGGAACCTATTGTTATTAAGGTCCTTCCGTCTTCGTATGGGCATAGGCCTTTACTCTGTCCGGTTAGAGTTTATGTATTTATAAACAGATATCTGTTTATTACTACGGGCGTAAGCTTCTTCTGTCTTTGATGCCTAATAGAAGGACGTTACGCTCCATTCTATTGCTAATGGATTCAATTAACTATCGGTACTGCTTATGGTATATCATTGACTTAGCAGTTGTGCTTAAGATTTCGGCTCATGAAGTAAGAGTTCTTTCTACATCTTGGGCTTACATTAATAGTGTCGCTATTTTTGATTTTTGAAGGCTGCTCATTGTGCTCAGCCATCCACATTCATGAATTTTTATCTCAGAAATATCGAGTCCATTTCTGGAGGCCTCTATGGTTAGGTCTATTATCTACTGCTCAGAATGTCATTCACTTAACAGTTGCTACTATAGCTAGGTAGGCTGTCTGTTTCGGCAGTGACTCTGTTCTGCTGCCCTCTTCGCTCTGGGCTATTTGACCCAGGGCAAGAAAAGGGGGGGGGGGGGGGAGGGTGTTCCCTTGGGTCACCTGTTTTACTATGAAAACAAGGGGATACCTCCTCCGGAGTTAGTAATTCTGAGCTGTTATTGGGATGGTTGTTTAGTGAGAAGTTTGTTTTAAAAATTCATTCAAGTCTTAGTTTTTAAAGTATAGCTTTTGAATATAGCACGTGTCAACGGACATGATTATGCATTCCTCAGACACTTTTAAGGAGTATAAGAGTCTCTATTCTCTAGACTTACTTTATTTATTGGCTTACTTTAAAAATTATTAGTATAAGATTATATTGGATATTAATAGAGTACATGGATGTATGTTGCTCAATTTTGGAAGGTGTTGTTTCTTTCTAATTTATCATAAATAAGAAAGATACATGTAAGGCCTATTACTTCTTTTTCCCTAGAGGGGATGACTCTATTTTATATTACTGAGCGTATTCCATCTTGCTCTATGTCCTTGGCCCTCCAGCCTTTTTACTATTCAGCTATGTCTGGGTCATTGGTACAGTATAAAAATGTTAAAAAATTTATAGTAATTTCTATATTTTTTATACTTACCAATGACCCAGACGGGGATGGCCCTCCCAGGAGTTGGGAACTCTTGCCTCCCCGCTGAGTACATAGCGCTTACCAGGCACTGGTTATTAGAATGATTAATGGCACCAATTTCGGAACGTCCTTGACACTGCGCATGCGCAGTAGAGGTGAAGTGTGGAGGGCCATTCAGGACATGTTTTCTTTGGTTTTAGATGGAAATTTTGGGGATTGGGGGGCAAAATTTGTGTTTGGCCCTATATTTTAAGAGTTAGCACCAGCTATGTCTGGGTCATTGGTAAGTATAAAAAATATAGAAATTACTATAAATTTTTTAACTTTATTTTCAATTAATAAGTTTTTACAGACTAAATAATTTCACTTTAAAGATAATATGAAACATATCTACTGAATACAAAGCCCTCATGTTACAGTACCTGCACTTCAGGGTAAAGGCCAAATATGGGCATCCACTACTCTACCAGTTAATAGAATAGTCACTTTGGCAGTGAAAATTATTAAATTAACAGGAGTCTTCAATTAGCAGTGATTTGGTTGTTTTCTTGTATTCTAGAGATAAACTGGGAAGTTATTCTATTATATCTTGTTTGACAGAGAAGTTATTCTATTATATCTTGTTTGACAGAGCTAACAGAGCTCTCGCAAGCAAGATATAATAGTTTAAGTTCTTGTACTGTATATAGTGAGTTAACATATTCCTATAAACAATTCACTGATCAATAGGATAATTTCTAGACATATTGTAAAATTGCAAATAGGCCTCTAAATAATTCATTGATTACCAGGATAATTTCTAGACATATTGTGAGATTGCAAATAGGCCCTTAAAGAATTCAGTGATTATTAGGATAATTTCTAGACATTGTAAGATTGCAAATAGGCCTATAAACAATTCACTGATTATCAGGATAATTTCTAGACATATTGTGAGATTGCAAATAGACCTATAAACAATTGACTGATTATTAGGATAATTTCTAGACATTGTAAGATTGCAAATAGGCCTATAAACAATTCACTGATTATCAGGATAATTTCTAGACATATTGTGAGATTGCAAATAGACCTATAAACAATTGACTGATTATCAGGATAATTTCTAGACATTGTAACATTGCAAATAGGCCTATAAACAATTCTCTGATTATCAGGATAATTTCTTGACATATTGTAAGATTGGAAATAGGCCTACAAACAATTCAGTAATAATCAGAATAATTTCCTGACATATTGCAAGATTTATTCTTCAATTAACTGGAGTTTACTCTATAACCTAGATGCAGTTGAAAGGTCAAACTTGCACTGAATGAATGGTAAATGGTTACGTGTTTGGAAGTAGTAAACATGGTTATTCAATTAAGAGATATCTAATTAATTGGACTTCATTGTACTTAAAATCCAATATATTGTTCTGTTATACATTGGTTTCGCATGACTCGTTGAATTCCTTGAGAGTTCTGAAATTTAGAAATCCTTTGCCAAGGACCAAAAAAGTTTTTGAATACTTCTGGTACCTTCTTGAAAACTCTTCAAAAATGCAATATCAGCCCATCAGAAGAGATGCATGTCAGCAATATTCATCTTACATGAATGGATCTTCTTTGCTCACTAGAATGCCTGGGAGTGCATTGGCTCAGTTGTTATGGCATTGGACTTCAAACCAAAAGGTTCATGGTTCAGTTCCCGCCAGGGGTAACTATGTTGTGTCCTTGGACTAGGCACTTAATCTTGATTGTCCATGTGGTGGGAAGATGGTGCTGTGAACTAAGGCATACTGCACGTTGAGGGGCACTTGTCTTCAACCAGTGCTAACCCTGCTTGTGTGGAGTTAGTGCCTTAGGGAGTCTGACAGTTGCTCACCACTGCTCAGTGGTTCTCTCTGGGTACTCTGGCTTTCTCCACCCGTAAAACTGTCTGACACGAGGTGATCCTGGCTGTTGAAAATATTGTTAATCCCCAATAAATAAATGAATAAGTAAATAGAATGCTTACCTATTGGAATGAGATTCATGGATTGCATAGTGGGAGCATGATGGCGTTGTGTACTGAGGCATCAAGTATCACAACAACATCAAGTATGAGCCATTGGGATGGGTTGTAATCTGTCATCTGTCCGCACGTCTGTACATCCACATGTCTGTCCATCCACAATTCCTTCAGCACACCCTACAGACTGCAGCTCTCACCCGATCAGTTTCAAATTACATACATGGCTTTGGGGTAGTGTCTAGATGGGAACTATCAAATTTTTCCAAATTTCGTTGAAAAACATGGCCGCAAGTGGCCATCTTAGATTTGGCATATAAATTGTCAGCTATTCCATTGGCACACTGTACAGGCCGCATCTCTCACCTGATCAGTTCCAAATTCATACGTGGCTTTGGGGCGATGTCTAGATGGCAGCTATCCACACATGTTATTTAGAAATTAAGCAGTTGAAAAAAAAAATTGTCTCCAAAACCATATTATGTGAACCCTCATTGGAACCAGCTCATCAAGCTCATTCTAATGAAAGGGTCACATGATAAGGTTTTGTTGAAATATTTTAAAAACATTTAAAAAACAATAATTAAAATAATTAATTTTGT
Organism: Pictodentalium vernedei; assembly: GCA_031216915.1. Taxonomy (NCBI): domain Eukaryota; kingdom Metazoa; phylum Mollusca; class Scaphopoda; order Dentaliida; family Dentaliidae; genus Pictodentalium; species Pictodentalium vernedei. The sequence goes on from CM062289.1 coordinate 191,118,067, forward strand.
TATTTTGTGCATTGGGTAAGGGTTAACCTTTTAATTAACATTGCTACTCACCAAAATCATCTTTCAGTTGTCCATTTTTGTCTCCAAAGCAAAGCGTATGACCCCTCATTGGAACATGCTCAATGCTTTAGCACAGTCTACAGGTTATATTTATGAAGGGATTTCATTGTAACCTGGTAGGATGACTCGGTATAATATCCAGATGAGAACATTCTATTTTGGTTGTGATCGGACAATTGTGATGGTCTCACAGGCGCGTGACCTAAATATGTTTACCACAGTCTACATTTCATATTTATGAAACGATTTCATTGTAACTTGGTAGGATCACTTGGTATGATGTCTAGAAGAGACTGTCAGATTTTGGTCACGATCGGTAAGCCGTTGCCATTGCTTGGGCATGTGACCTAGATTTTTTTAGCACTGTCTCGGGGCCATTTTTATATTTTTATACTGTATCAATGACCCAGACATAGCTGGTGCTAACTCTTAAAAATATAGGGCCAAACACAAATTTTGCTCCCCAATCCCCAAAATTTGCATCTAAAACCAAAGAAAACATGTCCTGAATGGCCCTCCATACTTCACCTCTACTGCGCATGCGCAGTGTCAAGGACGTCCCGAAATTGGCGCCATTAATCATTCTTAGTTTGGCCCTTCATCAGTTAACATCTGACTGATCTTTGTGCTTGTAAATCTCAGTTTAAATGATGCCAGACACATAAATATTAGTGAAATGGTGATTCTGAGGAGGATATAGAAGGAGGAGAGGAAAAATGAGTGACAGAAAATAATCAGGGCTGTAACTTAAAATTTTTTGATCAAATTATGTTAAGTTACCTATTTTCGAGGCAACTGCCTGTTGTGGTCATTCTTGTTATCAAGATTACACTGCTTATTCAGTGTTTTCCTCTCTCCCTTTCCTTTAAGTCCCCTCTTGCTATTCTCCCATGCTTTTGGCATATTTTCTGTAATATTATTACAAAACTTTCTTGGGAGTTTTAGCTGGATAACAGAATGTATTGTTCTTTTCCCCATGTTTACGTCTTCACCTATGGGTGGTTAGGCGTAGTGTTCTGCATCTACCATCTGATGTTCTGCAGTTTCTTCCCTGGAAGTCTCTGTTTTGCATCAGATAGTGTATTATTGGTAACTGATTTCGGGCCAGGGTGCCTGGAGTCTTGATCTAGTGTTTTTACACTTATTGTTTACATTTCCAACAGCCCTCTGTGTGAGGGGGGATTTCTTGAAAATAATATCTTGATGTTAATTTAATCATAACTAGACACATTATTATTGTTCGTAAGTGTTGCATAAATTGTTTAAAATATTTTTAGAATTTTTGTCCACACTTAGACTTGGGATCCATTGGGGCTCAACGTTACTTTTCAGAAACTTGGGCTGTTCTGAAAAAAATATTTTTTCAAAAGTTTTTGATTCAATTATTTTTTCTATGTTAATGGATCTTGTTATTATGTATTTTGATTGTCAGGGGTTGGTGCGAGTACTAGGACTTTGTTTTCTTTTCACATTGAAAGGATATTGTTCAATTGTAATAAGAGGAAATCTTCCTCTGACTTTCATAATCATTGTATAATGTAGTCAGTGTACTCGCACTAACTCCTGTTATGTATGTGTTGATTACGATGATAACATGGGAAGCGTGTGTCACGGTATGTTAGTGGGGAATTGGCCATTCCGGTCCTTTCCTAGAGGGTCACTCTACTTTATCAATCTCTATTTCAGACGATCATGATCAGGGTGATGTATCCGTGATGTCTTCCAAAAAGTGTGCCTCCGTCGTCACAATTAATGTAGAGCTAGCGGAAAAGTGCTCAGGTAATACGTCAGTTGCCTAAGAGGACCCTAGTAGGTTCGACGGCCTTTGACGTCCGCTAGCTCGCCCGGTGTAGCGTCCATTCTTCGAATGGTTCGGCAGCCGGGTTCGTCCGTTGCGGTCTAGAAAGGAGTTTTGGGTGATGCGAGCACTATAAACATCCATGTGCACACCCAGTGACGGCGGATTAGAGGGGAGAACGGAGGAAGCCTTTTAGTCCGGTTCATAGCTCGTCCAGGCCCATCCGGGCTGCGAGCGAGAGAGGCCCCTCTCTCGTACTTCAACATCTGGCCCCAGATGTTGTGGTACAAAATGTTTCGCATTCGGAGCATACGTCCGCCGCTCGGGACGCTCCGTTAGATAGACAGTCCGGAGAGACTGTCAATAAGGCTTCCTCATTCTCATGGCAGCGCACACGACCGCACCTTGGCTACGTGACCTCCGATATCCAGTCAACTTCGCCAATCAGAGAATCCTCGGCGACCAGGTCACGCCATCCGATAGCCAGGGACACGAGGCCTGCAGACTCCGGACGTTCGCATAAGAAAGTATGCGGGAGTCAACGTACTTGGAGCTTCCAGCGGCAAAGCATCGTAAGACTGCTTCTGCACAGGCCTCGGTGACGGACGTGCTATCCCAAATAGCACAACTTATCGCAGCATCCCAGCAACGACAGAATCTCTGTCGCATAATATAATATCCGACGACGCTGGGTCGGGACGCTCCGCGGAAGCATCAGGTGCGGACGTCCGAAAATTTCATATGGTCCGACGGGATGCCGAAAGGGATTCAGAGGTTTTCGAGCTTTCCCTTTCGGAACAACATAAGCTGCTGTATATGTCATCCGACTTCTTCTTCTAGAGGTTCTTCGTTGGACCAGAATGCTGCGATACCGGATAAGAAACTGATAGCGTCGGTGGACTTAGAAATTTTTGGTTCGGTTCAGGGACATCGTCCCTCAGTTCCGACACAGTCCAATACTGTCTCAGATACGTTCGATTTATTGAACGACGCTATATATATTTTTTATATGCTTGCTATGTACAAGCATATCTGGTTTCTTGTTCGCAAAATTACTGAGATGTTTTTCAAAAGTGTGCCTCTGTCGTCATAATTAATGAAGAGCTAGCGGCAATTAGTGCTCATGGATTACGTCAATCTCCTAAGAGGTCCCTAGTAGGATCGACGGAGTTGACATTCGCTAGCTCACCCGGTGTAGCGTCCATTCATCGAATGGTTCGGCAGTCGGGTTCGTCCGTTGCGGTCTAGGATGGAGATTTGGGTGATGCGAGCACTATATTAGACTTTAGTACACACCCAGTGACGACGGATTAGAGGAGAGATCGGAGGAAGCCTGTTAGTCCGGTTCCTAGCTCGTCCGGTCCATCCGGGCGGCGAGCGAGAGAGGTCCCTCTCTCGTGCAACAACATATGGGACCGGATGTTGTGGTACAGACATTTCACCTTCGGAGCGTATGTCCGCCACTCCGGACGCTCCGTTATATAGACAGTCCGAGTGACTGTCGATAATGCTTCCTCATCCTCACAGCAGCGCACACGACCGCACATTGGCTACGTAACCTTGAATATCCGGCCAGCTTCGGCATTCAGTGATTCCATGCCAAACAGGTCTCGCCATCCGGTAGCCAAGGGACACGAGGCCTGCACACTCCGGTCGCTTGCATAATAGAAGTATGCACGGGGTAATGAACACGGAGCTTCCAGCGGCAATGCATCGTAAGACCGCTTCTCCACATGCCTCAGTGACGGACGTGCTATCCAAAATAGCACAGCTTATCGTAGCATCCCAGCAAACGACAGATTCTCGGTCGGATCAGGAATAATCCGACAGCGCTGGGTCGGTACGCTCCGCTGTTGCATCAGGTAGGGACGACCGAATATTTCATAGGGTCCGACAGGATGGCGAAAGGGATTCGGATGATTTCGAGCTTTCCCTTTCGGAAGAACAGAAGCTGCCATACATTTCTTCCGGCATTATGTTCCAGAGGTTGTTCCGTCGGACTACATTGCTGCGATGCTGGATAAGAGACTATAGCGTCATTGGACACAGAGTTTTGGATCAGTTCAGGGACATTGTCCCTGAGTTGCCGACGCAGTCCAATAATGTCTTTAGAACATTTGAATTATTGAACGACGCTATATATATATAAGCTTGCTATCAACATGCTAGTATAGTTTCTTGTCCGCAATGCTCTATTCTGCCTTTCGTGAATTCTAGGAAATAATTGCTTATTGGCAGAACTGGGCTTACCGAGAGTTCCTTTGCGTCTAAGACGGCGAGACTGAAGACTGCTAATGATCTTTTTCGCCATCTATGTCAGTTCCAACCACGATGTTGGAAACGACAATGATGTATAATAGACTTAACTTAGACGCTTTATCATACGTATACCACCTTACTGAGACGTTTATCATTACGTCTTCAACAGAAAGAATTCCAGGATATGATCCTCAATGAGATTTCTTTCAGGGGCAGTAGTTTTTCCACGTATAACTCCACCCTTCAGTGGCAACCTGGAGTTAGTTGGACGTGATGCAGCCCTAGCTACATCCACACGCATGGATAGTAAGGTGAAGAACTCTCTCAGAGTCGCTTCGGTCTCGAGAAGCTTCTCTTCGACGGCAACCTTTCAGCAATCTTGAATTGCTCAATATTCACGTTCTCTTGTTTATCAAGTGTAACAAGAGATTCAGACGTGGGCAAACATTCGGTGGTTGACTCAGAGAGTTCCACTGTAGTTGCCGGATCTGAGTTTTTCGATTATGACGGATGTCAGTCAAACAGGTTGGGACACAATTTTGATCCCAACGGATTCAAAGTGCCAGGGTCTTTGGGTTCTGCAGTTTTAGGCAAGCTCCTTACTTCCAAGGAAGAATATTATGTTGGCTTGCACTACGTCATTGGATGAATTTTATTCAGAAGCGCATGTTCAATCCTGTCCGATAATACGACAGTAGTTGCGTATATCCGGAACCAGGGAGGCACTCATTTGGTTCCGTTATTAATTGTAACGGAAAGAATCCTTCTGTTTGTTTTAGAACACCAAGTTCTGTTTCGGTTCGTCATATTCTCGGTTGTCGAATCGTATTAGCAGACTCCCTTTCACGTAAGGGTCGTTTGTTGCCGTCGAAATGGACTATCAACAAACAAGTATTCAATCAGATTTGCTATCAATGGGAGCGCCCAGTGATAATTTATTTGCGACACAACTCTCCAATCAATTGTAGACGTATGTGTCACCGTGTCCGGATCCCTGAGCATATGTAGTTAACGCTCTATCGATCTAGTAGGACGCTATGATAGGATATGCGTATCCTCCATCGCTGTTGATTCAGCAAGTATTGCTAGAATTATTCATTCACAATACAATTCTGTTGGTAGCATCTCTGTCCCACAGAGACGGTGGATAAATTTACTTAGATGTCTACTGTGGGACTTAACGCGGAAACTTCCTCCACGAGAGGATCTTTTTTCGCTGGGGAAATCATGTCAACTCTATTACAACCCGCAAGGTCTCAACCTTCACGTATTCCGTTGTGCGGTCCTTCTTGCATAGCAAGCACTGTATAGGACCAGCAGTGGACGCGATTCCTAACTGTAAAAGGACCTCCTCTTCGCTATACTATGCGGCTAAAGTGGAGGGTCTTCCGTCGTTGGTGTAGGGATCTTTATGTTGATATTTTTTATTCCTCCATACCAGACATTGCAAACTTTCTAGTATACTTGTTTGACGAGATCAACTGCAGCCAGTTACTTTTATAGGTTATAGGTCTATGTTATCTGATACCTATGCACACCATGATAGTTTACAATGGAGCCTAATGTCTCTTTATCTAAGTTAGTGTGAAACTTTTCGATAAGAGACCTAGAATCGTTAGATTAATTCCTATTCGGAATTTAGCTTGGGTTCTTATTAACTAAAGCAACCATTTGAATCCTTGAGACAGCAGTTTCAAATTCTGGTCTTTTAAGGCAGCGATTCTCTTAGCCTTCTCTTCTGCTGAAGAGTCAGTGAGCTTCATGCACTATCGGTGGACGATTCTCACTTTCGTAGTATCGGGAACTCTATTACCTTTACTACTAATGTTGTATTTTTGGTTAAGAATCAGGCTCCTAATGATATCCGGAACCTATTGTTTTTAAGATCCTTCCGTCTTCGAGCAGGCATAGGCCTTTACTCTGTCCGGATAGACCTTTATGTATTTATTAACAGATCTCAGTTTATCAGTAGGACGTAAAGCTTCTTCTGGCCCTGATGCCTAATAGAAGGGTCATTATGGTCCATTCTATTACTTAATGCATTCAGTTAACTATCGGTACTGCTTAGGATAATCTATACTTAACTCAGCAGTCTGTGCTTAAGATTTCGGCTCATGAAGTAAGAGCTCTTCTACATCTTGGGCTGATGTATAGTTTTGCTATTATAGATTTAATAGGCTGCATATTGGTCTCAACCATCCACATTCACGAATTTTTATCTCAGAAATATTGTATCCATTTCTGGAGACCTGCATTGTTTAGGTCCATTATCAGCTGCTCAGAAAGTCGATCACTTAACAATTGAAACTATAGCTATGTAGGCTTTATGTTCCGGCAGTGACTCCGTCCTGTTGCCCTCTTCGCTCTGGGCTATTTGACCCAGGGCAAGAAAAGGGGGGGGGGGGGAGGGTGTTCCCTTGGGTCACCTGTTTTTATTATGAAAACAAGGGGATACCTCCTCCGGAGTTAGTATTTCTGAGCTGTTACTGGGATGGTTTCTTAAGTGAAAGTTATGTTTTTGAATTCATTCATGTCATAGTTTTAAAGTATAGCAATTGTATATGTCATGTGTCAAACGGATGTTATTATACTATCCTCGGACACTTTTTAAAGAGTATAAAGAGTCTCAATTCTTTGGACTAACTTTATTTATTGGCTTACTTTAAATATAATTAGTATACGAATTATACTGGATATTAATAGAGAACATGGATGTTATCATGCTCAATTATAAAAGGTATTGTGTCTTTCTAATTTGTCATAAATAAGAAAGATACACGTGAAGCCTATTTCTCCTTTTCTCGTACAGGAGATGACTCTATTTATATAGTTGAGCTTATTGGATTTTCCTCTTTGTCCTGGGCCCTCCAGCCTTTTTACTATTCAGCTATGTCTGGGTCATTGGTACAGTATAAAAATGTTAAAAAATTTGGGAACTCATACCTCCCCGCTGAGGACATAGCGCTTACCAGGCATTGTTGGTAAGAATGATTAATGGCGCCAATTTCGGGACGTCCTTGACACTGCGCATGCGCAGTAGAGGTGAAGTATGGAGGGCCATTCAGGACATGTTTTCTTTGGTTTTAGATGCAAATTTTGGGGATTTGTGTTTGGCCCTATATTTTTAAGAGTTAGCACCAGCTATGTCTGGGTCATTGGTAAGTATAAAAAATATATAAATTACTATAAATTTTTTAAGTTTTTATGTAGGGATTTGATTGTAACTTGGTAGGATGACTCGGTATGATATCTAGATGTGACTGTCCTATTTTTTGTCATGATCCATCAACCATGACTGCTGGACGAACATGTGACCTAGATTCCTTTAGCAAAGTCTACAAGTCATATTTATGAAGGGATTTCATTGTAACTTGGTATTATGACACATTTTGGAATTTTTACTGTAACTTGATAACTTTGGTGGCATACGTTAACTGTGAGAGCCACATCAACCCAGGCCTCAATTCTTTAGTACCGTCTACACTTGAAATTATTCTTATTGAAAACATAGCTTTTAGGGTACAAGAATTAAACATATTCTCAATTATCACAATTCTTGTCTTATTTCGTAATCCTTTCATAATCATTGGACATTATCTTTTTAATCTAACACTACACACATTCAAGTTAAGCTGCAGTGTCACTGACACTTTCATCATTCAGTTAACAGGACTTGGCTCTTTTAGCTATATGTAATAACAGATCAAACTTGTACTGAAGATATAGCAGATGATTTGGTGTTTGGAAATTATATGCAGTTAACAGGGTTGTTCATTTTGTAAATATCTTTTTGAGTGGGCTCCATTGAATTTATGTGAAATGTATATAATTCTCATAAATTTATGTGAATTTATGTGAAACATATAATGCTCATAACATTACTTTTTTACCAGGTGACAGCACCAAGAGAAAGAAGCTTACAATCGTTTCTGCACCAGATTATTTACTTTCCGGGGTAAGGGTTTTATGAAAATACCAGTTTTTATTATATGCAAGCCTGTGAATTATTGTACATTTCTCAATATCCATCAACTTGATGGATAATGAGGAATATCCCTTAATAGCTTCCTAAATGATGTCACACTTCGGCGCATAATTCTTCTTCGATACTGTTACAAGCGATTCAGCACAAACTTTACCAGCAGTACTTGAAGTTCATGCTTTTCCAAGCTGTTCTGATAGTTCTTTGACTGAAAAATTAGATGTATCATAATAATAGAATAATAAAGTAAAATAATTGTATGTATAAAATGTGATGTGACTCTGAGAGTGATATTGAGCCTTGAACTGGGTAACTTTTCCGAAAAACTGTGTTGATCGATTTGCCTAGGAAGTTTTTTGGGGGATAAGTCAGTGAACTCAATTCTAAATTCCTTGTAAATTGACATTTAAAATATTCTAAAAATTAACATTAATGAAAAATATGAGAATATTCTCATTTGTAGTATTGTAATTATTAAATTTCATCTGTGAGTTCAACACTTAGTCAAATTATCTTTTTTTAGCTGCGTCACCAGCGGCAGAGCAGGTCTAGTAACCGCTCAACACCATCTGTCAGTCCGTCCGTCAGTCCGTCCGAAACACTTCTTCCATCAAAGTTTCCTTGGCTTCTCTGAAAGGGAATGACTTTATATTTGGTCTGCTGCTTCATAATGATGAGTTGTATCGTGTATCTAATTTTCAGATCTGCCGTGCAGCCACTTCCTGTTTGCCGATACTTTGAAATTTGACTATACTCACTGAACATTGAAATTTTTCGTCACACTTTTCTCGGCTTCTATACAACGGATTCATTCAATATTTCACCTGGAGCTTGATAATGTTGAGTTGTATTGTGTATGCAATAATCAATTGCATGCAGCGACGCAGGTCCAGACCCGGTATTGGTCTTGGTTTGTTATGTTTTGAGTGGTTTGGCTAGTACAGGCTTGAAAGAAAGATCAGCTGATATTTGTTGTTGTTTTGAAACGTACATGTTTCAGTCAATATTACGCAGTAAAATGTCACGTCGCATATACTAAAAAGAAAATTTACACTATATTAGTGAATGTCAGGAATTATCTCATTCATGTGAACCTGAAAGTATTATTTAATAAAACTTTCTGGTCCACACTCATGAGATAATTCCCAATACAGTGGAATCCTGTTAATTGAATAGCCACTTTGCCTATAAAAATTATTCAATTAACAGGAGTATTCAATTAACAGGGATTGTGTCACTTTCCTGTATTCTAGAGATATACTTAGCATTTATTCTATTATATCTTGTCTGACAGAGCTCCATGAGCTCCAAATAGGTCTATAAACAAAGGAAACCTGGGGAGAGTCTGGGTAATTTCTTGACAAGTTACAAGATTTTTTATTCAATTAACAGGAGTTTACTCTATAACCTTGATTCAGTTAACAGGTCAAATTTGTACTGGAGGTATTGGTAAATGGTTTTGTGTTGGGAAATTGTATTCATTTGACAGGGTTATTCAGTTAAGAGATATCAAATTAAGTGGGTTCCACTGTATTCACTAAAACAGCTTAGATATCCTCTATTTATCTTATAATAATGAATATGTAATGAGTTCATAATTACAAACACTTTTCAAAAGTACAGTTATTTAATTTTGGAAACTATATTGGTTTTATGCTGATGATGTACCCGAAGCACTGGATGCATTCAAGTAAAAACAGCAGACAGTTACAACACACAGTCTTTATGGAATTTCAACATTTGTGCTCATTAAGTTTATTTGGTGATCAGGAAACTTCAATACAGTTTTGTCAACATAAATGGCCAGTGTTTTATGAGTCTGAATATAAAATCAGAAATTAAAGTGCTAGTTGATTGAGTTATTGGCGCTAGAGTTAAGAACTGTAAAACAAATTAATCATCACTATAATGCTTATGTTACAAAATGTTGTGTCAGGGTCTCGCTCTTGTTCCTAAGACATTATCTCGACTCTAATTTGACTCATCGAGATATATGGCCTTAGAACAAGAGATTGATTCTTGATATAACATTTTGTGTATAAAAAATAATGGTGATAATAGTTAGAGGTTATTATTTGGTTAGTTTCATATCAGCAGAGATATCAGCCCGAGATATAGAGATTATTACCATTATGTGGATGTACAAAATATGTATCCGAGTTGAGCTCCGGGTTCTAAGGACAGATCACGACGAGTCGAAGATGATTTGTGATCTACCCTAGGAACCCAGAGCAAGATTATACTTTCATTTTTTGCCTCAAAAACAAAGGTTATGGCCCCTCTTTGGAATGAGCTCTCTTAGCTCATTCCAAAGAGGGGTCATAACATACGTTTTTGAGACAAAAAAATGAAAAAAATTAGTTATTCAAGAGTTTTGTTTTCATGTTAGGTAAAGGGTTAAACCAAAACAAATAATTACAAAAATTTTCAGATCTGTTACAGTTTTCTGACAGTGTGATTATTTCTCATTCTTTTCACAAAGAAATGTGCAGAGAAAAGCAAACAGAGAATTTCTACTGTAATTCACTGTCTGATATTGTAATCCCAGTACCATACCTCCATCATTTGTCTGTATTTGAGGCAGGTAATAGATCTTGAATATGTATCACGCACTGGGAATGCCCCTCAAAATAGCTCACAAGTTAAAATTGGAATGAACAGCTTGATTTCTTTGATATCCACTATATCCAACCTGGTGTGATGTCCCTCAGAAATGCTCACTGAAGTCATAATTGGAATGAATAACTTGACCCTGTTATATTCATTTTATACAGAGTAATACATGTATACTTGCAAGCATTAGATGTTTGTGTTTAAGTCTCTCTGTTTATGTTTTAGTAAAATGAAAAAAGTAATTGATTCTTTGAATTCTGTTACTAAGCAGTTATTAAATCATATAGAGATGGGCAAATATTAAAACTCTTATATTGAAAGTACTTATGCAAAAGCAGGCGTTCATAGGCATGCAGTTAACTGTGCCTCTATAAGTAATTTGGCATGCACGATTATTGCTGCAGCATCTAATTTCAAATATGGTTCAGATCCACTGAACTAGAAAAGTTAAAAAAATGCAAAAAATAGAGGATCTCTAACTCATCCCTAGTCTGTATCGATATTTACATGAGTTCAGTAAATTAGGTCTGGATCGATCTTTAGCTCTCATGGAATGGGAAATAAGCAGTGGCGTCTATAAGTTCTATAAGGCCTGCAATTATGTTACAACTTAAGATGCATTGTTTGTCTGCAGTTTCTGTGACAAGTAGTCCAAAATAAAGAAATAGACTGCAAAGTATTTAATGAAATAACATTTTCAAATAAACTTTAACCCTTTACCCAACATAATGGCCCAAACCGGCCAGCGCTATTCTAAAAAATTGCCAATTAATTTTCATTATTTTTTCATTTTTAGCTCAACTTTGGCGAAGCCAAATTTGAGCTTTTGTCATGGCCTGTCGTCCGTCTGGCCATATGTCCGTCTGTCCGTACGTCAACAATTGGATACGGCTCGGGCTAGAGGCCGTATTTATGAACCGATCTTTACAAAACTTCTTGGGTACCTTTGTTATGACCGTGGGACGAGAACAAGTGTTTTTGGGTGCGGTCCGAAATTCAAGATGGCTGCCAGCCGCCATTTTGTACCGACGATGCAGAAATCTGTTTTTTGTACAGAACTTCCATATGAAAGCTCTGATTTGAATAATTTTTTGTATGAATGTTTAGTACCATGGGATACATCACATATAATACAGGTTTTTTTTCTTGTGCGTAAATTGTGCAAATTTGACTAATTTTGATGTTTTTTGGTGTTACTTTCAGCACTGTAAGTGCTAATGCCAATACGGCTCGGGCTAGAGGCCGTATTTATGAACCGATCTTTACGAAACTTCTTGGGTACCTTTGGTATCACCGTGGGATGAGAACGAGTGTTTTGGGGTCCAGTCCGACATTCAAGATGGCCGATGGCAGCCATTTTGTACAAAATTAGGTGGAATCAGATTTTTGCACAGAACTTCCATATGAAAACGCTGATTTGAATAATTTTTTGTGTGAATGTTTAGTACCATGGGATACATCACATATAATACGGGGTTTGTTATCGTGCAGAAATTATGCAAATTAGATGAACTTTGATTTCTTTTCAGTGCGACTTACACACAGTAAGTACACATGTCGATACGGCTCAGACTAGAGTCTGTATTTATGAACTGATCTTCACGAAATGTCTTGGGTACCTTTGTTATCACCTTGGGACGAGAACGAGTGTTTCTGGGTACGGTCTAAAATTCAATATGGCTGCCAGTGGCCATTTTGTACCGAAATTAGGTCTAATCAGTTTTTTGTACACAACTTCTATACAGCTCAGATAAGAGGCCATATTTATGAACCAATCGTTACGAAACTTCTTGGGTACCTTTGTTATCACCGTGGGATGAGAGCGAGTGTTTTTGGGTGTGGTCCAAAATTCAAAATGGCCACCAGCAGCCATTTTGTACCAAAATTAGTCAATCAGTCTTTTGTACAGAACTTCTGTATGAAAGAAAGTTCTGATTTGAATAAATTTTTGTATGAATGTTTAGTAACATGGAATACATCACATATTGTAAGGTTTTTTTTTTTCGTGCAGAAATTTTGCAAATTAGATGAACTTTGATTTATTCAGTGCTACTTACACAATGTAAGCACACATGTCAATACGGCTCAGGGTAGAGGCTGTATTTATGAACCGATCTTCACAAAACTTCTTGGGTACCTTTGTTATCACCTTGGGACGAGAATGAGTGTTTCTGGGTACGGTCCAAAATTCAAGATGGCTGCCAGTGGCTATTTTGTACCGAAATTAGGTCCAATCAGTTTTTTGTCACAAGTTCTATACAGCTCGTATTTATGAACTGATCTTCACAAAACTTCTTGGGTACCTTTGTTTTCACCTTGGGACAGGACCGAGTGTGCTTTGGGGTGCCTTTGTTATCACTGTGCTATGAGAACAAATATTTTGGGGTTCAGTCAGACCCACTCTGGGACTCAAAGATTTCTTTTCTAGTTTAGCATCTGACTGTCACCCACCTTTACAATACTTTACCTATACATTTGTTACAGGCAACGGTCAGTATTTATGTACAGACCGTTACAATACTTTATATGTACCTTTGTTATCAGGTCATTACCTAGATCTTTGTCATTGCTGTGTCACATACTATACATGTACATGTCTTTGTCTTGACAAGTTGAGCTACAGTGTCATTGACACTTTCATTTGTATCAAAAACATAGGTTACAACCCCTCATTGGAATAAGCTCATCGAGCTCGTTCCAATGAGGGGTCATAACCTACGTTTTTGAGACAAAAAATGAAAAAAATTAGTTATTCAAGAATTATTTTTGCAAGTGTTGTCTGCTTTTCATGTTAGGTGAAAGGTTAACTACTGTCACAGACAACAAATGTTTATCATTCCTCATCCCCTGAGTCTGAACATTAACAAAAGGTTTTATTGAATCACTGAAAAATTTTTATTTTTGATTTCCAAGACATAGCTCATTCCAGTGAGGTTCCATAAGCTATGTTTTTTAGCATAAATTTAAAAAATAATGAAATTTAATGGCAATTTCTGTTAATAGCTATGGACAGATATAACCATTGTATTTTTAACAGGGACTTATTCTATAATGTATAGACAAATAACAGTAATTTGTACTGAAGATATTGTAAATGATTTTATTATACCCCCGCTTCGAAGAAGTGGGGGCTATATAGGAATCGCCCTGTACGTCCGTACATCCGTCCGTATGTACGTCCGTACGTCTTTCCGACAGGACAAATTCTTGTGTGCGCAACTCCTCCTACATTAATGAACCGATTTTGATGAAACCTTTCAAACATCATCTCTACTAAGTGAACATGTGCATATTCCAAACTTTTTGATCTGCGACAATTTTAACCAGGTTATCTCTCTTGAACTTTGATTTAATATGGGTTTCTATATGAAATTCTTGTGTGCGCAACTCCTCCTACATTTATCAATCAATTTGGACAAAACTTTTCAGACATCATCACTACTAAGTGAACATGCGCATATTCCGAGATTTTTGATCTGCGACAATTTTAACCAGATTATCTCCCTTTGACTTAGATTTATTGTGTCTTTCCATCCGAACAAATTCTTGTGTGTGCAACTCCTCCTACATTAATGAACCGATTTTGATGAAACCTTTCAAACATCATCTCTACTAAGTGAACATGTGCATATTCCAAACTTTTTGATCTGCGACAATTTTAACCAGGTTATCTCTCTTGAACTTTGATTTAATATGGGTTTCTATATGAAATTCTTGTGTGCGCAACTCCTCCTACATTTATCAATCAATTTGGACAAAACTTTTCAGACATCATCACTACTAAGTGAACATACGCATATTCCAAGATTTTTGATCTGCGACAATTTTAACCTGGTTATCTCCCTTTGACTTAGATTTATTATGTCTTTCCATCCGAACAAATTCTTGTGTGCGCAACTCCTCCTACATTAATGAACCGATTTTGATGAAACCTTCATCTCTACTAAGTGAACATGTGCATATTCCAAACTTTTTGATCTGCGACAATTTTAACCAGGTTATCTCTCTTGAACTTTGATTTAATATGGGTTTCTATATGAAATTCTTGTGTGCGCAAATCCTCCTACATTTATCAATCAATTTGGACAAAACTTTTCAGACATCATCACTACTAAGGGAACATGCGCATATTCCAGGATTTTTGATCTGCGACAATTTTAACCAGGTTATCTCCCTTTGACTTAGATTTATTGTTTCTTTCCATCCGAACAAATTCTTGTGTGCGCAACTCCTCCTACATTAATGAACCGATTTTGATGAAACCTTTCAAACATCATCTCTACTAAGTGAACATGTGCATATTCCAAACTTTTTAATCTGCGACAATTTTAACCAGGTTATCTCTCTTGAACTTTGATTTAATATGGGTTTCTACATGAAATTCTTGTGTGCACAACTCCTCCTACATTTATCAATCAATTTGGACAAAACTTTTCAGACATCATCACTACTAAGTGAACATGCGCATGTTCCAAGATTTTTGATCTGCGACAATTTTAACCAGGTTATCTCCCTTTGACTTAGATTTATTATGTCTTTCCGTTCGAACAAATTCTTGTGTGCGCAACTCCTCCTACATTAATGAACCGATTTTGATGAAACCTTTCAAACATCATCTCTACTAAGTGAACATGTGCATATTCCAAACTTTTTGATCTGCGACAATTTTAACCAGGTTTTCTCTCTTGAACTTTGATTTAATATGGGTTTCTATATGAAATTCTTGTGTGCGCAACTCCTCCTACATTTATCAATCAATTTGGACAAAACTTTTCAGACATCATCACTACTAAGTGAACATGCGCATATTCCAAGATTTTTGATCTGCGACAATTTTAACCAGGTTATCTCCCTTTGACTTAGATTTATTATGTCTTTCCATCCGAACAAATTCTTGTGTGCACAACTCCTCCTACATTGATGAACCGATTTTGATGAAACCTTCATCTCTACTAAGTGAACATGTGCATATTCCAAACTTTTTGATCTGCGACAATTTTAACCAGGTTATCTCTCTTGAACTTTGATTTAATATGGGTTTCTACATGAAATTCTTGTGTGCACAACTCCTCCTACATTTATCAATCAATTTGGACAAAACTTTTCAGACATCATCACTACTAAGTGAACATGTGCATATTCCAAGATTTTTGATCTGCGACAATTTTAACCAGGTTATCTCCCTTTGACTTAGATTTATTATGTCTTTCCGTTCGAACAAATTCTTGTGTGCGCAACTCCTCCTACATTAATGAACCAATTTTGATGAAACCTTTCAAACATCAATCAATTTGGACGAAAGAAAAATGATCTTTATGTATACATTTCCTTATGGCCTTCGCCTACATGATCAGAAGTGCATTCCTCTGAAAACCCAAAGCGGGGGTATTAATCACCTTCAGTGATAGTTCTAGTTTTTAAAAGTTTTATGCCATTAACTGTGTTGTTTAATTAAACAGGTTCCACTATATTACTTCATTTGTTTCATTTCAGGGATCTAAAGATGCTTTACAATCAGACTGGATGCTAAAAGCTTTGTACAAATGTACTCGATGTCTTCATATTACAAGACATGTGACAGGTAATTTTATGTATTACATTAGAACCCTGTTAATAGAATAACTGCTTGACTTTGAAATAATATTGAGTTAACAGAAAAATAATTTTTGATGAAGCTCCTGGAACATAAGATGTCCAAAGAAAACTCCCTAACGGTTGTGAATTTTTTTTTTTTCTGAATTGCCATAAAGTCAAACTTAATTTACAGTTTGATGAAGTTGAGTAGCTAGCCAGGTGGTCAGGTATTTGGGTAGTTTTTTGTCCAGTGGGCAAGGAGAGTTGTTTTTTGGTGAATAACTTTACTTCTATTTAATTCCCCGTGGGAACCCCGGGAAGTAAGCAGCACTTGTTTACTGTGGTAAACCAGTTCCGCTTTACTAGTAAAATAGGACCCAGTCACCAATGCTTGGGGTGAAAGTCCTCTAAAATGGGCAACATGTTGATCAACGATTGACTAAACTTGACTTCATCTCCATGTTGTGTCACGATTAGCCATGGTGCATAAATATGTGACGTTAACCACCAACAAACAAACAAACAACTTCTATTTAATACAGGTCACCCAATCTTACTTCCTTGCTTCCCACATGGATAGGGAAGAACTCTATTGATTTTCAGGTTTTTCAACCAAAGGTCAATGTCACTATTATTAATTCTGATTGCTCATGTGGGAGCATGGTGACACTGTGTACCAAGGCATACTGCACCTAGATGGTGCTCTTGTCTTCACCCACTGCTAACCCTGCTTGTACGGAGTTAATATGTTGGGGAGTCAGTCAGTTGCTCATCGCAGCCCAGTGGTTCTCTCTGGGTACTCATGCTTCCTCCACCCTCTGCATATAAAACTAAGGTGACCCCCCCCCCCCCCCCCTTCTCCTTAAAAAAAAAAGAAAAGCACTTAGGTTTTTGTAGATAAATTTTGTTTTTTATGTCACGGGTCAACCAAATTTGTAGAAAATAATCCTATATGGGCAGTGAAGTACTCTAGTGATTTTGGATTTAATATGCACAAGGTCAATGGTTGCTGCCCTGTTACTATAAAAAGAACTATCAGAAATTGATTTTTGGGCAATAACTTTTATTTTATATGTCACATGTTCACGAGATTGAAAATAGCACTGGATTTCTGAGTGCTAATTTTAGTTCTATTTATCAGAGCTCAACCAAACTTGCAGACAGTAATCGTATATGGACAGGGAAGAAACTTATTGAGTTTGGACATGATAGCCACAAGATCAAGGGTAACAAAGTAGAACTTTGTTGAAAATTGGTTTGTGGCAATTACCTTTGTTGTACATATCACCTGTTCACCAGATTTACAGATTAGGAACCGGAGCGAGACCCTGATACATATTTTGTACAAACACATAATGGTAATAATCTCTATGTAAACAACCCCTACGGCTTAGTAACATATGATTCTTCGGGGGTGTCATAATTAGTACAATGACAAGTTTTTAAACATATAACCCTGCTTATCGCATGCTAGGTGTTATATATGTTGTATTGAACAGAACGCAGTATCTTCATAAAACCCCTTGGAGTGCAGCTGTGTACGAAAAACATTGATCAACATTTAAGTGTGAAGATAACAGGTACCGCTTCTCCACTTTTCCCTTCTTGTTATGTTTGGAAAATGGTAGCTTGTAATTTGGTGGTGGTATCCAAGGCTCGTTTAACAGCTTCAGTTTAAGATCATCATCGATGGTCCTCACTCTGGTGATGTATTCTCCGATGTCCAGTTTATGTTGTGGGTGTATAATTTCTGCTTTAGCTGATTGTAGACACGGAGGTTCTTCTGTGAGTTTTGTGCTTATCTCTGAACTAGCAATAGCCTCATGTTGTGGCTCTGGTAAGATGTCATTTGTTGCGACAGTGTCAATATCCGTAATTCTTGATTTCTTTGAAAAAAAGTTGGTTAAGCATATTTGCTAACGTTTTTCGGAAGGTCGTTTTCGGCTCATGACTATAACTAGAGATTTACTTATGACAGTGCCATTCATAGTGTTCTTATTTAATACCATTCTATCGAAATGTAGTTATGTAATAAGCATAAGGGATTAGAGGAGTCCAGGACACCCATGTCTAATTACAGATTACATGCAATCAGTCTCGAAAATGTTCCAAATTGTAAGATATAGTTCTATAAAATAATTGAAGTGTGTCGATGGCATTAAAGTATGTTTGATTTCCACGAATAACCACAGACTATGACAGAATAATCTGGACTTGGCATCATATCTGATAGCGAAAATGTATGATTTACTACCCATGGTATCAATGACCTGTTGTAGCAGACACTCTCTGGTACCAACGCAAATACAAACGCAATTTTCACCACAGGAAGCACACTGAAAGCATACAATAGTTTCACATTGCTATCTTTGTCTTTGATAACCTGACATTCAAAAAATCTTAACTCGAGCTGAAGGGGCTGGGGGGGGGGGGAATTGCACCCCCTATCCCCCCCCATCCCCCCCCCCCCTGCTCTTTGTATCCGCCACTGACACTAAACCATGTGGAAAATGAAAATCTCTGCGGAACGGAAATCGTTGACGGACTATATTTAAATAGAAGCAAAATTTCACTTTAATTTTCTACAAATCATGCAACGCAATTACAGTTTGAATCATTAGTGACAGCTGAAAATCATCCCCTGAGTTCCAATGTGTTCCCTGTGCCAGTAGGCACATAGAACACATTGGGGAAATCAGGGGTGACATAGTAACACAGGTTGCAAATTTGGTTGGCGATAAAATGTATTCTTTTTGTTGAAAGTCGTCAAATGAATTGTTGAGTGTCCTTTTAATAACTGCTTTTATAATAGCAAAGGCATGTAATAAACACAGATGTGTGAATGTGTTAATCGATGTGCCACTTGTACCATTGCAGAAGTATAAAACTCAAGGCCTGCAGCCTCTCCTTCTATCCTTCCAGCTGGCACTCGTGCCATATCGATTAACCCATTCACACATGTCTCGTTCTGAGTATATACTTGGTTAAAAAAGTGGTTTCTGAGCAATAACTTTTGTTCTACTCAAAGCAATACTTCAAAATTTGTAGTGTTTGTACCCTTATGGAAGGAAAAGAGCCCTAGTAATATTTAAATTTCACTCATCAATGATCAAGGTCACTGTTACTAAAAATAGCACTTTTTGGTTTCCAGGACTGGTACTGTTACTAAAAATGTAACTTTAGAAAAAAAACATTTTTCCAGACAATATCAAATGTGGACTTTTGGAGCTGTGATTCTCTCATTAGAATTTGTTTTTTTCATGGTTGTTTGAATCCTGTGTATGACATAATGGGAATAGATCACAACACTTAGGCCACACAAAGTAGATCTTCTGTTTCTCAGGCCATTATTTGTAAAATTGCATGCGGGCGAGCGGTTTTTTATTTTATTTTTTATTTCAGTAATTACTTCTTTGCCATCAAAAGTTCATGTTCTTGGTTCATGTTTTAGGCCTCATGATCTACAGAATAGCGTGGGTGGTGGTGTATTTCATCCCTTGAGTGCAAGAAGGCTTTGCAAAGCTAAAGCATTGCAAAGCCTTCTTGCACTCAAGGGACAAATTCATCAATTTTTTCAACTTGAGTAAAATATCAGACATAAACCATTTAATTTTTATTTTTTTTAAGTTTAAATTGGTTATAAAAAGAGAGCATGCGGCAGCCAAAAGGACCATGCGGGAGGGCCTGAGAAACAGATTTTATATTTTTTTAGGCCTTAAAACATTTTAGATGATTTCTATACTAACTGTTTTTATAGCTGAGCAGCAGAACCCTGTTTATTGAATAGTCACTTAGTAAGAATTATTCAATAATGCAAGTATGCAATTAACCCTTTACCTAATGCAGATGATATCAATCTTGTTATTTTAAATTTTTCCAGAAATTTCAGCAAAACATTATTCTACGACCACTCATTGGAATGAGCTCAACGAGTAACATGGTTTTGTTGAAATTTAATAAAAAAGAATGTTCAACTACACAATTTATAAATTACACAGGCGGATGCAACCGATTCGGTAATTAAAGGGTTAAAATAGATTTGGTCACTTTCCTGTGCTCGAGGGTTAAACTGAGTATTTATTCTATTATATCATGCCTGACAGAGCTCATGGATATAATAGATTAAATACCTATATTGGATGTAATGAAATCAGATGGGGTGAATAAACAAGTGGATTTGGTGATTACCCTGGTAATTTCTCGACATATGACCTAAAACAGTTAAATTCTGTTTCTCAGGCCCTCCCGCATGGTCATTTTGGCTGCCACATTCTCTCTTTTTATAACCAATACAAACTTAAAAAAATTAAAATTAAATGGTTTATGTCTGATATTTTACTGAAGTTAATAAAATTGATAAATGTTTTTCCTTGAGTGCAACAAGAAGCCTTTTCATACTCAGAGGATGAAATACACCACGACTCATGCTATTCTGTAGATTATGAGGCCTAAAACATAAAACAACCAAGAATATGAACTTTTGATGGCAAATAAATAATTCCAAAAATAAAAAATAAAATAAAAAACTGCCCGCCCACATGCAATTTTACAAAAAATGGCCTGAGAAACAGATCTTCTTTGTGGGGCCTTTGGTTTCCAGACGATAACTTTAGTTTGACTGAACAAAATGGAACAGAATTTTATACATAGGTTTATAACCACATAATACAGGTTGGGATTGACAGTAGGCTTTGTACAGTATATTTTGGCAGAGTTACTTAGAAGACATGTTAATATTGGTTTCTGGATGATAACCATAGTTTGACTAAATGAAATGAAACAAAATTGTATACATAGGTTTATAATCACATAATACAGCTTGGAATAGGTGGTTGGCTTAGTCTGATATTTTGGCAGAGTTATGGCTCTTTTCCAACTTTGAAGACATGTTAATATTGGTTTCCAGATGATAACTATAGGTTGACTGAACGAAAGGAAACAAAATTATTTTATACATAGGCTTATGGCCACATAATACAGGTTGGGATTTATTGTGGTTGCTGTAGACAATATACCAGGCAGGTTTGATTTTGAGTATCATAAAGCTGGGGCATTAGTATCCCATGAACACATTTGATGGCCTACTGTACTGGTTGTATGGTTTAATGGAGATAAGATATTTATTAATTCAAAATCAACAAAGATAAATGAATAGAAACTCATGCTTGGCAGGGGGGGGGGGGGGGGGGGGGGGGGGGAGAATAGCCACCCTTGATGTTGCACTTGTTTATTCAATGAACAGGAGTTTACTCTTTTACTAACATGCATTACTCAGGTTCAAATTTGGAATGAAGGTATGGTAAATTGCTTTCTGTTTGGAAGTTATATTTAGTTAACAGGCTTTTCAATCCACAGATATCCAATTATGCTGATTCCACTGTACATGTTTTCAGTAGTAACCATATTATTTTTCAGTCCAAGAACAAAGGATTATGGCAGCTAGTCGTGGATTGGTTAACTGGTATGGACAGTTGAGGTATTTGGGCGCAGAAGATCACACATTTACGCATTTACCTTCTGACATGAATTCACGCATACTCACATTTCCTCGACTACAAGATGTATTTGAGATGACAGCTATACACAAATTGTGTTTCCTAATCAGTGAGTCGATTTTTAAACTCAGAGACCTAGAATGTAAAATAGTGGAATCTGTCAATTCTTTACCTAACACAACTAGTTAACAATTCTTACCCAACAAATTCTTGAATAACTAGAAAATTATGACCGTCATCTGAACTAGATTCTTCCAATGATGGGTAAGAATAAATTGAGAAAAAGATAGTAAAGATTTGGCCATTATGTTCAGAAAAGAGTTAATTAAATGGCCACTATACTTGTTAGAAATATTCTCTTGTCAGAAATATTTAGTTAGCCAGAATCTGGTTGTTTTGTAACATTCAGGTGACATGGAGAGCATTTTTTCTTTCTTGTTTCACCGTTTACATAATGAATCGACCCCATAATATGCAAATTGAGCAGTTGAAACCCAAATTTTTTTTTTAAAATTTCAACAAAACCATATTGTGTGGCCCCTCATTGGAACTAGTACGATGACCTCATTCCAATGAGGGCCCTCAAGAAATTTTGTCACAATTTTTTAAAAATTTGAAAAAATAATCATTAAAATAAAATTTTGATATTGTCTGCATAAGGTAAATAGTTAATAAAGCAGATAGAGCTCTGTCAAAAAATAAATAGAACTAGGTTATTTGAGACTGCACTGCAATTCTTGAGATATCATTCAGAAGCATTGCCAATACAGTTTTATATGTCACTTTGAAGATGCATGTTGACGTTTCTGTAGTTCCAGAATTTTATTTTTCGTAAAATTGGATGGGGTAGCTGCCAATGATATTTTTTTCATATCTTCAGTATTTCAGGTCAGATTTTCAAAATTTTACCAACTTCCTATTTGGTACCATGAATTCAGTCAGGTTGCCCAATCACAGCTTGTGTCAATAAAATTTAATTGTACATTTTTCACACCTTCTCCATTGATGATATGCAATATACATTCTGTTACGAATTACAATCAGGAAACACAGTGGCCCACAATTGGTTAGAGCAGTGGTCTTGAGATCTAAAGGTTGATTCTTCAGTGATTATCCATGCTATCACATTGTATAATTGGGCAAGACTGTTTGACTGAAATGTCTATGTGGGAGTTTGACAGAGCTGTGTACTAAGACGTAGGACTGGAGAAACTCAAATCTGAGGTTTATATAGAGATATGGATCTCTTTGCATATGAAAAATACTCACCCATGTCTCTAAACCTGCAGAGCAGGCAATCACGTTATTAGGTAGTCTTTGAAAATATATCTCGATAATTTCTTTCATCAAATGGTACATCCCTAAGCTATTTTATTTGTGTATTATTGTTGCATGAATTACATTTTTTATCCACCTAAATAATACCTGAGTGAGCTTTACAAAGATCTGGGTTGGGTGCTGGTATTATTAAGACAGACCACAACAAGGGTGGGATACATGGGACTTGAATCAATGACCAGAGTTGGACCTTTTTCTGTATTTCACACGTGCCCTCAGTGGTTGTTAATTCCTACCCCCCATACTCTACCCAAGTTGTCTTCTGTATTTATACCCCATTTAAACTTGAATTAACTGGTAGAGTGCCGGAAGCCACAAATTTGGGCTTTGTTCTGAATTCGGGCACCACTACTTAAAGGCTTCAGGTTCAGTAGTTGTGCTTCATATTATCTTTGAAGTGAATTGTTTAGTCCGTAAAGATTTGTCTTGTTACATATAGGCACTCTCCCATAAATTATAACAGTTCAAAGACATGTGAAAAAATTTTGATGATCTAAAATAATTTATCACTCAAATAATTTATCACTGGATTACATGCATCTGACCATGCATCTATCTGTGCATCTGTCTGTGCATCCATCTGTGCATCTGTCTGACCACATTGATATCTTACCAATAAGTGGATGGATTTCAAACAAATTTGGTACAAGGGATTCTTATAACAAGGCACTCTGCACATATGATGAAAATGTTGCCTGTATTTTGGTCAAGTTGTGTTAACAATCCGATTTGACTAATATTTGTAATATAGGTCTTTTGCAATAATATCTCAAGTGAGTTCGAAAACTGGCCCTTCCTGATTTTTTGGTACAGAGTTTGGGCCTCAATTAGTTAGTTATTATTAATTTTGAGCTTGTTAATGCAATAACTTGAACAAACGTTCTCCAATTTGTGTAATATTTGCCATACAGGTCTTTTGCAAAAATATCTAGCCCAGCTTAATTTTCCTTTCAGTTATTGGTCTTAAGTAGCGACTTTTTACAAATTTTTAGCTTGTTAGCGCAGTCATTTAAACAAACATTCTCCGATTTAACTAATATTTGCCATACAGGTCTTTTGCAATAATATCTCAAGCAAGTTCGAAAACTGTCCCTGCCCGATATTTTTATACAACAACCAATGGCCCAGACTTAGCTTAGCTGGTGCTAACTCAAAAATATCCAGGGCCAAACACAAATTTTGCCCCTCCAACCCCCCACCCCCCTCCCCCCCAATCCCCCAAAATTTACATGCAAAATGGAAAAAATTATGTCCTATGTGGTCCTCCATACTTTTGTGATCTGCGCATGCACAGTATCCAGGAAGCCACCGAAATTGGCCCCAACCACCATTCTTTGTTTGGCCGTCTGTCAGATAACAACAAACTGACTTCTGTGCTTTTAAATCTCAGTTTTAATGATGCCAGACACAAATCAATGGTGATTTCGGTGGATCCAAGGACACAGTAGGATGATGGAAGAAAGAAATGGTGGTTTGAAATGTTCAGGGCTGTAACTTTATAATTTTCACAAATATTTTTCCATGTTTCCCAATTTCGGGACATGGGCCTGACGTCATCATTCTTGCTAATGATTTTGCCACTGTTTGTTAAGTGTTCCTTCCCTATCCTTCCTTGAAGCCCCCCCCTCCCCCCCTCCCACCCCAGTTAAACTCCCATGCTTTTTGGCATGTTTTATTGAAAGAGTTTAACGTGTTACTCAGAATGTTTATTCTGCATAACCCATGGTTATGCCCTTACTCTAGGGGTGTTTAGGCGTTTTTGGTCATGCATCATACATGCAATGTGTCGTTTCTTCTTTGATGAAGATCTTGCTTTATATCGGATGATTCAAAATCTATTACTGACTTCGGGCCATGTTATTCAGTGCCTGGGATCTTGTTTCCGGTTTTCATTCTGACGTTGTTTACATTGACAACGCTCTATTTATATATGTAGTTTCCTATTTATTAATCATGGTAGGACTATTGTAAGATACATTATATATTCTGGTAGTGTAGCATTTAATTTTTGGCTAATAAAAAAAAAATTGTCCACACTTAGGGTCTATTGGGATACATTTGGGCTCATCGTTCCCTTTGGGGTCTTGTGCTCCTGTCAAAATTTTTTCAAAAATTTTTTTTTTAAATTACTTTTTTGATTTATAGTTTTGAATGTTGTTATTATGTATCTTTTTTATATATTTTTTGGGAGTTGGTGCGAGTACAGTCAACTTTAATTTGATTCAAAATGAAAGCTTATTGCTCAACTTGCAAGGCGAGGAAGTCTTCCTCTGATTTACATGATGGTTGTCTTGCTTGTAGTCAGTGTAATCGCACTAATTCTTTCTTAACATGTGTTGGCAGGGTTCCTGCGGGACCTTGAAAACCTGGAATTCATCAAAAGGCCATTCAAGGCCTTGAAAGCCTGGAATTTCTGATGGGAGCCTTGAAAATCCTGGAAAATCAGAGAATTTTGCGACACGTAATTTAATCCGAACATATTTTACGGCATTTACAGCAATTGTAATTGGGTGTTTATTAATCCGGTCATATTTTGGAGTATTTACAGCAATGCCAATGCGTGCATTATTGATAGAACTCTGCAGTGATGTGACACTGAAATCCTTTGAATCAAGCATTGTGAATGGTTGCTATTGATGTGGGCGAGCACAATGGTGTATATTTAAGTCAATGGGAAGATTTATTGTAAATTCTGCCTGTTCGATTGCTGAGCGCACGTGCGTGGATAATTTATTCATATTGAAAATATTACAAATGGATGATTGTTCAGTTGAACTATTTGAGTATTTCCAAAGCATGTATGTCTGATGAATTTGCCACAATGTCATCTTAAAGTCCTGGCACAGGCAGTCGCCATCACGGTGGATTCCGAGTTTGGATTTCCAAATGAAAGTGTTATTGTCTTATTCACCTCAAATGTTAACATGTGCGATTTTAAGGATGATTCTCCCATGTATGAAACATTAAAAACTCTTCGACACTTACTGCATTTAGCTGAATACCATTCAACTGGAACAGGCAGTAACCAGTTATAGTAAGCAGTTGATTTAATCCAAGCTTGTTGGAAGGTACACTTCCCCACAATGGAATTACATTTTGCTTTTCGAATGACATTTCCGGAGACATTGTGGGTTACGAAATGTGTCAATTACATGTAACATGTAGTTTACTCATTGATTGGGAGAAAGGATGACATCAATTCATTTGCATTCAGTAAGTATTCAGTTAGAATAGCGGTACATGTACAAGAGACATAGCTATTGTGCCACCTGGTAATTACACTGCAGTTGTAGGATAAACACAAGAAAATGTCTTTCTCAGGCTCACTAATTCTAATCAGTGATATCATTGCTTGGATAGCTTTCAGAAAGAGTTTTCCAAGAAATGATGTCAAGGGTTAGAATTACCAACAAAGGGAAATATAAGAGAAAGCTTCTAGTCGTTATCTGATAATTTAGGGTACTTTGCCAGCCTCGGCCTTGAAAAGCCTTGAATTTCATAAATGGGGGCCTTGAAAATCCACGAACATTGCCGAGAAATGGCCTGGAATGGCCTTGAATTTCAAAGATTTTAACCTGGGGGAACCCTGGTCGGATGGGATGACAAACGTTTGATATGGGTGTCACGGTACGTTGTTAGTGGTGAGAGGCCAATGCCGGTCCTCTCGCCACAAAGTCAATCTAGTTTCTCAGTTTCTATTTCAGAGGAATAAGGAACATGTTGATGTTTACGTGATGCCTTCAGAGAGTGTGCTGCCGTCGACGCATTTAGATGTTCAAACAGAGCTAGCGGCAAAAGTGTTCACGAATATTAGGCAGGGCAAAAAAAATGCACACCAGTGGTTTCAGCTCCCTGTTGCCAGTTAGCTTGACCGGTGAAGCGGTTATTTCCGTCCATGAGTACTGTGACGCCGGGTGTGTCCGTTGCGGTCATTAAAAGTGGATTGGGTAGAGTAAGCACTTTAAAATATAAACAGGCTCACCCTGCGACGACAGAGAAGAAGAAGAAGCCGGCAATTTCAGTGGGAAGCTCAGTGAGGTCTGAAAGGACCGTAAGCGAGAGAGCCCCCCCTCCTCTCTTTCCCAACTACATCTGTGACCAGATGTGGTGGTTCGGAACTTGGGTCAGTCGGAGCATATGTCCACGCCTTCCGTCCAGAACGATCTGTTCAGTTCACAGCCGGTGTCGGCTACAGTTACAGCTTTTTCATCAGCATCTTCCAAGCACACATGACCGTACCTTGGCTACGATATCCAACCTGCATCGCCGAGAAGGGACCACTCATCATCAAAGAAGTCTGACCATCTGTTAGCTAAGGCGACAAGGCCCCATTTATCGGGATGTCCAGAGAAAAGAGCCATCTCGGACACACAGTCCCAGGAGCAGCCAGCGGCCAAGAATCAGAAGACCACTGCTCCTCAGGCCTCCATTACAGACTTGCTGTCGCAGATTGCGCAGCTTATCGCAGCATATCGCAGCAAGTGCAGGAGCAGCCTATGGTAGGCTCAGATTCTGAGCTGTCGGATGGTGCTGGGTCAGTCCAGTCATCTCCGCATTCAGATGCCACTGACCGTGAGTCTCAACTAATTCAGTCGGATGGTGAAAGAGATATGGAGGAGGATTACCCTTCCCTTTCGGAACAACACGTGCAATGGTTTTAATTCATCAGTATTACCCTAAGTTCATTCCAGTGAATCAGAATGCTGCGACTACTCGGAAGAAACCGCTGACCTCGTTGGATGCTGACTTTATCCGGACAATGGAGGAGGTCCTGTCCTTTCTGGTACAGTCTAGACAGGTGTCGCAGGCCTTCGGCCATTTAGACGATGCCATTTTCAATCTTTCCAGTGGGAAGAAGAAAGGTGGTTTCTTGTCGTCATCTTCCATACATTTACTGTTTCTTGGACCACGTTCATTTAAAACGGTCGGGGAAGATGTCCAGAGAGTTCCTCTGCATTTGGATGAGCAGGCTGAAGACCTAGACATGTCTTTACCTTTGTCATTTTTTATTCGCTCAGACACAATTGAGACGACAATTTCTTCAAACAGAGCGAATTTAGACTCTATGTCTTACGCAGATCACCTTACAAGATCTATGGCGCAACGTCTCAACATAAAGGAATTTGAGGACGTTTGTACCTCTTTAAGAATTCTTTCCAGGGCTGTTATGTTTACCATGTATAACTCCGCCTCAACAGTGGCTAATTTGAAGTTAAACAGACGTGATGGAGCCCTTGCATCGTCATCTTTAATAGATGACAAGGTGAAAAACTCTCTACGAGTCACTCTGGTATCCGGTCATAAAATTTTTGACGATAAGCTTTCATTGGTCTATGACCAAGCTACAAAGAAAGCGTCAAACACTCTGCTCCTTAAGTCTAATCGACCCACAGCAGCAGAAAAGAGTAAAGGAGGAGATTCTGGACAAAAATCGCCTAAAGGGGACTCCTCGCGAGGGTATAAGAAATCCTATTACACTTACTCTATGGATCGTCAATATAGCGACTCGGGAAAGGGGCATAGGTCTGGCTGATACAACTGGTCAGATGCCCCTAAGCTGCCAGGTCAAGGTTCATCATGAGGGGGATGTGGTTTCTCCTCCCGTAAGCCTCGCAGGTCCTACAGGTGATGGTCAGGACCTCTTTTGCTTGCCATTTGGCGGAAGGTTATCAAGATTCGCAACAAACTGGATAACTATTACGGAAGACCAGTGGGTGAAAAGTGTGGTCTCGGGCAGCCTTCGGCTATCTTGCCGAGCAAAACAATGTCTGCGATGGACAAAACTTCCGTTAAATCCTTGCAAAAGAGAGTCTCTCCTATCGGAGGTAAAGTTTCTCTTGGCAAAGGAAGCAATAGAGGTTGTCGAGAACCAAGATTCTCTAGGTTTCTACAGTCACCTGTTCCTTGTACCGAAGCCAGACGGCTCATTCTGACCGGTAATAGACTTGAGCTGGATAAACAAACTTATCGTAGCTCCAAAGTTCAAAATGGAGACCATTTGGTCGGTAAGGGTGAGCTTTTGAGTGAACGACTATGTGGCAAGCTTAGATCTAAAGGATGCATACTTTCATGTCCTGGTACATCTGACATTCAGAAAGTACCTACGGTTCGCCGTTCAAGGGATAGAATATCAGTTTCGAGCTATGTGCTTCAGTCTGAATCTAGCGCCCTGGGCATTCACTCGAATAATTAATTTGGTAATGTCTCACTTCAGAACTCATTCATCTGCGGTAACATCGGTTTACTTGGACGACATTCTTCAGAGATACGGCAACAAAACTACTCTTCAGAATGATGTTCAGAGTCTGCTTCTTTTGCTCTGACATCTCGACTTCATCATAAACGAGAAGTTGGATCTAGCTCCGTCCACGTCGTTCATTCACTTGGGAATGAGCTTCAAGACTCACAACAATCTGGTTCATCTGCCGTTACCCAGAGTGAAATTAGTCAGTTGTTGTACTTGCTTTTGTCTACACTCAGATGCATTAACAGCGAGGGAATTTATGTGACTGATGGGGTTGTGCGGAGCGGCTGCTGATCTCATTTTGATGGGTCACTTGTGCACACGTCCCCTCCAGATATTCTTTACCCAGAACTGGAGTGTGAAGACGCATTCGCTCAAGACCAGTATTGTTTTAATGGACCTGGTAAAACAAAAGGTCCAGATTTGGGCAGATATTCAGTGGTTAACTCCGGGAGTTGCTGCAGCTGTCGGCTTTCATGATTATGATGGATGTGAGTCAAACAGGTTGGGGTGCGACCCTAGCCCAACAGACTTGGAGTGCCAGGGTCTTTGGGACCCTCGGTTCCTGGAGAAACACATAAACATTAAAGAAATGATGTCAATATGGTTAGCGCTACAACATTGGATTCACATTATAGTGGACGCGCATGTTCAGATATTGTCGGACAATTTGACAGTGGTAGCATACATCAGGAACCAGGGAGGCACACATTCAATTCCGTTATGCGAACTAACAGAAAAAATTCTTCTGTATGTCTTGAAGCATCAAGTTCATCTATCGGTCCATCATATACCGGGTCGTCTGAACATACTAGAAGACTCGCTACCTCAGAAAGGTTGTCTGTTGCCATCAGAATGGACTCTACGCATATCCTCCAACTCCGTTGATTCAGCAGATCTTGTTAAAGATCAAACAGTCTTGCTGCAAGATTCTGTTAGTAGCATCTCTGTCGTCACAGAAACCATGGATGAATCTTCTCAGGTGTCTATTATGGGACATTCCCCAGAAGCTTCCTCCGCAAGATGACCTTCTTTATCAGGGGAAGTCACACACACTGCATCACAACCCGGAAGGTCTCGACCTTCACGTATTTCCATTGTGCGATCTTTCTTGCATGGCAGGCATTTTACGGGACGAGCAGTGGATGCAATTTCTAACTGCAGGAGGTCCTCCTCTTCGCTGAATTATGCAGCAAAGTGGAAGGTTTTCTTCTGTTGGTGTAAGGATCAGTTGGTAGATGTCTATGGTCCATCCATACTGGATAGTGTCAGTTTTCTGGTCTACCTGTTTAACGTTCTCAAACTGCAGCCTGTCACTATTAAGGGCTATAGGTCCATGTTATCAGACACTTACGCACATCATGATAACTTGGCAATTGTTTCTAATGCTTCTTTATCCAAACTGGTTAGAAAGTTTTCTATAAATAGACCTAGAACCCTCAGATTAATTCCTAAATGAAATTTAGCTTGGGTTCTGTTGAAGCTTAAATAAGCTCTGTTTGAACCGTTAGACGTTGTAGGTTCAAATTCTTGACCTATAAAACAGCATTTCTCTTAGCCTTTGCTTTCCTGGAAGAGTCAGTGAACTCCACGCTTTATCTGTTGACGAATCTCACTATCGTAGTGTTGGAAATACCATCAGTTTAACTACAGGAGTGTGATTTTTGGCTAAGAATCAGGCTCCAGATAAACGGCCTGAGCCTATTATCATAAAGGCTCTGCCATCTACGGACAACTGTAGATATTTGCTGTGTCCAGTCAGGGCTATGCGCATATATAAATGCCGATCAGAGTTTATTTGAAAAGGAAGGAAATGTTTCTTTTTATCATTGATTCCTAACAGAAGAGATATTTCTATGCAAGATGGATTCCGTTGGCAATACGCATTGCCTTTGAAAGTCTATCTTCGGATCAGCGTTCTGTAAATAAGATATCAGCGCATGAAGTTAGAGCGCTGTCCACTTCTTGGGCTTATTCTAAAAGTATAGCCATCACTGATTTCAAGCTGTACTGGACACTACCTTCTACCTTTACCAAGTTTTACCTTAGAAATATAGAGTCCATCTCTGGTGACCTTAGATGTTTAGGTCCTCTGTCTGTTGCTCAGAATATCGTCCACTAAATGATTACATCTATAGTTATGTAGGCACACCGTTCCAGCAGTGACGCTGTTCCGCTGCCCTCTTTGTTCTGTGGTCACGTACCTCAGAACAAAAGAACAAAGGGAAGGGGGGGGGGGGGAGGTGGGGGATGTTTTTTTTCCCTTATTATCATCTGGCTTTATAGTGAAAAGCAAGGGAAGACCTCCTCCAGTGTCAGTAGTCCCAAGTCAGTGCTGGGATGGTTTTAATGTGTAGCTCAGTGTGAAGCAAATTAATATGTCTCAATTATGTATTGTTTTTAAAGTGTAGCTCACTGTGAAGCATTTGTATATGTCACTTGTCAAATGGGCATTAATATACAATCCTCGGACACTTTCAAATGAGTATATAAAGAGTCTCATTCTCTGGACTATCTTTATATATTGACTTCCCTTCACCGAATTAGCATAATGGGTTCTGCTGGCATTAAAATGGAGAATTATATATTATGTAATGCTCAGTTACATTGCTGGTGTTATGTCTTTCTCAGTTCTCGTAAATGAGAAAGACATATATAATTCCTTTCTCTTCTATTCTCCTGTAGGAGCTATCCTTTAAGAAGTGATTGAGTAATTGGATTTTCCTTTATGTCCTAGGCCCTCCAGCCTTTTTACGATTCAGCTAAGTCTGGGCCATTGGTTGATGTATAAAAATATTATAAATTCAAAGTAATTTGTATATTTTTTATACTTGCCAATGGCCCAGACGGGGATGGCCCTCCCATGAGTGGGCACTCATACCTCCCCACTGATTATAATATTTAGCAGGCACTGTAGAAAGAATGATGGTTGGCGCCAATTTCTGTGTCTTCCTGCATACTGCACATGCACAGATCACAAAAGTATGGAGGACCACATAGGACATAATTTTTTCGGTTTTGCATGCAAATTTTGAGGATTGGGGGGGCCAAAATTTGTTTTTCGCCCTGGATATTTTTGAGTTCGCACCAGCTAAGCTAAGTCTGGGCCATTGGTAAGTATAAAAAATATACAAATTACTTTGAATTTATAATTTTTTGTTGCAAAGTTATGGACCTTAATTAGTCATTTGTTACAAATTTGGAGCTCATTAGCACAATAACTTGAACAACATTATCTCATTTGACTAATATTTGCCATAGAGGTTTTTTGCAATAATATGTCAAGCAGGTTCGAAAACTGGTCCGGCACAATTTTGTGTTACAGAGTTTTGGTCCTTAATTAATTTTTTACGAATTCTGAACTTATTAGCATTATAACTTGAACAAAGGTTCCAGATTTGACAACCAGCATATGATTGATAACCGGGTTATGGACATTCAACACTCAACGATTGTTCTTTCTAGAAAGGTGGCTAATTCAGTTAATAGAATTCTGCTGGATCAAGTTTGCTTGCGTTTAAGTTTATTTATGTGTTGTGTCTAAGGTAACATTTATGAAGTTGTTTGCGATATGAACAGGATATCTCATTTAACATTAAGCATTAAAAAAAATAACCTGTTTTAGTAATATTCTCAAACAGTTTTTGTCATTTCTACTTTTTCAGATCAAATTGTCCATCTGTACGATTCTGAGAAATTTGACTTCAACGTCAGAATCCCACTGCATTTAGTTGATCAAGTTGGAATCAAGCCTAAAAATGCTCTTTCAACAGAGGAAAAATATGGTAACATTCTAGCTGCGTGGGTACATACCACTCTGATAGCTAGCAAAGTGAGTTTAACATTACAACTTAAAGAAGATTTACCACATAATTACTACCAATGTCACCATGTTGTACACAGTAAAGTCCACTGAATTGGATATTTCGAGATACTGTGGTGTTGCGGAACCGTTTCTCATCAGATCACCGAAGTTAAGCAACGTCGAGAATGGTCAAGCCCAGTTAGTCCTTTGATGGGTGACCATCTGAGCGATTGATTCGGATTCCGGGTTGTGTCCTAGGGCAAGACACTTAACCTTGATTGTCCACATGGGGGCATGATGACGCCATGTACTAAGGCATACTGCATGTCACTGGTGTACATGTCTTCAATCAATCTAACCCTACACCCTACATGTGCTGCAGTGCGGAGTTACAATGTTGGGGAGCTGACAGCTGCTCGACGTTGTTCGGTGGTTCTCTACGGGTACTCCGGCTTCCTCCACCCATAAAACTATCATCAACATGATATGACCTTGGCTGTTAAAGTGTTGTTAAACCTTAATAAATAAATAATTGGATATTTGATATTTCATAACTGGTACAGTGCTAAATTATATTTTTACACTGTAAACCAATGGCCCAGACTAGCTGGTGCTTAACTCAAAGTTATTAAGGGCCAAACACAAATTTTGAACCCCCCCCTCCCAATCCCCAAAATTTGCTTGCAGAACCGAAAATTAAAAGTCCTATCTGGCCCTCCATACATTTATTCTCCACCCATGCGCAGGCATCAGGAAGCGACCGGAATTGGCGCCAACATCATTCTTTGTTTGGCCCTAAAAGTCATCAACCATGAAATGACATCTGTGCAATAAAATCTCCTTTTTTGAGGATGCCAGACACAAATCATTGCAAGAATTGGTGGACATAAGGCTGTTATTGGATGAAGGAAGTGTTCAACGGTGGTTTTGGATGTTAAGGGCTGTAACTATATAATATTTATAAAATTATTTTATGTTTCCCAATTTCAGGACGTATGCCAGACGTCATCATTTTTAAAAAGGATTATTCAACTGTGTGTTAAGTATTCCTTCCCTATCCTTCCATGAACCCTTCCTGTTAAACTCTTAAGCTTTTTGGCTATTTTTTATTGAACTTTTTTATTAAATTTCTTGGGAGTTTAACATTTATTACAGAATATTATTCTGTTTCTTCCCCAAGGTTACGTCCTCACCCTAGGGGGGGTTAGGCCGTTTAGTCTTGCATCTTCTATCCGATGTATTGTTTTTTTCTTCATATGAAGATCTAGCTTTGCATTTGATAGAATTTACATTACCAACGTCCTCATATATAGGTAGTTTCTTATATTCTGTTACTGTAATATACTGCAGAATACATGAATTATTATTCCGGTAGTGTACCTCAAAACATTTGGGATTTTGTCCACACTTAGGCTCTATCGGGATGCCCATGGGCTCTTCATGTTCCCTTTGGGAACTTAGGCATTTTTCAAATTTTTTTTTTGTTTACAAAAAATATTTTGAATTTAATTATGATTGCTATTATTCATGTATTTCAGTTATATATATATATTGTTGTGGAGTTTGGAGGACTGATATCGACTTTAGATGATACACTCCTGTGGACTCTTGTCATTCTTGTGTTGCACTAGGATGGCTGATGTTGGAGTCGGGTGTTGCAGTACGTTGTTGGCGGTGAGGTTCTGAGGATCAGAGCCTCTTAACGCATTTTAATTCATTCTGTCAGTTTCTATTTCAGAGGAACATGGTGATGATATTCTGACACCCATCCAAGTGTGCTACCATCGTCACGCTCCATGAAGCATATAGAGCTAACTGCAGTGCTCATTATTGCAAGAGTTAGGGCCTTTGGTTAAAGGTTTTAATCTCTTGCAAGCAGCTAGCTTGACCGGGGAAGCAGTACTCCGTCCGTGGGTGCCATGGCGTGGGTAAGTCTGTTGCGGTCTAAGAGGTGGATTGGGTATAGTGAGCACTATTATATAAATAGCTCACCAGCGACGACTGAAATAGGGAGGAAATAGGAAGGAAGTCTGCAAGTTCTTGTACTCGGCGAGGTCTGATAGACTGCGAGTGGGGGAGACCCCCTCTCTAATATAGCAACGTCTGGGGTCAGATGTTGTTTTGAGAAACTTGCACAAGCCAGAGCATATGTCCGCCCTCCACTCGGGACGCTCTGTTTAGTCTGCATCCGGGGTTGGCTTCAGTCAAGAGTTCCTCCACTATGTTTCACAAGGCCGAAATGAAGTTTTCTGGTTGGAAACTTGCACGAGACGGAGCATATGTCCGCCCGCTGCTCGAGACGCTCCGTCTAGTCTGCACCCAGAGTCGGGTTCAGTCGTGGCTTCCTCCGCTACTTTTTTTAAGCACACACGACCGCATCCTAGCTACCCGACTTCGGATATCCAGCCTGCTGCATGAAGAAGGAACCACTCTTCACCCATGAAGTTGGACCATCCGGTAGCTAGGTAGAAAGTATCCATTTCTGACACACCGTCACAGGAGCAGCATGCGACTAAGGAACAAAAATCCGCTGCTCCTCGGGCTTCGATGACGGACTTGCTGTCCCAAATTGCGCAGCTAATCGCAGCATCCCAGATGCAGCCTCCCTCAGACTCAGAATCTGAGCTGTTGGACGTTGCTTGATCGGTCCAGTAGTCTGTTCGTGCAGATGCAGTGGGCCGAGGTTCGCAACTGATTCTCTTGGATGGTGAAAGGGATAAGGAAGAGGATTACCCTTCCCTTTTGGAACAGTACATGGTTGGGATGGCTTTCATCCATCAATACTACCCTGCTTTTGTTCCGCTGAATCAGAATTCTGCGACGACAAGAGAGAAACCGCTGGTGTCGTTAGGCGCAGACTTTATCCGGACAAAGGAGGAAGTCCTTTCTTCTCCAGTTCTCTTTATGCAGGTGTCGCAGGCCTTCGGCCATATAGATGACACTGTATTTATCCTCTTGAGTCCGAGGAAGGAGGCGGTTTCTTATCTTCATCTTCCGTATACATACCATTTTTTTGGACCACGTTCATTTAAAAACCGTCGGGGAAAATGTTCAGAGAGTTCTGTGTTTGGATGAGCAGGCCAGAGATCTAGAGGTATCCTTACCTGTATCATTCTCTATTCGCTCTCTATTCGCTCAGGTGCAATTGAGACAGCAATTTCTTCAAATAGAGGGAATTTGGACGTTATGTCTTGCACAGATCGCCTTACAAGAGCTATGGCGCAACATCTCAAGGGAAAGGAATTTTGAGGACGTTCGTATCTCTCTTAGAGTTCTTTCCAGGGCAATTATGTATACTACATCGTATAACTCCGCTCTAACAGTGGTTAATCTGGAGTTAATCAGACATGATGCTGCCCTTGCATCATCATCACTGATAAGATGACAAGGTAAAAAGCTCTCTCAAGTCGCTCCAGTTTCTGGACATTTTATTTTCGACGACTAGCTTTCGTTAGTCTATGAACAGGCTACTAAGAAAGCATCTAGTGCTCTGCGTTTATCAACGACCCGCTTCAGCAGACAAGAGTAAGGGAGGGCGTTCCAGACAAAAATCTCACGAGGGTACAAGAAACCCTCTTATAATTACTATGGAGGTCGTCACTATAGTGACTTGGAAAACGGCCGTAGGTCTGATCGGGACTATAGGTCAGATACCCCAAGGCCGACGAGATGAGGTTTTTCGCGGGGAGGACGTGGTTCCTCCTCCCGTAAGCCTCACAGGTCATACGGGTGATGGTTTAGACCTCTATTGCTGGCCAATTGGCGGAAGGTTATCAAGCTCCGTAAAATACTGGATAACAATCACGGAAGATCAGTGGGTGAGAAGTGTAGTCTCGGATGGCTTACGGCTATCATTCCAATTAAAACACCACTGACAAGTTGTCTGCGTTGGACAAATCTTCCATTAAATTCTTGCATAAAAGGGTTTTTTCTACCGGAGGTATAAGCTCTCTTATCAAAGGAAGCAATGCAGGTCATCGAGAATCAGGATTCTCAATATTTTTTACAGTCACCTGTTCCTCGTACCAAAGCCAAATGGCTCGTTCCACCCGGTAATAGACTTGAGCTGGATAACAAGTTTATCATGGCTCTAAAAGTTTATTTATGGAAATCATTCAGTCGGTAAAAGCGAGCGTTCAAGTGATCGACTATGTGGCAAACATAGATCTAAGGATCCGTACTTTCATGTCCTGGTACATCCGGCATTCTAAAAGTACCTGCAGTCTGCCATACAATGGAAGGTGTATCAGTTCAGAACAATATGTTTTGATCTGAATCTGGCCCCCTGGGCATTTCACTCCTCGAATAATGAACTCAGTAATGTCTTACTTATGAGCTCATTTGTCTGTGGTAACGGCGGCTTACTTGGATGACCTTCTACAAGGATATGGCAACAGAATTATTCTTCAGAACGATGTTCAGAGTCTGCTTCTTTTGCTCCGACGTCTTTGTTTCATCATAAACGAGAAAAAGTCGGATCTAGCTCCATACAAGTCATCTATTCACTTGGGATTGAGCTTTGAGACTCACAATAATCTGGTTCACCTGCCATTACCCAGAGCGAAATTAGTCAGTTGTTATGGTTGCTTTTGTCTACACTCAGATGCATTAATAGTAAGGGAATTCATGCGACTGTTGGAGCTGTGCGGAGCGGCTGTGGATCTCATTCCTGTGCACACGTCCCCTCCAGATATTCTCTACTCAGAACTGGAGTTTGAAGACGCGTCCGCTTGAACCAGTATTGTTTTAACGGACCTAGTAAAACAAGGTTTCAAATTGGGCAGATATTCGCTGGTTAACTCGGGGAGTTCCGCTGCAACTGCCAGATCCGGATTTCACGATTATGACCAATGTGAGTAAGACGGATTGGGGCACGACCCCAAGTCCTGCAGTCTTGAGGTGTCAGAGTCTTTGGGAGCCTCGGTTCCAGGAGAAACACATAAACATCAACGAGATGATGTTAATTAGCTAGCACTACAACATTGGATTCACATAATAACGGACGTCCATGTTCAGTTTAGTCAGACAACTAGACAGTAGTGGCGTACATCAGGAACCAGGGCAGCACCCATTCATTTCCGTTATACCAACTAATGGAGAAGATTTTCCTAATACGTCATGAATCATCATGTTTATCATTTTTATCCGTCATATACCGGCTTGTCTGAACTTACTAGCAGACTCACTCTCTCGGAAAAGTCGCCTGTTGCAATTGGAATGGACACTCAACAAGCGAGCATTTGGACAGTTTTGCTACCAGATTGATCGCCCCATGATCAATCCGTTTGTGATGCACCGGAACAATCAGTTACCGTTGTTTGTGTCACCATGCCCAGACCATTGAGCATATGCAGTAGACACTCTGCCGATCTCACAGGGATGGATGATTGGATACGCATATCCTCCAATTCGTTTGATTCAGTAGATTATGTTTAAGATCAAACAGTCTCATTGTGAATCCTACTTGTAGCACCTCTGTTGTCACAGAAACCTTGGATCAGTCTTCTCACGTGTCTGTTATGATACGTTCCCGGAAACTTCCTCAACAAGAGGACCTTCTTTATCAGGGGGAAGTTTTTGTTCTTCATGTCCTTCTCTGCCCATAGTGACATGATGGAGTTGGTTAGACGTGAGGGAACCATTGCGGTTCCTATATTATTATTTTATGACTAACACAAGAACAATTAAGTAATGCGGGTGAGGAGGGTTCGATATGACTTTGAATCCCCTCCCCCCTCCCCCACCTTCCAATGTGTTTAGAGGTGATTACTGGACAAGACGTAGTTTTCTTCCCACAAGTCTCATATGAGTTTAAATACATACATGCATTTCTTCACTTTTCGATTGGCGGCTGGGTCGTGTTCTATGGCGACCTCATGGGCACATCCACTTTTTAGTTGGATTGGTTTCCTGTGATTATTCGTCTATATGTCATATACGAGCACATATTTCATCATATCTAAATTGCTAGTCTTTGGGTACCTCGGAGGCTGCATAACCAGTTAACTGGTCTTCTGATGATTTTTTGCAGGATTTTATGCTCACGCGCATAATAATTATTAGGCTGACGCTTTATTGTATATTATGGACCTTTGAAATTCTGAATTATTTCAGGGGCAGTCCGTTTCAGAGCCTGTTAATCATACCTACTTCCATTTCTAGATCCACGTTTCTATTAATGTCAGTACTCAACTCGTATATTCGCACATTTATAGTGTCATAGATATCGGATAGTACGTTTTCGAACTATCTGCATATGCCTTGTCCGGTGTACGTTATATAGCGGGCAGTATTAATTACCGGGATCGTCGCAATAGCCTTAACTTCTGAAGTGGCATTAAGCACCATTTATTAATAATAAATAAATACCTGAGTGTTTTTTGGTACCACTTTTGCTGATCCAGAGCGCTCCCCTCTTTCTTTTTGAAGATTCCTTCAAAAGGGGTTGGGGGGGGGGGATTTTTTACCTCTCCTCTGGCTTAATAAGTATGTAACTATGAGTGAAGCTGTTTTGCCTGTAATTATATCCTGCATATAGCTGGAGTTTTATTGTGTATGGTGTATTTTTGTGGGGGATATTCTCAAATGATTTTTGGGGCTTAGTCTGGGCTAACCTTAAAAATTGGGAACTTGTTACATCCAATTAGCATAGTCTTCATGCTCAGTTTGCGGAATTACTTGAACTGTTCTCCTTTTGTATGATATGTCTTCTCTATTACTGTATAGAGAGAAATACATGTAATTCCTAATAATTTTAATTTCCTTTCACCTTGGATTACAGGATTGGAACTATGTTGATCTACTAATTCTGAAGTCCTAGGCCCTCCACCTTTTTACGATTCAGCTAGTCTGGGCCATTGGTTTACAGTGTAAAAATATTATAAATTCATAGTAATTTGTATATTTTTATACTTACTAATGGCCCAGACGGAGGTGGCCTTCCCATGAGTGGGCACTCATACCTCCCCGCTGAATTTTTATGTAGTACTTTCTTCTGCAAAGAATGATATTGATGCCAATTCCGGTCACTTCCTGACATCTGCACATGCGCGGAGAGTAAATGTATGGAGGGCCAGATAGGACTTTTAATTTTCGGTTTTGCAAGCAAATTTTGGGGATTGGGGGGGGGTTCAGAATTTGTGTTTGGCCCTTAATAACTTTGAGTTAAGCACCAGCTAGTCTGGGCTATTGGTAAGTATAAAAATATACAAATTACTGTGAATTTATAATTTTTCAGAGCTGATTTGTGACATGAGTTTTTTGTTTTTTTTCAAGACACCATGCCACCAGTACGGGGAGTCTTAGTTTAACAAGATTTTGTTCATAAAAATTGTTTCGTTACAATTTATTGGAGAGTGCCAGGAGGCACTCTCCAATAAATTATAACAAAGCAAGTTCATGTAAACATTTTTCTTTTTACTGCCTAGCAGACAGAAAGCTGATTCAAACAGTGAAAAGCCATTAAAATGACAGTGTCATTACAGTGGCTTCTAGTACTCAACCAGTTAATTGGATAACCATGTTAATTATTTATAACTCTACTGTAGTAAATGGTGCTCTATATTAACTGTTTCATTGAGGTGGTCTGTTCTAGAATAGAAATAGGAACAAAATCTATTTAACATTACCTGTGATAATAGAATACTGTTATGTGATGTACTGTTGGAAATGTCCCTCTGAGTTAAAAGCTGTTTTAGTTCTTTGATCTGTTCTAGAATGGGAACAAC
Source organism: Pictodentalium vernedei (assembly GCA_031216915.1). Classification (NCBI taxonomy): domain Eukaryota; kingdom Metazoa; phylum Mollusca; class Scaphopoda; order Dentaliida; family Dentaliidae; genus Pictodentalium; species Pictodentalium vernedei. The sequence continues at coordinate 191,158,962 of CM062289.1, forward strand.
ACGTTACACGCCCACCCACATGCAATTTTACAAAAAATAGCTTGAGAAATAGAAGATCTACTTTGTTGGGCTTTACCTACAGGCTCCACAGCACTCCTAAATAAGCTTGTGGTTTTGAAGACGATGATTTTTTTAATGTTGTCCTACATTACTCACAAAATCTCGGAGGGCCAACAGCACCCCTAAATATGATCCCAAGTGATTGATTTGAAATAACCTGTATATCATCTTTACAGAGATGTGAAAACATAGAAGATTTTGGACTGGTCGTTTGTGAGAAGATATCTAGTGTTTTTTCCCATATCCCACAGTTTATGTGAAGAGCAACAAACAATAGACTATGATAGACATGCTTTGTTAATATAATAAAGATAACTTTGCCTAAAAAGAGACAGGAACTTCTGTACCTTGACGAATGTTCAAAACCTGCGTTTACAAGTATTGTATGGTGCTTATGAATCCTAGTGAAGAACTATTATCTGAAATGGCTACAGTAATGTTATGTTTGAAAGTGCCATAAACCATGTTTTTGAGACAAAAATGGAAAAATAATTTGAATGGTGATTTTTGTGAATATTGCTGGCTAGTTTTGGTTCTCATTGTAGGAAAGGGTTAAGAAGTAAGGTAATAGCATTATTAGTGTTAGCATTTTCATCTAGTTGTGTAAGGGATTGTGTCTCAGTGGTTAGGGCATTGGACTTAACAAAAGATCCACTATCTAATCCTGGCCTACATTAACTGTGTCGTATCCTTGTGCTAGGCACTTAATCCTGATTACCGTTGGTAGTGCTGTTTACTAAGATATACTGTACATTGATAGCGCACTTGCCTTCAACAAAATGCTAACCCTGTTTGTGCAGAGTCTGCCCCTGCTGGTTGGTTATCTCTGGGTACTCTGGCTTCCTCCACACATAAAAATGTTTGAACTGAGTTGAATCTGCCTGTCGAAAATGTCATTAAACCCAAATAAAAAATAAACAACAACAAAAACCACGTATTATGTTTTGGTCAGTGACATTGAATCCAGCCCTGAGGTTCTTATATTGTTGTGGGTTGTCTAGGGCCGTAATAACATTGCTTAACCATGATTTGTATATACAAGCTAAAAAGGTTATATAACTTATCTATTGTGACCATGGATATCAAAAAATATTTTCAGCCTTTTTGTGCTATTCAGTAATGGAGTGTGTGATAAAACTGTATTTTTTCCGTCTTTGTGTCTATTTCAGACTATTTTGCCATCTTATCAACAACTGCTTGGTGATGATGTTGGAAAAAGGTTTTCTCGACCACAGGTAATGGTCTCATAGAACAATTTTAATTGGAGAGCCAGATTTTAAGAACAATAATTGTTTGATTGATCAGGGACCAATAGTATCAAACTTTTCAAACTGTATGTTCCAAAATTGTATTATTTACCCGCAATATAAATGACTGAAAGGAATCAACAATAACTCACAAAATGAGGCTAATTAGGCCTATGAAAAGATTTCTTGTTTCTCGGGCAATTTTTCCTCAATTTTATGATGAAGAAGTGGGGGCTTTTTTTATTTTATTTTTTTGTTTATTCACAAAACAGATCAGAAAATATTTGGCATCAGAAATTTAACAACTTACACTATTATGTGGAAAACCAATGTTTTCAGCAGGGAAAATTCTCCATGATGTAGTTGAAAACTTAACCAAGTATCTCTTGCTCAGTGAGCTCTGTCGAACAAGGTATAGTTAGTTAAATATGTGTCCTGCAAGTACAAAGTACTTTCTAGGTCCCAAAAATCCTGGGACCAACACCAAATGAGGCGACACTCGATGGAGATTCAAAATATGGGTCAAGGTCACGGGGGTCACCCAGGGGTCATTGAGTGCATTTTTCATAATTGCTGGAAATCACATTTTTTGACCCCCTAAAGCATTCCTGACATACGCACATGCATTTTGAACATTAAAAAAGTGGGCGTGGCCAAAATTTGTAAAAGTGGGTCAAGCCCATATCTCATGTGTGGTATGACGTATGGATCTGGGACCAACTCCAAATGAGTCAACACTCGATGGAGATTCAAAATATGGGTCAAGGTCACAGAGGTCATTGAGTGCATTTTTCATAATTGCTGGAAATCACGTATTTTTATACTGTACCAATGACCCAGACATAGCTGGTGCTAACTCTTAAAAATATAGGGCCAAACACAAATTTTGCCCCCCAATCCCCAAAATTTGCATCTAAAACCAAAGAAAACATGTCCTGAATGGCCCTCCATACTTCACCTCTACTGCGCATGCGCAGTGTCAAGGACGTCCCGAAATTGGCGCCATTAATCATTCTTTGTTTGGCCCTTCATCAGTTAACATCTGACTGATCTTTGTGCTTGTAAATCTCAGTTTAAATGATGCCAGACACATGAATATTAGTGAAATGGTGATTCTAAGGAGAATATAGAAGGAGGAGAGGAAAAATGAGTGACAGAAAATAATCAGGGCTGTAACTTAAAATTTTTTGATGAAATTATGTTAAGTTACCTATTTTCGAGGCAACAGCCTGTTGTGGTCATTCTTGTTATCAAGATTACACTGCTTATTCAGTGTTTTCCTCTCTCCCTTTCCTTTAAGTCCCCTCTTGCTATTCTCCCATGCTTTTGGCATATTTTCTGTAATATTATTACTAAAATTTCTTGGGAGTTTTAGCTGGATGACAGAATGTATTCTGTTCTTTTCCCCATGTTTACGTCTTCACCTATGGGTGGTTAGGCGTAGTGTTCTGCATCTACCATCTGATGTTCTGCAGTTTCTTCCCTGGAAGTCTCTGTTTTGCATCAGATAGTGTATTATTGGTAACTGATTTCGGGCCAGGGTGCCTGGAGTCTTGATCTAGTGTTTTTACACTTATTGTTTACATTTCCAACAGCCCTCTGTGTGAGGGGGGATTTCTTGAAAATAATATCTTGATGTTAATTTAATCATAACTAGACTCATTATTATTGTTCGTAAGTGTTGCATAAATTGTTTAAAATATTTTTAGAATTTTTGTCCACACTTAGACTTGGGATCCATTGGGGCTCAACGTTACTTTTCAGAAACTTGGGCTGTTCTGAAAAAATATTTTTTCAAAAGTTTTTGATTCAATTATTTTTTCTATGTTAATGGATCTTGTTATTATGTATTTTGATTGTCAGGGGTTGGTGCGAGTACTTGGACTTTGTTTTCTTTTCACATTGAAAGGATATTGTTCAATTGTAATAAGAGGAAATCTTCCTTTGACTTTCATAATCATTGTATAATGTAGTCAGTGTACTCGCACTAACTCCTGTTCTGTATGTGTTGATTACGATGACAACATGGGAAGCGTGTGTCACGGTATGTTAGTGGGGAATTGGCCATTCCGGTCCTTTCCCCGCAGGGTCACTCTACTTTATCAATCTCTATTTCAGACGATCATGATCAGGGTGATGTATCCGTGATGTCTTCCAAAAAGTGTGCCTCCGTCGTCACAATTAATGAAGAGCTAGCGGAAAAGTGCTCAGGTAATACGTCAATTGCCTAAGAGGACCCTAGTAGGTTCGACGGCCTTTGACGTCCATTAGCTCGCCTGATGTAGCGTCCATTCATCGCATGGTTCGGCAGCCGGGTTCATCCGTTGCGGTCTAGAAAGGAGTTTTGGGTGATGCGAGCACTATAAAATATCCATGTGCACACCCAGTGACGGCGGATTAGAGGGGAGAACGGAGGAAGCCTTTTAGTCCGGTTCATAGCTCGTCCAGGCCCATCCGGGCTGTGAGCGAGAGAGGCCCCTCTCTCGTACATCAACATCTGGCCCCAGTGGTACAAAATCTCGCATTCGGAGCATACGTCCGCCGCTCGGGACGCTCCGTTATATAGACAGTCCGGAGAGACTGTCAATAAGGCTTCCTCATTCTCATGGCAGCGCACACGACCGCACCTTGGCTACGTGACCTCCGATATCCAGTCAACTTCTCCAATTAGAGAATCCTTGGCGACCAGGTCACGCCATCCGATAGCCAGGGACACGAGGCCTGGAGACTCCGGACGTTCGCATAAGAAAGTATGCGGGAGTCAACGTACACGGAGCTTCCAGCGGCAAAACATCGTAAGACCGCTTCTGCATAGGCCTCGGTGACGGAACAAATAGCACAACTTATCGCAGCATCCCAGCAACGACAGAATCTCTGTCGCATAACATAATATCCGACGACGCTGGGTCGGGATGCTCCACGGAAGCATCAGGTGCGGACGTCCGAAAATTTCATACGGTCCGACGGGATGCCGAAAGGGATTCGGAGGTTTTCGAGCTTTCCCTTTCGGAACAACATAAGCTGCTGTATATGTCATCCGACTTCATCTTCTAGAGGTTCTTCGTCGGACCAGCATGCTGCGATACCGGATAAGAAACTGATAGCGTTGGTGGACTTAGAAATTTTTGGTTCGGTTCAGGGACATCGTCCCTCAATTCCGACACAGTCCAATAATGTCTCAGATACGTTCGATTTATTGAACGATGCTATATATATTTTTTATATGCTTGCTATGTACAAGCATATCTGGTTTCTTGTTCGCAAAATTACTGAGATGTCTTTCAAAAGTGTGCCTCTGTCGTCATAGTTAATGAAGAGCTAGCGGCAATTAGTGCTCATGGATTACGTCAATCCCCTAAGAGGTCCCTAGTAGGATCGACGGAGTTGACATTCGCTAGCTCACCCGGTGTAGCGTCCATTCATCGAATTGTTCGGCAGTCGGGTTCGTCCATTGCGGTCTAGGATGGAGATTTGGGTGATGCGAGCACTATAATAGACTTTAGTACACACCCAGTGACGACGGATTAGAGGAGAGATCGGAGGAAGCCTGTTAGTCCGGTTCCTAGCTCGTCCGGTCCGTCCGGGCGGCGAGCGAGAGAGGTCCCTCTCTCGTGCAACAACATATGGGACCGGATGTTGTGGTACAGACATTTCACCTTCGGAGCGTATGTCTGCCACTCGGGACGTTCCGTTATATAGACAGTCCGAGTGACTGTCGATAATGCCTCCTCATCCTCACAGCAGCGCACACGACCGCACATTGGCTACGTGACCTTGAATATCTGGCCAGCTTCGGCATTCAGTGATTCCATGGCGAACAGGTCATGCCATCCGGTAGCCAAGGGACACGAGGCCTGCACACTCTGGTCGCTCGCATAATAGAAGTATGCACGGGGTAACGAACATGGAGCTTCCAGCGGCAATGCATCGTAAGACCGCTTCTCCACAGGCCTCAGTGATGGACGTGCTATCCAAAATAGCACAGCTTATCGTAGCATCCCAGCAAACGACAGATTCTCGGTCGGATCAGGAATAATCCGACAGCGCTGGGTCGGTACGCTCCGCTGTTGCATCAGGTACGGACGACCGAATATTTCATAGGGTCTGACAGGATGGCAAAAGGGATTCGGATGATTTCGAGCTTTCCCTTTCGGAACAACAGAAGCTGCCATACATTTCTTCCGGCATTATCTTCCTGAGGTTGTTCCGTCGGACTACATTGCTGCGATGCTGGATAAGAGACTAATAGCGTCATTGGACACGGTGTTTTGGATCGGTTCAGGGACATTGTCCCTGAGTTGCCGACGCAATCCAATGATGTCTTTAGAACATTTGAATTATTGAACGACGCTATATATATATAAGCTTGCTATCAACATGCTAGTATAGTTTCTTGTCCGCAATGCTCTATTCTGCCTTTCGTGAATTCTAGGAAATAATTGTTTATTGGCAGAACTGGGCTTACCGAGAGTTCCTTTGCGTCTAAGACGGCGAGACTGAAGACTGCAAATTATCTTTTTCACCGTCTATGTCAATTCCAACCACGATGTTGGAAACGAAAATGATGTATAATAGACTTAACTTAGACGCTTTATCATACGTACACCACCTTACTGAGACATTTATCATTACGTCTTCAAGAGAAAGAATTCCAGGATATGATCCTCAATGAGATTTCTTTCAGGGGCAGTAGTTTTTCCATGTATAACTCCGCCCTTCAGTGGCAACCTGGAGTTGGTTAGACATGACGCAGCCCTAGCTACATCCACGCGCGTGGATAGTAAGGTGAAGAACTCTCTCAGAGTCGCTTCGGTCTCCGAGAAGCTTCTCTTCGACGGCAACCTTTCAGCAATCTTGAATTGCTCGATATACACGTTCTCTTGTCTATCAAGTGTAACAAGAGATTCAGATGTGGGCAAACATTCGGTGGTTGACTCAGAGAGTTCCACTGTAGTTGCCGGATCCGAGTTTTTCGATTATGACGGATATCAGTCGAACAGGTTGGGACACAATTTTGATCCCAACGGATTATAAGTGCCAGGGTCTTTGGGTTCCGCAGTTTTTAGGCAAGCTCCTTACTTCCAAGGAAGAATATTATGTTGGCTTGCACTACGTCATTGGATGAATTTTATTCAGAAATGCATGTTCAATCCTGTCCGATAATATGACAGTAGTTGCGTATATCCGGAACCAGGGAGGCACTCATTCGGTTCCGTTATTGATTTTAACGGAAAGAATCCTTCTGTTTGTTATAGAACACCAAGTTCTGTTTCGGTTCGTCATATTCTCGGTCGTCGGATCGTATTAGCAGACTCCCTTTCACGTAAGGGTCGTTTGTTGCCGTCGGAATGGACTATCAACAAACAAGTATTCAATCAGATTTGCTATCAATGGGAGCGCCCAGTGATAATTTATTTGCGACACAACTCTCCAATCAATTGTAGACGTATGTGTCACCGTGTCCGGATCCCTGAGCATATGTAGTTAACGCTCTATCGATCTAGTAGGACGCGATGATAGGATAGGCGTATCCTCCAGCGCTGTTGATTCAGCAAGTATTGCTAGGATTATTCATTCACAATACAATTCTGTTGGTAGCATCTCTGTCTCCACAGAGACGGTGGATATATTTACTTACATGTCTACTGTGGGACTTACCGCGAAAACTTCCTCCACGAGAGGATCTTTTTTTCGCTGGGGAAATCGTGTCAACTCTATCACAACCTGCAAGGTCTCAACCTTCACGTATTCCGTTGTGCGGTCCTTCTTGCATGGCAAGCATTGTACACGACGAGCAGTGGACGCGATTCCTAACTGTAGAAGGACCTCCTCTTCGCTATACTATGCGGCTAAAGTGGAGGGTCTTCCGTCGTTGGTGTAGGGATCTTTATGTTGATATTTTTGATCCCTCCATACCAGACATTGCAAACTTTCTAGTATACTTGTTTAATGAGATCATCTGCAGCCAGTTACTTTTAAAGGTTATAGGTCTATGTTATCTGATACCTATGCACACCATGATAGTTTACAATGGAGCCTAATGTCTCTTTATCTAAGTTAGTTTGAAACTTTTCGATAAGAGACCTAGAATCGTTAGATTAATTCCTATTCGGAATTTAGCTTGGGTTCTTATTAATTAAAGCAACCATTTGAACCTCTTGAGACAGCAGTTTCAAATTCTGGCCTTTTAAGGCAGCGATTCTCTTAGTCTTCTCTTCTGCTGAAGAGTCAGTGAGCTTCATGCACTATCGGTGGACGATTCTCACTTTCGTAGTTTCGGGAACTCTATTACCTTTACTACTAATGTTGTATTTTTGGTTAAGAATCAGGCTCCTAATGATATCCGGAACCTATTGTTCTTAAGGTCCTTCCGTCTTCGAGCGGGCATAGGCCTTTACTCTGTCCGGATAGACCTTTATGTATTTATTAACAGATCTCAGTTTATCAGTTGGATGTAAAGCTTCTTCTGGCTCTGATGCCTAATAGAAGGGTCATTACGGTCCATTCTATTACTTAATGCATTCAGTTAACTATCGGTACTGCTTAGGATAATCTATCCTTAACTCAGCAGTCTGTGCTTAAGATTTCGGCTCATGAAGTAAGAGCTCTTCTACATCTTGGGCTGATGTATAGTTTTGCTATTATAGATTTAATAGGCTGCATATTGGTCTCAACCATCCACATTCACGAATTTTTATCTCAGAAATATTGTATCCATTTCTGGAGACCTGCATTGTTTAGGTCCGTTATCTGTTGCTCAGAATGTCGTCCACTAAACAGTTGCAACTATAGTTATGCAGGCTTTCTGTTCCGGCAGTGACTCCGTCCGGCTGCCCTCTTCGCTCTGGGCTATTTGACCCAGGGCAAGGGGAAGGGGGGGGGGGGGGGAGGGTGTTCCCTTAGGTCACCTGCTTTATAGTGAAAAGCAAGGGAATTCCTCCTCCGAAGTCAGTATTTCTGAGTCGTTTCCGGGATGGTTTTAAAGTGTAATATTAATGTTAAAAATTCATTCATGTCATGTTTTTAAAGTGTAGCTCGGTGTGAAGCATTTGTATATGTCAAGTGTCAAACGGGCGTTAATATACAATCCTCGGACACTTTTAAAGAATATAAAGAGTCTCAATTCTCTGGACTAACTTTATTTATTGGCTTACTTTAAAAATAATTAGTATAAAGGGTTTTACTGGATGTTAATAGAGAACATGAATGTTATTATGCTCAATTATGAAGGGTATTGTATCTTTCTAATTTATCATAAAATAAGAAAGATACATGTAAAGCCTAATACTCCTTTTCTCCTTGAGGGGTTGACTCTATATTATATAGTTGAGCTTATTGGATTTTCCTCTATGTCCTAGGCCCTCCAGCCTTTTTTACTATTCAGCTATGTCTGGGTCATTGGTACAGTATAAAAATGTTAAAAAATTTATAGTAACTTATATATATTTTTATACTGTACCAATGACCCAGACTTAGCTGGTGCTAACTCTAACAAAACCAGGGCCAAACACAAATTTTGCCCCCCAATCCCCAAAATTTGCATCCAAAACAAAAAGAAATCATGTCCTGAAGGACCTCCATACTTTGCCCCTACTGCGCATGCGCAGTGTCAAGGACATTCCGAAATTGGCGCCAATTATCATTCTCTGTTTGGCCCTTCATCAGTCAACATCTCACTGATCTTTGTGCTTGTAAATCTCAGTTTAAAGGATGCCAGACACGTAATTTTTGGAGAAATGGTGATTCTAAGGAGGATATAGAAGGAGGAGAGGAAAAAGAAGTGACAAAAAATAATCAGGGCTGTACTTAAAATTTTTGGATGAAATTATGTTAAGTTGCCTATTTTCGAGGCATGGGCCTCTTGTTGTCATTCTTGCTAAATGTTGCACTGCTTATTCAGTGTTTCCTCTCCCCTAGCCTTCTAAAGTCCCCCCTTGCAATTCTCCCATGCTTTTGGCATATTTTTGAGAAAGTTCATTTCTAAATTTTCCTGGGAGAGTTGCTTGGATACAGAATGTTTTCTGTTATTTTCCCCATAGTTACGTTTTCACCCATGGGTGTATAAACGTTGTGTTCTGCATCTTCCATCTGATGTTCTGCAGATTCTCCCCTGGGAGTCTCTGTCTTGCATCAGATAGAGTGTAATTTTGATGACTGATTTCGGGCCAGTTTTTTCAGTGCCTGGAGTCATGTTTTCTGGTATTTTACACTGTTTGTTTACATTGGCAACAGCCTTTTTTGAGGGGGGCTGTTTGCCTTTGGTGTAGTTTATCTCACTATAAGATACATTTATATTATCCGTAAGTGTCTCATTAATTATTTAATATAAATTAAAAATTTTTGACCACACTTTGCCATCGGATCCATCGGGGCTCAATGTTACTTTTCAGCGACTTGGGCTTCGCTGAAAAAATATTTTTTCAAAATTATTTTGATTTGCAATTGTTTTTTCATTTATTAATGGATCATGTTATTATGTATCTTTGTGTCAGGGGTTTGTGCGAGTAACTAGGACTTGTTGTTGACTTTTCACTATGAAAGGATATTGTTCAAATTGTAATGGGAAGAAATCTTCCTGTGACTTTCATGATCATTGTATTAATTGTAGTCAGTGTTCTCGCACTAATCCCTGTCCTATATGTCAATATTGGGATGAGAAACATTGGAAACGTGTGTCACGGTATGTTGTTTCTGGAGAAAGGGCTATGCCGGCTCTTTCTCCGCAAGGTCACTCTACTCTCTCAGTTTCTATTTCAGAGGAACAAGAACAGGGTGATGTTTCCATGTTATCTTCTACAAGTGTGCGTCCGTCGTCACAAATGAATTCAGAGCTAGCGGCAAAAGTGCTCATGGAGATTAGACAAATGTCGTCCGCTAGCTCGCCCGGTGTAGCGTCCATTCACCGAATGGTTCGGCAGCCGGGTTCGTCCGATGCGGTCCAGGAGGAAATTTTGGGTGATGCGAGCACTATAAACATACAATGTGCACACCCAGTGACGGCGGATAGTAAGCGAGAACGGAGGAAGCCTTTGAGTCCGGTTCCTAGCTCGTCCAGGTCCAGCCGGGCCGCGCGCGAGAGAGGCCCCTCTCTCGTACAACAACATCTGGGACCAGATGTTGTTGTGGTACAAAATGTGTCGCAAGCGGAGCATACGTCCGTCGCTCGGGACGCTCCGTTGTATAGGCAGTCTGCGGAGACTGCTAAGGCTTCTTCTTCTCGTCAATGCACACGACCGCACCTTGGCTGCGTGACCGCCGATATCTTACCAGCTTCGCCGATCAAGGAATCTTCGGCGACCAGGTCACACCATCCGGCAGCCAGGGATTCGAGACCGATGGACTCTGGACGTTCGCATAGAAAAAGTATGCGGGAGCCATCTGATGCGGAGCTGCCCTCGGCGAAGCAGCGAAAGACTGCGCCTCCGCAGGTCTCGACGCCGGACATTCTTGTGCAGATAGCACAGGTTATCGCAGCATCCCAGCAGCCGACAGAAACGGTGTCGGATCGAGAATTATCCGACGGCGCTGGGTCGGTACACTCCGCCGAAGCATCGGGGGCGGACGACCGGGAACATCATGAGGTCCGACCGGATGGTGAAAGGGATATGGATGATTTGGAGCTATCCCTTTCGGAACAACATAAAGCTGCCGTGGACTTCATCCGGCACTTTCTCCCTCAAGTTGTTCCATCGGGCCAGACTGCTGCAGTTCCGGACAAGAGGATTATAGCGTCATTGGACTCTGAATTTTTTGAGCGGTTCAGGGACATCGCTCCCGAGTTTCCGTCGCAGTCCAATAATGTTGCAAGAACATTTGAATTATTGAACGACGCTATATTTAAACTTGCTTCCATGACGGGGAAAGCAGGTTTCTTGTCCGCTAATACTCTCAACCTGCCTTTCATTAATGCAAGGAATAAATTCGACACGGCAGGACAGGGTATTCCGAGAGTTCCTCTGCGTATGGACGACAAGGCGGAAGACTTAGAGCTATCATTACCGTCGTCGGCTTCTATTCCAACCGCGGTGTTGGAAACAGCTATTGCGTCTAACAGAGCCAATTTAGATGCCTTATCTTACGCAGATCACCTTACTAAGGCGTTATCACTGCGCCTTCAAGGGAAAGAGTTTCAGGATATACAATCCTCTTTAAGACTTCTTTCAAGGGCAGTAGCTTATTCCACGTGTAACTCTGCCCTTTCAGTGGCAAACCTGGAGTTGGTTAGACGTGACGCAGCCCTAGCTACATCCACACTCGTGGATACTAAGGTGAAGAACTCTCTTAGAGTCGCTTCGGTCTCCGGAGAACTTCTCTTTGACGGCAAGCTTTCTGCTATTTATGATAAAATTACAAAGAAAGCTTCGGATTCTCTGTTGTTCAAATCTGCTTCTAAGAAGTCGGATACAGCAGACAAGAATAAGACAGGCACTTCTGGGTCTAATGCGCCCAAGAGAGGTTCCTATAGAGGTTCCGGTGCATCCTCTTGGTCTTATTCGAGAGACCGTCAGGGTAGCGACTCTCGTTCGGGACGTCCTTCGGGCCGGGACAACTGGTCGGACGCCCCGAGGTCGACGGGGCGAGGTGCGGGTCGTGGAGGACGTGGTTTCTCCTACCGCAGGCCTCGCAGGTCCAGGAGGTGATGGCTTAAACCTCTATCGCGTACCGGTTGGCGGAAGGTTGTCGAGCTTTTCACAAGAATGGGCGTCGATTACGGATGACCCTTGGGTGAGAGGAGTGACTTCGGAAGGTCTAAAGATATCCTTCAAACGAAAGCCTCCATTAACTCGAAGTCCAAAGTGGACTCAACTTCCGTCAAATCCGCAGAAAAGAGACGCTCTGTTATCAGAGGTGCAGTCTCTTTTAATGAAGAACGCGGTAGAGGTCGTAGAAAACCAGGAAACTCCGGGATTCTACAGCCATCTGTTTCTGGTTCCGAAACCAGACGGCTCGTTCCGTCCAGTCATAGATTTGAGCTGGATAAACAAGCTGATCGTCGCTCCGAAATTTTATATGGAGACGATTCGGTCGGTCAGAGCGAGTATTCGGGTGAACGATTATGCAACAAGCATAGATCTCAAAGATGCGTACTTTCACGTCATGGTACATCCGACATTCCGAAAGTATCTACGCTTCGCAGTCCTAGGAGTGGTGTATCAATTCCGGGCGATGTGCTTCGGATTGAATCTAGCACCCTGGGCTTTCACTCGGGTAATGAACTCGGTAATGATCTACTTCCGAGCTAATTCGTCTGCGGTAACGTCGGCCTACCTGGACGACATTCTTCAGAGGTACGGCAACGAGTTAACGCTTCAGAACGATGTTCAGAATCTTCTTCTATTGCTCCGACGTCTCGGTTTTATAGTAAACGAGGAGAAGTCGGATCTGGTGCCGTCCAAGTCATTCACTCATCTGGGAATGAGCTTCGAGACGCACAACAATCTCGTTCGTCTGCCGTTAACCAGAGCGAAATTAGTCAGTTGTTACACTCGCTATTGTCTGCACGCAGACAAAGTCACGGCGAGAGAATTTATGAGACTGATAGGTCTGTGCGGAGCCGCCGCGGATCTCATTCCGATGGGGCGGCTACACACACGTCCTCTTCAAATTTTCCTGACTCAGAATTGGAGTGTGAAAATTCATTCGCTCGACGTAGACGTTCTCTTGTCAGATCAAGTGAAACAAGAGATTCAGACTTGGGCAAACATTCAGTGGTTAAGTCAAGGAGTTCCGCTGCAGTTGCCGGATCCGAGTTTTACCGTTATGACGGATGCCAGTCAAACAGGTTGGGGTGCATCATTAATCCCAACGGATTCGAGATGCCAGGGTCTTTGGGATCCGCAATTCCTTTGCAAGCACATAAACATCAAGGAAATGATGTCAATTTGGCTTGCGTTACGTCACTGGATGGACATTATTCACAATGCTCATGTCCAAATCCTATCCGACAGTACGACAGTAGTGGCGTATATACGGAATCAGGGAGGCACTCATTCAGTTCCGTTGTTCAATCTAACGGAAAGAATCCTTCTGTTTGCGCTAGAACATCACGTTCTTCTTTCGGTCTGTCACATACCGGGTCGTCTGAATGTGCTAGCAGACTCCCTTTCACGAAAGGGTCGCTTGTTGCCGTCGGAGTGGACTCTCAACAAACAAGTATTCAATCAGATTTGCTACCAATGGGAACGGCCAATGATAGACTTATTTGCGACACATCTCAACAATCAGTTGCAGACGTATGTGTCTCCGTGTCCGGATCCAAGAGCATTTGCAGTAGACGCTCTGTCGATCCCTTGGGACGGAATGATAGGATATGCGTATCCTCCAGCGCCGTTAATTCAACAAGTATTGCTAAAGATAAAACAATCTCAATGCAAGATTCTGTTGGTAGCATCTCTGTCGCCACAGAGACCGTGGATAAATCTACTCAGGTGTCTGTTGTGGGACCTACCGCGGAAGCTTCCTCCACGGGAGGATCTTCTTTCGCAGGGGAAATCGCGCCAACTCCATCACAACCTGCAAGGTCTCAACCTTCACGTTTTTCCGTTGTGCGGTCCTTCTTGCATGGCAAGCACTTTACAGGACGAGCACTGGACGCGATTTCTAACTGTAGGAGGACCTCCTCTTCGCTAAACTATGCGGCTAAGTGGAAGGTTTTTCGTCGTTGGTGTAGGGATCATTCTGTAGATATATTTGATCCCTCTATACCAGACATTGCAAACTTTCTAGTATACTTGTTTGACGAAATCAAACTGCAGCCTGTTACTATAAAGGGTTATAGGTCTATGTTATCTGATACCTATGCACATCATGATAGTTTACAAATTGGATCTAATGTCTCTTTATCTAAGTTGGTTAGAAACTTTTCGATAAATAGACCCAGAACTCTTAGATTAATTCCTAAGTGGAATTTAGCTTGGGTTCTCCTTAAATTGAAGGAAAAGCCATTTGAACCTCTTGGGACAGTAGATTTCAAATTCTTATCTTATAAGACAGCTTTTCTCTTAGCTTTCTCTTCTGCCAGAAGAGTCAGTGAGCTTCATGCACTATCGGTGGATGATTCTCACTATCGTAGTGTCGGGAACACTATCACCTTCACTACTAATGTGGGTTTTTAGCTAAGAATCAGGCTCCTAATAAATATCCGGAACCTATTGTTATTAAGGCTCTTCCGTCTTCAGACGGGCGTAGGCCTTTACTCTGTCCTGTTAGAGCGTTACGTATCTATAAACAGAGATCTCAGTTTATCAGAAAGGGACGGAAACGTTTCTTTCTGTCTTTGATGCCTAATAGAAAGGACATTTCGGTCCATTCTGTTGCTAGATGGATTCAATTAACTATCCGTACTGCTTATGAGAGTTTATCTTCTTCTCAGCAGTCTGTGCTTAAGATTTCTGCTCATGAAGTAAGAGCTCTTGCTACTTCTTGGGCTTATGCTAATAGTGTTGCTATTACAGATTTAATGAAGGCTGCTTATTGGTCTCAGCCATCCACATTCACGAATTTTTATCTCAGAAATATTGAGTCCATTTCTGGAGACCTGCATTGTTTAGGTCCGTTATCTGTTGCTCAGAATGTCATCCACTAAACAGTTGCAACTATAGTCATGCAGGCTTTCTGTTCCGGCAGTGACTCCGTCCTGCTGCCCTCTTCGCTCTGGGCTATTTGACCCAGGGCAAGGGGAAGGGGGGGGGGCGGGTGTTCCCTTAGGTCACCTGCTTTATAGTGAAAAGCAAGGGAATGCCTCCTCCAAGTCAGTATTTCTGAGTCGCTTCCGGGATGGTTTTAAAGTGTAATATTAATGTTAAAATTCATTCATGTCTTATTTTTAAAGTGTAGCTCGGTGTGAAGCATTTGTATATGTCAAGTGTCAAACGGGCTTTAATATACAATACTCGGACACTTTTAAATGACTATAAAGAGTCTCAATTCTCTGGACTACTTTATTTATTGGCTTGCTTTAAAAATAATTAGTATAAGGGATATACTGGATGTGAATAGAGAACATGAATATTATTGTGCTCAATTATTAAGGGTATTGTATCTTTCTAATTTAATATTAAATAAGAAAGATACATGTAAAGCCTAATACTCCTTTTCTCCTTAAGGGGTTACCTCTTTACTATATAGTTGAGCATATTGGATTTTCCTCTATGTCCTAGGCCCTCCAGCCTGTTTACTATTCAGCTAAGTCTGGGTCATTGGTACAGTATAAAAATGTTAAAAAATTTATAGTAATTTATATATTTTTTATACTTACCAATGACCCAGACGGGGATGGCCCTCCCTGGAGTTGGGAACTCTTGCCTCCCCGCTGAGTACATAGCGCTGACCAGGCACTGCCAGTAAGAATGATAATTGGCGCCAATTTCGGGACGACTGCGTCACTGCGCATGCGCAGTAGAGGCGTAGTATGGAGGTCCTTTAGGACATGATTTCTTTTTGTTTTGGATGCAAATTTTGGGGATTGGGGGGCAAAATTTGTGTTTGGCCCTGGTTTTGTTGGAGTTAGCATCAGCTAAGTCTGGGTCATTGGTAAGTATAAAAAATATATAAATTACTATAAATTTTTTAACTTTTTGACCCCCCTAAAGTATTCCGTACATACACACATGCATTTTGATGTAAAAAAGTGGGCGTGGCCAACATTTTTGAAAGTGGGTCACGCCCATATCTCAGGCGTGGTATGATGTATAGACCTGGGACCAACACCAAATGAGTCGACACTTGATGGAGATTCAAAATATGGGTCAAGGTCACGGAGGTCAGCTTGGGGTCATTGAGTGAATTTTTCTTAATTGCTGGAAGTCACTTTTTCTGACACCCCCAAAGCATTCCTGACAAAAATACATGCATTTTCACGTTAAAAAAGTGGGAGTGTCCAAATTTTTTGAAATTGGGTCACACCCATATCTAAGGCGTGGTATGATAAATGGACCTGGGACCAACACCAAATGAGTCGACACTTGATGGAGATTCAAAATATGGGTCAAGGTCACGGAGGTCACCTAGGGGTCATTGAGTGCATTTTTCATAATTGCTGGAAATCACATTTTTTGAACCCCCAAAACATTCCTGAGGTTCATACATGTACATTGAAAAAGTGGGTGTGGGCAATACTTTTTATAGTGGGTCATGCCCATATCTCAGGCGTGGTATGACGTATGGACCTGGGACCAACACCAAATGAGTCGACAATCACTGGAGATTCAAAATATGGGTCAAGGTCACGAATGTTACCTAAGGGTCATTGAGTGCATTTTTATGTGTACCCATACCATGTATGGTACACATAATGCCGGCATCCGGGGTGGCCATCCACCGTTCGTCCATCCTTCGTCCATCCGTCTGTCCATCCATCTGTCCATCCAGCATCCGTATCCATTTCTTTGTCATTCGATAACTTGAAAAATATTGCTTGGATTGTCAAGTTACTTTATAGTTGTGTTCAGGTTACTGATGTGCCGAGCTGTATAGTTTTTGGTGTAAATCTGATAATTCGATCCTGAAATATTAACCCTTTATCCTTCAAATTGAAAATTCCTCCAATCCCTTTGGCATTCATTAACTTGAAAAATATTGCTTGGATTGTCTAGTTACTTTATATTTGTGTTCAGGTTACTGATTTGCCGAGCTGTATAGTTTTTGGTGTAAATCTTTTATTTTGATCCTGAGATATTAACCCTTTATCCTTCAAATTGAAAATTCCTCCAATCCCTTTGGCATTCGATAACTTGAAAAATATTGCTTGGATTGTCAAGTTTCTTTATATTTGTGTTTAGGTTACTGATGTACCGAGGTGCATAGTTTTTGGTGTAAATCTGTTATTTTGATCCTGAGATATTAACCCTTTATCCTTCAAATTGAAAATTCCTCCAATCCCTTTGGCATTCGATAACTTGAAAAATATTGCTTGGATTGTCAAGTTACTTTATAGTTGTGTTCAGGTTACTGATGTGCCGAGCTGTATAGTTTTTGGTGTAAATCTGATAATTTGATCCTGAAATATTAACCCTTTATCCTTCAAATCGAAAATTCCTCCAATCCCTTTGGCATTCAATAACTTGAAAAATATTGCTTGGATTGTCTAGTTACTTTATATTTGTGTTCAGGTTACTGATTTGCCGAGCTGTATAGTTTTTGGTGTAAATCTGATGATTTGATCCCAAGATATTAACCCTTTATCCTTCAAATTGAAAATTCCTCCAATCCCTTTGGCATTCGATAACTTGAAAAATATTGCTTGGATTATCAAGTTACTTTATATTTGTGTTCAGGTTACTGATTTGCCGAGCTGTATAGTTTTTGGTGTAAATCTTTTATTTTGATCCTGAGATATTAACCCTTTATCCTTCAAATTGAAAATTCCTCCAATCCCTTTGGCATTCGATAACTTGAAAAATATTGCTTGGATTGTCAAGTTTCTTTATATTTGTGTTTAGGTTACTGATGTACCGAGGTGCATAGTTTTTGGTGTAAATCTGTTATTTTGATCCTGAGATATTAACCCTTTATCCTTCAAATTGAAAATTCCTCCAATCCCTTTGTCATTCGATAACTTGAAAAATATTGCTTGGATTGTCAAGTTACTTTATATTTGTGTTCTGGTTACTGATGTGCCGAGCTGTATAGTTTTTGGTGTGAATCTGATAATTTGATCCTGAGATATTAACCCTTTATCCTTCAAATTGAAAATTCCTCCAATCCCTTTGGCATGAGATAACTCAAAAAATATCAATCCTATTGTCATGTTACTTTATATATTTATTCAGGTTACTGATGTGCTGTGCTGTATAGTTTTTTTATGTAAATCTGATAATTTGATCCGGAGATATTAACCCTTTATCCATCAAATTAGACACTCCTCCAATCCATTTCTATATGTACCCATACCATGTATGGTGTACATAATGTCGGCATCCGTGGTGGCCCTCTGTCATACAGCTTTTTACTAGTTGCGCATATGGGTACAAATCTGACGATTTCATTGGCCTATTTTTCATAGTTGCTGGAAATCACATTTTTTGAGCCCCCAAAGCATTCCTGAGGTCCATACATCCATTTTTACGTTAAAAAGTGGGCGTGGCCAAACATTTTGAAAGTGGGTCACGCTCATATCTCAATTGTGGTATGATGAATGGACCTGTTACTAACACCAAATGAGTCGACACTTGATGGATATTCAAAATATGGGTCAAGGTCACAGAGTTCACCTAGGGGTCCGCCTGAATGAGGTCATCAAAGTCATCAAGTGCATATTATTCAGAAAGACTGGGAAATGCATTTTGTTACACCTTAATACATTTCTAAAGTTTATGAATGTATTTTATCACTCAAATTAGTGGGCAGAGCCGAAAATGTCTATTTCTGATTCATGTATAAAACCCTTTGAATGCTGGTCACATATATGCCTTTTCTGGTTTCTTATAAAAAATTGTTCTGATTCCAGTATGAATATCTGTAAATACTATTAACGAAAATCCATTTCTGATTTGTTTAAAAATATTTTACTCCTGAAAATAAGCCTCCATAAATTCTCTTTCTCTATAGTTCATTCCTGATACTTTAAGCCTTTTCACACAGACTTGAATTTACTGGGTGCAGTAAATTCTGTTTCTCTAGTTCAGTAAAATGAGTTCTCATTGAGGAATATTTTTAAAAATTTGTTGCATACCGAATACCCAACAGGAAATTTAAAAAAATAGGAAGAGTGAGTTCTGTCACACTCCTTGCCACTTGTATTTTTAGAAAGAGTGGTCTGTAGTTCTTCTCATATTTTGACTTCAGTAGCACTGACAATGTCAACCATTACGTGTACATTGCATACAAAACCGCACTTGTTAATACCCCATCGTTTGTGTAGAAACGACCGGGTATGAAAAGCTGTTTTAGTGTGGTCACGTGAGAAGGATTACATAACCAATTAATGTTTCGCAAGAAAAATCTTTTAGAAACTGTTCCTGATTAGTAATTATATTGTTCAGTCAGAAAATTTATAAAACCTACATTTAATAAAATATTCAGATACAAATGCCATAACTTTCATTTCCAGAACTCTGTACTGCGTTTTAATATAGGAATTGAAAAAATCTGTTTGTCAATTCTTGAGATTTTCAATTTGTTTTCATATTAAAATAAAATTTTCTCTGATATATGATTTGGATTCCCCCCTGAGTTTGTTCACCGGTCTCCAGTGACTTCAGAATATTTCATGCAATGTAGATCCGATTGATGGAAGAGTCACACTGTTGCACGTGATTGGCGAAATTCTCATTTTTGGGGTCAAATTTATCACACAAAATAACGGGATTTACCAAACTGATTTTCACCTTTAAAGATTTTATTTCGTATTCAAAATTCCCAAACAAAATGTATCATGTACAGAAACAAGATTTAGTGAACAGAAATTAATATGTTAATTGGCGAACCTTTTCCCAATAGGTCCAATCAACACTGATTAGTGAGTGGACGTCTGACATTATGTAATTACACATAACACACTCAGACGATTTTGGGATATTTTTTTCGTATGGAGTGAACACGTAATGACTGCCAGTGCAGCTGTCCTGTTCCAAATGATTGTATTAATTTAGTTTCAAAAATAATTAGATTTGACAACATAAACATGGATAAAACTTGTAAAGAATAAGTAACGCTTTTGTTGTGTGTATACCTCATTATTTCATCTCCTCGGAGAATTTTCTGAATTTTTTTGTCAATAATATTTTGGCTGACAAAAAGTCATTTTGTGTCCATATTTATCTTAGGACTGCTGAGGGTAGCCGCCAATTGACACAGCTGAGAATACAATACATTGTCGCAAGCAATTTGAGAATAAAATTTCTGACTGAAATTAGTGATGCATTGTGTAACTTCCTATTGTCCTTGTGTCATTTGTCAATGGATTGCATTGTTAATCTGTGTCAGGAATGTTTTAGGTTTGATCCTCATGCATTAAGAAAGGGTGTCAGTAATCCCTGAACAGACAACATTATCTTAATGTAAATGTTCTATTAAATAAAGTACTAAAGTTCAGTCACCATGGACTGGTCGTACTCCATGTGTAGGCAGTGATGACCACGCATGCGTTTAGCAGGTAATAAAAACCACCATCAGCAAAAAAGGTAATTAATGAAGCACCGGGTTGTACCCGGTGCTTCATTAATTACATTTTTTGCTGATGGTGGTTGATGGGGCCTTTTTGCTGATGGTTGTACCCGGTGCTTCATTAATTGAATTTTTGATGATTATTCCTATAATTAGTGTTTGAAATCTAATATTATTGAATTCGTGGAACTATTGCCCACCTGTGGAAAGTGACCAGTCCACAATGCCTGTACTGTATGAAAATCAAAGTAGGCTTACAATTTTTACCAGAACCTCACAGGGGCATGATCTGGTTAAAAGTCTTTGTCCACTTTCCTACTTGTATAATCTCACCTGTCAAAAAAGAAGTTTGAGAACTTTGAATATCAGATGCAATTATTGTTTTGATCTTGATTTCACAGTAATTTATTTCTGAAGTTTTGCTACAGAGGTATGGCTGTTTCGCAATCAGATCACCAATCATATTGAGAATGAGATCACTTTAGTGAGTGGTGTCAACCTCAAGGCCTGGGTAATAACTCCATTTTTAATCAAATGGTGATAATTAAAAGAAAAATTGTTTGTTCAGTATTGAGAAACAATCTTTGAAGTTATCTAGTTTTAATCAGCGATAATTTTTCAAAGTTTATTAATTAAAGCTACTGACATCTCTCAAATAAGACATGAAACTGCATTAATAGTCTGAGCGCATTATACGCTTTGATTTCTTCATCTACTCCTTTTATCCTCTATTCTCTTTCATTCTACTCCTTTTATCCTCTATTCTCTTTCATTTTTGTCTTCCTCGACATGCTCGTGAATATCTATATTCTCAACTTTTAACGTTGTCATTACTGATGCTTTCTTTTCTTCTCTTCTTACGCTCTTCTCTAGCCCTTTCTCCGAAATGCATCAAGTCAATACTTGTATTTATATTTACTTTCTGTATAATTGTACCATTGTGTCACATTGTTTACTCTTATACCTTATGGCATGATAAAGGAGACAGCTTACACAAGGTATGGCTTTCTGCTCAATCCCTTTTCCTGTGAAATTTGTAGAAATAATGTGTAATGTACAAAATGTATTCTCAGAAATAAAATATTGTTTAACTAATAAAATGAAATTTGACCATTGGATGTTTATTAATTGGCTTAGCCTACGTAAATCATTGATCTAATTACCTGTGTACTTAGTGTCAGTTTCACTCAAATTAATTAGAAGTATTACTTACTACTTACTTATCCTCTTTGCTCTCTCTGGAACATAAGGTCTCTACAAGATGCCTCCATCCAGCATGGTTTTTAGTCCCCTATGGGAACCGTAAGGGGACTATAGGATTGACCTTCATCTGTCCGTCCGTCTGTCTGTCTGTCTGTCCATCCGTCTGTCTGTCCGTCTGTCTGTTTTTTTATGTTACCACCTCTCCCTCCAACATGCTTTAAGCTACACCTTTCATATTTGGTACATGGATAAATGGTTCTGAGAGGATGATGCACGCTCAAAATTTTTTTTTCAAAGTCCATGATGGCGGAATGGCGGCCATTTTTGTTGTGTTTTTTAAGCTTTTTTTCTCTATTTTAATGTTACCACCCCTCCCACCAACATGGTTCAAGCTACACCTTTCATATTTGGTACATGGATAAATGGTTCTGAGGGGATGATGCACGCTCAAAATTTTTTTTTCAAAATCCAAGATGGCGGAATGGCGGCCGTTTTTGTTGTGTTTTTTAAGCTTTTTTTTTCTCTATTTTCATGTTACCACCCCTCCCACCAACATGGTTCAAGCTACACCTTTCATATTTGGTACATGGATAAATGGTTCTGAGGGGATGATGCACGCTCAAAATTTATTTTTCAAAATCCAAGATAGCGGAATGGCGGCCATTTTTGTTTTGTTTTTTAAGCTTTTTTTCTCTATTTTGATGTTACCACCCCTCCCACCAACATGGTTCAAGCTACACCTTTCATATTTGTACATGGATAAATGGTTCTGAGCGGATGATGCACGCTCAAAATTTTTTTTTCAAAATCCAAGATGGCAGAATGGCGGCCATTTTTGTTGTGTTTTTTAAGCTTTTTTTCTCTATTTTGATGTTACCACCCCTCCCACCAACATGGTTCAAGCTACACCTTTCATATTTGGTACATGGATAAATGGTTCTGAGTGGATGATGCACACTCAAAATTTTTTTTTCAAAATCCAAGATGGCAGAATGGCGGCCATTTTTGTTGTGTTTTTTAAGCTTTTTTTTCTCTATTTTCATGTTACCACCCCTCCCACCAACATGGTTCAAGCTACACTTTGCATATTTGGCACATGGATAGAGGGTTGGGAGGGGATGATGCACGTTCAATATTTTTTCTTCAAAATTCAAGATGACGGCATGGCGGCCATTTTTGTTGTGTTTTTTAAGCTTTTTTTCTATTTTATGTTACCACCCCTCACTCCAACATGGTTTAAGCTACACTTTTTATATCTGGCACATGGATAGAGGGTTGTAATGGGATGTTGCACTTTCAATATTTTTTTTCCAAAATTCAAGATGACACCATGGCAACCATTTCTGTTGTGTTTTTTAAGCTTTTTTCTCTATTTTATGTTACCACTACTCCCTCCAACATGGTTTAAGCTGCACTTTTCATATATGGTACATGGAATAAGGATTTTGTGAGGGGATTATGCACGCTCAATATTTTTTTTCAAAATCTAACATCTGTCTGTCTGTCCATCTGTCTGTCTGTTTTTACCACCTCTCCCTCTAATAGGCTTCAAGCTACACCTTTCACATTTGGTACATGGATAAATGGTTCTGAGCGGATGATGCACAGTCAATATTTATTTTTCAAAATCCGAGATGGCAGAATGGCGGCCATTTTTGTTGTGTTTTTTTAAGCTTTTTTCTCTATTTTATGTTACCACCCCTCCCTCCAACATGGTTCAAGCTACGCCTTTCATATATGGTACATGGATAAAGGGTTGTGAGGGGATTATGCACGCTCAATATTTTTTTTTAAAAATCCAAGATGCTTATATACTCTAGTGTCTTCTGTGACAAAAACACCTTATGTCACAAAAGCGCCGTAGGGGACTAATACCACCTCGGTGGTCAAACACTTGTTTGAACTCTCTTGAGTTCTGAATCTGCTGCTCTGCACCAGGTGTTTTTAGTCCCTTACGGTTTCACCATGAAGGGGACTATTGAATTGCACTCCATCCATCGATCTGTCCATCCATCAGACCATCTGTCCATCTGTCCATCCATTCATCCATCCATTCACCCATCCATCTATCCTTCTGTCCTGTTACCACCTGTATCTCAGAGTTGCTTCTGCACTTTTGTTTCAAATTTTCAGATTTGATGGGGCATTATGAAAAATTGATGTACGTAAAATTTTTTCCAAAAAAAATTAAAAGATGGCTGACTGGCGGCCATTTTTATTGGAAATTGCTTGTAATTCGTTATTCGCTCAGAACTTCTGAACGACATTTCTGATTTCAATTATTTTTGGTTTGAGGTCTAGCAGCATAAGATAAATAACATATCATATGTTTTTTTTCTTGTGCATAAATTATGCAAATTAGCCTTACTTAACCTTTTTTTCTGGTAATATTTTTGTGTATATTATGTTGTGTACTGTTACCACCTTATCTCAAAGATGCTTTGATGCTTTTGTTTCAAATTTTCAGATTTGATGGGGCATTAGAAAAAATTGATGCATGTCAATTTTTTTCCGAAGGAAATTCGAGACGTCCGACAGGTGGCCATTTTTGTTGGAAATTGTGTGTAATGGGTTATATGCTCAGAACTTCTGAACGACATTTCCGATTTCAATAATTTTTTGTATGGAGGTCTAACAGTATAAGATAAATAACATATCATGCTGGTTTTTTTCTCATGCATAAATTATGCAAATTAGCCGTACTTAACATTTTTCTCAGGTAATATTTTTTTGTGTGTTTTATGTTGTGTACTGTTGCCATCTGTATCTCAGAGATGCTTTCATGCTTTTGTTTCAGATTTGAAGGGAAGGGACATAAGATAAATAACACATTATACAGGTTTTTTTTCTTGTGCATAAATTATGCAAGTTGACCTAACTTAACTTTTTTACAGGTATTTGGATGCATCCATTAAAGCCACAGAAATTTGGGTAATATTGGTACTAGTTTGTTGAGTTGTTCCTTTGATATCTATATTTGTTTGGGTTTCATTGAGGAAATATCAATATATTTCACTGTAATCCACCTGCTGTGGGGGATGATTGTCTGATCGCTGGTGATCGGCATTGCACTTGTTTGGCCTGCCTCTTGGCCTGTTTCTTTGTGGGGTCCATCTCAGAACAACCTTTGCTATGTTTGATGTCAGCATTCTCAGCACATGACCTAACCATTTCATCTGTTTCTGCTTGACTTCTTCCATGATACAGGTGGCCTGGCTGATCTCTAGGAGGTCATTGTTGGTCTTCCTGAGGCACCCTTGGTGGAAACTAGACATTGTTTTCATATCAGTCTTTGTGACCCTCTAGCACTCATTTCCATAGAGAAAGACATTGCTGTTATAGATGCGGATCTTGGTCAGTTTGTTACAGAAATCAATTAGAAGTATAATCCCCAATAAAAGTAGCTTGGGTATTGAATGTATGCCACAGGATAGGGTGTAAATAAATGCTTTGTTGATGTACCATTATAAATTTGCATGTGATTCATAAATAAATGTATACTGCGGCTAATTTCTGTTTACAGATTTTGCATTAATATGTTTTACACTGGAAATCATCAGTATATATTCATAACAGAATTTCCAGTGTGGTTTATGATAAATTACTAAAATGTACAGTACATCCACTATGGACAGGTCACTTTCCAAGGGTGGGCAGTATTTCCACACTGGGTACAGCCCGGTGCTTCATTCATTAATTATCATAATCGTTATTTCTTTTCCATCATTGCCAGCCCTAGCAATCTCCTCTCTCCCTCTCCCTGCCATATCTACATGCATTGCTCCTAATATTTTATTTATTTGTAGATTGAGGTTTTACTCCATAGCCTTATGGGTATAACAGCTTCCTTCTGTCACATACTGGCTGAACATCTTGGTGGAACTACTCACCTTATTCCATTACCTAATGGTAACAAGAAAATCAAAGAGGCTATTGACTACAGACAAGACCTTGCCAATGTTAAACAGTACACAAAAGATCCACATCTTTTAGTAGAAACAGGTCTAAATGCTGTTTGTAAAGCTCATTATCTGTGCATTGACTGTTCAGTTGAAGAATTCTTCGACTTGGACTCAGACATCAGCTATGAATACTTCCATCCATATGAAGAGACAATAACAGCATTGCACTGGTCAGATGTGGAATTGAAGTCAGTTTCATCTAAGTTTTATAAAACATTTCCCAATCTTGAGTTTATTCAAATGGCTTTTGTAGAGAATTTAAAAGATCTTCCACATGGAATTTCTAAATTAAAGTATTTGAAGTCAATAAAAATGGAAGAGACGTCTATTGAGACTTTACCAGCTGATTTAATGATGTCAACATCACTGGAGAATATCACATTCTCATATTGTTCCGTCAGATCATTACCAATAAAATGGTCTCCATCTCTAAACCTCACTCACTTGAACTTGCCGAATATGTTATTGATCGAGTTACCAGAGGAGATTGGCACCTTGAAGGAGCTAATAAAGTTAGACCTGTCAGGGAACTTACTGGAGAAACTTCCAGCTAGCTTTGCTAATTTACAAAATCTGTCAAAACTGGATCTGTCAGGTAAGTTTAACTGTTAGAGTGCTAAATTATCAAAGGTGATTTGTAACGGAAGTATTTTTTTCCGAGGGTAACATGCTAAACATAAACAATGGTTTTGTTACAATTTAATATTGAGTGCCTGTTGGCACTCTCCATTAAATTGTAATAAAATAAAACAATATTGTTTAAACATTTTTTGTGATTCAAGTGCTTCCAGTATTTTTCAGAAGAGCCCTGATAGTGGCTTTTAACACTCAGCCAGTTAATAATGGGTGTTCTGTGCTTGTAACAGTATGTTGCTGGTTAGTGAAATCACAAGGCAGACCTCCACAAGGAGAAAATGCTGTTGATGAGGCCTTTATGCATCATAGTTTTCTTAAGTGGTACTGATGATTTCTTGTCACAAAAGGAGTTATGTACCCTTATGCTGTAGAGAGGACAGCTACTTTTCATGGAGAAGTACCAGGTGTGAATATATCAGTGGGCTTTTCAAAAGTTGCAATTTATCACCATTGAAGAATTCAATTCTCTGGAAGTAGGGTGGGGGGGGGGATGGGGGGCTGCTGCCGTGAGCTTATCAGACCCATTTAAATGAGGGGTCACATGATATGTTGGGTTTTTTTTTATTTTGTAAAAAACTTGAAAATAATCAATTTTGATATTGTGTGCATTGTGTAAAGGGTTAAACACTTTTCATGTGGAAAACGCTCAAATTCTAGCACTATAAGCAATAGACAAAACATGAAAAAAATATTCTCCCAAACTACTGCTGCAAAGGCTTCCATGTAGGCTCCTGCAAATATTAGGTATTCAAAATGTTATTTGATTTTATCACAATACTTGCTTTGAATTCAATTAGAGAATCACTGCCGAATATTTATTAAATATCTTCAATATAAAAAACAGGCACTGAAAAGTGGAAAGTTGTCAATGGTTAACCCTTTACCTAACCTGAAAAGCAGACGACACGTGCAAAAATAATTCTTGAATAACTAATTTTTTTCATTTTTTGTCTCAAAAACATAGGTTATGACCCCTAATTGGAACGAGCTCGACGAGCTCGTTCCAATGAGGGGTCATAACCTATGTTTTTGAGACAAAAAATGAAAAAAATAATGAAAATTAATTGGTGATTTTTGAGAATAGCGCTGGCTGGTTTTGACCGTTACATTAGGTAAAGGGTTAATCATTAACTACTGATTACTTTCTGATTTCCAGTACCTGTTAACCATTGATGCTTGCAACACAACCTACAACCTTATTGAGCTATTTCCTGTCTAGTGTCTATGACTACTTGAAGAGACTGGGTTTTAACACTGTTTTTAATGGATAACCATTAAAAATCAAATGTTCCATTCTTGAGGTATTAATTGGGGGAGTCATGGTGCCTTCAGAATTTAACTCTGTGAGTATTCAAGGAAAAACGTTTGAAAAACATTTCTTCTTTTAAACTACTGTTCCAAAAGTTTTTCTGTTTGACATAATCATCCTTGTGGAATGCTTTATAAGGTGTTTAAATCAAGTCACTGGGGTTTTATTCCAGGATGTTGTGGCACCCCAGATTTTAAATTTGAATGTAGTGGGGAAAACATTAAAAGATCTTCCCCCTAGTCACTATTCTGAATGCTTTCATGTTTGACATAAAAAACCTTTGTGGCAACGATTTTCATGTTTCTTTAGATCAAGCTCCTGAGGTTATTCCACTGCTCCAATTGTTTCCTTATTTAATATGTAACATCTTCGTTAGGATGATTTACATGTTGTTCAAAAAACCCCTTCTGTTCATATTGTAAGGTGTCCCGTGTTCACAAAATTTTAACAGTGCATAGTGGAGAAAGCATTAAATAATCATCTTACCCCAAACATTGCTTCAAATACTTCTATCAGGCCACTAATTTAAGAAAAATGTTGACCAGTTTATGTACAGAATAACACACACGTGTGAATGGGTTAATCGATATGGCACTTGTGCCATCGCGAAAGGATAAAACTTGTGGCCGCATGCGTGTGTCATTCTGTGTTTATAACATGCCTTCACACCTATGAAAATGATTATTAGAAGAACACTCAGCAGTTCATTTGACAACTATCAATAAGAAGAACACATATTATTGCCAACCAAATCTGCCAGGGGAACCTGTATTACTATTTCATCCCCTTAGTTCCAATATGTTCCATGCACCTACTGGCTCATAGAACACATTGGAACTTAGAGGACGATTTACAGCTACTGCTAGTGATTCAAATTGTAATTGTGTTGCACGATTTGTAGAAAATTCTAGTGAAATTTTGCTTCTATTTAAAAATAGTCTGTCAGCGATCTCCGTTCTGCACATATGTGCGGAACAGATTTTCATTTTCTGCATGATCATTTTAATTATTATTTAAATTTTAAAAATTTATTTTTAAAGAAACAACAGATCATGTGACCCTTCATTGAAACGATCAACCAGCTCGTTCTATTGAGGTTTCACATGGTATGATTTTGTTGACATTTTATGAAAACTATTTATTCAACTGCCAATTATTAATTTGTAGTTTACGTGGGAGGATGCCATTAGGTAAAGAGTTAAAGAAGTATATTGAGCTAGGTTTCAAATTCGTACCGACAGTCAGTGATCCGGGAACACTGTTGGAAAATTTTAACTCTCACCCCAATATGTCAGAAAATGTTTAGATCCTTTATTTTTCTTCTTATTGAAAAAAAAAAATCAACAAAACTATATCATGTGACTCCTCATTGGAACACATTCAGTGTGCTTGTTCCAATAAGGAGTCACACAATATCATTATGGTGAATTTTTTTTTTTTTTTTTTTTCTTTTCAACTGCTCAATTTGTAAATTACATGGGCAGATGTGGACAATTCATTGGATAGAGGATTAACTGTGCAAGATGTTTGTTAATTTTTTTTAGCTAATGCCAAAAAACTGAAGAGGAGTTTTTTTTCATAAACAGTACATTACTTTTGCAGGTTTTCCTTGGTTGACACAAGGTAGGGTAGGGGATTTTTCACTGAACAGAGAGAAGTTCCATGACTGGATTGATAGCACTTCCATCAAGAACTATTTAGATGAACAGGTATGAATAAGACCCAATCATATAACAACAGGTAAAAGCAAGCAGTTGCTGGTGTTTCTGGGGTTTTTTTGGTCAGATGTAAACAGATAGACTGGTAGATTAACAGGTAAAAATTTATCCATAAGGAATCGTTTAGTTACAATTTATTGGAGAGTACCAACAGGCACTATCCAGTAAATAATTACAAAACTAGTCCATATAAAGAGACAATTTTACTATTTACAAAGTGTACACATGTGGGGCTTGGAATCTTGGAAGAAAAGTCCTTGAATTATGCTGTTTTAAATTCCAGGACTGGAAAATCATTGCAAAACATGATTTCGAATGTCAGTCCTTGAAACTTCTGGAAGTGTAATCAAAATTTTAGAGCACTGTTACACACCAGTCAAAGCTCATTGCGTGCTTTATTTATTTCCAGTCATGTGTTTCATCAATTACTGTTAGATTTTATCAATTAACAGTATACTTAAGTTTCCAATTCTTATTTAATTAATAGAATATTCGAAATGACAGATAAGTGTGTCTTTTTTTAAAAAAAAATGGCATGACCAAAAAAGTATATAGTTGCTTGAACATTGCTTTAAAGACAGCCATTGAGCAAACTTTGTACTATGAGTCAAGTTCTTTAACCCTCTGCACTCTGATGTCAAAATGCTAAAGTTCCAAAAATACAGTTTGATATTTAACCAAATATATCTTGTTTAACAGAGCTCGGTGAGCTCTGTCAAACAAGATATAATTGGTTAAATTTGTATTTAAACATGAAAGAAACAGAGTGATTGGAGAAAATTCTGTTGCACTACCAGAGTGCTAATGGTTAATATTAGAAATATGGAGGACTCTGTACTCATAAGTTACATGTATGGCAAGAAACTTTATACAAGAATAAAAAAAAGTTCACAGATGTTGGCTTAACTTTTTTTGCTCAATCTGCAAATATGATGCACTTTGACGATGACATTCTATCAACAGTTAAAGCTGAGTCTGGTTCCAGTGACTGTGTTTTAGCTTAATGTTACTCTCCCAAAATGTTGACTGTGAACATAAGCACAACCAACTGCTTAAAACTTGGAAATTATTCAATCACTAAATGCTATAACAAAACTTACCTTTAATTGAAAAGAATGACGATATGTCCCAATAAAAATAAAATCCTCGCTCTCTGATTGGACAAGTTCTTGCTTAGTTTTTAGCTCAACTTTGACGAAGTCAAATTTGAGCTATTGTCATGGCCCGTCATCCGTCGTCCGTCTGTCCGTCCGTGCGTGCGTCTGTCCGTCTGTCCGTACGTCAACAATTGGCTATGGCTCGGGCTAGAGGTCGTATTTATGAACCGATCTTTACGAAACTTCTTGTGTACCTTTGTTATGACCCTGGGACGGGAACGAGTGTTTTTAGGTGTGGTCCAAAATTCAAGATGGCTGCCAGTGGCCATTTTGTACCGATGATGCAAAAATCAGTTTTTTGTACAGAACTTCTGTATGAAAGTTCTGATTTGAATAAAGTTTTGTATAAATGTTTAGTACCATGGGATACATCACATATAATATGGGTTTTTTTCTCGTGCGTAAATTATGCAAATTAGACTGACTTTGATTTATTTAGTGTTACTTTCAGAGCTGTAAGTGCCAAGCTGCTATGGCTCGGGCTAGAGGCCGTATTTATGAACCGATCTTTACGAAACTTCTTGGGTACCTTTGTTATGACCGTGGGACGAGAACGAGTGTTTTTGGGTGCGGTCCGAAATTCAAGATGGCTGCCAGCCGCCATTTTGTACCGAAGATGCAGAAATCTGTTTTTTGTACAGAACTTCCATATGAAAGCTCTGATTTGAATAATTTTTTGTATGAATGTTTAGTACCATGGGATACATCACATATAATACGGGTTTTTTTCTCGTACGTAAATTGTGCAAATTAGACTAATTTTGATGTTTTTTGGGGTTACTTTCAGCACTGTAAGTGCAAATGCCAATACGGCTCGGGCTAGAGGCCGTATTTATGAACCGATCTTTACGAAACTTCTTGGGTACCTTTGGTATCACCGTGGGACGAGAACGAGTGTTTTTGGGTCCGGTCCGAAATTCAAGATGGCCGATGGCAGCCATTTTGTACAAAATTAGGTTCAATCAGATTTTTGCACAGAACTTCCATATGAAAGCCCTGATTTGAATAATTATTTTGTGTGAATGTTTAGTACCATGGGATGCATCACATATAATACGGGTTTTTTTCTCGTGCAGAAATTATGCAAATTAGATGAACTTTGATTTTTTCAGTGCGACTTACACACAGTAAGTACACATGTCAATACGTCTCAGACTAGAGTCTGTATTTATGAACTGATCTTCACGAAATGTCTTGGGTACCTTTGTTATCACCTTGGGACGAGAACGAGTGTTTCTGGGTGCGGTCTAAAATTCAAGATGGCTGCCAGTGGCCATTTTGTACCGAAATTAGGTCTAATCAGTTTTTTGTACACATCTATACAGCTCAGACTAGAGGCCATATTTATGAACCAATCTTTACGAAACTTCTTGGGTACCTTTGTTATCACCGTGGGATGAGAGCGAGTGTTTTTGGGTGTGGTCCGAAATTCAAGATGGCCACCAGCAGCCATTTTGTACCAAAATTAGTCCAATCAGTCTTTTGTATAGAACTTCTGTATGAAAGTTCTGATTTGAATAAATTTTTGTATGAATGTTTAGTAACATGGAATACATCACATATTGTAAGGGGTTTTTTTTTGTGCCGAAATTATGCAAATTAGATGAACTTTGATTTATTCAGTGCTGCTTACACAATGAAAGCACACATGTCAATACGGCTCAGGGTAGAGGCTGTATTTATGAACCGAGCTTCACAAAACTTCTTGGGTACCTTTGTTATCTCCTTGGGATGAGAATGAGTGTTTCTGGGTATGGTCCAAAATTCAAGATGGCTGCCAGTGGCCATTTTGTACCAAAATTAGGTCCAATCAATTTTTTGTCACAAGTTCTATACAGCTCGTATTTATGAACTGATCTTCACAAAACTTCTTGAGTACTTTTGTTTTCACCTTGGGACAGGAACGAGTGTGTTTTGGGGTGCCTTTGTTATCACTGTGCTGTGAGAACAAATATTTTGGGGTTCAGTCAGACCCACTCTGGGACTCAAAGATTTTTTCTAGTTCAGCATCTGACTGTCACCCACCTTTACAATACTTTACCTATACATTTGTTACAGGCAACGGTCAGTATTCATATACAGACCGTTACAATACTTTATATGTACCTTTGTTATCAGGTCATTACCTAGATGTTTGTCATTGCTGTGTCACATACTATACATGTACATGTCTTTGTCTTGACAAGTTGAGCTACAGTGTCATTGACACTTTCATTTCAATTTTTATGACTCCATTGGCATATGTTACTGTCTGACGTCACCACATGAAATATTTGAAAAGATGATAGCAATGGAAGGGTGTTCAAAGTGCATACTGTCTGTAAGATCGTATTTTTTTAAGCCAGTGATCATTCTGAATGTATACTCACAATCCACTTGTAAGTTCATGATTTAAACTCAGATGGAGTAAACTCAACTTTTATCTAAGTTATTGATTCTTTATTGTCCAGTGACTTTGTGGGGAACACACAGGGTTTATTTACTAAATATATCGTAAAAGTTGCCTTGTACATTCAAGTTGCCTTTTCATTTCATGAATTGAATTGAATTCTTCATTTAACAATATACATGTTACAAAGCTAAGATATAATGGTGCACAAATATAAACGATAGTATTTTGCTTTTTTACAATATAATAAATAACCTGCATATTGTAAGGAGGCAACATAGCCAGATTGGCTGTCTTCCTGATGCCTCCAGAAGAGTAAAATTGGAAAGAAAATGATGAAAAAGAGAAAATGAGGGGGTCGTTTATGAGAGAGACAGTATAAGAGTTAAATCATAAAAACAGAAAACAGACAGAATTAAAAAACAACTAAAACCAATGATGTGGGTTTTGGGCTATGGGTAGGGTCTTATTGGAACATATACATTATTCTGAGGATTTGATGGTAACATGGTCTGAGGTTTATGGCTCAATGCGTATGTTCAAGCTCGATGCTTTGGTTGAACATAAGCTCTGAGCCACAAACCTCAGACCATGTTACTGTCATTTCATCACAATAACTTATAATGTAGGACCTTTGCAATTCATATACTCGAAAGTCCCTGAATTTCTGACAAAATTTGGGATGCAAACCCTGGTAACTGAATATGAATAGATTAAAAAGTCTTACTTGCTGTTCTGGAACTTTACATTTGAGCCCAAATTTGAGCTTCAGCACTTAAACAGTTAATTGCTTTAACATTGGAACTTTATTAATTTAAAACTTATTCAGTCAAAAAATATCCACATTATGAGACACTGGAAGAGCCATCTGAGGCTGCAACTGGCACGCACATTCTCTATTTATCCATTCTTTGGTTCAAGGGAATTTTTTCTCAAATGATGAGAAACATAGATTGATTCAGTGCATCTATCCAATAACTATGGAACGACTGTTCAGAATCAATTTACTTTTGGCATGCATTTATAACTAAACAGTATGCAGGTCATGTCAGAAACCAGTTAGGCTAGACTATTATACAGGATAACCCTGCAACAGGTCCCCTCAAACTCTCTGAGTTGTTTATGGAAAATATTATTTTACAGTTAGACTTGTTTGACAGTTATGACAGACATTACGACCACAAACTTGATCAGTGACATCAGCCTAGGTTCCAGTGCTAACACTTTTACAGAAATTGTAACATCAGATATCGATGAACGTCATTTCAAAAGGCCACGCAATGACAATACTCCAGTAACATTGACCCTAGTTCAAGAGGAATTTAAACCTACCTATCAAACCTTACACAACTCATGCATTACTCAGGTGAAATTGGAGCTCCAGGGTATTTTTTTTATGGAGAAATTTATGGCAAACAACCTGTCCCCAACAGGACTACAACCAACAATACCTAAAGCCCATAGCCAATGAAATGATCTGACCCAAAATAGATAACAAGACCCACTTATACCAGCCAGTGGTCAGAGTCTACTGGGCTCGTTCCAAGTAGAGGTCATAAGCTAGGTTTTTGAGGCAAAAAATGAAAATATTTTGTTATTCAATTTCAAAAACACTGTTCATACTTGGTAATAAAATCCAGTTGATTTTTCCAAGCACTATTGATCGTATTTAAATATGTAATTGTAATTGATGTAATTACATCGTATAAACTGTTAATATTTTCACTGAATTTATGATTGAATTCATTCACAGAAATTAGATGAAATTTTCACACAGTATGATAAGACGAAAAATGGTCAGTTAAACAGAGAAGAATTATCAGAAATGAATGCCTATTTGTTTTTCAACATTCCAAGAATAGGAACACAGTGTGTGAAGAAAAGTAAGATTTTTAAATTATATCGACACTCCCTTGAACTTTGATTCAGATCAAGGGCAATACACAAGGTGTCCTCACTGATTATCTTAATCCCCTGTACACTGATGTCAAAATATCAAAATTTCAACCTGCTAATTTTTCATATAATACAACAAGGAATTGAAGCAATTCAGTCTTCTTTGACAGAGCTCACCGGGCACTGTCAAATAAGACTGAATTTGTTAAATTTGTTGTTACATTCATAATTGCATTATGAGGAAAATGGGCTGCTTTAAGGCCCCAAAAAGTCAAAAATCTGTTTGTCAGGCCCTCCCACATTATCCATTTGGCTGCCGCATGCTCTCTTTTTATAACAAGTGCAAACTTAAAATAATAATAATGAAATGGTTTATGTTTGATATTTTATCCAAGTTAATTAAATTGATAAATTTGTACCTTGGGTGCAACAAGGCTTTGCAATACTTTAGCATTGCAAAGCCTTCTTGCACTTAAGGCACAAAATACACCACCACCACCAAAGCCATTCTGATGATTATGAGGCCAAAAACATAAAACAGACCAAGAATATGAGTTTTTGATGGCAAAGAAATAATTGAAAAAAATAAAATAAATCTAAAATAAAAAAAATGTCTGCCCACATGGCGTTTTACCAAAAGTGGCCTGAGAAACAGAAGATCTACTTTGTGGGGCTAAAATTTTGGTAATTAGACATCAGTGTGAAGAAGATTAACTTCTTGCCAATACACATCCTACAGAGGTCATACAGGTTATGGAAAAGTATGGAAAGTCTTGAAAAACAGTAAATTGATTTTTTCTAGGTGCTGGAAAAGTATGGAAAAATGGATTTTGGAAAATGAATAGATATGTGTAAAATGGGTATTTCTCCTGTCTAATGTTACCATTTAAGGTCAAATTATTGATTTTTTTAATATTTTGACCTAGGCTTATGATAGTTGGCATGTGGGTGTATCACCATGAGATGATGTACCATCCTGACCCACATATGACATTGACCTTTGGCCTCAAGGTCAAATTACTTTTTTGGCAAGTAAACTTGTCTGGGCTAGAACTTCTTTACCTTTTCACCTTGGCTTATATTTGACATGCGAGTATATCACCACAAGACGATGTGTCACATACCTTCATGACCCATATATGACAATGACCTTTGACGTCAAGGTCAAATTACTGCTTTTTTGGCATGTGAGCTTGCCTGGGCCAGAACTCTTTTACCTTTTCACCTCGATTTATGATATTAGGCATGTGGGTGTATCACCATGAGACACTGTGTCCCATACCATCATGATCCACATATGACCTTTGACCTCAAGGTCACATTATTGTCTTTTTGTTAATCTTTTGACCTAGGCATATGATTTTGGGCATGTGAGTGTATCACCAAAAGACGATGTGTCACGTACCATCATGACCTACCTTGACCTTTGATCTCAAGGTCAGATTTTATTGATTTTTTTTTTATCTTTTCACCTAGGCTTATGATATTTGGCATGTGGGTGTATCAACATAAAACAACATTGTATCGTGTCCTGTGTGATGACAGATGACCTTGACCTTTGACGTAAGGGTCAAGTTATTGTTCAGCTAGATTTATGATATTTGGCATATGAATGCAGCAGCCAGACTGATGTGTCACATTCTATCTTGAACTTCCATGATCTTGACATTTGACCTTTAGTTTGATCTGTGTTAATCGTAAGTTGGAAGCATGGAGCTAATCGAAGGGGAGACATGTGTTTTATTTCACTAAAACAGTTCCCTCTAGTCATATATTGAGTTACATTTACCCTTTGGGATTATGGAAATTTGATGTCAGAGGTATGGAAAAGTTATAGAAAACCAAATTAACTAGTCTGTATGAACCCTGATCCTAACACTTTGGCTTATTTCACTAGTTAACCCTTTACCTAACATGATTAGACAAGATATGCAAAAATTGTGTTTTAGTAACTAACAAATTTTCAGTTTTTGTCTCCAAAACATAGCTTATAACCCTTATTGGAATGACCTCATAAACAATGTTTTGGAGACAAAAATTGAAGAAGATAATAAAATTAGTGGGGCGATTTCTTATCAACCTACCTTACAATTGTTTACAAGGGGCTTGCATTACAGTGGAAGTTCCTTACTTGGAAGTATACTCTGTATTTTGATCTTTCCCAAGCGATTTGGCCAAGAAAAGTGGTGCAAAAGCACCAAGAAAAAATTTCTTCAAAACTGGGTGGTGTGCTACCCCGCACACCCATTATTGGTCGATGCTCTTCTCTTAGAACAGATCCACAGCTTCCGATACCAGTGCACAGATGTGTAACCAATGACTCATTCTTTGTCATTCCACCATCTTAGGAAGATGTGTTTTTCTTTGCTCTGATAAACAGTGATTATTCAACTTGTTAACACCATGTTCCTGTGACTAGAATTATGGATTTGCTGATCGTGTGTTAACAGGGCTGTGTTTTTAGCTCAACTTGACAAACTTCTCGTCCGTCAGCGTACGTACGTATGTACGTATGTACGTATGTCCACAATTTCCTTCGGCACACCTCACAGGTCGCATTTATGATCAGATCGCTTTGAAACTTGGGATGCTTGTTTGGGGTGACCTCTAGATGGGAGCTATCGATTTTCTTCAATTTCCGTCAAAAAATGTTGCCGTGGCCAACGTTCTTAGAACTTAGTTTAGTCAGACCTCAATATTTCCCTTTGGCACACCCTACAGGGCACATTTATGATCGGATTGCTTTGAAACCTGGCATGCTTGTTTTGGGTGACCTCTAGATGAGAGCGATCAATTTTCTTCCATTTCCATCAAAAAATGTTGCCGCGGCCAGTGTTCTTAGAACTTAGTTTTGTCAGACCCCAATATTTCCCTTTGGCACACCCTACAGTGCACATTTATAATTGGATTGCTTTGAAACCTGTATTGGCAGGATTTCGCCGCTCCATTGAGGGTGGAATTTCTGTTTTCTGGCTCCCTTTGGCCATCGGGGTTCTGTTGTGTTCCCACCGGGCCTTTATTTTCTTCCACCTTCCTCTTGTAGTTGGGGGTGTTCTACTTCTTTTTTCTGATGGGTTTACCTTTCCTTATACTTCTCTCACATCTGCTATGCCCAGGACTGTTCCTTGTGGGCAATGCCTTTTGCCGAAATTTTTTAATGATTCTCATGCTTCATGTTCCATATGTAATGGGTGTTCTTCTGATCGACCCTGTGGGCTCTGTAGATCTCGGTCATCCACCTTTTGGGCTTCCGTGAATCGTGTGGTGTGTTCTCGTGGCCATTCCTCCCATGCCCAAAGGAAAGGGGAGTGCTGTTGTTTGAGGCCTCCTGACATGACCACGTCTGGTGAGAGTCTTACCCCCTCCATGGGGGATGTGCAGTCTTTTCCTGCTGTTGATGCTGCAGGAGCTGTTGAGTTTTCCGGTGACGAGATGCCTGGTTCCGGATTGGTTGTCCCTCTCCAGTTGACATCTGAGACTGTCACAAGGGTTGTGACTCCTCCTTTGGAGCTGAGCTTGTTGCTCTCTCCACCATTCCACCGGTTTCAACAGCTCCTGATGTATCTGCTGCTACTTCTGTTCTGTCTGCAATGTCTACGGTCAACGTTTCAGCCGGCCTCGGCTTATCCCTGCAGATGTCTGCAGGGAAGGCTGGTAGTTTGGATGTGGGATATCGGTCTCAGCCTTCTCTGACTTCAACTTGGCGAAGTCAGAAGGGGCTGCCGGCTGAACCCTCTGATGTAATCTCTCAGCCGTTGAGCCCAGCAGGTTTTTCCTTGGATTCAGATGTTCATGGTGGGTCACCATGGAGTCTGTTGAGTTTCCATCCACACACTCTGGTCCTTCGGCCAGTTTGTGGGACTGATGCATATTGTGCATCCTGGACCTTCTATCCCTCAGAGGTCTGTGGCGACTCTCCTGAGTTCCCGCACTTCAGATCCTCAGGGTATTTCATACCTCTATAAGCATCTGCATTCAGATGTTTCGGCTGCCATCTATTGCCCCACGTCAGGTGTTCTAGAGGATCGTGACCCTTCACTGGTTAAAAGGGTCAGGACCGAAGCCACTTTGCCGAGTCTTTCCCACGTCAAATCAGGTGATACGAGCCGTGAGCTTAGGGAGGCCCTCTCCTTGCTCATGCAGGTTCTTTCCAAGAGCCTTCCCATTGCCTCCAGTGAGGCAACTAGTGGATTCCAGGCACCCCCCCCCCCCCCCGACCATTCCCCTCCCCCCTCCCCCGGTGGCACCTCCTGGGATTGGAAGCAGTCTGCTTTTTGATCCCCCGGTGTGCCTACACCATGGGCAACATCGGCTGGTTTGCCCGTGATGGGTTATGTGTCTTCTGGAGGATGTGTCAGACAAACCTGACGTCGAGAGCCAACAGTCTTCTGACTTACCAGGGCTGATACCTTTTTTGCCTCCAGTGCATTATCATTCCCACGATTCTGCCAATCTGTCGGTCTGCCAGACTTTGATGGTTTGGATCAGGACTTTCCAAGCCCAAGTCGGTCGTTCTTCCTATGGCGACTCTGGAGTCCTTGTTGGGCTTATCGAGAGAGATGCTAGGCATGCTTTCTCTCACGGATAACATCATCTCAGCCTTGGCTGCTTATCTACCTCCAGATAAGTTTGACAACGTACAGGCTCCTTTGTGTGTGATCTCTAAGGCACTCATGCATCTTACACACACACATGCCTGTAATACAGCTTACTTACAAGTTGTTCCCTTTCCGAAGGGCAGCACACTGCTCTTTTATCTGCTTCTTTGGTGGGTCCGCGAATATTTCATGGTTCCGTGGCAACAGTCTGGGATGATGTCCTGCGTCATTCCAAAGATTAACTGCTGTTTCACAGCTTGATCAGCCTTCTGCCGGAGGGTGGGGCCATTCTAAGCCTAACAAATGCCCTTCTGCTACCTCTGTGAAGCCAAGGGCTGATCCTCCTGCCGCCACTTCTTATTACTCACATGGTAAGGGTAAGATCGGCAGACAAGAGGGAGATCTCAGGATCCTTCATCTAGCAGAGGAGGTGGTTTCTCCTCTCACATGCCTCACCGGGCCACGATCACATCCGATCATTGGGTGTTAGATGTTGTTTAGTCCGGGCTGCGGATATCCTTTCAGAGGCACCCCAATCTGTTGAGATTGCCTCTTCCAACCCACGTTCCTTTAGACATTTCACATCAGGAACTGTTGGTCATGGAGATAGACAATCTCCTGTCAAAGGGGGTGATCTAGGTTATCAAGAACATTCATTCAGTGGGATTTTATTCCCTCCTGTTCTTGGTGCTGAAAAGGACGGCTGCCTCTGAACGTTTATCGATCTGAGTATCCTAAACCAGTCTATCATTACTCCCAGGTTTAGCATGGAGACTTTCAGGTCGGTTCGCCGCTGCATTCACCAGGGAGATTTCACTTCCAGCATCGACTTGTGAGATGCTTTCTTTCACATTCCGATTCATTGGACATTGCAAAAGTATCTCAGGTTTGCTTTTCTTGGACGAGTTTACCAGTTCAAGGTCATGCATTTTGGCCTCAACCTAGCTCCTTGGGCTTTCACCCGACTGATGTTGCATGTGAAAGCCTTCCATCGCACACAGTCCAGGGTGACTACTTTGGCACATCTCGACAATATCCTCCAAAGGCACTCCTGGCCAATGCTTCTCTTCTGGAGTCAGATGTCGACACACTGTTGAGTCTGCTCACTTCGCTAGGGTTCAGAATCAACGATGAGAAGTCAGACCTGGTCCATTCTCAGTCGTTTTGTCATCTGGGGATGGACTCAGCTGAATACAGTGGCGGTTCCCCAGGCAAGGGCTGTGATTCTCTCGGCTTTCCCACTGACTATGTCCCAGTCCACGTCTGTGACAGCGCGGAGTATTCTCCGTCTGCTTGGTCTCTGCGGTTCTGTGATGGATCTCATTCCTTTAGGTCGACTGCATTTCTCTCCAACACTTTCTGCACAGACATTGGAGGCCGAATGTCGATCCTCTGGATCTGGTGCTTCAGTTACCAGCATCTCTTCATCATCATCTTCTCCCCTGGATGGATGTTCAGTGGATTATGCAGGGAGTTCTGTTGGACTTGCCCACGTCCGATCGTGTTCTCACAGCAGATGCCAGCAATCTCGGATGTGGTGCGATGTTGGATCCTCTAGGTCTTTTCCTTCACAGGATATGGGACCAGGATCAAGCAGCTCTTCACATCAACCAGAATGAACTTCTTGTTCTTCTTCTGAGTTTCTGGCAGCGGATCC
Source organism: Pictodentalium vernedei (assembly GCA_031216915.1). Classification (NCBI taxonomy): domain Eukaryota; kingdom Metazoa; phylum Mollusca; class Scaphopoda; order Dentaliida; family Dentaliidae; genus Pictodentalium; species Pictodentalium vernedei. Next base: position 191,199,898 of record CM062289.1, read on the forward strand.
CACACTTTCAAATCGTCAGGTCCTTCTGTTGTCCGACAATTCGACAGTGGTTGATTGCATTCGGAGCCAGGGCGGCATGCACTCAGTTCCCATGCACAAATTGGCTTGGGATCATCTACTGCTAGGTCAGGATGTCAATGCCAGAGTGGTGGTTTGTCACATTCCTGGTCATCTGAACATCCTAGCCGACTGCCTGTCCCAATGGGGCTGGGTCATTTCCACCGAGTGGATGCTTCACAGGGCAGTGTTCCGGTTACTTTCCAATCTCTGGGGTCGTCCCCACATCGATCTTTTTGTGACCCGTTGGAACCATCAGGTGGACACTTTTGTGTCCCTGTGACCAGATCCTTGGGCTTTCACTGTGGACACTCTGTCACTCGATTGGAATGGCCTAGTTGGCTATGCCTTCCCGCCAGTTCCGATTCTTCCTCAGGTTCTAGCCAAGATACGAACCTGCAGTTGTCGGATCATTCTGATTGCTCCCCAGTCGCCTCAGCAGGTGTGGATCAATCAGCTCTGCTCTGTGTTGACGGCGGTTCCAGCACATCTCCCTCTACATCGCAACCTGCTTTGTCAAGGTCACTTGAGGAGGTTTCACGTCGACCTGACTTCATTGTGCCTTCACGCATATCTTTTGTCAGGTCCTGTCTCCTCCGTAGACATTTTTCGAGATGAGCAGTGGAGTGCATTTCTTCTTCAAGGCGGCACTCCACTGGTTTAGCCTATGTGGCTAAGTGAAAGGTCTTCTGTCGATGGTGTGCTGATCACTCTGTTGATTATGCTAATCCTTCGATAACACAGATTGCAGAGTTTCTGGTATGTCTATTTGATTCTTGTGGTCTCCAACCTGTTACCATTACGTCGATTAGTACATATTTTTTTTAAAGGGTACAGGTCCATGCCTCAGTAGACCTTTTCGTATGTAGGAAATCATCGTATCGGCACTAATCCATACCTGTCCAAGCTTATTTCGGCACTTTTCTTTGGATTTTGCAGCTTCCCCCAAGATGGAATCTTTCTTGGTTGCTGCTTTGCTTGTGGGGGGAGGGGGTGGCACTGTTCAAACCTTCATCCCAGGTGGATATGCGTTTTCTCACATACAAGATGACTTTTCTGGTGGCTTTTGCCTCAGCCAGAAGGGTTAGTGAGCTTCACGCCCTCTCGGTTGATCCGGCCTTTTTCAGGATCTCTGCCAACAGTGTTACTTTTATCACTGGTTGCTCCTTTCTGGCCACGAATCAGATACCAGAAACTACTCCACCTCCTGTCTGTATCAATCGCCCTTTGATCTGTCCTATTCGGGAAATTCGCATTTATCTTAACCGGGCGCAGTTCGTTAGGAAAGGCGGGAAATAATTCTTTCTGTCTCTTATTCCTGGTCGACAGAAGATGTCTCCTCAATCCATTTCTCGATGGATTTGTCTTGCTATTCGCACATCCTACTCTCGTCTAGCGACTGATTATTGTATTACCAATCGTATTTCTGCCCACGAGATACATGCTTTGTGTACATCCTGGGTTTATGCTAACTCTGTCAAGTTGTCGGATGTTATGCAGGCAGCCTACTGCAGAAATGCTTCTACTTTCTCCACCTTCTATCTGTGTCAGTTGCAAGAGCAGTCTGAGGACCTTTTTTCTTTGGGCCCTCTTTCTTCTGCTCAGGCTGTTGTCTACCCAAACCATTAGGCTTCTTACAAGGTCAGTTCTAGCCATTTGCTTTGTTACTGTCCTTTCTGTCTGTGTGTCACACAGAGCCATATGCCTCATCACTCATTGTCTTTACTAATGTTTGTGATGCTATGGTTTTATAGGCCTAGGGAACTCTTCTGTCCACGATTCCAGTTCAGTCGAGTTATGTAGGGGTTGGTTATGTGATTCCCTCTTCCTATTGTCTATTCAGCCTGTTGTAAACAGTTGTAAGGTAGGTTGATAAGAAACTGAAATTTTATAGTAAATTTCCTTTTTTATTATACCTACCACAGTTGTTTATGTGGAGGCCCTCCTGTCTTCTTGTTCAGGTAAGAATCCTTCCTCCCCTCTGATCACATAACTCCAATCTTGGCAGATTCAAAAGAATGAGTCATTGGTTATACGTTTGCTCACTGGTACCGGAAGCCGTGGATCTGTTCTAGGAGAAGAGCATCCCCTTTTGGGTGTGTGCCGCTAGCACTTGACCCAGTTTTGGCTTATTTTTTCTTGGTGCTTTTACACCACTTTTCTTTTCCAAATCGCTTGGAAAAGATCAAAATAGAGAATCATACTTCCGAGTTAGGCACTTCCACTGTAATGCAAGCCTGTTGTAAATAATGGTGGTAGGTATAATAAGAAAGGAAATTTACTATAAAATTTAAATTTTTGTGAATAGCATTGGCTCAATGTGACCATTATGTTAGGTAAGAGGTTAAGTCTTAAATTTCCAGTATAAACTGCCAAGATGTCTTCACAAACCCTGCAAAGCTACAACTCTGTCAGAGGAAATTAACCCTTAAAAGCATGGAATTTTCTATGCATTTTTATTACACTTTGACCATCTACATTCTGTTGCTGTGTAGTTGTTTCTTTGGTGCACCTTGGCAGTCTACATTCTGTTGCTTTCCAATTGTTTCTTGGTAAATCTGTACAGTCTGCCAAGACTTGCCCAGAAACAACTTATAATAATTATAAAATTATTTTATGTTTCCCAATTTCGGGACATACACCTGACATCATCATTTTTGTTAATGATTATTCCACTGTTTGTTATCTATTCCTTCCTTATCCTTCCATGAACCATTCCTGTTAAACTCTTAAGCGTTTGGACTATTTTTAAAAGAAATTTTTTATTAAGTTTCTTGGGAGTTTAACATGTATAACAGAATTTTATTCTGGGTTTTTTTGCCCAAGGTTATGTCCTCACCCTAGGGGTGTTAGGTCATTTAGTCTTGCATCTTCTATCCGATGTATTGTTTTTTCTATGTATGAAGATCTAGCTTTGCATCTGGTAGCATTTAAATTGGTTCTGACTTTGGGCCTTTTTGTGTGCCTGATGTCTTGTTTACATTGACGTTGTTTACATTGACGTTCTCATATATAGGCAGTTTTTTATATTCTATTACTGTAGGACACATGGATTATTATTCCGGTAGTTTAGCTCAGAAAATTTGGATTTTGTCTACACTTAGGCTCTATCGGGAGGCCTTTGGGCTCTTAATGTTCCCTTTGGGAACTTAGGTGTTTTTTAAAAAAATTTTGTTTCCAAAAATTATTTTGAATTTAATTTTGATTGCTATTATTCATGTATCTTAATTATATATATTTTTGGTTGTGGAGTTTGGAGGACTGATATCGACTTTAGTCGATGCACTCCTGCTGAATCTTGTCATTCTTGTGTTCACTGGGATGACTGATGTTGGAGTTGGGTGTCACGGTACGTTGTTGGCGGTGAGGTTCTGAGGCCAGGCCTCTCACCGCATTATATTTCATTTTGTCAGTTTCTATTTCAGAGGAACATGAACATGGTGATGATATTCTGACACCTATCCAAGTGTGCAACCCTCGTCGTGCTCCGTGGAGCATATAGTCTCGCTAGCTGCAGTGCTCATTATTGCAAGAGTTAGGGCCTTGTGTTAAGAGTTTTAATCTCTTGCAAGCAGCTAGCTCGCCCGGTGAAGCAGTACTCTGTCCATAGGTGCCCTAACAACAGCTAAGTCCGTTGCTGTCAAAGGAAGTGTAGATGTGGATAGAGCAAGCACTTTAATATAAATAGCTCACCCAGCGACGACGGAAATAGGGAGGAAGTCGGCAAGTTCTTGTACTCGGCGAGGTCTAATAGACTGCAAATGGGAGAGTCTCCTCTCTAATATAGCAACATCTGTGGCCAGATGTTATTATGAGAAACTTGCACAAGCTGGAGCATTTGTTCGGACTCCACTCGGGATGATCTGTTTAGACTGCAGCCGGGGTTGGCTTCAGTCACGGCTTCCTCCACTACATTTCACAAGCCGAAATGAAGTTTTCTGGTTGGAAACTTGCACGAGACAGAGCATATGTCCACCCGCCACTCGAGACACTCCGTCTAGTCTGCAGCCGGGGTCAGCTTCAGTCACTGCTTCCTCCGCTATGTTATTTAAGCACACACGATCACATCTTAGCTACCCGACTTCGGATATTCAGCCTGCTGTGCAAAGGAGGCACCACTCGTTGCCCGTGAAGTTGAACAATCGGGTAGCTATGGAGATGAGGCCTTGATCATCGGGACGTTCGGAGAAGAGATCCATCTCCAACACACCATTCCAGGAGCAGCAGGCGACTAAGAAACGAAAGACCGCTGCTCCTCAGGCCTCGATGACGGACTTGCTGTTACAAATTGTGCAGCTGATCGCAGCATCCCAGTAAGTGCAGGTCCAGCCTCCCTCAGACTCAGAACCTGAGCTGTCATCTGTTCACGCAGATGCAATGGACCGAGATTGGCAACTGATTCTCTCGGATGGTGAAAGGGATAAAGAAGAGGATTACCCTTCCCTTTTGGAACAGCACATGGTTGCAATGGATGTCATCCATCAATACTATCCTGATTTTGTTCCACTGAATCAGAATGCTGTGCTGACAAGAGAGAAATCTCTGGCATCATTGGACACAGACTTTATCCAGACAAAGGAGGAAGTCCTTTCTTTTCTGGTTCAGTCTAGGCAGGTGTTGCAGGCCTTCGGCCATATAGACGATGCCGTATTTAACCTCTCGAGTGCGAGGAAGAAGGCAGTTTCTTATCTTCATCTTCCATAAACATACCGTTTTTTGGACGGTTGGGGAAGATGTTCAGAGAGTTCTTCTGCGTTTGGATGAGCAGGCCAGGGATCTAGAGGTATCCTTACCTGTATCATTCACTATTTGCTCAGACACAATTGAGACAGTAATTTCTTCAAATAGAGCGAATTTGGACGCTATGTCTTAGATCACCTTACAAGAGCTATGGCGCAACGTCTCAATGGAAAGGAATTTGAGGATGTTCGTATCTCTCTTAGAGTTCTTTCCAGGCCAATTATGTATACCACGTATAACTCCGCCCTAACAGTGGCTAATCTGGAGTTAATCAGCCATGACGCTGCCCTTGCGTCGTCATCACTGATAGATGACAAGGTGAAAAGCTATCTCCGAGTCGCTCCAGTCTCCAGACATACTATTTTTGATGACAAGCTTTCATTAGTCTATGAACAGGCTACTAAGAAAGCATCTAGTGCTCTGCTTTTGAAGTCGGCGTATCAACGACCCACTACAGCAAAAAATGTCAAAAGAAAACTCCTCACGAGGGTACAAGAAACCCTGGAGGTCGTCATTATAGCGATGCGGGAAAGGGGCGTAGGTCTGATCGGGACTATCAGTCAGATGCCCCTAGGCCGACAGGACGAGGTTCTTTATTGGGACGACGTGTTTTCTCCTCCAGTAAGCCTCGCAGGTCATACAGGTGATGGTTAAGACCTCTGTTGCTGGCCAGTTGGCAGAAGGTTATCAAGCTTCACGAAAAACTGGATAACAGTTATGGAAGATCAGTGGGTGAGAAGTGTAGTCCCGGACAGCCTACGGCTATCATTCCGAGTGAAATCCCCACTTACAAGTTGTCCATGTTGGACAAATCTTCCATCAGATCCTTGCAAAAGAGAGTTTCTCCTAGCGGAGGTACAGGCTCTCTTATCAAAGGAAGCAATAGAGGTCATCGAGAATCAGGATTCTCAAGGTTTTTACAGTCACCTCTTCCTCGTACCGAAGCCAGCTAATAGACTTGATCTGGATAAACAAGCTTATCTTGGCTCCAAATTCTATATGGAGACCATTCGGTCAGTAAGGGCAAGCGTTCGAGTGAACGAGTATGCAGCAAGCATAGATCTATAGGATGCGTACTCTCGTATCCTGGTACATCCGGCATTCAAAAAGTACCTGCGGTTCACCGTACAAGGGAAGGTGTATCAGTTCAGAGCAATGCGGTTTGGTCTGAACTTGGCTCCCTGGGCATTCACTCGAATAATGAACTCGATAATGTCATACTTCGGAGCTCATTCATCTGTGGTAACGTCTGTTTGCTTGGACGACATTCTACAGAGATACGGCAACAGAATTATTCTTCAGAATGATGTTCAGAGTCTGCTTCTATTACTTCGACATCTCGGTTTCATCGTAAACAAGAAAAAGTCGGATCTAACTGCGTCCAAGTCGTCGATTCACTTGGGAATGAGCTTCGAGACTCGCAACAATCTGGTTCGTCTGCTGTTACCCAGAGCAAAATTAGTCAGTTGTTATGCTCGCTTTTGTCTACACTCAGACGCATTAACAGCGAGGGAATTCATGCAACTGTTGGAGCTGTGCAGAGCGGCTATGGATCTTATTCCAATGGACCGCCTGTGCACACGTCTCCTCCAGATATTCTTTACTCAGAACGGGAGTGTGAAGATGCTTTTGCTCGAAACCAGTATTGTTTTAACAGACCAAGTAAAACAAAGGATTCAGATTTGGGCAGATATTCAGTGGTTAACTCAAGGAGTTCTGCTGCAACTGCTGGATCCGTCTTTCACGATTATGAAGGATGCGAGTCAGACGGGTTGGGGCGTGACCCTAAATCCCGCAGACTTGAAGTGTCAGGGTCTTTAGGGACCCTCGGTTCCAGGAGAAACACATAAACATCAAAGAGATGATGTCAATTGGGCTAGCGCTACAGCATTGGATTCACATAATAGCGGACGTTCATGTTCAGATTTTGTCGGACAACTCGACAGTAGTAGCGTACATCAGGAACCAGGGCGGCACTCATTCATTTCCATTATGTGAACTAACGGAGAATATTCTTCTATATGTCATGAATCATCATATTCAGCTTTCTGTCCGTCATATACCGGGTCATCTGAAGATATTAGCAGACTCGCTCTCTCGGAAAAGTCGCATTTTGCAATCAGAGTGGATGCTCAACAAGCGAGTGTTCGGGCAGATTTGCTAACAGTGGGATCGCCCTGTGATAGATCTGTTTGCGACACATTGGAACAATCAGTTACTGACATTCGTGTCGCCATGCCCAGATCATTGAGCGTATGCAGTAGAAGCTCTGTCGATCTCATGGGAATGAATGATAGGATATGCGTATCTTCCAACTCCGTTGATTCAGCAGATTCTGTTAAAGATCAAACAGTCTGGTTCTCATTGCGAAATCCTACTAGTAGCACCTCTGTCATCACCGAAACCTTGGATCAGTCTCAAGTTTCTGTTATGGTAAGTTCCCCAGAAGCTTCCTCCACGAGAGGACCTTTTTTATCTGGGGAAGTATTTGTTCTTCACATCTCTCTCTGCCCCTAGTGGCATTATGGAGTCGGTTAGATGTGAGGGAGCCTTGCGGTTCCTATATTAATTGATGACTAACACAAGAATGATTAAAGTAATGCGGCTGAGGGAGGGTTCGATATGTCTTCATATCCCCCCTCCCCCCCTCCAACCCCCCCCCCCCCCTCCCCTCCCACCGCCAATGTATTAAGAGACGATTACCGGGCAAGACGTAGTTTTCTTCCCGTAAGTCTTGTATGATTTTATGTACATTCATGCTTTTCATGACTTCACGATTGGCAGCTGGGTCGTGTTTTATGGCGACCTCATGGGCACAACCACTTTTTTAATTGGTTGGTTTCCTGTGGTGGTTCATCTATATGTGATATATGAGCACATAATTCATCATCAATAAATTGCTAGTCTTTGGGTACCTGAGAGGCTGTCTAGTCAGTTAACTAGTATTCAGATGATTACATGCGGGATTTCAATGCTCACTCGCATAATAAAAGTATTATTAGGCAGATGCATTATTGTATGTTATGGACCTTAGAATCAATTAATTATTTCAGGGGCAGTCCGTGTCGAGTCTGTTAATAATAGCTTGTTTCATTTCTAGATCCAGGTTTCTATTAATATCGGTACCCAATCGAATACATCTCATCTTACTCTCGTATATTCGCACGTTTATAGATTCATAGATATCGGATAGAACACGTCGGGGAGTATTATTACTGGAATTTATTGTACACCTGAATGGGGTAACCTGTGGGTTACCTTGGAAGTGTGTTTACTCTCCAGAGATCGTTCATTGTGATTCTATTGGACATGTGTATGTTATATATTATATTACCGGTTTTCGACCTACCTGCGTAGGCCGACTCCAGTGTATGTTACAAGCGGGCAATATTAATTACCAGGATCACAGCTATAGCCTAGCATAGATCTATAGGATGTGTACTTTCGTATCCTGGTACATCCGGCATTCAAAAAGTACCTGCGGCTCACCGTACAAGGGAAGGTGTATCAGTTCAGAGCAATGCGGTTTGGTCTGAACTTGGCTCCCTGGGCATTCACTCGAATAATGAACTCGATAATGTCATACTTCGGAGCTCATTCATCTGCAGTAACGTCTGTTTGCTTGGACGACATTCTACAGAGATACGGCAACAGAATTATTCTTCAGAATGATGTTCAGAGTCTGCTTCTATTACTTCAACATCTCGTTTTCATCGTAAACAAGAAAAAGTCGGATCTAACTGCGTCCAAGTCGTCGATTCACTTGGGAATGAGCTTCGAGACTCGCAACAATCTGGTTCATCTGCTGTTACCCAGAGCGAAATTAGTCAGTTGTTATGCTCGCTTTTGTCTACACTCAGACGCATTAACAGCGAGGGAATTCATGCAACTGTTGGAACTGTGCAGAGCGGCTATGGATCTTATTCCGATGGACCGCCTGTGCACACGTCTCCTCCAGATATTCTTTACTCAGAACGGGAGTGTGAAGATGCTTTTGCTCAAAACCAGTCTTGTTTTAACAGACCAAGTAAAACAAAGGATTCAGATTTGGGCAGATATTCAGTGGTTAACTCAAGGAGTTCTGCTGCAACTGCCGGATCCGTCTTTCACGATTATGACGGATGCGAGTCAGACGGGTTGGGGCGTGACCCTAAATCCCGCAGACTTGAAGTGTCAGGGTCTTTAGGGACCCTCGGTTCCAGGAGAAACACATAAACATCAAAGAGATGATGTCAATTGGGCTAGCGCTACAGCATTGGATTCACATAATAGCGAACGTTCATGTTCAGATTTTGTTGGACAACTCGACAGTAGTAGCGTACATCAGGAACCAGGGCGGCACTCATTCATTTCCGTTATGTGAACTAATGGAGAATATTCTCCTATATGTCATGAATCATCATATTCAGCTTTCTGTCCGTCATATACCGGGTCATCTGAAGATATTAGCAGACTCGCTCTCTCGGAAAAGTCGCATTTTGCAATCAGAGTGGACGCTCAACAAGCGAGTATTCGGGCAGATTTGCTACCAGTGGGATCGCCCTGTGATAGATCTGTTTGCGACGCATTGGAACAATCAGTTACTGACATTCGTGTCGCCATGCCCAGATCATTGAGTGTACGCAGTAGATGCTCTGTTGATCTCATGGGAATGAATGATAGGATATGCGTATCTTCCAACTCCGTTGATTCAGCAGATTCTGTTAAAGATCAAACGGTCTGGTTCTCGTTGCGAAATCCTACTAGTAGCACCTCTGTCATCACCGAAACCTTGGATCAGTCTCAAGTTTCTGTTATGGGAAGTTCCCCAGAAGCTTCCTCCACGAGAGGACCTTTTTTATCTGGGGAAGTATTTGTTCTTCACATCCCTCTCTGCCCCTAGTGGCATTATGGAGTCGGTTAGATGTGAGGGAGCCTTGCGGTTTCTATATTATTTGATGACTAACACAAGAACGATTAAAGTAATGCGGCTGAGGGAGGGTTCGATATGTCTTCAAATCCCCCTCCCCCCTCCGACCACCCCCCCCTCCTCCCCCTCCCACTGCCAATGTATTAAGAGACGATTACCGGGCAAGACGTAGTTTTCTTCCCGTAAGTCTTGTATGATTTTATGTACATTCATGCTTTTCATGACTTCACGATTGGCAGCTGGGTCGTGTTTTATGGCGACCTCATGGGCACATCCACTTTTTTAGTTGGTTGGTTTCCTGTGGTGGTTCATCTATATGTGATATATGAGCACATAATTCATCATCAATAAATTGCTAGTCTTTGGGTACCTGAGAGGCTGTCTAGTCAGTTAACTAGTATTCAGATGATTACATGCGGGATTTCAATGCTCACTCGCATAATAAAAGTATTATTAGGCAGATGCATTATTGTATGTTATGGACCTTAGAATCAATTGATTATTTCAGGGGCGGTCCGTGTCGAGTCTGTTAATCATAGCTTGTTTCATTTCTAGATCCAGGTTTCTATTAATATCGGTACCCAATCGAATACACCTCATCTTACTCTCGTATATTCGCACGTTTATAGATTCATAGATATCGGATAGAACACATCGGGGAGTATTATTACTGGAATTTATTGTACACCTGAATGGGGTCACCTGTGGGTTACCTCGGAAGTGTGTTTACTCTCCAGAGATCGTTCATTGTGATTCTATTGGACATGTGTATATTATATATTATATTACCGGTTTTCGACCTATCTGCGTAGGCCAACTCCAGTGTACGTTAAAGCAGGCAATATTAATTACCAGGATCACAGCTATAGCCTTAGCTTTGAAGTGCCATTAAGCACCAATTTATTTATAATATTTAAGGACCTATATAAGTAATGGAATTTTGTTTATTTTGAAATTCTCACCTCTCATATTCCTTAAATTCAGATTACATATACACAAATTATACATCAAAATGAAGGTTGGGATGTATAGAACACGAAACACATATGTAATCGACTCATAGAGTCGACTGTAGGCACCACTGGTTCCTGGAAGTCTGCTACCGCATTCGCACCAGAACTGATAATAAAATAATATTTCATCAGAACAACTTGTGGCCAAATGTGCTTCATATATCCAAGAACAAAGCTAGGCATTCAAAACACTTTCGAATACAGTGATAGGACTGCATTTTGGAAAAGGACAACACTGTCTGCATTTTTTATTGAAGATGGTTTCCATGCTCGACAGACATGCGCAAATCATTCGTTACCACGAATTTCCATCGAAAAACAAAATCATTATTCTAAGAAATTTCAACAGGTATCATGATACCTTGCATTGAATATGGCAACTGTGCAATCTCTATCTAATAACAATATACTGTATGAAGGCGATCTTTTTCATTATTTGATTTTAGACGGCGTTGTTTTCACATGATTTTTCTGTCCGATGACGTCGAGCGGAAATCGAAAGTACACTCATACGTAAACAAAAGCAAAGGCTTTGGAATTTTCCCCAATGCAGCTCTGTCGCCGTGTTTTGAAGAAATTTTATCCCCTAGCTTTGTTCTTGGATATATAAAGCACATTTGGCCACAAGTTGTTTTCTTGAAATATGATTAAATTATCAGTTCTGGTCCGAATACGGCAGCAAACTTCCAGGAACCAGTGGTGCCTACAGTCGACTCTATGAGTCTATGAATATGAGAGGTGAGAATCTTCAAAATAAACAAAATTTCATTACTTATATAGGCCCTTAAAACCTGGGTGCCTGTTCGACCAATATTTATAATGTTATTTGGTACCGCTTTACTGATTCCAGAGCGCTCCCCTCTTTTTTGAAGAAGAAGAAGATTCCTTCAAAAAAGGGTGGGGGGATTTTCTACCTCTCCTCCAGTTTGATAAGTATGTAACTATGAGTGAAGCAGTTTTGTCTGTAATATCCTGTATACAGCTTGTGTTTTATTGTATATGGCATATGTTTGTGGGGGATATCCTCTCATTCTCAAATATACCATCCTAATTTTTGGGGCTTAGCCCGGACTAGCCTTAAAAATTGGGAACTCGTTACATCCAAATTAGTATAGTCTTCATGCTAAGAATAAGGAATTACTTGAATTGGGCTCCTTATATTTTTATACTGTACCAATGACCCAGACATAGCTGGTGCTAACTCTTAAAATCTAGGGCCAAACACAAATTTTGCCCCCCAATCCCCAAAATTTGCATCTAAAACCAAAAGAAATCATGTCCTGAAGGACCTCCATACTTTGCCCCTACTGCGCATGCACAGTGTCAAGGACGCTCCGAAATTGGCGCCAATCACCATTCTTTGTTTGGCCCTTCATCAGTCAACATCTCACTGATCTTTGTGCTTGTAAATCTCAGTTTAAAGGATGCCAGACACATAATTATTGGAGAAATGGTGATTCTAAGGAAGATATAGAAGGAGGAGAGGAAAAAGGAGTGACAGAATGTTATCAGGGCTGTAACTTAAAATTTTTTAATGAAATCATGTTAAGTTACCTATTTTCGAGGCAGCAGCCATTTTGTTGTCATTCTGGTTATTTAGTTACACTGATTTTTCAGTGTTTTCCTCTCTCCCTTTCCTTTAAGTCCCCTCTTGCTATTCTCCCATGCTTTTGGCATAGTTTCTGTAATTATTATTACTAAAATTTCTTGGGAGTTTTAGCTGTATAACAGAATGAATTCTGTTCTTTCCCCATGTTTACGTCTTCACCTACGGGTGGTTAGGCGTTGTGTTCTGCATCTACCATCTGATGTTCTGCAGTTTCTTCCCTGGAAGTCTCTGTTTTGCATCAGATAGTGTATTTTTGGTAACTGATTCCAGGCCTGGGTGCCTGGAGTCTTATTTTAGTGTTTTTACACTCATTGTTTACATTTACCACAGCCCTCTGTGTGAGGGGGGGATTTCTTGAAAATAATATCTTGATGTTATTTTAATCATAACTAGATACATTATTATTGTTCGTAAGTGTTGAATAAATTGTTTAAAATATTTTTAAAATTTTTGTCCACACTTAGGCTTGGGATCCATTGGGGCTCAACGTTACTTTTCAGAAACTTGGGCTGTTCTGAAAAAATAGTTTTTCAAAATATTTTGATTTCAATTATTTTTTCTATATTAATGGATCATATTATTATTATGTATTTTGATTGCCAGGGGTTGGTGCGAGTACCAGGACTTTGTTTTCTTTTCACATTGAAAGGATTTTGATCAATTGTAATAAGAGGAAGTCTTCCTCTGACTTTTATAATCATTCTATATGTGGTCAGTGTACTCGCATTAACTCCTGTTCTGTATCGTATGATTTCGATGACAACATGGGATGCGTATGTCACGGTATGTTAGTGGGGAATTGGACACTCCAGTCCTTTCCCCGCAGGGTCACTCTACTTTATCAATTTCTATTTCAGACGATCAAGATTAGGGTGATGTATCTGTGATGTCTTCCAACAGTGTGCCTCTGTCGTCACAATTAATGAAGGGCTAGCGGAAAAGTGCTCATGTAAATACGCCAAATGCCTAAGAGGACCCTAGTAGGTTCGACGGCCTTTGACGTCCGCTAGCTCGCCCGGTGTAGCGTCCATTCATCGAATGGTTCGGCAGCCGGGTTCGTCCGTTGCGGTCTAGAAGGAGTTTTGGGGTGATGCGAGCACTATAAATCAACCAAATGCACACCCAGTGACGGCGGATTAGAGGGAGAACGGAGGAAGCCTTTTAGTCCGGTTCATAGCTCGTTCTGGTCCATCCAGACGGCGAGCGAGAGAGGCCCCTCTCTCGTACAACAACATCTGGCCCCAGATGTTGTGGTACAAAATGTTTCGCATTCGGAGCATACGTCCGTCGCTCGGGACGCTCCGACATATAGGCAGTCCGGAGTAGACTGTCAATAAGGCTTCCTCATTCTCATGGTAGCGCACACGACCGCTCTTGGCTACGTGACCTCGGATATCCAGTCAGCTTCGCCAGTCAGAGAATCATCGGCGACCAGGTCACACCATCCGGTAGCCAGGGACACGAGGCCTGCAGACTCCGGATGTTCGCATAGGAAAGTGTGCGGGAGTCAACGTACACGGAGCTTCCGGCGGCAATGCATCATAAGACCGCTATTGCACAGGCCTCGGGAATGGACGTGCTTTTCCTAAATAGCACAGCTTATCGCAGCATCCCAGCATCAACTGAATCTGTCGCATATTTTTTATCCGACGATGCTGGGTCGGGACACTCCGCGGAAGCGGGTACGGACGTCCGAAAATTTCATCTGGTCCGACGGGATTCCGAAAGGGATTCGGAGGATTTCGAGCTTTCCCTTTCGGAACAACATATGCTGTTGTGTATGTCATCTGACTTGATCTTCTACAGCTTCTTTCGTCGGACCAGAATGCTGCGATGCCGGATAAGAAACTGATAGCGTCGGTGAAATTTTTGGTTCGGTTCAGGGACATCGTCCCTCAGTTCCGATATAGTCCAATAATGTCACACAAACTTTCAATTTATTGAACGACGCTATATATATTATTATTATATGCTTGCTATTACCAAGCATTTCTGGTTTCTTGTTCGCAAAGTTACGGAGATGTCTTTCAAAAGTGTGCCTCTGTCGTCATAGTTAATGAAGAGCTAGCGGCAATAAGTGCTCATGGAATATGTCTATCGCCTAAGAGGTCCCTTGTAGGATCGACGGAGTGACATTCGCTAGTTCACCCGGTGTAGCGTACATTCATCGAATGGTTCGGCTGCCGGGTTCGTCCGTTGCGGTCTAGGAAAGAGATTTGGGTGATGCGAGCACTATAATTACTTTAGTACTCACCCAGTGACGGCGGATTGAGGACAGATCGGAGGAAGCCTGTTAGTCCGGTTCCTGGCTTGTCCAGGTCCGTCCGGGCTGTGAGCGAGAGAGGTCTCTCTCTCGTCCAACAACATAGGGGACCGCATGTTGTGGTTCAGATATTTTACCTTCGGAGCATATGTCTGTTGGTCGGGACGCTCCGTTATATTGACAGTCCGAGAGACTGTCGATAATGCTTCCTCATCCTCACAGCAGGGCACACGACCGCACATTGGCTACGTGACCTCGAGTATCCGATCAGTTTCGTCATTCAGTGATTCCACGGCGAATAGGTCACGCCATCCGGTAGCCAAGGGACACGAGGCCTATACACTCCGTTCGCTCGCATATTAGTAGTATGCACGGGGTAACGATCACGGAGCTTCTAGCGGCAATGCATTGTAGGACCGCTTCTCCACAGGCCTCAGTGACGGACGTGCTATCCGAGTTAGCACAGTTTTTTCGCAGCATCCCAGCAATTGACAGTTTCTTAGTCGAATCAGGAATTATCTGACGGCGCTGGGTCGGTGCGGTCCGCGGTTGCATCAGGTACGGACGACCGAACGCTTTATAGGGTCCGACAGGATGGCGAAAGGGATTCGAAAGATTTCGAGTTTTCCCTTTCGTAGCATCGGAAGCTGCCATTCATATCTTCTGGCATTATCTTCCAGTGATTGTTATTTCGGACTACATTGCTGCGATGTTGGATAAGAGACTTATAGCGTCATTGGACACGGAATTTTGGATTGGTTCAGGGACATTGTCCCTGACTTACCGACACAGTCCAATATTGTCATTAGAACATGTGTATTATTTATTGACGCTATATATGCATATAAGCCTGCTACCAAGCATGATAGTTTAGTTTCTTGTCCGCAATGCTCATTTCTGCCTTTTTATCATTTATACGAATAATTTATTTTGGCAGAGCAGGGCATACCGAGAGTTCATATGCGTCTAGACGGCGTGGTTAAAGACTGGAAATATTCTTTTTCGCCGTCTATGTCTTTTCCAACCACAATGTTGGAAACGACAGTGATGTCTAGTAGACTTAACTTAGATGCTTTATCATACGTAATCCACCTTACTGAGGCGTTATCATTACGTCTTCAAGAAAAGAATTACGGGATATTATCCTCAATGTGATTTCTTTTGAGGGCAGTAGTTTGTTCACGTATAACTCCGCCCTTCAGTGGCTGATTGGAGTTGGTTAGACGTGACGCAGCCCTAGCTACATCCACGCGCGTGGATAGTAAGGTGAAGAACTCTCTCAGAGTCGCTTCGTTCTCGGAGAAGCTTCTCTTCGACGGCAACTTTTCAGCAATCCATGAATTGCTCGATTTACATGTTCTCTTGTCTATCTAGTGTTGCAAGAGATTCAGACTGGGGCAAACATTCGGTGGTTGACTCAGAGAGTGCCACTGCAGTTGCCGGATCCGAGTGTTATAATTATGACGGTGGCCAGTCAAACAGCTGGGATATAATATTGATCCCAACGGATTCGAAGTGCCAGGGTCTTTGGGTTCCGCAGTTTCTAAGCAAGCACTTATCTTCCGCGGAATAATGTTTTTTAGGCTTGCTTTATGTCATTGGATGAACATTATTCAGAAACGCATGTCCAAATCCTGTCCGTTAATTCGACAGTAGTGGCGTATCTCCGGAACCAGGGAGGCACTCATTCGTTTCCGTTATTCAATTTAATGGAAAGAATCCTTCTGTTTGTTATAGTACACCAAGTTCTGTTTCGGTCCGTCATATTCCGGGTCGTCTGATTGTTTTACCGGACTCCCGTTCACTTATGAGTCGCTTGTTGTCGTCAGAATGGACTCTCAACAAACAAGTATTCAATCAGATTTGCTATCAATGGGAGCGCCCAATGATAATTTATTTACGACACAGCTTGCTAATCAATTGCAGACGTATGTGTTTGCTTGTCCGGATCTCTGAGCGAATGTTGTTAACGCTCTATTGATCTAATAGGACGGAATGATAGGATATGCGTATCCTCCGGCGCTGTTGTTTCAGCAGGTATTGCTAAGATAAACAACCACAATACATTTCTGTTGATAGCATCTCTGTCTTCACAGAGACCGTGGGTAAATTTACTCTGATGTCTACTGTGGGACTTAACGCGAAATCTTCCTTAATGAGAGGATCTTTTTTCGCTGGGTAAAATCGTGTCATCTTTATCACAACCCGCAAGGTCGCAACCTTCACGTATTCCGTTGTGTGGTCCGTATTGCATTGTAAGCATTGTACTGGACGAGCTTTGAATGCGATTTCTTACTATAGGAGATCCTCTTCTTCGCTATTCTATGCGGCTAAAGTGGAGGCTCTTCCGTCGTTGGTGTAGGGATCACTATGTTCATATTGTTGATCCCTCCATACTACTCATTGCAACTTTTTAGTATACTTGTTTGACAAGATATACTGCAGCCTGTTCTTATTAAGGTTATAGGTTTATGTTACCTCATACCTATGCACTCTATGATAGTTTACAATTGAGTCTTATGTCTCTTTATCTAAGTCAGTTAGTAACTTTTTGATAAATAGACTTAGAATCATTAGATTAAATTCCTATATGGAATTTAACTTCGGTTCTTATTTAGCTAAGTAATCATTTGAGCCTCTGGAAACAGTAGTTTTCAAATTCTGACCTTTTAGACAGTAATTCTGTTGGCTTCTCTTTTACTGAAGAGTCAGTGAGTTTCATGCACTATCGGTGGATGATTTTCACTTTTGTAGTTTCGGAATCACTACTTCCTTTACTATTTAGGTTGGATTTTTGCATAAGAGTTAGGCTCCTAATATCCGGAACCTATTGTTATTTAGGTCCTTCCGTCTTCGTACGGGCATAGGCCTTTACTCTGTCCGGTTAGAGTTTATGTATTTATAAACAGATATCTGTTTATTACTACAGGCGTAAACTTCTTCTGTCTTTGATGCCTATTAGAAGGACGTTACGCTCCATTCTATTGCTAATGGATTCAATTAGCTATCGATACTGCTTATGGTATATCTTTGACTCAGCAGTTGTGTTTGAGATTTCGGCTCATGAAGTAAGAGTTCTTCTACATCTTGGGCTTACATTAATAGTGTCGCTATTATAGATTTTTGAAGGCTGCTCATTGCGCTCAGCCATCCACATTCATGAATTTTTTATCTCAGAAATATTGAGTCCATTTCTGGAGGCCTCTATTGTTAGGTCTATTATCTACTGCTCAGAATGTCATTCACTTAACAGTTGCTACTATAGCTAGGTAGGCTGTCTGTTTCGGCAGTGACTCCGTTCTGCTGCCCTCTTCGCTCTGGGCTATTTGACCCAGGGCAAGAAAAAGGGGGGGGGGGAGGGTGTTCCCTTGGGTCACCTGTTTTTCTATGAAAGCAAGGGGATACCTCCTCCGGAGTTAGTAATTCTGAGCTGTTATTGGGATGGTTGTTTAGTGAGAAGTTTATGTTTTAAAAATTCATTCAAGTCTTAGTTTTTAAAGTATAGCTTTTGAATATAGCACGTGTCAACGGGCATGATTATGCAATCCTCAGACACTTTTATAAAGAGTCTCTATTCTCTAGACTTTATTTATTGGCTTACTTTAAAAATTATTAGTATAAGGATTATACTAGATATTAATAGAGTACATGGATGTATGATGCTCAATTTTGGAAGGTGTTGTATCTTTCTAATTTATCATAAATAAGAAAGATACATGTAAGGCCTATTACTTCTTTTTCCCTAGAGGGAATGACTCTATTTTATATTATTGAGCGTATTCCATCTTGCTGTATGTCCTTGGCCCTCCAGCCTTTTTACTATTCAGCTATGTCTGGGTCATTGGTACAGTATAAAAATGTTAAAAAATTTATAGTAATTTATATATTTTTTATACTTACCAATGACCCAGACGGGGATGGCCCTCCCAGGAGTTGGGAACTCTTACCTCCCCGCTGAGTACATAGCGCTTACCAGGCACTGGTTATTAGAATGATTAATGGCGCCAATTCCGGAACGTCCTTGACACTGCGCATGCGCAGTAGAGGTGAAGTGTGGAGGGCCATTCAGGACATGTTTTCTTTGGTTTTAGATGCAAATTTTGGGGATTGGGGGGCAAAATTTGTGTTTGGCCCTATATTTTAAGAGTTAGCACCAGCTATGTCTGGGTCATTGGTAAGTATAAAAAATATATAAATTACTATAAATTTTTTAACTTCTTCGAGCGGTTCACGGACATCGCTCCTGTGTTTCCGTCTCAGTCCAATAATGTCACAAGGACATTTGAATTATTGAACGATGCTATATTCAAGCTTGCTTCCAAAACAGGAAAAGCGGGTTTCTTGTCCGCCAATGCTCTTAACCTGCCTTTCATTAATGCAAGGAATAAATTCGATACGGCAGGACAGGGTATCCTGAGAGTTCCTCTGCGTATGGACGACGAGGCGGAAGACTTAGAATTATCATTACCGTCGTCTACGTCTATCCCAGCCGCGGTGTTGGATATAACTATTTCGTCTAACAGAGCCAGTTTAGACGCTTTATCTTACGCAGACCACCTTACAAAGGCGTTATCACTGCGTCTTCAAGGGAAAGAATTCCAGGATGTTCAATCCTCTTTAAGACTTCTTTCAAGGGCAGTAGCTTATTCCACGTGTAACTCCGCCCTTTCAGTGGCAAACCTGGAGTTGGTTAGACGTGACGCAGCCCTAGCTACATCCACACTCGTGGATAGTAAGGTGAAGAACTCTCTCAGAGTCGCTTCGGTCTCCGGAGAACTTCTCTTCGACGGCAAGCTTTCTGCAATTTACGATAAAATTACTAAGAAAGCTTCGGATTCTCTGCTGTTTAAATCCGACGGACATGGCAGATAAGAGTAAGACAGGCACTTCTGGGTCTAATGCGCCCAAGAGAGGTTCCTATAGAGGTTCCGGTGCGTCCTCTTGGTCTTATTCAAGAGACCATCAAGGCAGCGACTCACGTGCGGGATGTCCTTCGGGCCGGGACAATCGGTCGGACGCCCCGAGGTCGACGGGACGAGGTGCGGTCGTGGAGGACGTGGTTTCTCCTCCTGCAGGCCTCGCAGGTCCAGGAGGTGATGGCTTCAACCTCTATCGCGTTCCGGTTGGCGGAAGGTTGTCGAGTTTTTCAGAAGTGTGGGTGTCGATTATGGACGACCCTTGGGTGAGAGGGGTGATTTCGGAAGGTCTAAGAATATCCTTCAAACGAAAGCCTCCATTAACTCGAAGTCCAAAATGGACTCAACTTCCGTCAAATCCGCAGAAAAGAGACGCTCTGTTATCAGAGGTGCAGTCTCTTTTAATGAAGAACGCGGTAGAGGTCGTAGAAAACCAGGAAACACCGGGATTCTACAGCCATCTGTTTCTGGTTCCGAAACCAGATGGCTCGTTCCGTCCAGTCATAGATTTGAGCTGGATAAACAAGCTGATCGTCGCTCCGAAGTTTTATATGGAGACGATTCGATCGGTCAGAGCGAGTATTCGGGTGAACGATTATGCTACAAGCATAGATCTCAAAGATGCATACTTTCACGTCATGGTACATCCGACATTCAGAAAGTATCTACGCTTCGCAGTTCTAGGAGTGGTGTATCAATTCCGGGCGATGTGCTTCGGATTGAACCTAGCACCCTGGGCTTTCACTCGGGTAATGAACTCGGTAATGATGTATTTCCGAGCTCATTCGTCTGCGGTAATGTCGGCCTACCTGGACGACATTCTTCAGAGGTACGGCAACGAGTTAACGCTTCAGAACGATGTGCAGAATCTGCTTCTATTGGTCCGACGTCTCGGTTTTATAATAAACGAGGAGAAGTCGGATCTGGTGCCGTCCAAGTCATTCACACATCTGGGAATGAGCTTCGAGACGCACAACAATCTCGTTCGTCTGCCGTTAACCAGAGCGAAATTAGTCAGTTGTTACGCTCGCTATTGTCTTCACGCAGACAAAGTCACAGCGAGGGAGTTCATGAGACTGATAGGTCTGTGCAGAGCCGCTGCGGATCTCATTCCGATGGGGCGGTTACGCACTCGTCCTCTCCAAATTTTCTTGACTCAGAATTGGAGTGTGAAAATTCATTCGCTCGACATAGACGTTCTATTGTCAGATCAAGTGAAACGAGAGATTCAGACTTGGGCAAACATTCAGTGGTTAACTCAGGGAGTTCCGCTGCAGTTGCCGGATCCGAGTTTTACGATTATGACGAACGCCAGTCAAACAGGTTGGGGTGCATCATTGATCCCAACGGATTCGAGATGCCAGGGTCTTTGGGATCCGCAATTCCTATGCAAGCACATAAACATCAAGGAAATGATGTCAATTTGGCTTGCGTTACGTCATTGGATGGACATTATTCACAATGCTCATGTCCAAATCCTGTCCGACAATACGACAGTAGTGGCATATATATGGAACCAGGGAGGCACTCATTCAGTTCCGTTATTCAATCTAACAGAAAGAATCCTTCTGTTTGCTCTAGAACATCAAGTTCTACTTTCGGTCCATCATATACCGGGTCGTCTGAATGTACTAGCAGACTCCCTTTCACGAAAGGGTCGCTTGTTGCCATCGGAGTGGACTCTCAACAAACAAGTATTCAATCAGATTTGCTACCAATGGGAACGGCCAATGATAGACTTATTTGCGACACATCTCAAAAATCAGTTGCAGACGTATGTGTCTCCGTGTCCGGATCCAAGAGCATTTGCAGTAGACGCTCTGTCGATCCCTTGGGACGGAATGATAGGATATGCGTATCCTCCAACGCCGTTGATTCAGCAAATATTGCTAAAAATAAAACAATCTCAATGCAAGATTCTGTTGGTAGCATCTCTGTCTCCACAGAGACCATGGATAAATCTACTCAGGTGTCTGTTGTGGGACCTACCGCGAAAGCTTCCTCCACGGGAGGATCTTCTTTCGCAGGGGAAACCGCATCAATTTCATCACAACCCGCAAGGTCTCAACCTTCACGTTTTTCCATTGTGCGGTCCTTCTTGCATGGCAAGCACTTTACAGGACGAGCAGTGGATGCGATTTCTAACTGTAGGAGGACCTCCTCTTCGCTAAACTATGCGGCTAAGTGGAAGGTTTTTCGTCGTTGGTGTAGGGATCATTCTGTTGATATTTTCGATCCCTCCATACCAGACATTGCAAACTTTCTAGTATACTTGTTTGACGAAATCAAACTGCAGCCTGTTACTATTAAGGGTTATATGTCTATGTTATCTGATACCTATGCACATCATGATAGTTTACAAATTGGATCTAATGTCTCTTTATCTAAGTTAGTTAGAAACTTCTCGATAAATAGACCCAGAACTCTTAGGTTAATTCCTAAGTGGAATTTAGCTTGGGTTCTTCTTAAACTGAAGGAAAAGCCATTTGAACCTCTTGGGATAGTAGATTTGAAATCCTTGTCTTATAAGACAGCTTTTCTCTTAGCTTTCTCTTCTGCTAGAAGAGTCAGTGAGCTTCGTGCACTGTCGGTGGATGATTCTCACTATCGTAGTGTCGGGAACACTATCACCTTCACTACTAATGTGGGATTTTTAGCTAAGAATCAGGCTCCTAATAAATATCTGGAACCTATTGTTATTAAGGCCCTTCCGTCTTCAGACGGGCGTAGGCCTTTACTCTGTCCTGTTAGAGCGTTACGTATTTATAAACAGAGATCTCAGTTTATCAGAAAGGGACGAAAACGTTTCTTTCTGTCTCTGATGCCTAATAGAAAGGACATTTCGGTCCATTCTATGGCTAGATGGATTCAATTAACTATCCGTACTGCTTATGAAAATTTATCTTCTTCTCAGCAGTCTGTGCTTAAGATTTTGGCTCATGAAGTAAGAGCTCTTTCTACATCTTGGGCTTACGCAAATAGTATTGCTATTACAGATTTAATGAAGGCTGCTTATTGGTCTCAGCCATCCACATTCACAAATTTTTATCTCAGAAATATTGAGTCCATTTCTGGAGACCTGCATTGTTTAGGTCTGTTATCTGTTGCTCAGAATGTCGTCCACTAAACAGTTGCAACTATAGTTATGCAGGCTTTCTGTTCCAGCAGTGACTCCGTCCGGCTGCCCTCTTCGCTCTGGGCTATTTGACCCAGGGCAAGGGGAAGGGGGGGGGGAGGGTGTTCCCTTAGGTCACCTGCTTTATAGTGAAAAGCAAGGGAATTCCTCCTCCGAAGTCAGTATTTCTGAGTCGTTCCCGGGATGGTTTTAAAGTGTAATATTAATATTAAAAATTCATTCATGTCATGTTTTTAAAGTGTAGCTTGGTGTGAAGCATTTGTATATGTCAAGTGTCAAACGGGCATTAATATACAATCCTCGGACACTTTTAAAGAATATAAAGAGTCTCAATTCTGGACTAACTTTATTTATTGGCTTACTTTAAAAATAATTAGTATAAAGGGTTATACTGGATGTTAATAGAGAACATGAATGTTATTGTGCTCAATTATGAAGGGTATTGTATCTTTCTAATTTATCATAAATAAGAAGGATACATGTAAAGCCTAATACCCCTTTTCTCCTTGAGGGGTTGACTCTATATTATATAGTTGAGCTTATTGGATTTTCGTCTATGTCCTAGGCCCTCCAGCCTTTTTACTATTCAGCTATGTCTGGGTCATTGGTACACTATAAAAATGTTAAAAAATTTATAGTAATTTATATATTTTTTATACTTACCAATGACCCAGACGGGGATGGCCCTCCCAGGAGTTGGGAACTCATACCTCCCCGCTGAGTACATAGCGCTGACCAGGCACTGCTTGCAAGAATGGTGATTGGCGCCAATTTCGGAACGTCCTTGACACTGCGCATGCACAGTAGGGGCAAAGTATGGAGGTCCTTCAGGACATGATTTCTTTTGGTTTTAGATGCAAATTTTGGGGATTGGGGGGCAAAATTTGTGTTTGGCCCTAGATTTTAAGAGTTAGCACCAGCTATGTCTGGGTCATTGGTAAGTATAAAAAATATATAAATTACTATAAATTTTTTAACTTTCTGTATAGAGAGACATACATATAATTCCTTTTAAATTTAATTTCCTTTCACCTTGGATTACAGGCTTGGAACTATGTTGGTCTACTAATTCTAAAGGCCTAGGCCCTCTGCCTTTTTACGATTCAGATAGTCTGGGCCATTGGGTTATAGTATAAAATATTA
Source organism: Pictodentalium vernedei (assembly GCA_031216915.1). NCBI lineage: Eukaryota > Metazoa > Mollusca > Scaphopoda > Dentaliida > Dentaliidae > Pictodentalium > Pictodentalium vernedei. The sequence continues at coordinate 191,223,684 of CM062289.1, forward strand.
TAAATTTAAAGTAATTTGTATATTTTTTATACTTACCAATGGCCCAGATGGAGATGGCCCTCCAATGAGTGGGCACTCATACTTTCCCGCTGAATTGTTATGTAGTACTCTCTTCCACAAAGAATGATGTTGGTGCCAATTCCAGTCACTTCCTGACGACTGCGCATATGCAGAGAGTAAATGTATGGAGGACCAGATAGGACTTTTAATTTTTGGTTTTGCAAGCAAATTTGGGGGGATTGGGGGGGGGTTCAAAATTTGTGTTTGGTCCTTGATAACTTGTGAGTTAGCACCAGCTACCTAGTATGGGCCATTGGTAAGTATAAAAAATATACAAATTACTTTAAATTTATAATTTTTAAGGGCATTGGACTCCATTACTGGACCTATGATTAGCAGTCTGGCAGTCAGGCTTGCCTGGAAACCACTGCCAGAGTACTAATAATGTAACTTGCATGTGTATTGAAACATTTTGAGCACCAGTGTTTTGATAAAAGAAAAAAGTTGTCAGAGGCAGAATTAGGCCATTATTAATTATACAATAACATGGTTTTGGGGGCATTGGGCTCCATTATTGGACCTACATCAGTGATTAGCAGCCTGACAGTCGCTAATGACTGTAGGGCTGTTAAACCGCTGATGTAGGTCCGATAATAGAGCCAAATAATGTTATTATTATTATTATTATTATTATCAAGATCATATAAAAATCACACATACGATTCCACTGTTCCAACCAATCTGTAAACGTTTTTATTCCATAAGTTTTCTCTCTTTTTGTGTTTGCCAGCTTAGATTCACTTTCCCATTTTTTGCAAATCATCTTCATTTAATTTGGAAGACTGAGAGTGAGACACTTTGACAGTTTGTCTGCAAACAAACTGTTTACAGAAGTTAACAACTTGATGTCATCGTCACTGCATGTGTGGGCCAAGGGCACTAATGGCTATTTTTAGTCATTAGGGCCCAGTGGGAAATTCCAGTGATCATTTTAGCAGTGGAACTAATTTCATGTTAATGTGCTAGTAATAATTAAGAGATAATGGTCTGACAATTGTTTTGTTTTCAGATATATGGAGTATCTTAATGAAAACAATCAGTGTTTAATGGTAGTTTTTAGTTACAACATGGCTTTTTGTTTAGACAGTTGAGAATTACCAAAACTATGTTGGGATACAAACAAATCAATCCAAAGATATTGATGGTTAGTTTACTACAACAAATCAGCGACCAGCCAAAGTGTTTTTCTTGTTGGTACAGGCTGGCATATGCATCTGAAAAGCTGACATGAAGGCCAGTACCGGTATAGTTAACAATTTTTAGTCTTAGTGGCTGTTGTTAATAGGTGTGTGATCATAATTGCTACATTTATGTGTATAGAAGCAGCATGGTGTTACACAGAGTATAGTTGTAAGTAAGGTTCCCATGGGGTCTTCAGAGATCTTCAAAAGTCTTGAAATTTGAAGAAAAAAATTAAAGATTCTTGAAAATCCTTCATTTTAACTCCTTGCATGCTGTTGACAGATATTCCTGCCCAGGTCAGGAAATCTCTTGCCACTTAAACAAATAAAATTTGAGCAAATTTAAGACAATTTTCTTCCACAAATTGTTTTGTCTTTTTGACCAGCAATTTCTTGAGTCAAACCTTTATGAAGTTTTCTTCAAATCTAGTCATGGCTGCTGTAAAACTAAAGACTAAATTTGATAAAAAATATTTGAAAAATACTTAGCAGGTTAAGAGTTAAAGTATGGGCCTTGCAAAATCCTGAAAAATGCAGATATCAGGAAACGTCTTTATTTATTTTATGAAGAGAAGTACCAAATCAGCCTCTGTATCCTGTTAGTGTGAGTTACCTCAAAAAGTCTTGAATCTGTTTTTTCTCTATCTTTGAAAAATATTTAATTTGCAGTGAAAGGGTCTTGAAAATCATTGAATTTTTCCCCCACAAAAAGTGCAGGAACCCTGTTCTAATGAGGCTAAGTCTGGTCCATGTAATATATGTTGGCCACATGTTCAGGATTCTAAGGCATCACTGCTAATTTATTGTACACTTGGTTTCATGTGTGCCTATGTAAACAGTATTAATACTGAAACTGCAGTGTCTTTTCAACAATGTGTTTATGTGGTTGTCATAAAAAAAATTCCAAATTTATCCCAATTCTTTATACAAATATTTTTTAAACTCATCTATCTTTGAGTTAATGTGTACCAATTGCATTGAATTTATAGTGATCTTAGTTTAAACATTTTGTTTGGAACCTCAACTCATTAGAGATTTTCTGCAAATAAATAAATTTGGTGGAACTTGTAGGAACCCCATGTACAGCTTGTGGAGAGTGTATTATCACTAAATCACCCACAGGGTGGAGATTCCACCCAAGCAATAATTGCAAACAAGCCCAAGTAAAGTTCCAGCCCATGGACATCTGGATTAAACCTGGAGGTGCATTGGCTGAAACATTGCTTATGTCTTTTGTCCATATGTACAAAATTTGAAAGTGATAGTTTGGGTGATAACTCCCCTCCACAGGTGATTTAGTTACAATCCACTCTCCACGTCCTGTAAATATCAGGACTTGCTTATCCTTTTACCCAAATCTAACTTTTATAAAGAGTCTGCACTATTTACAAAATTCAATTATGAGTATTTTTTCAAATTTTTGTCACCAAAATATAGCTTAGCATTCATCAGTGGAATGGCTAATTGGGTTTGTAGCAGTTTGGAATCATAACTTATGTTTTTGGAACATTTTTAGTAAAGAATTTTTTTTCAAATGTTGTCTAGTAGTTCTGCTTGGGAAAAGGTTAAAACAACATTAGAACACTGAACATTTCCTTCTGTTTTCAGATGCACCAAAATCAAGTGATTTTCCACCAGAGATCTGCAAGCTAGAGAACCTAACAGAGTTAACTATGAGATTTCAGGGGATTACATTTGTTCCTGAAAAAATTGGTAAATTACAATCCCTAAAAATGTTGAACTTGAAGAATTGTCCATTACTAGAAGCACTTCCAGGAGCATTAGGAAACATTGACAAATTGAGAAGTGAGGTTTTCTTTGTTTTCATTATAAATTTGCATAATCATCCAGAGGTACAAAGTTTCATTTACATTTCTAACTGGACCATTGAATGATGTTTTATCTGCAGGGTCTGGAACCTTTATATGATTTATAAACTAGAACCACAAAGGGACATTTTATTTTCCTTTCAGAGATTGTTTTTTTAAATTTATCTCCTTTAAAACAGGGTTTGGATGCCACTCTTGGAAACTGGATAATACATGAAACTGAACAAAGCTGATTCCAAGACCTGGAAAAAGAGTTGTTTTGGCAGTACTGCAAATCATGGAAACTTGTCCGTTATTTTTGTTGCACTCGCAGCAGACATTTTGAGTGTAACCTTTTCAGTTCTTTTCTGGTGAATGCACTTAATTGGAGCATTATGAAAATATGTGTTTAAAATGGAACAAACATGCTTTAAAGTAGAATTACGGCAAGGGAATCATGCTGTCAACAAGTGGATATTGCTTTTACGAGAAATTGTGGTTTGTTTGTCGTTTGTTTATTTATTGGGGTTTAACAGTACTTTCAACAGCCAGAGTCAATCATAAGTTGTTGAAAGCATTCATGGTTAGTGAAGCCTGTTTTGTACATGTTTATTACTAAGACAGATTACAATGAGGGAGGAGTTTGGGGACTCAAATAGGGTTTTTGCATATTTTATTCACACCTTTGCAGGGCTCGCCTTGAGTAAAATGGTCGGGGCCTAAAAAAAGTGCCCCACATATTGAGGTCGGGGCCTTTTTGGGGCTGATTTTCCATTTTGTCCATTATTGTTAGTGCTTTTTTATGGAAAATGTCGGGGCTTGAAAAAAAGCCCCCAGCAAGTGCTCCTCGGGGATGATCTCGGGGCCTGGGCTGATCAGCCCCAACTCAAGGCAAGCCCTGCCTTTGACACGCATGAAATACAGTTAATACTCCACCAAGAGGCATTGATTTCCCCTGTACTCTACCTGAATTGTGTTCTGTATTTGTACCATGATTAACCCTTTACCTAACAAATCACCTGCATCCATCTGCGTAATTTGCAAATTTAGCAGTTAAAAAAATAAATTTTTCAAAATATTTCAACAAAACTATATCATGTGACCCCTCATTGGAATGGGCTCGATGAGCTCGTTCCAATGAGGGGGTCACATAATATGGTTTTGTTGAAATGTTTTTGAAAAATTTAAAAAAAATACTTATTAAAATAATAAATTTTGATATTCTCTGCATTTTGCCGATGCATTTCATTCATGTCATAACATCACTCAGATGCATAAGATCCTATCAGTTACATTCAAACATGATGTTGACGTTCTCTTCCAGATTCCAAGCGTGGTGTATCCAGCACATTTCCCAATGTCTGTATTGTATTGTACAGTAGAATCCTCTTAATTGAATATCCATTTTGCCAGTGAAAATTATTCTATTACCAGGAGTATACAATTAACAGGGATTTGGTCAGTTTCCTGTGTTCTGGAGGTAAACTGAGAATTTATTCTATTATATCTTGTTTGACAGAGCTCATAGAGCTCTGTCAAACAAGATATAATAGAATAAATGCCTGTATTGGATGTAGTGAGGCCAAAAAGGTTGATAAATAAGGGGAATTTGGTGTGTGTCACAGTAATCTTTTCGACATATTATAAAAATTTATATACAATTAACAGGAGTTTACTCTACAACCCATATGCAATTATTAACAGATCAAATTTGTACTGAAGGTATGGTAAATGGTTTTGTGTTTAAAAATTATATTCAGTTAACAGGGATATACAATTAAGAGATATCCAATTAAGTGGGCTCCACTGTATTATGTTGAATATGTATAGCCACCAGGGTATAATTTAACTTTTCATATTTAGTATTGGAAAACTGTAATTTTACTCAGAAAATTTTGTACAATCCCTTTTACTAACTGCAGCCATGAAGTGAATTACTTTTTTAACTTAAAATTGGCCTACCCATTTTAGAAGAGGTAAGAGATTTGTGTTTCAATTTTCTGATGGTTGCTGCAGCATTGTCAACATTTGCAATGAACTATGCACATCTATCATTGTTATATGTGATCTGCAGCTTCATCACGTTATCGTGTACATATGCCAAATCTCCTTTAAAATAATACACCTCTCACAATACACCACCCCACAAGTCTGTGTGATTTCTGTAATTTCGCATTGATTTTTGTGTTGCCTCCTTTAGTAGAGGTGTGAAATGAAACTTGATATATTATTTTTGTTTGGGGGATTGTATCCATATTACATTTGTGCCTCTAGAATGTAGCTCCCTTTGAGACCCACACCCATATATCCCACAGGGTCAAAGTCTATCTTTTGTTATGCTTTATAGTAAAATGTATTGGGCCTTGTTAAGATACAGATAAATGTATTTTAACCTCCATTAAATCATCATTTGTTCAAGAGTACCTTATATGATACATATACTATATAACATTCACTTACATATGTACCCCCATATCTCAAAGTCATTGTCCAGGTTGTTTATTAAACTTAAAAGTTCTATCGAATGTTCAATATTTCTTCCATATTTCATTTGCAGCTTCACCATGTAATGTCATTCAAATACATACATTCTTTGAAATACACACCTCACAACTACCTCCCACTCAACCCAAGTAATGGGAAATTTTGGGAATTTTTTACATAAGTAATGGTTTAAAATTTGTCTTGTCTTCATTAGTAGTGACAAGATATTGGTGGTAGTAATTAGTAAGAAATGGCATCAACTTTCTTATGAACTCAAAAGTCACCACAGGATTTTCCCATATTGCTTAGCACTTTTTTGATGTAACTGCCTCTAATATGCATGCTCCGAACCCCATCCCCTTTCCTCTATGTACAAAATTAACCCTCTAGCCAATGAATTGGCTGCATCTGCCCATGTAATATACAAATTTAGCAGTTGAAAAAATTATGTTGAAAAACAATTTTGAGCTCATTCCAGCAAGAGGTAATATGATATGGTTTTGCTGAATTTTCGTTTTAATTTGCAAAAAATAATATTTAAAGTAATAAATTTTGATTTTTTCAGCATTAGGTAAAGGGTTAAAATCATGTTCGAATGATTCTTCCATATATGGTGTACAGTGTTATCATGTATCCCCTTTTTGATACCCATACTCCAAAATCATTCCTCTCCCCACCTCCCCCTTCGTTCAAGGTTAATTTCTCCTTGTAAATCCTGGTTTTATTTTTTAGCTCAACTTTGACATAATCAAATTTGAGGCATTGTCATGCCCGTCATCCATCTGTCCATCTGGTCATCAACAATTCAATACGGCTCAGGGTAGAGGCCATATTTATGAACCGATCTTTACGAAACTTCTTGGGTACCTTTGTTATCACCGTGGGATGAGAACGAGTGTTTTTGGTTGTGGTCCAAAATTCAAGATGGCCACCGGCAGCCATTTTGTACCAAAATTAGTGCAATCTGTTTTTTGTACAGAACTTCTGTATGAAAGTTCTGATTTGAATAAATTTTTGTATGTTTGTAGGAATGTTTATTAACATGGAATACATAACATATAATACGGGTTTTTTTCTCATGCATAAGTTATGCTCTCCCAGTAGTATACAAAATGTTATATATTAATTGAACTATGTGATTGTAACCATTGTACTTCCTTATGCTACTGAACGAATAAATATCTAATATCTATCTACATCACATATAATACGTTTTTTTTTCTCGTGCATAAATTATGCAAATTAGATGAACTTTGATTTATTCAGTGCCATTTATAGACAGTAAGTACACATGTCAATATGGCTTGGGCATTAGGCTGTATTTATGAACTGATCTTCACGAAACTTCTTGGCTACCTTTATTATCACCTTGGGATGAGAACGAGTGTTTTTGGGTGAGCTTCAAAATTCAAGATGGCTGCCAGTGGTAATTTTATACCGAAATTAGATGTAATCAGTTTTTTGTACAGAACTTCTATATGAAGGTTCTGATTTGAATAAATTTTTGTATGAATGCTTAGTAACATGGAATACATAACATATAATACAGGTTTTTTTCTCATATATAAGTTATGCAAATTAGATGAACTTTGATTTATTCAGCACTACTTATGCACAGTTAGTACACATGTCTATATGACTTGGGCTAGAGGCTGTATTTATTAACCGACCTTCACGAAATTTCTTGGGTACCTTTGTTATCTATCACCTTGGAACGAAAATGAGAGTTTCGGGGTGTGGTCCAAAATTTCAAGATGGCCACTGGCAGCCAATTAGACAAAGTTTGATTTATTCACTGCCTGCTTATACACAGTACGTGCACATTTCAATACAGCTCTGGCCAGAAGCAGTATTTATGAACTGATCTTCACAAAAATTCTTGGGTACCTATATTGTCACCATAGAACAAGAACAAGTGATTTGGGGTTTGGTCCAAAATTCAAAATTCCTGTCGACAGTCATATATACGGAAATTGTGTGTATTACATTTTTTTAACAGAACCTGTAAAGAAGATTTTTTATATCAGCAATGTTTGCTGTAAATTTATTGTGTGCCTTTGTTATCACTGTGGTATGAGAACAAATATTTTTGGGTTCAGTCAGACCCACTCGGGGACTCAAAAAGGGAGATAATTAAAAATCTTTTCCAAAAACACCAGACAAAATAATGTTTCTTGAATTCAGCATCCCTAGGATGTGTATATTCAAATGTGTTGAAGCCAAGTTCCTGTGTTTGTATTTGGTATTGTTTGGGGAAGGTAAACATTATTAGCACCACCCAATTTTCTATTTCCAATGGGAAAAATAAAACCTCTTCACCCGTGAGATCCCTGTGAGCTAAAGATAAATTCAAATGGGGTTTATTTTATGTGGATGGAACCTAATCACTAATGCTACTATATACTCTTGCCAGCTCCACCAGCATCAGAGGCACATACCAAAAACCTTCCCACGATTTTCAGCTCAGACGTATGTGCATTGGTTAAAATTTTAAACTCAACAGAACACATATGGTTTATATTCATACAACAATGTTGTGCATTGTAGCTCTCCAGGTGAGACACTGTCCATCAATAAGAACTCCACCTCTAGAAGTGATCAGTCGAGGCACAGCTTCAATCAAAGCATACCTCAAACGACTATCAGAAGGCTACACTGAGTGTAGAAGAACAAAACTGATGTTGGTTGGCCTTGGAGGAGTGGGAAAAACAAGGTAATAGCTGAGTATAATGTCAAGCAGAACTTCCTATAAAATGTGTAAATGCATTGAAACGCATTTTAGCAACAAAAAAAATAAAAAAATTATCATGTTACAAATAATTTTGTGGCATATAAGTTTGCTTTTAACTCCTTGCTGGTGGATATTCCTGCCTAGTACAGAAAATAAGAATAATTTGGATACATTTAACCAAATTTCACTCAGTAAATTGAATAGACTTTTTGCCTAATGATTTCTTGAGTTGAATTTAGATGAATTTTTCATAAAATCTAGTCATGGCTGCTATGAAGCAGCCATGACTAGATTTGATAAAAAATATTTCGAAAATTCTCAGTGGGTCAAGAGTTAATGTTGAAAAAAGATATGATAAACTGTCACATGCATCGAAACACTTGCATGCAAAAACAAGGCACTCATTTCTATCATCACAGGCAAAAGCCATGAAATAAAACAAAGTATATTTCATAACCTCTATTGATAAATTCTGGACAGAATCGAGGAAAAACTTATCAGATACCAACTATTGACTTTTTTGCAACGGCTGAGTTGACATCTCACTGCACAACTGCATCAGCTGAATTACTCTGAGAATTTACAGTATTGTGGTCACAAAAAATGGACAGAGAAATTTGACCAGATCACAACCAAATCAGGTGTGATTGAGAAAAATACCACTTTTGTGATCCCTGAACTGTGTGCTTTGCAAATGTTACTGGTGGGGATAAAATATACATTGTAAATATTATTGAGGAGTAAATCGTCTTTATACCAAACGTCTATCTGTAAATCCTCTTTCTGCCAAACTCCTTTCTGTAAATCCTGTTTCTATCCAATTTCCTGTATGTATATCCTCTTTACATCCAAACTCCCACCTGTAAATCATTGTTATACCAGATTCTGATCTGTAAATCCTCTTTATATTATATAAAATTCATAACTCGAAATCATCTTTACACCAGATTTCTATCTGTAAATCCGGGGCACGGTGGCCCAGTTGGTAGAGGTCCTTGGTTCGAATCCCATCTGTGGCAACCGCGTTGTGTCCTTGGGCAAGACACTTGACCCCCATTGCCCACATGCTGTGTGCTAAGTCGTACAGCACGTCGATGGTGCACCTGTCTTCAACCAATGCTAGCCCTGCTTGTGTGGAGTTAGTATGTTGGGGAGCTGACAGTTGCTTGCCATTGCTCAGTGGTTCTCTCTGGGTACTCCGGCTTTCTCCACCCGTAAAACTGTCGTGGTCACGATTAGCCATTGTGCAGAAATATGTGACCTTAAACACAAATAAGTAAGTATCTGTAAATCCTCTTTATACCAAACTTCTACCTACAAATTAACTTTATACCAAATTCCTATCTGTAAAGCCTCTTTATACCAAACTTCTATCTGTAAATTCACTTTATACCAAACTTCTATCTGTAAATTCACTTTATATCAAACTTCTGTCTGTAAATTCTCTTTTTACCAAACTCCTATCTGCAAATCCTCTTTAGACCAAACTCCTACTGTAAATTCACTTTATACCAAATTCCTATCTGTAAATCCTCTTTATACCAAACTTCTGTCTGTAAATTCACTTTATACCAAACTCCTATCTGTAAATCCTCATTATACCAACTTCCAATCTGTAAAGCATCTATACTAAACTTCTATCTGTAAATCCTTTTTATACCAAACTCCTATCTTGAGCTATGACATCATAATTTATACTACGATTACCTATTCTACTATATTTTCAAAGCCTATGACATAAATTTTAGCTTTACACTCTAACCATGGTGAACACATGGGTCTGTGGTGAACACACCAGCAATGGGATTTCAGTAATTAAAATTAACATCTACAGTGGATCTACATCCATGTTGACCTTTGGTAACCTCAACCTGAATGCAAACTTACCTAAATTTATCACTTGTCACCTCGCAAAGAGTGAAATGAAAGAAGTGGCAATCATTTATTACGTTTTTGAATGAATTTACCTCATAAGATACCAAAAATTAAGAAACCTGCACTGTCTCATGTTAATAAAGCATCCATAACTCAAAATAGAATGTTATTAAAATGAAAAAGGCCATGTGATTTGGGCATTTCTTTTTCCATTTCGTTTCGACAATAAAATTGACAGTGGAAGCTCTGCCCATTGGTGCTCGCATAAACAAAAACAGATTCGCACAGTATGTACGTCTGCTGCTCATTCAAATCGAGAAAAAAAATAGTAGCGACTTAGGAATCAAGATTTGTCGACGATCATAGTATAAATAAAATATACCCTAAATAGCTTGGTGTACCAAATGTTCATCACTCATTGTCAAGTGGTATTACCTGCTCACCAAAGGCTTGTGGTTAACACTACTTCACCCCTCATCGTGAACATTTGTTACACCAAGCTACTATGGGTATGTTTTTATCTCTATCCACAGTGTGTGTATGAGTGTCTGTGTCTGCATGGAATGCAGGTTTGTCTGTTGAGTGTATTTTATGTGTGTGTATAGCTAGTTACATTAACTTTTTCCTTTTCCTGTTTGGTAAAAGCATTATTAACCCTTTATCCCATGCAGACAATATCAAAATATATCATTTTAATTTTTGTTTTTTTTTAAATTTGAAAAATAGTTTCAACAAAACCATACCATATAATCCTCCTTCAGACGAGCTCGATGCACATGTCCCATTGAAGGGACACATAATATGGTTGTGTTGAAATTTTTTGAATTGTTTTGAATTTTTTTTTCAGCTGTTTAACTGGTGGTGTGCTAAGTTATTTTTGGTCATCAAAATTTGTTCATGTGTCGTTGCCTTGTTACAATTTATGGGAGAGTGCCAAAAGGCACTCTCCCATAAATTGTAACAAGGCTCACCCATGTAGACTAAGTAATTTCACATCCAAGATAATATGAAGCACTTCCACAGAATATGACACCTTTAGGCTGGGGTACATACTCTTCATATTAAAGCCCTGATAGTAGTGGCTTCTAGCACTCTACCAGTTAATTTGTAAATTACATGAGCAGATGCAGTCGATTCATTAGGTAAAGGGTTAATTAAGAAGAATAAAGTCAGTTGACATGTAGAGGAAGTTTTAACAGGTGGCATTAATATTTGATTTTGTTGATTTCAGTTTGATAAAAGCATTATTAAGTAAGAATAAGAAAATTGATCGACAGGTAGAGGAAGTTATAACAGATGGAATTGATATTCGCCCTTGGACAATCAAAATTGATGAATTCCTTGATGTGACTTTCAGTACATGGGACTTTGCTGGTCAGTCCCTCTACTACAACACACACCAGGTAGGTCTCTAAAAATAGATTTTTACTCCAATTTTCATGAGCTGTAAATCAAGGATCTGTTTTTTATTTTTTTATTTCATAAATTTTTATTTGTTATGTGTAATTTCCCCAATTTTGGAAAATGATATAAATACCCAGAATAACGTGTGTGTGAATGAGTTAATCAGTATGTCACGAGTGCCAGTGCAGAAAGGTACAATGAGAGAATGCTGGCCTCAAGTTTTATCCTTCTGCGATGACACAAGTGCCATATTGATTAACCCATTCACAAACAAGTGTCATTCTGTGTTTATTACATGCCTTCAGATCTATAAAAACAATTATTAGAAGGACACTCGGCAATTCATTTGACTATCAACAAAAAGAACATATTTTATCACCAACCAAATTTGCAAGGGGAACTTGTGTTACTATTTCGTCCCCTGATCTCCAATGTGTTCTATGTGCCTTCTGGCACATAGAAAATATTGGAACTCATGGGACAATATTTTTATACTGTACCAATGACCCAGACTTAGCTGGTGCTAACTCTTTAAATTTCCGGGCCAAACACAAATTTTGCCACCCCCACTCTCCCCCCCCCCCTCCCCATCCCCAAAATTTGGATCAAAATAAAAAAAAATCCATGTCCATACTTTTGTCCACTGCACATGTGCAGTGTCAATGAAGTACCGAAATTGGCGCAAAATCTTCATTCTTTCTTTGGCCCTTCAATCAGTAACATCTCACCGATATCTGTGCTTATTATCTCAGTTAAAATGATGCCAGACACAAAATCATGAAAGAAATGGTGGATCTAAGGATGAAATAAGAGGATGAGAGGAAGAAAAGTGGAAGGATGTGTTCAGGGCTGTAACTTATAATGTTTTTATACTGTACCAATGACCCAGACATAGCTGGTGCTCTTAAAATATAGGGCCAAACACAAATTTTGCCCCCCAATCCCCAAAATTTGCATCTAAAACCAAAGAAAACATGTCCTGAATGGCCCTCCACACTTCACCTCTACTGCGCATGCGCAGTGTCAAGGACGTTCCGAAATTGGCGCCATTAATCATTCTAAGTTTGGCCCTTCATCAGTTAACATCTGACTGATCTTTGTGCTTGTAAATCTCAGTTTAAATGATGCCAGACACATAAATATTAGTGAAATGGTGATTCTAAGGAGGATAGAGAAGGAGGAGAGGAAAAATGTGTGACAGAATATTATCAGGGCTGTAACTTAAAATTTTTTAATGAAATTATTACCTATTTTCGAGGCAGCAGCCATTTTGTTGTCATTCTTGTTATTTAGTTACACTGATTTTTCAGTGTTTTTCTCTCTCCCTTTCCTTTAAGTCCCCTCTTGCTATTCTCTCATGCTTTTGGCATAGTTTCTGTAATTATTATTACTAAAATTTCTTGGGAGTTTTAGCTGAATAACAGAATGAATTCTGTTCTGTTCCCCTTGTTTACGTCTTCACCTATGGGTGGTTAGGCGTTGTGTTCTGCATCTACCATCTGATATTCTGCAGTTTCTTCCCTGGAAGTCTCTGTTTTGCATCAGATAGTGTATTATTGGTAACTGATTTCGGGCCTGGGTGCCTGGAGTCTTATTTTAGTGTTTTTACACTCATTGTTTACATTTACAACAGCCCTCTGTGTGAGGGGGGGATTTCTTGAAAATAATATCTTGATGTTCATTTAATCATAACTAGATACATTATTATTGTTCGTAAGTGTTGCATAAATTGTTTAAAATATTTTTAAATTTTTTGTCCACACTTAGGCTTGGGATCCATTGGGGCTCAACGTTACTTTTTAGAAACTTGGGCTGTTCTGAAAAAATATTTTTTCAAAATATTTTGATTTCAGTTATTTTTTCTATGTTAATGGATCATATTATTTTGATTATCATGGGTTGGTGCGAGTACCAGGACTTTGTTTTCTTTTCACATTGAAAGGATTTTGATCAATTGTAATAAGAGGAAGTCTTCCTCTGAATTTTATAATCATTCTATATGTGGTCAGTGTACTCGCATTAACTCCTGCTCTGTATCTGATGATTTCAATGACAACATGGGAAGCGTATGTCACGGTATGTTAGTGGGGAATTGGACATTCCGGTCCTTTCCCCGCAGGGTCACTCTACTTTATCAATTTCTATTTCAGACGATCAAGATTAGGGTGATGTATCTGTGATGTCTTCCAACAGTGTGCCTCCGTCGTCACAATTAATGAAGGGCTAGCGGAAAAGTGCTCATGTAAATATGCCAATTGCCTAAGAGGACCCTAGTAGGTTCGACGGCCTTTGACGTTCGCTAGCTCGCCCGGTGTAGCGTCCATTCATCAAATGGTTCGGCAGCCGGGTTCGTCCGTTGCGGTCTAGGAGTTTTGGGGTGATGCGAGCACTATAAGTCAACCCAATGCACACCCAGTGACGGCGGATTAGAGGGAGAACGGAGGAAGCCTTTTAGTCCGGTTCATAGCTGGTTCTGGTCCATCCGGACGGCGAGCGAGAGAAGCCCCTCTCTCGTACAACAACATCTGGCCCCAGATGTTGTAGTACAAAATGTTTCGCATTCGGAGCATACGTCCGCCGCTCGGGACGCTCCGACATATAGTCAGTCCGGAGAGACTGTCAATAAGGCTTCCTCATTCTCATGGTAGCGCACACGACCACTCTTGGCTACGTGACCTCGGATATCCAGTCAGCTTCGCCAGTCATCGGCGACCAGGTCACACCATCCGGTAGCCAACGACACGAGGCCTTCAGACTCCGGACGTTCGCATAGGAAAGTGTGCGGGAGTCAACGTACACGGAGCTTCCGGCGGCAATGCATCGTAAGACCGCTACTGCACAGGCCTCGGGGACGGACGTGCTATCCTAAATAGCACAGCTTATCACAGCATCCCAGCAACAACTGAATCTGTCGCATAATGTTTTATCCGACGATGCTGGGTCGGGACGCTCCACGGAAGCGGGTACGGACGTCCGAAAATTTCATCCGGTCCGACGGGATACTGAAAGGGATTCGGAGGATTTCGAGCTTTCCCTTTCGGAACAACATATGCTGTTGTGTATGTCATCTGACTTGATCTTCTACAGGTTCTTTTGTCGGACCAGAATGCTGCGATGCCGGATAAGAAACTGATAGCGTCGGTGGACTTAGAAATTATTGGTTCGGTTCAGGGACATCGTCCCTCAGTTCCGACATAGTCCAATAATGTCACACAAACTTTCGAATTATTGAACGACGCTATATATTTTTTATTATATGCTTGCTATTACCAAGCATTTCTGGTTTCTTGTTCGCAAAGTTACGGAGATGTCTTTCAAAAGTGTGCCTCTGTCGTCATAGTTAATGAAGAGCTAGCGGCAATAAGTGCTCATGGAATATGTCTATCGCCTAAGAGGTCCCTTGTAGGATCGACGGAGTGACATTCGCTAGCTCACCCAGTGTAGCGTACATTCATCGAATGGTTCGGCTGCCGGGTTCGTCCGTTGCGGTCTAGGAAGGAGATTTGGGTGATGCGAGCACTATAATTACTTTGGTACTCACCCAGTGACGGCGGATTGAGGACAGATGGAGGAAGCCTGTTAGTCCGGTTCCTGGCTTGTCCAGGTCCGTCCGGGCTGTGAGCGAGAGAGGTCCCTCTCTCGTCCAACAGCATGTTGTGGTTCAGATATTTTGCATTCGGAGAATATGTTCGTCGCTCGGGACGCTCCGTTATATTGACAGTCCGAGAGACTGTCGATAATGCTTCCTCATCCTCACAGCAGTGCACACGACCGCACATTGGCTACGTGACCTCGAGTATTCGATCAGTTTCGTCATTCAGTGATTCCACGGCGAACAGGTCACGCCATCCGGTAGCCAAGGGACACGAGGCCTATACACTCCATTCGCTCGCATATTAGTAGTTTGCACGGGGTAACGATCACGGAGCTTCCAGCGGCAATGCATTGTAGGACCACTTCTCCATAGGCCTCAGTGACGGACGTGCTATCCGAGTTAGCACAGTTTTTTCGCAGCATCCCAGCAATCGACAGTTTCTTGGTCGAATCAGGAATTATCTGACGGCGCTGGGTCGGTGCGGTCCACGGTTGCATCAGTTACGGACGACCGAACGCTTTATAGGGTCTGACAGGATGGCGAAAGGGATTCGAAAGTTTT
This sequence comes from Pictodentalium vernedei, assembly GCA_031216915.1. Classification (NCBI taxonomy): domain Eukaryota; kingdom Metazoa; phylum Mollusca; class Scaphopoda; order Dentaliida; family Dentaliidae; genus Pictodentalium; species Pictodentalium vernedei. The sequence goes on from CM062289.1 coordinate 191,239,383, forward strand.
CGAGTTTTCCCTTTCGTAGCATCGGAAGCTGCCATACATATCTTCCGGCATTATCTTCCAGTGATTGTTATTTCGGACTACATTGCTGCGATGTTGGATAAGAGACTTATAGCGTCATTGGACACGGAATTTTGGATCGGTTCAGGGACATTGTCCCTGACTTACCGACACAGTCCAATAATGTCATTAGAACATGTGTATTATTTATCGACGCTATATATATATAAGCCTGCTACCAAGCATGAATATTTAGTTTCTTGTCCGCAATGCTCATTTCTGCCTTTTACCATTTATACGAATAATTTATTTTGGCAGAACAGGGCATACCGAGAGTTCATATGCGTCTAGACGGCGTGGTTAAAGACTGGAAATAATCTTTTTCGCCGTCTATGTCTTTTCCAACCACAATGTTGGAAACGACAATGATGTCTAATAGACTTAACTTAGACGCTTTATCATACGTAATCCACCTTACTGAGGCGTTATCATTACGTCTTCAAGAGAAAGAATTCCGGGATATAATCCTCAATGTGATTTCTTTTGAGGGCAGTAGTTTGTTCACGTATATCTCCGCCCTTCAGTGGCTGCTTGGAGTTGGTTAGACGTGACGCAGCCCTAGCTACATCCACGTGCGTGGATAGTAAGGTGAAGAACTCTCTCGGAGTCGCTTCGTTCTCGGAGAAGCTTCTCTTCGACGGCAACTTTTCAGCAATCCATGAATTGCTCGATTTACACGTTCTCTTGTCTATCTAGTGTAGCAAGAGATTCAGACTGGGGCAAACATTCAGTGGTTGACTCAGAGAGTGCCACTGCAGTTGCCGGATCCGAGTTTTATAATTATGACGGTTGCCAGTCAAACAGGTTGGGATATAATATTGATCCCAACGGATTCGAAGTGCCAGGGTCTTTGGGTTCCGCAGTCTCTAAGCAGGCACTTATCTTCCACGGAATAATGTTTTTTTTAGGCTTGCTTTATGTCATTGGAGGAACATTATTCAGAACGCATGTCCAAATCCTGTCCGTTAATTCGACAGTAGTGGCGTATCTCCAGAACCAGGGAGGCACTCATTCGTTTCCGTTATTCAATTTAATGGAAAGAATCCTTCTGTTTGTTATAGCACACCAAGTTCTGCTTCGGTCTGTCATATTCCGGGTCGTCTGATTGTATTACCGGACTCCCGTTCACTTATGGGTCGCTTGTTGCCGTGAGAATGGACTCTCAACAAACAAGTATTCAATCAGATTTGCTATCAATGGGAGCGCCCAGTGATCATTTATTTACGACACAACTTGCTTGTCAATTGCAGACGTATGTGTTTGCTTGTCCGGATCTCTGAGCTTATGTTGTTAACGCTCTATTGATCTAATAGGACGGAATGATAGGATATGCGTATCCGCCTGCGCTGTTGTTTCAGCAAGTATTGCTAAGATAAACAACCACAATACATTTCTGTTGATAGCATCTCTGTCTTCACAGAGACCGTGGGTAAATTTACTCTGATGTCTACTGTGGGACTTAACGCGAAATCTTCCTCCATGAGAGGATCTTTTTTCGCTGGGAAAAATCGTGTCATCTTTATCACAACCCGCAAGGTCTCAACCTTCATGTATTCCGTTGTGTGGTCCTTATTGCATTGTAAGCATTGTACTGGACGAGCTTTGGACGCGATTTCTTACTATAGGAGAACCTCTTCTTCGCTATTCTATGCGGCTAAAGTGGAGGCTCTTCCGTCGTTGGTCTAGGGATCACTATGTTGATATTGTTGATCCCTCCATACTAGTAATTGCAACTTTTTAGTATACTTGTTTGACAAGATCTACTGCAGCCTGTTATTATTAAGGTTATAGGTTTATGTTACCTCATACCTATGCACTCTATGATAGTTTACAATTGAGTCTTATGTCTCTTTATCTAAGTCAGTTAGTAACTTTTCGGTAAATAGACTTAGAATCATTAGATTAAATTCCTATATGGAATTTAACTTCGGTTCTTATTTAGCTAAGTAATCATTTGAGCCTCTGGAAACAGTAGTTTTCAAATTCTGACCTTTTAGACAGTAATTCTGTTGGCTTCTCTATTACTGAAGAGTCAGTGAGTTTCATGCACTATCGGTGGATGATTTTCACTTTCGTAGTTTCGGAATCACTACTTCCTTTACTATTTAGGTTGGATTTTTCCATAAGAGTCAGGCTCCTAATTAATATCCGGAACCTATTGTTATTAAGGTCCTTCCGTCTTCGTACGGGCATAGGCCTTTACTTTGTCCGGTTAGAGTTTATGTATTTATAAACAGATATCTGTTTATTACTACGGGCGTAAGCTTCTTCTGTCTTTGATGCCTAATAGAAGGACGTTACGCTCCATTCTATTGCTAATGGATTCAATTAACTATCGATACTGCTTATGGTATATCATTGACTCAGCAGTTGTGTTTGAGATTTCCGCTCATGAAGTAAGAGTTCTTCTACATCTTGGGCTTACATTAATAGTGTCGCTATTATAGATTTCTGAAGGCTGCTCATTGCGCTCAGCCATCCACATTCATGAATTTTATCTCAGAAATATCGAGTGCATTTCTGGAGGCCTCTATTGTTAGGTCTATTATCTGCTGCTCAAAATGTCATTCACTTAACAGTTGCTACTATAGCTAGGTAGGCTGTCTGTTTCGGCAGTGACTCCGTTCTGCTGCCCTCTTCGCTCTGGGCTATTTGACCCAGGGCAAGAAAAAGGGGGGGGGGGGAGCGTGTTCTCTTGGGTCACCTGTTTTACTATGAAAACAAGGGGATACTTCCTCCGGAATTAGTAATTCTGAGCTGTTATTGGGATGGTTGTTTAGTGAGAAGTTTATGTTTTAAATTCATTCAGGTCTTAGTTTTTAAAGTATAGCTTTTGAATATAGCACGTGTCAACGGACATTATTATACAATCCTCAGACACTTTTAAGGAGTATAAAGAGTCTCTATTCTCTAGACTTACTTTATTTATTGGCTTACTTTAAAAATTATTAGTATAAGGATTATACTAGATATTAATAGAGTACATGGATGTATGATGCTCAATTTTGGAAGGTGTTGTATCTTTCTAATTTATCATAAATAAGAAAGATACATGTAAGGCCTAATACTTCTTTTTCCTTAGAGGGGATGACTCTATTTTATATAATTGAGCATATTCCATCTTGCTGTATGTCCTTGGCCCTCCAGCCTTTTTACTATTCAGCTATGTCTGGGTCATTGGTACAGTATAAAAATGTTAAAAAATTTATAGTAATTTATATATTTTTTATACTTACCAATGACCCAGACGGGGATGGCCCTCCTAGGAGTTGGGAACTCTTACCTCCCCGCTGAGTACATAGCGCTTACCAGGCACTGGTTATTAGAATGATTAATGGCGCCAATTTCGGAACGTCCTTGACACTGCGCATGCACAGTAGAGGTGAAGTGTGGAGGGCCATTCAGGACATGTTTTCTTTGGTTTTAGATGCAAATTTTGGGGATTGGGGGGCAAAATTTGTGTTTGGCCCTATATTTTAAGAGTTAGCACCAGCTATGTCTGGGTCATTGGTAAGTATAAAAAATATATAAATTACTATAAATTTTTTAACTTTTATGCAAAATTATTTCATATTCCCTAATTTTGGGGCATGGGCCTGATGTTTTCATTCTTGCTATGAAATATCAACTGTTTGTTCAGTGTTTCCTCTCTCCCTTTCCTTGATACCCCGCTAGCTAATCTCCCATGCTTTTGGCATAATTTTTGTAAATTTTTTACTGAAAATTCTTGGGAGTTTTTAGCACAGTAACAGAATGTTAATTCTGTTTTCCCCATGGTTACGTCCTCACCCTAGGGGTGTTTAGGCATTTTGGTCATGCATCTACCATCCGATGTACTGCAGTTTCTTCTGTGGAAGTTTCTGTTTTACATTGGATAGTATTTAAAATTGGTTACTGATTTCGGGCCATATTTTCAGTGCCTGGAGTCTTGTTTCCGGTTTTTATTCACTTTTGTTTACGTTGACAACGGTTACTTCTAACAATGATCCCTTGTCTTCTATTAGGTTCTGTTCATAGCCAGATACATTAATATTGTCCGTAAGTGTAGCATTAATTTTTAGATATGTTTTAAAGTTTTTGACCACACTTAGGCTTTTTTGGGATCCATTTGGGCTCATCGTTCCCTTTGGGAACTTGGGCTCATCTTGAAATTTTTTCGAAAAAATTTTTCTTTTGAATTATTTTTCGAAATCTTTGTGATGGATTATATTATTATTATGTATCTTTGTTTTTCAAGGGTTAGTGCGAGAACGACGACTGTTTAATATTTTTTCAAAATGAAAGAATATTGTTCAAATTGTAAATCAAGGAAGTCTTCCTCTGATTCTCATGTTCATTGTATTTGCTGTAGTCAGTGTACTTGCACTAATTCTTGCTCAGTGTGTGCCAATTGGGATGACAAACGTTGGAGACATGTGTCATGGTGTATTGTTAGTGGTGAGAGGTCCATGCCGGTCCTCTCGACACAGGGTCACTCTAGTTTTTCAGTCCCTTTTTCAGAGGAACAAGAACATGCTGATGTTTCTGTGATGTCTTCAGGAAGTGTGCTTCCGTCGTCGCAGTTATATGAAGAGCTAGCGGCAAAAGTGCTCAATGAAATTCGATAAGTGCCTAGATCCTTAGTAGAATTGACGACCTTGTCGCCAGCTAGCTCGCCCAGTGAAGCAATCACTCGGGAAATGGGTGTTGTGACGCCGGGTCGTCCGTTGCTGTCCAGGAGAGGAGATCGGGTGTTGTGAGCACTATAAACTCGGATCGTGCACATCCAGCAATGACGGATAGGAGGATGGAGCGGAGGAAGCCAGACAGTCCGGTAGCTAGCTCGTCCAGGTCTACCCAGACCACGAGCGAGAGAGGTCCCTCTCTCTTACAGCAACATCTGGGCCCAGATGTTATACGTAACGTTCGTCAGTTGGAGCATACGTCCACTCCTCCTGCTCGGGATGCTCCATCGCTTAGACAGTCTGGCGCAGCTAGTGTACTGGCTTCCTCATCCTCACATCAGCGCACACGACTGCCACTTGGCTACGTGACTGTGACCGCAGATATCCATCCTGCTTCGCTGACCAGGGATTCCACGTCGACCATGTCACGCCATCTGGTAGCCAAGGACACGAGGCCTTGCCAGTTGGGACGTTCGCATAAGAGAAGTATGCAAGAATTACCGTCCCAGGAGCTCCTCAGGCCTCCGTGACGGACTTGCTATCACAGATAGCACAAGTCATCACAGCATCCCAGCAACCTTCAGAAACTCTTTCAGATCAGGAACTGTCTGAGGAAGCTGGGTCGGTACGCTCCCCTGCAGAGTCAGAAAGGGACGACCGAGATCCACTACTTCTCAATGGAAAAGAATTCCAAGAGATTCAAACTTCTTTGAGAGTTCTTTCAAGGGCCATAGCATATTCCACGTATAACTCTGCCCTTTCAGTGGCAAATTTGGAGTTAGTCAGACGTGATGCTGCCCTGGCTTCATCCACAAGAGTGGATAATAAGGTGAAAAACTCTCTTCGAGTCGCTCCAGTTTCAGGAGAGCTTCTCTTCGATGGTAAGCTTTCGCTAATCTATGATCAGATTACTAAGAAAGCTTCAGACTCTCTGCTCTTCAAGTCCGTTTCGAAAAAAACAGACTTGGCAGAGAGGAGTAAGGCAGGGACTTCTGGGGCGAGTACGTCCAAGGGCAGTTCCTATAGATGATCTAAGAAAGCCTCTACGTCTTACTCCAGAGACCTTCAGAGTAGCGACTCAGGTAGGGGTCATAATGCTGGCTGAGACAACCAGTCAGATGCCCCTAGATCGGTGGGTCGGGGAGGACGTAGTTTCTCCTCCCGCAAGCCTCGCAGGTTCAGGAGGTGATGGTCAAAACCTCTGTTGCACTCCAGTAGGTGGAAGGCTGTCGAGATTCTTAACCAATTGGTTGTCAGTGGGTTCAGGGGGTTATTTCGGAAAGGTCTAAAACTGTCCTTCAAGGAAAAACCTCCGTTAACACGAAGTCCACGTTGGACTCAGCTTCTGTCAAACCTTCAGAAGAGAGATTTGCTTCTATCAGAAGTCCAATCTCTTCTGGAGAAGAACGCAATAGAGGTCGTACAAAACCAGGAATCTCCCGATTTCTACAGTCACCTGTTCCTGGTTCCAAAACCAGATGGCTCGTTCCGTCCAGTTATAGATTTAGGCTGGATAAACAAGCTGATTGTGGCTCCAAAATTTTATATGAAGATCATTCGATCGGTAAAAGCGAGCATTTGAGTGAACGATTACTCTGCGAGCATAGATCTCAAGGATGTGTCCTTGCAAGCCATGGTACATCCGGCATTCAGAAAGTACCTTCGCTTCGCTGTCCTAGGGGTCGTTTATCAGTTCCGAGCAATGGGCTTCAGTCTGAATCTAGTGCCCTGGGCTTTCACTCGAATAATGACTCATTTCCAAGCTCATTTGTCTGCGGTAATGTCCGCCTACTTAGACGACATTCTTCAGAGGTACGGCAACAGATTAACGCTTCAGAACGATGTTCAGAGTCTGCTTCAACTGCTCCAACATCTCGGTTTCATAGTAAACGAATAGAAGTCGGATCTAGTTCCGTCCAAGTCATTCATCCACTTTCGAATGAGCTTCGAGACGCACAACAATCTGGTTCGTCTGCCATTACCCAGAGCGAAATTAGTCAGTTGTTACGCTCGCTTTTGTCTTCACTCAGATGTAGTAACAGCGAGAGAATTCATGCGACTGATAGGTTTGTGCAGAGCCGCCGCAGATCTTATTCCGATGGGGTGACTACGCACTCGTCCACTCCAGATATTTTTTACTCAGAAACGAACATCGTCTTGTCAAAACGAACATCGTCTTGTCAAAACAAGTAAAACAAGAGATTCAAACTTGGGCAGATATTCAGTGGTTAACTCAGAGAGTGCCACTGCAACTGCCGGATCCGATTTTTACGATTATGACGGATGCGAGTCAAACAGGTTGAGGCACAACTTTGAGCCCAACAGATTCGAGGTGCCAGGGTCTTTGGGATCTGTAGTTCCTAAACAAGCACATAAACATCAAAGAGATGATGTCAATTTGGCTTGCGCTACATCATTGGATGAACATTTTTCAGAATTCACATGTTCAAATTCTGTCCAACAATTCGACAGTAGTAGCGTATATTCGGAACCAGGGAGGCACTCATTCCATTCCATTGTTCATCTTAACGGAGAGAATCCTTCTGTTTGTCCTAGAGCATCAGGTTCTTCTGTCAGTCCATCATATTCCGGGTCGTCTGAACTTTCTAGCGGACTCCCTTTCTCGGAAAGGTTGTATGTTGCCGTCAGAATGGACTCTAAACAAACGAGTATTCAATCAGATTTGCTACCAATGGGATCATCCTATGATAGACTTGTTTGCGACGTATCTCAACAATCAGTTGCAGACATATGTGTCGCCATGGCCAGATCCTCGAGCATTCGCAGTACACCTTCTCTCGATCTCTTGGGACGGAATGATAGGATACGCGTATCCTCCAGCTCCGTTGATTCAACAGATATTGCTAAAAATCAAGCAATCTCACTGCAAGATTCTCTTGGTAGCATCTCTGTCACCCCAGAGACCATGGATAAATCTACTCAGGTGTCTGTTGTGGGACATTCCTCGGAAGCTTCCTCCATGGGAGGACCTTCTTTCGCAGGGGAAATCGCGCACAATGCATCACAACCCGCAAGGTCTCAACCTATTTCCATCGTGCGGTCCTTCTTGCACGGCAAGCATTTTACAGGATGAACAGTGGATGTAATTTCTAACTGTAGGAGTACCTCCTCTACGCTAAATTATGCTGCTAAGTGGAAAAGTTTTCTCTCATTGGTGTAGGGATCATTCTGTTGATATTTATGATCCCTCCATTCCAGACATTGCTAATTTTTTGGTCTACTTGTTTGACAAGATCAAACTGCAGCCAATAACTATTAAGGGTTATAGGTCTATGCTATCGGATACTTATGCTCATCATGATGGCTTACAAATTGGATCTAATGTCTCTTTATCTAAGTTAGTTAAAAACTTTTCGATAAATAGACCTAGAACCCTTAGGTTAATTCCTAAGTGGAATTGAGCTTGGGTTCTTCTGAAGCTAAAAGAAGCGTCATTTGAACCCCTTGACACAGTAGACTTCAAATACTTATCTTATAAGACAGCTTTTCTCTTAGCCTTCTCTTCTGCTAGAAGAGTTAGTGAGCTTCATGCTCTATCTGTTGATGATTCTCACTATCGTAGTGTTGGTAATACTATTACTTTTACTACTAATGTTGGATCTTCGGCTAAGAATCAGCCTCCTAATAAGTACCCTGAACCTATTGTTATTAAGGCTCTTCCATCCTCAGATGGCCTTAGGGCTTTGCTATGTCCAGTTAGAACTATGTATATTTACAAACGTAGATCTGAGTTTATCAGAAAGGGACGAAAACGTTTCTTTCTGTCTCTCCTGCCTAATAGAAGGGACATTACGGTCCATTCTATTTTAAGGTGGATTCAATTGACTATTCGTAGTGCTTATGAAAAGTTGTCTTCTACTCAGCAGTCTGTGCTTAAGATTTCGGTGCATGAAGTGAGGGTGCTGTCTACATCTTGAGCTTATGCTAATAGTATTGCTATTACCGATTTGATGAAGGCTGCATACTGGTCTCAGCCTTCTACATTTACAAATTTTTACCTTAGAAATATTGAGTCTATTTCTGGCGACTTGCGTTGTTTAGGTCCGTTATCTGTTGCTCAGAATGTCGTCCACTAAACAGTTGCAACTGTAGTTATGCAGGCTTTCTGTTCCAGCAGTGACTCTGTCCTGCTGCCCTCTTCATTCTGGGGTGATTAACCCAGGGCAAAGGGAAGTGGAGGGGGGATGGTTTTCCCTTATATCACTTTATAGTGAAAAGCAAGGGAATACCTCCTCTGGAGTCAGTAATTCCGAGTCAGTGCTGGGATGGTTTTAAAGTGTAAAGCTAATGTTTTTTCTCATTTATGTAATATTTTTAAAATGTAGCTCGGTGTGAAGCATTTGTATAGGTCACATGTCATATGAGCGTTAATATGCAATCCTCGGACATTTTAAATGAGTATAAAGAGTCTTAATCTCTGGAGTATCTTTATTTATTGGCTTCCCTTTAAAAAAATTAGTATAATGGGTTATACTGGATGTTAATAGAGATCATTGATGTTATTGTGCTCAATTACGGAATGGTATTGTGTCTTTCTTATTTTGTATAAACAAGAAAGATATATGTAAATACTGTTTCTCCTTGAGGGGATAATTCTGTTTACATGTAATTGAGCTTATTGGATTTTCCTTTATGTCCTAGGCCCTCCAGCCTTTTTTTCTATTCAGCTAAGTCTGGGTCATTGGTACAGTATAAAAATGTTAAAAAATTTATAGTAATTTATAGATTTTTATACTTACCAATGACCCAGACGGGGATGGCCCTCCCATGAGTTGGGAACTCATACCTCCCCGCTGATTACATACCACTTACCAGGCACTGGTAGCAAGAATGAAGATTTAGTGCCAATTTCAGTATTTCCTTGACACTGCGCATGCGTAGTGGACAAAAATATGGAGGACCACAGAGGACATGGATTTTTTTTTATTTTGATGCAAATTTGGGGGATTGGAGGGGCAAAACTTGTGTTTGGCCCTGAAAATTTACAGAGTTAGCACCAGCTAAGTCTGGGTCATTGGTCAGTATAAAAAATATATAAATTACTATAAATTTTTTAACTTTTAGCTATCGCAAGGGATTCAAATTGTAATTGTGGTTCATGATTTGAAGAAAATTCCAATGATTTGTAGAAAATTCCAGTTAAATTTCTCTTCAGTTTAAAAATAGTACTTCAATGATTTCCATTCTGCACATGTGTGTGGAACAGATTTTCATTTTCCACATGGTTTAGTGTAGCTGTAGATGGGAATTTCATAGAACCGCATGTAATAAAAAGTTTATCAATATTAGATACACATCTGGAGATCTGTATCAGATTTAAGGTGTCTTTTGGTTATGATATATTCATCAATCAATCTGTTGATGAGACAATTTTTGCTTTCCCAACATTTCTCAGGAGCACTTAGTAACCATTTTGTCCTTCCATCTTATTCAAATTATTCAGGGACAAACACAAATTTTGCCCCAAATCCCCAAAATTTGCATGTAAAAGCGAAAATTGAATGTCCTATGTGGTCCTCCATACATTTGACATCTGCACATGTGCAATGTCCAGGAAGCACCGAAATTGGCGCCAAGTATCATTCCTTGTTTGGCCCTCTGTCAGATAACAACAAACTGACTTCTGTGCTTTTAAATCTCAGTTTTAATGATGCCAGACACAGATCAATGGTGATAATGGTGGATCAAAGGGCAGAATATGATGATGGAAGGAAGAAACTGTGGTTTTCAATGTTCTGCGCTGTAACTTTATAATTTTTTGACAAAATTATTTCATGTTTCCTAATTTCGGGACATGGACCTGACGTCATCATTCTTGCTAATGATTTTGCCACTGTTTGTTAAGTGTTCCTTCCCTATCCTTCCTTGAAGCCTCCCAGTTATACTCCCATGCTTTTTCCCTTTTTTATTGAAAGTTTTTTGTAAATTTCTTGAGAGTTTAACGAGTTTCACAGAATATTTATGCTGTGTATCCCCATGGTTACGTCCTCACCCTAGGGCTGTTTAGGCGTTTTTGGTCATGCATCGTCCATCCGATGTATCGTATTTTCTTCTAATGAAGATCTTGCTTTGCATCGGATTGTTTAAAATCTGTTACTGACTTTGGGCTGTGTTGTTCAGTGTCTGGAGACTTGTTTGTGGTTTTCATTTGACGTTGTTTACGTTGACAATGCTTTCCTTATACATGTAGTTTCCTATGAATTAATCAGGTTAAGATTATTATAAGATACATTTTATATTCCGGTAGTGTAGCTTTAATTTTTGGAGGAGAAAAAAAAATTTTGTCCACACTTAAGCTCTATCAGGATCCATTTGGGCTCATCCTTCCTTTTGGGAACTTGGGCTCATGTCAAAATTTTTTCGAAATTTTTTTTTATTTTAAATTATTTTCGAATTATTGATTTGATTAATATTATGATGTATCTTTTCAGACATTTATTGGGAGTTGGTGCGAGTACTGTTGACTTTTATTTTTATTCAGAATGAAAGCGTCTTGCTCAAATTGTAACTCGAGGAAGTCTTCCTCAGATTCACGTGATAATTGTATCGGTTGTAGTCAGTGTACTCGCACTAATTCCTATGCAACTTGTGTCAATTGGGATGACAAGTGTTGGGAGACGTGTGTCGCAGTGTGTTTTTAGTGGCGAGGTGGCAATGCCTGTCCTCTCGCCACAGAATCACTCTAGTTTTTCAGTTTCTATTTCAGAGGAACAAGAACATGGTGATGTTTTTGTGATGCCGTCAAAAAGTGTGCATATGTCGTCGCAATTAGTCAGTCAGAGCTAGTGGCAAAAGTGCTCTTAAATATTAGACAGGGCAATAAACCATGCGTCGATGGTTTCAAATCCCTGTCACCAGCTAGCTCGACCGGTGAAGTGGTGGGCACCGCAACACCGGCTGTGTCTGTTATGGTCAATGGAGAGAAAAAAGGGTAGAGCGAGCACTATAATATATAAACAGACTGCTGTACCGCTCATAAGAAGCAGCTAGCATTGTTAGACACTGACTATATTCGGTCAAGGGAAGGAGGTCCTTTCTTTTCCGGTGCAGTCAAAACAGGTGTCACAGACTTTTGCTCTTCTTAACGATGCCATATTCAATCTTTCAAGTGGAAAGAAAAAAGGCAGCTTTTTATCTTCATCTTTCGTACGTCTACTGTTTATTGGACCACGTCCATTTAAAACGGTTGGTGAAGGTGTTCAGAGAGTTCCTCTGCGTTTTGATGAGCAGGCTGAGGACCTAGATATGTCCTTACCTCCGTCATTCACAGTTTGCTCGGATACAATTGAGATGGCAGTTTCTTCTAACAGAGTGAATTTAGAAGCTATGTCTTATGCAGATCACCTTATGAGAGCTATGGTGCAACGTCTCAATGGGAAGGAATTTGAGGATGTTCGTACCTCTTTATGAGTTCTTTCCAGGGCTATAGTGTTTACCATTTATAACTCCGCCCTTAGAATGGCTAATTTGGAGTTAGTTAGACGTGATGGAGCCCTTGCGTCATCATCTTTGATAGATGACAGGGTGAAAAACTCTCTTAGAGTCGCTCTGGTATTGGGACACGATATTTTTGACGGCAAACTTTCTTTGGTCTACGACCAAGCCACAAAGAAAGCATCTAATACTCTGCTACTGAAGTCGGCGTCAAATAAACCCGCAATAGCAGAGAAGAGTAAAGCAGGAGGTGTGGGACAAAAATCGTTCAGAGGGAACTTGTCGCGAGGATATAAAAGATCCTCATATAATTACTCTAAAAATCGTCAATTCAGCGACTCAGGTCAGGGGCGTGGCTCTGGACCAACAGACCAGGTAAAACAAAAAGTTCAGATTTGGGCAGACATTCAGTGGTTAACTCAAGGAGTTCTGCTGCTGCTGCTGCTGCCGGATCCGGCTTTCTTGATTATGATTGGATGCGAGTCAAATAGGTTGGGACGCAACCCTGAACCTGACAGACTTGAAGTGCCAGGGTCTTTGCAACCCAGAGTTCCTAGGAAAGCACATTATCATTAAAGAAATGATGATAATATGGCTAGCGCTACAACAATGGATTCAAACACAGGTACTCGCCACAAGCTGGGATATCAAAAGAAAAATGATATTTGATACCATTTTGAAACTATGCTGATGTGCCCCTGTAAATGGTATATAAATATTAACAAGGTACACAACTCGCTTTTCGAAAATGATAGCACTCATTATCGTTATACCCCCCCCCCTCAAATTTGATTCACACAACGTATCCAACAGTACCCAGTATCAATGGAAAGGGGAATGAATAAGCTTTACAGTGGTGTATTACACGACCGTTGGGTGTTCTTTGGTTGTTCATGGTAACTGGAAGAAGTTGCAGAAAAGGCTGAAAAACATTTAGTCAGACAAGATAGTGCACAGTGGAATGAGGTTTACGAGCGACAGTTATCCGATTTATTGTAAATAATCCGAGGTCGTATTGTCTATGGAGGGCAGATTCAAATATTAAGCGTATACCTTTATCAATTACCAACCTCGGATCCACATTTATTCATTTCTGGTGATCACATTTGCCATTTATACATTTTTTAGCTCAACTTGACAAAGTCAAGCTGAGCTATTGCCATCACTTCTCGTCCGTCGGCGTTAGTACGTACGTCCACAATTTCCTTTGGCACACCTCACAGGTCGCATTTATGATCAGATTACTTTGAAACTTCTTATGCTTGTTTGGGGTGACCTCTAGATGGGAGCTATCGATTTTCTTCAATTTCCGTCAAAAAATGTTGCCGCGGCCAACGTTCTTAGAACTTAGTTTAGTCAAACCACAATATTTCCCTTTGGCACACCCTACAGGGCACATTTATGATTTGATTGCTTTGAAACCTGATACGCTTATTTAGGGTTACCTCTAGATGGGAGCTATCGATTTTCTTCAATTTCCGGCAAAAAATGTTGTCACGGCCAACGTTCGTAGAACTTAGTTTAGTCAGACCTCAATATTTCCCTTCGGCACACCCTACAGGGTACATTTACGATCAGATTGCTTTGAAACCTGGCATGCTTGTTTGGGGAGACCTCTAGATGGGAGCTATCGATTTTCTTCAATTTCTGTCAAAAAATGTTGCCGCGGCCAACATTCTTAGAACTTAGTTTAGTCAGAGGACTCAATATTTCCCTTTGGCACACCCTACAGGGTACATTTATGATCGGATTGCTTTGAAACCTGGCATGCTTGTTTGGGGTGACCTCTAGATGGGAGCTATCGATTTTCTTCAATTTCCGTCAAAAAATGTTGCTGCGGCCAACGTTCTTGGAACTTAGTTTAGTCAAACCACAATATTTCCCTTTGGCACACCTTACAGGGCACATTTATGATTTGATTGCTTTGAAACCTGGTATGCTTATTTAGGGTGACCTCTAGATGGGAGCTATCGATTTTCTTCAATTTCCGGCAAAAAATGTTGCCGCGGCCAACGTTCTTAGAACTTGGTTTAGTCTGAAGACTCGATATTTCCCTTTGGCACACCCTACAGGGCACATTTATGATCGGATTGCTTTGAAACCTTTCATGCTTGTTTGGGGTGACCTCTAGATGGGAGCTATCGATTTTCTTCAATTTCCATCAAAAAATGTTGCCGCAGCCAACATTCTTAGAACTTAGTGTAGTCAGACCACAATATTTCCCTTTGGCTCACCCTACAGGGCTCATTTATGATTAGATTGCTTTGAAACCTGGTATGCTTATTTACGGTGACCTCTAGATGGGAGCTATCGATTTTCTTCCATTTCCGTCAAAAAATGTTGCCGCGGCCAACGTTCTTGGAACTTAGTTTAGTCAAACCACAATATTTCCCTTTGGCACACCTTACAGGGCACATTTATGATCGGATTGCTTTGAAACCTGGCATGCTTGTTTGTGGAGGCCTCTAGATGGGAGTTATCGATTTTCTTCGGTTTCTGTCCAAAAATGTTGCCACTGGCAAAAAAACTGACATTGGTCCCAATGATCTTCAATTTTGCCATTTCATTTATAACTTACCAAGTTCAAGTTTGTCAAGTTGAGCTACAGTGTCATTGACACTTTCATTTAATCTTCCCTTGGAAACTAAACAAGCTAACAGCATCCATAGAAGCGAAGATGGACACAATGACATCCCATTGGCTACTATTTATGCAGAGAAAATCATCGATGAAAATAAGCCAATGGGAGAATGGGGAAAGTTTTTGTGCAAGTCGCGTATCTATGGATGCCGTCAACTTGGGAAAAGATGACAAAGGTACGTCTGAAAAGTATGTAAACGTTAAATGTGAACTCCAGAAATGAATAACTGTGGATCCGAGATTAATAATTGATAAAGGTATACGGTTAATATTTTAATCTGCCCTCCATAGACAATGGGACCTAGAATTATAATAAATCGGATAATTGTCGCTCGTAAACCTAATTCCACTGTGCACTGTCTTGTCCGATTAAATTTTTTTCAGCCATATATATACCGTTACAGGTGCACGTCAGCATAGATTCAAAAATGGTATCAAATATCATTTTTCTTTTGATTTCCCAGCTTGTGCCGAGTACCTGCGGATTCACATTATAGAGAACACTCATGTTCAAATATTGTCAGACAACTCGACAGTAGTAGCATATATATGGAACCAGGGAGGCACCCATTCGATTCCGTTATACAGACTAATGGAAAGAATCCTTCTAATTGTCTTGGAACATCAAGTTCATCTACCGGTCCATCATATACCGGGTCGTCTGAACGTACTACCAGACACGCTCTCTCGGAAAGGTCACCCGTTGCCTTCAGAATGGACTCTTAACAAGTGAGTGTTCAGACATATTTGCAACCAGTGGGATCATCCTACGATAGATTTATTTGCGACACACCTCAACAATAAGTTGCAGACTTACGTGTCACCATGCCCAGATCCTCGAGCATATGCAGTAGATGCTCTCTCAATCCCATGGGACGGAATGATAGGATACACGTATCCTCCAACTCTGTTAATTCAACAGATCTTGTTAAAGATCAAGCAATCTCATTGCAAGATTCTGTTAGTAGCATCTGTGTCATCACAGAAACCGTGGATCAGTCTTCTCATGTGTCTGTTATGGGACGTTCCCCAGAAGCTTCCTCCACAGGAGGACCTTCTTTATCAGGGGAAGTCACACGCACTGCATCACAACCCACAAGGTCTCAACCTTTACGTATTTCCGTTGTGCGGTCCTTCTTGCACGGCAAGCATTTTTCAGGACGAGAAGTGGATACAATTTCTAACTGTAGGGGGACCTCCTCTTCGCTGAATTACACAGCAAAGTGGAAGGTTTTCTTCCGTTGGTGTAAGGATCAGTCGATAGACATTTATGATCCGTCTATACTGGATATTGCCAACTTTCTGCTCTACATGTTTGACGTTCTCAAACTGCAGCCCGTCACTATTAAGGGCTATAGGTCTTTGCTATCCGACACTTACGCTCATCATGATAACTTGGATATTGGATCTAATGCTTCATTATCCAAACTAGTTAGAAATTTCTCTATAAATAGACCTAGAACTCTCAGATTAATTCCGAAGTGGAATTTAGCTTGGGTTCTGTTGAAGCTCAAAGAAGCTCTGTTTGAGCCATAAGACTTAGAGTTCAAATTCTTGACCTATAAAACAGCATTTCTCTTAGCCTTTGCTTCCGCTAGAAGAGTTAGTGAACTCCATGCTTTATCTGTTGACGAATCTCACTGCTGTAGTGTTAGAAATACCATCACTTTAACTACACAAGTGAGATTTTGGGCTAAGAATCAAGTTCCAAATTTACAACATGTATCCTCCAACTCCGTTGATTCAGCAGATCTTGGTAAAGATCAAACAGTCTCACTGCAAGATTCTGTTAGTAGCATCTCTGTCATCACAGAAACCATGGATGAATCTTCTGAGGTATCTGTTATGGGACATTCCCCGGAACCTTCCTCCGCGAGAGGACCTTCTTTATCAGGGGAAGACACGCACACTGCATCACAACCTGGAAGGTCTCATCCTTCACGTATTTCCGTTGTGCGGTCCTTCTTCCATGGCAAGCATTTTACAGGACGAGCAGTGGATGCAATTTCTAACTGCAGGAGGTCCTCCTCTTCACTGAATTATGCAGCAAAGTGGAAGGTTTTGTTCTGTTGGTGTAAGGATCAGTTGATAGACGTCTATGATCCGTCCATACCGGATATTGCCAATTTTCTGGTCTACCTGTTTGACATTCTCAAACTACAGCCCGTCACTATTAAGGGCTATAGGTCTATGTTATCAGACACTTACACTCATCATGATAACTTGGCAATTGGTTCTAATGCTTCTTTATCCGAACTAGTTAGAAAGTTTTCTATAAATAGACCTAGAACCCTCAGATTACTTCCTAAATGGAATTTAGCTTGGGTTCTGTTGAAGCTTAAATAAGCTCTGTTTGAACTGTTAGACGTTCGTTAGACGTTGTAGAGCAGCATTTCTCTTAACCTTTGCTTCTGCTAGAAGACTTCCGTGAATTCCATGCTTTATCTGTTGACGAATCTCACTACT
The DNA here is from genome assembly GCA_031216915.1 of Pictodentalium vernedei. Lineage (NCBI taxonomy): Eukaryota > Metazoa > Mollusca > Scaphopoda > Dentaliida > Dentaliidae > Pictodentalium > Pictodentalium vernedei. Next base: position 191,256,665 of record CM062289.1, read on the forward strand.
GTAGTGTTGGTAATACCATCACTTTAACTACAGGAGTGGGATTTTTGGCTAAGAATCAGGCTCCAGATAAATGGCCTGAGCCTATTATCATAAAGGCTCTGCCATCTTCAGACCTTTTCTGTGTCCAGTCAGAGCTATGCGCATATATAAACACTGATGAGAGTTTATTAGAAAAGGAAGAAAACACTTCTTTTTATCATTAATTCCTAACAAAAGATATATCTGTTCAGTCTATTGGTAGATGGATTCAGATGGCAATACGTATTGCCTATGAAAATCTATGTTCGGATCAGCGTTCTGTTAATAAGATATCAGCACATGAAGTTAGTGTGCTGTCCACTTCTTGGGCCTATTCTAACAGTATAGCCAGTACTGATCTCATGAAAGCTGCGTACTGGACACAGCCTTCTACATTTACAAAGTTTTACCTCAGAAATATAGAGTCAATCTCTGGTGACCTTAGGTGTTTAGGTCCCTTATCTCTTTCTCAGAATGTCTCCCTTCACGGAATTAGCATAATGGGTTATGCTGGCATTAAAAATGGAGAATTATATATTATGTAATACTCAATTACATTGTTGGTGTTATGTCTTTCTTATTTCGAGTAAATGAGAAAGATATATGTAATTCTGTTCTCTCCTATTTTCCTGTAGGAGATATCCTTTACGAAGTGATTGAGTAATTGGATTTTTAGTCGAGTTGTGACGAAGTCAAACTCGACTTATAGTTTGGTGAATGGCGGGCGGGCGGGCGGGCGGGCGGGCGGGCGGGCGGGTGGGCGGGCGGGCGGGCGGGCGGGCGGGCGGTTTCGTAAACAATTGGTTTCCGGATGATAACTTGATAGTGGTTCAACTCACATTCATTAAACTTCATACGTAGGTTGGTCTTGGTGGGAGGAAGAACCCTATTGATTTTGGACATGCTACGTCGAAGGTCAAGGTCACAGTGACCTTGAACATAGTAAATCTTAAACAATTGGTTTCCGGATGATAACTTGATAATGGTTCAACTCACATTCATGAAACTTCATAGGTAGATTGGCCTTGGTGAGGGGAAGAACCCTATTGATTTTGGACTCGCTACGTCAAAGGTCAAGGTCACAGTGACCTTTAACATAGTATATCGCAACAATTGGTTTCCGGATGATAACTTGATAGTGGTTCAACCTAGAGTCATGAAACTTCATAGGTGTGTTGGCCTTGGTGCGAGGAAGAACCCTATTGATCTTGGACTCACCAGGTCAAAGGTCAAGGTCACAGTGACCTTGAACATAGTATATCGCAACAATTGGTTTCCGGATGATAACTTGATAGTGTTTCAACCTAGAGTCATGAAACTTTATAGGTGTGTTGGCCTTGGTGCGAGGAAGAACCCTATTGATCTTGGACTCACCAGGTCAAAGGTCAAGGTCACAGTGACCTTGAACATAGTATATCGCAACAATTGGTTTCCGGAAGATAACTTGATAGTGGTTCAACCTAGAGTCATGAAACTTCATAGGTATGTTGGCCTTGGTGCGAGGAAGAACCCTATTGATCTTGAACTCACCAGGTCAAAGGTCAAGGTCACAGTGACCTTGAACATAGTATATCGCAACAATTGGTTTCCGGATGATAACTTGATAGTGGTTCAACCTAGAGCCATGAAACTTTACAGGCGTGTTGGCCTTGGTGCGAGGAAGAACCCTATTGATGTTGGACTCACCAGGTCAAAGGTCAAGGTCACAGTGACCTTGAACATAGTATATCGCAACAATTGGTTTCCGGATGAGAACTTGATAGTGGTTCAACCTAGAGTCATGAAACTTCATAGGTGTGTTGGCCTTGGTGCGAGGAAGAACCCTATTGATCTTGGACTCGCCAGGTCAAAGGTCAAGGTCACAACTCGACATTGGATCTGTGATCCTGAGCGGCATTTTCCTTTATGTCCTAGGCCCTCCAGCCTATTTACTATTCAGCTAAGTCTGGGCCATTGGATGTTGTGTAAAAATATTATAAATTCATAGTAATTTGTATATTTTTATACTTTCCAATGGCCCAGATGGGGATGGCCCTCCCCTGAGTGGGCACTCATACCTCCCTGCTGATTATAACATTTAGCAGGCACTGTAGAAAGAATGATACTTGGCGCCAATTTCGGTACTTCCTGGACACTGCACATATGCAGATGTCAAATGTATGGAGGACCACATAGGACATTCAATGTTCGGTTTTACATGCAAATTGTGGGGATTGGGGGGCAAAATTTGTGTTGGGCCCTGGATAATTTTGAGTTAGCATCAGCTGAGTCTGGGCCATTGGTAAGTATAAAAATATACAAATTACTATCAATTTATAATTTTTACACCAACCCTTGTTTGAGTTTCTCTCCATTGTATTACAACCTAGCATGGTCATGTCTTATCCTATAAGCTGTTTGAGAAGCATGCATCAGCTCTGCTAATTTTGTAGGGTGAAATAACAATCATTTATTGGAATTTATAAAATAGCAATTACAGTGTTAAAAAATCTAGCAACAAAGATGGCAGCTGCCTACATGATTCCCAAGCCGCCAGGTTATACTAACTCTTGCTATCAATATCAATTATTTGTGATATGTTTTGTGAAAACTGCTGTGTTGTGACAGTTTAAATTTACTTTCAGACATGGTTCATCACTTAGTTTTTTCTATAAATAGTTTTAAAATGTTTTTTCCCAAACCATTGTGCCAAATTCTCTCATGTTTGTTGCAGAGCAGTTTTTTTACATGGAGGATTTATAAGTTTGTCCAAATGAAGCCACTGCTTGGGTGTCATGGGATCCCAAATTTTGTTTTTTAAGTATTGAATTGATCTTTTACATAGGCAGTCAGTTGTGCAAGTTAATCATGTTATTGTGATGCGCATGGGGCTAACTATCATTACCGTTTGGATAACAATCTGCTTTGGTGGTGATTTTAATATGGTTTATTCTTGGAATGCCGGCATGCTGTAATCATAAAACTGAAATTTATTCTCGCTATGCCGGCACAAGTCATTGTTAATTAGGTATACTTTGTTTCATATAACTGCTTACACTAGCACAACAAAATTTCACACCAGTTTCAATTTGTGTTTCTACAAGAAATGGGAGCGCAGTGGCTCAGTTGTTGACTGTTGGACTTCTATGCTAGAGGTCCCGAGTTCGATCCCAGTCTGGGAAACCTGCATTGTGTCCTTGGGGAAGGCACTTTGTCCCAGTTTCCTACATGGGGGCATGATGCCACCGTGTACTAAGGCATACAGCATGTCAATGGTGCATATGTCTTCAGCTGCTGTAACCCTGCTTGAGCAGAGCTTGAACAGAGTTAGAATGTTGAAGAGCTGACAGTTGCTCATCGATGCTCAGTGGTTCTCTCTGGGTACTCGGACTTCCTCCACCCAGAAAACTGTCACGATCCTGATTAGCCATTGTGCATAAGTATGTGACCTTAAACACCAATAAATACTACAAGAAACAGTGTTAGTTGTGATTGAATAATGAGTGTTCTGTTTGTTGTTAGTTGTGATTGAATAATGAGTGTTCTGTTTGTCGGCTCAATCACTCAGGCCATTTATTTGTTTTTATTGTCTTTCTTTTATTCCTTTGAAAACTATTAAGCAAACATGAGGCAGTGTTCTAATAAATATCGATTTTGAAACTGCTGCTGAAAATGCTGTTCGGAATGTGTTCAAATGTGAATTAAAGGGTTGCTTATTCCATTTCAGTATGGTGACGCTGTGTCCCATCTTGTAGGACTATATGTGTTTGTTCTGAAATATTTATGTATTTTTGATTTTGTAATATAAATATATTCTTGTATTCAAAATTAAGTGAATAAAATCAATTTCTCTTCCAAATGATGTGTTATGATCCAAAATTTTATTTTGAATCATAACAATATTTGGAAGAAAAATTTATATTTTTATACTGTACCAATGACCCAGACTTAGCTGGTGCTAACTCTAACAAAACCAGGGCCAAACACAAATTTTGCCCCCCAATCCCCAAAATTTGCATCCAAAACAAAAAGAAAACATGTCCTAAAGGACCTCCATACTACGCCTCTACTGCGCATGCGCAGTGACGCAGACGTCCCGAAATTGGCGCCAATTATCATTCTCTGTTTGGCCCTTCATCAGTCAACATCTCACTGATCTTTGTGCTTGTAAATCTCAGTTTAAAGGATGCCAGACATGTAATTTTTGGAGAAAATGTGATTCTAAGGAGGATAGAAGGAGGAGAGGAAAAAGAAGTGACAAAAAATAATCAGGGCTGTACTTGAAATTTTTTGATGAAATTATGTTAAGTTGCCTATTTTCGAGGCATGGGCCTCTTGTTGTCATTCTTGCTAATTGTTGCACTGCTTATTCAGTGTTTCCTCTCCCCTAGCCTTCTAAAGTCCCCCCTTGCAATTCTCCCATGTTTTTGGCATATTTTTGAGAAATTTCATTTCTAAAATTTCCTGGGAGAGTTGCTTGGTTACAAAATGTTTTCTGTTATTTTCCCCATAGTTACGTTTTCACCCATGGGTATATAACGTTTGTGTTCTGCATCTTCCATCTGATGTTCTACAGATTCTCCCCTGGGAGTCTCTGTTTTGCATCAGATAGAGTGTAATTGATGACTGATTCCGGGCCAGTTTTTTCAGTGCCTGGAGTCATGTTTTCTGGTGTTTTTACACTGTTTGTTTTCATTGGCAACAGCCTTTTTTGATGGGGGCTGTTTGCCTTTGCTGTAGTTTATCTCACTATAAGATACATTTATATTATCCGAAAGTGTCTCATTAATTATTTAATATAAATTTAAAATTTTTGACCACACTTTGCCATCGGATCCATCGGGGCTCAATGTTACTTTTCAGTAACTTGGGCTTCGCTGAAAAAATATTTTTTCAAAATTATTTTGTTTTGCAATTGTTTTTTTCATTTATTAATGGATCATGTTATTATGTATCTTTGTGTCAGGGGTTTTTGCGAGTAACTAGGACTTATTGTTGTTCTTTCACAATGAAGGGACGTTGTTCAAATTGTAATAGGAAGAAATCTTCCTCTGACTTTCATGATCATTGTATTAATTGTAGTCAGTGTTCTCGCATTAATCCCTGTCCTGTATGTGAACATTGGGATGAGAAACATTGGAAACGTGTGTCACGATATGTTATTTCTGGAGAAAGAGCGATTCCGGCTCTTTCTCCGCAAGGTCACTCTACTCTCTCAGTTTCTATTTCAGAGGAACCAGAACAGGGTGATGTTTCCATGTTATCTTCTTCAAGTGTGCGTCCGTCGTCACAAATGAATTCAGAGCTAGCGGCAAAAGTGCTCATGGAGATTAGACAAATGTCGTCCGCTAGCTCGCCCGGTGTAGCGTCCATTCACCGAATGGTTCGGCAGCCGGGTTCGTCCGATGCGGTCCAAGAGGAAATTTTGGGTGATGCGAGCACTATAAACATAATAGATGCACACCCAGTGACGGCAGATAGTAAGCGAGAACGGAGGAAGCCTTTGAGTCCGGTTCCTAGCTCGTCCAGGTCCAGCCGGGCCGCGAGCGAGAGAGGCCCCTCTCTCGTACAACAACATCTGGGACCAGATGTTGTGGTACAAAATGTGTCTTTAGCGGAGCATACGTCCGTCGCTCGGGACGCTCCGTTGTATAAGCAGTCCGCAGAGACTGTTAAGGCTTCCTCTTCTCGTCAGCGCACACGACCACACCTTGGCTGCGTGACCGCCGATATATTACCAGCTTCGCCGATGAAGGATTCTTCGGCGACCAGGTCACACCATCCGGCAGCCAGGGATTCGAGACCGATGGACTCCGGACGTTCGCATAGGAAAAGTATGCGGGAGCCATCTGATGCGGAGCTGCCCTCGGCGAAGCAGCGAAAGACTGCGCCTCCGCAGGTCTCGACGCCGGACATTCTTGTGCAGATAGCACAGCTTATCGCAGCATCCCAGCAGCCGACAGAAACGGTGTCGGATCGAGAATTATCCGATGGCGCTGGGTCGGTACGCTCCGCCGAAGCATCGGGGGCGGACGACCGGGAACATCATGAGGTCCGACCGGATGGTGAAAGGGATACGGATGACTTGGAGCTATCCCTTTCGGAACAACATAAAGCTGCCGTGGACTTCATCCGGCACTTTCTCCCTCAAGTTGTTCCGTCGGGCCAGACTGCTGCACTTCCGGACAAGAGAATTATAGCGTCATTGGACTCTGAATTTTTTGAGCGGTTCAGGGACATCGCTCCCGAGTTTCCGTCGCAGTCCAATAATGTTGCAAGAACATTTGAATTATTGAACGAAGCTATATTTAAACTTGCTTCCAGGACGGGGAAAGCAGGTTTCTTGTCCGCTAATACTCTCAACCTGCCTTTCATTAATGCAAGGAATAAATTCGATACGGCAGGACAGGGTATACCGAGAGTTCCTCTGCGTATGGACGACGAGGCGGAAGACTTAGAGCTATCATTACCGTCATCAGCTTCTTTTCCAACCGCGGTGTTGGAAACAGCTATTGCGTCTAACAGAGCCAATTTAGATGCCTTATCTTACGCAGATCACCTTACTAAGGCGTTATCACTGCGCCTTCAGGGGAAAGAGTTTCAGGATATACAATCCTCTTTAAGACTTCTTTCAAGGGCAGTAGCTTATTCCACGTGTAACTCCGCCCTTTCAGTGGCAAATCTGGAGTTGGTTAGACGTGACGCAGCCCTAGCTACATCCACACTAGTGGATTCTAAGGTGAAGAACTCTCTTAGAGTCGCTTCGGTCTCAGGAGAACTTCTCTTTGACGGCAAGCTTTCCGCTATTTATGATAAAATTAAAAAGAAAGCTAATGATTCTCTGTTGTTCAGATCTGCTCCTAAGAAGTCGGATACAGCAGACACAAATAAGACAGGCACTTCTGAGTCTAATGCGCCCAAGAGAGGTTCCTATAGAGGTTCCGGTGCGTCCTCTTGGTCTTATTCGAGAGACCGTCAGGATAGCGACTCTCGTTCGGGACGTCCTTCAGGCCGGGACAATCGGTCGGACGCCCCGAGGTCGACGAGGCGAGGTGCGGGTCGTGGAAGACGTGGTTTCTCCTACCGCAGGCCTCGCAGGTCCAGGAGGTGATGGCTTAAACCTCTATCGCGTTCCGGTTGGCAGAAGGTTGTCGAGCTTTTCACAAGAGTGGGCGTCGATTACGGACGACCCTTGGGTGAGAGGAGTGACTTCGGAAGGTCTAAAGATATCCTTCAAACGAAAGCCTCCATTAACTCGAAGTCCAAAGTGGACTCATCTTCCGTCAAATCCACAGAAAAGAGACGCTCTGTTATCAGAGGTGCAGTCTCTTTTAATGAAGAACGCGGTAGAGGTCGTAGAAAACCAGGAATCTCCGGGATTTTACAGCCATCTGTTTCTGGTTCCGAAACCAGACGGCTCGTTCCGTCCAGTCATAGATTTGAGCTGGATAAACAAGCTGATCGTCGCTCCGAAGTTTTATATGGAGACGATTCGATCGGTCAGAGCGAGTATTCGGGTGAACGATTATGCAACGAGCATAGATCTCAAAGATGCGTACTTTCGTGTCATGGTACATCCGACATTCCGAAAGTATCTACGCTTCGCAGTCCTAGGAGTGGTGTATCAATTCCGGGCGATGTGCTTCGGATTGAATCTAGCACCCTGGGCTTTCACTCGGGTAATGAACTCGGTAATGATCTACTTCCGAGCTCATTCGTCTGCGGTAACGTCGGCCTACCTGGACGACATTCTTCAGAGGTACGGCAACGAGTTAACGCTTCAGAACGATGTTCAGAATCTTCTTCTATTGCTTCGACGTCTCGGTTTTATAGTAAACGAGGAGAAGTCGGATCTGGTGCCGTCCAAGTCATTCACTCATCTGGGAATGAGCTTCGAGACGCACAACAATCTCATTCGTCTGCCGTTAACCAGAGCGAAATTAGTCAGTTGTTACGCTCGCTATTGTCTGCACGCAGACAAAGTCACGGCGAGAGAATTTATGAGACTGATAGGTTTGTGCGGAGCCGATGGGGCGGTTACGCACACGTCCTCTTCAAATTTTCCTGACTCAGAATTGGAGTGTGAAAATTCATTCGCTCGATGTAGACGTTCTCTTGTCAGATCAAGTGAAACAAGAGATTCAGACTTGGGCAAACATTCAGTGGTTAACTCAAGGAGTTCCGCTGCAGTTGCCGGATCCGAGTTTTACCGTTATGACGGATGCCAGTCAAACAGGTTGGGGTGCATCATTAATCCCAACGGATTCGAGATGCCAGGGTCTTTGGGATCCGCAATTCCTGTGCAAGCACATAAACATCAAGGAAATGATGTCAATTTGGCTTGCGTTACGTCACTGGATGGACATTATTCACGATGCTCATGTCCAAATCCTATCCGACAATACGACAGTAGTGGCGTATATACGGAATCAGGGAGGCACTCATTCAGTTCCGTTGTTCAGTCTAACGGAAAGAATCCTTCTGTTTGCGTTAGAACATCACGTTCTTCTTTCGGTCCGTCACATTCCGGGTCGTCTGAATGTGCTAGCAGACTTCCTTTCACGAAAGGGTCGCTTGTTGCCGTCGGAGTGGACTCTCAACAAACAAGTATTCAATCAGATTTGCTACCAATGGGAACGGCCAATGATAGACTTATTTGCGACACATCTCAACAATCAGTTGCAGACGTATGTGTCTCCGTGTCCGGATTCAAGAGCATTTGCAGTAGACGCTCTGTCGATCCCTTGGGACGGAATGATAGGATATGCGTATCCTCCAGCGCCGTTAATTCAACAAGTATTGCTAAAGATAAAACAATCTTAATGCAAGATTCTGTTGGTAGCATCTCTGTCGCCACAGAGACCGTGGATAAATCTACTCAGGTGTCTGTTGTGGGACCTACCGCGGAAGCTTCCTCCACGGGAGGATCTTCTTTCGCAGGGGAAATCGCGCCAACTCCATCACAACCCGCAAGGTCTCAACCTTCACGTTTTTCCGTTGTGCGGTCCTTCTTGCATGGCAAGCACTTTACAGGACGAGCAGTGGACGCGATTTCTAACTGTAGGAGGACCTCCTCTTCGCTAAACTATGCGGCTAAGTGGAAGGTTTTTCGTCGTTGGTGTAGGGATCATTCTGTAGATATATTCGATCCCTCTATACCAGACATTGCAAACTTTCTAGTATACTTGTTTGACGAAATCAAATTGCAGCCTGTTACTATAAAGGGTTATAGATCTATGTTATCTGATACCTATGCACATCATGATAGTTTACAAATTGGATCTAATGTCTCTTTATCGAAGTTGGTTAGAAACTTTTCGATAAATAGACCCAGAACTCTTAGATTAATTCCTAAGTGGAATTTAGCTTGGGTTCTCCTTAAATTGAAGGAAAAGCCATTTGAACCTCTTGGGACAGTAGATTTCAAATTCTTATCTTATAAGACAGCTTTTCTCTTAGCTTTCTCTTCTGCTAGAAGAGTCAGTGAGCTTCATGCACTATCGGTGGATGATTCTCATTATCGTAGTGTTGGGAACACTATCACCTTCACTACTAATGTGGGTTTTTTAGCTAAGAATCAGGCTCCTAATAAATATCCGGAACCTATTGTTATTAAGGCTCTTCCGTCTTCAGACGGGCGTAGGCCTTTACTCTGTCCTGTTAGAGCACTACGTATCTATAAACAGAGATCTCAGTTTATCAGAAAGGGACGGAAACGTTTCTTTCTGTCTTTGATGCCTAATAGAAAGGACATTTCAGTCCATTCTATTGCTAGATGGATTCAGTTAACTATCCGTACTGCTTATGAAGATTTATCTTCTTCTCAGCAGTCTGTGCTTAAGATTTCTGCTCATGAAGTAAGAGCTCTTTCTACTTCCTGGGCTTATGCTAATAGTGTTGCTATTACAGATTTAATGAAGGCTGCTTATTGGTCTCAGCCATCCACATTTACGAATTTTTATCTCAGAAATATTGAGTCCATTTCTGGAGACCTGCATTGTTTAGGTCCGTTATCTGTTGCTCAGAATGTCGTCCACTAAACAGTTGCAACTATAGTTATGCAGGCTTTCTGTTCCGGCAGTGACTCCGTCCGGCTGCCCTCTTCGCTCTGGGCTATTTGACCAAGGGGAAGGGGGGGGGGGGGGGGGGGGGGGCGGGTGTTCCCTTAGGTCACCTGCTTTATAGTGAAAAGCAAGGGAATGCCTCCTCCAAGTCAGTATTTCTGAGTCGCTTCCGGGATGGTTTTAAAGTGTAATATTAATGTTTAAATTCATTCATGTCTTATTTTTAAAGTGTAGCTCGGTGTGAAGCATTTGTATATGTCAAGTGTCAAACGGGCTTTAATATACAATACTCGGACTCTTTTAAATGACTATAAAGAGTCTCAATTCTCTGGACTACTTTATTTATTGGCTTGCTTTAAAAATAATTAGTATAAGGGTTATACTGGATGTTAATAGAGAACATGAATGTTATTGTGCTCAATTATTAAGGGTAGTGTATCTTTCTAATTTAATATTAAATAAGAAAGATACATGTAGAGCCTAATACTCCTTTTCTCCTTAAGGGGTTACCTCTTTACTATATAGTTGAGCTTATTGGATTTTCCTCTATGTCCTAAGCCCTCCAGCCTGTTTACTATTCAGCTAAGTCTGGGTCATTGGTACAGTATAAAAATGTTAAAAAATTTATAGTAATTTATATATTTTTTATACTTACCAATGACCCAGACGGGGATGGCCCTCCCTGGAGTTGGGAACTCTTGCCTCCCCGCTGAGTACATAGCGCTGACCAGGCACTGCCTGTAAGAATGATAATTGGCGCCAATTTCGGGACGTCTGCGTCACTGCGCATGCGCAGTAGAGGCGTAGTATGGAGCCCTTTAGGACATGATTTCTTTTTGTTTTGGATGCAAATTTTGGGGATTGGGGGGCAAAATTTGTGTTTGGCCCTGGTTTTGTTAGAGTTAGCACCAGCTAAGTCTGGGTCATTGGTAAGTATAAAAAATATATAAATTACTATAAATTTTTTAACTTTTTACATAATTAAGTGAAAAAATCAATTTTTCTTCCAAATCATATTTGTGTATTATTTATTATCTAATATGTGTAAAGAATATTCTTGAAAATCCCCATTAAAATTAATCAAAATGTGAACTGAGTTTCTGTTAATTACAACTCCGGCTGAACTGCCCACAAATATGAAGCAGGTTATAGGTGGTTATTTAGATTATCACACCTTACTGGTCGACTGTATGAGAACAATAGATGTTGGCATTCCTGGAAGACCCCTTTAATATATACCAGGTGCCACAACAATTATCTCGGCAACATAGTTGAAATGGACAGAATTAAAGACTCTGAAGATAGTGCAGGTCTAATTGCATTTTTGTGTCAAGGGTTTTGGTAATACTTTGTGCCCACTTAATTGGATATATTTTTAATTAAATATCCTTGTTAATTGTATATTGGTTATAGAATAACATTCTGTTAATTCATTAAAAAATCTTGTATTTATTTATTGAGGTTTAATGTCACTTTCAACAGCCAAGGTCACCTCATGTTGGACAGGAAGTCGGATTACCCAGAGAGAACCACCCAGCAATGGCAACATACTAACTCCACACAAGCATGTTTAGCATTGGTTGAAGACAAGTGCACTGTTGGCTTGGGGTGCAACTCAAGGCAGTGCCATCGTAACCACAAAAAAAAAAAAAATCTTGTAAAATGTTGAGAAATTACCCTGACACCTTAATTCAAGACCTCAGAACATCTTATACAGGCATTCAAGCTATTGTATCTTGTTTGACAGAGCTCTGCCAAACAGGAAATAATAGTAAAAATGCCAATTTTATTTCTAGAATACATGAAAATAACCAATTCCTGTTATTTGAATACTCCTGTTAATTGACTAACATATATTGACAAAGTAGCTATTCAATTAACAGGGCTCTACTGAAGTCGTATATTTTTCAACAGGGCCTTAAAGAGTTAAAAAGACTATAAGAATCCTGTTGTCATCAAGAAAATTGATGGATGAATAGAGGACATGAATTGAGTGTTTATCCCAAATGTTATATTTTTATACTACAACCAATAGCCCAGACTAGCTGGTGCTAACTCAAATTAATCCAGGGCCAAACATAAATTCCCCCCAATCCCCAAAATTTGCATACAAAACCAAAATAATTAAGTCCTATATGGTCCTTCATACTTTTGAGATCTGTGCATGCGCCATATCCAGAAGGTACCGAAATTGGTGCCAACCATCATTCTTTGTTTGGCCCTAAAGACAGCAACAATGAACTGACATCTGTGCTTTTAAATCTCCTTTTTTGAGGACTCCAGACACAAATCAATGGTAAAATTGGTGGATCCAAGGCTGGAAATGGATGATGGAAGTGAACAACGATGGTCAGAAACGTTCAGGGCTTATTATAAAAATTATTTCATGTTTCCCAATTTCGGGACATACGTCTGATGTCATCATTCTTGCTAATGCTTTATCCACTGTTTGTTAAGTGTTCCTTTCCTTTCCCTCTTTGAAGCCCTCCTGTTAAATTCCTAAGCTTTTTGGCTATTTTTATCGAAATTTTTTATTAAATTTTTTGGGAGTTTAACATGTAATACGAAATGTTTATTCTGTTTATCTCCATGGTTACGTCCTAACCCTAGGGCTGTAAGGTCGTTTTGGTCTTGCATCTTCTATCCGATGTATCGTTTTTTCTTGATTTGGAGATCTTGCTTTACATCTGGTAGCTTTAAAACCTGTTACTGAGTTTGGGCCTTTTTTCTGTGCCTGTGGTCTTGTTTCCGGTTTTTTCCTTTGACATTGTTTACATTGGCAACGTCTTCAAATATGTAGTATTTGGTATTTTATTACTGTAGGATTATTATAAGATACACTGATTATGTTTCAGGTACTGTAGCTCAAAAAATTTGGATTTTGTCCACACTTAGGCTTTATCGGGATCCCTTTGGGAACTTAGGCATTTTCAAAATTTTTTTGGAAAATTTTTTTAATTTAATTTTTCGATTTCAATTTTGGTTTCAATTATTTGTGTATCTTTATCATATATATATTGTGGAGTTTGTAGGAGTACTATCGACTTATTTTGATTGAATCATGAAAGCTTACTGCTCTAAATGCAAGGCAAGGAAGTCTTCCTCAGATTTACATGCTTGTTGCCTTGCCTGTAGTCGATGTACTCCTGCAGATTCTTGTCCTACATGTGTGAATTGGGATGACAAACGTTGGAAACGGGTGTCATGGTATGTTGTTGGCGGTGAGATGCCTATGCCAGTGCTCTCACTGCACGATAATTTTGAGTTTTTAGCTCACCTGAGCAAAGCTCAGGATGAGCTTTACTGATCACTCTTATTCTCGCGTCAACAATCATCTCCTCCCAAACCACTAGGCCAATTTTAATAAAATTTTGTGGGATTGATCATTGGGTGGAACACTCGAAGAATTGTGTTCGAAATCTCCGTCGCCCATCTAATATGGCTGCCTTGGCTGCTGATTGGCAAAAACACATTAAAATCTTCTTCTTCAGAACCGCTAGATCAATTTGAATAAAATTTGCTGGGGATAACCAGTGGGTGGTCCTCTCTCAGAATTGTGTTCGGTTTGTCCGCCCGCCATCCAACATGGCTGCCACAGCTTCTGATTGGCTGACGCTCCACCCCTAAATTTCTATTTTTTGAATCAAGAGATCGATTTGAACCCAATTTTTTTTTAGGACTTATTGGGTCATAAGTATCTAATTTATGCCGAAAAAAATTTTCATGTAGCCCCATGGGAACCTCAGGAGCTAAAAATAGAAAAAATTAAAATTGCTCATATCTCCAAAACTGCACGGCTCAGAAACTTTTTATTTGCTGTGCAGCTTGCTTATGAGCAATGGAAAGGAATGGTAGAAAAAAATCGCTAACGGTTTTTTTCTAAGGTACTTTCTTGGGACTCTGAAAAAGTGCTGACTCGGCACTTTTTAACACTGAAGGTAATGCAAAAACATTAAAAACTCTTATTCTCGCGTCAACAATCATCTCCTCCCAAACCACTAGGCCAATTTTAATAAAATTTTGTGGGATTGATCATTAGGTGGAACACTCGAAGAATTGTGTTCGAAATCTCCGTCGCCCTTCTAATATGGCTGCCTTGGCTGCTGATTGGCAAAACACATTAAAATCTTCTTCTTCAGACCGCTGGATCAATTTGAATAAAATTTGTTGGGGATAACCAGTGGGTGGTCCTCTCTCAGAATTGTGTTTGGTTTGTCCGCCCGCCATCCAACATGGCTACCACAGCTTCTGATTGGCTGACGCTCCACCCCTAAATTTCTATTTTTTTAATCTAGAGGTCGATTTGAACCAAATTTGATATGAGATGATAATGGGTCATAAGTAGTTGATTGATGCAAAAAAAAATTTTCTCATTGTCCCGTGGGAACCTCGGGAGCTAAAAATAGGAAAAACCTTAAAACTGCCATATCTCCAAAACTACACGGCACAGAGAATTCTTATTTTGTATAAAGCTTACTTTTATCCAGTAGAATAGAATGGTTAAAAAAAATCCCTATCGGTTTGATCACAAGGTACTTTTTTCAGGACTTTGAAAAAGTGCTGAGTCAGCACTTTTTAACACTGTAGGCAATGGGAAAAAGATTAAAAAATCTTCTTCTCCAGATCCAGCAGGCAGAATCTTTTGATATTTGGTATGCAATATTGTAGGGTGGATCTGATTCAAGTTTGTTCAAATCGGCCCCCTGGGTTCATATTTGGGCTCAGTATAGGAGCCCGATTTCGAACTTAGTGCATTTCAGGCAAATTTCTTCAAAAATCTTCTTCTCCAGACCCAGCAGGCAGAATCTTTTGATATTTGGTATGTAACATTGTGGGGTGGATCTGATTAAAGTTTGTGCAAATTGGCTCCCTAAATTCATATTTGGGCTCACTATAGAAGCTCGAATTCAAACTTAGTGCATTTCAGGCAAATTTCTTCAAAAATCTTCTTCTCCAGATCCAGCAGAAAGAATCTTTTGATATTTGGTATGCAACATTGTGGGGTGGATCTGATTCAAGTTTGTTCAAATCGGCCCCCTGGGTGTATATTTGGGCTCAGTATAGAAGCTCGAATTCGAACTTAGTGCATTTCAGGCAAATTTCTTCAAAAAACTTCTTCTCCAGATCCAGCAGGCAGAATCTTTTGATATTTGGTATGCAACATTGTGGGGTGGATCCGATTCAAGTTTGTTCAAATCAGCCCCCTGGGTTTATATTTGGGCTCAGTATAGAAGCTCGAATTCGAACTTAGTGCATTTCAGGCAAATTTCTTAAAAAATCTTCTTCTCCAGATCCAGCAGGCAGAATCTTTTGATATTTGGTATGCAACATTGAGGGGTGGATCTGATTCAAGTTTGTTCAAATCGGCCCCCTGGATTCATATTTGGGCTCACTATAGAAGCCTGAATTCGAACTTAGTGCATTTCAGGCAAATTTCTTAAAAAATCTACTTCTCCAGATCCAGCAGGCAAAATCTTTTGATATTTGGTATACAACATTGTGGGGTGGATCTGATTCACGTTTGTTCTGAATTCGAACTTAGTGCATTTCAGGCAAATTTCTTAAAAAATCTTCTTCTCCAGATCCAGCAGGCAGAATCTTTTGATATTTGGTATGCAACATTGAGGGGTGGATCTGATTCAAGTTTGTTCAAATCGGCCCCCTGGATTCATATTTGGGCTCACTATAGAAGCCCGAATTCGAACTTAATGCATTTCAGGCAAATTTCTTAAAAAATCTTCTTCTCCAGATCCAGCAGGCAAAATCTTTTGATATTTGGTATGCAACATTGTGGGGTGGATCTGATTCAAGTTTGTTCAAATCGGCCCCCTGGGTTTATATTTGGGCTCAGTATAGAAGCTCGAATTCGAACTTAGTGCATTTCAGGCAAATTTCTTCAAAAAACTTCTTCTCCAGATCCAGCAGGCAGAATCTTTTGATATTTGGTATGCAACATTGTGGGGTGGATCCGATTCAAGTTTGTTCAAATCGGCTCCCTGGATTCATATTTGGGCTCACTATAGAAGCCTGGATTCGAACTTAGTGCATTTCAGGCAAATTTCTTAAAAAATCTACTTCTCCAGATCCAGCAGGCAAAATCTTTTGATATTTGGTATACAACATTGTGGGGTGGATCTGATTCACGTTTGTTCTGAATTCGAACTTAGTGCATTTCAGGCAAATTTCTTAAAAAATCTTCTTCTCCAGATCCAGCAGGCAGAATCTTTTGATATTTGGTATGCAACATTGAGGGGTGGATCTGATTCAAGTTTGTTCAAATCGGCCCCCTGGATTCATATTTGGGCTCACTATAGAAGCCTGGATTCGAACTTAGTGCATTTCAGGCAAATTTCTTAAAAAATCTTCTTCTCCAGATCCAGCAGGCAAAATCTTTTGATATTTGGTATACAACATTGTGGGGTGGATCTGATTCACGTTTGTTCAAATCCCCCCCCCCCCTCCCCCCCCCCCCCTGGGTTTTTATTTGGGCTCAGTATAGAAGCTCGAATTCGAACTTAGTGCATTTCAGGCAAATTTCTTCAAAAATCTCCAGATCCAGCAGGCAGAATCTTTTGATATTTGGTATGCAACATTGTGGGGTGGATCTGATTCAAGTTTGTTCAAGTTGGCCCCCTGGATTCATATTTGGGCTCACTATAGAAGTCCGAATTCGAACTTAGTGCATTTCAGGCAAATTTCTTAAAAAATCTTCTTCTCCAGATCCAGCAGGCAGAATCTTTGGATATTTGGCATGCAACATTGTGGGATGGATCTGATTCAAGTTTGTTCAAATTGGCCCCCTGGGTTTATATTTGGGCTCAGTATAGAAGCTCGAATTCGAACTTAGTGCATTTCAGGCAAATTTCTTCAAAAATCTTCTTCTCCAGATCCAGCAGGCAGAATCTTTTGATATTTGGTATGCAACATTGTGGGGTGGATCTGATTCAAGTTTGTTTAAATCGGCTCCCTAGATTCATATTTGGGCTCACTAGTATAGAAGCTCGAATTCGAACTTAGTGCATTTCAGGCAAATTTCTTTGAAAATCTTCTTCTCAAGATCCAGCAGGCAGAATCTTTTGATATTGGGTATGCACCATGCTTAGGGGGGAGAGATTCAAGTTTGTTCAAGTCCCTGGGTTCATATTTGGGCACACTGTGGTAGGCATAATTATAACTTAGCTCAAAATGAGGAATTTTCTTTAAAAATCTTCAGATCCAGCAGTTGGAATGTTTTGATATTTGATATGCAGCATCCTTAGGGTGGTGAGATTCAAGTTTGTTAAAGCCAAGTCCCTGGGTTCGTATATGGGTTCCCTGTGGGAGCCTGAATTATAACTTAATTCAATATGAGGAATATTCTTTAAAAATCTTCTTTTTTTTTCAGATCCACTGGTCAGAATCTTAGGATATTTGGTATAAGCTTTTCTTAGGAGGAGCAGATGCAACTTGTTGAAATCAATTCTCTGGGTTGATATTTAGGCTACCATGTCAGGTGAGCGACCTCAGGCCCCTTGGAGCCTCTTGTTCAGTTTCTTTTTCAGAGGAACAAGAATATGGTGATGGTATCGAGACACCCACCAAAAGTGCGCTACCATCGTCACACTCTGATGAGCAAACAGAGCTAGCTGCTAAGGCGCTCATGAATATTAAGCAAGGGATAAGGCCTCCAGTTAGTGTTCTTAATCCCTTGCAAGCATCTAGCTCGACCGGTGAAGCGGTTACTCCCACCGGGTATGTCCATTGTTGTTTTGGAAAGTGTAGATTTGGGTAGAGCGAGCACCTTAAAAACAAAAGCTCACCCCGCAACGATGGAAATAGGAAGGAAGTCAACAAGTTTCTTGTTGGGAGGCTCGGCGAGGTCTGGAAAGAGCGAGAGAGGTCCCTCTCTAACCCAGCAACATCTGGGGCCAGATGTTGTTATAAGAACCTTTCATGGGCTGGAGCATACGTCCACACCTGCCACTCGGGATGTTCCATCTAGACTGCAGCTGGCTAGGCTAGTCATGGCTTCCTCTACTGCGATTCATAGGCACACACGACCGCATCCTAGCTACCCGACTTCGGATATCCAGCCAGCCATGCATAGAAGGAGCCACTCTTCGCCCGTGAAGTCAGAACATCCGGTAGCTAGGGAACAGAGGCTTAGATCATCGGGACGTTCGGAGAAGAGACCTATCTCTGGAACGCCGCCCCAGGAGCAGCAAGCAGCTAAAAAACAGAAAACCGCTGCTCCTCAAGTCTTGGTGTCGAACTTGCTGTCGCAGATTGCGCAGCTGATCACAGCATCCCAACAAGTGCATGAGCAGCCTCCCACAGACTCCAAAAGTGAGCTGCTCGATGGTGCTGGTTCGGTCCAGTCATCTGTTCATGCAGATGCAATGGACCGAGATTCACAGCTGATTCTTTTGGATGGTGAAAGGGATAAGGAAGAGGATTACCCTCTCCTTTCGGAACAACATATGGTTGCAATGGAATTTATCTATCAATACTATCCTAAATTTGTGCCACTGAATCAGCAAGCTGCGACAACAAGGGAGAAACCGCTGACGTCTTTAGACGCAGACTTCATACGGAGGAAGGAAGAAGTTCTTTCTTTTCTGGTACAGTCTAAACAGGTGTCGCAGGCCTTCTGCCATGTCACCAACACCATATTTAACCTCTCCAGTGTGAGGGAGAAAGGCGGTTTCTTATCAATATCTTCTATAAATATACCTTTCCTTGGACCACGTTGGAGAAGATGTTCAGTGCTATTTCATTGAATAGAGCGAATTTGGATGCGATATCCTATGTAGATCACCTTACCAGAGCTGTGGCGCAACGTTTCAATGGGAAGGAATTTGTGGATGTGTGTACCTCGCTTAGAGTTCTTTCCGGGGCAGTATAATGTATGCCACATATAACTCAAATCTGGAGTTCATCAGACATGATGCTGCCCTTCATCGTCATCACTTATAGATGACAAGGTGAAAAGCTCTCTCTGGGTCTCTCCGGTCTCAGGACATACTCTGTTTGACAACAATCTTTCATTAGTCTATGAACAGGCTACTAATAAAGCCTGTGTTCTGCTTTTGAAGTTGGCATCTCAACAACATGGTTTAGCAGACCGGGGTAAGCAGGGTCATTCTAAATCAGAATCACCAAAAGGGAACTCCTCGCAAGGTTCAAGAAACCTCATATAATTACTCTGGAGATCGTCAATTCAGCGACTCGGGGAAAGGGGCGTAAGTCTGATCAGGATTATCAATTGAACGCCCCTAAGCTGATGGGATGAGGATCTTTGTGGGGAGGATGTAGTTTCTCCTCCTGTAAGCCTCGCAAGACCTACAGGTGATGGTCAAGACCTCTATTGCTTGCCAGTTGGCGGGAGGTTATCAAACTTTGCGAGAAACTGGATAGCAGTTACGAGAGATCAGTGGGTGAGATGTGTAATCTCGGAAGGCCTACGGCTGTCATTCCGAATGAAACCCCCACTAACAAGATGTCCGCCTTGGACAAATCTTCCAGCAGATCCTTTCAAAAGAGAGTCTCTTCTAGCTGAGGTACAGGCTCTCTTATTAAAGGAAGCAATAGAGGTCATCGAGAATCAATATTCTCAAGGTTTTTACAGTCACCTGTTCCTCATATCAAAGCCAGATGGATCGTTCTGACCGGTAATAGACTTGAGCTGGATAAACAAGTTAATCGTCGCTCCAAAGTTCTATATGGAAACCATTCAGTCGGTAAGAGCGAGCATTTGAGTGAACGACTATGCGGCAAGCATAGATCTAAAGGATGCTTAATTTCATGTCTTGGTACATCCGGCATTCAGAAAGTACCTGCGATTTGCCGTACAAGGGAAGGTTTATCAGTTCACAGCAATGTGATTTGGTCTGAACCTGGCTGCTTGGGCTTTCACTTGAATAATGAATTCGGTAATTTCTTACTTCCGAGCTCATTCCATTGCAGTAACGTCGGCTTACTTGGACAACATTCTTCAGAGATACGGCAACATAATTATTCTTCAGAATGATGTTCAGAGTCTGCTTCAATTGCTTCGACGCTTCGGTTTCATAGTAAACGAGAAAAGTCAGATCTAGCTCCGTCCAAGTCATTCACTCACTTGGGAATGAGCTTCGAGACTCGCATCAATCTGGTTTGTCTGCTTTACCCAGAGCAAAATTAGTTAGTTGTTATGCTCACTTTTGTCTAAATTCAGACCCAATAACAGTGAGGGAGTTCACTCGACTGATGGGTTTGTGCAGAGCGGCTGCGGATCTTATTCCAATGGGCCGCCTGCACACATGTCCCCTCCAGGTATTCTTTACCCAGAACTGGAGTGTGAAGATGCATTCGTTCGAAACCAGTATTGTTTTAACGGACCTAGTAAACGAAAAGGTTAAGATTTGGGCAGCTTTTCAGTGGTTAACTCAAGGAGTTCCTCTTCAGCTACCGGATCCTGCTTTCACGATTATGACAGATGAGAGTTAGACGGGCTGAGGCACAACCTCAAATCCCACAGACTTGAAGTGTCATGGTCTTTGGGACTCTCAGTTCCTAGAGAAGCACATAAACATCAAAGAGATGATGTCAATATGGCTAGCACTACAACACTGGATTCGCCAAATAGCGAACATCCATGGTCAAATTCTGTCGGACAATTTGACAGTAGTTGCTTACCTCAGGAACCAAGGCGGCACTCAATTCCAATATGCAAATTAACGGAGAGGATTCTCCTATTCATTCTGAATCATCACGTTCATCTCTCAGTCCGTCATATACCGGATCATATGAATATATTAGCAGACTCGCTCTCTCGGGAAGGTCGCCTATTGCCATTGAAGTGGACTCTCAACAAGCTAATATTCAGACAGATTTGCTACCAGTGGAATCATCCCATGATAGATCTTTTTGCGACTGACCTAAACAATCAGTCACCGATGTTTGTGTCGCCATGTCTAGATCATCGAGCATACGCAGTATATGCTCTGTTGATTTCATGGGACGGGATGATAGGATATGCATGTCCTCCAGTTCCATTGATTCAGCCGATTCTGTTAAAGATCAGTCTCACTGCAAAATCTCGCTAGTAGCACCTCTGTCATCACAGAAACCATCGATCAATCTTCTCAGGTGTCTGTTATGGGATGTTCCCCGGAAGCTTCCTCCACGGGAGGGCCTTCTATATCACAGGAAGTCCCATGCACTACATCACAACCCGGAAGGTCTCAACCTTCATGTATTTCTGTTGTGCGGTCCTTCTTGTATGGAAAACATTTTACAGGACGAGCAGTGGATGCAATTTCTAACTGCAGGAGGACCTCCTCTTTGCTGAATTACGCAGCGAAGTGGAGGGTTTTCTTCCATTGGTGTATGGATCAATCGGTTGACATATATGATTCGTCCATTCCACATATTGCCAACTTCTTGCTCTACCTGTTTGGTAAACTCAAACTGCATCCCTTCACTATTAAGGGCTATAGGTTTATGTTATCAGACACTTGCGCTCATCATGATAACTTGGCTATTGGATCAGATACTTCTTTATCCAAGCTTGTTGGAAATTTTTGTTACTAGACCTTGAACCCTTAGATTAATTACGAAGTGGAATTTGGCTTGCGTTCTGTTGAAGCTTGAAAAGCTCCTTTTGAGCTGTTAGACATTGTAGAGTTCAAATTCTTGACCTATAATAGGGCATTTCTCTTAGCCTTTGCATCTGCTAGAAGAGTCAGTGAACTTCATGCATTATCTGTTGATGAATCTCATAAGCGTAGTGTGGGTAATACCATTACCCTCACTACGGAAGTGGGTTTTTTGGCTAAGAATCAGATTCTGGATAAGCGGCCAGAGCCTACTGTCATCAAGACTTTACCGTCCTCGGATAACCATAGACCTTTGCTGTGTCCAGTCAGATCTGTGCGCATTTATAAACGTCGATCAGATTTTATTAGAAAGGGAAGAAAGCATTTCTTCCTTACTTTGGTTTCTAACAGAAAAGATATTTCTGTCCATTCCATAGCCAGATGGATTTAGTTGGCAATACATAATACATAAAATCTATCTTTGGATGAACGTTCTGTCAACAAGATTTCAGCACACGAGGCTAGAGCACTGTCCACTTCTTGGGGTTATTCTAACAGTAGAGCCATTACTGATCTTATGAAAGCTGCTTTCTGGACACAGCCCTCTACATTTACCAAGTTTTACCTGAGAAATTTAGAGCCCATCTTTGGTGACCTTAGATCTTTGGGTCCTCTTTCTGTTGCTCAGAATGCTGTCTATTAATGTTACACCTATAAGGTCTTTTGGTAGTCTGCTCCAGCTCTGACACTGTTCCACTGCCCTCTTCATTCTGTGGAGTTTTACCTCAGAACAAGGGGAAGTGGGGGGGGGGGGCGTTTTTTTCCTTATCATCATCTTTCTTTATAGTGAAAAAAAGCAAGGGAATACCTCCTCTAGTGTCAGTAGGCCACTTCAGCGTTGGGGTGGTTTGAATGTGTAGCTCGGTGTGAGGCAATAACTATGTCTCATTTATGTACTGTTTTTAAAGTGTAGCTCACCGTGAAGCATATGCATATGTTACGTGTCAAAAGAGCGTTAATATACAATCCTTTTAAATGAGTATAAAGAGTCTCATTCTTTGGACTATCTTTATATATTGGCTTTCCTTCACCGAATTAGCATAACGGTTATGCTGGCATTAAATGGAGAATTATAAATTATGTAATACTCAATTATATTGTTGGTGTTATGTCTTTCCCTTTTCTCGTAGAAGAGAAAGACATATATAATTTCTGTTTTCTTCTTTTCTCCTGTAGGAGCTATCCTTTACTGAAGTAATTGAGAGATTGGATTTGCCTTTAAGTCCTAGGCCCTCCAGCCTTTTTACGATTCAGCTAGTCTGGGCCATTGGTTGTAGTATGAAAATATGAAAATTTTTTAGTAATTTGTATTTTTTTTTATACTTACCAATGGCCCAGTTGGGAGGGGCAAATCATACCTCCCCGCTGTTTATAACATTTAACAGGCATCTGTAGAAAGAATGATGGCTGGCGCCACTTTCGGTACCTTCCTGGATACTGCGCATGCACAGATCTCAAAAGTATGGAGGACCATATAGGACTTAATTTTTTCGGTTTTGTATGCAAATTTTGGAGATTGGGGTGCAAAATTGTGTTTGGCCCTGGATTAGTCTGGGCCATTGGTAAGTATAAAAAATATACAAATTACTTAAAAATTTTCAATTATGAAACAAGTCTGAGAATTTTCCATTTTGCTGAGACTCTGACAGTTTAGGATGACATTCATAAATATCATTGAAGATAAACCTGAATTACATATTCTCTTTCTCTCATGATTCATATTTGTTGAAAAAATAGGTGGTTAATTCTTAACCTGTTGAGTATTTTATTGACGCTTTCTTAAAATCCAGCCCTGGCTGCTGTAAAGCAGCCATTTATTTATTTTTTGTAGTTTAAAGACTCCTTCAATAGCCCCGGTCATCTCATATCAGGATAGTTTTATGCACAGAGGAAGCTAGAGTTTCCAGAGAGACCCTTAAGCAATGGTGAGCAGCTATCACACTCCCCAGTACACTGACTCTGCACATGCTGGTTGAAGGCAAGTGCACCAGTGAAGTGCAATAAAACATAGTATCCAGTGCTTCCATGCCCTACTGGGCTATCGGGATGAAGTGCCTTGTCCAAGGACACAATGCCATTACCACTGGTCAGGATTAAACCATGACCCTTTCAGTTTTTAGCTTGCCTGACTTTTAGTCAGGTTGAGCAATAGTGATCACTCACCATCCGGCGTCTGTGAACAAGGTGTTTGCATCTTCTCCTCCAAAACTGCTGAACCAATTTAATTGAAATTTGAGATAAAAGTTTGTTATGACATCGCATTTTGATTTTGTTCAAATCAAGTTTCCTCGCCCCTTGGTAGGGCCACGACCAAAAAGTGAGCTTGAATCTTAAAAAATCTTCTCATGAACCAGCAGTACCAGAAAGTTGATATTTGGTGTGCATCTTCCTTTTGAGGTGTAGACTGTTCAAGAGAAGTTTGAGGAGCTACATTTGCCTTCGTTATGGGAGGGGCAAGAATTTTTGCCCTGCCCAAAATTTTTATTTTCCAAACCAAGGGGCTGAGTTGAACCAAATTTGATATGAGGGCTTATTGGGTCATAAGTACTTAATTTATGTCAAAAACAATTTTCCCGTCGCCCCATGGGAACCACAGGAGCTAAAAATAGAAAAAATTTAAAATGCCCATTTCTCCAAAACTACATGGCACTGAGAATTCTTATATGGTGTGAAGCTTCCTTAGAACCAACAGAATGGAATGGTCAAAAAAATTTATAACTTACTTTAAAATGAGGAATTTTCTTTAAAAATCTTCTTCTTCAGATCAAGCAGTTGGAATGTTTTGATATTTGGTATGCAGCATCCTTAGAGGGGTGAGATTCAAGTTTATTCAAGCCAAGTCCTTAGGTTCATATTTGGGCTCACTGGTGAAGCTTGAATTGTAACTTAATTCAAAATGAGGAATTTTCTTTTAAGATCTTCTTCTTCAGATCCAGCAGTCGGAATGTTTTGATATTTGGTGTGGGGGAGGGATGCAGGGTGGGGGGGATTCAAGTTTGTTCAAGCCAAGTCACTCTTTTCTTTAAAAATTTTCTTCAGATTCAGCGGTCAGAATGTTTTGATATTTGATATGCAGCATCCTTAGGGGTGTGAGATTCAAGTTTGTTCAAGCCAAGTCACTGGGTTTATATTTGTGCTCACTGTGGTAGCCCAAATTATTATAACTTAGTTCAAAATGAGGAATTTTCTTTAAAACTCTTCTTTTCAGATCCAGCAGTCGGAATGTTTTGATATTTGGTTTGCAGCATCCTTAGTGGGGTGAGATTCAAGTTTTTTCAAGTCAAGTCCCTAGGTTCATATTTGGGCTCACTGGTGGAGCTCAAATTGTAGCCAGCATCCTTAGGGGGTTGAGATTCAAGTTTGGTCAAGCCAGATCCCTGGGTTGATATTTGGGCTCAAAAATATTCTTCTTCACGTCCACCAGTCAGAATCTTTTGATATTTGGTATACAGCATCTTTACAGAGGTGAGATTCAAATTTGTTCAAGCCAAGTCCCTGGGTTCATATTTGGGCTCCCTATGTGAGCCTGAATTATTACTTAGTTGAATATGAGGAATATTCTTTAAAAATCTTTTTTTTATATCCACTGGTCAGAATCATTTGGATATTTGGAATAAGCTTTTCTTAGGAGGGGCAGATGCAACTTGTTGGAATCAATTCCCTGGGTTGATATTTAGGCTACCATGTCAGGTGAGCACCCTTAGGCCCCCTCTTGTTCCCTAATCTTGTGAGACACCTTGCACCTGCAAAGCAGCCATGACTGAATTTGCTGAAAAATTCATACAAGTAAACTCTCTAAATCATTCATAAATTGATTAATCTAATTGACAGGAATATACTTTTTTGATCAAAGGCAGATTTATCTTTATTCTGGTGATGAGACTGTTGCTGTCCTGGGAGGAATATCTAACATGAATTTCCTTACTAGGATGATGTTGTGAAGAGTACATAATGGAAAGAATGATTTATAAAATCTTGATTTATGAATTCACATTGACAGACATCCCAGATAGAGCTGGGTGGTGTTGTTTTTTCAGAATAAGTTTCGGTTCGATTTCAGGAACCCTCAGTTTTGGATCAGTTTTTCTTTGTGTTAAGAACATATAGTAAACAACACTTCAGGCTCTGTAACTTGGAAAATGCCCACAATAGTTCATATGACACCACTCACCACAGAACGTCCTGTCAGTAAGTATCTCTATTGGGTACAGTGTAACTTCACTTTCATCACTCTTATGGGTTCTAGGAGATCAATTATTAACTTGTAGAATGCTAAATTATTTTTGGTCATCAAAATTTGTTCACATATCTTTGCCTTGTTAGCTCACCTGACTGAAAGTCAGGGTGAGCTATTCTGATCACTTTTCGTCCGTCGTCTGGCGTCCGTCGTCCATAATGAAATTTCATGTGAGTAGGGGTTATATAAGTGGATTTTGATTTTTTGTCAAATTAGGTTTCGGCTCACATTGAGCAGAGGGATGGGGCAAAAATGCTCCAATTCTTAAAAAATCTTCTTCTCAAGAACCAGCAATAGCAGAGACTTGATATTTGGTATGCAGCTTCCTTTTGAGGTGTAGACTCAAGTTTGTTCAAGAGAAGTTGGAGAAGCTATATTTGACGATGTTAAAGGAGAGGCAAAAATTTTGGCCCCGCCCCAAATTTCTATTTTTCCAAACCGCGAGGCTGATTTGAACCAAATTTTACATGAGTGCTTATTGGGTCATAAGTACCTAATTTATGCCGAAATTTTTCTCCCCATAGCCCCGTGGGAACCACAGGAGCTAAAAATAGAAAAAAATGAAAACGCCCATATCTCCAAAACTACACGGCACTGAGAATTCTTATTTGTTGTGAAGCTTCCTTAGGACCAACAGAATGGAATGATAAAAAAAAATGGCCATCGGTTTTATGATGGGGTACTTTTTGGGGAGTTTGAAAAAGTGCTGAGTCAGCATTTTTTAACACTGTGGGTAATGGGAAAAACATAAGACTACTTTTCTCCGAAAGCACTGCTCCAAAAGCTTTAAAATTTCACATATAACATCTTTGGAAGATTGTTTCACAGGTTTATGGAAATCAGTTGCCTGGGTCGATATTTGGGCTCTCTATGGGAGCCCAAATGTTTAAATTAGTGCAGTATGAGGAGTATTTTTGAAAAATCTTCTTCTTCAGATCTAGCAATAAGAATGTTTTGATATTTGGTATGCAGCATCCTTATGGGGGTGAGATTCAATTTTGTTGAAGCCAAATCCCTGGGTTCATATTTAGGCTGAAAATTTGGGGTCCCGTTGCAGACTTCAAAATTTTTGACCAAAATCTGAAAAAATTTTTTTTTGTTTTTTCTGTGTTTCGGTCAATTTTAAGACAAAAAAAATTTTTTTTTTTTCCCCTGAAAATTTGGGGTGCGGATGGGACCAAAATCCAGAATTTGTTTTTTTTGTTTTTTCTACGTTTCGGTCAATTTTAAGACAAAAAAAAAAAAAAAATGTTTTCCTCTGAAAATTTGGGGTCCGGGTGGGACTTAGAAAATTTTGGACCAAAATGCGAAAAAAAATTTTTTTGTTTTTTATGCATTTCTGTCAATTTTAAGACAAAAATTATTTTTTATTTTTTCCCTTGAAAATTTGGGGTCCGGGTGGGACTTAGAAAATTTTGGACCAAAATCCGAAAAAAATTTGTTTTTGTTTTTTATGCATTTCTGTCAATTTTAAGACAAAAAAAAAAAAAATGTTTTCCCCTGAAAATTTGGGGTCCAGGTGGGACTTAGAAAATTTTGGACCAAAATCCGAAAAAAAATTTTTTTTGTTTTTTATGCATTTCTGTCAATTTTAAGACAAAAAAAAAAAAAAATGTTTTCCCCTGAAAAATTGGGGTCCAGGTGGGACTTAGAAAATTTTGGACCAAAATCCGAAAAAAATTTTTTTTTGTTTTTTCTGCGTTTTGGTCAATTTTAAGACAAAAAACAATTTTTCTTTTTCCCCCGAAAATTTGGGGTCCGGGTGGGACTTAGAAAATTTTGAACCACCAAAATCCGGACATTTTTTTTGTTTGTTTTTCCTGCATTTCTGTCAATTTTAAGACAAAAAAAAAAAAAAAAAATTTTCTGCATTTTGGTCAATTTTAAGACAAAAAAAAATTTTTTTTTTACCCTGAAAATTTCGGGTCTGGGTGGGACTTAGAAAATTTTGGACCAAAATCCGAAAAAAAAAATTTTCCCTGAAAATTTGGGGTCCAGGTGGGACTTAGAAAATTTTGGACCAAAATCCGGAAATTTTTTTTTGTTTTTTATGCATTTCTGTCAATTTTAAGACAAAAAAAAAAAAAAAATGTTTTCCCCTGAAAAATTGGGGTCCAGGTGGGACTTAGAAAATTTTGGACCAAAATCCGGAAATTTTTTTTTGTTTTTTATGCATTTCTGTCAATTTTAAGACAAAAAAAAAAAAAAAATTCTTTCCCCTGAAAAATTGGGGTCCGGGTGGGACTTAGAAAATTTTGGACCAAAATCCGAAAAAAAATTTTTTTTGTTTTTTCTGCATTTTGGTCAATTTTAAGACAAAAAAAATTTTTTTTTTTTTACCCTGAAAATTTGGGGTCCGGGTGGGAGTTAGAAAATTTTGGACCAAAATCCCCAAAAAATTTTTTTTTTGTTTTTTATGCATTTCTGTCAATTTTAAGACAAAAAAAAATAAAAAATTTTTTCCCCTGAAAATTTGGGGTCCGGGTGGAACTTTGAAAATTTTGGACCAAAATCCATCATTTTTTTGTTTTGGGTTTTTTATGCGTTTCTGTCAATTTTAAGACAAAAAAAACATTTTTTTTTTACACCGAAAATTTGGGGTCCGGGTGGGACCAAAATCCGGAAATTAGTTTTAGCGTTTTTCATGCGTTTTAAGAAGAAGAAAAAAATTTAGGCTGAAAGTATTTTGTTTGGGAAAAAAATCTGTTTTTTATGTGTTTATCTCAATTTTGGGACGTTAAAGTGCAGGAACAGAAAATAGAAGGAAAATCCTGTGTATTGTGTGGGCACAATCGCTTCATCTAGTTGGTATATGCTTTTCTTAGGAGGGGCGTATGCAGCTTATTCAAGTCAAGTCCCTGGTTTGATATTTAGACTACCATGTCAGGTGAGCGCCCTCAGGTCCCCTGGGGCCTCTTGTTACAATTTATGGGAGAGTGCCTGTAGGCACTCTCCCATAAATTGTAACAAGAGAAGCCCTTACAGACTAAATAATATCACTTCAAAGATAATACGAAGCACATCCACCGAGTATGAAGCCTTCAAGTTGCAGTACCTTCACCTCAGAGTAAAGCCCAAATATGGACTTTCAGCACTCTACCAGTTAAGCCTATTTAGTGGGAAAAAACACACACATAAATTGCGGTAACAAATGAATAAAGTTCATCTAACCTATGGAGTGTTCTCATGTCACATTTTCTCTCTTATTGACCCAGCCAGTGGAAAATGTGAGAATGTGAATATGATGGTTTTGCCCCTTTGTCTGATAGACTAAGTGACGAGAGTCCATATGTGCCACTAGTCCAGTTCCCTCCCAGTAAGATAGTTTGATTAGTTTATGCATAAACACAGTAAAACTGTTAGGTCAGTTTTTGCTGGGTCTTGCAGTTCCGCTTTGTGGTTTGCCACAAAAACTGGAAAACCAGAAAACCTTTCAGCTCTAATGGTCAGTTTTTGCTGGGTCTTGCAGTTCCGCTTTGTGGTTTGCCACAAAAACTGGAAAACCAGAAAACCTTTCAGCTCTAATGGTCAGTTTTTGCTGGGTCTTGCAGTTCCGCTTTGTGGTTTGCCACAAAAACTGGAAAACCAGAAAACCTTTCAGCTCTAATGGTCAGTTTTTGCTGGGTCTTGCAGTTCAGCTTTGTGGTTTGCCACAAAAATGGGAAAACCAGAAAACCTCTCAGCTCTAATCTCAGAAGCACATCATATGGGAAGTACAGTACTCTGGTTAGAAAAGCAGACATAGAATTTTGACCAGATTGCAGTTGTGCCACAGTCTTTTCAAAATACTCTATCTACTTCTGTTAATGCACACAGAAATAGAATCTTAGCAGTGGGAAAAGGAAACATGCAAACAGTGCATGTCCGATTCTATTTTTGCTTGTTTTTCATGGTTCAGTCTTCATTTGGCATTGTTTTACTTATTATGAAATCTCAATCCACAGTGAATGTGCCATCACCAAATGTTAATCATATCGTAATCTGATTGAGAAAGGAACTGCAGATATATTTAGTAAGTAATGACTTTTGAATGCATAATTTTCCCCATGGGAACCTCAGGAAATGAAGCAGTGCTTGTTTACTGTTTTAATGGTAAAATAGTACCCGATCACCAATGCCTGGGGTAGAAGGCCTTTAAAATGGGCAACATGGTGATAAACAATTGGTTGGACTTGACTTTTATCCATGTTGTGGCTACGGTTAGCCATTGTGCAGGAATATTGGATCTTAACCCTTTACCCAACGTAACGGCCAAAACCGGCCAGCGCTATTCTAAAAAATCGCCTATTAATTTTAATTATTTTTTTCATTTTTTGTCTCAAAAACATAGGTTATGACCCCTCATTGGAACGAGCTCATCGAGCTCGTTCCAATGAGGGGTCATAACCTATGTTTTTGAGACAAAAAATGAAAATAAATAGTTATTCAAGAATTTTTTTTGCAAGTGTCGTCTGCTTTTCATGTTAGGTAAAGGGTTAAACACCAATGAATAAGTAAATAAATAATTATTGTATAATTTGTTTGTTTCCCATTACCCCAGTATGTTTTTATTTCAGTGAATGTTCTTTATTTTGCAGTTCTTTTTGTCTAAGCGAGCTGTATACTTTCTGTTGTGGTCATGTAGACAGGGCTATGAACATGCTGGACTGGACTTCTGGTTGAGTTCTATCAGCTGCCATGCACCAGATACACCAATCTTTGTAATTGGTACCCATTATGATGAGGTAATTTTAGTTTCATTGCCATGTACCAGATAATGTAATCTTTATGATTGGAACACATTATGGTGGGATAATTGTTGAGTCATATTGTATCTTTCACCTGATATACCAATCTTTGTGATCGGTATATATTAATGATGAGGTAATGCTGTGTCTTTGCCATGTGCCAGATACAGCAATCCTTGTGATTGCACACATTATAGTGAGGTAATTGTTATGCCTTTGCCATGGGCCAGATTCACCAATATTTGTGATTGGTACTCATTATTATGCCCCCGACCTCTGAAGGAGATTTTGGGGGTATCTGGTGAAGCCTTCTGTCCATCCATCCATCCATCCATCCATCCATCCATCCATCCATCCATCCTTCCATCCATCCATCCATCCATCCATCCATCCATCCATCCATCCATCCATCCATCTTGCCATCCATCCTCTGTCATCCATCCATCCATCCATTTATCTGGGTGCCTGTCCATCCTTCCTACTGTCTGTACAAGCATTTTACATACATTGTAATTTCAAAGCCATTGGTTGGATTTGGATCTCCTTTGGTATGCTGATAGACCCACATGGGAGAATGGATATGCACAAGGAAAGGGCGCTATCCAATAATGTTTCCCAGAGTTATGGCCCTTTTTCACTTTTTTGACTTAGGCCTAAAAAAATCAAAAAATCTGTTTCTCTGGCCCTCCCACATGGTCCTTTTGGCTGCCGCATGCTCTCTTTTTATAACTTATCCAAACCTAAAAAAAATCAAAATCGAATGGATTATGTCTGATATTTTACCCAAGTTAATAAAATTGTCCCTTGAGTGCAAGAAGGCTTTGCAATGCTTTAGCATTGCAATGCTTTAGCATTGCAAAGCCTTCTTGCACTCAAGGGACGTAATACACCACCACTCATGCTATTCTGTAGATTGTGGAGCCTAAAACATAAAACAAACCAAGTACATGAACTTTTTAATGGCAAAGAAATAATTACAAAAATAAAAAATAAAATAAAAAAACGCCCACACGCATGCAATTTTACAAAAAATGGCCTGAGAAACAGAGGATCTAGTTTGTGAGGCCTTAGAAAATTTTTCTGTTTTCACTCTTTTGACAATGCCTTTAAGGCTACTTCAAACATGCCTATGAGGAGTCACCACTTTTGGCCCACATTTTGCATAGCCCTTGTTATGAGGTAATTGCAGTGTCATTGCCGTGAATCAGATACACCAATCTTTGTGATTTTTACTCATTATAATGATGTAATTGTTGTGTCATTGAAATGCAATAGATACAGTAATTTTTGTGATTGGCACACATTATGATTAGGTAATTGTATCAGTTCAATGCAACAGATACAGTAATCTTGGGGACTGGTACACATTATAATTATGTAATTGATGTATCAGTTCAATGCAACAGATACAGTAATCCTTGCAATTGGTACACATTTCGATTAGGTAATTGTGTCAGTGAAATGCAACAGATACAGTAATGTGATACCTCATTGGGACAAGCTCTATGAGCTCATTTCAATGAGGTGTCACATGATATGGTTTTGTGGAGAAGAAGGCAAAGAATTTTCACCAGACCATTAACATGACATGATCTGGTTGAAATGCACTGTTCTCTTTTGTAATCACATTATTTATTGTATTTTAATATTTCTGTTAAATAAAAGTGTTCACCAGAGAAGATGCTGTTCAGTTAATGGGGTTTCACTGTATGGTTTATCATTAACCCTTAAAAAGCTAATTCTGACTTTGATCACTTTTTACTGAAATAAAGGCTTGCCTGGAAGCAACTGCAAAGCAACAGGATGCAAATTGTCATTGTGTAGTAAAAATGTACAAAATCTCCATTTTCATGCCCCCGATAGGGTGGCATGTTAAATCTATGTTGTCCATCCATCCATCAGTCCATCTGTCGGTCTGTCCATCCATAAAACTTTATTTGTCCATGTGTAGCTAATCTTTAATGTTTTAGTGAATTCCCATGAAACGTTTACACAAGGGTAAAGACCAATGGAAGGTCGTTTGTACAGCAACACCATGCTGGAGTGACAAAGGTCAAGATCACAGGAATGGCTAAACTTAATTCTCTCACAGACTGTATTTGTACCTCCAGAGCCATAATTCTGTAATGCTTGGATGACAAAGTTGTGGTCTGCTTACCCACTTTCATCATTTACAATCCGTTTCATTGTTTAACCCTTTATCTAATGAATCGCCCACATCCATCTGCGTAATATGCAAATTGAGCAGTTGAAAATATTTAATATTTTTCCAACTCTACCGTATGGCCTAGACATAGCTGGTGTTAACTCCAAAATATCGAGGGCCAAACACAAATTCCCCCCCCCCATCCCCAAAATTTGCGTGCAAATCTGAAAATTGGAAGTCCTATCTGGCCCTCCATACATATACTCTCCATGCATGCACAGATGCCAGGAAGCAACCCGGAATTGGTGCCAACATCACTCTTTGTTTGGCCCTTGTCAGATAACAACAAACTGATTTTTGTGCTTTTTAAATCTCAGTTTATAAAAGATGCCAGACACAAATCAATGGTTAAATTGGTGGATCCAAGGACACAACTGGATGAAGGAAGGAAGAAATGGTGGTTTGAAGCGTTCAGGGCTGTAATTTTATAATATTTATTATAATATTTATAAAAATTATTTCATGTTCCCCAATTTCGGGACATGGGCCGCACGTCATCATTATTGATAATGATTTTTCCACTGTTGGTTAAGTATTCCTTCCCTACCCTCCCCAGTTGAACTCCAAAGCTTTTTGGCTTGTTTTATTGAAATTTTTTTATAAAATTTCTTGGGAGTTTAACGTGTTACACAGAATGTTTATTCTCTACATCCCCAGGGTTACATCCTCACCCTTTGCGTATTTGGGCGTTTTGGTCATGCATCATACATCCAGTGTATCATTTTTTCTTCCGATGAAGATCTTGCCTTACATCGGATAGTTCAAAAATTTGTTACTGACTTTGGGCAGTGTTGCCTGGAGTCTCATTTCCGGTTTTCATTCTGACGTTTACATTAGCAACGCTCTTTATATATATGTAGTTTCCTATTTATTGTATGGTAGGTCTCTTGTAAGATACATTAAACAGTCCCGTAGTGTAGTAGTTAAGTTTTTGGATAGAAAAATTAATTTTGTCCACACTTGGGCTCTATTGGGATACATTTGGGCACTTCGTTCCCTTTTGGAACTTGGGCTCTTTCAAAAAAGTTTTTGTGACCATGTGATTTTCAACTGATT
Source organism: Pictodentalium vernedei (assembly GCA_031216915.1). Classification (NCBI taxonomy): domain Eukaryota; kingdom Metazoa; phylum Mollusca; class Scaphopoda; order Dentaliida; family Dentaliidae; genus Pictodentalium; species Pictodentalium vernedei. Next base: position 191,290,570 of record CM062289.1, read on the forward strand.
CAGCCGAATGATGGAAGGGATATAGAGGGGGATTACCCTTCCCTTTCGGAACAACACATGATTGCGATGGATTTAATCCATCAACACTTCCCTGAATTTGTTCCAGTGAATCAGAATGCTGCTGCTACTTGCAAGAAACCGCTAGCATTGTTGGACGCTGACTTCATCCGGAAAAAGAGGAGGAAATGTCTTTTCTGGTTAAGTATAGACAGGTGTTGCAGGCCTTTGGCCTTTTAGACGATGCCATATTCAACTTTCCTAAGAAAGAAGTAAGGCGGTTTCTTGTCATCATCTTCCGTAATTTTTCCGATTTACGAAAAACGGGGAAGATGTATTGAGAGTTCCTCAGCGTTTGAATGAGCAGGCTAAGGTCTTAGCTATGGCCTTACTTTCATCATTCACTATTCGCTCTGTCACAATTGAGACGACATTTCTTCATTCAGAGCAAATTTAGACTCACTGTCTTACGCAGATCACCTTTAAGAACTGTGACGCAACGTCTCTACAGAAAGGAATTTGAGGACATTCCTACCTCAATTAGAGTCCTTTCCAGGGCTATTATATTTATCACGTATAACTCTGTCTTAACAGTTGCTAATTTGGAGTTAATCAGACATTACGGAGTCCTTAATAGATGACAAGGTGAAAAACTCTCTACGGGTCACTCCGATTTCCGGACACTAAGTTTTGGACAATAAGCTTTCATTGGTTTATGACCAAGCTAAAAAGAAAGCATCAATACTCTGCTCCTTAAGTCGGCATCTAATCGACCCACAATAGCAGAAAGGAGTTAGACAGAAGGTCGTCTAAAAAGGACTCCTCGCGAGGGTATAGTTAACCCTCCTATAATTACTCTAGAGATCGGCATACAGCGACTCGGATATGGGGCTTAGGTCTGATCGAGACTACTGGTGAGATGCCCCTAAGCCGTTGGATCGAGGCTTTTCGCGAATGAGATCTAGTTTCTCCTTCCGTAGGCCTCGCAGGTACTACAGGTGAGGGTTAGGACCTCTATTGCTTAGCAGTTGACAGATGGTTATCAAGATTCACATCAAACTGGATAACTATTACGGAAGAACAGTAGGCGAGAAGTGTGGTCTCCGACGGCCTACGGCTATCTTTCTGAGAGAACCACAATTAACTTAATGCCTGATGGACAATGCTTTCGTCAAATCCTTGCAAAAGAGTCTCTCCAGTCGGCGGTAAAGGTTCTTTTGACAATGAAAGTAATAGAGAATCAAGATTCTCTAGGATTCTATAGTCACCTGTTAGTCGTACTGAAGCCATAGAGCTCGTTCTGACCGATAATAGACTGGGGCAGGATAACAAGTTTATCAAAGCTCTAAAAGTTTATTTATGGTTATCATTTAGTCGGTAAAAGTGAGCGTTCATATGATTGACTATGCTACAGACATAGATCTTAGGATCCGTTTTTTCATGTCCTGGAAAATCCAGCATTCAGAAAGAACCTAGGGTTCACCGTCCAGGGGATAGTATTTCAGTTCCGAGTGAAATGCTTCAGTCTGAAGATAGCGCCCTGGGCTGTCACTCAAATAATAAACTTGGTAATGTCTCACAACAATCTGCCATTATCCAGAATGAAATTAGTTAGTTGTTATGCTTGCTTTTGTTTACTATCAGTCGCATTAACTGCAAGAAGTTTTTTGCGACTGATGGGGTTGTGCTGAGCGGCTACGCATCTTGTTTAGATGGGTCGCCTACGCACATGTCCCCTTCAGTTATTCTTACCCAGAACTGGAGTGTGAAAACGCATTCGCTCAGGACCAATATTGTTTTAATGGATCTAGTAACCAAAAGGTCCATATTGGGGCAGATATTCAGTGATTAACTCAAAGAGTTCCACTGCATCTCCCAGATCTGGCTTTCACGATTATGACAGGTATGAATCAGTAGTTTGGGGCACGACCCTGAGTCCGACAGACTCGATATGCAGGGGTCTTGGGACCCTCGGTTCCTGGTGAAACACATAAACATCAAAGAATGATGTCAATATTGTTAGTGCTACATCAGTGCGGACATGCTTTTTCAAATATTGTTGGACAACTTCATATTGGTAGCGTACATCAGGAACCTGGATGGCACCCTTTCATTTCCGTTATGATAACTAACGGAGAAGAATTTTCATGTTTATCTCTCAAAACCGGGTCATCTGAACATACTAGCAGACTCGCTCCTCGGAAAGGTTGCCTGTTTCATTTGTATTGGATGCTTAACAGGCAATTATTTGGACAGTTTTGCTACCAGTGGGATCACCCCATGATAGTTCAGTTTACGATGCACTGGAACAATTAGTTACCGTCATTTGTGTCGCCATGCCCAGATCATTGAGCGTATTCAGTAGATGCTCTGCAGAATTCATGGGGATAAATAATAGGATACGCATACCCTCCAATTCATTTGATTCAATAGATTACGTTTAAGATTAAACTGTCTTGTTGTGAATCCTAATAGTAGCACCTCTGTTGTCACAGAAACCTTGGATCAGTATTCTCAAGTGTCTGTTTTGGGACGTTCCCCAGAAGCATCCTCCACGAGAGGGTCTTCTTTCAGGGGAAGTTTTATTCTTAACATCCTGCTCCACCCATAGTGGCATAATGGAGTCGGTTAGACGTGAGGGAACCATCGCGGTTCCTATATTTTTTGTTAACTGACACAAGAACGATTAAATAATGCGGGTGAGGAGATTTTGATATGACTTCGAATTCCCCCCCCCCCCCCCGCCACCCTTCCCCACCACCACTCACTCACACTGCCTATGTGTTTAGAGGCAATTACCGGGCAAGACGTAGTTTTCTTCCCGCAAGCCTCATATAATTTAATACATACATACTATGCATTTGAGTCATGTTCTGTGGCGACATCCGCTTTTTAGTTGGATTAGTGTCCTGTTATTTTTGTAGATTTGTTATATAGGAGCACGAACGCTTATTTATAAATCATCACAATTAAATTGCTACTCTTGAGTTCCATGCAGACTGCATAACCAGTTAACTGGTATTCTGATGATTACATGCTAAATTTAAATGCTCTCGGTCATTATATTATTAGGCTAATGCTTTATTGTATTTTGTGGACCTTGAAATCATAATCTATTTCGGGGGCAGTCCGTGTTGGAGCCTGTTAATCATACCTACTTACATTTCTAGTTCCAAGTTTCTATTATGTTCTGTACTCAATTAGCACGTGTTTACGATCGTAGATATTGGATAGTACACATTGGAGAGTGTTGTTACTGGAATTTATTGTACAGAGGCTGCCTGTGGATTACCTAGGCAGTGTGTTTTCTCTTCAGGGATCGTTCAGTGTGGCTCGATTGGATATGTGTAGGTTATATTTTTATATATCACCGGTTTTCGACGTATCTGTGTACGTTGTCTGTGGTGTATGTTCGAATCCCACCTGCAGCAACCACGTTGTGGCCTTGGGCAAGACACTTCACCCCCATTGCCCACGTGGGGCCACGGTGACGTTGTGTACTAAGGCATACTGCACGTCGATGGTGCACCTGTCTTCAACCAATGCTAACCCTGCTTCTGTGGAGTTGGTATGTTGGGGAGCTGACAGTTGCTCGCCGTTGCTCGGTGGTTCTCTCTGGGTACTCCGGCTTCCTCCACCCGTAAACCTGTCATGGTCATGGTTAGCCATTGTGCAAAAATATGTGTCCTTAAACACCCATAAATAAATAAATGTGGTGTATGTTATATAGAGGGCAATATTAATTACCAGGATTGTTGCTATAGCCATAACTTCTGAAGTAGCATTAAGCACCATTTATTAATCTTGAATTAATACCTGAGTGCCTGTTCGATGATTATTTATATTGTTAGCTCAACTTTGGCGAAGCCAAATTTGAGGTATTTCCATGGCCCATTGTCTGTCTGCCCATCTCTCAGTCTGTCCGTCCCTCCCGCCGTACACATGGCTCAGTCTGTATTTATGAACCGATCTTTACGAAACTTCTTGGATACCTTTGTTATTACCGTGAGACGAGAAAGAGTGTTTTGGGGTCCAGTCCAAATTTTAAGACGGCCGCTGGCAGCCATTTTGTACCAAAATTAGGTGCAATCAGATTTTTGTGCGGAACTTCCATATGAAAGCTCCGATTTGAATAATTTTTATACCACCCACTTGAAAAGTAGGCGGTATATAGCATTCATGGTGTCCGTACTTCCGTACTTACGTACGTCCGTACTTCCGTACGTCCGTGACGCTTTGGGGGTACACATCTGCTATCCGCTACTCCTCTTAAACCAGTGGGTGGATTTCATTGAAACTTACAGGCATTCTTTTCTATACATTATAGATGTGCACCTCCTATTTTGCTTTCAGGTATTTTTATTTTTTACTCTTTCCCAAAGGGTGAAATGAACTTAGCCAAATTGTTGTGATGCTTTAGGGGGGTACACTCCTGCTATCCGCTACTCCTCTTATACCAGTGGGCGAATTTCATTGAAACTCTCAGACATTCTTTTATATACATTATAGATGTGCACCTTCTATTCTGCTTTCAGGTATTTTTATTTTTTTTTTTGGGGGGGGGGGGGTTGTCAGTGTTTGTGCTCTCTACATTAAACACACTTTTACTGTTGTAAAATGTTTCTTGGTGGGAGTGGGTGGTATCATTTAGTGAGCAGTGCTCACAGTTTTTCTAGTTTGTATAAATGTTTAGTACCATGGGATACATCACATATAATACGGGTTTTTTTCTCGTGCCTAAATTATCCAAATTAGACTAACTTTGATTTATTTAGTGTTACTTTCAGCACTGTAAGTGCAAATGCCAATACGGCTCGGGCTAGAGGCCGTATTTATGACCCAATCTTTACGAAACTTCTTGGGTACCTTTGTTATCACCGTGGGACGAGAACGAGTGTTTTGTGGTCCGGTCTGAAATTCAAGATGGCTGCTGGCTGCCATTTTGTACAAAATTAGGTGCAATCAGATTTTTGTGCAGAACTTCCATATGAAAGCACTGATTTGAATAATTTTCTGTGTGAAGGTTTAGTACTATGGGATACAACACATATAATACAGTTTTTTTTCTCGTGCATAAATTATGCCTATTAGACTAACTTTGATCTATTTAATGTTACTTTCAGCACTGTAACTGCAAATGCCAATACGGCTTGGGCTAGAGGCCATATTTATGAACCAATCTTTACAAAACTTCTTGTTATCACCTTGGGATGACAGCGAGTGTTTTTGGCTGCAGTCCAAAATTCAAGATGACCACCAGTGGCCATTCTGCACCCAAATTGGTGCAATCAGTTTTTTGTTCAGAACTTTTGTATGAAAGTTCTGATTTGCATAAATTTTTGTAGGAATGTTTAGTAACATGGAATGCATCACATATAATACAGGTTTTTTCTTGTGCAGAAATTAGTGCAAATTAGATGATCTTTGATTTGTTCAGTGCTACTTATACACAGTAGGTGCACATGTCAATACAGCTCGGGCTAGAGTCTGTATTTTTGAACTGATCTTCATGAAACTTCTTGGGGTACCTTTGTTATCACCTTTTGACAGGAACGAGGTGTTACGATAGTAACATGGAATGCATCACATATAATACAGGTTTTTTTCTTGTGCAGAAATTATGCAAATTAGATGATCTTTGATTTGTTCAGTGCTACTTATACACAGTAGGTGCACATGTCAATACAGCTCGGGCTAGAGTCTGTATTTTTGAACTGATCTTCATGAAACTTCTTGGGGTGCTTTTGTTATCACTGTGCTATGAGAACAAATATTTTTGGGTTCAGTCAGACCCACTCTGGGACTCAAAGATTTCTTTTCTAGTTTAGCATCTAACTGTCGCCCACTTTTACAGTACTTTACCTACACATTTGTTACAGGCTATGGTCAGCATTTATGTACAGACAATACTTTACATGTACCTTTGTTATCAGGTCATTACCTAGATGTTTGTCATTGCTGTGTCACATACTATACATGTACATGTCTTAAACAAGTTGAGCTACAGCGTCATTGACACATTCATTTTTGGTACCGCTCTTATTGATTTCAGAGCTCTCCCCTCTTTCTTTTGAAGACTTCTTCAAAAGAAAGAGAGGGGAGTGATTTTTACCTCTTCTCTGGCTTAAAAAGTATATATCTTTGAAGGAAGCTGTTTTATCTGCATTTATATCATGCATACAGCTGAAGTGTTATTGTAAGGCGTATGTTTGTGGGAGATTTTCTCTCATTCTCAGATATGCCATCCTAATTTTTAGGGCTTATTCCGGACTAGTCACGTCCTATGTAGCATTGTCTTCATGCTTACTATAAGGAATTACTTAAATTGGGCTCCTTATTTAGAATATGTCTCCTCTATTACTGTATAGAGAGACATACATGCAATTCCTAATTATTCTGAGTTCCTTTCATCATGGACTTCAGGATTGGAATTATTTTTGAAGTCCTAGGCCCTCCACCTTTTTACGATTCAGCTATGTCTGGGCCATATGGTATAGTTGGAAAAATATTATAAATTCATAGTAATTTACATATTTTCCATACTTACCTAGCCCAGACCTCTGAATTATTATGTAATACTCTCTTTTACAAAGAATGATGTTGGCGCCAGTTCTGGTTGCTTCCTGGCGGCTGTGCATCCGTGGAGAGTAAATGTATGGAGGGCCAGATAGGACCTCTAATTTTCAGTTTTGCATGCAAATTTTGGGGATTGTGGGGCAAAATTTGTGTTTGGCCCTCGATATTTTGGAGTTAGCACCAGCTAGGTAAGTATGGAAAATATGTAAATTACTATGAATTTATAATTTTTCAAAGTATTTTAACAAAACCATATCATGTGATCCCTCATTGGAATGAGCTCATTGGGCTCGTTCCAATGAGGTGAGGTCACATGATATGGTTTTGTTGAAATTGTTTGAAAAATTTAAAAAAATTATATTTAAAATAATAAATTTTGATATCATCTGCGTTGGGTAAAGGGTTAAAAGGTTAATCTGTATTAGTTAACCCTTTAACCAAGAAGGTTTTTTATTTTAAATAAACTAAATTCCACTCATGGGGGAAATATTTTATCTTTATTTTCCAATACAACCATTCAGATATCATTGTCAAAAGAACTAGCACATTACATGTCAATATAAGTTGTAACATAACTGCAATAAACTAAGTATACTGCTGCTTGTATGCACTGATAAGACCAGAATCTAACATTGTTTTCTGGAAAGCTCTCTGTGAGAGCTTTCCAGAAAATGATGTTAGTTTCAGATCTTATCAGTGTAGGAAGATAAAGATATGTAGTTTATAGTGGCTATCCTACAACTTTATTTTGACTTGTACTGTATGCCAATTCAAATGACATCCATATGTGTATGATTCTGTTGAGAAAATTCCAACATTTTAGTGGCTGTATTGACTGTATGAAAATAAGGTCAGTATAGCTTTTCGTTGCTATGTCAAGATGTGTTTTAGTAAATTCAAAACCTTATGGACTATAGCGGGCATAAATTCAACACAAAACCTTTCATTATAGTATTATAGGCTATTTGGCCATAGTTCAGTGGTATCCATGGCCGGGCAGTCACCGTTAGTTTTGTTTAAGTGTGAAGTTTGTGGCTTCTGAAATGGCTCAAAGAATTGAAATGCATCCCTTATATCATATGTGTAATTAACATCACAATTTAATATTATCTGAAATACAAATTGTTCTTGACAGGTCCACAGTAAGTGTACCTTAACATCATATTATCCTTTCCGTATACTTGTACACAGTTGAATGTTCTCTGTAGTTTAACACATAACATATTTAACATTTTAAAAGTCTTGTTCTTTCCATATAGTGTAAAGCTGATTTGCCAAGGACTGAACTGAAGAAAAGATATCCAGCAATCCAATCTTATCACTTCATTAGTTCTGTCGATGGAACGGTAAGTGTTTTCGGACATTCTCTGACACCTCTTACCTGATTCAATTTCTGTTTCATAAATCTACACTGGCCAAAGCTGATTTTCATGAACTTGAAAGAAAACAGCCGTTAAATCACTTCAGTGTTCACTTGTTAGTAAACAATCTGAATTTCTGAAAAACAGTACTGTTTGTAGATTTAGAAAAAGGCACCCCACTACCTCAAAAAAGCAACAAACAAAACCAAATTCATTTGTCCCAAAATTCGGGGAAAATTGAAGGAAGGAAGAGGTCTTAGTTTTAAATGTATGTTTTTGGATACTTCTCCGAATTTTTAGCTCAATTTTGATGTAAATCAATTTTGAGGTTATGCCATGGCCCGTCGTCCGTCTGTCCGTCAACAATTCAATACAGCTCGGGCTAGAGGCCATATTTATGAGCTGATCTTTACGAAACGTCTTGGGTACCTTTGTTATCACCATGGGACGAGAACGAGTGTTTTGGGGTGCAGTCTGAAATTCAAGATGACCGCCAGCAGCCATTTTGTACCAAAATCAGTGCGATCAGTTTTTTGTACAAAACTTCTGATGAAAGTTCTGATTTGAATAAATTTTTGTATGAATGTTTAGTAACATGGAATACATCACATATAATATGGGTTTTTTTCTCGTGCAGAAATTATGCAAATTAGATGAACTCTGATTTATTCAGTGCTACTTGTACACATTAGGTGCACACGTCAATACGGCTCGGGTTAAAGTCTGCATTTATTAACCAATCTTCACGAAACTTCTTGGGTACCTTTGTTATCACCTTGGGACAGGAACAAGTGTTTTGGGGTGCCTTTGTTATCACTTTGCTATGAGAACAAATATTTTTGGGTTCAGTCAGACCCACTCTGGGACTCAAAGATTTTTTTTCTAGTTTAGCATCTAACTGTCGCCCACCTTTACAATACTTTAGCTATACATTTGTTACAGGCTACGGTCAGCATTTATGTACAGACCGTTACAATACTTTATATGTACCTTTGTTATCAGGTCATTACCTAGATGTTTGTCATTGCTGTGTCACATACTATACATGTACATGTCTTAAACAAGTTTAGCTACAGTGTCATTGACACTTTCATTGTAAATATAGGTTTGTTGTTTTTTTGGAAATATACAGTGACGGCAGTGGAATTAAATTTAGTAGATCACAAGCTCACAATGTCATTTATAGAATACACTATACATGAGAACTATCATTATCCATCTAGCACTATTTATAAAACTTGCAGTATTATTTTCTATTTTTGTCTCCAAACATTCCTTATGACCACTCCTTTAAAAAAAAGCTCATTGAGCTTGTTCCAGTCTGGAGTCATAAGTGGTGTTTTTGAGGCAAAATTAAAAATTGTCATTTATTTAAGAAAAAAGTACATAAGTGTCTGAAAGCTTGTTGACCTGGTTTATATTTCACTTGTCCAAATCTACATTAACAAAAGCAAACTCTTTATCAAACATTGATGTGTAAGAAATTTGATGGAAACTATGGTATGTAAAATAACAACTGTTGAATGACAATAGATTCCTGGGAGAGTAAACATTTCAAATTGCTTAACCCTTTACATAATAAATCGGCTACATCTGCCCATGCAATAGAGAAATTAAGCAGTTGAAAATCAATTATTTTTAAAAAATATCAGCAAAACCATATCATGTGACTCCTCATTTTAAATTTTTGAGTAAATTCAGGCCAGAAAATAAGCAGTCTGACATTTGCAGAATGAGGTCCCCAGAGGGTGAATTTGATGATGCTATCCCATACAGTGGGCCAATTTATCCTCTGGGTACCTCTTTCTGTTCAGTTTTGAGACTCTTATTCAAATTGAGGTTCACAAAGGGTCAATTTAGTGATGCACAGGATAGCATCAATAAATTCACCCTCTGGGGACCTCATTTTGCAAATGACAGTCTGCTTATTTTCTCACTTGACTATATAGGTATCGCAGAACTAAATATTGAAATTAGAGTGAACCCCCTTAAAACGTTGCTCTTGGAATTGATGCAATCTCTAAAAATAAACAGCCTTGGGAAAATCCTTTGTTTCAATAAACGTTTGAAACATTCTATTGACATCTTGCATTATTGTTGAATATTCCTGATAAAAAAGAGGGTGATTTGATTACTTTTGGTCTTAAAAAATACAATTTACTTTTTGTGTGTTTTTGTAGGGAATTCCCTGAAAAATATGTGCACGTGACCGGTACTTCCTTTTGTGTCAGTTTTTCTCTCTTATTTGTTGCAGACCCCCTGTTTTCAGATCAGAAAAAGTTGTCTGAAGGGCTATACTTGACAGAGATATTTGAATGCCAAAATTAAAGTGATGCGATCATATTTTTTACTGCCTGAACGTTATAATGGCCGCCTATGGGAAAATATTTAGTTCTGTGAAACCTGTTAAAGATTGTTAGTTGAATTTATGGGAAATGACTATTAACCTTTCACCTAACAAATCTGCTGCATCTGCCCATGTAATTTACAAATTTAGCAGTTGAAAAACTAAAATTTTCAGAAATTTTCCTCCAAACCATATATCATGTTACCCACCATTGGAATGTGCTCGTTCCAATGGGGGAGTTCACATGATGATTAGGCTTTGTTGAATTCTTTTTTAAATGTGAAGAAATCATCTGCATTGGATGAAGGGTTAAACATTTCTTACTGTTTTAGGGATTAAGGAGGAAAAAGAAACCTCCCTCCCTTGGTCAAAAACTTAAGGAAAATTGCCTAAGAAGAAAGAATGTCTTTTTAACATGAAAAGCAGACGACACTTGCAAACAAAATTATTGAATAACTAACTTTTTCATTTTTTGTCTCAAAAACATAGGTTATGACCCCTCGTTGGAACAAGCTCGATGAGCTCGTTCTAACGAGGGGTCATAACCTATGTTTTTGAGACAAAAAATGAAAAAATAATGAAAATTAATTGGAGATTTTTTAGAATAGCGCTGGCCGGTTTTGGCCGTTACGTTGGGTAAAGTGTTATTAGCCGAACTAAAAAATTACATGCTTGTTTTGTTTGTTAGGGCATTTGGAAGTTGTATACTGATATTCACTTTTGTTTCAAGGATATCAAGGTATCGTAAGTTCACTCTTAAAAATGTTCTTATTTTTATTTTTAGGGTATTATGGAGTTGCAGAATGAATTAATTGAAGTCACCCTCAAACAGAGCTATATGAATGAAAGAATTCCCAAAGTGTGGCTTAATTTAGAAACAGCAATTTTAGCGTAAGTTTTCATCTTGTATTATGAACAGGCCTTAAAGCAGCCCTACATTTCTTATGAAATTCCTATCTTTTTAAACTGCTTTAAAATTTATGAAAATCAGGGTGAGCTATGGTGATCACTCTCCATCTGTCATACTTTGTTGTCCATGAATATGGAGTTAGCATTTTCTCCTCGTGGACTGATTTAAGTTAACTTTGAGGTGATTGTTTGTGCTGTCATCACATTCTGATTTTGTTCAAATCAACACCCCATAGGGAGGAGTGAAGGAAAATGCTCCTCAATTTTTAAAAAAGCTTCTTCTCCTGAACTAATAGGTAAAAAAAAAAATTTCTGAAACGAAGAGCCAATTTGAGCCAGGTTTGATGTGTGATATTACTGAGTCAAAATTTCTTGATTCATGCAAAAAAGAATATTTTTTTTACAACAACCAATGGCCCAGACTAGCTGGTGCTAACTCAAAAATTAATCCAGGGCGAAACACAAATTTTGCCCCCCCAGTCTCTAAAATTTGATGCAAAACCAAAAATATCAAATCCTAGATGGTCCCCCATACTTATTTGATCTGCGCATGCGCAGTATCCAGAAAGGAACCGAAACTGGCACAAACCATAATTCTTTGTTTGGCCCTAAAGTCAGCAACATTCAACTGACATCTGTGCTTTAAAATCTCATTTTTGAGGTTGCCAGACACAAATGAATGGTAAAATTGGTGGATCCAAGGACATAGATGGATGTTGGAAGTGAACTATGGTGGCTTGGAAAGTTCAGGGCTGTAACTTTATAATTTTTATCAAAATTTATTTCAAGTTTTCCAATTTCAGGACATAGGCCTGACGTCATCATTCTTGCTAATGATTTATCCACTGTTTGTTAAGTGTTCCTTTCCTATCCTTCCTTGAAGCCCTCCTGTTAAACTCCCAAGCTTTAGGCTTATTTTTATCGAAACTTTTTATTAAATTTCTTGGTAGTTTAACATGTTTTGCAGAAATATGTATTCTGTTTCTCCCCATGGTTACGTCCTCACCCTAGTGGTGTTGGATTGTTTGGGTCATGCATCTTTTCTCTGATGTATCATATTTTTATACTGTACCAATGACCCAGACTCAGCTGGTGCAAACTCTATTAAATTCAGGGCCAAACACAAAATTTGCATCAAAAACCGAAAATTAGATGTTCTGGTAGGTCCTCCATCTTTTACTCCACTGCGCATGCGTAGTGTCAAGGAGGTCTCGAAATTGGCGCCAAAATGTCATTCTTTGTTTGGCCCTGAAAACTGTCACCTCACTGATATTTGTGCTGTAAATCTCAGTTTTAATGATGCCAGACACATAATTATGAGAGAAATGGTGGATATGAAGTGGATATAGGATGAGGAGAGGAAAAACGGTGGTTTCAGATGTTCAGGGCTGTAACTTATAATTAGTCCCCTACCGGCATCGCCGGAGGGGACTATAGGTTTGCACTCCGTCCATCTGTCAGTCTGCCCGTCTGTCAGTCTGTCAGTCACACTTTAGTTTTCCGGAGTTTTTTTGGAAACGCTTCAAAGGAAAGATTTCAATTTTTGGTAAACTACTATAGAACGATGACTTACAGATCAAGTTTGAGTTTCATGCTGATTGCATTATTCTTGTGTGAATTACAGCCCTTGGAAATATGTGAAAAAGCACCAAAATATCAGTTTTCCAGAGTTTTTTTGGAAACGCTTCAACGGAATGATTTCATTTTTTGTAAACCACTATAGAACGATGACTTACAGCTCAAGTTTGAGTTTCATGCTGATTGCATTATTCTTGTGTGAGTTACAGCCCTTGGAAATATGGAAAAGCACCAAAATATCAGTTTTCTGGAGTTTTTTTGGAAACGCTTCAACGGAATAATTTCATTTTTGGTAAACTACTATAGAACGATGACTTACAGATCAGGTTTGAGTTTCATGCTGATTGCCTTATTCTTGTGTGAGTTATTGCCCTTGGAAATACGGAAAAGCGCCAAAATATCAGTTTTCCGGACTTTTTCTGGAAACACTTCAACGGAATGATTTCATTTTTGGTAACCTACTATAGAACGATGACTTACAGATCACCTTTTATTTACACTCTGTCCATCCATCCGTCAGTCTATCAGTCAGTCTGTCGGTCGTACTTTAGTTTTCTGGACTTTTTTTGGAAACACTTCAACGGAATGATTTCATTTTTGGTAACCTACTATAGAACGATGTCTTACAGATCAAGTTTTATTTACACTCTGTCCATCCATCCGTCAGTCTGTCAGTCAGTCTGTCGGTTATACTTTAGTTTTCCGGACTTTTTTGGGAAACGCTTCAATGGAATGATTTCATATTTGGTAACCTACTATAGAACGATGACTTACAGATCAAGTTTCATTTGTACTCTGTCCATCCATCAGTCTGTCAGTCAGTCTGTAAGTCATACTTTAGTTTTCCAGACTTTTTTTGGAAATGCTTCAACCGAATGATTTCATTCTTGGTAACCTACTATAGAACAATGACTTACAGATCAAGTATGAGTTTCATGCTGATTGCATTATTCTTGTGTGAGTTATGGCCCTTGGAAATATGGAAAAGTGCCAAAATATCAGTTTTCTGGACTTTTTTTGGAAATGCTTCAACGGAATTCATGCTGATCACATCTAGGTTATAACATTTGTATAATTATTAATGCTCATTAGTCCGGTAGGGGACATTGTATTGCTTCAGCGATACGAGTGCTCTTGTTATTTTACGAAATTATTTCATGTTGCCTATTTTCGAGGCATGGCCTTGTTGTTGTCATTCTTGCTGTGAATGTTCCATTGTTTGATCAGTGTTTCCTCTCTCCCTTTCCTTCATTCCCCCCTAGCTATTCTCCCATGCTTTTGGCTTATTTTTTGTAATGTTTATTACTAAAATTTCTTGGGAGTTTTGGCTTGGAAACAGAATTATTTTCTGTTTTTTCCCCATGTTTACGTCCTCACCTTTGGGTGTTTAGGCGTTTTGGTCTGCATCTACCATCTGATGCTCAGCAGTTTCTTCTGGGGAAGGTTCTATTTAGCATCAGATAGTGTTTAAATTAGTCACTGATTTCGGGCCATGGTTACCACTGCCTGGAGTCATGTTTCTGGTTTGTTTACACTTTTTGTTTCTGTTGACAACGGTTACTTCTGATAGTGATTTCTTGTCTTCTACCTAGTTTAATTCATAGTAAGATACATTAATATTGTCCGTAAGTGTTACATTAATTTTTCAAAATGATTTAAAATTTTTGTCCACACTTAGGCTTTTTTGGGATCCATTTGGGCTCAGGGTTCCCTTTGGGAACTTGGGCTCTTCTGAAAAAATGTTTTCAAAATCTTTTCTTTTTGAATTATTTTTTTGTATTTTTATAATGGATTATTGCATTATGTATCTTTGTTTTCAAGGCTTATTGCGGGTACTATGACTGTTTATTTTCACAATGAAAGATTATTGCTAAAATTGTAATGGAAGGAAATCTTCCTCTGGTTCTCATGATTTCTGTATTAATTGTAGTCAATGTACTCGCACTAATCCTTGTTCAGTGTGTATCAACTGGGATGACAAACGTTGGACACGTGTGTCACGGTATGTTGTTAGCGGGGAGAGAACCATGCCGGTCCTGTCGCCTCAGGGTCACTCAAGTTTTTCACTCTCTTTTTCAGAGGAACAAGAATTGGGTGATGTTTCCGTGTTGTCGTCTACAAGTGCGCGTCCGTCGTCACAATCTAGAGAAGAGTTAGCGGCAAAAGTGCTCATGGATATATGGTAATTGCCTAAGAGGCCCCAAGTAGGGTTGACGGCATTGGTGTCTACGTCCGCTAGCTCGCCCGGTGTCGCGTCCATTCACCGAATGGGTCAGAACCCAGGTTCGTCCATTGCAGTCCAGGAAGGAAAAGTGGGTGTTGCGAGCACTATAAACTTACAACTGCCACACCCAGTGATGACGGAACTTAGATTAGGACGGAAGAAGCCTTTGGGTTCGGTTCCTAGCTCGTCCAGCTCCACACAGGCTGTGAGCGAGAGAGGTCCCTCTCTCGTACAACAACATCGCGGTCTGGATGTTGTACATAACGTTCCTCAGTCAGAGCTTACGTCCACCCCTCGGGATGCTCCAGTGTATAGACAGTCCGGCGAGACTGTATCAGTGGCTTCTTCTTCCTCACGACAGTGCACTCAACCGCTCCTTTGCTATGTGACCGCCGATGTCCAGCCAGCATCGCCATCCAGAGATTCCTTGACAGCCAGGTCATGCCATCCGGTAGCGAAGGATTTGAGGCCTTCTTCTTCCGGACGTTTGCATAAAAGAAGTATGCAGGAGACAACGTCCATGGAGCTTCCTGCGGCAAAGTCCCGTAAGACCGCAGCTCCGCAGGCCTCGTTAACGGACATGTAATCGCAGATAGCACAGATCATAGCAGCATCCCAGCAGCCGGCAGAAGTTCTGTCGGAGCAAGAATTATCTGATGATGCTGGGTCGGTTCGTTCCGCAGCTGGATCTGGAGCAGACGACCGAGATGTTCATGAGGTCCGTCAGGATGGAAAAAGGGATGCTGACGAGTTGGAATTCTCCCTTTCGGAACAACATAAAATCGCCGTCGAGTTAATCCGGCATTTCCTTCTTGAAGTTGTTCCAGTGGACCAGGATACTGCTCAGCCGGATAGGAGGCTTATAGCGCCACTGGACACCAATTTTTTCAATGGGTTTAGGGACTCCGTCCCTGAGTTTCCGTCTCAGTCCAGGAATGTCTCATGGACATTCAAGCTTTTGAACGACGCTATCAGTAAATTTGCTTCCAAAATGGGCTAGTCAGCCTTTCTTTCGGCTAATGCTCTTAATCTGCCTTTCATTAATTCAAGAAATAGGTTTGAAATGGCAGGACAGAGCATTCAGAGAGTTCCTCTGCAACTAGACGACCAGGCCAAAGACCTTGAATTATCCATGCTGTCGTCTATGTCTGTTCAAAGCTCTACATTGGAAACGACAATTACTTCTAATAGAGCAAATTTAGACGCACTCTCATACGCAGATCGCCTTACCAGAGCGTTGTCATTACGCTATGAAGGACAAGAATTTCAGGACGTACAAACTTCCTTGAGAGTTCTGTCAAGGGCTATTGCCTTTTCCACGTATAACTCCGCCCCTGAAATATAACTCAGCCCTTTCAGTGGCTAATCTGGAGTTGGTTAGACGTGATGGAGCCCTAGCTACGTCCACAAGAATGGATAGTAAGGTGAAAAACTCTCTTAGAGTCGCTCCGGTCTCCGGAGAACTTCTCTTTAACGGCAAGCTTTCTGCTATTTATGATCAGTTAACTAAGAAAACTTCAGACTCTCTGCTATTTAAGTCTGCTTCTAAAAAGTCGGAACCAGCGGAGAAAAGTAGGCCAGGATCTGAGACGGGTACATCCAGGGGAAGTTCCTATAGAGGTGTGTATGCGTCCCCTAGACCGTCAAGGCAGCGACTCTAGTAGGGGCCGAAAATGTTGGCCGTAATAACAGGTCAGACGCCCCTAGGTCGACGACGCACGGTGCGGGCTGTGGAGGACGTGGTTTCTCCTTCCACAAGCCTCGCAGGTCCAGGAGGTGATGGTGTAAACCTCTGTCGCATTCCAGTGGGCGGAAGGTTGTCGAGTTTCTTAGAAAATTGGGATTTAATTATGGAGGACTCGTGGGTTTGAAGGGTAATAGCGGAAGGACTGAAACTGTCCTTCAAATGAAAACCTCCGTTAACTCGAAGTCCAAGATGGACTCAACTTCCGTCAAATATACAAAAAAGAGACGCGCTTCTTTCAGAAGTCCAGGCTCTCTTACTGAAGAATGCGATAGAGGTCGTAGAAAACCAGGAATCTTCAGGTTTCTACAGCCATCTTTTTCTGGTTCCGAAACCAGACGTCTCATTCCGTCCAGTAATAGACTTAAGCTGGATAAACAAGCTGATTGTGGCTCCAAAATTTTATATGGAGACCATTCGATCGGTCAGAGCATTCAAGTGAACGACTGCCGCGAGCATAGATCTCAAGGATGCGTACTTTCACGTCATGGTACATCGGGCGTTCAGAAAGTATCTTCGTTTCGCTGTCCTAGGTGTCGTATATCAGTTCCGTGCAATGTGCTTCGGTCTGAATCTAGCGCCCTGGGCTTTCACTCGGATAATGAACTCAGTCATGACTTATTTCTGAGATCATTCGTCTGCGGTCACGTCGGCCTACCTGGATGATATTCTTCAAAGGTAGGCAATGAGTTAACGCTTCAGAACAATGTGCAGAATCTTTTTCTATAGCTCCAACGTCTCGGTTTCATAGTAAACGAGCAGAAGTCGGATCTGGTGCCGTCCAAGTCATTCACCCACCTGGGGATGAGCTTCGAGACGCACAACAATCTCGTTCATCTGCCGTTAACCAGAGCGAAGTTAGTCAGTTGTTACTCTCGCTATTGTCTAAACTCAGAAAAGGTTACAGCGAGAGAATTCATGAGACTGATAGGTCTGTGCGGAGCGGCCTCAGATCTCATTCCAGTGGGGTGGCTACGCACTCGTCCTCTCCAAATCTTTCTGACTCAGAATTGGAAGGCGAAGACTCATTCGCTCGATACAGACATCCTCTTGTCAAGCCAAGTGAAACAAGAGATTCATACTTGGGCAGACATTCAGTAGTTAACTCAGGGAGTTCCACTGCAATTGCCGGATCCGAGTTTTACTATTATGACGGTTGCCAGTCAAACAGATTGGGGCACGACACTATGCCCTTCAGATTCGAGGTGCCAGTGTCTTTGGGATCCGCAGTTTTTAAGCAAGCACATAAATATCAAAGAAATGATGTCAATTTGGCTTGTGTTGCGTCATTGGATGGACGTTATTCAGAATCCACACGTCCAAATTCTATCTGACAATAAGACGGTAGTTGCGTATATTCGGAATCAGGGAGGCACTCATTCCATTCCGTTGTTCAAGTTAACAGAAAGAATCCTTCTGTTTGTATTGGAACATCAGGTTCTACTATCGGTCCGTCATATTCCAGGTCGTCTGAATGTGTTAGCAGACTGTCTTTCTGCCTGTTGTCGTCGGAGTGGACTCTCAACAAACAGGTTTTCAATTTGTTACCAATGTGAGCGGCCAATGATAGATTTGTTTGCGACGCATCTCAACAATCAGTTGCAGACGTATGTGTCCCCATTACCGGATCCTCGAGCGTTTGCAGTAGATGCTCTTTCGATTTCGTGGGACGGGATAATAGGATATGCGTTTTTCCTCCAGCGCCGTTAATTCAGCAGATACTGCTCAAGATAAAGCAATCCCAGTGCAAGATTCTGTTGGTAGCATCTCTGTCACCACAGAGACCGTGGATAAATCTACTCAGATGTCTGTTGTGGGACATGCCGTGGAAGCTTCCTCCACGGGAGGATCTTCTGCCGCAGGGGAAATCGCGCACTCTTCACCACAATCCGCAAGGTCTCAACTTTCACGTATTTCCGTTGTACGGTCCTTCTTGCACAGTAAACGTTTTGCAGGACGAGCAGTGGATGCAATTTCTAACTGCAGGAGGACCTCCTCTTTGCTAAATTATGCTGCAAAATGGAAGGTCTTTCGTCAGTGGTGTTGGGATCACTCTGTGGATATATACGATCCCTCCATTCCTGACATTGCTAATTTTCTGGTCTATTTGTTTGATGAGATCAAACTGCAGCCTGTTACTATCAAGGGTTATAGGTCTGTGTTATCTGATACCTATGCACACCATGATACATTAATGATTTGATCTAATGTCTCTTTATCTAAATTAGTAAGAAACTTTTTGATAAATAGACCTAGAACCCTTAGATTAATTCCGAAGAGGAGTTTAGCATGGGTTCTTCTCAAGCTAAAGGAAGCACCTTTTGAGCCTCTTGACACAGTGGACTTCAAATTCTTAACATATAAGACAGCTTTTCTCTTAGCCTTCTCTTCTGCTAGAAGAGTTAGTGAGCTTTATGCTTTATCTGTAGATGATTCTCACTATCGTAGTGTCGGTAATATTATTACCTTTACTACAAATGTTGGATTTTTGGCTAAGAATCAGGCTCCTAATAAGTATCCTGACATCCTATTGTTGTTAAGGCCCTTCCGTCTTCCGACGGGCATAGGCCTTTACTCTGTCCTGTGAGAGCAATATGCATTTACAAACGTCTGAGTTCATTAGAAAGGAACGTAAGCGTTTCTTTTTGTCTTTGATGCCTAATAGAAAGGACATTATGGTTCATTCTATTGCTAGATGGATTCAATTAACGAAACATACTTCTTATGAAAAGTTATCTTCATCTCAGCAGTCTGCTCTTAAGATTTCGGCACATGAAGTAAGAGCTCTATCAACATCTTGGGCTTATGCTAATAGTGTTGCTATTACAAATTTAATGAAGGCTGCATATTGGTCTCAGCCTTCCACTTTCACAAATTTTTTATCTTAGAAATATTGAGTCCATTTCTGGAGATCTTCATTGTTTAGGTCTGTTATCAGTTGCTCAGAATATCGTCCACTAAACAGTTGCAACTATAGTTATGTAGGCTTTCTGTTCTGGCAGTGACTCTGTACTGCTGCCCACTTTGCTCTGGGGGCTTTGACCCAGGGCAAGGGGAAGGGTGTGGGAGGGGGGGGGCGGATGTTCCCTTAGGTCACCTGCTTTATAGTGAAAAGCAAAGGAATACCTCCCCCAGAGTCAGTAATTCCGAGTCGGTACCGGGATGGTTTTAAAGTGTAAAGCTAATGTTTACTCATGTCATGTAATATTTTTAAAGTGTAGCTCGGTGTGAGGCATTTGTGTATGTCACGTGTCTCACAAGCGTTAATTTACAATCCTCAAACACTTTTAATGAGTATAAAGAGTCTCATTTCTCTGGACTGCCTTTATTTATTGGCTTACCTTTAAAAATAATTAGTATAAAGGGTTATACTGGATATTAATAGAGATCATTGATGTTTTTGTGCTCAATTACGGAATGGTATTGTGTCTTTCTTCTTTGACAAGAATAAGAAAGATACTTGTAAATCCTATCTCTCCTTTTCTCCTTGAGGGGATAATTCTGTCATATGTAATTGAGCCTATTGGATTTTCCTTTATTACTTGGGCCATCCAGCCTTTTTACTATTCAGCTAAGTCTGGGTCATTGGTACAGTATAAAAATGTTAAAAAATTTATAGTAATTTATATATTTTTTTTATACTTACCAATGACCCAGACGGGAATGGCCCTCCCAGGAGTTGGGAACTCTTGCCTCCCCGCTGTGTACATAACACTTACCAGGCACTGGTTGTAAGAATGACATTTTGGCGCCAATTTCGAGACCTCCTTGACACTGCACATGCGCAGGGGAGTAAAAGTATGGAGGACCTACCAGGACATCTAATTTTCGGTTTTTGATGCAAATTTTGGGGATTGGGGGGGCAAAATTTGTGTTTGGCCCTGAATTTAATGGAGTTTGCACCAGCTAAGTCTGGGTCATTGGTAAGTATAAAAAATATATAAATTACTATAAATTTCTTAACTTTCTCTTCATTTGAAGATCTTTCTTTACATCTGGTAGCTTTAAACTCGGTTACTGACTTTGGGCATTTTTGTTCTGTGCCAAATGTCTTGTTTCCGTTTTTTTTTTCCCTGACATTGTTTACATTGGCAACGACCTTAAATATATGTAGCTTTTAGTTATTATTACTATAGGATTGTTGTAAGATTCATGTTTTAATATTCTGGTAGTGTAGCAATAATATTTGGAATTTTGTCCACACTTAGGCTTTATCTGGATACCCTTGGCCTCTTCATGTTCCCTTTGGGAACTTAGGCTTTTGTCAAATTTTTTTCGAAAGAATTTTTTATTTAATTTTTCGATTCTGATTATTGATTATTATGTATCTTTATCATATATTTTGGGGGGATTTTGTAGGAGTTGATCGACTTGGTTTTGATTAATTATGAAAGCTTATTGCTCAAAATGAATGCAGGGCGAGGAAGTCTTCCTCAGATTTACATGCAAGTTTCCTTGCCTGTAGTTGATGTACTCCTACGAATTCTTGTCCTACATGTGTTGACTGGGATGACAAACATTGGATGCGGGTGTCACAGTATGTTGTTAGCAGTGAGAGGCCAATGCCAGTACTCTCGCCGTAGGGTCATTCAAGTTTTTCAGTTTTCACAGGAACAAGAACGTGGTGATGGTTATGTGATACCTACCAAAAGTGTGCTAACGTCATCACTCTCTGATGAGCAAACAGAGCTAGCTGCTAAGGTCCTCTTGAATATTAGGCAAGGGATAAAGCCATTGGGCGGTGATTTTAATCCTTTGCCAGCAGCTAGCTCGACCAGTGAAACGGTTACTCCGTCTGTAGGAGCCATTACACTGGGTATTCCATTGCAGTTGAAGGAAGTGTAGGGGATAGAGCAAGCACCTTAAAAACAAAATAAGCTCACCCAGCAATGACAGAACTAGGGAAGAAGCCAGCAAGTTTTTTGTTGGGAGGCTCGGCGAGGTCTGAAAGGACCATGAGTGGGAGAGATCCCTCTCTATACCAGCAACATCTGGGGCCAGATGTTATAAAAAACTTGCATGGGCCGGAGCAAACGTCCACACCTGCCGCTCAGGATGCTCCATCTAGACTGCAGCCAGCCTCAGCTACAGTCACGGTTTCTTCCGTTATGTTCATAACCGAGATACAACTGCATCCTATCTACCTGACTTCGGATATCCAGCCTGCTGCATGTAGAAAGGACCACTCTTTGCTCGTGAAGTCGGACAATCCGGTAGCTAAGGAGACGAGGCCCCTCAATCATCGTGACGTTTGGAGAAGAGATCCATCTTCAGAATACTGTCCCAGGAGCAACATGCATCTAAGAAACAGATTGCGCAGCTGATCACTGCATACCAGCAAGTGCAGGAGCAGCCTCCCTCAGACTTAGAACCTGAGCTGTCGAACGGTGCTGGATTGGTCCAGTCGTCTGTTCACGCAGATGCAGTGGACCAAGATTCGCAACTGATTCACTCGGATGGGAAGGGATAAGGAAGAGGATTACTCTTCCCTTTCGGGACAACAGATGGTTGCAATGGATTTCATCCATCAATACTACCCTGAATTTGTTACACCGAATCAGCGTGCTGTGACAACAGAGAAACCGCTGGCATGTCTAGATGCAGACTTTATACGGAGGAAGGAAGAAGTTCTTTCTTTCCTGGTTCAGTCTAGGCAGGTGTCGCAGGCCTTTGGCCATGTAGACAATGCCATATTTAACCTCTCGAGTGTGAGGAAAAAAGGCGGTTTCTTGTCTACATCTTCCATAAAGATACCATTCCTTGGACCATGTTCATTTAAAATGGTTGGAGAAGATGTACAAAGAGCTGCACTGCATTTGGATGAGCAAGTCGGGGATTTAGATATATCCTTGCCTGCATCATTCAGTATTCACTCAGATGTAATGAAAACTGCAATTCCATCAATTAGAGTAAATTTGGACGCAGTATCCTATGCAGATCACCTTACCAGAGCTATGGCGTAACGTCTCAGTGGGAAGGAATTTGAGGATGGGTGTACCTCTCTTAGAGTTCTTTCCAGGGCAATTATGTGTACCATGTATAACTCCGCCCTGACAGTGGCTAATCTGGAGTTAATTAGACGTGATGCTGCTCTTGCGTCATCATCACTTATAGATGACAAGGTGA
Source organism: Pictodentalium vernedei (assembly GCA_031216915.1). Classification (NCBI taxonomy): domain Eukaryota; kingdom Metazoa; phylum Mollusca; class Scaphopoda; order Dentaliida; family Dentaliidae; genus Pictodentalium; species Pictodentalium vernedei. The sequence goes on from CM062289.1 coordinate 191,313,432, forward strand.
AAAGGTCTCTGACTCCTTTTGAGCCGTTGGACGTCATAGAGTCCAATTTCTTGACCTATAAAATGGCGTTTCTCTTAACCTTTGCATCTGCCAAAAGAGACAGTGAACTCCATTCCAACAGTATAGCCATTACTGATCTCATTAAGGCTGTATAGCCATTACTGATCTCATGAAGGCTGCTTACTGGACATGGCCCTCTTTATTTTCAGTTTTACCTGAGAAATTTAGAGACCAGCTCCGGTGACCTTAGATCTTGCGTCCTCTTTCTGTTGCTCAGAATGTTGTTCATTGATGGTTACATCTATAGGTATTTAGGCTTCCAGTTCCAGCATTGACACTGTTCCGCTGCCTTTTTATTCTGAGCATATTTATCTCAGAACAAGGGGAAGAAGGGGGAGGATGGTTTTTCCCTTATGATCATCTGTCCTTATAGTGAAAAGCAAGCGAAGACCTCTGGTGTCAGTATTCCTGAGTCGGTGCTGGGATGGTTTTAATGTGTGGCTCGGTGTGAAGCAATAACTTTGTCTCATTTATGTACGGTTTTTAAAGTGTTGCTCACTGTGAAGCATTTGTATATGTCATGTGTCAAACGGGCATTAATATACAATCCTCAGGCACTTTTAAATGAGTATAAAGCGTCTCATTCTCTGGACTATCTTTTAATATTGGTTTGGTTGGTGCCAATTTCTGTTCCTTCCTGGATACTTCACATGCGTATATCAAATAAGTATGAAGGACCATCTACGACTTGATTTTTTTGGTTTTGCATGCAAATTTGGGGGATTGGGGTGCAAAATTTGTGTTTGGCCCAGGATTTATTTTTAGCTCACCAACTATAGTCAGCGTTGGCGTCAGCTTACGTGTCCAATAATGTTAAAGTTTCTGTTTAGGTCACTTATTCGCCCTATTTCCATATCATGGCTTTTTATAATGCTGCTATATGATGATTATTATCATTTTACCATGATTTAACCCCTCATACCCTACATTTTAGACATTTTTCTTGACATTTTTAGTTGCGTTTAGTTTTCTGTTTAGCTCAGAATTTCATGTTTAACTTAGTGTTTAGGTCAGCTGCTGTGCTGCTTCTCTTCCCATGGCACTTATATTCATCATACATGTTCCTCAGTATCATTGTTCCATGATTAACCCCCCATACCCTGCATTTTAAACATTTTTCTTGACATTTTTAGTTGCGTTTAGGTTTCTGTTTAGCTCGGAATTTCATGTTTAACTTAGTGTTTAGGTCAGCTGCTGTGCTGCTTCTCTTCCCATGGCACTTATATTCATCATACATGTTCCTCAGTATCATTGTTTCATGATTAACCCCTCATACCCTGCATTTTAAACATTTTTCTTGACATTTTTAGTTGCATTTAGTTTTCTGTTTAGCTCAAAATTTCATGTTTAACTTAGTGTTTAGGTCAGCTGCTGTGCTGCTTCCCTTCCCATGGCACTTATATTCATCATACATGTTCCTCAGTATCATTGTTCCATGATTAACCCCCCATACCCTGCATTTTAAACATTTTTCTTGACATTTTTAGTTGCGTTTAGTTTTCTGTTTAGCTCGGAATTTCATGTTTAACTTAGTGTTTAGGTCAGCTGCTGTGCTGCTTCCCTTCCCATGGCACTTATATTCATCATACATGTTCCTCAGTATCATTGTTCCATGATTAACCCCTCATACCTCCCTGCTGAATTATTATATTATAATCTTTTTTAACAAAGAATGATGTTTTAGACATTTTTCTTGACATTTTTAGTTGCGTTTAGTTTTCTGTTTAGCTCAGAATTTCATGTTTAACTAAGTGTTTAGGTCAGCTGCTGTGCTCCTTCTCTTCCAATGGCACTTATATTCATCATACATGTTCCTCAGTATCATTGTTCCATGATTAACCCCTCATACCTTGCATTTTAAACATTTTTCTTGACATGTTTAGTTGCGTTTAGTTTTCTGTTTAGCTCGGAATTTCATGTTTAACTTAGTGTTTAGGTCAGCTTCTGTGCTCCTTCTCTTCCCATGGCACTTATATTCATCATACATGTTCCTCAGTATCATTGTTCCATGATTAACCCCTCATACCCTGCATTTTAAACATTTTTCTTGACATTTTTAGTTGGGTTTAGTTTTCTGTTTAGCTCAGAATTTCATGTTTAACTTAGTGTTTAGGTCAGCTGCTGTGCTCCTTCCCTTCCCATAGCACTTATATTCATCATTCGTGTTCCTCAGTATCATTGTTCCATGATTAACTCCTCATTCTCTGCATTTTTTAAACATTTTTCTTGACATTTTTAGTTGCGTTTAGTTTTCTGTTTAGCTCGGAATTTCATGTTTAACTTAGTGTTTAGGTCAGCTGCTGTGCTCCTTCAAATTCTCTTTCCATGGCACTTATATTCATTATACATGTTCCTCAGTATCATTGTTCCATGATTAACCCCTCATACCCTGCATTTTAAATGTTTTTCTTCACATTTTTAGTTGCGTTTAATTTTCTGTTTAGCTCAGAATTTCATGTTTAACTGAGTGTTTAGGTCAGCTGCTGTGCTCCGTCTCTTCCCATGGCACTTATATTCATCATACATGTTCCTCAGTATCATTGTTCCATGATTAACCCCTCATACCTCCCTGCTGAATTATTATATTATAATCTTTTTTACAAAGAATGATGTTGGTGTCAGTTTTGGTGACTTCCTGGCATCTGCGCATGCGTAGAGAGTAAACGTATGGAGGGCCAGATAGGACTTCTAATTTTCAGTTTTGCATGCAAATTTTGGGGATTGGGGGGCAAAATTTTTGTTTGGCCCTAGATAATTTTGAGTTAGCACCAGGTAAGTCTGGGCCATGGATAAGTGTAAAAAATATATAAATTACTTTAAATTTTTTTCATTTTCATGCATCCCAAGGGAACCTCTAAAAATTGAATTTTTTTCCAATGCCAGGTTTCTAAAATCGCACTGAACAGAGAACTGCTTTTTGGGTTGAAGCATCCTTAGTGGCAGTAGAATCGAATGGTTAAAAAACTGTCATTGGTTGTGTCACTGTATACTGTAGAAGGTGGGGGGGGGGGGGGGAGGGGGGGATGAAAAAATTGCTGAGTCGGCATAATTGCAAAAATTTAAAAAAATTCCTCCTCTAGAACTATGAATCAGAATCGAGTGATATCTGGTATACAGCATCCAGGGGTGTTGAAAAGGGGTGTTGTTGAAGGGGGCGGCGGGAGTCACAAGTTTTTTTTTTAATTTAGCCCCACAGTTCATATTTGGGCTCCATACAGGAGCCCAATTTTTAACTTTGTGCAACATGAGTATTATTCTTCAAAGAATCTTCACTAAGACTACCAGTAAAGGTCTTCTTTTATATTTGGTATACAACATTATTACAGAGGACAGATTCAAATTTGTTCAAATCAAGTTCCTTAGTTAATATAAGCCCGAATTTTAACTTGGTGCAGAAATGGAACTTTCTTTAAAATTGTCTTGAGAACCACCATTCTAAATGTTTTTATATTTGGTATACACACTCTAGCCAGGCTAGGATTCAAGTTTGTTCAAATCAACTCCCTGAATTCATATTTGAGCTCAAATTTTATGTGTAATTTGAAGAATAATCTTTACAAATTCCCTTCTTCAGATCCACCATTCATAATCCATTGATATTTGATATACAAAATCCTAGGTGAGTTGGGGGTGTTGGACATTATTTCTGTCATAGCATCTTGATACTAAAAAAACTCATCTTCCATGGACTGCAGAGTCATAAATAATTGCATGACTTCATTTCTTATCAACCTACTCACAATTGTTTACTACAGGCTTGCACTACAGTGGAAGTCCTTAACTCGGATAAAATACTCTCTATTTTTGTCTTTCCCAAGCAATTTGGGAAAGAAAAGTGGTGCAAAAGCACCAAGAAAAAATAAGCCAAAACTGGGTCGAGTGCAACCGGCGCAGACCCAGTACGGGACGCTCTCTCCCAAGTACAACTCCACAACTTCCATTGCCAGTGCGCATATACCGTCTTTAAAGACTCATTCTTTTTATCATCCGCTTCATGTCGAGATGTTTCTGCACGCTTATCAGTGTTTATCCAGCTCATTGTTTAATGATTCCTGATTCATAGTGCATCAGTGTATCCTTTGTATTCTCAGGAACAGTTTTCTTTATATTCTTTTCAATATTATATATCCATAATGTATTTTAATTGTTCTTTCTCAAGTCGTGCGCGAATTTCGTGTGCCATGCGGTTCGGACTTATTAATTTTCACAATTATTGTTAATGCTTAATTTGCAAAATTTTCTAATTGTGTTAGAGTTAGGTGTCAGCGGGGTACCACTCCTACAGTTTTTCTTCTCTCTTTTGAGAGTAGTCATCCTGTTGTGTGGTTCCCGGTCGACCGTCTGGGGTCTTTGTTTCTGTCACCTTTCTCTCTTCTTTGGGGGTGTTCTTCTGTTTTCTGATTTCACCTTCTTTGCTCCTCTCACCTCTATCATGCCCAGGACAATTCCTTGTGGGCAATGTCTGCTGCCAAAGCGTGTGGACGATTTACATTCGTCTTGTTCCTCCTGCAATGGGTGTTCGGCCGAGCGGCCATGTGGTATCTGTGGATCATGGTCATCCACTTTCTGGAGGTCAGTTAACCGTGTCGTTCGTTCTCGTGGCCGTGCCTCCCGCTCCCTCGGGAAAGGAGAACGTGGTCATTCGGGGGCTCCCGAGCCGACCTTGTCTGGTGAGTGTTATTCCTCCTCCATGGGGGATGTGCAGTCTTTTCCTGTGGTGGATACTGCGGGAGCCGTTGAGTGTTCTGGTGAAGAGGTGCCTGGTTCCGGGACTACGGTCCCCCTCCAGTCGACATCTGAGGCTGTCACTAGGGTTGTGACTCCTCCTTCGGAGCCGAGCAGGTGTGCTCTCTCTACTATTCCACCAACCTCAACGACTCCCGACGTATCTACTACTACTGCTGGTCCGTCTGCTTCGTCGTCAGTTTCAGCCGGCCTCGGCTTTTTGCTGCAGGGGACTGCAGGAATGTCTGGTACTGTAGACGTGGGGATATCGGCCTCAGCCTTCCCTGAATTCAACTTGGCGAAGTTGGAAGGGGCTGCCGGCCAAACCCATCTCTGTGGTCTCTACGCCGCCGAGCACCACAGTTGTGTCTTTGGATTCGGATGTTCTTAGTGGAGACACTATGAACTCTGTGGCGTTTCCGTCCAATAATTCTGGCCTCACGACCAGTTTTGGGGGACCAACGCCTTTTGTGCAGCCTGGACCTTCTGCCCCGCAGAGGTCCGCGGTGACTCTTATGAGTTCCCCTATACACGTCTGCCTTCAGATGTTTCGGCTGCCGCCAGTCGTCCTGCGTCGGGTGTTTTGGAGGATCGTGACCCTTTGCTGGTTAAGAGGGTCAGAGGTGAAGCCACTTTGCCGGTTCGCTCCCCTGTCGAACCGGCCAGTACGGGCAGTGAGCTTCGGGAGTCCCTCTCCTTACTCACTCAGGTTCTATCAAAGAGCCTTCCTGTTGCTTCCAGCGAGGCAACGAGTGGTTTCCAGGCGCCTCCTATGACGCCGCCTCCCGGGATTGGAAACAGGCCAGTTTCTGATTCCCCTGGTGTCCCGACACCATGGGAGGTGTCGGCTGGTTTGCCCACGATGGGCTATGTGTCTTCCGACTCTGGGGAGGAGTCCGACATGCTTGATGTCGAGGGCCAGCAGTCTTCAGACTTGTGGGCAGCTCTTGACTTTGTGTTTGGGTTTCTGCCTGATCTCAAACCTACTAACCAGCCGACAGTGTCAGCGTGCCTACAGCCTATGGAGCAACCTGCTTCTGGGCGCCTTCGACCGTGCCAGTCGGTACAGGCGGTTGAAGCTTTTTCAGCATTGGACTCCAAGCTGAATTGCAAGGCTCTGAAGACTTCGTTCTTCACCAGGGTTGACACCTTTTTGCCTCCTGTGCGTTATCGTTCCTATGATTCCGCCAATCCGTCGGTCTGCCAGACTTTGATGGTTCTGGATCAGGACTCCACTTTCCTCGGGCTTTCTAAGCCCAAGTATGCCGTCATTCCAATGATGACTCTGGAGTCCACGTTGGGCTTATCTAGAGAGATGCTTGGCATGCTTTCTCTCTCAGATCACGTCGTCTCAGCTTTGGCTGCTTATCTGCCTCCAGATAAGTTTGACGAGGTACAGGCTCCTTTGTGTGTGCTGTCCAAGGCGCTTATGCATCTTACTCACACGCATGCCTGTAACACGGCTAATCTGGAATTAGTTCGAAGGGAGTGCTGGACACAGGACGATCCCTTCCCGAGGAGCAGCGTGCAGCTCTTCGATCTGCTTCTTTGGCAGCTCCGCAACTTTTCCATGGTTCCGTGTTGATGGTCCCGGATGACGTCCTACGTCATTCCAAAGATCAGCTGCTGTTTCGTCAGCTTGATCAGCCTTCTAGGGGAGGCAAGGGCCGTTCCAAGCCAAACAAGTACCCTTCTGCTTCCTCGGTGAAGCAAAAGGCTGGTCCTTCTGCCGCCGCCTCTACTTCTTACTCAAGGGGTAAGGGTAAAGGTCGGCAGAATCGAGGGAAGTCTCAGGATTCATCATTTAGTAGAGGAGGTGGTTTCTCCTCTCGCGGGCCTCGTCGGGGCTCGAAATGAAGGTCCTCACCTTGACTCGTCCCAGGTTGGAGAAAGGATAGCAGAGTTCGCAGACCATTGGGCCATCATCACATCCGATCCGTCGGTGTTAGATGTTGTCCGGTCTGGGCTGCGAATATCCTTCCGACGGCACCCCACTCTGTCAAGGGTGCCTCTTCCAACCACAGTTCCTTCAGACGTTTTACGTCGGGAACTTTTGTCCACGGAGATTGGCAATCTCCTGACAAAAGGGGTGATCGAGGTCGTCAAGAACATTCAGTCAGTGGGTTTCTATTCCCGCCTGTTCTTGGTGCCGAAGAAGGATGGCCGACTCCGACCGGTTATCGATCTGAGTATCCTTAACCAGTCTATCATTGCTCCCAAGTTCAGCATGGAGACTTTCAGGTCAGTCCGCCAATCAATTCACCAGGGAGATTTCGCTGCCAGCATCGACCTGCGAGACGCTTACTTCCACGTTCCGATGCATCGGGCGTCACGGAAGTATCTCAGGTTTGCTTTTCTGGGGCGAGTTTACCAGTTCAAAGCCATGCCTTTCGGCCTCAGCCTGGCTCCTTGGACCTTCACCAGACTGATGTCGCATGTGATAGCGTTCCATCGCACACAGTCCAGGGTGACTACTTCGGCATATCTGGACGATATCCTCCAGAGGCATTCCAATGCTGCCTTACTGGAGTTGGATGTTGCCACTCTGTTGAGCTTGCTCACGTCGCTAGGATTCAGAGTCAACGAGGAGAAGTCGGACCTGGTCCCTTCTCAGTCGTTTTGTCATCTGGGGATGGCTTTTCAAACCCAATTCAATTTGGTAGCCGTTCCCCAGGCCAAGGCTGTGATTCTCTCAGCTTTTGCTCTGACTCTGTCCCAGTCCACGTCCGCGACCGCTCGGAGTTTTCTCCGACTGATCGGTCTCTGCGGTTCGGTGACGGATCACATTCCTCTAGGTCGGCTGCGTGTCAGACCTCTCCAACACTTTCTGCTCAGTCGTTGGAGGCCGAATGTAGATTCAAGGTTGTTTTGTCACATTCCCGGTCGTCTGAACGTCCTAGCCGACTCCCTGTCCCGACAGGGCAGGGTTATTTCCACCGGGTGGATGCTCCACAGGGCAGTGTTCCAGTCGCTTTGCGATCTCTGGGGACGTCCCCACATCAACCTCTTTGCGACTCGTTGGAACCATCAGGTGGACACTTTCGTGTCCCCGTGTCCAGATCCTCTGGCTTTTGCCGTGGACGCTCTGTCACTCGATTGGAACGGTCTAGTCGGCTACGCCTTCCCGCCGGTTCCGATTCTGCCTCAGGTTCCAGCCAAAATTCGAACCTGCAGTTGTCGAATCATTCTGATCGCTCCCTTGTCGCCTCAGCGGGTGTGGATCAATCAGCTCCGCTCGCTGATGGAGGCAGTTCCGGCACGTCTCCCGCTACGTCGCGACCTTCTTTGTCAAGGTCGCCCGAGGAGGTTTTACGTTGACCCGACTTCATTGTTCCTTCACGCATATCTTTTGTCAGGTCCTGTCTCCTCCGTAGAGGTTTTTCGAGACGAGCAGTGGAGTGCATTTCTTCTTCAAGGAGGCACTCCACTGGTTTAGCTTATGCAGCTAAATGGAAGGTCTTCTGTCGATGGTGTGCTGATCACTCTGTTGATTATGCAAATCCTTCGATTTCACAGATTGCGGAGTTTCTGGTATATCTGTTTGATTCTTGGGGTCTCCAGCCTGTTACCATCAAGGGTTACAGGTCCATGCTTTCAGAGACTTTTTCTTATGTGGGGAAACGTCGTATCGGCACTAATCCTTACCTCTCCAAGCTTGTTCGGCACTTTTCTTTGAAAAGGCCTCGGACTTTGCAGCTTACTCCACGATGTAATCTTTCGTGGGTGCTGCTTTGCTTGGGGGGGGGGGGAGGGGGCGCCATTCGAACCTTTACCCCAGGTGGATATGCATTTTCTCACATATAAGACGGCTTTTCTGGTGGCATTTGCTTCGGCCAGATGGGTTAGTGAGCTTCACGCCCTCTCGGTTGATCCGGCCTTTTTTAGGAGCTCTCCCAACAGTGTTACTTTTACCACTGATTGCTCTTTTTTGGCCAAGAATCAGTTACCAGATACTACTCCTCCTCCTATCTGTATCAGGGCTCTTTCTTCTGTTGAGGGTAATCGCCCTTTGCTCTGTCCGGTCCGTGCTATTCGCATTTATCTCGATCGGACACGTTTCATATGGAAAGGCAGGAAACGTTTTTTTCTGTCTCTTATTCCGGGTCGACAGAAGATCTCTCCTCAATCCATTTCTCGATGGATTTGTCTTGCTATTCGTACGGCTTTCGGTCGTTTAGCAGCTGGCGATTGTATTACCAATCGTATTTCTGCCCACGAGGTGTGGGCACTATCCACCTCTTGGGCTTATTCTAACTCCGTCAAGTTGTCGGATGTTATGCAGGCAGTCTACTGAAGAAATGCCTCTACTTTCTCCACCTTTTATCTGCGCCAGTTGCAGGAGCAGTCGGAGGACCTTTTTGCCCTGGGTCCTCTTTCTTCTGCTCAGGCTGTTGTCTGCCATAGCCATTAGGCTTCTTGAAGGTCAGTTTCTGCCTTGTGCTGTTACTGCCCTTTTTCTGTCTGTGTGTCACACAGGCCCATATGTCTTCTTTCATTGTCCTTTACCAATGATTGCGACGTTATGGTTGATAAGCCTCGGGACCTCTTCCTTCTGCTTCACGGTTCCAGTGCACTGGGGTTATGTGTGGGTTGATTATGCGATTCCCTCCAGCCTATTGTCTATTCAGCCTGTAGTAAACAATTGTGAATAGGTTGATAAGAAATCTAAATTTTATAGTAAATTTCCTTTCTTATTATACCTACCACAATTGTTTACATGGAGGCCCTCCCGTCTTCTTTACGGGTAAAGAATCTTTCCTCCCCGCTGATCACATAACTCTAACGTTGACGGATTCAAAAAGAATGAGTCTTTAAAGACGGTATATGCGCACTGGCAATGGAAGTCGTGGAGTTGTACTTGGGAGAGAGCGTCCCGTACTGGGTCTGCGCCGGTTGCACTCAACCCAGTTTTGGCTTATTTTTTCTTGGTGCTTTTGCACAACTTTTCTTTCCCAAATTGCTTGGGAAAGACAAAAATAGAGAGTATTTTATCCGAGTTAGGGACTTCCACTGTAGTGCAAGCCTGTAGTAAACAATTGTGGTAGGTATAATAAGAAAGGAAATTTACTATAAAATTTAGATTTCTTAGTAGTGTTAACTAGCTATAAATGGTAATTAAATCCTTCTTTGAACAACTTTGTCATGTGAACACCTCAACCCACTGGGACCTCTTGTTTTTTATGCCTATTTCTCTCCCCACAATCTCTTAACTGTATCATCTTCAAAGAAGTGGGCACTGTATTGTCATTGCCCATATATCCAATCATTCAGAATGCTTGTTCATACAACTCCTCTTGCATTTTTTAACTGATTTTGATCAAACTTCTGAAACATTATGACTAATAAGTGGACGTGTACATTTTTCCAAATTTTCCAGCTGCGATGATTTTAACTAGGTTATCTCCAATTCGACTTAGATAATTGGATTTTGATTTTTATTCAAGATTCTTGTGTGTTTGACTCCTCCTACTTTTATCAACCAATTTTAATGAAACTTCTCATACATTACCACTAACAAGTGGACATGCAAATAGTCCAATATTTTTTATCTTCAACAGTTTTAACCAGGTTATCTCCCCTTCAACTTAGAAGATTTAATATAGATTTCTATATGAGATTCTTCCATGTACAACTTCTCCTACATTTATGAATTGAATTAAAATCTTAAATATGACCACCAACAAGTGAACATGTACATACTCCAGACTTTTCAGTCTGTAAAAGTTTTAACCCTTTACTCAACAAATTGCCCGCATCCGCCTGCATAATATGCAAATTCAGCAGTTGAAATATTATTTTTCAAAACATTTCAACAAAACCATATCATGTGACCCCTCGTTGGAATGAGCTCAACGAGCTCGTTCCAATGAGGGGTCACATGATATGGTTTGGGTGAAATTTTTTGAAAAATTTGAAAAAATGGTATTTAAAATAATAAATTTTGATATCGTCTGCGTTGGGTAAAGGGTTAACCCAGTTACATCCTTTGAACTTACAACTAATTTTGAAGTGCCATATTTAGCATGAAGTGGGGTATTAATCACCTTTAATAAAAGTTCTAATTCTGTGTGTTTTAGTTTTAACCTGCTAAGTATTTATTAATTTTTTTATAAAATCAAGTCATCTCTACTACAAAGCAGCCATCACTTGATTTAATGAAAAATTTGATGGAATGTGACCAAAGAAATCACTGCTTACTCTTCGCACTTTGCATATTCCTTCAGATCCAGGAAGGTCTGCCACTGGAATATTGTGGAAATTCTAGGGTTATCATAGCAGGTTTATTCCAACACATGAAACTTTTTTTGTTTTTAATGATACAGAAATACATTGTGTATGTAACTTGTTCATTAAACAAGCGTGAATAATATTGTGCAATTGGTTTTTTCTATAAAAAATATCCTTAGGTGGTAACACTGCTATCTGGTGATGATTATTTTGCAGAAATTTATTGAAAATTTCTAAAATACAGTTAATGTCATGCTAAGAACTTATCTTTGAAAATGAACCTAAATAGTAAGTTTATGATCTATGCAGAACTCAATTTAGCATATTCTTGCATAAAATTTGTTTTCAAGGGTAAGATGTTTTCTTTCAGCAGTGGATTATATACAATTATGTGTGTTTGAAAAAATAGAATTTTGTTGCAGTCTACATTGTTTTGATACATCTTTTGTTCTTTATGTAGTTGAAAAGTGTATTACTACTAAAACACTTGAGCCTACCCCCTTTACTACACCTAACAAATTGTCTGCACCCACCCATTCAATTTACACACTGGGCAGTTGATAAAAAGAATTTTTTCAAACATTTCAATAAAACCATCTTATGTGACCCCCTCATTATAATAATTATTATAATTAATATTCCACAGAGGGGGTTACATGATATGGTTATAAAACTATAAACTCCCTCTAGTAATAGCTGTAAGGCCAAAATATTAACTCCCTTCACTCTGATGTCAAAATATCCAAATTTCAAGTAGCCATTTTTTCCCATAATGCAACTGGGAATTTAACCAATTCAATCTTGTTTGAACAAGATTGAATTGGTTAAATTTCTGGTTGCATTATGGGAAAACTTTGCATCTTGAACTTTAGATATTTTGACATCAGTGTGCAGGGGGTTAAAATAACAAACTTTGATATCAAAATTAAATTGCTAACATAGGAGGGTATTTGTAGAATTTAGATGAAAATAGAGCGAATTTTACCCTGCTAAATGCTAAGTTTGAGAAACTATTTTATTATATGACTATGTAACTTAACTGCTTAATATCACTACTATTTGACAATCTTTTCCTGGTCTCCAGAAAATCCACAGTCTAGAATCTGATTCCTTATCACTATAGAATGACGTACTCTTTACGAGTGTATTAAAATTTGCATAATTAGCTGTTCCGGCAACAGACAGGCGCACACTTCCACAGACAGGTGTCACTAGCAAAGTGACTGCTCACTTTGTTATGTATTCAAGTGCATCGGGGGTTCCCCGGAAATGTGCATCTGTTACAAAAATAAGTGTAAACAAAAATAGTTCTTTTTAACTTCAGTTCAATTTACCAAAAAATGGTTCAGCGAATTGTTAATGCTAGCATTGTGATGTTGAACAATAAGTCATATAATAAACCTTTTATTGCTACAGTGAAGTGATCTGGGTCATCAAATCATTCTCATTGAGGAAGTCAGATCGCCGGATCAAACTCAACTGTCTGCTGCCTCAACTCGACGTGATACTACAACCCAGATCATGTCACTGTAGTGATAATATGTAATTATTGTGCCAGCATATATGGTCCTTAGAATTTCATTTGTTGGATATTTTCTTATTCTTTCACATTCTGAAGTCTCTTCAAATTAACATTTCCAATTTTCAACACTATGGAGAGTTGCTTATTCATGTAGGAGTGGAAGGCATAGAGAAAAAAATGATTGCAGAATGTTTTTATTCAAGTTAAAATTTATCACAAATAAATGTATTTAACAGTCTCACTTCCAAAGATAAGTCAAGCTAATTCAATCCTAGTGATTGATACCATTCAAAATTTGTTAGATCACACAACTGAATGTAATTTTTATTTATGAGATAGGAGCCAAATGTAAATGTGATGGTTATTTATGTCTTTCAGGAAACGGAATTCAAATGAAAATTATATAAGCTGGAAGACTATGAGGGATATTAGTCTAGAAGTGGGAATCTATGAGGAGGATGAGGTATGTTGTAAAACTTATAGAACAAGTGTAACAGTGGAACTATATGGAGAGGATAAGTTAGGTTGATATACTTGTATAGAACTCAGAATGGAGGGGATGAGATATGCAGCAAAACTAATTTGATAAGTAAAGAAGTTGAAATATATTACAATGAAAATTTTCAAAATATTTTTGGTCCAGTTGTGTTAATAACCGAGACCTCTGGTTTATTTGCATCCACGTGGGAGTCCATGTGTTCTTAATAACTTCAACAAACGTTCTCTGATTTGACTAATATATGCCTTAAGGTCTTTTGCAATAATATTTCGAGTGAGTGTTCAAAAACTGGCTCAAGCTGATTTTTCATGACAGAGCTATGGGCCTTAATTAGTCAATTTTTTATGAATTTTGAGCTTGTTAGTGCAATAACTTGAACAAACATTCTCCGGTTTGAATATTATTGCCATACAGGTGTTTTGTGATTTTATCTTGAGCAGTTTCGAAAACTGGCCTGGCCCAGTTTTTCATTACAGAGTTATGGGCCTTAATTTGTCAGTTTTTACTAATTTTGAACTCATTAGTGCAATAACTTAAACGAACGTTTTTTGATTTTTCATCAAATCTAGTGACAAGATTTGATGAAAAATTCATTGAAATTGAACCTAAGAAATCATTGGTCAAACAGCCCATTCAGTTTACAGGGATGAATTTGGTTGAATGTGCCCAAATAATACCTATTTCAGTGGCATGAGATATAATGTCCTGGGCAGGAATATCTGCCAGCTGCACTCAAGGAGTTAAATATGTTGATATTCTGACAGGACAAGTATAGAATTGATAATATATTTGGAGGATGAGGTGTGTTGATAAACTGATAGAAGTGTAGAATTGGCAATATATGGGGACAGTTAGGTATAGCAGTGGGAATATATGGGGAGAGTGAGGTATGTTGCCATGCCAAAAAAACAAGTAAAGAAGTGGGAACACATCAATTTGGTATTCAAGTATTCGTTTGCCATAGCCAGGTATTATATATGACTACTCAGCATTTGATTGGAGAATATCTGGATACATATACAATAATACCATAGTGTGTTTTGATATGTTTGATATCTCAACTCGTTGAAAGTTGAGTTTTTTTCGCTCGGCAAGCCTCGCGAAAAAAACTCACTTTCAACTCGTTGAGATATCAAACATATCAAAACACACTATGGTATTGTTGTATTTATCTTATACCGACCATATTTTTATACTGTACCAATGACCCAGACTTAGCTGGTGCTAACTCCACAAAAACCAGGGCCAAACACAAATTTTGCCCCCCAATCCCCAAAATTTGCATCCAAAACAAAAAGAAATCATGTCCTAAAGGACCTCCATAGTACGACTCTACTGCGCATGCGCAGTGACGCAGTCGTCCCGAAATTGGCGCCAAATATCATTCTCTGTTTGGCCCTTCATCAGTCAACATCTCACTGATCTTTGTGCTTGTAAATCTCAGTTTAAAGGATGCCAGACACGTAATTCTTGGAGAAAATGTGATTCTAAGGAGGATAGAAGGAGGAGAGGAAAAAAGAAGTGGCAAAAAATAATCAGGGCTGTACTTAAAATTTTTTGTTGAAATTATGTTAAGTTGCCTATTTTCGAGGCAAACGCCTCTTATTGTCATTCTTGCTAATTGTTGCACTGCTTATTCAGTGTTTCCTCTCCCCTAACCTTCTAAAGTCCCCCCTTGCAATTCTCCCATGCTTTTGGCATATTTTTGAGAAGTTTCATTTCTAAAAATTCCCTGGGAGAGTTGCTTGGTTACAGAATGTTTTCTGTTATTTTCCCCATAGTTACGTTTTCACCTATGGGTGTATAACGTTTGTGTTCTGCATCTTCCATCTGATGTTCTGCAGATTCTCCCCTGGGAGTCTCTGTTTTGCATCAGATAGAGTGTAATTGATGACTGATTCCGGGCCAGTTTTTTCAGTGCCTGGAGTCATGTTTTCTACTGTGTTTACACTGTTTGTTTTCATTGGCAACAGCCTTTTTTGAGGGGGGCTGTTTGCCTTTGTGGTAGTTTATCTCATTATAAGATACATTTATATTATCCGAAAGTGTCTCATTAATTATTTTATATAATTTTAAAATTTTTGACCACACTTTGCCATCGGATCCATCGGGGCTCAACGTTACTTTTCAGCAACTTGGGCTTCTCTGAAAAAATATTTTTTCAAAATTATTTTGTTTTGCAATTGTTTTTTCATTTATTAATGGATCATGTTATTATGTATCTTTGTGTCAGGGGTTTTTGCGAGTAACTAGGACTTATTGTTGTTCTTTCACAATGAAGGGACTTTGTTCAAATTGTAATAGGAAGAAATCTTCCTCTGACTTTCATGATTATTGCATTAATTGTAGTCAGTGTTCTCGCATTAATCCCTGTCCTGTATGTGAACATTGGGATGAGAAACATTGGAAACGTGTGTCACGATATGTTGTTTCTGGAGAAAGAGCGATGCCGGCTCTTTCTCCACAAGGTCACTCTACTCTCTCAGTTTCTATTCAGAGGAACCAGAACAGGGTGATGTTTCCATGTTATCTTCTTCAAGTGTGCGTCCGTCGTCACAAATAAATACAGAGCTAGCGGCAAAAGTGCTCATGGAGAATAGACAAATGTCGTCCGCTAGCTCGCCCGGTGTAGCGTCCATTCACCGAATGGTTCGGCAGCCGGGTTCGTCCGATGCAGTCCAAGAGGAAATTTTGGGTGATGCGAGCACTATAAAAATAATAGATGCACACCCAGTGACGGCGGATAGTGAACGAGAACGGAGGAAGCCTTTTAGTCCGGTTCCTAGCTCGTCCAGGTCCAGCCGGGCCGCGAGCGAGAGAGGCCCCTCTCTCGTACAACAACATCTGGGACCAGATGTTGTGGTACAAAATGTGTCTTTAGCGGAGCATACGTCCGTCGCTCGGGACGCTCCGTTGTATAAGCAGTCCGCAGAGACTGTTAAGGCTTCCTCTTCTCGTCGGCGCACACGACCGCACCTTGGCTGCGTGACCTCCGATATTTTGCCAGCTTCGCCGATGAAGGATTCTTCGGCGACCAGGTCACACCATCCGGCAGCCAGGGATTCGAGACCGATGGACTCCGGACGTTCGCATAGGAAAAGTATGCGGGAGCCATCTGATGCGGAGCTGCCCTCGGCGAAGCAGCGAAAGACCGCTCCTCCGCAGGTCTCGACGTCGGACATTCTAGTGCAGATAGCACAGCTTATCGCAGCATCCCAGCAGCCGACAGAAACGGTGTCGGATCGAGAATTATCCGACGGCGCTGGGTCGGTACGCTCCGCCGAAGCATCGGGGGCGGACGACCGGGAACATCGGGAGGTCCGACCGGATGGTGAAAGGGATACGGATGAATTGGAGCTATCCCTTTCGGAACAACACAAAGCTGCCGTGGACTTCATCCGGCACTTTCTTCCTCAAGTTGTTCCGTCGGGCCAGACTGCTGCGCTTCCGGACAGGAGAATTATAGCGTCATTGGACTCTGATTTTTTCGAGCGGTTCAGGGACATCGCTCCCGAGTTTCCGTCGCAGTCCAATAATGTTGCAAGAACATTTGAATTATTGAACGACGCTATTTTTAAACTTGCTTCCAGGACGGGGAAAGCAGGCTTCTTGTCCGCAAATACTCTCAACCTGCCTTTCATTAATGCAAGGAATAAATTCGACACGGCAGGTCAGGGTATACCGAGAGTTCCTCTGCGTATGGACGACGAGGCGGAAGACTTAGAGCTATCATTACCGTCGTCAGCTTCTATTCCAACCGCAGTGTTGGAAACAGCTATTGCGTCTAACAGAGCCAATTTAGATGCCTTATCTTACGCAGATCACCTTACTAAGGCGTTATCACTGCGTCTTCAAGGGGAAGAGTTTCAGGATATACAATCCTCCTTAAGACTTCTTTCAAGGGCAGTAGCTTATTCCACGTGTAACTCCGCCCTTTCAGTGGCAAATCTGGAGTTGGTTAGACGTGACGCAGCCCTGTCTACATCCACACTAGTGGATTCTAAGGTGAAGAACTCTCTTAGAGTCGCTTCGGTCTCAGGAGATCTTCTCTTTGACGGCAAGCTTTCCGCTATTTATGATAATATTAAAAAGAAAGCTAGTGATTCTCTGTTGTTTAGATCCGCTCCTAAAAGGTCGGATACAGCAGACACGAATAAGGCGGGCACTTCTGGGTCTTATCCGCCCAAGAGAGGTTCCTATAGAGGTTCCGGTGCGTCCTCTAGCTCTTATTCGAGAGACCGTCAGGATAGTGACTCTCGTTCGGGACGTCCTTCAGGCCGGGACAATCGGTCGGACGCCCCGAGGTCGACGAGGCGAGGTGCGGGTCATGGAAGACGTGGTTTCTCCTACCGCAGGCCTCGCAGATCCAGGAGGTGATGGCTTAAACCTCTATCGCGTTCCGGTTGGCGGAAGGTTGTCGAGTTTTTCTCAAGAGTGGGCGTCGATTACGGACGACCCATGGGTGAGAGGAGTGACTTCGGAAGGTCTAAAGATATCCTTCAAACGAAAGCCTCCATTAACTCGAAGTCCAAAGTGGACTCATCTTCCGTCAAACCCTCAGAAAAGAGACGCTCTGCTATCAGAGGTGCAGTCTCTTTTAATGAAGAACGCGGTAGAGGTCGTAGAAAACCAGGAATCGCTGGGATTCTACAGCCATCTGTTTCTGGTTCCGAAACCAGACGGCTCGTTCCGTCCAGTCATAGATTTGAGCTGGATAAACAAGCTGATCGTCGCTCCGAAGTTTTATATGGAGACGATTCGATCGGTCAGAGCGAGTATTCGGGTGAACGATTATGCAACGAGCATAGATCTCAAAGATGCGTACTTTCACGTCATGGTACATCCGACATTCCGAAAGTATCTACGCTTCGCAGTCCTAGGAGTGGTGTATCAGTTCCGGGCCATGTGCTTCGGATTGAATCTAGCACCCTGGGCTTTCACTCGGGTAATGAACTCGGTAATGATCTACTTCCGAGCTCATTCGTCTGCGGTAACGTCGGCCTACCTGGACGACATTCTTCAGAGGTACGGCAACGAGTTAACGCTTCAGAACGATGTTCAGAATCTTCTTCTATTGCTCCGACGTCTCGGTTTCATAGTAAACGAGGAGAAGTCGGATCTGGTGCCGTCCAAGTCATTCACTCATCTGGGAATGAGCTTCGAGACGCACAACAATCTCGTTCGTCTGCCGTTAACCAGAGCGAAATTAGTCAGTTGTTACGCTCGCTATTGTCTGAATACAGACAAAGTCACGGCGAGAGAATTTATGAGACTGATAGGTCTGTGCGGAGCCGCCGCGGATCTCATTCCGATGGGACGGCTACGCACACGGCCTCTTCAAATTTTCCTGACTCAGAATTGGAGTGTGAAAATTCATTCGCTCGATGTAGACGTTCTCTTGTCAGATCAAGTGAAACAAGAGATTCAGACTTGGGCAAACATTCAGTGGTTAACTCAAGGAGTTCCGCTGCAGTTGCCGGATCCGAGTTTTACCATTATGACGGATGCCAGTCAAACAGGTTGGGGTGCATCATTAATCCCAACGGATTCGAGATGCCAGGGTCTTTGGGATCCGCAATTCCTGTGCAAGCACATAAACATCAAGGAAATGATGTCAATTTGGCTTGCGTTACGTCACTGGATGGACATTATTCACGATGCTCATGTCCAAATCCTATCCGACAATACGACAGTAGTGGCGTATATACGGAATCAGGGAGGCACTCATTCAGTTCCGTTGTTCAATCTAACGGAAAGAATCCTTCTGTTTGCGTTGGAACATCACGTTCTTCTTTCGGTCCGTCACATACCGGGTCGTCTGAATGTGCTAGCAGACTCCCTTTCACGAAAGGGTCGCTTGTTGCCGTCGGAGTGGACTCTCAACAAACAAGTATTCAATCAGATTTGCTACCAATGGGAACGGCCAATGATAGACTTATTTGCGACACATCTCAACAATCAGTTGCAAACGTATGTGTCCCCCTGTCCGGATCCAAGAGCATTTGCAGTAGACGCTCTGTCGATCCCTTGGGACGGAATGATAGGATATGCGTATCCTCCAGCGCCGTTAATTCAACAAGTATTGCTAAAGATAAAACAATCTCAATGCAAGATTCTGTTGGTAGCATCTCTGTCGCCACAGAGACCGTGGATAAATCTACTCAGGTGTCTGTTGTGGGACCTACCGCGGAAGCTCCCTCCACGAGAGGATCTTCTTTGGCAGGGGAAATCGCGCCAACTACATCACAACCCGCAAGGTCTCAACCTTCACGTTTTTCCGTTGTGCGGTCCTTCTTGCATGACAAGCACTTTACAGGACGAGCAGTGGACGCGATTTCTAACTGTAGGAGGACCTCCTCTTCGCTAAACTATGCGGCTAAGTGGAAGGTTTTCCGTCGTTGGTGTAGGGATCATTCTGTTGATATATTTGATCCCTCTATACCAGACATTGCTAACTTTCTAGTATACTTGTTTGACGAAATCAAACTGCAACCTGTTACTATAAAGGGTTATAGATCTATGTTATCTGATACCTATGCACATCATGATAGTTTACAAATTGGATCTAATGTCTCTTTATCGAAGTTGGTTAGAAACTTTTCGATAAATAGACCCAGAACTCTTAGATTAATTCCTAAGTGGAATTTAGCTTGGGTTCTCCTTAAATTGAAGGAAAAGCCATTTGAACCTCTTGGGACAGTAGATTTCAAATTCTTATCTTATAAGACAGCTTTTCTCTTAGCTTTCTCTTCTGCCAGAAGAGTCAGTGAGCTTCATGCACTATCGGTGGATGATTCTCATTATCGTAGTGTTGGGAACACTATCACCTTCACTACTAATGTCGGTTTTTTAGCTAAGAATCAGGCTCCTAATAAATATCCGGAACCTATTGTTATTAAGGCTCTTCCGTCTTCAGACGGGCGTAGGCCTTTACTCTGTCCTGTTAGAGCACTACGTATCTATAAACAGAGATCTCAGTTCATCAGAAAGGGACGGAAACGTTTCTTTCTGTCTTTGATGCCTAATAGAAAGGACATTTCAGTCCATTCTATTGCTAGATGGATTCAGTTAACTATCCGTACTGCGTATGAAGATTTATCTTCTTCTCAGCAGTCTGTGCTTAAGATTTCTGCTCATGAAGTAAGAGCTCTTTCTACTTCCTGGGCTTATGCTAATAGTGTTGCTATTACAGATTTAATGAAGGCTGCTTATTGGTCTCAGCCATCCACATTTACTAATTTTTATCTCAGAAATATTGAGTCCATTTCTGGAGACCTGCATTGTTTAGGTCCGTTATCTGTTGCTCAGAATGTCGTCCACTAAACAGTTGCAACTATAGTTATGCAGGCTTTCTGTTCCGGCAGTGACTCCGTCCGACTGCCCTCTTCGCTCTGGGCTATTTGACCCAGGGCAAGGGGAAGGGGGGGGGGGCGGGTGTTCCCTTAGGTCACCTGCTTTATAGTGAAAAGCAAGGGAATGCCTCCTCCAAGACAGTATTTCTGAGTCGCTTCCGGGATGGTTTTAAAGTGTAATATTAATGTTTAATTTCATTCATGTCTTATTTTTAAAGTGTAGCTCGGTGTGAAGCATTTGTATATGTCAAGTGTCAAACGGGCTTTAATATACAATACTCGGACACTTTTAAATGATTATAAAGAGTCTCAATTCTCTGGACTACTTTATTTATTGGCTTGCTTTAAAAATAATTAGTATAAGGGTTATACTGGATGTTAATAGAGAACATGAATGTTATTGTGCTCAATTATTAAGGGTAGTGTATCTTTCTAATTTAAATATTAAATAAGAAAGATACATGTAAAGCCTAATACTCCTTTTCTCCTTAAGGGGTTACCTCTTTATTTTATAATTGAGCTTATTGGATTTTCCTCTATGTCCTAGGCCCTCCAGCCTGTTTACTATTCAGCTAAGTCTGGGTCATTGGTACAGTATAAAAATGTTAAAAAATTTATAGTAATTTATATATTTTTTATACTTACCAATGACCCAGACGGGGATGGCCCTCCCTGAGTTGGGAACTCTTGCCTCCCCGCTGAGTACATAGCGCTGACCAGGCACTGCCAGTAAGAATGATATTTGGCGCCAATTTCGGGACGACTGCGTCACTGCGCATGCGCAGTAGAGTCGTACTATGGAGGTCCTTTAGGACATGATTTCTTTTTGTTTTGGATGCAAATTTTGGGGATTGGGGGGCAAAATTTGTGTTTGGCCCTGGTTTTTGTGGAGTTAGCACCAGCTAAGTCTGGGTCATTGGTAAGTATAAAAAATATATAAATTACTATAAATTTTTTAACTTTTGTTCTTTTCTGTATTTTTAAAAGGGTTTTGGGGATGATTTTGTGTCAAAATGTCGACTCATCTGGAGTCTCCAATCTATATGACATAGGGGTATGTGTTATAGATAATCTATAACACATGGGCTATATCTTCAACAGGTATAAGATAAATGGCATTTGTGCACTGGACACCTGAGCAAAATAACTTCTGGGTATAACATTGTATTATGAGATATGGACATAGGATTCAGATTCATTAGAAAAGCTAAACAAATAAAAGCGAACGATAATAATGTATTTTGCATCCAAAACTGGAAGCGTATATGGCATTTTCTCTGGTGGGCAGTTGAGACCATAAAATTTTCAACAGAAATTAGATATTGATGAAAATTTACCCTCTTTATTAAAAGTGTGTGCCCACTTTTCTTTCTTTATTCCAGTGATTTTTGTCTGAACAAATGACAAGAAGAAAATGAATAAATAATTGATTGAAAAATAAATAATGTGAAATGAACTAAATAAAATTGAACTGAATATTATAATGCAACTTTACCCTATTATTGCAACACCCTAATGTTGTAATGCTCTATTATGACGGCATCCAATTGTCCTGACCTGAGATGTCCTACATCCAGATTCCCCAAATATTACTAAGCCATTATTAAGGCTGGATGATATTGCAGTTTCAGGCTTGGTGTCAGTATTAGTATTTGGGGGTGATATATACCTCAGTATCAGTACAGTATTCAGTCTTGTCACAAATACAAAGCATTGTTTTCAGAATACTTCCAAGCTGTAGATCATTATATTTTACTTAACTTGTTAACTTTGTCAGTTATGTATGGTTGTCAGATGGTAGTGTGACCTCATTTTATGGCTCATCATCTGATCCCTCTAGTAATAGCTGTAAGGCCAAGAACAGAGGGAAAATGATCCTGCCAAAACCCTTAACATGTGACCAATTCATCAAACCCAGAATCTCTTACACTACGAGATTCATTAGAAAGTACGCAATATCCGGTGTAAGTTTAAATCAAAAGGTAAACACAATTATCAAAGCTGAAAGACCTGCAATGAATGTGATATGTCATTGAAACAAAACATGCATTTCTCGTTTAAATCTTGAAACACTTTAGGAATATTTAGTAACAACAATGATGAACCCGTCAGCAAACACTTTAATGAATTGGACCATTCATCCAACAGTATGGAGTTCCGTATTATTGACACACTTCAGAGTGACACTGACATTGATTAAATTGATTAAAATACACTGATCAAGAGTGATAAAGAACTATTTTGGAATTTTTATCCTCCAGACCATACATCCTCCCTGCGGGAACCCCGGGAAGTGAGGCAGTGCTTGTTTACTGTGGTAAACAAGCTCTTTTTCACTGGTAAAATAGGACGCAGTCATTAATGCTTGGGGTGCGAGTCCTTTAAAATAGGCAGCATGGGGTATAAACGATTGACTGATCTTGACTTTATCTCCATGTTGTGGTCATGATTAGCCATTGTGCAGAAGTATGTGACCTTAAACACCAATAAATAAGACCATACATCTTTATGATTTGAACAGGCTTGGGTTTTAGTTTTTTTTCGTTATTCCATAGTAGTCAGAACCCCAGAATGCTCATTTTTAATTATCAACTCATGATTATGATAAGCCATTGCAGATTTTACAAATAATGAATGCACTACATGTATTTGTCAAAAGGTTGAAAATAACATAGACACTCAGCACTGATCATCTGATGTAATAAAAAGACTTGGAGAAAATACCCCAGGATGTGGGGGGGGGGGGGGGATATTTTATCACAGCTATTTTTATTTGAACCATTAATACACAACAGTATTTTTTATGGGGGGGGGGTGCCAAGAAAGTTCTCCTTGATCTTGCACACCATAAACAGGCATCGGTTTTCTGAATATTTACCTGTCTTATATACAGCAATATACATGTACAAGAAAATATAAGTCTTGGAAGTCAAGTCTTTGATTACTACCATAGGGAGCCTCAGTTTGCTATCATGGTTGTGTCTGAAGCATACTTGTGTAATATAATCTCATGCTCCAGAAAAAACACATTTCATGGTGATATTTGTCATCTTTAGCCTCATTGTTAGCTCAGGTTTCTGGCAGGTTGAAGATTATAAATACACAATTTTAATGAATGAATGAGCCTATTGTTCTAAATTAGGACAGAGCTTGCATTAACATGCCAGTCTGTACATGGTTCACAAGCAACTACTATCCAAGACCTGAATCATTTCAGCTGGTTCACTGGCATGACCAATTAAGGTTATTGTTTTTGATAATGACATTCCAATCTCATACTGTGTGTCACAGTCAGCAAAATTTCCAGCAAAAACCCTGAAGTCTTTACCAAATATAGCACAAGGACTTGAAAGCTCCACTGTTGATATGATAAGAAACTACCCATTCTCTCAGTCTTACTTAAAGGTGTGTACAGAGCCTTGGTATTCAGTGTGCTTTCTTAAACCACCCACCATCCCCTCCTTGCACCCCTTTTTCCTCTTTGCCATTGTGTCCTCTTTTTATTCCCTATTCTTTCCTCAGGTTGCTTCATTAGCTCTTTGTTGGTTTGGTTTGCGGTGGCAGGGCAGAGAACACCATGTGTTTTCAGCCTAGCCTCCCCAATTCAGTCAGTTACCTGGTCTTCAATACAAATCTTCATTCAACCATGGTGGATCTTGCAATTTGGTAATCAATCAATCAGTCAGATTTCTGACCTTTTAGTTTCTCTCTGCCACGTCCACGACTGACAGCTTTTCATCAATCACATCATCATGATTTCAAAATCTCTGACCTTTCGTCAGATGTCTGTCACATCCACGACTGACAGCATTTCATTGGTCACCTCATGATGATTGATCCAGTCTAAATTGTATTTGTGAAGCAGACCAAATTGCCCTCAATAAGGCCAAAAGTTGTTTATTATTTTATCTATTGTACAACTATGATTTGATTACCAATATGACATTTTTTAAATAAACACAAATATAATCCATTCCAATCCTTGTGTTGTTTTATTGCTTAAATATATCCGATAACTGGTGATGAGTGCCAATGGAAATATGAAGTATATGTGCTCTTGTCAGTCATTTTTGGAGTTAATGTTCTGTTACCTGAACTGTTTTCTGCTAAGGCCAAAACAAAATAATTTCTTGTTTCTCAGGCAATTTTTCCTTAATTTTATCATGATGGAGGGAGGCTTTTTTTAATTTTTTTTTTGTTTGTTTATTCACAAAACAGTTCTGAAAATAGTTGGAATCAGAAATTTAACTAATTACACTATTATGTGGCAAACCAATGTTTTCAGCAGTGAAAATTTACAATGTTGTAGTTGAAAATTCAACCAACTATACCTTGTTTGACAGAGCTCTGGTCAAACAAGGTATAGTTGGTTAAATATTTGTCCAAATTGCAAAATAGTGTCATACAAGAGATTTATAGGTGAAAAAAAAGTGATGAGGTTGATTTTCTATGATGAGGGAGGTGGCAGAGAAACAAGAATTCTTTTTTTCAACTACCTAATGATGGTGGTATTTTCAATACCAAACTTTCAGTATTTTGATATTCTGTCTGTGTGGTAAATTGGTTTTATCATGATATCAGTACTGTACTCTATACCACCCAGCTGTAGCATTATATTGAGGTAATCTGTGTTCAATGGAATGGTTCAATGATAAATCAGTTTATTTTTATTTCCAGAGGAAAGAAGCTATACAGTTGTTACATAATCTTGGTACTCTGCAGTACTTTGATAATGATTTTCTCAGACATCATATTGTCATTAATCCACAATGGATCATTGATGTCATGGCTTGTGTTGTATCAGTCAAACAGTCCCCTATTAAGGTATGAATATTTATTATACACTCAACTGTAGATTAGAGAGAGCGCCTGGGAAAATAACGATTGTATTCTCCGCAGGGAAGATAAAGATATTTTCACTTTTTGTGTATCAAGAAAGTTAAGAAATACCCTAAAATTTGATAAATTTATGAGGCATAACCACGGAAAATATATGGGAACTATATTTTATCACTGCATGATTATTAATACGGAAAAGTGCAACAATCAGCTGGGGACTTTCATGCTTCGATATGAAGCCAAAGGAAGGTAAATCCACTGATTTATTGCTGAAAACTACCAACTTATGAAATGCATTTTATAAAAAGAAAATTTAGTATTTTTGAGTGGATATTGAAAATTATCTCCTTGATGGCCATGACAAATGTTCATTTTTCTCTCGTGGCAAGCCACTTGTGAAAAATAAGCATTTGTATCAGTCACTCATGAGGTAATATTTTTATACTGTACCAATGACCCAGACATAGCTGGTGCTAACTCTTAAAATATAGGGCCAAACACAAATTTTGCCCCCCAATCCCCAAAATTTGCATCTAAAACTAAAGAAAACATGTCCAGAGAGGCCCTCCACACCTCGCCCCCACTGCGCATGCGCAGTGTCAAGGACGTTCCGAAATTGGCGCCATTTATCATTCTAAGTTTGGCCCTTCATCAGTTAACATCTGACTGATCTTTGTGCTTTTAAATCTCAGTTTAAATGATGCCAGACAAATAAATATTAGTGAAATGGTGATTCTAAGGAGGATAGAAAAGGAGGAGAGGAAAAGAATGTGTGACAGAATATTATCAGGGCTGTAACTTAAAATTTTTTAATGAAATTATGTTAAGTTACCTATTTTCAAGGCAGCAGCCATTTTGTTGTCATTCTGATTATTTAG
This sequence comes from Pictodentalium vernedei, assembly GCA_031216915.1. NCBI lineage: Eukaryota > Metazoa > Mollusca > Scaphopoda > Dentaliida > Dentaliidae > Pictodentalium > Pictodentalium vernedei. Next base: position 191,339,535 of record CM062289.1, read on the forward strand.
TTACACTGTTTTTACAAGTGTTTTTCCTCTCTCCCTGTCCTTTAAGTTCCCCCTTGCTATTCTCCCATGCTTTTGGCATAATTTCTGTAATTATTATTACTAAAATTTCTTGGGAGTTTAGCTGAATAACAGAATGAATTCTGTTCTTTCCCCATGTTTACGTCTTCACCTACGGGTGGTTAGGCGTTGTGTTCTGCATCTACCATCTGATGTTCTGCAGTTTCTTCCCTGGAAGTCTCTGTTTTGCATCAGATGGTGTATTTTTGGTAACTGATTTCGGGCCTGGGTGCCTGGAGTCTTATTTTAGTGTTTTTACACTCATTGTTTACATTTACAACAGCCCTCTGTGTGAGGGGGGGATTTCTAAATAATAATATCTTTATGTTATTTCAATCATAACTAGATACATTATTATTGTTCGTAAGTGTTGAATAAATTGTTTAAAATATTTTTAAAATTTTTGTCCACACTTAGGCTTGGGATCCATTGGGGCTCAACATTACTTTTCAGAAACTTGGGCTGTTCTGAAAAAATATTTTTTCAAAATATTTTGATTTCAATTATTTTTTCTATATTAATGGATCATATTATTATTATGTATTTTGATTGCCAGGGGTTAGTGCGAGTACCAGGACTTGTTTTCTTTTCACATTGAAAGGATATTGATCTATTGTTTTAAGAGGAAGTCTTCCTCTGACCTTATTATCATTCTATATGTGGTCAGTGTACTCGCATTAACTCCGGTTCTGTATCGTATGATTTCGATGACAATATGGGAAGCGTATGTCACGGTATGTTGTTGGGGATTTGGACACTCCGGTCCTTTCCCCGCAGGGTCACTCTACTTTATCAATTTCTATTTCAGACGATCAAGATTAGGGTGATGTATCTGTGATGTCTTCCAACAGTGTGCCTCCGTCGTCACAATTAATGAAGGGCTAGCGGAAAAGTGCTCATGTAATACGCCAATTGCTCAAGAGGACCCTAGTAGGTTCGACGGCCTTTGACGTCCGCTAGCTCGCCCGGTGTAGCGTCCATTCACCGAATGGTTCGGCAGCCGGGTTCGTCCGTTGCGGTCTAGAAGGAATTTTGGGGTGATGCGAGCACTATAAAATTAACTTAATGCACACCCAGTGACGGCGGATCGGAGGGAGAACGGAGGAAGCCTTTTAGTCCGGTTCATAGCTCGTTCCGGTCCATCCGGACGGCAAGCGAGAGAGGCCCCTCTCTCGTTCAACAACATCTGGCCCCAGATGTTGTGGTACAAATGTGTCGTTAGCGGAGCATACGTCCGTCGCTCGGGACGCTCCGTTGTATAGGCAGTCCGCTGAGACTGCTAAGGCTTCCTCTTCTCGTCAGCGCACACGACCGCACCTTGGCTGCGTGACCGCCGATATATTACCAGCTTCGCCGATCAAGGATTCTTCGGCGACCAGGTCACACCATCCGGCAGCCAGGGATTCGAGACCGATGGACTCCGGACGTTCGCATAGGAAAAGTATGCGGGAGCCATCTGATGCGGAGCTGCCCTCGGCGAAGCAGCGATAGACTGCGCCTCCGCAGGTCTCGACGCCGGACATTCTTGTGCACATAGCACAGCTTATCGCAGCATCCCAGCAGCCGACAGAAACGGTGTCGGATCGAGAATTATCCGACAGCGCTGGGTCGGTAGCCGGGGACTCGAGGTCTGCAGACTCCGGACGTTCGCATAGGAAGTATGCGGGAGTCAACGTACACGGAGCTTCCAGCGGCAATGCATCGTAAGTCCGCTACTGCACAGGCCTCGGGAACGAACGTGCTTTCCTTAATAGCACAGTTTATCGCAGCATCCCAGCATCAACTGAATCTGTCGCATATATTTTATCCGACGATGCTGGGTCGGGACGCTCCGCGGAAGCGGGTACGGACGTCCGAAAGTTTCATCCGGTCCGACGGGATACCGAAAGGGATTCGGTGGATTTCAAGCTTTCCCTTTCGGAACAACATATGCTGCGATGCCGGATAAGAAACTGATAGCGTCGGTGGACTTAGAAATTTTTGGTTCGGTTCAGGGACATCGTCCCTCAGTTCCGACATAGTCCAATAATGTCACACAAACTTTCGAATTATTGAACGACGCTATATATATTATTATTTTATGCTTGCTATCCAAGCATTTCTGGTTTCTTGTTCGAAGAGTTATGGAGATGTCTTTCAAAAGTGTGCCTCTGTCGTCATAGTTAATGAAGAGTTAGCGGCAATAAGTGCTCATGGAATATGTCTATCGCTTACGGAGTGACATTCGCTAGCTCACCCGGTGTAGCGTACATTCATCGAATGGTTCGGCTGCCGGGTTCGTCCGTTGCGGTCTAGGAAGGAGATTTGGGTGATGCGAGCACTTTAATTACTTTAGTACTCACCCAGTGACGGCAGATTGAGGACAGATCGGAGGAAGCCAACAACATAGGGGACCGCATGTTGTGGTTCAGATATTTTACATTCGGAGCATATGTCCGTTGCTCGGGACGCTCCGTTATATTGACAGTCCGAGAGACTGTCTTTAATGCTTCCTCATCCTCACAGCAGGGCACACGACCGCACATTGGCTACGTGACCTCGAGTATCCGATCAGTTTCGGCATTCAGTGATTTCACAGCGAATAGGTCGCGCCATCCGGTAGCCAAGGGACACGAGGCCTATACACTCCGTTCGCTCGCATATTGGAAGTATGCACGGGGTAACGATCTCGGAGCTTCCTGCGGCAATGCATCGTAAGACCGCTGCTCCTCAGGCCTCAGTGACGGACGTGCTATCCGAGTTAGCACAGTTGTTTCGCAGCATCCCAGCAATTGACGGTTTCTCGGTCGAATCAGGAATTATCCGACGGCGCTGGGTCGGTGCGGTCCGCGGTTGCATCAAGCTACGGACGACCGAACGCTTTATAGGGTCCGACAGGATGGCGAAAGGGATTCGAAAGATTTCGAGTTTTCCCTTTAGTAGTATCGGAAGATGCCTTTCATATCTTCTGGCATTTCTTCCAGTGATTATTTTTCGGACTTCATTGCTGCGATCTTGGATAAGAGACTTATAGCGTCATTGGACTCGGATTTTTCGATCGGTACAGGGACTTTGTCCCTGACTTACCGACGCAGTCCAATATTGTCATTACAACATGTGTTTTATTTTTCGACGCTATATATTTATATATATACAAGACGGCTACTAAGCATGATAGTTTAGTTTCTTGTCCGCGTGGCTCATTTCTGCCATTTTATCTTTTTTACATATAGTTTATTTTGGCAGAGCAGGGCATACCGAGAGTTCATATGCGTCTAGACGGTGTGATTAAAGACTGCATATATTCTTTTTCACCGTTTATGTCTTTTCCAATTTCAATGTTGGGAACGACATTATGTATATTAGACTTAACTTAGACGCTTTATTATACGTAATCCGCCTTACTGAGGCGTTATCATTACGTCTTCAAGAAAAGATTTACGGGATATTATTCTCAATGTAATTTCTTTTGAGGGCAGTAGTTTGTTCACGTATAACTCCGCCCTTCAGTGGCTGATTGGAGTTGGTTAGACGTGAGGCAGCCCTAGCTACATCCACGCGTGGATAGTAGGTTAAGAACTCTCTCAGAGTCGCTTCGTTCTCGGAGGAGCTTCTCTTCGACGGCAACTTTCCGGCAATCCATGAATTGCTTGATTTATACATTCTCTTGTCTATCTAGTGTTACAAGAGATTCAGACTGGGGCAAACATTCGGTGGTTGACTCAGAGAGTGCCGCCGCAGTTGCCGGACCCGAGTGTGGCTGTTATGACGGTTGCCAGTCAAACAGATTGGGATATATACTGATCCCTACGGATTCGAAGTGCCAGGGTCTTTGGGTTCCGCAGTCTTTTAGCTATCAGTTAACTTCCGCGGAATAATGTTTTTTAGGCTTGCTTTATGTCATTGCATGAACATTATTCAGAAACGCATGCCCAAATTCCTGTCCTTTAATTCGACAGTAGTGGCGTATCTCCGGAACCAGGGAGGCACTCTTTCGTTTCCGTTATTCAATTTAATGGAAAGAATCCGTCTGTTGGTTATAGTACACCAAGTTCAGTTTTGGTCCGTCATATTCTGGGTCGTCTGATTGTTTTATCGCACTCCCGTTCTCTTACGGGTCGCTTGTTGCTGTCAGAATGGACTCTCAACAAACAAGTATTCAATCAGATTTGCTATCTATGGGAGCGCCCAATGATGTTTTATTTATGACACAGTTGGCTAATCAATTGCAGACGTATGTGTTGGCTTGTCCAGATCTCTGAGCTAATACTGTTAACGCTCTATTGATCTATAGGACAGAATGATAGGATACGCGTATCCTCCGGCGCTGTTGTTTTTAGCAGGTATTGCTAAGATAAACAACCACAATATATTTCTGTTGATAGCATCTCTATCTTCACAGAGATCATGAGTAATTTACTCTCTTGTCTACTGTGGATCTTAACGTGAAATCTTCCTCTATGTGAGGATCTTTTTTCACTGGGTAAATCGTGTCATTTTTATCACAACCAGCAAGGTCGCAACCTTCATGTTTTCCGTTGTGTGGTCCATATTGCATTGTAAGCACTGTACTGGACGAGCTTTGGACGCGATTTCTTACTATAGGAGATCCTCTTCTTCGCTATTCTATGCGACTAAAGTGGAGGCTCTTCCGTCGTGGTGTAGGGATCATTATGTTCATATGGTTGATCCCTCCATACTACTCATTGCTATTTTTTAGTATACTTGTTTCACAAGATCTACTGCAGCCTGTTGTTATTTAGGTTATAGGTTTATGTTACCTCATACCTATGCACTCTATGATAGTTTACAATTGAGTCTTTTGTCTCTTTATCTAAGTCAGTTAGTAACTTTTTGATAAATAGACTTAGAATCTTTAGATTAAATTCCTATACGGATTTTAACTTCAGGTTCTTATTTAGCTAAGTAATCATTTGAGCCTCTGGAAACAGTAGTTTTCAAATTCTGACCTTTTAGACAGTAATTCTGTTGGTTTCTCTTTTACTGTAGAGTCAGTGAGTTTCATGCACTATCGATGGATGATTTTCACTTTCATAGTTTCGGAATCAATACTTCCGTTACTATTTAGGTTGGATTGTTGCATAAGAGTTAGGCTCCTATTATCCGGAACCTATTATTTTAAGGTCCTTCCGTCTTCGTATGGGCATAGGCCTTTACTCTTTCCGGGTACAGTTTATGTATTTATAAACAGATATCTGTTTATTACAAGGGCGTAAGCTTCTTCTGTCTTTGATGTCTAGTAGAAGGACGTTACGCTCCATTTTATTGTTAATGGATTCTATTAACTAGCGTACTGCTTATGGTATATCATTGGCTTAGCAGTTGTGCTTAAGATTTCGGCTCATGAAGTAAGAGTTCTTCTACTTCTTGGGCTTACATTAATAGTGTTCTATTATAGATTTTTGAAGGCTGCTCATTGCGCTCAGCCATCCATTCATGAATTTTATCTCAGAAATATCGAGTCCATTTCTGGAGGCCTCTATTGTTAGGTCTATTATCTACTGCTCAGAATGTCATTCACTTAACAGTTGCTACTATAGCTAGGTAGGCTGTCTGTTTCGGCAGTGTCTCCGTTCGGCTGCCCTCTTCGCTCTGGGCTATTTGACCCAGGGCAAGAAAAAGGGGGGGGGGGGAGGGTGTTCCCTTGGGTCACCTGTTTTTACTATGAAAACAAGGGGATACCTCCTCCGGAGTTAGTAATTCTGAGCTGTTTTTAGGATGGTTGTTTAGTGAGAAGTTTAAGTTTATAAAATTCATTCAAGTCTTAGTTTTTAAAGTATAGCTTTTGAATATTGCATATGTCAACGGACATGATTATGCAATTCTCACACACTTTTAGGAGTATAAGAGTCTCTATTCTCTAGACTTACTTTATTATTGGCTTACTTTAAAAATTATTAGTATAAGGATTATTGGATATTAATAGAGTACATGGATGTATGAAGCTCAATTTTTGGAAGGTGTTGTATCTTTCTAATTTATCATAAATAAGAAAGATACATGTAAGGCCTATTACTTCTTTTCCCTACAGGGGATGACTCTATTTTATTTTATTGAGCGTATTCCATTTTGCTCTATGTCCTTGGCCCTCCAGCCTTTTTACTATTCAGCTATGTCTGGGTCATTGGTACAGTATAAAAATGTTAAAAAATTTATAGTAATTTATATATTTTTTATACTTACCAATGACCCAGACGGGGATGGCCCTCCCAGGAGTTGGGAACTCTTGCCTCCCCGCTGAGTACATAGCGCTTACCAGGCACTGGTTATTAGAATGATAAATGGCGCCAATTTCGGAACGTCCTTGACACTGCGCATGCGCAGTGGGGGCGAGGTGTGGAGGGCCTCTCTGGACATGTTTTCTTTAGTTTTAGATGCAAATTTTGGGGATTGGGGGGCAAAATTTGTGTTTGGCCCTATATTTTAAGAGTTAGCACCAGCTATGTCTGGGTCATTGGTAAGTATAAAAAATATATAAATTACTATAAATTTTTTAACTTTCATTATCCACATAAAAATTCTAGATGTCCTCCATATATGCACATTTATCTCATGCAACATCAAGTGTTCATAAAAAACATAAAAACTGTTAGCTGGGTGTTTTGAAGGAGACCCCCCCCCAAGGGTTCACAACTCATGGCTGCTACAAATGCTGAATGTTTGTGGATTTAGGTGCTTAAATTAAATGCATTGAATTATGACCTTGCCTGTAATTAAATGTACAGAAAGTTAATGTGGAACCTTCTATGAGTGTTTCAGTCTTTGCATGGTGAGGCTGTCATACTCTTCAATTGCTGTGGACCCTCTACAGCAGACTTGAACAGAAAGACAATGATTACATTAACTCTTAAGGCCTATTTCCAACATTTACAACCTCAGAACAGATGCCCTTAATCTGCCATCATGAGGAGGTCCTGATGACAGCAGACAAATTTGGTGGCCAGTGGTTTCTGGTCTAGTCATGGCTGTCTGTTAAGGCAGCCATGACTTGACTAGAGATCACTGGTAAGCCACTGGACATATAGAAGCTTTGGGCTGGTGGGAATTCAGGACTTATCCAGGTTCTTAAGGGTTAAAGAGTATTCTCATACAGCAAACATCAGTAGGCCTTACAAAGTTAAAAATCTGTTTCTCATGCTCTCCCACATAGTCCTATTGGCTGCCATATTCTCTCTTTTTATAACCAATGCAAACTTAAAGAAATAAAAATTAAATGGTTTATGTCTGATTTACCCAAGTTAATAAAATTGATAAATTTGTCCCTTGAATGCAACAAGGCATTGCATTGCACTCTAGGGACGAAATACACCACCATCCATGCTGTTCTGTAAATTATGAGGTCTAAAACATAAGACAAACCAAGAACATGAACTGTTGATGGCAAATAAATAATTACAAAAAGAAAATAAAAAACTGCCCCTCCCCCCATGCAATTTTACTAAAAAAGGCCTGAGAAACAGAAGATATACATTGTGGGGCCCAAAATAGTAATTTTAAAATTTAAATGAACCTTAACAGGTAGAGTGCTGGAAGCCTACATATGAGCTTTATTCTGAAATGCAGCCAATCATAATAGTAATAATAATTTTATAACCTAATACCCAGATATGATGCTCTTCAGTTGTATAAAATGCCTTATGGAAAAGAAACAAAAAAAAGGAAGAAAGTTTGTTGATGTGATTATAAATTGCTTGTGAGTCAGTCACGGCAGTGTTTATGCTGCTCATCCCTATCTTTATCCACTCTGGTGTGACTGCATTCATGTGTGTGTAGTTGTTCTAGGGAGATGTAGTCAGACTGTGCATAAATATAGTGTGATTTTTCAGTGTGATCCTTATATGAGTCGGTCAGGGCTGGATGAAGCCATGAGCAGTACCCTGAAGTCATCTGTTCTTGGGGGTCTGGGTGGTAAGCAGAGCTGGCATGTTAACTCTACGGGAATGCCTGGGAAAATCCTGTATAGTCAGTGCAGTTCCCAGCCTGCTGAAAGGGAATTTGTTTTGGTCAAAGATCCCAGAAAATAGTGCTGTCGGATGGTTTTCCATATAGAGATGTTCAGTGTCAAATCATAGGCTTTGGAAGCTTCCATCACAACAAATGAACCAAAAAACATGCATTGACTCGAAGTGAATTATATTTAATAAAAGGGTCTTTTACAACAGATATTTCACTTATATCTACATTTTCGCCTGTTTTATTCTTTTCAATTCATCTGAGCAGTCAATTTACGAATGCCAAGCAAAAATAGATGACTTTAGCACATCACCTCTCGATATCCACCTTCACTTAATGATTCCTGATGAATAAAATGTATGAAAAACAATAAAACAATATATATTTATTTAGTTCAAATAACCACTAGCTTTTAGCTTAACTTGACAAAGTCAAGATAAGCTATTGCCATCACGAGTGCGGAAGTCTGTTAGTCTGTGAGTCTGAATCTGTGAGTCTGTTCACATTTTCTTTTAGCACAGGCTATACCCCATAGTTCTTGTCTGATCGTCACAAAATTTCATATGCAGGTTTGGGGTCAAGTCTAGATGAGAACGTCCCCTTTTGGTCATGATCGGTCAACTAGTATGGCTGCCCGAGCCCAAAATCCGAAAACCATTAGCACAGTCTACAGGTCGTATTTATGGAGGGATTTCATTGTAACTTGGTAGGATGCCTCTGTATAATGCCTAGATGAGAAAGTTCCCTTTTGGTCATGATCTGTCATAAGTGATGGATGCCCAAGCCAGAAACCCCAAAACTTTTAGCACAGTCTGCATGTCATATTTAATATGGAGGGATTTCATTGTAACTTGGTAGGATGACTCCATATGATGTCTATATGAGAACTTCCCCATTTAGTCGTGATCAGTCTACAGGTCATATTTAGGGAGGGATTTCATTGTAACTTGGTAGGTTGACTTCAAACAATGTCTAGATGAGAACGTCCCCTTTTGGACGTGATTGGGCTACTGTGCTGGCTACAGGGGCCCAAAGCCCGAAAACCTTTAGCACAGTCTACAGGTCATATTTATGAAGGGATTTCATCATAACTTGGTAGGATGACTCCAAATAATGTCTAGATAAGAACGTCCCCTTTTGGTCACAATCATTCAACCTTGATGGGTGCCCGGGCCCAAAAACCTTTAGAATAGTCTGTAGGTCGAATTTATGGAAGAATTTCATTGTAACTTGTTAGGTTGACTCCATATAATGCCTAGATGATGACATCTCTTTTTAGTCGTGATTGGTCAACTGTGACGGCTACAGGGGCCCGAAGCCCGAAAACCTTCAGCTCAGTCTACAGATCACATTTATGAAGGGATTTCATTGTAACTTCGTAGGATCACTCCAGATGATGCCCAGATGAGAATGTCCCCTTTTGGTTGTGATCATTCAACCATGATAGCTGGCCAAGCCTGAAAACCTTTAGCATAGTCTACAGGTCATATATATGAAGCGATTTCATTGTAACCTGGTAGGTTGACTTCATGTAATGTCTGGATGAGATTGTCCCCTTTTTGGCGTGATTGGGCAACTATGACGGCTACAGGGGTTCGAAGCCCAAAAACCTGTAGCACAGTCTACAGGTCATTATTTATGAAGGGATTTCATAGTAACTTGGTAGGATGACTCCAAATAATGACTAGATGAGAACATCACCTTTTGGTTGCGATCATTCAGCCTTGATGGCTGCCCGAGCCCAATAACCTATAGCATAGTCTATAGGTCGTATTTATGGAAGGATTTCATTAACTTGTTGGGTTGGCTCCGTATAAAGCCTACAAGATGACATCCCTTTTTGGTCATGATTGGTCAACTGTGAAGGCTAGGTGCCCGAAGCCCGAAAACCTTGAGCACAGTCTACAGGTTATATTTATGAAGGGATTTCATTGTAACTTCGTAGGATCACTCCAGATGATGCCCAGATGAGAATGTCCCCTTTTGGTTGCGATCATTCAACCATGATGGCTGCCCAAGCTCGAAGCCCAAAAACGTCTTCAGGTCATATTTATGAAGGGATTTCATTGTAAGTTGGTAGGTTGACTTCATATAATGTCTAGATGAGAACATCCCCTTTTGAACACAATTGGGCAACTATGGCAGCTACAGGGGCCCAAAGCTCGAAAATCTTTAGCACAGTCTACAGCTCATATTTATGAAGGGATTTCACTGTACCTTGGTAGGATGACTCCAAATAATGTCTGGATGAGAACATCCCCTTTTGGTTGCGATCATTCAGCTTTGATGGCTGCCCAAGCCCAAAAACCTTTAGCATAGTCTATAGGTCGTTTCTTTTCAACCTACTCACAATTGTTTACAATTGGCTGTAACATAAGTGCAAGCCCTACTTCGGAACTAACTCAAGCTTTTAGAATCTTTTCCAAATGAGTTGGAAAAGTACTAGATTGCAAAAGCACGAAAAAGATCGAAAAAAGGGTCGAGTGAGACCAGTGCTCAAAATTACAGGTACTCTCTCTGCACACACCTTGCGTTTACCGAGCGCATGCGCAACAACCGTGACGTCAATTCCTTTTATTTCCACCATTTGTACATGGTCGGAAATTTTTGTGACTCGTGCTTCTTTGCTGTTATTCTTCGTGAACAACTTATTCTATGTCCTCTGCATTTCATTGTGTGCAAGTGGATTGTATCCTTTTATCAAGCTATCCAAAATTGTTTTTGATTAATGTTACTTTTGATCATTATTGCTTGTTTCTTCACACTTAATCTTGTTTTTCCCCCACGTGTGAACATGACCTTTGTGCTGTTTTCCGTCGGCGGGAAGCTTGATTCCATTTTCATTCATATAATGCCAAAGACTATTCCTTGTACCTCTTGCTTGCAAGTGAAGCATGTGGACGACTCTCATTCCACATGTGTCACTTGCAACAATTGTACTCAGGCCCAATCGTGGTATTTGTGGGGTTTGGTCCTCAAAATTCTGGGCTTCTGTTAACAAGGTGGTTCTGTCCAGAGCTAGAACCCCTCGTTCTCGGGGTGAGGGTAGCCGTGCCGTAGCAGACATTTCTGCTGGTGCACGTGGTGACTCTGTCACACAGGATTCTGATCTGTCTTCTGTGGCGAGTTCCTCTGCAACTGTTGACGGTGCTAGTTCAGTGATACCTGACGAGGAGACCATGGTCTCTTTGTCTTCTGCTGTCACTCTTGAGGCGTCTGTTTTCGTAGAGAGCTTCTCCGAGGTCAACTCGGCGACCCTCTCCGATCTGCCTCCTACACCGTTGACTGTTGCTGAGGAAGTTGTTACTCCAGATCCTATTCTGTCTGATGGTGGCTCTTCCATCTCCTCTGGGGATGGTCTACAGTCTCGGGGGACCGAGGCTGTATCTGCTGGTGTGTCTGTGTGCTTTCAGCCTCCCCTAGCCTCGCGGCGGGGCTGTGCAGGTTTGCTGTCTGCTCCGTCTCATCTGGCTAGGTTTGCTCCTAGTCGGTTGAGCCGGTCAGTCACTTCGGCAGCGATTCCTCGTCCCTCGAGTGAATCGTTTATTGTTCCTCCTTCCCCTGCTAGTGTGCTGCCTAGCGGGATGGTGTTGGGGCGTTGGCATCTAGGGCCTGCTGTTCGGCAGCAGTCAGTGACAGCTCCTGTTAGCTGTCACTCTCGGAACCTTCCTCCGGTGATTCCTCACTGTGTTCCGAGTCTGGGTGTCGATCGACGCTTGCCGTCGGTCTCAGAGGATAGGCAGTTGGAGCCGTCTGCCGCGCAGAGGCCAATGACAGGTTCCTGTCATTCTTGGGACAATCCTCCAGTGTCTTCTCACTGTGTCCTAGGTCCAGCTACTGATCGACGTGCGGCATCGGTCTCTTCAGAGGATTTGCAGGCAGGACCTTCTGTTTCGCAGAGGTCAGTGATCGCCCCTGGGCGTCACAATCGGGACTATCCTCCGGTGTCTTCTCACCGTATCCCTATTCTGTCTGCCGATCGACATTCGACGTTGGTCTCTTCTGAGGATTTGGGTTCTTCTACCAGAAGGGTCCATTGGGAGGACGCTCCGTTGGGCGTTGCTGCTGCGACGGATTCTCAGGGTGACCTGCGTCAGGCCATTTTGGCACTCACCCGGTTGCTTTCTGGCAACCCTCAAGTTGGCCTCCCAGTGCCTCCTGAGGCACAACCTCCTTTGGTCGGTCGCCGAGATGTCTCGCCTGGCCCCTTGGATACTGCACAGTATTCACTGGTTTCTGCTGGTCAGCCTGAGTTGGGCTACGTCTCCTCTGCTACGGAGAATGATGAGTATCTTGAAGGTGATGGGCACCCCTCGTCAGTCTTGGGGTAGGCTTTGGATTTCGTCTTTGGCTTATTGCCGGATGTTAAACCTTCCGACCAGCCTTCTGTGACCATCCGGCCACGGTCCACTGTGGAGCGCCGTAACCCTGTTGAGCCTTCTAGCTCCGGAGCTTTGCGTCCTCTGCAATCGGCCCAGGTTGTTGAGTCCTTCCAGGGCTTAGACGCTAAAATGCATTCTAAGGCCCTCAAGGGTTCCTTCTTTTCTAGAGCTGATGCTTTTCTGCCTCCATCGCGGTTTCGTGTTTACGATTCCGTCTCTCCACCAGTCTTCCAAGGGATGACTACTGTGGATGAGGATTCTTCTTCCCTCGGGTTGACTAAGCCTAAGTCGGCAGTTCTCCCGATGTCGGTAGTTGAGTCTATGGTGGGCCTGTCCCGAGAGATGCTGGGTATGTTATCTCTCGCGGACCATGTCGTCGCTGCTCTGGCTGAATATTTTCCACCAGGGGAGTTTGATGATGCTCAGGCGCCTTTTCGCGTTTTGTCACAGGCTCTTATGAACTTGATACACGCTCACGCCTGTAACACGGCTAATTTGGAGCTGGCACGCCAGGATGCGGTGTTGGATTCTTTACCATCCCTTCCTTCTGAGCAACGTGCTGTTCTGAGGTCTGCCTCTTTGGTGGGACCTCAGTTGTTCCATGGTTCTGTGGAAGCTGTTCGTGGCGAAGTTCTTCGTCATTCGAAGGATCAGCTTTTGCTGCGACAGCTTGACCAACCTGCTGCTGTGGGTGGGGGTCGTTCCAGGCCCGCCAAGCGTGCTGCTGTGTCTGCCTCGTCGGCGACGTTGGCTATGCCTTTGGCTCCGTCTGCTCCTTCTGCACATAAGAAGCGCCGACGTGGCCAGGCTCGCTGGCAGCCTCAGGCAGGAAAGTCTCAGGACTCTGTCACTTCCCGAGGTGGTTTCTCCTCTCGGGGGCCTCGTCGAGGCTGCAAGTGAAGGTTCTCACCTCGATTCGCCTCCAGTCGGGGGAAGGCTGTCGCTGTTTTACGACCGCTGGACAGAGATAATGTCGGACTCTTGGTTCCTCGACGTCTTTCAATCCGGTCTGCGACTGTCCTTCCATCGGCACCCCAGTTTATCTCGGGTGCCCCTTCCGACTCTGTGTCGGGACCTTCTGGTGCAGGAGATCGACAATCTCCTCTCCAAAGGGGCGATTGAGGTGGTCAGGAACACCCTTTCACCGGGGTTTTACTTGAGACTTTTCTTGGTGCCGAAGAAAAACGGCCAATATCGTCCTGTCATCGATCTGAGTATCCTGAACGAGTACATAATTGCTCCTCGTTTCAGTATGGAGACTTTCCGGTCGGTTCGACGTTCAGTTCATCAGGGCGATTTTGCGGCCAGTATCGACCTGAAGGATGCCTACTTCCATGTACCCATTCATCTGGCGTCACGGAAATACCTTCGGTTCTCGTTTCGGGATCGAGTTTATCAATTCAGAGCTCTCCCGTTCAGTTTGAACCTGGCTCCTTGGGCCTTCACCCGACTGATGTCACATGTGCTTGCTTTCCACAGCACTCAGTTGGCAGTGACTTCGTCAGCCTACCTAGATGACATCCTCCAACGGCACCATGATGCTGATGTTCTGGAGTTCGATGTCCGGCAGTTTCTTTGCCTGCTAGCGTCGCTGGGTTTCAGAGTCAATCGCGAGAAGTCGGATTTCTTCCTTCTCAGCAATTCCGTCATTTGGGGATGGATTTTGACACTCTTCACAATATAGTGTCGGTCCCCCAGGCTCGGACGATGATTCTTTCCGCCTTGACTCGGAACCTGCTTCAATCTTCCTCGGTCTCGGCCAGGACTTTCCTTCGGATGCTGGGCCTTTGCGGTTTCGGTGACAGATCTCATTCCGCTCGGTCGCTTGTTTGTCCAACCTCTCCAACACTTCCTGTTCGATCATTGGCGTCCGAATGTAGATCCGCTGGACCTGGAACTCACTATTCCTAGGTCTCTGCTTTGTCACCTCCGCCCTTGGGCCGATATTCCCTGCCTGACACAGGGTGTTCCGTTGGATCTTCCTTTGGCCGATCGCATCCTTACTGCGGATGCCAGTGATCGGGGCTGGGGTGTGACGTTGGATCCTCTCGGTCTGTCTACTCACGGAGTGTGGGACAGCGAGCAGGTGGGCCTTCATATCAACCAGAAGGAGCTCCTTGCTCTTCTGTTGAGTTTTCGGCTTTGGATCCCTCATCTGTCGGACCATATTGTCCTACTTCTTTCGGACAATTCAACAGTAGTGGCCTACATACGGAATCAAGGGGGCACACATTCGATTCCCATGTATCGGCTGTCTCGGGATCTTCTTCTGTTGGCGCGGGATGTGAACGCTCGGGTGTCCATTCGACACATTCCCGGGCGTCTCAACGTCTTAGCAGACTCCCTGTCCCGAAGCGACAGTGTCCTTCCAACCGAATGGATGCTACATCGGTCGGTGTTTCAGGCGATTTGCGAGCAGTGGGGCCATCCTCAGGTCGACCTTTTCGCTACTCGCTGGAATCATCAGGTAGAGACTTTTGTCTCCCCTTGTCCAGATCCTCTGGCGTTTGCAGTAGATGCTCTGTCTCTGGACTGGACAGATTGGACCGGCTATGCCTTTCCTCCTGCACCGATTCTTCCTCAAGTATTAGCGAAGATTCGTGCTTCCAGTTGCAGGATCATTCTGATCACACCCCTGTCTCCACAGAGGGTGTGGATCAATCTGCTGCGGCCTCTATTGGCCGATCGACCGATTTGTCTACCTCTACGTCACGATCTTCTTTCACAGGGTCGACCCAGGAAGTATCACAACAACCTGGCGAGCCTGTCCCTTCACGCCTGTCTTTTACCAGGTCCAGTCTCCGACGTAGAGGTTTTTCAAGATGATCAGTGGAGTGCATTTCTGCATCGCGGCGACATTCCACTGGCATGACTTATGCCGCCAAGTGGAAGGTTTTCTGCCGCTGGTGTGCAGATCACAATGTGAATTACCGTGATCCGTCAATCGCTCAAATTGCGGATTTTCTGGTATATCTTTTTGATTCCAAGGGCCTCCAGCCTATTACGATTAAGGGCTATCGGTCTGTGCTGTCTGATACTTTCTCTTATGTGGGAAAGCGGTGCATCAGTCGTAATCTTTTTTTCTCCAAACTCATTCGGCACTTTTCTTTGAAGAGGCCTCGAGTTTTGCATCTTACACCCAAGTGGAACTTGGCATGGGTGTTGCACTGTTTGGAGGGGGCGCCATTCGAGCCTTTATCTGAGACCGACATGCGTTTTCTCACCTATAAGACAGCTTTTCTTCTAGCATTTGCTTCTGCTCATCGAGTCAGTGAGCTTCATGCGCTATCTGTTGATTCTGCCTTCTTCCGAAATGAGGCTAACAGTGTCACCTTCACTACTGATTGCTCTTTTCTGGCTAAGAATCAACTTCCTGATTCGGTTGCTCCTCCTATCTGCATTCGGGCTCACCCTGCTGTAGATGGCCGGAGGCCTCTTCTTTGTCTTGTTCGTGTGATCAAGACTTATATTACTCGCACTCAGTTCATTAGGAGGGGTCGGAAGAGATTCTTTCTGTCTCTCATTCCAAAGAGGCAGTCTATCTCTTCCCATTCTATTTCCAGGTGGATCTGTCTTGCAATCAAGCTGGCTTATTCTCACTTGTCTGCATCGGATCTTGTTTCGAACCGGCTTAATGCTCATAAGGTTCGTGCCATTTCTACATCCTGGGCGTTCTCCAATTCTGTTTCGCTCCGGGATGTTATGAATGCGGCTTACTGGAGGAATGCTTCTACCTTCTCCTCCTTTTCTTTCTGCCACCTTCAGCAGCAATCTGAGGACTTTTATTCTTTAGGCCCTCTCGTTGCTGCTCAGGCTGTTGTGCACCCTCGTTAAAATTGTTTTTATCGAGGTTGTGCTTCGCTCAGCCTTGTTCTTTTCAGGTGCCTTCTCTCTATCTTCATTACAGGTTTAGTTATTGTTCTCTGCCATCCTTGCTTTTCTTTCTGTTACTCTTGTTGGTATTGGTTATGTGATTCACCTCCTCCTATTGTTTATTCAGCCAATTGTAAACAATTGTGAGTAGGTTGAAAAGAAATTAAAATTTTTTAGTAAATTTTGTTTCTTAACATACCTACCACAATTGTTTACCGGAGGCCCACCCTCCTTGGGGATATCTTTGATATCTATGCCTCCCCGCCAAATCACAAACTTCTCATTGGCGGAAATACGGAATTGACGTCACGGTTGTTGCGCATGCGCTCGGTAAACGCAAGAGGTGTGCAGAGAGAGTACCTGTAATTTTGAGCGCTGGTCTCGCTCGACCCTTTTTTTGATCTTTTTCGTGCTTTTGCGCTCTAGTACTTTTCCAACTCGTTTGGAAAAGATTCTAAAAGCTTGAGTTAGTTCCGAAGTAGGGCTTGCACTTATGTTACAGCCAATTGTAAACAATTGTGGTAGGTATGTTAAGAAACAAAATTTACTAAAAAATTTTAATATTTATTGAACAATTTCATTGTAACTTGTTAGGTTGACTCCATATAATGCCTAGATGATGACATCCCCTTTTGGTTGAGATTGGTCAACTGTGACAGCTACAGGGGCCCGAAGCCCGAAAACCTTGAGCACAGTGTACAGGTCATACTTATGATGGGATTTCATTGTAACTTCGTAGGATCACTCCAGATGATGCCCAGATGAGAATGTACCCTTTTGGTTGCGATCATTCAACCATGATGGCTGCCGAGCCCAAAGCCCAAAAACTTTTACCACAGTCTACAAGTCATATTTATGAAGGGATTTCATTGTAACTTGGTAGGTTGACTTCATATAATGTCTAGATGAGAATGTTCCCTTTTGGACGCATTTGGGCAACTGTGACGGCTACAGGGGCCCGAAGCCCGAAAACCTTTAGCACGGTCTACAAGTCATATTTATGAAGGGATTTCAATGTAACTTGATAGGATGACTCGTTTTGGAATAATTTCACTGTAACTTGGTAACTTTCGTTGACATACGTTAACTGTGAGGGCCACATACATTAATTGTGAGGTCATATTAACCCACCCCACAGCTCTTTGGCTAAGCAGAAGAATACATTTTAAAAGGGAGTCAGTTTTCTCACAAAAACTCACTTTGCTTCTGTGATATGCTGATTTGGTTATTGAACAAAAGTTGATTACACAACAGACACATATTTGAATAGTTAAAAGCACTAATTATTGTCCTGTTGTACCATTCATAGCTGAGGTATCTATTCCAGGAAAAGTTAGAATGGTATTTGTACAGATGAGAACAAAATTAGGAATTATTTTATGATGAGAAAATATCTCAACCAAAAAGAGTGAAATGTCCCCACAATGAAATCGGGGCATGTAAAGAAACACAATATCTGAAAAAATGGAAACTTGGATTAAATTGCATGCATCATGAAAAATGGAATTAGACTTTATTGCCCATTCCAGAAGAGAATTATATGCTGGGTAGACTTTGGTAAAAAGGCAACTACAGTGGTGGTGGTGGTTGGGGGGGGGGGGGGTGCTCAAAGGTGGTGGTCGCAGATCTTGGAGAACAGAGGAAGGTGAGGGTATTCAAACCAATGATTTTTTAACATGTCATAAAGGCATCAGCAAATTTCTATCTTATGAATTACTGAGTGAAGCAGGTGTTAGATTCAAGTTTGTTCAAATCAGGTCCTTCATTTAATATTTTGGGTGCAATATGAGGAATAATCTTTAAAAATCAGATGCACCAGTCAGACAGATGTTTTGATATTTGGTATACAGCATCTCTAGGAAGGTCAGATCTAAGTTTGTTCAAACCAAGTCATTGGATTAATATGTGGGCTCCCCATTGGAGCCTGAACTTAGTGCAATATGAGGAATATTCTTGTAAATATATTCTTCACAAACCCCCAATCAGAATCTTTTGATATAGGGTTTACACCATCCTCAGGGGAGTCTGATTCAAGTTTGTAAAAAATATTTGAGTTCTCTATTGGAGACCAATTTTAACTTAGTCCAATATGAGAAATAGTCTTTAAAAATCCTCTTCTTCAGATCCATAACTTAGTCCAGTATGAGAAATAGTCTTTAAAAATCCTCTTCTTCAGATCCACCAGTCAGAATCATTTGATATTTGGTATACAGCATCCTTAGAGAGGACAGATCTAAGTTTGTTCAAACTATTTCCCTGGGTTAATATTTGGGCTTCCCACTGGAACCGAATTTTAACATAGTCCAGTATGAGGAATAATCTTCAATATTCGTTTCCAGAACCACAAGTCAGAATCCGTTGATATATGGTATGCAGTATTTTTACAGTTTTCTGATTCAAATGGTTGAAATCAAGTCCCTTGGACAATAGTTGGGCTTTTTATGGGAGCCTGAATTTTAACTTAGCACAATATGGAGAATATTCTTTAAAAATCTTCTTTTTCGGATCCACCAGTTCAAATCTTTTGATATATGGTATATAGCATCCTTACAGGGGGCTGGATTCAAGATTTTTCTAATCAAGTCCATTGGCAAATAACCAGACTCTCTGTGGGTGCCTGAATTTTAACTTAGTGCAATATAAGGAATATTCTTTAAATATCTTCTCAGGAAACCCCCATTTAGAATCCATTGATTTATGGTATACACTCAGTGGAGTCAGATTCAAGTTTCTGTAAATAAAATCCCTTGGCTAAAGTTTTTGCTCTCTATTGCAGCTCAAATTTCAATTTAGTCCAACATAGGAATAATCTTTAAAAAATCTGCTTCTTGAGATACAAATGTCAAAATCTTTCTATATTTTGTACACACGATCCTTAGAAAGGTCAGATTCAGTTTGTTAAAATAAAGCCCCATTTTTGATGTTTGTGTTTGCTATGGGGGCACAAATTTTAACTTAGTGCTTTGGTGGTAATATTGTCGAATTCTTCTTTTCCAGAACCAACAGTCGGAATCTTTTGATATTTGGAATACCACATCCTTAGAGAGGCCTATTTCAAGTTTGTTCAAATAAAGTCTCTGGGTTAATATGTGTTCTCCCTGTGATAGCCATAATTTTAACTTGGTGCAAAAGAGGAATATTCTTTAAAATCTTAAAGAGCCACAATTCAGAATGTTTTGATATCTTGTATACAACATCTTTGCCAGGCTCAGGTTCAAGTTTGTTCAAGTCAAGTCCCTGGATTCATATTTGGGCTCTGTGTGGGGGCTCACATTTTTGGGGTGGACGGGGAGTGGTCAGATTCAAGTTTGCTCAAAATAAGTCCCTAGGTTGATATTTGGGCTCCCTAGTTTTGCAGTACTGGAAATGCAAGCATTATTTCTGTGGTACATCCCAGTACTAGAAAAAATCATCTAACATGGACAACAAAGTTATAAATAATTGAATTACTTTATTCCTGTGCAGTATTAACTAGGCAAAGATGCGAAGTAAATCCTTTAACTGGTTGAGTGCTAAATTATTTTTCAAAGGTGATTTGAAACACGGGTATTTTTTTCAAAGATACCTTGCTACCAGCAAGAGTAGCCTTAGATAAGCAATATTTGTCTGTTTTGTTACAATTTATTGGAGAGTGCCAATAGGCACTCTAGTATATTACAGTCAAACAATTTGTATAAAAATGTTTTCTACTTCTGAACAAACATCAAGCTAATGCATACAATATAAAGTCACTAAAGTGGCTTCCAGCCCTTTTCAGTTGAGCCATGATAGTGGCTTCTAGCACTCAACCAGTTAAACAGCTTTGTCATGTGAGTGCCTCAGGCCCCTTGGGACCTCTTGTTTCTATTTTTTTACTTTTTGGCCACGAGCAATTGCTGTCATATCTTCTCGATTGTTCTCATATTGAGAGAGTATTCATCAACTCTGCTGATTATCTTCTTGTTTTGTCATGTGATGTCCTCTTGTCATTTTATATAAAGGGTTAATTTGAATAATTGTTTATCAGTAGAATCTATAAAGGATTTTATAGTTTACAAGTGGATTCTAGATATATTAGAGTATGTACAGGGAACTAAATATTGTCACAATGGGGTTGCCACGATTCAAAATCTGAATATCCTTATACCCATGAATGAAATAATACCTCAATTTTGATCATATTCTTATGAATCATACCCAGGGCTCAAAATGTACACCTGTCTACCTGTCTCAGACAGGTAATATTTCTCTGTGACAGGTTAGAATTCTTTTCACCTGTCGCTTGTGACACACAGAATTTGTACCAACCTGTATTTGTGTCATAAAACATGGCATTACTGAACCTCCAATATGACTACAAAGTCACCAGAATTAGTTTTAAAGTGCCCCAAACCTACATTGATGGAAATGGAGACACTCTCTCATACTCACTCCCAGTTCATGTCTTTGGCCTTTGGGCTGTGCCTACGGCACATCGTGTTTGCACTTCAACATGTTCAGATGGAGTCAGGTAGAAATAAAAGCTACCTGTCTCCTGGGACAGGTAGAAATTTGTGAGCCTTCCAAGCCTTGATCATACCAGTTGTGTTTAGCTTATTAACCCCTACTTCTGCTTTATTCCCTACTCACTAAGGTCAAAATGAAAAATTTTAAGCAGCAAATTTTTTCTGTAGTGCCACTATCAATTTAACCAATTCATTCTCATTTGACTGAGCTCAGTGAGCTCTATCAAACAAGATTGAGTTGGTTCAGTTCCCGGTTTTCATTATGGGAAAATTATCTTCTTAACATTTGATATTTTGCCATCAGTGTGCAGAGGGTTAATTGTTTGAGTGTTAGAAAACAATAAAATTGAAACGTTTTAACACTATTTATATTAGTGTGTTGTTTTCTCAACAGTAAAAAGAAGAATGTTTCTGTTAGGCCTAAAAAAATTAAAAATCTGTTTCCTCAGGGCCTCCCACATGGTCCTTTCGGCTGCCACATGCTCTATTTTAATAACCAATGTAAGCTTAAAAAAATAAAAATTGAAAAGTTTATGTCTTGACATTTTACCCAAGTTAAAAAATTGATAAATTTGTTCCTTGAGTGCAAGAAGGCTTTGCAATGCTTTAGCTCTCAAGGGACAAAATCCGTAGATTATGAGACCTAAAACATAAGCCAAGAACATGAACTTTTGATGGCAAAGAAATAACCACAGAAATAAAAAATAAAATTAAAAAATGCTCACTCACGTGCAATTTTACAAATAATTGCCTGAGAAACAGAAGATCTACTTTGTGTGGCCTAGAAAGGTCTTGTTGCAATCTTTTTAAAGCAGTAAATTCTAACAAAATTACCTATAAAATCTTCTAAACTTTGGCTCCCCTTCCTGGTAGCATGGCATCTGGAAGAGATAAATACTTCTGTTTCAATTCACCTTTGAAAAATAATATCACACTCTTCCAGTTAAACAGATATGGAATCATAACAATAAGGATAAATTTTTTTTTTATTTCTGCAGGCTGCAAATGGTCAATTTCATCACAAGGACACAGAAATAATCTGGAAAGTATATTCTGCGTCATTACATAAGTGGTTAATGCAGTTAACAGAAGAATTTGACTTAACATTTCCACTACCCTCACAGTCAGTAAATTTGGTACCATGTCTTTTGCCTGAGGAACCACCAGAAGAGGTAAGGCATAATGTATCCAGGAGCCAATTCATTGAGAAAACTTAGTTTACCTCTGGTCTCTGTGCAGATTTTGATTCAAATCGGTATTTTGATAAAAGTGAAAACTTGGCTGAGTTTTCCATCTTTCTTCATCATTTTTATAAAAATTGGTGATTATCAGAATAATTTTATAACATAGGCCATTGAAAAAAATGTCTATGTTCTCAGGCAATTGTGCCTCAAATTTTTGATGAGGGCAGGAGGCTTTTTATTTTTATTTTTTATTCTGAAATCTGAAAAAGATACCCTACAAAAATATATTCACATTTCAGGAAAAAATCTTTTACAAACTCCAGACTGGTGTAATCTTATCGTATGTATTATGAAATGCTTCAGTCAACTTGGCTGTTGACAAGGTTATCTCCCAAAACTTAGACATCCCATAACTTAGACACCCAGTAAAAGTAGTGTTCACCCACTATTACGAATGAAATGAATGAAAGGTTTTAGCGCGACGAAGGCGCGCAAGAACGATGTGGGATTTACAAATCCCTTGCAACCCGGTTAACCTTTTTTTTTATTTCACTTGGATCACACAGTCCTAGCTTTCCTATTGCCCCAAATGGGGTCTGAGGGGGTATACACGCGGTTAGAATTTCCGGCAGTTTATGTTGGAGTGATAGATTGTCAACACTCAATCCCTCAGCGCCATTAAGACTATTAGAGAGTGGGCTCTATTCGGTTCCAGCTCGGCGATGGTAGAGGTCTGAGTCCCACCTTGGTGGCGAGCCAGAGTATAATGTTGTGCGATGGCAAATTTAAGGGAAGAAGAGAAAAGAAAACCAAAGAGCAATGCCGGTTTGGTAGCGGCCCCAGTATATGACCATAGCGGTTACAAAAAAGGAGTGGAGAAAGCTCCAGCAGTTTAGTTTTGAAAAACCGGGAGTCATCCATCAAGCCTTCTGGGAGATAGGATGCTGTATGTGATTATGAGGTATCTGGTTATCCTTCGGGAATTCCAAATGACCTCCCCCACTCCCCACCCCCCCCCCCAAAAAAAAAAAACACACCCTCTCACAGACACACACCCTCAAGCCCTTAAAAGGGCTGTTAAATCTTTATTCAAATGTTTATTTATATAAAATGTACACTCGTCCCCAGCCAGACAAGCTTGTTTCAATCCTTGCCTGGTGTTTGGTGGTTTCTCGTGTATGTGTATTTTGCAGAAAGGTAGGTTGCACCAATTCCTCTTACGCTTTGTCTACCATTTCCATACGTCTTCTTGATAAGAGTGTTGCAAGAAAATTTGAGAATGTTCAATTAGAAAAGTTATACTTAGAGAGAAAGATAGGTATCCGCTATTGTATACTGTGACTGTTGTGCTCATGTTGCTTTGGATGGGGTAAGGTGTGTATTTCTTCGGAGTCCACTCCCCACACGCGGAGTTGCAAGGCAGTCCTCACAGACTCAATCCTAAAGATCTCAATGAGTAGCGAGGCAATCCTCACTGACTCCACGCAGTTTAATTCTATTGAGTAATTTTGATTTACTGTGGCTAATTTTGCTTTTCTGTTAAGAGTTCGGTGTTCGTTCAGCTTCACCATTGATTCACTATCCTGGAGTATGTGGAGGGTTTTGTTATATAGATCTTATTAAATGGAATTCAGTCGTGCTTCAGCAGAGTTGTGAGGCAGTCCTCACAGACTCTGTCCTAAAGTTCTCAATGAGTAGCGAGGCATTCCTCACTGACTCCACGCAGTTTAGTTATATTGTATAAATTTTTTTTTTTTTTTTTTATTTTCTGGAAACTTATTTTGTTTTTCTGTTAAGAGATTGGTGATCGTTCAGCTCGGCCATTAATTCACTATCTTGGAGTCTGTTGAGGGTTTTGTTTTGTAGGTCTTTTAATCGAGTATCAATAGTTTCACTATTACAATGGAATAGCCTGATATTATATTAATGAAACCAGGTTTATCCAAACAAGAGAATTACCAAAGAATTAATTAATATTCGTTTGTAAAACCTGTTCACACAAACAAAACATCAAATTAGTTGTTAATTATTATCATTATTATTATGTATCTTCTAATCAAGATCAAACAGAACATGTTTTCAGTGAACTCAGTTATGTTAATAACACACAGTCAAACAGTGCTCTAAGATGCCAGACTTTACTTGGGAATCACATCCTGAAAATGGCTACTGTTAAGAGAGTCGAGTTTGTTATGTCACAGAAGGGCATGCCACAGGTACTTTTGCATGGCTACAGATATAACAGAAATAAAATAAGACAGAGCTGCACTCACTGGAGATGTATACATTCTACTTGCAAGGGAAGGTGCACCACCGTTGGAGACTTTGTCAGAGATATCTCTGATCATTCACATCTCCCAGAAGATAGTAACACTAAGGTTTATCAGCACAATGTGAAATAGAGCAAGAGAAGAGACTACCCAAATGAGGTTCTTATATAATGAAGAAATAATTGGAAGAGATTGAGATTGCTGCTATTTATGCAGTTACAAGTGAATTGTCAGATGTAGAGGTGAAAGGTTGTTTTTTCCATTTCTGTCAGGCCATTTGGCACAGAACCCAAGAGCTTGGCTTGTCTGCACAATATAGGGAAGACACAGCTATCCAGTCCTGGATTAGAAGAGCCGCTGGACTTCTTCCACCAACCATTGTCCAAGAAACTTGGATAGAGGCCATGGAGTCAACCCCCAGAAGTACCTAGAGCAACAGATTTTAATGACTATATGGTCACAACGTGGGTTGATGATGATGCAAGATTTCTTGTATTGCAAAAAATCGCCTATAGATTAGTGTTTTTATGTTTCTGTAATGTGTTTGTGTAATAATAATAACTCTTTGGCCAGCCGCTGATTTGTCGCGGTCCTCATAAGAGAAGGCCATCATTCCCCCTGCACCCCACCCCCTCTTCCCCTCCTCTCCTCCCAGCATTCAGATATAAACTGCTTAATAGTGTCCCTCACTTCCTCTTTTTCAATTTCTTCAATAAGCATTCCTACCCTCTCCCTCGTGTCCCCCTTCAGCCATCTATCCTTTGTTTCTTCACCCCACTTCTGCATTATTCTTCCAGTAAATTTTATTCTATGAGGTATATACTGTGGGCATTCCAAGAGAAAATGTTCCAGGGTCTCCACTACTCCAGAGTGGCACATTTGGCATCCCTTTTCCCCATCTCTCCCAATTTTTCCCCGAAGCTCCAGTGATCTTGATCTCAGTTTGAACAGCAGTGACCCTCCAAAGGTGCCATCTAGGTACTTCTCAAAAGCTGGCTTTTCTTTATATTGTAACCCCTGCGGTGATCTTTTCACGCTAACCCCTGCTCGCCAGTTTCGATTGCAATCTTCCATGACTCTCTCTTTGACAAACCTTTTGCCTTCTTTCATTCCTACTTCTATGTTTGTGACCTCTATAGAGTAAGTGTCCATTAGTTCCCTCACATGTTTTGACCACCCCGTTTCTCACTACTGCACATACGGCCATTAAATGAGCCATTAAATTGTGCCATTAAAAATACCATTAAATATTCCCATTAATTTGGTCGCTTTAATGGGCATTAAATTAAACTTGAAGACCATTAAAAAATGTGGATATAATGCCCATTACAAATGTTAATGGGCATCAAAAGTTAATGGATATGAACTACATTTTCATGGGCATTATTACCAGTTTCTTAGTGAATGTAATGGCCATTAAAGCGACCAAATTAAAGGGAAATTTGTTTTGTCAAAATCTAATGGCCATTAACTGTTATTGTAAGCAACAATTTGATGGGCATTAATTACAAACCAGTAGCCAGATTTTGATGGTCATTAAAAGGAACCAAAATTAATGGTTACATTTTGTGCATGCCAAAAAGTAATGGGCATTAAAACTTATACCATTTAGCCATTTTAATGGCCATTACAAAATCCAGTCTAGTCGTTTCTTTAATGCCCATTAAAGGGGTAGAGGCACTGTTCGTCCCTAGGTTTTTAATGCCCATCAAACCTATATATACTATACTCTCCCACAAATTGTAACAAGGCAAAGACATGTATATTATATATATATATGGCCAAAAAAGATAAATGATCTGTTTCTCAGACAATTTTTTTTTAGATTCAATGAGGGAGGGAGGACTTTATTTTTATTTTTTTTATTTCTGACAATGAGGGATCTGATAATATAATTCCAGCCTGAGTCCCCCAACTCCACCCCCCCCCCTTCCCAGTGCCAGATTTGACATGCAAGAGCACTATTTTGTGTTCTTAAATCAGTTTATTATATAATAAACTAGCAGGATACCCGACTTCATTCGGGGTCAATGAAGGAGAGAAAAGTGCAAAAAAAAAAAAAAATTGAGGGTCGCGTACTCAACTCACTCGGCCCCGACCTTCGGGCAGGGCCTTCAACCTCGTGACCCCCACGGTCCTCTATGTTAGGTCAGAATATAGCACCATGCCAAATTTCAGCCTTCTATGTGCCCCGGTGCATCCCTGCAGAAACACACACACAGAATCTCTTCTTTATATATAAGATTTAAAAATAAAACTTTCCTCGAAAAACAAACTGTAGGTACTTCAAAGGCTATGTATTCTTTTGATGCTCTTCATTATCTTTGAAGTAAAATTATTCAATCTGTGGGGATTTGCCACATTACAATTTATGAGAGAGTGCCTATAGGCACTCTCCCATAAATTGTAATGAGGCAAATCCCCATATACAGAGGCCAACATATTGCAGACACAAATAAATAAATATCCATCAGTCAAAAAACCTAAATAATTTTGAGTCTCCAGCTGGGTTTGTACTAATATTGGAAGACAGTGACAGGCAATAAAAATGTCTAATGAGCTCGAGGGGGTTCAAATTCAATGAGGGATTGTCTGAGAAACAAAACACTATTTTTTTAGCCTATATATCTTGCCTGTATCAAGCAGGAATACAGCTTGCAAATAATATTTTTTGTGTCAGGCACCAACAATTTTCTGCTAATCATCCCAAACTTGGTACCTGTCGAGGGGTTGGGGTTTACATACAGATATTTTTATACTGTACCAATGACCCAGACATAGCTGGTGCTAACTCTTAAAATATAGGGCCAAACACAAATTTTGCCCCCCAATCCCCAAAATTTGCATCTAAAACCAAAGAAAACATGTCCTGAAAGGCCCTCCACACTTCGCCCCTACTGCGCATGCGCAGTGTCAAGGACGTTCCGAAATTGGCGCCATTAATCATTCTAAGTTTGGCCCTTCATCAGTTAACATCTGACTGATCTTTGTGCTTATAAATCTCAGTTTAAATGATGCCAGACACATAAATATTAGTGAAATGGTGATTCTAAGGAGGATAGAGAAGGAGGAGAGGAAAAAAATGTGTGACAGAATATTATCAGGGCTGTAACTTAAAATTTTTTAATGAAATTATGTTAAGTTACCTATTTTCGAGGCAGCAGCCATATTTTTATACTGTACCAATGACCCAGACATAGCTGGTGCTAACTCTTAAAATATAGGGCCAAACACAAATTTTGCCCCCCAATCCCCAAAATTTGCATCTAAAACTAAAGAAAACATGTCCTGAAAGGCCCTCCACACTTCGCCCCTACTGCGCATGCGCAGTGTCAAGGACGTTCCGAAATTGGCGCCATTTATCATTCTAAGTTTGGCCCTTCATCAGTTAACATCTGACTGATCTTTGTGCTTTTAAATCTCAGTTTAAATGATGCCAGACACATAAATATTAGTGAAATGGTGATTCTAAGGAGGATAGAAAAGGAGGAGAGGAAAAGAATGTGTGACAGAATATTATCAGGGCTGTAACTTAAAATTTTTTAATGAAATTATGTTAAGTTACCTATTTTCAAGGCAGCAGCCATTTTGTTGTCATTCTGATTATTTAGTTACACTGTTTTTTCAAGTGTTTTTCCTCTCTCCCTGTCCTTTAAGTTCCCCCTTGCTATTCTCCCATGCTTTTGGCATAGTTTCTGTAATTATTATTACTAAAATTTCTTGGGAGTTTTAGCTGAATAACAGAATGAATTCTGTTCTTTCCCCATGTTTACGTCTTCACCTACGGGTGGTTAGGCGTTGTGTTCTGCATCTACCATCTGATGTTCTGCAGTTTCTTCCCTGGAAGTCTCTGTTTTGCATCAGATGGTGTATTTTTGGTAACTGATTTCGGGCCTGGGTGCCTGGAGTCTTATTTTAGTGTTTTTACACTCATTGTTTACATTTACAACAGCCCTCTGTGTGAGGGGGGGATTTCTAAATAATAATATCTTTATGTTATTTTAATCATTACTAGATACATTATTATTGTTCGTAAGTGTTGAATAAATTGTTTAAAATATTTTTAAAATTTTTGTCCACACTTAGGCTTGGGATCCATTGGGGCTCAACGTTACTTTTCAGAAACTTGGGCTGTTCTGAAAAAATATTTTTTCAAAATATTTTGATTTCAATTATTTTTTCTATATTAATAGATCATATTATTATTATGTATTTTGATTGCCAGGGGTTAGTGCGAGTACCAGGACTTGTTTTCTTTTCACATTGAAAGGATATTGATCAATTGTTTTAAGAGGAGGTCTTCCTCTGACCTTATTATCATTCTATATGTGGTCAGTGTACTCGCATTAACTCCTGTTCTGTATCGTATGATTTCGATGACAATATGGGAAGCGTATGTCACGGTATGTTGTTGGGGATTTGGACACTCCGGTCCTTTCCCCGCAGGGTCACTCTACTTTATCAATTTATATTTCAGACGATCAAGATTAGGGTGATTTATCTGTGATGTCTTCCAACAGTGTGCCTCCGTCGTCACAATTAATGAAGGGCTAGCGGAAAAGTGCTCATGTAATACGCCAATTGCCTAAGAGGACCCTAGTAGGTTCGACGGCCTTTGACGTCCGCTAGCTCGCCCGGTGTAGCGTCCATTCACCGAATGGTTCGGCAGCCGGGTTCGTCCGTTGCGGTCTAGAAGGAATTTTAGGGTGATGCGAGCACTATAAAATTAACTTAATGCACACCCAGTGACGGCGGATCGGAGGGAGAACGGAGGAAGCCTTTTAGTCCGGTTCATAGCTCGTTCCGGTCCATCCGGACGGCAAGCGAGAGAGGCCCCTCTCTCGTTCAACAACATCTGGCCCCAGATGTTGTGGTACAAATGTGTCGCTAGCGGAGCATACGTCCGTCGCTCGGGACGCTCCGTTGTATAGGCAGTCCGCTGAGACTGCTAAGGCTTCCTCTTCTCGTCAGCGCACACGACCGCACCTTGGCTGCGTGACCGCCGATATATTACCAGCTTCGCCGATCAAGGATTCTTCGGCGACCAGGTCACACCATCCGGCAGCCAGGGATTCGAGACCGATGGACTCCGGACGTTCGCATAGGAAAAGTATGCGGGAGCCATCTGATGCGGAGCTGCCCTCGGCGAAGCAGCGATAGACTGCGCCTCCGCAGGTCTCGACGCCGGACATTCTTGTGCACATAGCACAGCTTATCGCAGCATCCCAGCAGCCGACAGAAACGGTGTCGGATCGAGAATTATCCGACAGCGCTGGGTCGGTAGCCGGGGACTCGAGGCCTGCAGACTCCGGACGTTCGCATAGGAAGTGTGCGGGAGTCAACGTACACGGAGCTTCCAGCGGCAATGCATCGTAAGTCCGCTACTGCACAGGCCTCGGGAACGGACGTGCTTTCCTTAATAGCACAGTTTATTGCAGCATCCCAGCATCAACTGAATCTGTCGCATATATTTTATCCGACGATGCTGGGTCGGGACGCTCCGCGGAAGCGGGTACGGACGTCCGAAAGTTTCATCTGGTCCGACGGGATACCGAAAGGGATTCGGAGGATTTCAAGCTTTCCCTTTCGGAACAACATATGCTGCGATTCCGGATAAGAAACTGATAGCGTCGGTGGACTTAGAAATTTTTGGTTCGGTTCAGGGATATCGTCCCTCAGTTCCGACATAGTCCAATAATGTCACACAAACTTTCGAATTATTGAACGACGCTATATATATTATTATTTTATGCTTGCTATCCAAGCATTTCTGGTTTCTTGTTCGAAGAGTTATGGAGATGTCTTTCAAAAGTGTGCCTCTGTCGTCATAGTTAATGAAGAGTTAGCGGCAATAAGTGCTCATGGAATATGTCTATCGCTTACGGAGTGACATTCGCTAGCTCACCCGGTGTAGCGTACATTCATCGAATGGTTCGGCTGCCGGGTTCGTCCGTTGCGGTCTAGGAAGGAGATTTGGGTGATGCAAGCACTTTAATTATTTTAGTACTCACCCAGTGACGGCAGATTGAGGACAGATCGGAGGAAGCCAACAACATAGGGGACCGCATGTTGTGGTTCAGATATTTTACATTCGGAGCATATGTCCGTTGCTCGGGACGCTCCGTTATATTGACAGTCCGAGAGACTGTCTTTAATGCTTCCTCATCCTCACAGCAGGGCACACGACCGCACATTGGCTACGTGACCTCGAGTATCCGATCAGTTTCGGCATTCAGTGATTCCACAGCGAATAGGTCGCGCCATCCGGTAGCCAAGGGACACGAGGCCTATACACTCCGTCCGCTCGCATATTGGAAGTATGCACGGGGTAACGATCTCGGAGCTTCCTGCGGCAATGCATCGTAAGACCGCTGCTCCTCAGGCCTCAGTGACGGACGTGCTATCCGAGTTAGCACAGTTGTTTCGCAGCATCCCAGCAATTGACAGTTTCTCGGTCGAATCAGGAATTATCCGACGCCGCTGGGTCGGTGCGGTCCGCGGTTGCATCAAGCTACGGACGACCGAACGCTTTATAGGGTCCGACAGGATGGCGAAAGGGATTCGAAAGATTTCGAGTTTTCCCTTTAGTAGTATCGGAAGATGCCTTTCATATCTTCTGGCATTTCTTCCAGAAATTATTTTTCGGACTTCATTGCTGCGATCTTGGATAAGAGACTTATAGCGTCATTGGACTCGGATTTTTCGATCGGTGCAGGGACTTTGTCCCTGACTTACCGACGCAGTCCAATATTGTCATTACAACATGTGTTTTATTTTTCGACGCTATATATTTATATATATATACAAGCCTGCTACTAAGCATGATAGTTTAGTTTCTTGTCCGCGTGGCTCATTTCTGCCATTTTATCTTTTTTACATATAGTTTATTTTGGCAGAGCAGGGCATACCGAGAGTTCATATGCGTCTAGACGGTGTGATTAAAGACTGCATATATTCTTTTTCGCCGTTTATGTCTTTTCCAATTTCAATGTTGGGAACGACATTATGTATAGTAGACTTAACTTAGACGCTTTATTATACGTAATCCGCCTTACTGAGGCGTTATCATTACGTCTTCAAGAAAAGATTTACGGGATATTATTCTCAATGTAATTTCTTTTGAGGGCAGGAGTTTGTTCACGTATAACTCCGCCCTTCAGTGGCTGATTGGAGTTGGTTAGACGTGATGCAGCCCTAGCTACATCCACGCGTGGATAGTAGGTTAAGAACTCTCTCAGAGTCGCTTCGTTCTCGGAGGAGCTTCTCTTCGACGGCAACTTTCCGGCAATCCAGGAATTGCTTGATTTATACATTCTCTTGTCTATCTAGTGTTACAAGAGATTCAGACTGGGGCAAACATTCGGTGGTTGACTCAGAGAGTGCCGCCGCAGTTGCCGGACCCGAGTGTGGCTGTTATGACGGTTGCCAGTCAAACAGATTGGGATATATACTGATCCCTACGGATTCGAAGTGCCAGGGTCTTTGGGTTCCGCAGTCTTTTAGCTATCAGTTTAACTTCCGCGGAATAATGTTTTTTTAGGCTTGCTTTATGTCATTGCATGAACATTATTCAGAAACGCATGCCCAAATTCCTGTCCTTTAATTCGACAGTAGTGGCGTATCTCCGGAACCAGGGAGGCACTCTTTCGTTTCCGTTATTCAATTTAATGGAAAGAATCCATCTGTTGGTTATAGTACACCAAGTTCAGTTTTGGTCCGTCATATTCTGGGTCGTCTGATTGTTTTATCGCACTCCCGTTCTCTTACGGGTCGCTTGTTGCTGTCAGAATGGACTCTCAACAAACAAGTATTCAATCAGATTTGCTATCTATGGGAGCGCCCAATGATGTTTTATTTATGACACAGCTTGCTAATCAATTGCAGACGTATGTGTTGGCTTGTCCAGATCTCTGAGCTAATACTGTTAACGCTCTATTGATCTATAGGACGGAATGATAGGATACGCGTATCCTCCGGCGCTGTTGTTTTAGCAGGTATTGCTAAGATGAACAACCACAATACATTTCTGTTGATAGCATCTCTATCTTCACAGAGATCATGAGTAATTTACTCTCTTGTCTACTGTGGATCTTAACGTGAAATCTTCCTCTATGTGAGGATCTTTTTTCACTGGGTAAATCGTGTCATCTTTATCACAACCAGCAAGGTCGCAACCTTCATGTATTCCGTTGTGTGGTCCGTATTGCATTGTAAGCACTGTACTGGACGAGCTTTGGACGCGATTTCTTACTATAGGAGATCCTCTTCTTCGCTATTCTATGCGACTAAAGTGGAGGCTCTTCCATCGTGGTGTAGGGATCATTATGTTCATATGGTTGATCCCTCCATACTACTCATTGCTATTTTTTAGTATACTTGTTTCACAAGATCTACTGCAGCCTGTTGTTATTTAGGTTATAGGTTTATGTTACCTCATACCTATGCACTCTACGATAGTTTACAATTGAGTCTTTTGTCTCTTTATCTAAGTCAGTTAGTAACTTTTTGATAAATAGACTTAGAATCTTTAGATTAAATTCCTATACGGATTTTAACTTCGGTTCTTATTTAGCTAAGTAATCATTTGAGCCTCTGGAAACAGTAGTTTTCAAATTCTGACCTTTAGACAGTAATTCTGTTGGTTTCTCTTTTACTGTAGAGTCAGTGAGTTTCATGCACTATCGATGGATGATTTTCACTTTCATAGTTTCGGAATCAATACTTCCGTTACTATTTAGGTTGGATTGTTGCATAAGAGTTAGGCTCCTATTATCCGGAACCTATTATTTTAAGGTCCTTCCGTCTTCGTATGGGCATAGGCCTTTACTCTTTCCGGGTACAGTTTATGTATTTATAAACAGATATCTGTTTATTACAAGGGCGTAAGCTTCTTCTGTCTTTGATGTCTAGTAGAAGGACGTTACGCTCCATTTTATTGTTAATGGATTCTATTAACTAGCGGACTGCTTATGGTATATCATTGGCTTAGCAGTTGTGCTTAAGATTTCGGCTCATGAAGTAAGAGTTCTTCTACTTCTTGGGCTTACATTAATAGTGTTGCTATTATAGATTTTTGAAGGCTGCTCATTGCGCTCAGCCATCCATTCATGAATTTTATCTCAGAAATATCGAGTCCATTTCTGGAGGCCTCTATTGTTAGGTCTATTATCTACTGCTCAGAATGTCATTCACTTAACAGTTGCTACTATAGCTAGGTAGGCTGTCTGTTTCGGCAGTGTCTCCGTTCGGCTGCCCTCTTCGCTCTGGGCTATTTGACCCAGGGCAAGGAGAAGGGGGGGGGGGGGAGGGTGTTCCCTTGGGTCACCTGTTTTTACTATGAAAACAAGGGGATACCTCCTCCGGAGTTAGTAATTCTGAGCTGTTATTGGGATGGTTGTTTAGTGAGAAGTTTAAGTTTATAAAATTCATTCAAGTCTTAGTTTTTAAAGTATAGCTTTTGAATATTGCATATGTCAACGGACAAGATTATGCAATTCTCACACACTTTTAGGAGTATAAGAGTCTCTATTCTCTAGACTTACTTTATTATTGGCTTACTTTAAAAATTATTAGTATAAGGATTATTGGATATTAATAGAGTACATGGATGTATGAAGCTCAATTTTTGGAAGGTGTTGTATCTTTCTAATTTATCATAAATAAGAAAGATACATGTAAGGCCTATTACTTCTTTTCCCTACAGGGGATGACTCTATTTTATTTTATTGAGCGTATTCCATTTTGCTCTATGTCCTTGGCCCTCCAGCCTTTTTACTATTCAGCTATGTCTGGGTCATTGGTACAGTATAAAAATGTTAAAAAATTTATAGTAATTTATATATTTTTTATACTTACCAATGACCCAGACGGGGATGGCCCTCCCAGGAGTTGGGAACTCTTGCCTCCCCGCTGAGTACATAGCGCTTACCAGGCACTGGTTATTAGAATGATAAATGGCGCCAATTTCGGAACGTCCTTGACACTGCGCATGCGCAGTAGGGGCGAAGTGTGGAGGGCCTTTCAGGACATGTTTTCTTTAGTTTTAGATGCAAATTTTGGGGATTGGGGGGCAAAATTTGTGTTTGGCCCTATATTTTAAGAGTTAGCACCAGCTATGTCTGGGTCATTGGTAAGTATAAAAAATATATAAATTACTATAAATTTTTTAACTTTGTTGTCATTCTGATTATTTAGTTACACTGTTTTTTAAGTGTTTTCCTCTCTCCCTGTCCTTTGTTCCCCCTTGCTATTCTCCCATGCTTTTGGCATAGTTTTTGTAATTATTATTACTAAATTTTCTTGGGAGTTTTAGCTGAATAACAGAATGAATTCTGTTCTTTTCCCCATGTTTACGTCTTCACCTATGGGTGGTTAGGCGTTGTGTTCTGCATCTACCATCTGATGTTCTGCAGTTTCTTCCCTGGAAGTCTCTGTTTTGCATCAGATAGTGTATTTTTGGTAACTGATTTCGGGCTTGGGTGCCTGGAGTCTTATTTTAGTGTTTTTACACTCATTGTTTACATTTACAACAGCCCTCTGTGTGAGGGGGGGATTTCTAAAAAATATCTTGATGTTATTTTAATCATAACTAGATACATTATTATTGTTCGTAAGTGTTGAATAAATTGTTTAAAATATTTTTAAAATTTTTGTCCACACTTAGGCTTGGGATCCATTGGGGCTCAACGTTACTTTTCAGAAACTTGGGCTGTTCTGAAAAAATATTTTTTCAAAATATTTTGATTTCAATTATTTTTTCTATATTAATGGATCATATTATTATTATGTATTTTGATTGCCAGGGGTTAGTGCGAGTACCAGGACTTGTTTTCTTTTCACATTGAAAGGATATTGATCAATTGTTTTAAGAGGAAGTCTTCCTCTGACTTTATTATCATTCTATATGTGGTCAGTGTACTCGCATTAACTCCTGTTCTGTATCGTATGATTTCGATGACAATATGGGAAGCGTATGTCACGGTATGTTATTGGGGATTTGGGCACTCCGGTCCTTTCCCCGCAGGGTCACTCTACTTTATCAATTTCTATTTCAGACGATCAAGATTAGGGTGATGTATCTGTGATGTCTTCCAACAGTGTGCCTCCGTCGTCACAATTAATGAAGGGCTAGCGGAAAAGTGCTCATGTAAATACGCCAATTGCCTAAGAGGACCCTAGTAGGTTCGACGGCCTTTGACGTCCGCTAGCTCGCCCGGTGTAGCGTCCATTCACCGAATGGTTTGGCAGCCGGGTTCGTCCGTTGCGGTCTAGAAGGAATTTTGGGGTGATGCGAGCAATATAAATTAACCTAATGCACACCCAGTGACGGAGGGAGAACGGAGGAAGCCTTTTAGTCCGGTTCATAGCTCGTTCCGGTCCATCCGGACGGCAAGCGAGAGAGGCCCCTCTCTCGTTCAACAACATCTGGCCCCAGATGTTGTGGTACAAAATGTGTCGCAAGCGGAGCATACGTCCGTCGTTCGGGACGCTCCGTTGTATAGGCAGTCCGCGGAGACTGCTAAGGCTTCCTCTTCTCGTCAGCGCACACAACCGCACCTTGGCTGCGTGACCGCCGATATATTACCAGCTTCGCCGATCAAGGATTCTTCGGCGACCAGGTCACACCATCCGGTAGCCAGGGACACGAGGCCTGCAGACTCCAGACGTTCGCATAGGAAGTGTGCGGGAGTCAACGTACACGGAGCTTCCGGCGGCAATGCATCGTAAGACCGCTACTGCACAGGCCTCGGGAACGGACGTGCTTTCCTTAATAGCACAGTTTATCGCAGCATCCCAGCATCAACTGAATCTGTCGCATATATTTTATCCGACGATGCTGGGTCGGGACGCTCCACGGAAGCGGGTACGGACGTCCGAAAGTTTCATCCGGTCCGACGGGATACCAAAAGGGATTCGGAGGATTTCGAGCTTTCCCTTTCGGAACAACATATGCTGTTGTGTATGTCATCTGACTTGGTCTTCTACAGCTTCTTTCGTCGGACCAGAATGCTGCGATGCCGGATAAGAAACTGATAGCGTCGGTGGACTTAGAAATTTTTGGTTCGGTTCAGGGACATCGTCCCTCAGTTCCGACATAGTCCAATAATGTCACACAAACTTTCGAATTATTGAACGACGCTATATATATTATTATTTTATGCTTGCTAACCAAGCATTTCTGGTTTCTTGTTCGAAGAGTTATGGAGATGTCTTTCAAAAGTGTGCCTCTGTCGTCATAGTTAATGAAGAGCTAGCGGCAATAAGTGCTCATGGAATATGTCTATCGCCTACGGAGTGACATTCACTAGCTCACCCGGTGTAACGTACATTCATCGAATGGTTCGGCTGCCGGGTTCGTCCGTTGCGGTCTAGGAAGGAGATTTGGGTGATGCGAGCACTTTAATTACTTTAGTACTCACCCAGTGACAGCAGATTGAGGACAGATCGGAGGAAACCTGTTAGTCCGGTTCCTGGCTTGTCCAGGTCCGTCCGGGCTATGAGCGAGAGAGGTCCCTCTCTCGTCCAACAACATAGGGGACCGCATGTTGTGGTTCAGATATTTTACATTCGGAGCATATGTCCGTCGGTCGGGACACTCCGTTATATTGACAGTCCGAGAGACTGTCCTTAATGCTTCCTCATCCTCACAGCAGGGCACACGACCGCACATTGGCTACGTGACCTCGAGTATCCGATCAGTTTCGGCATTCAGTGATTCCACGGCGAATAGGTCGCGCCATCCGGTAGCCAAGGGACACGAGGCCTATACACTCTGTTCGCTCGCATATTGGTAGTATGCATGGGGTAACGATCACGGAGCTTCCAGCGGCAATGCATCGTAAGACCGCTTCTCCTCAGGCCTCAGTGACGGACGTGCTATCCGAGTTAGCACAGTTGTTTCGCAGCATCCCAGCAATTGACAGTTTCTCGGTCGAATCAGGAATTATCCGACGGCGCTGGGTCGGTGCGGTCCACGGTTGCATCAGGTACGGACGACCGAACGCTTTATAGGGTCCGACAGGATGGCGAAAGGGATTCGAAAGATTTCGAGTTTTCCCTTTAGTAGTATCGGAAGATTCCTTTCATATCTTCTGGCATTATCTTCCAGTGATTGTTATTTCGGACTTCATTGCTGCGATCTTGGATAAGAGACTTATAGCGTCATTGGACTTGGATTTTTCGATCGGTTCAGGGACATTGTCCCTGACTTACCGACGCAGTCCAATATTGTCATTACAACATGTGTTTTATTTTTCGACGCTATATATATATATATATACAAGCCTGCTACTAAGCATGATAGTTTAGTTTCTTGTCCGCGTTGCTCATTTCTGCCATTTTATCATTTATACGAATAGTTTATTTTGGCAGAGCAGGGCATACCGAGAGTTCATATGCGTCTAGACGGTGTGATTAAAGACTGCATATATTCTTTTTCGCCGTTTATGTCTTTTCCAATTTCATTGTTGGGAACGACATTATGTATAGTAGACTTAACTTAGACGCTTTATCATACGTAATCCGCCTTACTGAGGCGTTATCATTACGTCTTCAAGAAAAGATTTACGGGATATTATTCTCAATGTAATTTCTTTTGAGGGCAGTAGTTTGTTCACGTATAACTCCGCCCTTCAGTGGCTGATTGGAGTTGGTTAGACGTGACGCAGCCCTAGCTACATCCACACGCGTGGATAGTAAGGTTAAGAACTCTCTCAGAGTCGCTTCGTTCTCGGAGGAGCTTCTCTTCGACGGCAACTTTTCGGCAATCCATGAATTGCTCGATTTACACATTCTCTTGTCTATCTAGTGTTACAAGAGATTCAGACTGGGGCAAACATTCGGTGGTTGACTCAGAGAGTGCCACCGCAGTTGCCGGACCCGAGTGTGGCTGTTATGACGGTTGCCAGTCAAACAGATTGGGATATAATACTGATCCCTACAGATTCGAAGTGCCAGGGTCTTTGGGTTCCGCAGTCTCTTAGCAATCAGTTTTCTTCCGCGGAATAATGTTTTTTAGGCTTGCTTTATGTCATTGCATGAACATTATTCAGAAACGCATGCCCAAATTCCTGTCCTTTAATTCGACAGTAGTGGCGTATCTCCGGAACCAGGGAGGCACTCTTTCGTTTCCGTTATTCAATTTAATGGAAAGAATCCGTCTGTTGGTTATAGTACACCAAGTTCAGTTTTGGTCCGTCATATTCCGGGTCGTCTGATTGTTTTATCGGACTCCCGTTCTCTTACGGGTCGCTTGTTGCTGTCAGAATGGACACTCAACAAACAAGTATTCAATCAGATTTGCTATCTATGGGAGCGCCCAATGATGATTTATTTATGACACAGCTTGCTAATCAATTGCAGACGTATGTGTTGGCTTGTCCAGATCTCTGAGCTAATGTTGTTAACGCTCTATTGATCTATAGGACGGAATGATAGGATACGCGTATCCTCCGGCGCTGTTGTTTCAGCAGGTATTGCTAAGATAAACAACCACAATACATTTCTGTTGATAGCATCTCTATCTTCACAGAGATCATGGGTAATTTACTCTCTTGTCTACTGTGGGTCTTAATGTGAAATCTTCCTCTATGTGAGGATCTTTTTTCACTGGGTAAATCGTGTCATCTTTATCACAACCAGCAAGGTCGCAACCTTCATGTATTCCGTTGTGTGGTCCGTATTGCATTGTAAGCACTGTACTGGACGAGCTTTGGACGCGATTTCTTACTATAGGAGATCCTCTTCTTCGCTATTCTATGCGGCTAAAGTGGAGGCTCTTCCGTCGTGGTGTAGGGATCATTATGTTCATATTGTTGATCCCTCCATACTACTCATTGCTATTTTTTAGTATACTTGTTTCACAAGATCTACTGCAGCCTGTTATTATTTAGGTTATAGGTTTATGTTACCTCATACCTATGCACTCTACGATAGTTTACAATTGAGTCTTTTGTCTCTGTATCTAAGTCAGTTAGTAACTTTTTGATAAATAGACTTAGAATCTTTAGATTAAATTCCTATATGGATTTTAACTTCGGTTCTTATTTAGCTAAGTAATCATTTGAGCCTCTGGAAACAGTAGTTTTCAAATTCTGACCTTTTAGACAGTAATTCTGTTGGTTTCTCTTTTACTGTAGAGTCAGTGAGTTTCATGCACTATCGATGGATGATTTTCACTTTCGTAGTTTCGGAATCACTACTTCCGTTACTATTTAGGTTGGATTGTTGCATAAGAGTTAGGCTCCTATTATCCAGAACCTATTATTTTAAGGTCCTTCCGTCTTCGTATGGGCATAGGCCTTTACTCTTTCCGGGTACAGTTTATGTATTTATAAACAGATATCTGTTTATTACTATGGGCGTAAGCTTCTTCTGTCTTTGATGTCTAGTAGAAGGACGTTACGCTCCATTTTATTGTTAATGGATTCTATTAACTATCGGTACTGCTTATGGTATATCATTGACTTAGCAGTTGTGCTTAAGATTTCGGCTCATGAAGTAAGAGTTCTTCTACTTCTTGGGCTTACATTAATAGTGTCGCTATTATAGATTTTTGAAGGCCGCTCATTGCGCTCAGCCATCCACATTCATGAATTTTATCTCAGAAATATCGAGTCCATTTCTGGAGGCCTCTATTGTTAGGTGTATTATCTACTGCTCAGAATGTCATTCACTTAACAGTTGCTACTATAGCTAGGTAGTAGTCTGTTTCGGCAGTGTCTCCGTTCGGCTGCCCTCTTCGCTCTGGGCTATTTGACCCAGGGCAAGAAAAAGGGGGGGGGGGGGGTGGGAGGGTGTTCCCTTAGGTCACCTGTTTTACTATGAAAACAAGGGGATACCTCCTCCGGAGTTAGTAATTCTGAGCTGTTATTGGGATGGTTGTTTAGTGAGAAGTTTAGGTTTTTAAAATTCATTCAAGTCTTAGTTTTTAAAGTATAGCTTTTGAATATTGCATATGTCAACGGACAGGATTATGCAATCCTCAGACACTTTTAGGAGTATAAGAGTCGCTATTCTCTATACTTACTTTATTTATTGGCTTACTTTAAAAATTATTAGTATAAGGATTATATTGGATATTAATAGAGTACATGGATGTATGAAGCTCAATTTTGGAAGGTGTTGTATCTTTCTAATTTATCATAAATAAGAAAGATACATGTAAGGCCTATTACTTCTTTTTCCCTACAGGGGATGACTCTATTTTATTTTATTGAGCGTATTCCATTTTGCTCTATGTCCTTGGCCCTCCAGCCTTTTTACTATTCAGCTATGTCTGGGTCATTGGTACAGTATAAAAATGTTAAAAAATTTATAGTAATTTATATATTTTTTATACTTACCAATGACCCAGACGGGGATGGCCCTCCCAGGAGTTGGAAACTCTTGCCTCCCCACTGAGTACATAGCGCTTACCAGGCACTGGTTATTAGAATGATTAATGGCGCCAATTTCGGAACGTCCTTGACACTGCGCATGCGCAGTAGGGGCGAAGTGTGGAGGGCCTTTCAGGACATGTTTTCTTT
This sequence comes from Pictodentalium vernedei, assembly GCA_031216915.1. Lineage (NCBI taxonomy): Eukaryota > Metazoa > Mollusca > Scaphopoda > Dentaliida > Dentaliidae > Pictodentalium > Pictodentalium vernedei. The sequence goes on from CM062289.1 coordinate 191,380,264, forward strand.
GGTTTTAGATGCAAATTTTGGGGATTGGGGGGCAAAATTTGTGTTTGGCCCTATATTTTAAGAGTTAGCACCAGCTATGTCTGGGTCATTGGTAAGTATAAAAAATATATAAATTACTATAAATTTTTTAACTTTCACTTTCTGTTAATAAATTTCATGGGTTATTAATTCTTTAGCATTTTATTAGTTCAAAGCATCATGGAGATGTGTGTTAACTGTATAATTGACTTATTATTTATTGGAAAGCTCTCTTACAGAGAGCTTTCCAATAAATGATCATATATAAAGAATTTAGTTATGTTGAAGCATACGGAAATTGAACAGGCTTATATCCAATTCTAACATAAGAAATTGCACTGGTCATTATATGACAGGCACAACTGAATCAGTGTCTGTCAGTCATTCAAGTTGAGTCAGTCAGTGACCATGACAGGCTGCCTTATTTGCAGGCTTGCAGGAATACCACAACGAATGGTCATGGGCCATTGTGAGCTCAGTTGATATGATTCTGTGCCAAAGACCTCTGATCAGCCCCCCACCGAGTAGGCTTCAGAAAATTTAGAATTTTCAGGCCTAGTACTGTTCTTTGTGGTGGATCGTCTAGCCCTAACTGTTCTCCACCATGCCAACTGAGCTAACATCAATTTGGGATTGTCGTTAGCCAAGTTTGTGTGGTGGCAAAACATTTAGGCCAGCTACTAACTATAGGCAGCCGCAATTCAGTGTTTTAGCCCCGGCTGATCCCTGTCGGGGCCCGGGGGTGACTTCAAAAAACTACTGAGTTTTCAATTTAGTCCTACGACCTTATTATTTATTTATTTATTTATTTATTTATTGGTGTTTAAGGTCACATAATTATGTGGCTAATCGTGACCGCAACATGGAGATAAAGTCAAGTTTAGTCTATCATTTATAACCATGTTGTCCATTTTAGAGGACAAACTCAAATGTTTAATAAACGAAACAAATTGTGTGAATATTTATTAATTTCACATTGCTCAAATATTGCACAGAATGTAATTTATTTTCACTTTATATATAATTACCAATCTTTGTGGAGCCAAAAATCATGGTGCACAAACATAACCCTTTGTCTAACATGGTAGAAACAAAATTCCAAAAATTTAACCAATATAAGGCTAACCCAGCCTGAAATATCTGAATGTTCTCAATAAAATCATACAAATTTAAATATGGATATTATTGGAATTGACTCAACAAGCTGGTTTCAATGATATCCATATTTATATCTTCTTTAATTGATCAAAAAACAGTTACACCAATTTGCAAATTAAATTTCTTCTTTTTTTTTTTTTAAAAAACAGGTACTGTACTGACCTGTGTCGAAGCCCATATTCATGATTAATCCCTCCCCCCCCCCCCCCCAAGTTTCAAATTGGATGAAAGTTGTTTGAGACAAGACGTCAAATTTATAGGCATCAAGATTCAAATGGAAAAACAGTTGACTTATTGCAACCCTGTACTTACCAAATAGAACTGTAATACTGTATTATGTATTGGAGTTGAGGTTTTCGTGTTGTTAAATTCGTCTTTTGTGTAATACATTATGTCTGTGTTTAGTGTAATAAGTCTTTATTAAAAAATTATATATCCCAAGCAAAATTGTCTTGTTTATTTTTTGTCGACCTCGTTTTTGGAAGCTGTCACTTGTTTCAAATGAGTGTGCAGGCTGCTGTCAATAGTTGTCTGAAGCACGCCCACAACATATAGTTTTCACAGTGGTTGAATATCATCAGAAAGATACTGATTGAACACTGCCACTTTCGAGCGGTGCACAACTCATTGTGAAAGAACACTGCCACTTTTGAGCGTGCACAACTCACTGTGAAAACGGGTGTTCAGATATTAATGAGAAAGTGGTAATTAAAAATAAAAAATAATTACAACTCTGGTATTTGAGAATTATATAACAATATAACCAGGGATATGATTTATGACTTATTGGTTCAATAAAACATGCTCATTTATCATTTCATCATGCTCTGCAACATGTGAAGTTATGACTTTCAGTGTAAAATAAATTTTTTGAATTTTGACAAGGGAGGCAACTATTTTGTTATTCATATTCCGCTATGTAAATTTTTATCTGGTCTTCATATTATGATTTTTTTTATTGATTTTGTGTGAAGCTATATTTTGTTTTATTCGTAATAAATGTACATATTTAAAAAAAACAGCTATTTTTAAACAGTCTATGTTTGTCTGTTTTCAAGGGGGTGGTTTGCAGTGTTGATTGACATACTTACGTCCATTTCTGGCTTCGAGAACAACCTGTACAAAAAATGAAAACAATACCGCATGGTTTTCTGTTTGTTTTATTCATTAAATTGAGGATTAAAACCCCAAATCTGAAAATGAAACGTATGTACAAGATAATTATGAGAATTTTTAAAGCAAATTCTATAAAATTGGTGGGCGGTTTCCAAAGAAACGTAACATACCCAGTGGATACTTGTCTTATATCCCCAATTTCCGACGCATCCCAACGCGACTTGCAAGCACTATTAGTTACATTACTCGTCCCGAAGCCCTACTGCTCATAGGCACTCTCCAATATGAATTGTTACAAAGAAAATCTATACAGACTGAGTAATTTCACTTAAAAAAGGTAATATGGAGGAAATAAGAGGCATTTAAAATGTGGGTCATGCACTTAGGCCCAAATATGAACTTCCTGCACTCTACCCATTAACACAGGAAGAACAGAATATAACGATTTTGTCTTGATCCCTTTACATTATTTCAGGTGGAACACAATACCAGGGACATAAACAAAACAAGAGGCTCCAAGGGGCCCGAGGCACTCACCTGACACAGGACAATGGGTTTTTAAATATTTATTTATTGATTGGTGTTTAAGGTCACATATTTATGTACAATGGCTAATCATGACCGCAACATGGAGATAAAGTCAAGTTTAGTCAATCGTTTATACCCATGTTGCCAATTTTAGAGGACTTCCACCCTAAGCATTGGTGACTGGGTCCTATTTTACCAGTAATACAGAACTTGTTGACCATAGTAAACAAGCACTGCCTCACTTCCCGGGGTTCCCACAGGTTTCTTTTTTTCTCACAAATAGATTTGGCCAACTTAAAACTAATTAATGAACATGGTTTCATCAAAATTGTCACATTGAACTGACATGGAAAAAAGATCAGACTCTCAGAGATATAATACAAAGTGAAGAGATTAATATAATTTACCTATTTTTAGTGTGGCAGTGGGAAATTATTTTTCTCTGTTGGTCATTGGTAAACATTAGAATACATGATCTAGATAAGAGATCATTTATTTAATCACTTTAAGGTCAAATGTATCAGTTTAGTATTAGTACATACCAAATGATTACAATTGACCCTTTACTTTTAATGGTGGTGGATTCTCCCAAAGAGAAATGCTCTGCAAATTTCTGAGGTAGAATATCCTAGATTGTGCTTGCAAAATGTTCCCATTATATAAACAGTTCTGATCTCTTGTTGTATGCCAGTTGTATTTAGGTTTTGAAATCAAATCAAATCATGGCTGCCATAAAGCAGCCATGATATATCAACCAATACTTCATAGATTTTTAGTTCAAATCGGCAGACTTACCAGAGTAAATAAGCATTATTGCTTCCCTTCCCTTGACCTGTTTAATTGCATCTAAATTACTAGTAGGAGTACCCACCCTTCATCGTCCATACCAATTTTCATTAAGATTGGTCCAATGACAATAGACAAATTACCTAGAAGTGTTTTCTAGTCAAGTCTTGGCAGCGACTTGACTAGAAATCACTGCTACATGTAAGCCACTGGATGTGTGCTTGCTGTGGTCAGGTGTCAATTTAGAGCAACTGTCTTGGCCCTTAAGGGTTAAGAGTTTAAACTGCACCGTAGGTGCAAGTTTTGTTTCTTTGCCGAACATATTTTTCTAAGGCAATTTTAAAGGAAATTTTGCTGTAGAAAACAGCTTCTTCTACAGCAATGATTGGCGTAGACAAATTTTGAGGGGTGTAATGAATATAAAAAATCCTAAGAGGCAAGTTTGTAGTACATGTATATTTAAATTTAGCATTTGATTCCATTTCTGGGTATACATTGCACTTTCCAAGCAATAATATATAAGTTAGGGTATTATTGTAACAAAATCAAAGGAATATTGTGATTGCTGAACATTTATTTACAACCAAATATGCTAGTACTTGTAGGTTGTGAATAGATGATGTACATGGGGAAATGTATTTATTTCAGTACTGGTACTTTTTATGAAAGAGAATTCCAATAAATTGTCAAATCGATATGATAAACATTAAACATTGGTTATTCATATGGTTATTGAAAGATCTACAATATTTTAATGCCCATGAATTTTTCTACCTCACTGGAGCTACAATTTAATGGCCATTAAAAACCGTTCTGGGTGATTTATTTTATTTAAAATGGTTTAATGGCCATTAATTCTTTTGAAATCTATGATTGTCAACATGGGTTTGCTTAATGCCCATTAAAAATGCTTTATGACAGTATGATGGCCATTAATTTATCTAATCTTATTTAATGGCCATGAGTTTAAAACCCAATCATGGCCATTAAACAAAGTCATTACAGATTTTAATGGGTGTTAATGGGCATGAAAATTATGAAGACCATATTTAATGGCAAATTTAATGGCCAAACATGAAAATGACCATTAAATTGAGCAATTTTAATGGTTTCATTACCCAGCCATTACTTTTTTCATTACAAGAATTAATGGGTAAAAATAATGGTTTTTGATATTTTAAAGGGTTTTTAATGGGTTTTTAATGGGTTGCTTGTCCAGTAGTGTCTATATTAGAATTCCAAATGGTATCAAGCATCAATTTGCACCACCGGTTGTCAGGCAGGTTTCTCAAGTAGTTAAAGTAACACAGTTTTCCCAAATCTACCCTGTCCTTGATTTTCATCCACCCAAGCTCCCCCCTTACTGCTTCCAAAGCTGCAGCATTACTCGACCCTGTTATCCATCTGCCGGCATCATTCTGGGTACTTTCCAACTTCTTAATAACGGTTTGGTTTAATGGAATCACGTCCGTGCCATACGTTATACTTGGTAAACCCACACTCTCCCACAGTGTTTTCCCCACAAAGACCTTGTTGAAACTATTTTTCCCTAAAAGTTTTAGTTGGTTCAGAATTCTTTTCCCCTTCAGAATCAGTTTGGCTGAGTAATTTCTGTACACCCCTCTTCCCGTTATATTTATGCTTACCCCTAGATACTCATACTCTCCCGTTTCTCCTACAGTGATTTGTTTGCTTTCCCCTTCGGGGATTGAGAACTCCCCCACTCTCCATCTCTTCGTCATATCTACCTTGCGTCCAACGGGTATTACCTTGCTTTTATTTTCATTTAGTTCGAGCTGCCAAGTGTTCCCATATCTACCAACAATTTCCAGCAATTTCTCTAGCCCCTGTTCAGTTCTAGACATTAACACCATGTCGACCGCAAAGAATAAGCCTGGTATCTTTATGTCTCCAACATTTACCCCCTCCGCACTCTGAATTAGTTCGTCCTCTAAATCTTTAACATACAATGCAAACAAAATCGGTGAAAAGATACACCCCTGCTTGAGGCCTATATCCATAGGGACTCGTTTTGTAGTGATACTCCCTAGACTGAGTTGGCTTTGCACATCTGTATACAGTGCTTTCATGATTCCCACAAAGTCACCCCCAAGTCCGATGCCCTCGAGCTTTCGCCACATACCTTCCCTCCACACTCGGTCGTACGCTTTTTTCACATCTAGAAATGCCAGAAACATCTTTTTCTTTTCAGCCTTTGTTGATTCTATCAGTTGGGTGAGTGTAAATAGGTGATCAGTGACTCTTCGTCCTTTCCTGAAACCATTTTGAATTTCTCCTAAAAAACCTTTCTCTTCAATAACTTCCTCTAGTCTACCGTATATGACCTTACAGAATACTTTTCCGATGTTACTACTAACTGATATCCCCCTATAGTTATCTAAAACTTCCTTATCCCCCTTTTTGTGTATGAACGACACCTTACTTTCCCTCCACTCTCTGGGGACCTCTTGCTTTCGCAGAGCCAGGTTGAAAAGGTTTGTCAGGAATTCAATAAGTGCCTCCCCTCCATTTTTGAGGAATTCGTTCGGAATTTCATCAGTCCCTCCCGCTTTACCATTTTTTAATTTCGAGACCACGTTCCGCACTTCTTCTGCCGTTATTTCGCTACATACACGATTGGATAGGTTCTCCTCCACCAGTGTATTTCTTTTTGGTGGGGACCCACTGCCCCATCGCCTATCGTTTATCTTTTCCCAGTGCTTGACTAACTCTGAAGCGATAGGGTTCTGGAGAATATGAACTGGCACGGAAAAAGGTGAATGAGATGAAGAATAATAATAGGAAGGAGCGCAATTGCAGTCTTGCCAGAACAATAAAGAAAACGGGGGGTTCAAGCTCAAACGTATTTTGGAACTGGGTAAATAAACGGGGGAAAAGTAGTGTGCAGAGTATCAAAGTGGATGGGGAAAGTACAGAAGATAAAGGCCGTATCGCTTCAGAGTTAGTCAAGCACTGGGAAAAGATAAAGAAGAGTCACTGATCACCTATTTACACTCACCCAACTGATAGAATCAACAAAGGCTGAAAAGAAAAAGATGTTTCTGGCATTTCTAGATGTGAAAAAAGCGTACGACCGAGTGTGGAGGGAAGGTATGTGGCGAAAGCTCGAGGGCATCGGACTGGGGGGGGGGGTGACTTTTTGCCCAGACTATTTCGTTGGATACTGGAATCTGAGTCCTTGCTTCTGTGAGATCTGTAATCAATGAGGCCTGTAATTCCTCTTTAGCGTAGATGCCAACACCCCCACCCCATTTCTGACCCTCAGTTCGCCCAGCTCCTATCCACACGCAACCCTTCATCTGATCAACCCGCTCATCCCGTCGTATCCACGTATCACTTAGAACCATTATATCGAAGTCTCCTTCGTCCATCATTGTTGATATTTCGCTTACTTTCTTGTGCAGACCCTGGATGTTTCGCTACATACACGATTGGATAGGTTCTCCTCCACCAGTGTATTTCTTTTTGGTGGGGACCCACTGCCCCATCGCCTATCGTTTATCTTTTCCCAGTGCTTGACTAACTCTGAAGCGATACGGCCTTTATCTTCTGTACTTTCCCCATCCACTTTGATACTCTGCACACTACTTTTCCCCCGTTTATTTACCCAGTTCCAAAATACGTTTGAGCTTGAACCCCCCGTTTTCTTTATTGTTCTGGCAAGACTGCAATTGCGCTCCTTCCCATTATTATTCTTTATCTCATTCACCTTTTTCCGTGCCAGTTCATATTCTCCTTTCATTAGTCTCATGTCATTGTTATCCACCCCTTTAAGCTTCCTACTTCTTCTGCAAGCAGCGCATTTTACCTTCCTTTCTTTTATAGCCTTTTTTAGTCCCTCGTTAACCCTGTATCCAAGCTCTCTCGTTGAGACCCTCACCCTTCCTATACAATCCTTCCCTGCCTCTGTTAGGCTATTTACTATGCCATCTGAAATACTCTGGACATTTGCATCCCTAGGTATACATTCAAGATTTGGTTTTAGTTTTTCCCGAAACTGCTTCCAGTCGGCTCCTTGTTTTAGTCCCCAAACATCCTTGAAGGTATTTCTGTCTCTATTCGTCTTTTTGCCCTTAATCTTAACTGTTATCAGGTTGTGATCACTACCCAAGTCATTTTTTCCCTCGTCATCTATTTCTACATCTATAACCTCCCTCCATACGCTAATGTCAGTGAGTATATAATGAATTATTGTTTTCTTATCGTTCCTCTTCCAGGTCCATTTACCCTTACATTTCGCATCCCTGTTCAGGATCTTTAAACCAAGCTCTTTTGATAGGTCCAACATCTTCCTCCCATTCGTGTTAATTTTCCTATCACCTCCCTGTATGCCCTCCTCCTTATCCCCGATGTGCCCATTGAAGTCCCCCATTAGGACAATACTGAACCCTCTGCTTTCAAGCTCTGTGATATTTGATCTATATTGAATCATTCCACTCAGGCTTACTTACCTCCACTGCTAAGTATACAACACCAACGGCAACACTCCTGCTTCCTAACTTGATTTTTGCCCAGACTATTTCGTTGGATACTGGAATCTGAGTCCTTGCTTCTGTGAGATCTGTAATCAATGAGGGCTGTAATTCCTCTTTAGCGTAGATGCCAACACCCCCACCCCGTTTCTGACCCTCAGTTCGCCCAGCTCCTATCCACACGCAACCCTTCATCTGATCAACCCGCTCATCCCGTCGTATCCACGTATCACTTAGAACCATTATATCGAAGTCTCCTTCGTCCATCATTGTTGATATTTCGCTTACTTTCTTGTGCAGACCCTGGATGAATGCAGTACCCAAACTTAATGAATCTTTGTTTTTTGTCATCACTGGCACATTATTATAACCCTGGTATGTCCCTGTGTTGTGCATGTTTGTTGTTCTTCCTATGTTCCCAGCATTTGTGCCCCTCTGGGTTATCGGCTGTGGTCCCCTACCCCCCTTTTCTCCAAAAAAGGCCGAGCCACCTGTAAAATTTTTTGGCCCAACAGGTCTGTACCCATCCTACTTAAATGCAATCCGTCTCGCCCATACAACTCTCCTTGTCCCCAGAATGAATCCCAGTGGTCAATGAAATGTATTCCCAAGTCTTTGCAGTGCTCTTCCAGCTCCTCGTTTAGTGCCATAATCCGCGAGTTCCTCTCATTCCCACCACCCATAACGGGGAGCACCCCTGAAACGATGATCCGAGCATTCCTGCTAAGTAGCTTACTAATTAGGTCCTTGTATGTGTCCACCAAACGAACTGATTTCCTCTCCCTGATGTTATTGGACCCCACATGTAATACCACTACTGGATCAGGCCCCGACCCAGCTACAATACCGTCCACTCTATCCCTCAGGTCCTCCACTTTAGCCCCCGGAAAGCACAGAACTGTTCTATTTTTACTGTCCAGACCACAGACAACCTTGTCGATCCCCCGAACTATGCTACTTCCCGCAACCACCAACTTACTTTTGGCCCTCGCCCTATTTATCTCCTCTAGTCTCCTATTGTTTACAGCGTCCTCTCCCTCTCCAACAGCCCCACTCAGAATCAATACCGGTATCGGTATCTTTGACCTAGGATTACTCCTATCCTTGTCCCTCCGTCTCTTTCCAGGCCCTGAACTACGTGGACTACTCCCCTGGTCTTCTCCTGGATCCCTCTTCCTTTTTCCTGGCCTAGACCCCAAGCTACTATCTGTTGCGACTACCTCCATCACCTCCTCTGTCTCTTCCGAATCGAGCACATCAAATCTGTTTCTGGTGCTGCACTCCCCACTGCCTTTGGACTTTACACCCCTATCTACCTGCTTCTCTGGCCCCCCTTTCCTACCACTTTTGATAGTCCACGCCAAATGCTTTACAGCATTGCTCCGGCCTGGGCCCCCCTCATCTGTCCTACGTACTTTTCTAGCAGCCCCCACCTCATCACCTACCTCATTCACATCAAAGGTTCTACCCCCATGTTTCCTCTTGGAACCACCGACAACCACCCATCCTTCTCAGAAAGCTACTTTCACAGGCGTAACTCCAGACAGCCCTGCCCTACCAAGTTTTCCCTTCAGCTCAGCAATCTCCCCCTCAAACTTAACAATTGTCTCAAGTAGGCGGAGGATTTCCTGACAGTTTGCACATACCTCTCCATATCCCATCGAACGACAGTCCCCATACATCATAGAACACTGTTTACAAACTTCAAGCCCAATATCGCCATCGGTGGCCCCACCAACCCGGCTCTGACCGACACCCCCAGTGACCTCTGTCTGCACACCAATACTTACCCCGTTGGCACCGTTGACCTGGACCGCGATATTACACGTATTTACCTCCATACTTACCTCCGTCTGAACAGACTTGCTCGCCATCATCAAGACAAAATTACGCGATCGGACAGGGAAAACTGTAAACACGTGACAAAAGGCAACACGACGAACCGTTCGACAACTTAGCGCTCACAGTTTTATTTAAGACCTCCTAACTTTGTCCCAGTTACTATACTAAACTAACTCCCCACAAAGTTGAATAAAATAACCTGAAAATGAAATATATATGATTAGTAAACAATAAAAATACTTAATTTCGATTCGTAACCAAGGAGACTTCTTCTGTATACTTGCGGATCGAACATACACTATGTGTATTGTGTATATTTTTATATGCTTTTAAAAATTTATGTTTCATATAATTTCTTGTTGTCTTAGTTTGTTACCTAATTTTGATATGCTTTATATTTTTGTGTGATTGAAATGAATATGGATTGAATTTGAAATAACAATAGATGTTTGTCTTTAAATCAGAGTTAGTGTCTTTATTGTGCATTTTTCACAGGTTAGTCCATTAGAATAATGGGTAACTTGATGGATCAGCTGTACACTAAAGCGTGAATGTTGTTGTTTTAAGCTGTCTAAGTTATGTGATTATGTTCAGTCTGGCACTAATTTGAAAAGATAAAAGTGGAATTTTCCTCAAAAGTTGTTATATGTACCAATATAGAAAACATTTATATAATAGTCAGAAATTGGAAGCATGAAAGTACAGAGGAAAACAGAAACAGGAAGTTGAAATACTACAGAGAAATGTGTACTGATACTGATGCTCAAAATTCTGATCTGAAAATACTGCCCAGGGAAATTTTGTTTGACCGGGCAGAATTTTTGTTGTTGTTTTGTGAATGGTTATTAAAAAGTTTGGCGGGGCAGAAATTTAATGACATGGGCAGTGTCTGAAAACATAAACTTTTTTTTTAATGGCCTTATTACAAGATTTTTATTCAACACAAGCTTGCTCTATACCCTATATGTAATTAACAACTTTGTTCTGAAGGTATGTTAAGTGGTTTTGTATTCGAAAATTATATTCAGTTAACAGTGTTATCCTATAAAAAGATATCCAGTTAAGTGGGAGTGCAGTTGCTCAGTGACTATGGCATTGGACTTCAAAAGGTTCACGGTTCAATCCCCGCCTGAGGTAACTGCATTGTGTTCTTGGTCAAGACTTTTAATCTGATTGCCTATGTGGGAGCACCATGGAACTGTGTACTAAGGCATACTGAACTTCGATGATACACTTGTCTTCAGCCAGTGCTAACCCTGCTTGTGTGGAGTTAGATGTTCAGTAGTCTGACAGTTGCTCACCACTGCCTGGTGGTTCTCTCTGGGTACTCTGGCTTTCTCCACCCATAAAACTCTCTGATCTGAGGTGACCCTGGATGTCAAAAGCATCATTAATCCCCAGTGAATAAAAAAAAGTCCAATTCAGTGGACTCACCTGTATTGTATTTTATGATCCATCCTCTCTGGAACTCAAGGTTCAAAGGGTCAAGTCACCTTCATCTTAGACTTAACATTTTGAGTAAAGATTTGAATCTTCTGAGTTCAATTTTGAACTTCAGTTTTTTTTTCAAAATAGATGACTTGAATAAAATTCAGTTGTGAGAGAGGTGATACTATTTGTATCACCTCTCTCACAACTGAATTTTATTCAAGTATCAAACTAAATTTGACTCATACTTGAGTCAAACTAAATTTTCTGGGGAAATATGGAGCCCAGGAACACAGTTGAAATCTGTACTTATAAATGTAAAACATTTTGTCTTATCTTTGATGCCTGTGCATTTCACAACTTTTGAAGACAAGGAGTTCAAATTTGACAGCTGGGGTAATTTTGCCCTGAAAGTCACATATGATGTGTTTCGGCCATCTCTAGTCATGCCTTTATGGGGGTTTATCCCCTTTTGGGGCATTTTTATTACTCAGGCACTCTGATCATTCACAATAACTTCCCATACAATGCTAGTTATTTACTGAGCATCCTATGTAGACCCAAAGGAAAACAGGAAGAAACTACTACACTTATTTTGTTCATCTCCATGGGTAACATGAAGAAATGTCACATTGATTTTTGATGGGAAAATCTGTTCCAATGATTCACATCTGACGTCTAGTGCAACTTCCCATTATTTGGCCACTTAATCAGTAAAAGCCTGATTCCGGATTTGAACACTTTTTACTGTAACAGAGCAGGTGCACCAACATGCAGTCTCTGGACTAATTCACAAGTTCTTTTGGCAGGTGTTTTAGGCAAGTCTTGGCTGCCTATAGAGGCAGCCAAGACTTGGTTAAAAACAGCTGCAAAGCCACAGGATGTAGGCTGTCAAAGTGTAGCTAAACTGAATACAAATCGCCAGTCCTTAAGGGTTAATGTATAAAACAAGTTTTAAAAAAGAAATTTTATTCAACTGGTTGAGTCTGGACACCCACTTTTAGACTCAATTTAAATGTATTATTACCACAATTAAAAGGTTTCATTTTCTGTGGACTTTTTATTCTTATGGATTTGGTATGTTACATATTATTGGAGAGTGCCTAATGCCACTCTCCAATCGATTGTAACAAAACTAATTCTGGGTTCATGTGGGGCCTTGGACTCAAGGAATGGCTTTGAATTTAACTAAGAGTTAAATGTGACAGGAAACCATGAAATATCTTGAATATTCATGAAATAAAAATGCAGAGGAAGCACATGATCAGAAGTATATAGTTTATATGCCAGAGTTTGTCAAGGCATACTCCTATCTAATCTAGTCATTACTCCCTCTTCCCACTTCACTTATAGGGAAGTTGGCAGAGGTGGGGGTAATAACTACAGGTCCAAGTTAGGACTAATGTAGGCAGGGTCTTGAAAATCCTTGAATTTGGCTGTTGAAAATGCTGAAATATATCAAGAAATGGTCTTGAATAGCCTTGAATTGTATCAGTCCTGCAATCTTTTTAAATGAAAAAGAGTTCTGACTCTCAAAAATATTTTAAGCACTCTATCTGTGTGACTCGTCTGTGATGTTGTTTCAAATAAAATTTTCCAATTAATGTCAACTTTGTCTTCAATCTTCTCATGTTAGTGTTATAAGCAGCATTTATGATTCTCCATATTTATCTGGTGCCATTTTTTAGCTAACCAGTTGTTTTTTGTGCTAAATGATATAAAAGTTCAAAATAAAGCAAACAATTTCATGGATTTTAAGGACCCCTGTCCCTCAAATCTAGCTGTCATTTTCTTGGCAGTATTCTTAGAAATGGTTGGATGAGGTATATGCCCCAATCTTCTGAAAAAATGCATTAACATAGGTGGAAATTTTTATTTTGCAGATTTGTGACCCACCACCCATTCCTGGATATTTTTTCCATGACATTTTTGGGACCCACCCACTTCTTATACATTTTTTATATACAAAACTTTGGCACTGGAACACCAACTCGGGATAACTTTTGTTAATAATGCTTCTAAATGGGCCTTTGTGGTCAATTGGTGACATTCTGTTACTGTTTGGGTCACAAAAGATGCCATTACAGTGAAAAAGGGGGAAAAAATGCATTAGCTGTTTACCCCCCAACCCTGCTTCTAGTAACTGACTGGTCATTTATTCTATATCCTGTTTGACAGAGCTTATGGAGCTTATATTGGATCTACCAGAGGTCAAACAGATCTGTAAATATGAGGACTTCAGTGGTTGTCCAAGTAGTTCTTCAGTAAAGTACAAGATGTTTTTTTATTCAATCAAGAGGAGTTTCCTCAGTGACATATATGCAATTAGCAGGTCAACTAGGTATTGGAGATTAAGAAATGGTTAAGTATTTGCAAATTATATGCAATTAACAAGATTATTCAAGAAATACCTGATTAAGTGGGTCCCATTATAATGATACTGAGTGACATTTTTTTCATTCATTTTAGTTACAATGGCCACCAGTTACTGACAGAGAAGATGTGAGTGAAGCATCTATTATTTACAGATTCTCATATATACCAGCTGGATTATTTAACAGAGCTCAGGTGAGGAATTTTATCTCATTTAGTGGTTTGATGTTAACCGGTAGAGTGCTGGAAGCCCATATTGGGACTTTATTATGAAGTGCAGGCACCTCAACTTAAAGGCTTCATTTTCAGTGATATGATTCATATTATCTTTGAAGTGAAATGTTTTAGTCTGTAAGTATTTGCCTTGTTAAAATTTATAAGAAAGTGCCCAAAAGCACTCTCCCATAAATTACAACAAAGTGGAGAACAAATTTTTATAGCCAAAAATAATTCAACACTCTACCAGTTAATGATGGGGTCTTCAAAAAGTACTGGCTGCTCATTTCTTTCCAACCTTCCACACCTCTTGTAGCCCTGCAAACACCCTATGTTTATTTGGAGCAAAATTCTAAATTTATAAATTCCCCAAAGTTCCGACCTTACTCTTGAATACCAGTAGACTATAAGAATAGACTGTCAAAAGAAAATAAAAAGTACACCAAACCAGGCTATCAGGTGTGGGAAAAGATAGAACTAATTAGGCCACACAAAGTAGATCTGTTTCTCAGGCCATTATTTGTAAAATTGCATGCGGGCGACCGGTTTTTTATTTTATTTTTTATTTCAGTAATTACTTCTTTGCCATCAAAAGTTGATGTTCTTGGTTCAAGTTTTAGGCCTCATAATCTACAGAATAGCATGGGTGGTGGTGTATTTCATCCCTTGAGTGCAAGAAGGCTTTGCAATGCTAAAGCATTGCAAAGCCTTCTTGCACTCAAGGGACAAATTCATCAATATTTTTAACTTGGGTAAAATATCAGACATAAACCATTTAATTTTTATTTTTTTAAAGTTTAAATTGGTTATAAAAAGAGAGCATGCGGCAGCCAAAAGGACCATGCGGGAGGGCCTGAGAAACAGATTTTTTATTTTTTTTAGGCCTTAGAACTGAATTTAGAGTTCAGAAAATATACCTGACTGTCAGTTTTTACATCCTGTAGCCATTTTTATTTTCCATGCCCATGATAAGTTGGATGTTTGATATTCTTTACAAACTTTGCTGGAAAGTACCTTTTAGCTTTTAGTGAAAAAAATGTATTCTATGTCCTGCATGATGCTAAAATAGGCAAGAAGCCTTGTAGATGTCTTGGAAGAAAGGTTCTGCCATAAGGCCTCACAAAGTAGACCTTTGTTTCTCAGGCCATTTTTTTTTAAAAATTGCATGTGGGCAGACTTTTTTTAGTTGATTTTTCATTTTTGTAATTATTTCTTTGCCAACAAAAGTTCATGTTCTTGATTTGTTTTATGTTTTTTGCCTCGTAATCTCCAGAATAGAATGGGTGTATGTGTGTGTGTGTGTGTGGGGAGGGGGGGGGGGGGGTGTATTTCGACCCTTGAGTGCAAGGATGCTTTGCACAGCCAAAAACAGGCTTGGTCATCTTACACGCCATGTTTACATTCTGTGGAACCTAGACAGTCTTAGTGGATGTTCACCCTTATGTAAGAGTTTGATATAAACTTAGTCATCATTTAAGGAGAATTGAATAAGAAGGTTGTAGATTCTAAGATTCTGACTTAACCCTTTACCCAGTGCACAGCAATTTTTTTATGTGATTTTTTTCAATTTTATTAAAAAATGTCAACAAAACCATTCCATGCAACCACCCATCATTAGGATGAGCTCATGCCATCGAGGGTACACATGATATAGGTGTTTTGAAATATTTTGAAGATTATTTTATTCAACTTCTCAATTTGAAAATTACATGGGCAAATGCGACTGAGGCCGATTCATTGGGTGAAAGGGTAAAACACATTTAAAAGAAGACATTCCTTGATTCTCACTTCTTAGTGTGTTTGTGAAATTTGGAAGATGTATCTTTCACAGTTACTGAAAGATACTTGTCTCTAAATTTTTTATGAAAGAAATTTGCTCAAGTTTAAAGCTATTTGATCACATTTACAAGCTACTTGCATGTTATTGACAGTTTCAATAAAATTGCTTGCTATTCTGTTACACATGGGTCCAAACTGCCCAACATGATTATGCCCCTGGCTACTGTAAAAACCTGTTGGATACTTGTACAAGGTGGTAAAGATATATATAATACCTGTAATCCAGTCTGTAAAGCCAGTGTAACATTGTGATGAGAAAATAAGATTTTTATACTGTACCAATGACCCAGACTTAGCTGGTGCTAACTCCAACAAAACCAGGGCCAAACACAAATTTTGCCCCCCAATCCCCAAAATTTGCATCCAAAACAAAAAGAAATCATGTCCTAAAGGACCTCCATAGTACGCCTCTACTGCGCATGCGCAGTGACGCAGTCGTCCCGAAATTGGCGCCAATTATCATTCTCTGTTTGGCCCTTCATCAGTCAACATCTCACTGATCTTTGTGCTTGTAAATCTCAGTTTAAAGGATGCCAGACACGTAATTTTTGGAGAAAATGTGATTCTAAGGAGGATAGAAGGAGGAGAGGAAAAAGAAGTGGCAAAAAATAATCAGGGCTGTACTTAAAATTTTTTGATGAAATTATGTTAAGTTGCCTATTTTCGAGGCATGGGCCTCTTGTTGTCATTCTTGCTAATTGTTGCACTGCTTATTCAGTGTTTCCTCTCCCCTAGCCTTCTAAAGTCCCCCCTGGCAATTCTCCCATGCTTTTGGCATATTTTTGAGAAGTTTCATTTCTAAAATTTCCTGGGAGAGTTGCTTGGTTACAGAATGTTTTCTGTTATTTTCCCCATAGTTACGTTTTCACCCATGGGTGTATAACGTTTGTGTTCTGCATCTTCCATCTGATGTTCTACAGATTCTCCCCTGGGAGTCTCTGTTTTGCATCAGATAGAGTGTGATTGATGACTGATTCCGGGCCAGTTTTTTCAGTGCCTGGAGTCATGTTTTCTAGTGTGTTTACACTGTTTGTTTTCATTGGCAACAGCCTTTTTTGAGGGGGGCTGTTTGCCTTTGTGGTAGTTTATCTCATTATAAGATACATTTATATTATCCGAAAGTGTCTCATTAATTATTTTATATAAATTTAAAATTTTTGACCACACTTTGCCAACGGATCCATCGGGGCTCAACGTTACTTTTCAGCAACTTGGGCTTTTCTGAAAAAATATTTTTTCAAAATTATTTTGTTTTGCAATTGTTTTTTCATTTATTAATGGATCATGTTATTATGTATCTTTGTGTCAGGGGTTTTTGCGAGTAACTAGGACTTATTGTTGTTCTTTCACAATGAAGGGACATTGTTCAAATTGTAATAGGAAGAAATCTTCCTCTGACTTTCATGATCATTGTATTAATTGTAGTCAGTGTTCTCGCATTAATCCCTGTCCTATATGTGAACATTGGGATGAGAAACATTGGAAACGTGTGTCACGATATGTTGTTTCTGGAGAAAGAGCGATGCCGGCTCTTTCTCCACAAGGTCACTCTACTCTCTCAGTTTCTATTTCAGAGGAACCAGAACAGGGTGATGTTTCCATGTTATCTTCTTCAAGTGTGCGTCCGTCGTCACAAATGAATTCAGAGCTAGCGGCAAAAGTGCTCATGGAGATTAGACAAATGTCGTCCGCTAGCTCGCCCGGTGTAGCGTCCATTCACCGAATGGTTCGGCAGCCGGGTTCGTCCGATGCGGTCCAAGAGGAAATTTTGGGTGATGCGAGCACTATAAACATAATAGATGCACACCCAGTGACGGCGGATAGTAAACGAGAACGGAGGAAGCCTTTTAGTCCGGTTCCTAGCTCGTCCAGGTCCAGCCGGGCCGCGAGCGAGAGAGGTCCCTCTCTCGTAGAACAACATCTGGGACCAGATGTTGTGGTACAAAATGTGTCTTTAGCGGAGCATACGTCCGTCGCTCGGGACGCTCCGTTGTATAAGCAGTCCGCAGAGACTGTTAAGGCTTCCTCTTCTCGTCAGCGCACATGACCGCACCTTGGCTGCGTGACCGCCGATATTTTACCAGCTTTGCCGATGAAGGATTCTTCGGCGACCAGGTCACACCATCCGGCAGCCAGGGATTCGAGACCGATGGACTCCGGACGTTCGCATAGGAAAAGTATGCGGGAGCCATCTGATGCGGAGCTGCCCTTGGCGAAGCAGCGAAAGACTGCGCCTCCGCAGGTCTCGACGTCGGACATTCTTGTGCAGATAGCACAGCTTATCGCAGCATCCCAGCAGCCGACAGAAATGGTGTCGGATCGAGAATTATCCGACGGCGCTGGGTCGGTATGCTCCGCCGAAGCATCGGGGGCGGACGACCGGGAACATCGGGAGGTCCGACCGGATGGTGAAAGGGATACGGATGAATTGGAGCTATCCCTTTCGGAACAACATAAAGCTGCCGTGGACTTCATCCGGCACTTTCTCCCTCAAGTTGTTCCGTCGGGCCAGACTGCTGCGCTTCCGGACAAGAGAATTATAGTGTCATTGGACTCTGAATTTTTTGAGCGGTTCAGGGACATCGCTCCCGAGTTTCCGTCGCAGTCCAATAATGTTGCAAGAACATTTGAATTATTGAACGACGCTGTATTTAAACTTGCTTCCAGGACGGGGAAAGCAGGTTTCTTGTCCGCTAATACTCTTAACCTGCCTTTCATTAATGCAAGGAATAAATTCGATACGGCAGGACAGGGTATACCGAGAGTTCCTCTGCGTATGGACGACGAGGCGGAAGACTTAGAGCTATCATTACCGTCGTCAGCTTCTATTCCAACCACGGTGTTGGAAACAGCTATTGCGTCTAACAGAGCCAATTTAGATGCCTTATCTTACGCAGATCACCTTACTAAGGCGTTATCACTGCGCCTTCAAGGGGAAGAGTTTCAGGATATACAATCCTCTTTAAGACTTCTTTCAAGGGCAGTAGCTTATTCCACGTGTAACTCCGCCCTTTCAGTGGCAAATCTGGAGTTGGTTAGACGTGACGCAGCCCTAGCTACATCCACACTAGTGGATTCTAAGGTGAAGAACTCTCTTAGAGTCGCTTCGGTCTCAGGAGAACTTCTCTTTGATGGCAAGCTTTCCGCTATTTATGATAAAATTAAAAAGAAAGCTAATGACTCTCTGTTGTTCAGATCGGCTCCTAAAAAGTCGGATACAGCAGACACGAATAAGACAGGCACTTCTGGGTCTAATGCGCCCAAGAGAGGTTCCTATAGAGGTTCCGGTGCGTCCTCTTGGTCTTATTCGAGAGACCGTCAGGATAGCGACTCTCGTTCGGGACGTCCTTCAGGCCGGGACAATCGGTCGGATGCCCCGAGGCCGACAAGGCGAGGTGCGGGTCGTGGAAGACGTGGTTTCTCCTACCGCAGGCCTCGCAGGTCCAGGAGGTGATGGCTTAAACCTCTATCGCGTTCCGGTTGGCGGAAGGTTGTCGAGTTTTTCACAAGAGTGGGCGTCGATTACGGACGTCCCTTGGGTGAGAGGAGTGACTTCGGAAGGTCTAAAGATATCCTTCAAACGAAAGCCTCCATTAACTCGAAGTCCAAAGTGGACTCATCTTCCGTCAAATCCACAGAAAAGAGACGCTCTGTTATCAGAGGTGCAGTCTCTTTTAATGAAGAACGCGGTAGAGGTCGTAGAAAACCAGGAATCTCTGGGATTCTACAGCCATCTGTTTCTGGTTCCGAAACCAGACGGCTCGTTCCGTCCAGTCATAGATTTGAGCTGGATAAACAAGCTGATCGTCGCTCCGAAGTTTTATATGGAGACGATTCGATCGGTCAGAACGAGTATTCGGGTGAACGATTATGCAACGAGCATAGATCTCAAAGATGCGTACTTTCACGTCATGGTACATCCGACATTCCGAAAGTATCTACGCTTCGCAGTCCTAGGAGTGGTGTATCAGTTCCGGGCCATGTGCTTCGGATTGAATCTAGCACCCTGGGCTTTCACTCGGGTAATGAACTCGGTAATGATCTACTTCCGAGCTCATTCGTCTGCGGTAACGTCGGCCTACCTGGATGACATTCTTCAGAGGTACGGCAATGAGTTAACGCTTCAGAACGATGTTCAGAATCTTCTTCTATTGCTCCGACGTCTCGGTTTTATAGTAAACGAGCAGAAGTCGGATCTGGTGCCGTCCAAGTCATTCACTCATCTGGGAATGAGCTTCGAGACGCACAACAATCTCGTTCGTCTGCCGTTAACCAGAGCGAAATTAGTCAGTTGTTACGCTCGCTATTGTCTGCACGCAGACAAAGTCACGGCGAGAGAATTTATGAGTCTGATAGGTCTGTGTGGAGCCGCCGCAGATCTCATTCCGATGGGGCGGCTACGCACACGTCCTCTTCAAATTTTCCTGACTCAGAATTGGAGTGTGAAAATTCATTCGCTCGATGTAGACGTTCTCTTGTCAGATCAAGTGAAACAAGAGATTCAGACTTGGGCAAACATTCAGTGGTTAACTCAGGGAGTTCTGCTGCAGTTGCCGGATCCGAGTTTTACCGTTATGACAGATGCCAGTCAAACAGGTTGGGGTGCATCATTAATCCCAACGGATTCGAGATGCCAGGGTCTTTGGGATCCGCAATTCCTGTGCAAGCACATAAACATCAAGGAAATGATGTCAATTTGGCTTGCGTTACGTCACTGGATGGACATTATTCACGATGCTCATGTCCAAATCCTATCCGACAATACGACAGTAGTGGCGTATATACGGAATCAGGAAGGCACTCATTCAGTTCCGTTGTTCAATCTAACGGAAAGAATCCTTCTGTTTGCGTTAGAACATCACTTTCTTCTTTCGGTCCGTCACATACCGGGTCGTCTGAATGTGCTAGCAGACTCCCTTTCACGAAAGGATCGCTTGTTGCCGTCGGAGTGGACTCTCAACAAACAAGTATTCAATCAGATTTGCTACCAATGGGAACGGCCAATGATAGACTTATTTGCGACACATCTCAACAATCAGTTGCAGACGTATGTGTCTCCGTGTCCGGATCCAAGAGCATTTGCAGTAGACGCTCTGTCGATCCCTTGGGACGGAATGATAGGATATGCGTATCCTCCAGCGCTGTTAATTCAACAAGTATTGCTAAAGATAAAACAATCTCAATGCAAGATTCTGTTGGTAGCATCTCTGTCGCCACAGAGACCGTGGACAAATCTACTCAGGTGTCTGTTGTGGGACCTACCGCGGAAGCTTCCTCCACGAGAGGATCTTCTTTCGCAGGGGAAATCGCGCCAACTCCATCACAACCCGCAAGGTCTCAACCTTCACGTTTTTCCGTTGTGCGGTCCTTCTTGCATGGCAAGCACTTTACAGGACGAGCAGTGGACGCGATTTCTAACTGTAGGAGGACCTCCTCTTCGCTAAACTATGCGGCTAAGTGGAAGGTTTTTCGTCGTTGGTGTAGGGATCATTCTGTAGATATATTTGATCCCTCTATACCAGACATTGCAAACTTTCTAGTATACTTGTTTGACGAAATCAAACTGCAGCCTGTTACTATAAAGGGTTATAGATCTATGTTATCTGATACCTATGCACATCATGATAGTTTACAAATTGGATCTAATGTCTCTTTATCGAAATTGGTTAGAAACTTTTCGATAAATAGACCCAGAACTCTTAGATTAATTCCTAAGTGGAATTTAGCTTGGGTTCTCCTTAAATTGAAGGAAAAGCCATTTGAACCTCTTGGGACAGTAGATTTCAAATTCTTATCTTATAAGACAGCTTTTCTCTTAGCTTTCTCTTCTGCCAGAAGAGTCAGTGAGCTTCATGCACTATCGGTGGATGATTCTCATTATCGTAGTGTTGGGAACACTATCACCACTACTAATGTGGGTTTTTTAGCTAAGAATCAGGCTCCTAATAAATATCTGGAACCTATTGTTATTAAGGCTCTTCCGTCTTCAGACGGGCGTAGGCCTTTACTCTGTCCTGTTAGAGCACTACGTATCTATAAACAGAGATCTCAGTTTATCAGAAAGGGACGGAAACGTTTCTTTCTGTCTTTGATGCCTAATAGAAAGGACATTTCAGTCCATTCTATTGCTAGATGGATTCAGTTAACTATCCGTACTGTTTATGAAGATTTATCTTCTTCTCAGCAGTCTGTGCTTAAGATTTCTGCTCATGAAGTAAGAGCTCTTTCTACTTCCTGGGCTTATGCTAATAGTGTTGCTATTACAGATTTAATGAAGGCTGCTTATTGGTCTCAGCCATCCACATTTACGAATTTTTATCTCAGAAATATTGAGTCCATTTCTGGAGACCTGCATTGTTTAGGTCCGTTATCTGTTGCTCAGAATGTCGTCCACTAAACAGTTGCAACTATAGTTATGCAGGCTTTCTGTTCAGGCAGTGACTCCGTCCGGCTGCCCTCTTCGCTCTGGGCTATTTGACCCAGGGCAAGGGGAAGGGGGGGGGGGGGGGCGGGTGTTCCCTTAGGTCACCTGCTTTATAGTGAAAAGCAAGGGAATGCCTCCTCCAAGTCAGTATTTCTGAGTCGCTTCCGGGATGGTTTTAAAGTGTAATATTAATGTTTAAATTCATTCATGTCTTATTTTTAAAGTGTAGCTCGGTGTGAAGCATTTGTATATGTCAGGTGTCAAACGGGCTTTAATATACAATACTCGGACACTTTTAAATGATTATAAAGAGTCTCAATTCTCTGGACTACTTTATTTATTGGCTTGCTTTAAAAATAATTAGTATAAGGGTTATACTGGATGTTAATAGAGAACATGAATGTTATTGTGCTCAATTATTAAGGGTAGTGTATCTTTCTAATTTAATATTAAATAAGAAAGATACATGTAAAGCCTAATACTCCTTTTCTCCTTAAGGGGTTACCTCTTTACTATATAATTGAGCTTATTGGATTTTCCTCTATGTCCTAGGCCCTCCAGCCTGTTTACTATTCAGCTAAGTCTGGGTCATTGGTACAGTATAAAAATGTTAAAAAATTTATAGTAATTTATATATTTTTTATACTTACCAATGACCCAGACGGGGATGGCCCTCCCTGGAGTTGGGAACTCTTGCCTCCCCGCTGAGTACATAGCGCTGACCAGGCACTGCCAGTAAGAATGATAATTGGCGCCAATTTCGGGACGACTGCGTCACTGCGCATGCGCAGTAGAGGCGTACTATGGAGGTCCTTTAGGACATGATTTCTTTTTGTTTTGGATGCAAATTTTGGGGATTGGGGGGCAAAATTTGTGTTTGGCCCTGGTTGTGTTGGAGTTAGCACCAGCTAAGTCTGGGTCATTGGTAAGTATAAAAAATATATAAATTACTATAAATTTTTTAACATTTAGTTGAAATTATTTCACTAACAGATCACATATAATTTATTTTATTTGTTTTCAGGTAAGATTGTTCCAATTTTCAGATGGAAAAATTATTTGGAAGAGAGGTTCATTATTACAGAAGAACAACCATTCGGCTCTTATAACACAAAAAAGGTAAGCCAGTATACCACATAGGAATAGACTTTTAATGTTAAGTTTTAGTGCATTAGCTGGTTGAGTGCTCGAAGCCACAATAAGGGCTTTCATATTTATATTATTTATTTATTGGAGTTTAAGGTCACATACTTATGCACAATGGCTAATTGTGACCGTGACCGTGACAGTTTTATGGGTGGAGGAAGCCAGAGTACCTGGAGAGAACCATCGATCAGTAATGAGCAACTGTCAGCTCCTCGACATTCTAACTCTGTTCAAGCTCCGCTCAAGCAGGGTTACAGCAGTTAAAGACATGTGCACCATCGATGTGCAATATGCCTTAGTACATGGCGTCATCGTGCCCCCATGTAGGCAATCAGGATAAAGTGCCTTGCCCAAGGACACAATTTGGGTCGTCCCTGATGGGGATCGAACTCGGGATCTCTAGCATAGAAGTCCAACAGTCTACCACTGAGCCACCACGCTCCCTATCAGGGCTTTCAAAAAAAATGAGGGTACTAGAGCAAAAGCCAACATTTTCTTCTCTCATGTTTCATATTCATTTAAATGCAAATAATATAATTTTATACTGTACCAATGACCCAGACTTAGCTGGTGCTAACTCTTAAATATTTAGGGCCAAACACAAATGTTACCCCCAATCCCCAAAAGTTGCATCAAAAACTGAAAATTACATGTCCTATATGGTCCTCCATACTTTTACTCCACTGCACATGCGCAGTGTCAAGGAGGTCTCGAAATTGGCTCCAAAAGTCATTCTTTGTTTGGCTCTCAATTCAGTATCACCTCACTGATATTTGTGCTTGTAAATCTCAGTTTAAATGATGCCAGACGCAAAATTATGAGAGAAATGGTGGATATAAGAAGGAAATAGAAGGAGGAGAGGAAAAACAGTGGCAAGAAATGTTCAGGGCTGTAACTTATAATTATTTTATGAAATTATTTCATGTTGCCTATTTTCGAGGCATGACCCTGTTGTTGTCATTCTTGCTATAAATGTTCCATTGTTTGATAATTGTTTCCTCTCTCCGTTTCCTTTATTCCCCCTAGCTATTCTCCCATGCTTTTGGCTTATTTTTTTGTAGTGTTTATTACTAAAATTTTTTGGGAGTTTTGGCTTGGAAACAGAATTATTTTCTGTTTTTTCCCCATGTTTACATCCTCACCCTTGGGTGTTTAGGCGTTTTGGTCTGCATCTACCATCTGATCTTCTACAGTTTCTTCTTGGGAAGTCTCTGTTTTGCATCAGATAGTGTTTAAATTGGATACTGATTTCGGGCCATGTTCACCAGTGCCTGGAGTCATGTTTCTGGTTTGTTTACACTTTTTGTTTAGGTTGACAACAGTTACTTCTGATAGTGATTACTTGTCTTCTGCTTAGTTTAGTTCATAGCAAGATACATTAATATTGTCCGTATGTGTTACATTAATGTTTCAAAATGATTTAAAATTTTTGTCCACACTTAGGCTTTTTTGGGATCCATTTGGGCTCAGGATTCCCATTGGGAACTTGGGCTCTTCTGAAAAAATTTGTTCAAAATTTTTTTTCTTTTTGAATGATTTTTTTGCAATGTTATAATGGATTATTTTATTATGTATCTTTGTTTTCAAGGTTTAGTGTGAGTACTATGACTGTTTACTTTTTTCACTATGAAAGATTATTGTTCAAATTGTAATGGGAGGAAATCTTCCTCTGATTCTCATGATTTCTGTATTAATTGTAGTCAGTGTACTCGCACTAACCCTTGTTCAGTGTGTATCAACTGGGATGACAAACGTTGGACACGTGTGTCGCGGTATGTTGTTAGTGGGGAGAGGACCATGCCGGTCCACTCTCCGCAGGGTCACTAATTTTTCACTCTCTTTTTCTGAGGAACAAGAACAGGGCAATGTTTCTGTGATGTCGTCCAAGAGTGTGCTTCCGTCGTCACAAATGAAGAGCTAGCGGCAAAAGTGCTAATGCAGATACGCCAATTGTCTAAGAGGCCCCCAGGTAGGGTCGACGGTGTTGATGTCCGCTAGCTCGCCCGATGTTGTGACCATTCACCGAATGGCTCAGCACCCAGATTCATCCATTGCAGTCCAGGAAGGAGATTCGGGTGTTGCGAGCACTATAAACATACCATATAAACATAATCTGGCTCCTAGCTCGTCCTGGTCCATCCAGACCACGAACGAGAGAGGCCCCCCTCTCTCGTACATCAACATCTGTGCCGCAATGTTGTTGTATGTTCATTTGATAGTCGGAGCATACGTCCACTCCTCCTGCTTGGGACGCTACGTCGCATGGACAGTCCGACACGGCTGTTCTATTGGCTTCCTCATCCTCAAGTTAGCACACGACCGCACCTTGGCTATGTGACCACAGATTTCAGGGGGACGTTCACATATTATATAAATGCAGGAAGGAACGTCCCGGGAGCTCCTGCTTTGCCAACCAGGTAATCCACGTCGACCAGGTCACTCCATCCGCTCGCCAATTACACGAGGCCTTTCCAGTTGGGACGTTCGCATATTATATAAATGCAGGAATGAACGTCCCTGGAGTTTCCAGCATCTATTTACGTAAGACCACGGCTCCACAGGCCTCATTGACGATCAAGAACAGAGTAATGTTTCCGTGATGTCTTCGAAAAGTGTGCTTCCATCATCACAGTCAAATGAAGAGCTAGCGGCAAAAGTGCTCATGCAGATATGTCAATAGCCTAAGAGGTCCCAAGTAGGATCGACGGCTTTGGCGTCCGCCAACTCACCCGGTGTAGCGACCATTCAACAAATGGCTCGCCACCCGGGTTTGTCCGTTGCAGTCCAGGAGGAGATTTGGGTGATGCGAGCACTATGAAATACAACGTGCACGCCCAGTGACGACGGATATGAGGATGGTTCGGAGGAAGCCTATTAGTCCGGTTCCTAGCTCGTCCAGCTCTGCACAAGCTGCGAGCGAGAGAGGTTCCTCTCTCGTACAACAACATCTGGGTACAGAGGTTGTGGCACAAAACGTTCCTCAGTCGGGGCATACGTCCACCGCTCGGGACGCTCCGTGATATAGACAGTCTGGAGAGACTGCTTTATTGGCTTCCTCATCCTCACGGCAGCACACACGACTGCACCTTGGCTACTTGACCAGTGATATCCAGCCAACCTCGCCAACCAGGAATTCATGGCGACCAGGTCACGCCGTCCGGTGGCCAAGGATACAAGCCCTTCATACTCCGGACGTTCACATAAAGAAGTATGCAGGAGTCAGCATCTTAGGAGCTTCCAGCGGCTAAATGTTGTAACACCGCAGCTCCACAGGCCTCCGTTACGGACGTGGTATCGCAGATAGCACAAATTATCGCAGCATCCCAGCAACCAACAGAATCTCTGTTGGATCAGGAATTATCCGTAGAAGCTGGGTCAGTACGTTCCACTGCAGGTGCAGGCACGGACGACCAAGAATTACAAGTGGTCCGACTGGATGGCGAAAGGGATACAAAGTAGTTAAAATTTTCCCTTTCGGGAACAACATAAATTGCCGTAGAGTTCATCCGGCTTTATCTTTCTGACGTTGTTCCTCCGGACCAAAATGCTGCGTTGCCGAATAAGAGACTGATAGCGCCACTGGACACAGTTTCTTTAATCGGTTTAGGGACATCGTCCCTGAGTTTCAGTCACAGTCCAGAAATGTCTCATGGACATTTGAACTATAATATGACGCTACATAGAAACTTGCTACCAGTCGGGCAAGTCCTGTTTCTTATCAGCAAGTGCTCTACATCTGCCTTTCATCAATTCAAGGAATAATTCGAAACGGCAGGACAGGGCATTCCGATGTTGGAAACGACAATATCGTCTGAAGCGGCTAGCTTAGGCGCATTATGGTACGCAGTTCACCTTACTAGAGCATTATCATTATGTATCAAAGGAAAGAATTCCAGGATGTATGATCCTCCTTAAGAGTTCTTTCGAGGGCCATAGCATTCTCCACGTATAACTCCGCCCTTTCAGTGGCAATCTGGTGTTGGTTACACGTGATGCGGCCCTGGCTACATCCTCACGCGTGGATAGTAAGGTGAATAACTCTCTCAGAATCGCTCCGGTCTACGGAGAGCTTCTCTTCGACGGAAGGCTTTCCACAATCTATGATCAGATAACTAAGAAAGCTTTAGACTCTCTGCTATTCAAATCCGCTTCTATAAGTCGGAGTCAGCGGAGAAGAGTAGGACAGGCACTTCTGGGGTGAATATGTCCAAGGGAAGTTCCTATAGAGGTTCCTATGCATCCTCTAAGTCTTACTCTAGAGACCGTCAAGGTAGTGACTCAGGTAGGGGCCGTAATTCTGGCCGAAACCGGTCATACGCCCCTAGGTTGACGAGGGGAGGTGCCAGCCGTGGAGGACATGGTTTCTCCTTCCGCAAGCCTCGCAGATCCAAGAGGTGATGGTTTAAACCTCTGTCGCATTCCAGTGAGCAGAAGACTGTCGAGTTTCTCAAACAATTGGGAATTAATTACAGAAGACCCTTGGGTTCGAGGGGTTATATCGGAAGGAATGAAACTGTCCTTCAAAGGAGAACCTCCGTTAACTCGAAGTCCAAGATGGACTCAGCTTCCGTCAAATCAGCAGAAAAGAGCCTCGCTTCTATCAGAAGTCCAGTCTCTTTTAGTGAAGAATGCGATAGAGGTCGTAGAAAACCAGGAATCTCCAGGTTTCTACAGCCATCTTTTTCTGGTTCCGAAACCAGATGGCTCGTTCCATCCAGTCATAGATCTGAGCTGGATAAACAAGCTGATCTTGTCTCCAAAATTCTATATGGAGACCATTCGATCGGTCAGAGCGAGCATTTGAGTGAATGACTATGCTGCGAGCATAGATCTCAAGGATGCGTACTTTCATGGTACTTCCGGCGTTCAAAAAATATCTTCGCTTCAACGTCCTAGGAGTCGTATATCAGTTCCAAGTGATGTGCTTCGGTCTGAATCTAGCGCCCTGGGCCTTCACTCGAATAATGATCTCAGTATTGACTCATTTCTGAGCTCATTTGTCTGCGGTATCGTCGGCCTACCTGGACGATATTCTTCAGAGGTACAACAACGAGTTAACGCTTCTGAACGATGTGCAGAATCTGCTTCTTTTGCTCTGACATCTCAGTTTCATAGTAAATGAAGGGAAGTCGGATCTGGTGCCGTCCAAGTCGTTCACCCACCTGGGGATGAGCTTCGAGACGCACAACAATCTCGTTCGTCTGCCGTTAACCAGAGCGAAGTTAGTCAGTTGTTACGCTAGCTATTGTCTTCACTCAGACAGGGTTACAGTGAGAGAATTCATGTGACTGATAGGTGTGTGTGGAGCTGCCGCGGATCTCATTCCAATGGGGCCGCTACGCACTCGTCCTCTCCAAATCTTTCTGACTCAGAATTGGCGGGTGAAGATTCATTCGCTCGATACGGACATCCTCTTGTCAAATCAAGTGAAACAAGAGATTCAGACTTTGGCAGACATTCAGTGGTTAACTCGGGGAGTTCCACTGCCATTGCCTGCCGGATCCGAGTTTTACAGTTTTGACGGATGCCAGTCAATAGGTTGGGGCGCAACATTGAGCCCAACGGATTGAAGTGCCAGCGTCTTTGGGATCTGCAGTTGCTAATCAAGCACATAAACATCAAAGAAATGATGTCAATTTGACTTGCGCTACGTCATTGGATGGACGTTTTTCAGAATGCACACGTGCAAATTCTATCCGACAATACGACGGTGGTAGCATATATTCGGAATCAGGGAGGCACTCATTCCATTCCGTTGTTCAAGCTAACGGAAAGAATCCTTCTGTTTGTACTAGAACATCAGGTTCTCCTATTGGTCCGTCATATTCTGGGTCATCTGAACGTATTAGCTGACTCCCTTTCACGGAGCGGTCGCTTGTTGCCATCAGAATGGACTCTCAACAAACGAGTATTCAATCAGATTTGCTACCGATGGGAGCAGCCAAGGATAGACTTATTTGTGACGCATCTCAGCAATCAGTTGCAGACGTATGTGTCACCATGTCCGGATCCTCGAGCATGTGCAGTAGACGCTCTATCGATCTTTGAGACGGAATGAGAGGATGTGTGTATCCTCCAGTGCCGTTGATTCAGCAGACATTGCTCAAGATAATTCAATCTCAATGCAATTCTGTGGTAGCATCTTTGTCCCCACAGAGACCGTGGATTAATCTACTCAGGTGTCTGTTGTGGGAAGCTTCCTCCACATTTCGGTCCATTCTATTGCTAGATGGATTCAATTAACTATCCGTACTGCTGATCATAAATTATCTTCAACTCAGCAGTCTGTGCTTAGATTTCAGCTCATGAAGTAAGGGCTCTATCTACTTCTTGGGTTTACGCTAATAGTGTTGCTATTACAGATCTAATGAAGGCTGCATATTGATCTCATCCTTCCACTTTCACAAATTCTTTATCTTAAGAAATATTGAGTCCATTTCTGGAGATCTGCATTGTTTAGGTCTGTTATCTGTTGCTCAGTATGTCATCCACTAAACAGTTGCAACTATGGTTTTGCAGGCTTTCTGTTCCGGCAGTGACTCTGTCCTGCTGCCCTCTTCGCTCTGGGGTATTTGACCCAGGGCAAGGGGAAGGGGGGGGGGGGGGGGGTTCCCTTAGGTCATCTGCTTTATAGTGTAAAGCAAGGGAATACCTCCTCTGGAGTCAGTAATTCTGAGTCGGCACTGGGATGGTTTTAAAGTGTAAAGCTAATGTTTACTTATTCATGTAATATTTTTAAAGTGTAGCTCAGTGTGAAACATTTGTATATGTCACGTTTCACACTGGCGTTAATATACAATCTTTGGACCCTATTAATGAGTATAAAGAGTCTCATTTCTCTGGACTTCCTTTATTTATTGGCTTTCCTTTAAAAATAATTAGCATAACAAGTTATACTGGATGTTAATAGAGATCATTGATGTTATTGTGCTCAATTACAGAATGGTGTTGTGTCTTTCTTTTTGATGCAAATAAGAAAGATACATGTAAAGCCTATTTCTCATTTTCTCCTCGAGGGGACAATTCGGTTATATGTAGTTGAGCCTATTGGATTTTCCTTTATGTCCTAGGCCCTCCAACCGTTTTACTATTCAGCTAAGTCTGGGTCATTGGTACAGTATAAAAATGTTAAAAAATTTATAGTAATTTATATATTTTTTATACTTACCAATGACCCGGACGGGGATGGCCCTCCCATGAGTTCGGAACTCATACCTCCCTGCTGAGTACATAACGCCTGCCAGGCACTGGTTGTAAGAATGACTTTTGGCGCCAATTTCGAGACCTCCTTGACACTGTGCATGCGCAGTGGAGTAAAAGTATGGAGGACCATATAGGACATGTAATTTTTGGTTTTTGATGCAAATTTTGGGGATTGGGGGGTAAAATTTGCATTTGGCCCTAAATATTTAAGAGTTAGCACCTGCTAAGTCTGGGTCATTGGTAAGTATAAAAAATATATAAATTACTATAAATTTTTTTACTTTTTTTATATATATTTGTTTTATTACAAATTATGTGAGAGTGCCTGTGGGCACTCTCCAATAATTTGTAATAAAACAAATTCTGAATAACAAATTTGGTCCACCAAAAATAATCTGGCCCTCAACAATTTAAAATGTTGTAAGCAGAGTATGCTCCCTAACATTATCATATAAATTTACTACATGCTCTACATTTTGTTTGATAAAGGGTTATACTCTTTTTTTTAATGTTAAAAATATGTGTATAGTGCTTATCCATAGCATTGGTTAACTCATTTTCAAATGGAATTTTTAATACTTCTCCAGTTGAATCTTAGGAAGGTGAGAGTACTTGCTTTCTATGGTAGAGAGTTTTTATTGATACCCAGAACCTCATTAAATGAATTGTCACTTTGTCAGTGAAACATATTCAGTTAAGTAATATTCAGTTAAACTAGTGATAAATTAAGTACAGTGGAGTCGGATATCTCTTAATTTAATAAGCCTGTTAATTGAATATAATTTCCAAACACAAAACCATTTTACCATACCGTAAGTACAAATTTCACCTGTTAATTGCATATGGGTCATAGAATAAACTCCTGTTAATTGAATACAAAATTTTTAAATATGTTAAGTTACCCTGACAGCCACCAAATTCCTCTTTTCATAGACCTATTTGGCCTCAGCACATCCAATACAGGCATCTAATCTATTATATCTTGTGTGACAGAGCTCCATGAGCTCTGTCAAACAAGATAGAATAAATTCTCAATTTAGCTGTAGAATACAGGGAAGGAACCAAATCCCTGTTAATTGAATACTTTTGTTAATTGAATCATATTTTAATACTAAAACCAATGGCCCAGACTTAGCTGGTGCAACCTCAATATTATTAAGAGCCAAACACAAATTTTGAATCCCCCAATCCCCAAAATTTGTATACAATACCAAAGATTAAAAGTCCTATCTGGCCCTCTATACTTTTAGTACTCGCTCATGTGCAGTACCCAGGGAGAGGCCGGAATTGGTGCAAACATCATTCTTCTGTTTGTCCCAAAGTCAGTAACAACTGAACTGACATCTGTGCATTAAAATCTCATTTTTGAAGATGCCAGACACAAATCAATGAAAGAATTGGTGGATTCAAGGCTATAAATGGATGATGGAAGTGAACAATGGTGGTTTGAGACGTTCAAGGCTACAACTTTACAATAATAATTATAAAAATTATTTCATGTTTCCCATTTTTGGGACATGTGCCTGACGTCATCATTCTTGCTAATGATTTACCTACTGTTTGTTAAGTGTTCCTTCCCTATCCTTCCATGAACCCTCCTGTTAAACTCCTAAGCTTTTTGGCTTTTTTTATTGAAATTTTGTATTAAATTTCTTGGGAGCTTAACATGTGTTACAGAATGTTTATCCCCATGGATACGTCCTCACCCTAGGGGTGTTGGGTCATTTTGATCTTACATCTTCTATCCGATGTATCGTTTTTTCTTCGTATGAAGACCTAGCTTTGCATCTGGTAGCATTTAAATTGGTTACTGACTTTGGGCCTTTTTGTGTGCTTGTTGTCTTGTTTCCGTTTTTTTCTATTGATATTGTTTACATTTGGCAATGAACTTAACATGTACTATTTAGTATTATAATACTTCAAAATTATTGTAGGATTCATTGATCATGATTCCGGTAGTGTAGCAAAAAAACGAAATTGGCATTTGTCCACACTTAGGTTCTATCGGGATGCCCTTGAGCTCATGATGTTCCCTTTGAGAACTTAGGCATTTTTAAAAAAAAAAATTTTCAAAAATTTTTTTATAATTGTTTCGAAATTAATTTGATTGCTCTTATCTTGTATCCTTATCATGTATTTTTGTTGTTGAATTTGTAGGAGTGCTATCGATTGTAATTAATTATGAAAGCTTACTGCTAAATGCAAGCCGAAGAAGTCTACCTCGTATTTACATGCTTGTTGTCTTGCACTCCTACAGATTCTTGTCCTACTTCTGTACATTGGGATGCCAGATGTTGAAGTCGGGTGTCGCGGTACGTCATCGGTGGTGAAGTTCTGATGCCGGAGCTGTCACTGCAGGATAATTCAAGTTTTTCAGTTGTTTTTTTCAGAGGAACAAGAACATGGTGATGGTATTGCGACACCCATTCAAAGTGTGCTGCCGTCATCGCGCTCTGATGATCAAACAGAACTGGCTGCTAAAGTGCTCCTGAATATTAAACAAGGAATAAGGCCTCTTATTCCAGCAGCCAGTTCGACTTGTGAAGCAGCCAACCCGACAGTGGGAGCTGTAAAACTGAGTAAGTCTGTTGCAGTTGAGGGAAGTGTAGAATCAGGTAGAGCGAACACCTCAAAAACTAAAGCTCACCCGGCGACAATGGCAAAAGGGAAGAAGCCTGCAAGTTTCTCTTTGGGAAGCTCGGCAAGGTCTGATAGACTGTGAGCGGAAGAGCGCTTCATTCATTGAGATGTTTGGAGAAGAGATCTACATCCATCCCAGGAGCAGCAAACAGTGAAAAAACAGAAGACCGCTGCTCCTCAAGCCTCTGTAATGGACTTGCTGTCACAAATTGCGCAGCTTCCCAGCAAGTGCAAGCGCAGCCTTCCGCAGACTCTGGTGGTGAGCTGTCGGGCGGTGCTGGGTCAGTCCGGTCATCAGTGCATTCAGATGCTGTTGACCAAAATTCTCTGCTGAATCAGTCGGATGGTGAAAGGGAAAAGGAGGAGGATTACCCTTCCCTTTCGAAACAACATATGGTAGCGATGAATTTCATTCATCAGTACTATCCTGACCTTGTTCCACCTTATCAGCAAGCTGCATCTGCTAGGCAGAAACCGCTGTCGTCCCTAGACAGAGATGTCAGGTGAAGGAAAGATGATGTTCTTTCTTTCCCGGAACTATCTTGGCACGTGTCGGAGGTCTTCGGCAACATTAACAATGCCATATTCAACCTAGCAAGTTTGAAAAAGAAAGGCAGTTTCTTATCTGCATCTTCAATCAGTATACCGTTTCCTGGATCACGTTATTTTAAAACAGTTGGAGAAGATTTTCAGAGAGCTCCTCTGCATCTGGATGAGCAGGCTGGGTATTTGGATATATCCTTGCCTACATCATTCAATTTACGCTCAGATGTGATGGAATCTTCTATTTCATCTAATAGAGCGATTCTGGACGCTATGTCCTATGCAGATCATATCACAAGGGCTCTGGCGCAGCGTCTAAATGTAAAGGAATTTGAGGATGTTAGTTCCTCGCTAAGAGTTCTTTCCAGGGCAGCCATGTATGCCACGTACCACTCCGCCCTTTCAGTGGCAAATTTGGAGTTGGTTAGACGTGATGCAGCCCTTGCGTCGTCATCAGTTATCGATGACAGGGTGAAAAGCTCTATCTGAGTCGCTCCGGTCTCCGGACACACACTGTTTGACGACAAGCTTTCCTTAGTCTATGAACAAGCTACCAAAAAAGCTTCCAGCACACTGCTACTGAGATCAGCGTCTCAACAACATGCATCAGCAGACCAGAGTAAGCGAGGTCGTTCCAGTTCCGAATCATCGAAAGGGAGCTCCTCGTGAGGGTCTAGGAAACCCTCTTACAGTTACTTCGGAGGTCGTCAATATAGCGATTCGGGAAAGGGGCGCAAGTCACGGGGAGGACATAGTTTCTCCTCTCGCAAGTTGAACAG
Source organism: Pictodentalium vernedei (assembly GCA_031216915.1). NCBI lineage: Eukaryota > Metazoa > Mollusca > Scaphopoda > Dentaliida > Dentaliidae > Pictodentalium > Pictodentalium vernedei. Next base: position 191,414,796 of record CM062289.1, read on the forward strand.
GTGATGGTCTAGACCTCTGTTGCTTTCCAGTATGCCCCTAGGCCGACGGGACGAGGTTCTTCATGGGGAGGACATAGTTTCTCCTCTCGCAAATTGTACAGGTGATTGTCTTGACCTCTGTTGCTTTCCAGTTGGTGGAAGATTATCTAACTTCGCGAAAAACTGGATGGGAATTACAGTGGGTGAGAAATGTAGTGTCGGCAGACCTGCGGCTGTCATTCCGAGCAAAGCCCCCACTTACAACAAGTCCGCGTTGGACAAATTTTCCAGCAAATCCATCCAACAGAGAGTCTCTCCTTGCATAGGTACAGGCTCTCCTATCTAAGAAAGCAATAGAGGTCGTCGAGAATCAAAATTCTCCAGGTTTTTACAGTCACATGTTTCTTGTATCGAAGCCAGATGGCTTGTTTCGACCAGTAATAGACTTGAGCTGCATAAACAAATTGATCATAGCTCCAAAGTTCTATATGGAAACCATTCGGTTAGTAAGAGCGAGCATTTGAGGGGACGACTATGCGACAAGCATAGATCTAACGGACACGTACATTCATGTCCTGGTACATCTGGCATTCAGAAAGTACCTGTGTTTTGCCGTGCAAGGAGAGGTTTATCAGTTCAGAGCGATGTGCTTCGGTCTAAACCTGGCTCCTTGGGCTTTTACTCGAATAATGAACTAGGTAATGTCATACTTCCGAGCTCATTCGGCAGTGGTAACGTTGGCTTACTTAGACGACATTCTTCAGAGATACAGCAACAGAATTATTCTTTAGAACGAGTCTGCTTCAGTTGTTGCGACGTCTCGGTTTCATAGTAAACGAGAAAATGTCGGATCTAGCTCCGTCCAAGTCCTTCATTCACTTGGGAATGAGCTTCGAGACTCACAACAATCTGGTTCGTTTGCCGTTACCCAGAGCAAAATTAGTCAGTTATGATCGCTTTTGTCTAAACTCTCCCGCAGTGACTGTGAGGGAGTTTATGGGTCTGTGTGGAGCGGCTTCAGATCTTATTCCAATGGGCCGTCTGCGCACGCATCCCCTCCAGATTTTCTTTACTCAGAACTGGAGTGTGAAGACACATTTGCGCGAAACCCAGATTGTTTTAACAGACCTAGTAAAACAAATGGTTCAGATTTGGGCGGATCTCCAGTGGTTAACTCAGGAAGTTCTGCTGCAGCTGCTGGATCCGGTCTTCACGATTATGGTGCAAGGAGTTCATCTAGGTTTGTGATCAGGTGCCAGAACATAGTTTTCGTCTCCCGTTTTTATTTGTATCAAATCTAATGTTGTGGATTATATTTCCACTTGATGATTCAATATTATGTCTATATGGTGTATTATTTGACGACATGGCATACTGTCTTGATTTCAAGGGATATGTCGACGCTGGGTGTATTCCTTGCAATAGTGCCATGTTCATCACATCCCCCTCCGTCCTTAGTGGCATTATGGAGTCGGTCAGACGTGAAGGAGCCTTATGGTTTCTATACTATTCTAGATAACTAACACTAAAGTATTATGAGTCATGCCGGGTTAGTGTCATTCTGCTTGCCTGGGCTAACTACAAGCTTTTAGCTGTATTACTCTTTATTGAGAATAGCAGGAGCAATATAGCTTGGGAATGTAGCGTGAAGTTTCTTTTTTTTATATCGAAAAAGGAATTTGTCACTGTACCAAGCCTTTATATTACTTTACTTTGCTTTACTTATATCGCGATTCAAGTATTGCGGGTGAGGGGGGTTCGATATCATTTATTTGTAAGCCCCTCCCCCCCCCACCCCCACCAATATGTTAATAGGCGATTACAGGGCAGGATGTAGTGCTCTTCCTGTAAGCCATGTATGCATTCAAGTATGTGCATGCCTTTCATTGCTCTTCGATTGGCGGGTGGGTTGTGGTCTTACGGTGACATCAGGGGCCCAGCCACTCGAGTTGGTTTGCTTCCTGTGATGGATCGTTCATAAGTGATATATGAGCATGTGATTCCTGAACAGTAACTGTTCTTGGATTCCAAATTCTGTCATGAATACATTCGGTTGATATTACTATCCTTCGTGTTCCAAATGTGGCAATTAGTCTACTCTGAGTAGTTGCGCTCAGAGCTGTCTGCTTTTCTTACAACATATGAGTCTATTCCTCAGGTTAATTGCATTAACGTCGTTTTAAAGTGGGATTCTGTTGATTGCGTGCATTATATGTGTACATTATTAGGCAGACTTATTACAGAATAGATTCTCTTGATTCTGGCTCTGCATTACTATAGAGCTTATGAGAATTTTGGGACTAGTTGGATCAGTTATGGAGTTTCCAACAGGCCGTCGATCCATACATTCTCTATTTTTGACTTCATTATTCGGAGTGGGGACGGTCCATGACGGGCTTTTTAATCGTATCCTGTTCATTATTCTAAATCCAGTTTTTAACCGCAGAGTGGTAAACGAGGGTCTGTTCTTTCTCTCATATAATTGTATGGTTACAATTGGGAGGTTCATTATTGGAATTAATTGTGAATGTGGTCACCTGTGTGTTGGCTAAGAAACAAATAGTTCTCTTAGATAACTTTCCATTGGGATTCAATTGGACAAAATTATGGTTGTTCATATTTATATCACCGGTTATCGACATTTTTACGTATTCTGGCATACATTTTGAAGTTTGCGATTTTATAACCGGGATCGCCACGATATTGCCTTAGTTGCTGAGGTGGCATTAAGTACCAATAAATTAATAATATAATAATAATAATTAATAGCCAGGTGCCTTTTAGACGAATATATATATTATTCGGTACCACTTTTTCACTGTTTCCAGACCACTCCCCTCTTTGTTTTGAAGAATATTCCTTCAAAAAAAAAGGGGGTGTTTTCTCCTTACCTCTTCTGGCCTTTTAATAAGTGTGTAACTATGAGTTAAGCTGTTCTTATTCTGATATTATGTACAGCGTGTTACATTATATATGGCGTGTGTTTGTGGGCATTAGTCTCTCACTCTTGGGCATGCTTTTCTTAATTTTAAGTGTCTTATTCCGGACTAGACGTTGGGGGCTTGTTACACCAATTTAGCATAATCATTTATTCTAAGTAATAGGGAATTACTTGAATATTACTCCTTATTTCGGTGGTATGTCTTCTGTATTGTGGTATAGTGAGACTTACAGGTGAGTCCTTAAAATTTGAAACTCCTTTTCACTTTGGGAGTTCTAATGCAGGCTAAGGAGCTGTATTTTAGTCTGCTATTCCTTTAAGTCCTAGGCCCTCTGCCTTTTTACGATTCAGCTAAGTCTGGGCCATTGGTTTTAGTATTAAAATATGATAAATTTAAAGTAATTTGTATATTTTTAATACTTACCAATGGCCCAGACGGGGATGGCCTTCCCATGAGTGGGCACTCATACCTCCCCGCTGAGTTATCACTTCAGTAGGCACAACTGGGAAGAATGATGTTGGTGCCAATTCCTTCTCTTCCTGGGTACTGCGCATGTTCAAGTACTAATAGTATGGAGGGCCAGATAGGACTTTTAATTTTTGGTATTGTATGCAAATTTTGGGGATTGGGGGGTTCAAAATTTGTGTTTGGCCCTTAATAATATTGAGGTTGCACCAGCTAAGTCTGGGCCATTGGTGAGGATTAAAAATATACAAATTACTTTAAATTTATCATTTTCACTGGCAAAATGGATTCAATTAACAGGACTTTACTGTACTAGTATTTACTGTGTTTTTTCTCATGAAGCTCTGTCAAACAAGAGATAAATGTTTATAATAGATGTATTGAGGCCAAATAGGTCTGTAACTCAACAGTTGCCATTTCATTTGAAGGGGTGCGGTGGCTCAGTAGGTAGAGGTATAGGCTGCAAGCCGAGAGGTCCTCAGTTTGAATCCCACCTGTGGCAAATGTGTTGTGTCCTTGGGCAAGACACTTCACCCCCATCGCCCACGTAGGGGCACTGTGGCGTTGTGCTCTAAAGTGTACTTCTCGTTGATTGTGCACCTGTCTTCAACCAATGCTAACCCTGCTTGTGTGGGGTTGGTATGTTGGGGAGCTGACAGTTGCTTGCCATTGCTCGGGGGTTCTCTCTGGGTACACAGGCTTCCTCCACCCGTAAAACTGTCATGGTCATGATCAGTCATTGTGCAGAAATATGTGACCTTAAACACCAATAAATAAATAAATAATTAATTCATTTGAAGATTCATGAAAAGAATAAGATCATGAAGTTGATTCCAAAGTCATGAATGAGCAGTTAATGGAAACTATAACTGGAAGAAATGTATGACCAATCCAGTACAGGCCAATTGATTCATCATCATTTCTGCTTTAGAATGAAGCTGAATTAATGGCTGAATATGAACTTCAGCATTCATCAAAAGGTCCTGGTAATCAAGCCTGGACCTCATTAATGACCAGTACAGAATATTAAAATTAAATATGAACCTGTAGTTTAAAAAAAGATCCAGTTTAATTAGGCTTTACCAGTACCAAATTCTTCACTTATCATTTATTGGAAAGCTCTGTTCCAGAGAGCTTTCCAATAAATACTATGAAGATAAGAGCATTGTCAGAAAAGAAAGTTAAAAGCTGAAGGTAAATTTGACAATGATTCTTTGCATCTCATGGTGAAAGGGAGGTCTTAAAATATATTTCTTGGCTTCAGTGAATCAATCAAAATCTACTTGTATCCTCTACAATGCATTGTGCCCAGTTGAGTAGTACTGCTTCATATACCTGTAACCGGTTTGGTTTGGCAAGGGTTATTGTAAGGATTGAGGAAGAACAAAACACTGAATTCAAGTTATATGTGAAAATTGATCATCTCGTCAACCCAGTCATTTAGCCAGCAAAATTACATGCTTGTTGAATAAGATTATAACCCCAAGCTATATTGTTGTTTTACATCATTCATATTTATTACATAAATATTTCCTGGTTGCATTTTGTAGTTGAATATAAATTCATGTGGATTTTGGTAAGAACAGACACCAAAATGCACAGACTCAGAATAAATATCTTGTTATGCTGTTCTTTTACATTTTTAATAAAAGTTATGTTTGTGACTATGTCGTGTTGATATAGTAAATCACCATCGGGTGGTGTCCCAACAAGAGAACCCATGTCACTAAGAGGAATCCCCAGTATGGTGACTAATCCCGGTCACAGATGGTGGAGAATCGGTTTGGTTTGGCAAGGGTTATTGTAAGGATTGAGGAAGAACAAAACACTGAATTCAAGTTATATGTGAAAATTGATCATCTCGTCAACCCAGTCATTTAGCCAGCAAAATTACATGCTTGTTGAATAAGATTATAACCCCAAGCTATATTGTTGTTTTACATCATTCATATTTATTACATAAATATTTCCTGGTTGCATTTTGTAGTTGAATATAAATTCATGTGGATTTTGGTAAGAACAGACACCAAAATGCACAGACTCAGAATAAATATCTTGTTATGCTGTTCTTTTACATTTTTAATAAAAGTTATGTTTGTGACTATGTCGTGTTGATATAGTAAATCACCATCGGGTGGTGTCCCAACAAGAGAACCCATGTCACTAAGAGGAATCCCCAGTATGGTGACTAATCCCGGTCACATACCTATACTAATAACATAATGTTTGTCATAGTAAATGTGACAGCTAGCAAGTTTGGGATGACAGGCACAGTATTGTTGATTATTCCTGTCACAAAATGAAGAGCACCTCCAAAAAAAATATTTTATCACAATCAACATCAAAGAGCTAAAACAGAAAATATCTTTCACAACATGTCTAATATGTGCATGATGTCAGAAGTCAATGCCATAATGTTGTAAGTTAGTTAGTTTCGGAAGTAGAATTGAATTAATCTTCTCTTATATTTCCTTAATCCTTTTCCCAATGCAGACGATATCAAAATTTATTAGTTTAAATATCATTTTTTAAATTTTTTCCAAAAATTTCAACAAAACCATATCATGTGACCCCTCATTAGAACGAGCTTGATGAGCTTGTTCCAAAGAGGGGTCCCATGATATGATTGTCTTGAAATTTTTCGAAAAATAATATTTTTTCTGTTGCTGAATTTGCATATTACACGGGCGGATTCTGGCGATTCGTTGGGTAAAGGGATAAATGTTTACCTAATACAAAAAGCAGATGACAATTGCAAAAAAAAACCCTATTTCCTGAATAAACATTTCCATTTCTGTCCCTGAAACATAGCTTACGACCCCTCATTGGAACAAGATCATTCTGGTGAGGGACCATAAGCTATGTTTTCAAGGCAAAGGATGAAGGAATAATAAAATTTGTTTGGTGATTTTTTTTTTAATAGTGCTGGCCAGTTTAGTTGGTAAACTTCATCTCAGGTCGAGCTTCAGAAATCCTCTATGTTTGCAGACTTGCCAGTTATGAGATTCATGCACAGAATAACTATGCCATGAGACAGAAAATGTGAAAAACTAATCTTGTTAGTCTGTTACTGTTTCCATTCTGTTTTTTCTTCTCTCATTACAGCAATGGAGAGATGTTGGTGTCTGTCATTGGAACAAGACCTTTCAATATTTTATTTTTAATCCATGAAATATTTGAGAGTCTTGTGGATGAAGCATTTAGTGGTGTTAAAGAAGATTTTAATAAGTTCCTGATGCCATGTCCTCTCTGTGTATCTAAGGTATTCATAAAGTATTCAATACTGTTAACTCTCTGTAAGTTCTTTGTGTCTGTTTAGAAATAATTCAATGCTAGTAAACAAGATTTTACAAGATCTCAGTGACTTCCTGATGTCTTGTCCTCTCTGTCTACCTACATTCAAATCATTCAGTGGTTGTAAATAATATATTTGTGACTTCCTGATGTCTTTTCCGCTCTGTGTACCTATACATACCTCACTCAGTGATGATAACCTTTTACCTAATGAATTGGAAATTAACTCTTAACCTGCCGAGTATTTTCAAAATATTTTTCTTCAAATCTAGTCATGGCTGCTAAGAAGCAGCCATGGCTAGATTTGATGAAAAATTCATCCAACCAATTTTAATTTAAAAAACATTGGCCAAAAAGTCCATTCAATTTACAGGGAGCAAATTTTGTTACTTGTACCCAAATTATACCTATTTCAGTGGCAACAGATTTCGTGTTCTGGGCAGTACTATGCACCAGCAGGGGGTGTGGTGGCTCAGTTGGTAGAGGTGCAGGCTGCAAGCCGAGAGGTCCCCGGTTCAACTCCCACCTGCGGCAACCGCATTGTGTCCTTGGGCAAGACACTTCACCCCGATTGCCTACATGGGGGCACGATGACGCTGTGTACTGAGGCGTACTGCACGTCGATGGTGCGCATGTCTTCAACCAATCTAACCCTGCCTGTGCTGCGGTGCAGAGTTCAGAGTTACGATGTTGGAGAGCTGACAGCTGCTCGTCGTTGCTCAGTGGTTCTCTCCGGGTATACTCCTCCACCCGTAAAAACTGTCACGGTCACGATTAGCCATTGTGCATAAGTATGTGACCTTAAACACCAATAAATAATAATATACTTTGCACCAGCAGCATGCAAGAAGTTAAGCAGTTAAAAAAAAAAGTTTCAACAAAATCATATCATGTGGACCCCCCCTACCCCCTTTCCCCTCAATGTACCAAAGTCATAATTTTGTGGACTTTTTTGGAAAATTTAAAAAAAACAATGATTAAACTAATTAATTTTGAAATCCTGTGCATTGTGCAAAGGGTTAAACAAGGTTACAGTGAGTTCCTTAATGTCTTGTCCTCTGTGTATTTATACATAATGCATTCAGCAGTCTTAAACAAGATTTCATAGAGTTTCTGGTGTCTAGGCTTGTCGATTTGAGGCGAATGGCCATTTGGGTCACATGGAGGTTTCCAAAAATGAAAAACACATGACTGAAAAACTGGTTGCGCAGAATTATCGCCGGGTCACTCAAAATTTTTGCCAAGTTGGATGATCTATTATGAATGAATGGTGGAATGATGCTGAGCATTACCCAGTCATCAGCTGCATAGGTGTTTGTATCTGCCTGAAGTATAGCTGCTCTGGTGGCCAATAATTGGCCAACAGAGCAGCTATACTTCAGACAGTTTCAAACACCAATGCTGATGGTTGGTTTATGCTCAACATCATTTTAAACTGTTGATTGTCTTAAGATGTAGCATAGGTACAAAATCATGAAATGGCAATAATTCATATTTCTGCCACAGATAGTGATTATGGATGCCATACTCTTCTGCAGCATGCTAGCTCATGGAAAGGTTAGGCTATAATTGCAACTAATTCGTGTCTGAATTGCTGAAACACAGCCTCATTATTGTTCCTAAGGATTCATCTCTATTCATCGGGATATTGTCCTTAAAAGCAAGAACTTGGCTGTTATACAACAATTCATATATCAGCATAGTTGCGATACATATATATTTAGGTTACCTAACAGGTTACCTAGGTCTAGTACAGGGGAACAAACGATAGGTTACCAAAGCTCAGACCAGGTGAACTATAAATGGGTTACCCAAAATTCTGAAAACAGCTGGCTTGCTTGTCATCTTTAGATATCTATGCATAAAATGTTGGTTGGGTGGTGTTAATCCTTGCCAGACCGGTAAAAGTTTAAGTAATACACTATTTGTAAGTCTACTTATATTTTGGTTTATTTTTTTTTAGCCTTCTTTTAAAAGGACCTCTGGCAGGTGTAGATAAACCATAAATTTCCAAATGCTCTTTCTTTAAACCCTATAACAAAGAAAACATTTTATGTCATCGTATTTGTTCACAGTTTGATGTCCCATAGTCCAATGATAGTCCATAATGAATAGTGGGAATAATTGCCCACAAACCCTCATGTTGTACAAGAACTCCCACTTCTACTCATTTTTTCATTAAAAACCAGACAGTCATATCTGGTGCAAGCCTGAAAATAAGCAGGCTGTCATCTTTAGAATGAGGACCACAGAGGGTGAATTTGGTGATGCTACCCTGAAATCAAAGTCTCAAGCCAAAGTAATCAGAGGTATCCAGAGGATAAATTAGCACACTGTATGGGATAACATCAGTAAATTCACCCTCTGGGAAGTGGGAACCTGATTCTGCAAATGGCAGATTGCTCATGTTTTTATACTGTACCAATGACCCAGACATAGCTGGTGCTAACTCTTAAAATATAGGGCCAAACACAAATTTTGCCCCCCAATCCCCAAAATTTGCATCTAAAACCAAAGAAAACATGTCCTGAAAGGCCCTCCACACTGCGCCCCTACTGCGCATGCGCAGTGTCAAGGACGTTCCGAAATTGGTGCCATTAATCATTCTAAGTTTGGCCCTTCATCAGTTAACATCTGACTGATCTTTGTGCTTATAAATCTCAGTTTAAATGATGCCAGACACATAAATATTAGTGAAATGGTGATTCTAAGGAGGATAGAGAAGGAGGAGAGGAAAAAAATGTGTGACAGAATATTATCAGGGCTGTAACTTAAAATTTTTTAATGAAATTATGTTAAGTTACCTATTTTCGAGGCAGCAGCCATTTTGTTGTCATTCTGATTATTTAGTTACACTGTTTTTTAAGTGTTTTCCTCTCTCCCTGTCCTTTAAGTCCCCCCTTGCTATTCTCCCATGCTTTTGGCATAGTTTTTGTAATTATTATTACTAAATTTTCTTGGGAGTTTTAGCTGAATAACAGAATGAATTCTGTTCTTTTCCCCATGTTTACGTCTTCACCTACGGGTGGTTAGGCGTTGTGTTCTGCATCTACCATCTGATGTTCTGCAGTTTCTTCCCTGGAAGTCTCTGTTTTGCATCAGATAGTGTATTTTTGGTAACTGATTTCGGGCCTGGGTGCCTGGAGTCTTATTTTAGTGTTTTTACACTCGTTGTTTACATTTACAACAGCCCTCTGTGTGTGGGGGGGATTTCTGGAAAATAATATCTTGATGTTATTTTAATCATAACTAGATACATTATTATTGTTCGTAAGTGTTGAATAAATTGTTTAAAATATTTTTAAAATTTTTGTCCACACTTAGGCTTGGGATCCATTGGGGCTCAACGTTACTTTTCAGAAACTTGGGCTGTTCTGAAAAAATATTTTTTCAAAATATTTTGATTTCAATTATTTTTTCTATATTAATGGATCATATTATTATTATGTATTTTGATTGCCAGGGGTTAGTGCGAGTACCATGACTTGTTTTCTTTTCACATTGAAAGGATATTGATCAATTGTATTAAGAGGAAGTCTTCCTCTGACTTTATAATCATTCTATATGTGGTCAGTGTACTCGCATTAACTCCTGTTCTGTATCGTATGATTTCGAAGACAATATGGGAAGCGTATGTCACGGTATGTCATTGGGGATTTGGACACTCCGGTCCTTTCCCCGCAGGGTCACTCTACTTTATCAATTTCTATTTCAGACGATCAAGATTAGGGTGATGTATCTGTGATGTTTTGCAACAGTGTGCCTCCGTCGTCACAATTAATGAAGGGCTAGCGGAAAAGTGCTCATGTAAATACGCCAATTGCCTAAGAGGACCCTAGTAGGTTTGACGGCCTTTGACGACCGCTAGCTCGCCCGGTGTAGCGTCCATTCACCGAATGGTTCGGCAGCCGGGTTTGTCCGTTGCGGTCTAGAAGGAATTTTGGCGTGATGCGAGCACTATAAATTAACCTAATGCACACCCAGTGACGGCGGATCGGAGGGAGAACGGAGGAAGCCTTTTAGTCCGGTTCATAGCTCGTTCCGGTCCATCCGGACGGCAAGCGAGAGAGGCCCCTCTCTCGTTCAACAACATCTGGCCCCAGATGTTGTGGTACAAAATGTGTCGCAAGCGGAGCATACGTCCGTCGCTTGGGACGCTCCGTTGTATAGGCAGTCCGCGGAGACTGCTATGGCTTCCTCTTCTCGTCAGCGCACACAACCGCACCTTGGCTGCGTGACCGCCGATATATTACCAGCTTCGCCGATCAAGGATTCTTCGGCGACCAGGTCACACCATCCGGTATCCAGGGACACGAGGCCTGCAGACTCCGGATGTTCGCATAGGAAGTGTGCGGGAGTCAACGTACACGGAGCTTCCGGCGGCAATGCATCATAAGACCGCTACTGCACAGGCCTCGGGAACGGACGTGCTTTCCTTAATAGCACAGTTTATCGCAGCATCCCAGCATCAACTGAATCTGTCGCATATATTTTATCCGACGATGCTGGGTCGGGACGCTCCGCGGAAGCGGGTACAGACGTCCGAAAGTTTCATCCGGTCCGACGGGATACCGAAAGGGATTTGGAGGATTTCGAGCTTTCCCTTTCGGAACAACATATGCTGTTGTGTATGTCATCTGACTTGGTCTTCTACAGCTTCTTTCGTCGGACCAGAATGCTGCGATGCCGGATAAGAAACTGATAGCGTCGGTGGACTTAGAAATTTTTGGTTCGGTTCAGGGACATCGACCCTCAGTTCCAACATAGTCCAATAATGTTACACAAACTTTCGAATTATTGAACGACGCTATATATATTATTATTTTATGCTTGCTATAACCAAGCATTTCTGGTTTCTTGTTCGCAGAGTTATGGAGATGTCTTTCAAAAGTGTGCCTCTGTCGTCATAGTTAATGAAGAGCTAGCGGCAATAAGTGCTCATGGAATATGTCTATCGCCTACGGAGTGACATTCGCTAGCTCACCCGGTGTAGCGTACATTCATCGAATGGTTCGGCTGCCGGGTTCGTCCGTTGCGGTCTAGGAAGGAGATTTGGGTGATGCGAGCACTTTAATTACTTTAGTACTCACCCAGTGACGGCAGATTGAGGACAGATCGGAGGAAGCCTGTTAGTCCAGTTCCTGGCTTGTCCAGGTGCGTCCGGGCTGTGAGCGAGAGAGGTCCCTCTCTCGTCCAACAACATAGGGGACCGCATGTTGTGGTTCAGATATTTTACATTTGGAGCATATGTCCGTCGGTCAGGACGCTCCGTTATATTGACAGTCCGAGAGACTGTCCTTAATGCTTCCTCATCCTCACAGCAGGGCACACGACCGCACATTGGCTACGTGACCTCGAGTATCCGATCAGTTTCGTCATTCAGTGATTCCACGGCGAATAGGTCGCGCCATCCGGTAGCCAAGGGACACGAGGCCTATATACTCCGTTAGCTCGCATATTGGTAGTATGCACGGGGTAACGATCACGGAGCTTCCAGCGGCAATGCATCGTAAGACCGCTTCTCCTCAGGCCTCAGTGACGGACGTGCTATCCGAGTTAGCACAGTTGTTTCGCAGCATCCCAGCAATTGACAGTTTCTCGGTCAAATCAGGAATTATCCGACGGCGCTGGGTCGGTGCGGTTCGTGGTTGCATCAGGTACGGACGACCGAACGCTTTATAGGGTCCGACAGGATGGCGAAAGGGATTCGAAAGATTTCGAGTTTTCCCTTTAGTAGTATCGGAAGCTGCCTTTCATATCTTCTGGCATTATCTTCCAGTGATTGTTATTTCGGACTTCATTGCTGCGATCTTGGATAAGAGACTTATAGCGTCATTGGACTTGGATTTTTCGATCAGTTCAGGGACATTGTCCCTGACTTACCGACGCAGTCCAATATTGTCATTACAACATGTGTTTTATTTTTCGACGCTATATATATATATATACAAGCCTGCTACCAAGCATGATAGTTTAGTTTCTTGTCCGCGTTGCTCATTTCTGCCATTTTATCATTTATACGAATAGTTTATTTTGGCAGAGCAGGGCATACCGAGAGTTCATATGCGTCTAGACGGTGTGGTTAAAGACTGCATATATACTTTTTCGCCGTTTATGTCTTTTCCAATTTCAATGTTGGAAACGACATGATGTATAGTAGACTTAACTTAGACGCTTTATCATACGTAATCTGCCTTACTGAGGCGTTATCATTACGTCTTCAAGAAAAGATTTACGGGATATTATTCTCAATGTAATTTCTTTTGAGGGCAGTAGTTTGTTCACGTATAACTCCGCCCTTCAGTGGCTGATTGGAGTTGGTTAGACGTGACGCAGCCCTAGCTACATCCACACGCGTGGATAGTAAGGTTAAGAACTCTCTCAGAGTCGCTTCGTTCTCGGAGGAGCTTCTCTTCGACGGCAACTTTTCGGCAATCCATGAATTGCTCGATTTACATGTTCTCTTGTCTATCTAGTGTTACAAGAGATTCAGACTGGGGAAAACATTCGGTGGTTGACTCAGAGAGTGCCACCGCAGTTGCCGGACCCGAGTGTGGCTGTTATGACGGTTGCCAGTCAAACAGATTGGGATATAATACTGATCCCTACGGATTCGAAGTGCCAGGGTCTTTGGATTCCGCAGTCTCTTAGCAATCAGTTTTCTTCCGCGGAATAATGTTTTTTAGGCTTGCTTTATGTCATTGCATGAACATTATTCAGAAACGCATGCCCAAATCCTGTCCTTTAATTCGACAGTAGTGGCGTATCTCCGGAACCAGGGAGGCACTCTTTCGTTTCCGTTATTCAATTTAATGGAAAGAATCCGTCTGTTGGTTATAGTACACCAAGTTCTGTTTTGGTCCGTCATATTCCGGGTCGTCTGATTGTTTTACCGGACTCCCGTTCTCTTACGGGTCGCTTGTTGCTGTCAGAATGGACTCTCAACAAACAAGTATTCAATCAGATTTGCTATCTATGGGAGCGCCCAATGATGATTTATTTACGACACAGCTTGCTAATCAATTGCAGACGTATGTGTTGGCTTGTCCAGATCTCTGAGCTAATGTGCTTAACGCTCTATTGATCTATAGGACGGAATGATAGGATACGCGTATCCTCCGGCGCTGTTGTTTCAGCAGGTATTGCTAAGATAAACAACCACAATACATTTCTGTTGATAGCATCTCTATCTTCACAGAGATCATGGGTAATTTACTCTCTTGTCTACTGTGGGTCTTAACGTGAAATCTTCCTCTATGTGAGGATCTTTTTTCACTGGGTAAATCGTGTCATCTTTATCACAACCCGCAAGGTCGCAACCTTCATGTATTCCGTTGTGTGGTCCGTATTGCATTGTAAGCACTGTACTGGACGAGCTTTGGATGCGATTTCTTACTATAGGAGATCCTCTTCTTCACTATTCTATGCGGCTAAAGTGGAGGCTCTTCCGTCGTGGTGTAGGGATCATTATGTTCATATTGTTGATCCCTCCATACTACTCATTGCAATTTTTTAGTATACTTGTTTCACAAGATCTACTGCAGCCTGTTATTATTTAGGTTATAGGTTTATGTTACCTCATACCTATGCACTCTACGATAGTTTACAATTGAGTCTTTTGTCTCCTTATCTAAGTCAGTTAGTAACTTTTTGATAAATAGACTTAGAATCTTTAGATTAAATTCCTATATGGATTTTAACTTCGGTTCTTATTTAGCTAAGTAATCATTTGAGCCTCTGGAAACAGTAGTTTTCAAATTCTGACCTTTTAGACAGTAATTCTGTTGGTTTCTCTTTTACTGTAGAGTCAGTGAGTTTCATGCACTATCGATGGATGATTTTCACTTTCGTAGTTTCGGAATCACTACTTCCGTTATTATTTAGGTTGGATTTTTGCATAAGAGTTAGGCTCCTATTATCCGGAACCTATTATTTTAAGGTCCTTCCGTCTTCGTATGGGCATGGGCCTTTACTCTTGCCGGGTACAGTTTATGTATTTATAAACAGATATCTGTTTATTACTATGGGCGTAAGCTTCTTCTGTCTTTGATGCCTAGTAGAAGGACGTTACGCTCCATTTTATGGTTAATGGATTCTATTAACTATCGGTACTGCTTATGGTATATCATTGACTTAGCAGTTGTGCTTAAGATTTTGGCTCATGAAGTAAGAGTTCTTCTACTTCTTGGGCTTACATTAATAGTGTCGCTATTATAGATTTTTGAAGGCCGCTCATTACGCTCAGCCATCCACATTCATGAATTTTATCTCAGAAATATCGAGTCCATTTCTGGAGGCCTCTATTGTTAGGTCTATTATCTACTGCTCAGAATGTTATTCACTTAACAGTTGCTACTATAGCTAGGTAGGCTGTCTGTTTCGGCAGTGTCTCCGTTCTGCTGCCCTCTTCGCTCTGGGCTATTTGACCCAGGGCAAGAAAAAGGTGGGGGGGGAGGGTGTTCCCTTGGGTCACCTGTTTTACTATGAAAACAAGGGGATACCTCCTCCGGAGTTAGTAATTCTGAGCTGTTATTGGGATGGTTGTTTAGTGAGAAGTTTAGGTTTTTAAAATTCATTCAAGTCTTAGTTTTTAAAGTATAGCTTTTGAATATTGCATATGTCAACGGACATGATTATGCAATCCTCAGACACTTTTAGGAGCATAAGAGTCTCTATTCTCTAGACTTACTTTATTTATTGGCTTACTTTAAAAATTATTAGTATAAGGATTATATTGGATATTAATAGAGTACATGGATGTATGAAGCTCAATTTTGGAAGGTGTTGTATCTTTCTAATTTATCATAAATTAGAAAGATACATGTAAGGCCTATTACTTCTTTTTCCCTACAGGGGATGACTCTATTTTATTTTATTGAGCGTATTCCATTTTGCTCTATGTCCTTGGCCCTCCAGCCTTTTTACTATTCAGCTATGTCTGGGTCATTGGTACAGTATAAAAATGTTAAAAAATTTATAGTAATTTATATATTTTTTATACTTACCAATGACCCAGACGGGGATGGCCCTCCCAGGAGTTGGGAACTCTTGCCTCCCCGCTGAGTACATAGCGCTTACCAGGCACTGGTTATTAGAATGATTAATGGCGCCAATTTCGGAACGTCCTTGACACTGCACATGCGCAGTAGGGGCGAAGTGTGGAGGGCCTTTCAGGACATGTTTTCTTTGGTTTTAGATGCAAATTTTGGGGATTGGGGGGCAAAATTTGTGTTTGGCCCTATATTTTAAGAGTTAGCACCAGCTATGTCTGGGTCATTGGTAAGTATAAAAAATATATAAATTACTATAAATTTTTTAACTTTCTTGCTTGATCTGGAAGAAGTATAGACCATAAGATAATAACCAAATTTTATGGTGCCTTAAATACAGTGGCATAGCCAGGAGTGGAGCGTCCCTGAACTTCGTCATGATTTTTTCTTTTTTCACCCAATCTGTATTACACACTTCTCATATGTATAAGTCTTGAAGACTTAAAATGATATAACATCATGGTATTTTTTTCAGGATGTTCAAGATCCATGGATGTTTCCTGCAGATCTTGTCCGATGTGCCATGAAAAGCAAAACACCATTTTTACAATGCATGAAAATGTGGAATTTTCATACTGTTGTAATATCTCAGTTAATGGGTGAGTTTTCATTTCACACATGGCTTTTGACCTGACATTTGACCTGGCAAAGAGAGTGGTGGGGAGATGTGGGGCCTGGAAAGGGTTTTGCCGGCAAAAACCCTATGGACCTATAAAATTGACAAATTTAGACAAAAATCATAGAGTTTTTTTTATTATTTCATTTCATTCAGTGTTTTTTCCATAATGGTTATGAGAAATAGATTAATTAAACCTTTCAACCTGCAGTCTTTGATATCTAATTTTTTTTCAAAATCATCAAGCCATCTCCCAATCTTACAATCGGAGAAAAATTCTCATCATTTTGAAACCCTATGTTATGTTTTGCATCCACAAGTCCCAGTTTTACAGTTCACTATGTTACAAATAGTTTGACAGGAAGGTAGAAGAGTATTCAAAATAAATTGCCTTTTGTTTGCCCTGAGATAATGTAGATGTGTGCAAGATTAATGGCTGTGTGAATATTGCCCAATAAAATCCTGTTACAATAATTAAAAATGCTTTATTTGTCCTCTTTGTATTTTTATGTTGTAAAAACAAAACAGGAAATTGTTTTTTCCAGTCTCACTTAAACATGATTGCAGGGCAAGAACCTTAACCCCCCCCCCCCCCCCCCCCCCTCCCCTAACACACTGGTTGTGCAACAGAATTTTCTCAAATCACTTTGTTTTTGTTTTTCTCTTGATTAAGTATAAATTTATCCAATTATACCTTGTTTGACAGAGCTCAGTGAGCTCTGTCAAACAAGGTATACTTGGTTAAATATCAAACCGCATTATGGGAAATATCACTGCTAAAAACTTTGCCATTTTGCCAGAGTGTAGCGGGTTAACATCATGACGTCATAGGGGTAATATGGTCAAAAATTAAAGTGCGCCAGATTTTTCTGAAATTTTAGTATATTGTAAATCTCAAAAAATTAAGATAGTTGTTTTTTTGATTTGCTGCCACTTTGACGTTTTTATGTCACATCAAAGTTTAGCCTATTTTGGACATATTTCATTTAAAATGCTGTCTTCTAATTCACATAGCTCCATATTTATAAATGATACAGCCACAAAAATTGTCTGCTTATTTGAAATTATTCAATTTTATTTTTATACCCCAACTCTCGAAGAGAATCGGGGTATACTGGATAACAAGCATGTGAGCATCTACCCATGCTTCCGTCTGTGCATCTGTCTAGGTTTACATTTGTATACTTGTGTGGCTAGGATTTGGTGTATGTCATCATAGTCAAGGTTTGGAAAAACGACCTCGAATTTTTAGACATCCATCCATTGGCAGCCATATAATTGATAACCACATAAAATTTGAGAAGCCACTTAAAAATATAAGCCACATAAAATAGATATGGACATTCAGCACATAAATAGCCATTTGTTAGAAAAAGCAGCCACATAATTTGAGAAGCCACTTAAAAGTAAACACCACATAACAATTGGTAAGAAAAAGCAGCCACATATTTTGAAAACTCACTTAAAAATATAAGCCATATAACTATTGACAGCCACATAATTTATGACAAGCTGCCCCTGCATTTAAAAATGTTGCCCGCATTTTTTCAACAAAATTACGGTCTTTGCTTTGTTTTTAATTCATTTATGCTTCATTGGTCCAGCACTGCAGTGGGCAATAGCTCCTGTTTCATTTCAAATTTATGCACCTGATGGCAGCAATGCCAATTGCACATTTTTAGCTCACCAAAGGGAGCTTAACTTATCACTTGCCGTCCGTCGTCCGTCGTGAACTTTACGTTAACGACTACTCCTCCCAAATAACTGGATCAAATTGAATCAAATTTGGTGTGCATGTTCCCCATCATATGTCAATTCAAACTTGTACAAATAAACTTGCCGCACCCACAGGGGGCACCACAAGGGGCATAACTCTGATAGCACCCATGAATTTCTTTCCAAAATTCAAAAAAATCTTCTTCGTCAGATCCACCAGGCAGAATTCTTTCCTATTTGGTATACATCATCTATGTGTGTGTGTGTGGAGGGGGGTGGGGGGTAGGGGGAGGTTCAGATTCAAGTTTGTTCAAATCGGCTCCCTGGTTTCATATTTGGGCTCACTATAGAAGCCCGAATTTGAACTTTCAAATTGCATTTCAGGCAAATTTCTTAAAAAATCTTCTCCAGATCCAGCAGGCAGAATCTTTTGATATTTGGTATGCAACATTGAGGGGTGGATCTGATTCAAGTTTGTACAAATCGGCCCCCTGGGTTTATATTTGGGCTCAGTATAGAAGCCCAAATTTGGACTTAGTGCATTTCAGGTAAATTTCTTAAAAAATCTTCTTCTTCAGATCCAGCTGGCATAATCTTTTGATATTTGGTATGCAACATTGTGGGGTGGATCTGATTCAAATTTGTACAAATCGGCCCTCTGGGTTCATATTTGGGCTCAGTATAGGAGCCTGAATTCAAACTTAGTGCATTTCAGGCAAATTTCTTTAAAAATCTTCTTCTCAAGATGTAGCAGGCAGAATCTTTTGATATTTGGTATGCGACATTGTGGGGTGGATCTGATTCAAGTTTGTTCAAATCGTCCCCCTGGATTCACATTTGGGCTCAGTATAGAAGCCCGAATTTGAACTTAGTGCATGTCAGGCAAATTTCTTAAAAAATCTTCTTCTACAGATCCAGCTGGCAGAATCATTTGATATTTGGTATGCAACATTGTGGGGTGGATCTGATTCAAGTTTGTTCAAATCGGCCCCCTGGATTCATATTTGGGCTCACTATAGAAGCTCGAATTCGAACTTAGTGCATTTCAGGCAAATTTCTTAAAAAATCTTCTTCTCCAGATCCAGCAGGCAGAATCTTTTAATATTTGGTATGCAACATTGTGCGGTATATCGGATTCAAGTTTGTTCAAATCGGCTCGCTGGGTTCATATTTGGGCTCAGTATAGGAGCCCAAATTTGAACTTAATGCATTTCAGGCAAATTTCTTTAAAAATCTTCTTCTCAAGATCCAGCAGGCAGAATCTTTTGATATTGGTTATGCAGCATGCTTAGGGGGGTGAGATTCAAGTTTGTTCAGGCCAAGTCCTGGGTTCATATTTGGGCTCACTGCGGTAGCCCGAATTATAACTTAGTTCAAAATGAGGAATTTTTTTGAAAAATCTTCTTCAGATCCAGCATTTGGAATGTTTTGATATTTGGTATGCAGCATCCTTAGGGGGGTGAGATTCAAATTTGTTCAAGCCATGCCCCTAGGTCCATATTTGGGCTCACTACGGGAGCCCGAATGATAACTTAGTTCAAAATGAGGAATTTTCTTTAAAAATCTTCTTCTTCAGATCTAGCAGTCAGAATGTTTTGATATTTAGTATGCAGCATCCTTAGGGGGGTGAGATTCAATTTTGTGCAAGCCATGTCCCTAGGTCCTTATTTGGGCTCACTGTGGGAGCCCGAATGATAACTTAGTTCAAAATGAGGAATTTTCTTTAAAAATCGTCTTCTTCAGATCTAGCAGTCAGAATGTTTTAATATTTGGTATGCAGCATCCTTAGGGGAGTGAGATTCAAGTTTCTTTAAGCCATGTCCGTAGGTCCATATTTGGGCTCACTGTGGGAGCTTGAATTGTAACTTAGTTCGAAATGAGGAAATTTTTATACTGTACCAATGACCCAGACTTAGCTGGTGCTAACTCCACAAAAACCAGGGCCAAACACAAATTTTGCCCCCCAATCCCCAAAATTTGCATCCAAAACAAAAAGAAATCATGTCCTAAAGGACCTCCATAGTACGACTCTACTGCGCATGCGCAGTGACGCAGTCGTCCCGAAATTGGCGCCAAATATCATTCTCTGTTTGGCCCTTCATCAGTCAACATCTCACTGATCTTTGTGCTTGTAAATCTCAGTTTAAAGGATGCCAGACACGTAATTCTTGGAGAAAATGTGATTCTAAGGAGGATAGAAGGAGGAGAGGAAAAAAGAAGTGGCAAAAAATAATCAGGGCTGTACTTAAAATTTTTTGTTAAAATTATGTTAAGTTGCCTATTTTCGAGGCAAACGCCTCTTGTTGTCATTCTTGCTAATTGTTGCACTGCTTATTCAGTGTTTCCTCTCCCCTAACCTTCTAAAGTCCCCCCTTGCAATTCTCCCATGCTTTTGGCATATTTTTGAGAAGTTTCATTTCTAAAAATTCCCTGGGAGAGTTGCTTGGTTACAGAATGTTTTCTGTTATTTTCCCCATAGTTACGTTTTCACCCATGGGTGTATAACGTTTGTGTTCTGCATCTTCCATCTGATGTTCTGCAGATTCTCCCCTGGGAGTCTCTGTTTTGCATCAGATAGAGTGTAATTGAGGACTGATTCCGGGCCAGTTTTTTCAGTGCCTGGAGTCATGTTTTCTTCTGTGTTTACACTGTTTGTTTTCATTGGCAACAGCCTTTTTTGAGGGGGGCTGTTTGCCTTTGAGGTAGTTTATCTCATTATAAGATACATTTATATTATCCGAAAGTGTCTCATTAATTATTTTATATAATTTTAAAATTTTTGACCACACTTTGCCATCGGATCCATCGGGGCTCAACGTTACTTTTCAGCAACTTGGGCTTCTCTGAAAAAATATTTTTTCAAAATTATTTTGTTTTGCAATTGTTTTTTCATTTATTAATGGATCATGTTATTATGTATCTTTGTGTCAGGGGTTTTTGCGAGTAACTAGGACTTATTGTTGTTCCTTCACAATGAGAGGAACTTGTTCAAATTGTAATAGGAAGAAATCTTCCTCTGACTTTCATGATTATTGCATAAATTGTAGTCAGTGTTCTCGCATTAATCCCTGTCCTGTATGTGAACATTGGGATGAGAAACATTGGAAACGTGTGTCACGATATGTTGTTTCTGGAGAAAGAGCGATGCCGGCTCTTTCTCCACAAGGTCACTCTACTCTCTCAGTTTCTATTTCAGAGGAACCAGAACAGGGTGATGTTTCCATGTTATCTTCTTCAAGTGTGCGTCCGTCGTCACAATTAAATACAGAGCTAGCGGCAAAAGTGCTCATGGAGATTAGACAAATGTCGTCCGCTAGCTCGCCCGGTGTAGCGTCCATTCACCGAATGGTTCGGCAGCCGGGTTCGTCCGATGCGGTCCAAGAGGAAATTTTGGGTGATGCGAGCACTATAAAAATAATAGATGCACACCCAGTGACGGCGGATAGTGAACGAGAACGGAGGAAGCCTTTTAGTCCGGTTCCTAGCTCGTCCAGGTCCAGCCGGGCCGCGAGCGAGAGAGGCCCCTCTCTCGTACAACAACATCTGGGACCAGATGTTGTGGTACAAAATGTGTCTTTAGCGGAGCATACGTCCGTCGCTCGGGACGCTCCGTTGTATAAGCAGTCCGCAGAGACTGTTAAGGCTTCCTCTTCTCGCCGGCGCACACGACCGCACCTTGGCTGCGTGACCTCCGATATCTTGCCAGCTTCGCCGATGAAGGATTATTCGGCGACCAGGTCACACCATCCGGCAGCCAGGGATTCGAGACCGATGGACTCCGGACGTTCGCATAGGAAAAGTATGCGGGAGCCATCTGATGCGGAGCTGCCCTCGGCAAAGCAGCGAAAGACCGCTCCTCCGCAGGTCTCGACGTCGGACATTCTAGTGCAGATAGCACAGCTTATCGCAGCATCCCAGCAGCCGACAGAGACGGTGTCGGATCGAGAATTATCCGACGGCGCTGGGTCGGTACGCTCCGCCGAAGCATCGGGGGCGGACGACCGGGAACATCGAGAGGTCCGACCGGATGGTGAAAGGGATACGGATGAATTGGAGCTATCCCTTTCGGAACAACACAAAGCTGCCGTAGACTTCATCCGGCACTTTCTTCCTCAAGTTGTTCCGTCGGGCCAGACTGCTGCGCTTCCGGACAGGAGAATTATAGCGTCATTGGACTCTGATTTTTTCGAGCGGTTCAGGGACATCGCTCCCGAGTTTCCGTCGCAGTCCAATAATGTTGCAAGAACATTTGAATTATTGAACGACGCTATTTTTAAACTTGCTTCCAGGACAGGGAAAGCAGGCTTCTTGTCCGCAAATACTCTCAACCTGCCTTTCATTAATGCAAGGAATAAATTCGACACGGCAGGTCAGGGTATACCGAGAGTTCCTCTGCGTATGGACGACGAGGCGGAAGACTTAGAGCTATCATTACCGTCGTCAGCTTCTATTCCAACCGCAGTGTTGGAAACAGCTATTGCGTCTAACAGAGCCAATTTAGATGCCTTATCTTACGCAGATCACCTTACGAAGGCGTTATCACTGCGTCTTCAAGGGGAAGAGTTTCAGGATATACAATCCTCCTTAAGACTTCTTTCAAGGGCAGTAGCTTATTCCACGTGTAACTCCGCCCTTTCAGTGGCAAATCTGGAGTTGGTTAGACGTGACGCAGCCCTGTCTACATCCACACTAGTGGATTCTAAGGTGAAGAACTCTCTTAGAGTCGCTTCGGTCTCAGGAGATCTTCTCTTTGACGGCAAGCTTTCCGCTATTTATGATAATATTAAAAAGAAAGCTAGTGATTCTCTGTTGTTTAGATCCGCTCCTAAAAGGTCGGATTCAGCAGACACGAATAAGGCGGGCACTTCTGGGTCTTATCCGCCCAAGAGAGGTTCCTATAGAGGTTCCGGTGCGTCCTCTAGCTCTTATTCGAGAGACCGTCAGGATAGCGACTCTCGTTCGGGACGTCCTTCAGGCCGGGACAATCGGTCGGACGCCCCGAGGTCGACGAGGCGAGGTGCGGGTCGTGGAAGACGTGGTTTCTCCTACCGCAGGCCTCGCAGATCCAGGAGGTGATGGCTCAAACCTCTATCGCGTTCCGGTTGGCGGAAGGTTGTCGAGTTTTTCTCAAGAGTGGGCGTCGATTACGGACGATCCGTGGGTGAGAGGAGTGACTTCGGAAGGTCTAAAGATATCCTTCAAACGAAAGCCTCCATTAACTCGAAGTCCAAAGTGGACTCATCTTCCGTCAAACCCTCAAAAAAGAGACGCTCTGCTATCAGAGGTGCAGTCTCTTTTAATGAAGAACGCGGTAGAGGTCGTAGAAAACCAGGAATCGCTGGGATTCTACAGCCATCTGTTTCTGGTTCCGAAACCAGACGGCTCGTTCCGTCCAGTCATAGATTTGAGCTGGATAAACAAGCTGATCATCGCTCCGAAGTTTTATATGGAGACGATTCGATCGGTCAGAGCGAGTATTCGGGTGAACGATTATGCAACGAGCATAGATCTCAAAGATGCGTACTTTCACGTCATGGTACATCCGACATTCCGAAAGTATCTACGCTTCGCAGTCCTAGGAGTGGTGTATCAGTTCCGGGCCATGTGCTTCGGATTGAATCTAGCACCCTGGGCTTTCACTCGGGTAATGAACTCGGTAATGATCTACTTCCGAGCTCATTCGTCTGCGGTAACGTCGGCCTACCTGGACGACATTCTTCAGAGGTACGGCAACGAGTTAACGCTTCAGAACGATGTTCAGAATCTTCTTCTATTGCTCCGACGTCTCGGTTTCATAGTAAACGAGGAGAAGTCGGATCTGGTGCCGTCCAAGTCATTCACTCATCTGGGAATGAGCTTCGAGACGCACAACAATCTCGTTCGTCTGCCATTAACCAGAGCGAAATTAGTCAGTTGTTACGCTCGCTATTGTCTAAATACAGACAAAGTCACAGCGAGAGAATTTATGAGACTGATAGGTCTGTGCGGAGCCGCTGCGGATCTCATTCCGATGGGACGGCTACGCACACGGCCTCTTCAAATTTTCTTGACTCAGAATTGGAGTGTGAAAATTCATTCGCTCGATGTAGACGTTCTCTTGTCAGATCAAGTGAAACAAGAGATTCAGACTTGGGCAAACATTCAGTGGTTAACTCAAGGAGTTCCGCTGCAGTTGCCGGATCCGAGTTTTACCATTATGACGGATGCCAGTCAAACAGGTTGGGGTGCATCATTAATCCCAACGGATTCGAGATGCCAGGGTCTTTGGGATCCGCAATTCCTGTGCAAGCACATAAACATCAAGGAAATGATGTCAATTTGGCTTGCGTTACGTCACTGGATGGACATTATTCACGATGCTCATGTCCAAATCCTATCCGACAATACGACAGTAGTGGCGTATATACGGAATCAGGGAGGCACTCATTCAGTTCCGTTGTTCAATCTAACGGAAAGAATCCTTCTGTTTGCGTTGGAACATCACGTTCTTCTTTCGGTCCGTCACATACCGGGTCGTCTGAATGTGCTAGCAGACTCCCTTTCTCGAAAGGGTCGCTTGTTGCCGTCGGAGTGGACTCTCAACAAACAAGTATTCAATCAGATTTGCTACCAATGGGAACGGCCAATGATAGACTTATTTGCGACACATCTCAACAATCAGTTGCAGACGTATGTGTCCCCGTGTCCGGATCCAAGAGCATTTGCTGTAGACGCTCTATCGATCCCTTGGGACGGAATGATAGGATATGCGTATCCTCCAGCGCCGTTAATTCAACAAGTATTGCTAAAGATAAAACAATCTCAATGCAAGATTCTGTTGGTAGCATCTCTGTCGCCACAGAGACCGTGGATAAATCTACTCAGGTGTCTGTTGTGGGACCTACCGCGGAAGCTCCCTCCACGAGAGGATCTTCTTTGGCAGGGGAAATCGCGCCAACTGCATCACAACCCGCAAGGTCTCAACCTTCACGTTTTTCCGTTGTGCGGTCCTTCTTGCATGGCAAGCACTTTACAGGACGAGCAGTGGACGCGATTTCTAACTGTAGGAGGACCTCCTCTTCGCTAAACTATGCGGCTAAGTGGAAGGTTTTCCGTCGTTGGTGTAGGGATCATTCTGTTGATATATTTGATCCCTCTATACCAGACATTGCTAACTTTCTAGTATACTTGTTTGACGAAATCAAACTGCAACCGGTTACTATAAAGGGTTATAGATCTATGTTATCTGATACCTATGCACATCATGATAGTTTACAAATTGGATCTAATGTCTCTTTATCGAAATTGGTTAGAAACTTTTCGATAAATAGACCCAGAACTCTTAGATTAATTCCTAAGTGGAATTTAGCTTGGGTTCTCCTTAAATTGAAGGAAAAGCCATTTGAACCTCTTGGGACAGTAGATTTCAAATTCTTATCTTATAAGACAGCTTTTCTCTTAGCTTTCTCTTCTGCCAGAAGAGTCAGTGAGCTTCATGCACTATCGGTGGATGATTCTCATTATCGTAGTGTTGGGAACACTATCACCTTCACTACTAACGTCGGTTTTTTAGCTAAGAATCAGGCTCCTAATAAATATCCGGAACCTATTGTTATTAAGGCTCTTCCGTCTTCAGACGGGCGTAGGCCTTTACTCTGTCCTGTTAGAGCACTACGTATCTATAAACAGAGATCTCAGTTCATCAGAAAGGGACGGAAACGTTTCTTTCTGTCTTTGATGCCTAATAGAAAGGACATTTCAGTCCATTCTATTGCTAGATGGATTCAGTTAACTATCCGTACTGCGTATGAAGATTTATCTTCTTCTCAGCAGTCTGTGCTTAAGATTTCTGCTCATGAAGTAAGAGCTCTTTCTACTTCCTGGGCTTATGCTAATAGTGTTCCTATTACAGATTTAATGAAGGCTGCTTATTGGTCTCAGCCATCCACATTTACTAATTTTTATCTCAGAAATATTGAGTCCATTTCTGGAGACCTGCATTGTTTAGGTCCGTTATCTGTTGCTCAGAATGTCGTCCACTAAACAGTTGCAACTATAGTTATGCAGGCTTTCTGTTCCGGCAGTGACTCCGTCCGGCTGCCCTCTTCGCTCTGGGCTATTTGACCCAGGGCAAGGGGAAGGGGGGGGGCGGGTGTTCCCTTAGGTCACCTGCTTTATAGTGAAAAGCAAGGGAATGCCTCCTCCAAGACAGTATTTCTGAGTCGCTTCCGGGATGGTTTTAAAGTGTAATATTAATGTTTAATTTCATTCATGTCTTATTTTTAAAGTGTAGCTCGGTGTGAAGCATTTGTATATGTCAAGTGTCAAACGGGCTTTAATATACAATACTCGGACACTTTTAAATGATTATAAAGAGTCTCAATTCTCTGGACTACTTTATTTATTGGCTTGTTTTAAAAATAATTAGTATAAAGGTTATACTGGATGTTAATAGAGAACATGAATGTTATTGTGCTCAATTATTAAGGGTAGTGTATCTTTCTAATTTAAATATTAAATAAGAAAGATACATGTAAAGCCTAATACTCCTTTTCTCCTTAAGGGGTTACCTCTTTATTTTATAATTGAGCTTATTGGATTTTCCTCTATGTCCTAGGCCCTCCAGCCTGTTTACTATTCAGCTAAGTCTGGGTCATTGGTACAGTATAAAAATGTTAAAAAATTTATAGTAATTTATATATTTTTTATACTTACCAATGACCCAGACGGGGATGGCCCTCCCTGAGTTGGGAACTCTTGCCTCCCCGCTGAGTACATAGCGCTGACCAGGCACTGCCAGTAAGAATGATATTTGGTGCCAATTTCGGGACGACTGCGTCACTGCGCATGCGCAGTAGAGTCGTACTATGGAGGTCCTTTAGGACATGATTTCTTTTTGTTTTGGATGCAAATTTTGGGGATTGGGGGGCAAAATTTGTGTTTGGCCCTGGTTTTTGTGGAGTTAGCACCAGCTAAGTCTGGGTCATTGGTAAGTATAAAAAATATATAAATTACTATAAATTTTTTAACTTTTCTTAAAAAATCTTCTTTTTCAGATCCAGCAGTCGGAATGTTTTGATATGTGGTGTGTAGCATCCTTAGGGGGGTGAGATTCAAATTTGTTAAAGCCAAGTCCCTGAGTCCATATTTGGGCTCGCTGTGGGAGCCCAAATTATAAATTAGACAATTTGAGGAATTTTTCTTTAAAAATCTTCTTCAGATTTAGCAGTCAAAATGTTTTGATATTTGGCATGCAGCATCCTTAGGGGGTGAAATTCAAGTTTGTTCAAGCCAAGTCCCTGGGTTCATATTTGGGCTCACTGTGGAAGCCTGAATGATAACTTAGTTCAAAATGAGGAATTTCCTTTAAAAATCTTCTTCAGATCCAGCAGATGAATGTTTTTGATATTTGATATGCAGCATCCTTAGGAGGGTAAGATTCAAGTTTGTTCAAGCCATGTCCCTAGTTCCATAAAATTTGTCTCTCATGATTTCATTCCTTTGTAGTGTTGATGAACCACGTCTAACTGAATGTGACCCCAAATACTTCTTTGAACCACTTTGGACGGTGAGTGATTAAGGCTCTTTGGGGCCTCTTGTTTTTATATACCTTTTATTTTCAACCTCATATTTTTATACTGTACCCAATGACCCAGACTTAGCTGGTGCTAACTCTTAAATATTCAGGGCCAAACACAAATTTTGCCCCCCCAATCCCCCAAATTTGCATCCAACTAAGAAAAACTGATGTCCTATATGGTCCTCCATACTTTTGCCTACTGCGCATGCTCAGTGTCAAGGAGGACTCGAAATTGGCTCAAAAAGTCATTCTTTGTTTGGCCCTAAAATCAGTAACATGTCACTGATATTTGTGCTTATAATCGCAGTTAAAATGATGCCAGACACAATATCATGATGGAAATGGTGGATCCAAGGAAGCAATAAGGGGATGAGAGGAAGAAACAGTGGATGGACTGTAACTTATAATTTTTATACAAAATTATTTCATGTTCTCTAATTTCTGGGCATGGGCCTGATGTTTCATTCTTGCTATGAAATCTCCACTGTTTGTTAAGTGTTTCCTCTCTCCCTTTCTTTGAAACCCCCCTAGTTAATCTCCCAAGCTTTTGGACTAATTTTTGAAATTTTTTTCTGGAAAATTTCTTGGGAGTTAACTTACAGAATGTTTATTCTGTTATCCCCATGGTTACGTCCTCATCCTTTGGGTGTTTAGGCATTGTTAGTCATGCATCTACCATCTGATGTATTACAGTTTCTTCTAATGAAGATTCTGTTTTACATCAGATAGTTTTAAGAATCTGTTACTGACCTCAGGCCGGGTTTATCAGTGCCTGGAGTCTTGTTTCCGGTTTTTATTATTATTTGTTTACATTGACAACGGTTACTTTCCTTAAGTAATTTCTTGTCATCCGTTAGGATATATATGTAGTCAGATACATTAATTTACCCTGTAAGTGTTACATTAATTTTTTAGATGGTTTAAAAAATTTTGTCCACACTTAGGCTTTTTTAGGATCCATTTGGGCTCATCGTTCCCATTGGGAACTTTGGCTCATGTCAAAATTTTTTCGAAAATTTTTTTTTTGAAATTTTGATATGGATTGTATTATTTCATGTATCTTTGTATTATAAGGGTTAGTGCGAATACTATGGCTTTCTAAAATTATGAAAGAATTTTGTTCAAATTGTAATTCGAGGAAGTTTCCCTCGGATTCTCATACTCATTGTGTCTGCTGTAGTCATTGTACTCATACTAACTCTTGTTCTGTTTGTGCCAGGTGGGATGACAAACGTTGGAGACGTGTGTCACAGTACATTTTAGTGGTGAGAGATCTATGCCTGTTCTCTCACCACAAGGTCACTCAAGTTTCTTTTACAGAGGAACAAGAACATGGTGATGTTTCCGTGATGTCTTCAGGAAGTGTGCTGCCGTCGTCGCAAACTAATGAGGAGCTAGCAGGAAAAGTGCTTAATGAAATTAGACAAGTGCCTAGGTCCCAAAAGGGATTTACGACCTTGTCAGAAATTAGACATGTGCCTAGGTCCCAAGAGGGATTTACGGCCTTGTCGCCAGCTAGCTCGACCTGCGGTTGCATCATCCCTCAAATGGGTGGTGTGGCGTTGGGTAAGTCTGTTGCGGTCCAGGAGAGGAATACGGGTGTTGCGAGCACTATAATCTTGGATGACGCACACCCTGGGACGGCGGAATGGAGGATGGAAAGGAGGAAGCCACTCAGTTCGGTAGTAAGCTCGTTCAGGTCTTCACAGACCACGAGTGAGAGAGGCTCCTCTCTCGTTCAACAGCATCTGGGGCCAGATGTTGTTGTTCATAATGTTCGTCAGTCAGAGCATACGTCCACACCTCCTGTTCGGGACGCTCCGTCTTATAGACAGCAAGCCTCGGCTAGTCTATCAGCTTCCTCTTCCACACATCAGCACACACAGCCGCACCTTGGCTTCATGACTTCAGATACCCAGCCTGCTTCGCCGACTAAGGATTCCATGTCGTCTAGGTCATGCCATCCAGTAGCCAAGGACTCAAAGCCTCATCAGTTGGGAAGTTCACATATTAAAAGAATTATGTTGGACATACCGTCCCAGGAGCTTCCAGTGGCTAAGCAACAGATGCCCGCTGCTCCACAGGCCTCCATGACAGACTTGCTATCACAGATAGCACAGCTCATCACAACATTTCAGCATCCTACGGAACATCCTACAACGGCTTCAGTTCAGGAACTGTCGGATGAAGCTGGGTCGGTTCGTTCCTCTGCTAGGTCAGACAGAGATGACCGAGATTCTCATCTGGTCCACTTGGATGGAGAAAGGGAAATAACGGAGCTGGATTTTTTCCTTCAGAAACAACATAAGGTGGCGATGGAGTTTATCCGTCAAAACCTTCCTGACTTTGTTCCATCGGACCAGGTTGCTGCGACAGTGGATAAGAGACTGATAGCGTCACTTGATACTGACTTCTTTGGCCGGGTTAGGGAAGATGTTCCTGAATATCCGGTCCAGTCCAGCAATGTCTCCCGGACGTTAAGCTATTTTTAATTTAGCCTTTAACTGGTAGAGTGCTGGAAGCCCATATTTGGGCTTTATTCTGAAGTGCAGGTGCCACAACTTAATGGCTTCGTATTCTGGGAATGTGCTTCACATTATTTTTGAAGTAAAATTATTTAATCTGTGGGGATTCGCCTTGTTACAATTTATGGGAGAGTGCCAATAGGCACTCTCCCATAAATTGTAACAAGGCCAAGAGACATGGACAAATTTGGATGACCAAAAATAATTTAGCACTCTACCAGTGAAGACAGGCAAAAACAGTTTCTTGTCACAAACTGCTCTACATCTGCTGTTCATCAATACTAATAATAGATTTGCAATGGCAGGACAGGGCATACCGAGAGTTCCTCTACGTTTGGATAGTCAGGCTGAGGATTTGGATTTATCTCTGCCTTCGTCTTTTTCGATCCTCCCTAGAACTATGGAAACGACGCTTTCCTCTAATAGGGCGAATTTAGACGCACTATCTTACGCAGATCACCTTACCAGAGTGTTAGCGCAGTGTCTCGATGGTAAAGAATTCGAGGACGTTCGTTCCTCATTAAGAGTTCTTTCGAAGACTATTGCCCTATCAGTGGCTAATTTGGAGTTGGTTAGACATGATGCGGTCCTGGCTTCATCCAATATAGTGGATTCAGAGGTGAAAAACGCTCTTCGAGCCGCTCCGGTTTCTGGGGACTTTCTCTTCGATGGAAAG
Source organism: Pictodentalium vernedei (assembly GCA_031216915.1). NCBI lineage: Eukaryota > Metazoa > Mollusca > Scaphopoda > Dentaliida > Dentaliidae > Pictodentalium > Pictodentalium vernedei. Next base: position 191,445,618 of record CM062289.1, read on the forward strand.
CTTTCAGTTATCTATGATCAGATTACCAAGACTTTTAAGTCGGTTTCTAAAAAACCTGACATAGCAGAGAAGAGTAAAACAGGAGCTTCTGGTGCAAGTACATCTAAAGGAAGCTCCTATAAAGGATATAAAAATCCTCTAGCTCTTACTCTAGGGACCGTCAGAGTAGCGACTCAGGTAGGGGATATGGTTCTGGCCGAGACAACTGGTCAGATGCCCCTAGGTTGACAGGACGAGGCACTGGACGGGGAGGACGTAGTTTCTCTTCCCGCAAGCCTCGTAGGTCCAGGAGGTGATGGTCAGGACCTCTATTGCTGTCCAGTGGGCGGAAGACTGACAAAGTTTTTGACCAATTGGTTGTCAATTACAGATGACCATTGGGTAAAGGAGGTTATCTCGGATGGCCTAAAGCTATCTTTCCGAGAAAAACCTCCGCTAACACGAAGTCCGCGCTGGACTCAGCTTCCTTCAAATCTTCAAAAAAGAGCTTCACTTCTAGCAGAGGTGCAATCTCTTTTGGAGAAGAATGCAATAGAAGTCGTGGAAAACCAGGAATCCCTGGGTTTTTACAGTCACCTGTTCCTGGTACCGAAGCCAGATTGCTCGTTCCGATCTGAGCTCGATAAACAAGCTGATTGTGGCTCCAAAGTTCTATATGGAGACCATTCGATCAGTGAGAGCGAGCATTCGAGTGAACGACTATGCATCAAGCATAGATCTCAAGGATGCGTACTTTCATGTCATGGTACATCCGGCATTCAGAAAGTACCTTCGCTTCACCATCCTAGGAGTTGTTTATCAGTTCCGAGCGATGTGCTTCGGACTCAATCTAGCGCCCTGGGCTTTCACTCGAATAATGAACTCGATAATGGCTTATTATACCCCAACGCAACGAAGTTGCTGGGGTATAATGTTTTTGACTGGTCCGTCCGTCAGGCGGTCAGTCCTACTTGTTTTCCGGACGTTTTTTCTACACGCTTCCAGATATTGAGCTGATTTTTGGTATGTGAGTCTAACATGGTGGCCTACAGATCAGGTTTGCATTTTTTTCCACTCCACTGATTTTTACCGAAATTACAGCCCTTGGACTCTGAAAAATTCATCAAAATTACAGTTTTCCGGACTTTTTTTCTACACGCTTCCAGATGTTGAGCTGATTTTTGGTATGTGAGTCTAACATGGTGGCCTACAGATCAAGTTTGCATTTTTTTCTGCTCCACTGATTTTTACCGAAATTACGGCCCTTGGACTCTGAAAAATTCATCAAAATTACAGTTTTCCGGACTTTTTTTCTACACGCTTCCAAATATTGAGCTGATTTTTGGTATGTTAGTCTAACATGGTGGCCTACAGATAAAGTTTGCATTTTGTTCTGCTCCATTGATTTGTACCGAAATTACGGCCCTTGAACTTTGAAAAGTTCATCAAAATTACAGTTTTCCGGACTTTTTTTCTACACGCTTCCAGATATTGAGCTGTTTTTGGGTATGTTAGTCTAACATGGTGGCCTACAGATCAAGTTTGCATTTTGTTCCGCTCCACTGATTTTTACCGAAATTACAGCCCTTGAACTTTGAAAAGTTCATCAAAATTACAGTTTTGCAGACTTTTTTCCTACACGCTTCCAGATATTGAGCTGATTTTTGGTATGTTAGTCTAACATGGTGGCCTACAGATCAAGTTTGCATTTTTTTCTGCACCACTGATTTTTACCGAAATTACGGCCCTTGGACTCTGAAAAATTCATCAAAATTACAGTTTTCCGGACTTTTTTTCTACACGCTTCCAAATATTGAACTGATTTTTGGTATGTTAATCTAACATGGTGGCCTACAGATCAAGTTTGCATTTTGTTCTGCTCCACTGATTTGTACCGAAATTACGGCCCTTGAACTTTGAAAAGTTCATCAAAATTACAATTTTGCAGACTTTTTTCCTACACGCTTCCAGATATTGAGATGATTTTTGGTATGTTAGTCTAACATGGTGGCCTACAGAACAAGTTTGCGTTTTGTTCTGCTCCACTGATTTTTACCGAAATTACGACCCTTGGACTCTGAAAAATGCATTAAAATTACAGTTTTCCGGACTTTTTTTCTACACGCTTCCAGATATTGAGCTGATGTTTGGTATGTTAGTCTGACATGGTGGCCTACAGATCAAGTTTGCATTTTGTTCCGCTCCACTGATTTTTACTGAAATTACGGCCCTTGAACTTTGAAAAGTTCATCAAAATTACAGTTTTCCGGACTTTTTTCCTACACGCTTCCAGGTATTGATCTGATTTTTGATATGTTAGTCTAACATGGTGGCCTACAGAACAAGTTTGGGTTTTGTTCCACTCCACTGATTTTTACCAAAATTACGGCCCCATAGACTTTGAAAAGTTCATCAAAATTGCCGTTTTCCGGGCTTTTTCTCTGCTTGAATTCTTTCAATACCGTTGACACTACAGAACACTGTTTTCTGCAGTATTCCTAGAATCTATGTTTATTTTTAAAAAATGATTAGAGCTTGAAATATCGGGGCGTGTGGGGTATGTGAGCGTGCTCATTAAGGTTCTATATTTTCCGAGCTCATTCGTCTGTGGTAACATCGGCTTACTTGGATGACATTCTTCAGAGGTATGGCAACGAAACAATTCTTCAGAACGATGTTCAGAGTCTGCTTCAATTGCTCCGACGTCTTGGTTTCATAGTAAATGAAAAGAAGTTGGATCTAGCTCCTTCCAAGTCATTCATTCACTTGGGAATGAGCTTCAAGACTCAACAATCTAGTTCGTCTTCCGTTACTCAGAGCGAAGTTAGTCAGTTGTTATGCTCGCTTTTGTCTACACTCAGACGTAGTAACAGTGAGAGAATTCATGCGACTGATGGGATTGTGCGGAGCGGAGGCAGGTCTCATTCCAATGGGCCACTTGTGCGCACATCCACTCCAGATATTTTTCACTCAAGTTTGGAGTGTGAAGGTTCATTCGCTTGAAACAAACATCATTTTCATAGACCAAGTAAAACTAAGGATTCAGACTTGGGCAGATATTCAGTGGTTAACTCAGGGAGTTCCACTGCAACTGCCAGATCCGGTTTTTATGATTATGATGGATGCGAGTCAAACAGGTTGAGGTGTGACATTGAACCCAACAGACTTCAAGTGCCAGGACCTTTGGGATCTGGAGTTCCTAAACAAGCACATAAACATCAAAGAGATGATGTCAATTTGGCTTGCGCTACGACATTGGATGAACATAATTCAGAATTCACATGTCCAAATACTGTCGGACAATTCGTTGGTAGTAGCGTACATCAGGAACCAAGAAGGCACTCATTCGATTCCGTTATTCAATCTAACGGAAAGAATTCTTCTGTTTGTTCTAGAACATCATGTTCTTCTGTCGGTCCGTCATATTCCGGGTTGTCTAAACGTTCTAGCAGACTCGCTCTTGAGGAAAGGTCGCATATTACCGTCAGAATGGACTCTCAACAAGCGAGTGATCAATCAGATTTGCTACCAGTGGGATCGACCAATGATAGACTTGTTTGCGACACATCTCAACAATCAGTTGCAGACGTATGTGTCACCATGTCCAGATCCCCGAGAGTTCGCTGTAGACACTCTCTCAATCTCTTGGGATGGAATGATAGGATATGCATATCCTCCAACTCCGTTGATTCAACAGATCTTGCTAAAGATCAAGCAATCGCACTGCAAGATACTGTTGGTAGCATCTCTGTCCTCTTAGAGACTGTGGATAAATCTGCTCAGGTGTCTGTTATGGGATGTTCCTCGGAAGCTTCCTCCACATCTTCTCTTTCAGTGGAAATCTCGCACACTGCATCACAACCTGCAAGGTCTCAACCTTCACATGTTTCCGCTGTACGGTCCTTTTTGCAAGGGAAGTGCTTTACAGGACGAGCAGTGGATGCAATTTCTAACTATAGGAGGACCTCCTCTTCGCTAAATTATGCGGCAAAGTGGCAGGTTTTTTCTTGTTGGTGTAAGGATCATTCTATTGACATTTTTTATCCTTCCATTCCAGACATTGCTAATTTTTTGGTCTACTTGTTTGACGAGATCAAACTGCAACCAGTAACCATTAAGAGTTATAGGTCTATGCTATCGGACACATATGCTCCTCATGATAGCTTACAGATTGGATTGAATATTTCTTTATCTAAGTTAGTAAAGAACTTTTCGATAAATTGGCCTAGAACTCTTAGGTTAATTCCTAAATGGAATTTAGCTTGGGTTCTATTGAATCTTAAAGAAGCTCCTTTTGAACCTCTTAATACTGTAGACTTCAAATTCTTGTCAAATAAGACAGCTTTTCTCTTAGCCTTTGCTTCTGCAAAAGGAGTTAGTGAGCTTTATGCTCTGTGTATTGATGATTCTCATTATCGTAGTGTTGGAAATATTATTACTTTAACTACTAATGTGGAATTTTTGGCTAAGAATCAGGCTCCAAATAAGTACCCTGGGCCTATTGTCATCAAAGCTCTTCCGTCTTCTGATGGCTGTAGGCCTTTGCTGTGTCCAGTTATTTATTTATAAACACAGATCAGAATTTATCAGAAAAGGGCGTAAACGCTTCTTTCTGTCCTTAATTTCCATTAGAAAGGACATATCTGTTCATTCTATTTCTAGATGGATTCAGTTAGCTATTCATACTGCTTATGAGAGTTTATCCTCCAATCAGCAGTTGGTGCTTAAGATTTCAGTGCATGAAGTTACGGCACTGTCAACATCTTGGGCTTATTCTAACAGTATTGCTATTACAGATCTCATGAAGGCTGCTTACTTGTCATAGCCTTCTACCTTCACTAATTTTTACCTTAGAAATATAGAGTCTATTTCTGGCGACCTTAGGTGTTTAGGTCCGTTATCTGTTTCTCAGAATGTCTTCCACTAAACGATTACAGCTATAGTTATGTAGGCTTTCTATCCCAGCAGTGATGCTGTCCTGCTGCCCTCTTCGTTCTGCAGTGATTTGACCCAGAGCAAGGGGAAGGGGGGGGGGGGATGGTGTTCCCTTATATCACCGGCTTTATAGTGAAAAGCAAGGGAATATCTCCTCTGGAGTCAGTAATTCCGAGTCGGTGCTGGGATGGTTTTAAAGTGTAAAGCTAATGTTTATCTCATTTATGTAATATTTTTAAAGTGTAGCTTGGTGTGAAGCATTTGTATATGTCACGTGTCATGCGAGGGTTAATATACAATCCTCGGACACTTTTAAATGAGTATAAAGAGTCTCATTCTCTGGACTATCTTTATTTATTGTCTTTCCTTTAAGGAATTAGTATAATGGGTTATACTGGATGTTAATAGAGATCATAGATGTTATTCGGCTCAATTATAGATTAGTGATGTGTCTTTTTATTAGTCGAGTTGTGACGAAGTCAAACTCGACTTATAGTTTGGTGAATGGCGGGCGGGCGGGCATCCGGGCGGGCGGGCGGGCGGGCGGGCGGGCGTTAACAATTGGTTTCCGGATGATAACTTGATAGTGGTTCAACTCACATTCATTAAACTTCATACGTAGGTTGGTCTTGGTGGGAGGAAGAACCCTATTGATTTTGGACATGCTACGTCGAAGGTCAAGGTCACAGTGACCTTGAACGTAGTAAATCCTAAACAATTGGTTTCTGGATGATAACTTGATAATGGTTCAACTCACATTCATGAAACTTCATAGGTAGATTGGCCTTGGTGAGGGGAAGAACCCTATTGATTTTGGACTTGCTACGTCAAAGGTCAAGGTCAACGTGACCTTGAACATAGTAAATCGCAACAATTCCTTTCCGGATGATAACTTGATAGTAGTTCAACCTACATTCATGAAACTTCATAGGTGGGTTGGCCTTGGTGCGAGGAAGAACTCTATTGATCTTGGACTCACCAGATCAAAGGTCAAGGTCACATTGACCTTTAACATAGTATATCGCAACAATTGGTTTCCGGATGATAACTTGATAGTGGTTCAACCTAGAGTCATGAAACTTCATAGGTGTGTTGGCCTTGGTGCGAGGAAGAACCCTATTGATCTTGGACTCACCAGGTCAAAAGTCAAGGTCACAGTGTCCTTGAACATAGTATATCGCGACAATTGGTTTCCGGATGATAACTTGATAGTGGTTCAACCTAGAGTCATGAAACTTTACAGGCGTGTTGGCCTTGGTGCGAGGAAGAACCCTATTGATGTTGGACTCACCAGGTCAAAGGTCAAGGTCACAGTGACCTTGAACATAGTATATCACAACAATTGGTTTCCGGATGAGAACTTGATAGTGGTTCAACCTAGAGTTATGAAACTTCATAGGTGTATTGGCCTTGGTGCGAGGAAGAACCCTATTGACCTTGGACTCGCCAGGTCAAAGGTCAAGGTCACAGTGACCAAATTGCAACAATTGGTTTCCAGACAATAACTTGACAGTGGTTCAGCCTATAGTCATGAAACTTAATAGCTGCATTGGCCTTGCTGTGAGGAAGAACCCTACTGATCTTGAACTCGCCAGGTCAAAGGTCAAGGTCACAGTGACCTTGAACATAGTAAATCGCAACAATTGGTTTGTGGACGATAAATTCATAGTGTCTTAACCTACATTCATGAAGCTCCATAGGTGGGTTGACTTCTTGCAAGGAAAAACCCTATTGATATTGGACTCGCCAGGTCACAGACCCAGCACACACTCAATAATTCATTTGCAGACAATAACTTCATAATGATCAAACCCACCTTTTCTGTTGTCACAACTCGACATTGGATCGGTGATCCTAAGCGGCATTTTTTTATTTTGAATAAACAAGAAAGACATATGTAAATCCTTCTCTCCTTTTCTCCTCAAGGGGATTATTCTTTATGCATAATTGAGCCTATTGGATTTTCCTTTATGTCCTAGGCCCTGCAGCCTTTTTTCTATTCAGCTAAGTCTGGGTAATTGGTACAGTATAATTTAAAGTAGTTTATATATTTTTTTATACTTACCAATGACCCAGACGGGGATGGCCCTCCCATGAGTTGGGAACTCATACCTCCCTGCTGATTATATAACATTTAGCAGGCACTGGTTGGAAGAATGAGGCTTTGGCGCCAATTTCAGTACTTCCTTGACACTGCGCATGCATGCACAGTAGGCAAAAGTATGGAGGACCATATAGGACATCAGTTTTTTTTATTTGAATGCAAATTTTGGGGATTGGGGGGCAAAATTTCTGTTTGGCCCTGAATATTTAAGAGTTAGCACTAGCTAAGTCTGGGTTATTGGTAAGTATAAAAAATATATAAATTACTTTAAATTTTTTCATTTTCAACCCCACCCTTTAAAAATTTTGGGACTGTAATCTTTGCAAAAAAAAACCCCACCTCCAAAAATGTATTGCCATCCTCGGAAATTCTCAGCCATTATATCCAAATGCTGAGGTGATGTCATAAGGGGTCATATGGACCAAAATTAAAATGTGTCAGGTTTTATGTTGTTGAAATCTTAGTTTGTTCTAGAGCAAAAAAAAAATGAAGAGAAAGTTGTTTTTTTCTGTTTGCTATCGATTTGACGTTTTTTAGGTCACTTCACAAAGTTTAGTCTATTTCTTTTCATTAAAAATGAGGGACGCTTTATTGAGCAGCTTAGAACACAAAAAGACAACAGACACCTTCCCTGCATTGTTGGGTGTTTTGGCATTGGCCATTCACTGTTGGATGACTTCTGGAAATTCGCTTTGCAATTTGAAAACAATAGTTTTTTTAGCTCAACCAAATTTGAGGTATTGTCATGGCCTGTCGTCTGTCTGTATGTCTGTCTGTCTGTCACGCCGTACACACGACTCGGACTAGAGGCCATATTTATGAACTGATCTTTATGAAACTTCTAGGGTACCTTTGTTATCACCGTGAGACGAGAATGAGTGTTTTTGGGTCCGGTCCAAAATTTAAGATGGCCGCTGGCAGCCATTTTGTACCAAAATTAGGTGCAATCAGATTTTTGTGCAGAACTTCCATATGAAAGCTCTGATTTGAATAATTTTTTTGTATGAATGTTTAGTACCATGGGGTACATCACATATAATACAGGTTTTTTTCTCGTGCATAAATTATGCAAATTAGACTAACTTTGATTTATTTAGTGTTACTTTCAGCACTGTAAGTGCAAATGCCAATACGGCTCGGGCTAGAGGCCGTATTTATGAACTGATCTTTACGAAACTTCTTGGGTACCTTTGTTATCACCGTGGGACGAGAACGAGTGTTTTGGGGTCCGGTCTGAAATTCAAGATGGCCGATGGCAGCCATTTTGTACAAAATTAGTGCAATCAGTTTTTTGTACAGAACTTCTGTATGAAAGCACTGATTTGAATAAATTTCTGTATGAATGTTTAGTAACATGGAATACATCACATATAATACGGGTTTTTTTCTCGTGCAAAAATTATGCAAATTAGATGAACTTTGATTTATTTAGTGCTACTTGTACACAGTAAGTGCACATGTCAATACTGCTCGGGCTAGAGTCTGTATTTATGAACCGATCTTCACGAAACTTCTTGGGTACCTTTGTTATCACCTTGGGATGAGAATGAATGTTTCTAGATGTGGTCCAAAATTCAAGATTGCTAACAGTGGCCATTTTGTACCGAAATTAGGTCCAATCAGTTTTATGTACACAACTTCTATATGGCTCAGGCTAGAGGCCGTATTTATGAACCGATCTTTACGAAACTTCTTGGGTACCTTTGTTATCACTGTGGGACGAGAACGAGTCTTTTGGGGTGCGGTCCAAAATTCAAGATGGCCACCAGCAGCCATTTTGTACCAAAATTAGTGCAATCAGTTTTTTGTACAGAACTTCTGTACGAAAGTTTTGATTTGAATAAACTTTTGTAGGAATGTTTAGTAACATGGAATACATCACATATAATACAAGTTTTTATCTCGTGCAGAAATTATGCAAATTAGATGAACTTTGATTTGTTCAGTGCTACTTCTACACAGTAAGTGCACATGTCAATACGGCTTGGGGTAGAGTCTGTATTTATGAACTGATCTTCATGAAACTTCTTGGGGTACCTTTGTTATCACCTTGTGACAGGAACGAGTGTTTTTGGGTGCCTTTGTTATCACTGTGCTATGAGAACAAATATTTTGGGGTTCAGTCAGACCCACTCTGGGACTCAAAGATTTCTTTTCTAGTTTAGCATCTAACCGTCAACACACTTTTACAAAACTGTACCTATATATTTGTTACAGGCTATGGTCAGCATTTATGTACAGACTGTTACAATACTTTACATGTACCTTTGTTATTAGGTCATTACCTAGATGTTTGTCATTGCTTTGTCACATACTATACATGTACATGTCTTAAACAAGTTGAGCTACAGTGTCATTGACACTTTCATTTTTTGTTTTTTTTGTACTTCTAACGAAAATTTGACAAGAGGGTTGGGGGTGTAATTGTTTTTGTTTAGAGTTCCCTTTGCAGTTTATTTTACCAGTAAATTCTCACATTCATTTTTTTTTTCTTTTTTCTGACTTGAATTTTGAGGTGTATATGTTTGGAGTGGCATCAGGAATGAGAAACAAATTTGTGCTTTTTGTTTAAAACTTATTTTGTGCAATTTTTTTTTCAGAGTCACTTTTATAATGGCAAACTGCTAGCTGAAACTATGCATATGTTCCACCAACCTTTTTTATATTTTTTTTTTATTTGTTTTCAATATTTTTCCCATGAATTTGATAATTAATGGACAAGGGAGCGACTTATTATTTTTGTTTTGTATGGGAAAACACAAGCTTCACCTTACAAAAATGTCACTATTTTAAGTTTTCCAATGTCAGTATGTCTGGTGGAAATAGAGATAGAAATATATTGTTAGACATTTCCTGTTATCTTAATAAGATTAAAATATAAAATATTTGAGATGAAGATGAAATTTTATATCCTATATTTCTGTCATTCCTTTTTCAGAGATGATGCCTGAGAACTCTTCAGATAATTTTGATGCTAATCTACAAAGGAGCATATCAGCACTACAAGATTTAAACAATACTCTCTCTGAAGATATTGTGTTGTTATACAGTGCTCAAGACATTCCAGATGTTGATGAAAAAAATGTGAAGATTCATCCTTTACAGATCAAAAACTACCTCAAAGAAAATGGCTACTCATGGTGAGGCTTACTTATAGTGTTATTGCAATACTTTTATCACAAAAGTGGTTATTTTTTGCAATCAAATTGTGATTGGAACATGACACACTTGTGGGTCAAGATTTCTTAAATAAAATAATATATTGCAAATCAAAACCGAAACCAAAAATATCAGTTAGGCATATTGAGGCCTAAGAAAGTTAAGAATCTGTTTCTCAGGCCCTTCTGCATGGTCGTTTTGGCTGCCACATGCTCTCTTTCTATAGCCAATGCAAACTTTAAAAAATGAAAATGAAATGCTTGATGTCTGATTTTTACCCAAGTTAATAAAATTGATAAATTTGTCCCCAAAAGTGAGGCCAAAAACATAAAAGAAACCAAGAATATGAACATTTGTTGGCAAAGAAATAATTACAAAAATAAAACTAGATGGTGTCACTTGTGTGCAAAGCACACTATGGTGTATCCCCGCATTTGCATCCTTGACTTTGTATGAATGCTTGATAAAAAGATGAAATGTATTATATGACACACTAAAATCATATTGAGTGGCATAGGTGACACAGCTTCGTGTGCATCTACAGACTCCACTGCAACATTTGAGCATGGTTTTAAAGTTTCGAATTACATACTTGTACCCGGATAGCCTTTCGCTGGAAACAGTCTCAGAAAACACGAAAGTGGCAATGGTGGCACAGCCACGTGGCAGCCAAAAAATCTGAAACCTTCGTGCACATCTACAGAGGCTATTGCAACATCTGAGCATAGTTTTAGCATTTCAAATTGCATACTCTAGGAGCTTTTCACCAGAAACGGTCTAAGAAAACACAAAAGTGAAACGGTAGCACCGCCACGTGGCACCTGAAAAATCTGAAACCTTCATATGTATCTACAGACCCTACCGCAACATTTGAGCATGCGTTTAGCATTTCGAATTACATACCCTAGGAGCCTTTTGCCGGAAACGGTCTAATAGAACACAAAAGTGGCAAGGGTGGCACTACACCTTTGTGAGTATCTACAGACCCTACTGCAACATTTGAGCACACTTTTAGCATTTCGAATTACATACCCTAGGAGCCTTTCGCTGGAAACGGTGACACAAAAGTGGCAACAGTGGCACAGCCACGTGGCACCTGAAAAATCCAAAACATTCGTGCACATCTACAGACCCTACTGCAACATCTGAGCATGGTTTTAGCGTTTCGAATTACATACTCTAGGAGCTTTTCTCCGGAAACGATCTAAGAAAACACGAAAGTGGCAATGGAGGCACAGCCACGTGGCACCTGAAAAATCCTAAACCTTCGTGCACATCTACAGACCCTACTGCAACATTTGAGCATGGTTTTAGCATTTCGAATTACATACCCAGAAGCCTTTTGCCAGAAATGGTCAAAGAAAACACGAAAGTGGCTACGGTGACACAGCCACATGGCACCTGCAAAATCCGAAACCTTTGTGCGCATCTACAGACCCTACTGCAACATTTGAGCATGGTTTTAGGATTTCGAATTACATACCCTAGGAGCCTCTCACCGGAAACGGTCTAATCGAACACAAAAGTGGCAAGTGTGGCACAACCACGTGGCACCTGAAAAATCCTAAACCTTTGTGCATATCTACAAACCCTACTGCAACATTTGAGCATGGTTTTAGCATTTCGAATTACATACCCTTGGAGCCTTTCGCCAAATGGACTAATAGAACACAAAATTAGCAACGGTGGCACAGCCACATGGCACCTGAAAAATCCTAAACCTTTGTGAGTATCTACAGACCATACTGCAACATTTGAGCATACTTTTAGCATTTCAAATTACATACTCTAGGAGCCTTTTGCTGGAAATGGTGTAATAGTACACGAAAGTGGCAATGGTGGCACAGCCATGTGGCACCTAAAAAATCTGAAACCTTTGTGCGCATCTACAGACCCTACTGCAACATTTGAACATGGTTTTAGCATTTCAAATTACATACCCTAGGAGCCTTTTGCCGGAAACGGTCTAAGAAAACACGAAAGTGGTAACGGTTGCACAGCCACGTGGCACCCGAAAATCCGAAACCATTGTGTGCATCTACAGACCCTACTGCAACATCTGAGCATGGTTTTAGCATTTCGAATTACACACTCTAGGAGCCTTTTGCCGGAAACGATCTAAGAAAACACAAAAGTGGCAATGGTGGCACCGCCATGTGGCACCTGAAAAATCTGAAACCTTCGTGCGCATTTAAATTTGAGCATGGTTTTAGAGTTTCGAATTACATACCCTAGGAAACTTTCGACGGAAACGGTCTAAGAAAACACGAAAGTAGCAACGGTGGCACAGCTTTTTAGCACCCAAAAACTCCGAAACCTTCCTGCACATTTACAGACCCTACTGCAACATTTCAGCATGGTTTTAGCATTTCGAATTGCATACTCTAGGAGCCTTTCGCCGCAAACGGTCTAAGAAAACACAAAAGTGGCAATGTCGGCACAGCCGAAAACAGAAAAATCCGAAATCTTCGTGCACATCTACAGACCCTACTGCAACATTTGAGCATGGTTTTACCAATTTGAAATACATACTGCAGTAGCGTTTCACGGGAAACGGTCTAAGAAAACATGAAAGAGGCAACGGTGGCACAGCCACGTGGTACCTGAAAAATCGGAAACCTTTGTGTGCATCTACAGACTCTACTGTAACATTTGAGTATGGTTTTAGCATTTCAAATTACATACCCTGGGAGCCCTTTGCCGGAAAGGGTCTAAGAAAACACGAAAGTGGCAACGGTGGCACAGCCACGTGGCACCCAAAATCCGAAACCTTACTGTGCATCTGCAGACCCCATTGCAACATTTAAGCATGGTTTTAGCATTTTGAATTACATACCCTCGGAGCCTTTTGCCGGAAACGGTCTAAGAAAACACGAAAGTGGCAACAGTGGCACGGCCACGTGGCAGCTGAAAAATCCGAAACCTTCATGCGCATCTACAGACCCCATTGCAACATTTAAGCATGGTTTTAGCGTTTTGAATTACATACCCTTGGAGCCTTTCACCGGAAAGGGTCTAAGAAAACACAAAAGTGACAATGGTGGCACAGCCATGTGGCAGCTGAAAAATCCAAAACCTTCGTGCGCATCTACAGACCCCACTGCAACATTTGAGCATGGTTTTTGCATTTCGAATTACATACCCTAGGAGCCTTTCGCTGGAAACGGTCTAAGAAAACACGAAATTGGCAACAGTAGCACAGCCCCGTGGCACCCCAAAAATATGAAACCTTCGTGCGCATCTACAGACCCTGCTGCAACATCTGAGCATGCTTTTAGCATTTCGAATTACATACTCTAGGAACCTTTCGTCGGAAACAGTCCAAGAAAACTTGAAAGTGGCAACAGTGGCATAGCCATGTGGCACCTAAAAAATCTGAAACCTTCGTGCGCATCTACAGACCCTACTGCAACATTTGAGCATGGTTTTAGCATTTCGAATTACATACCCTAGGAGCCTTTCACCGGAAACTGTCTAATAGAACACAAAAGTGGCAAGGGTGGCACAGCCACGTGGCATCTGACAAATCCTAAACCTTTGTGCATATCTACAGACCCTACTGCAACATTTGAGCATGGTTTTAGCATTTCAAATTACATACCCTAGGAGCCTTTCACCGGAAACGGTCTAATAGAACACAAATGTGGCAATGGTGGCACAGCCACGTGGCACCTGAAAAATCCTAAACCTTTGTGAGCATCTACAGACCCTACTGCAACATTTGAGCACACTTTTAGCATTTCGAATTACATACCCTAGGAGCCTTTCGCTGGAAGCGGTGGCACAAAAGTGGCAACGGTGGCACAGCCACATGGCACCTGAAAAATCTGAAACATTCATGCACATCAACAGACACTACTGCAACATCTGAGCACGGTTTTAGCGTTTCGAATTTCATACTCTAGGAGCTTTTCTCCGGAAACGATCTAAGAAAACATGAAAGTGGCAATGGAGGCACAGCCATGTGGCACCTGAAAAATCCTAAACCTTTGTGCGCATCTACAGACCCTACTGCAACATTTGAGCATGGTTTTAGCATTTCGAATTACATACCCAGGAGCCTTTCGCCGGAAATGGTCAAAGAAAACACGAAAGTGGCTACGGTGACACAGCCACATGGCACCTGCAAAAACCGAAACCTTTGTGCGCATCTACAGACCCTACTGCAACATTTGAGCATGGTTTTAGGATTTCGAATTACATACCCTAGGAGCCTTTCACCGGAAACAGTCTAATAGAACACAAAAGTGGCAAGTGTGGCACAGCCACGTGGCACCTGAAAAATCCTAAACCTTTGTGCATATCTACAGACCCTACTGCAACATTTGAGCATGGTTTTAGCATTTCGAATTACATACCCTAGGAGCCTTTCGCCAAATGGTCTAATAGAACACAAAATTGGCAACGGTGGCACAGCCACGTGGCACCTGAAAAATCCTAAACCTTTGAGAGTATCTACAGACCATAGTGCAAAATTTGAGCATACTTTTAGCATTTCGAATTACATACTCTAGGAGCCTTTTGCTGGAAATGGTGTAATAGTACACAAAAGTGGCAATGGTGGCACAGCCACATGGCACCTAAATAATCTGAAACCTTTGTGCGCATCTACAGACCCTACTGCAACATTTGAGCATGGTTTTAGCATTTCGAATTACATACCCTAGGAGCCTTTCGCCGGAAATGGCCTAAGACAACACGAAAGTGGCAACGGTGGCACAGCCACGTGGCACTCGAAAATCCAAAACCATTGTGTGCATCTACAGACCCTACTGCAACATCTGAGCATGGATTTAGCATTTCGAATTACACACTCTAGGGGCCTTTTGCCGGAAATGGTCTAAGGAAACACAAAAGTGGCAATGGTGGCACCGCCATCTGGCACCTGAAAAATCTGAAACCTTCGTGTGCATTTACAGACCCTACTGCAACATTTGAGCATGGTTTTAGAGTTTCGAATTACATACCCTAGGAAACTTTCGACGGAAATGGTCTAAGAGAAAACACGAAAGTAGCAACGGTTGCACAGCCTTTTAGCACCCAAAAAATCCAAAACCTTCCTGCACATTTACAGACCCTACTGCAACATTTCAGCATGGTTTTAGCGTTTCGAATTACATACTCTAGGAGCCTTTTGCCGGAAACGGTCTAAGAAAACACAAAAGTGGCAATGGCGGCACAGCCATGTGGCACCTGAAAAATCCAAAATCTTCGTGCACATCTACAAACCCTACTGCAACATTTGAGCATGGTTTTACCAAATTGAAATACATACTGCAGTAGCCTTTCGTCGGAAACGGTCTAAGAAAACACGAAAGTGGCAACAGTGGCACGGCCACGTGGCAGCTGAAAAATCCGAAACCTTCGTGCGCATCTACAGACCCCACTGCAACATTTGAGCATGGTTTTTGCATTTCGAATTACATACCCTAGGAGCCTTTTGCTGGAAACGGTCTAAGAAAACACGTAGGTGGCAACAGTAGCACAGCCACATGGCAGCCAAAAAATTTGAAACCTTCCTTCGCATCTACAGACCCTGCTGCAACATCTGAGCATGTTTTTAGCATTTCGAATTACATACTGTAGGAACCTTTTGTGGGAAACGGTCTAAGAAAACATGAAAGTGGCTACAGTGGCACAGCCACGTGGCACCTATAAAATCCGAAACCTTCGTGCTCATCTACAGACCCTACTGCAACATTTGAGCATGGTTTTAGCATTTCGAATTACATACCCTAGGAGCCTTTTGCTGGAAACGGTCTTAAGAAAACACGAAAGTGGCAATGGTGGCACAGCCAAGTAGCACCTCAAAAATCCGAAACCTTCGTGTACATCTACAGACCCTACTGCAACATTTGAGCATGCTTTTAGCATTTCGAATTACATACCCTAGGAGCCTTTCGCCGGAAAGGGTCTAAGAAAACACGAAATTGGCAATGGTGGCAGAGCCATGTGGCAGCTGAAAAATCCGGAACCTTTGTGCGCATCTACAGACCCCACTGCAACATTTGAGCATGGTTTTTGCATTTCGAATTACATACCCTAGGAGCCTTTCGCTGGAAACGCTCTAAGAAAACATGAAAGTGGCAACAGTGGCACAGCCATGTGGCACCTAAAAAATCTGAAACTTTCGTGCGCATCTACAGACCCTACTGCAACATTTGAGCTTGGTTTTAGCATTTCGAATTACATACCCTAGGAGCCTTTTGCTGGAAACGGTCTTAAGAAAACACGAAAGTGGCAATGGTGGCACAGCCAAGTAGCACCTCAAAAATCCGAAACCTTCGTGTACATCTACAGACCCTACTGCAACATTTGAGCATGCTTTTAGCATTTCGAATTACATACCCTAGGAGCCTTTCGCCGGAAAGGGTCTAAGAAAACACGAAATTGGCAATGGTGGCAGAGCCATGTGGCAGCTGAAAAATCCGGAACCTTTGTGCGCATCTACAGACCCCACTGCAACATTTGAGCATGGTTTTTGCATTTCGAATTACATACCCTAGGAGCCTTTCGCTGGAAACGGTCTAAGAAAACACGAACGTGGCAACAGTAGCACAGCCACGTGGCACCCAAAAAATATGAAACCTTCGTGCGCATCTACAGACCCTACTGCAACATCTGAGCATGCTTTTAGCATTTCGAATTACAGGAACCTTTCGTGGGAAACGGTCTAAGAAAACATGAAAGTGGCAACAGTGGCACAGCCACGTGGCACCTAAAAAATCCAAAACCTTTGTGCGCATCTACAGACCCTACTGCAACATTTGAGCATGGTTTTAGCATTTCGAATTACATACTCTAGGAGGCTTTCGTCGGAAACAGTCTAAGAAAACATGAAAGTGGCAACAGTGGCACAGCCACGTGGCACCTAAAAAATCCAAAACCTTCGTGCGCATCTACAGACCCTACTGCAAAATTTGAGCATGGTTTTAGCATTTCAAATTACATACCCTAGGAGCCTTTCGCTGGAAACGGTCTAAGAAAACACGAAAGGGGCAACGGTGGCACAGCCAAGTGGCACCCCAAAAATCCGAAACCTTTGTGTGCATCTACAGACCCTACTGCAACACTTGAGCATGGTTTTAGGATTTCGAATTACATACCCTAGGAGCCTTTTGCCGGAAACGGTCTAAGAAAACACGAAAGTGGCAACAGTAGCACAGCCACGTGGCACCCAAAAAATATGAAACCTTCGTGCACATCTACAGACCCTACTGCAACATCTGAGCATACTTTTAGCATTTTGAATTACATACTCTAGGAGCGTTTCGTCGGAAACGGTCTAAGAAAACATGAAAGTGGCAACAGTGGCACAGCCACGTGGCACCTAAAAAATCCGAAACCTTCGTACGCATCTACAGACCCTACTGCAACACTTGAGTATGGTTTTAGGATTTCGAATTACATACCCTAGGAGCCTTTCGCCGGAAACGGTCTAAGAAAACACGAAAGTGGCAACAGTAGCACAGCCACGTGGCACCCAAAAAATATGAAACCTTCGTGCACATCTACAGACCCTACTGCAACATCTGAGCATGCTTTTAGCATTTCGAATTACATACTCTAGGAGCGTTCCATCGGAAACGGTCTAAGAAAACATGAATGTGGCAACAGTGGCACAGCCACGTGGCACCTAAAAAATCCTAAACCTTTGTGCGCATCTACAGACCCTATTGCAACATTTGAGCATGGTTTTAGCATTTCGAATTGCATACCCTAGGAGCCTTTTGCTGGAAACGGCCTAAGAAAACACGAAAGTGGCAACGGTGGCACAGCCAAGTAGCACCTCAAAAATCCGAAACCTTCATGTGCATCTACAGACCCTACTTCAACATTTGAGCATGGTTTTAGGATTTCGAAATTACATACCCTAGGAGCCTTTCGCCGGAAACGGTCTTAGAAAACGCGAAAGTGGCAATGGTGACAGCCACTTGGCAGTTGAAAAATCTGAAACCTTCGTGCACATCTACAGACCCCATTGCAACATTTGAGCATGGTTTTAGCATTTCGAAATTACATACCCTAGGAGCCTTTCGCTGGAAACGGTCTAAGAAAACACGAAAGTGGCAACAGTATCACAGCCACATGGCACCCAAAAAATCCGAAACCTTCGTGTGCATCTACAGACCCTACTTCAACATTTGAGCATGGTTTTAGCATTTCGAATTACATATCCTAAGAGCCTTTCACTGGAAACGGTCTAAGAAAACACGAAAGTGGCAACGGTGGCTCAGCCATGTGGCACCCCAAAAATCAAAAAACTTCGTGCATATCTACAGACCCTACTGCAACATTTGAGCATGGTTTAGGATTTCGAATTACATACCCTAGGAGCCTTTCGCCGGAAACGTTCTAAGAAAATGCGAAAGTGTCAATGGTTGCACAGCCATTTGGCAGCTGAAAAATCCGAAACCTTCGTGCGCATCTACAGACCCCACTGCAACATTTGAGCATGGTTTTAGCATTTTGAATTACAACACACCCAAGGAGCCTTTTGCTGGAAACGGTCAAAGAAAACACAAAAGTGGCAACGGGGGCACAGCCACGTGGCACCTGAAAAATCTGAAACCTTCGTGCACACCTACAGATCATTTAGCAACACCCTATTGCAGTTATAGAACTCTGAATTACATAGGTTGTGATTATTCAAAAGAAAAGTGAAAAATTAGCACATTTTTCAAGTGGCTCCACAGAAGCCACCTGGTGGCACAGAACTTTAAAAGTGGTATTTTTGGATTGCACAGACCCTATTGAACAACTGTAGAAAGTTACAGCATTTCGAATTACAAAACCTGACTACGGAAGTATGGACGTATGGAAGTACGTCTGTACGGACGAAGATCACGACAATATCCCCGCATTTTTTAAAATGTGGGGATAAAAATAAATAAAAAGAAAGCCCGCCCACATGCAATTTCACAGAAAATGGCCTGAGAAACAGAAGCTCTACCTTTTTAGCTCACCGAAGGGAGCTTAACTTATCACTTGTCGTCCGTTGTCGTCCATCGTCGTGAACATTTTTCAAACGACATCTCGTCTGAAATCACTGGTCCAATTTTCACGAAACTTCATGTGGATGTTCATTACTATCTGGCAATTCATGTTTGTTCAAATGAAATGGCCACATCCCTTGGGGGCTCTGTATGGGGCATAGCTCTGATAGCACCATATGAATTATAGAAAAATTGTTAAAAAATCTTCTTCTCCAGAACCAGCAGGCAGAATCTTTTGATACTTGGTATGCAGCATCTTGGTATGAGTCTGATTCCAGTTTGTTGAAATCAGCCCCCTGGATTCATATTTGGGCTCACTATAGAAGCCCAAATTCGAACTTGGTGCATTTCAGGCAAATTTCTTAAAAAATCTTCTTCTCCAGATCCAGCAGGCATAATCTTTTGATATTTGGTATGCAACATTGTGGGGTGGATCTGATTCAAGTTTGTTCAAATCGGCCCCCTGGATTCACATTTGGGCTCAGTATAGAAGCCCGAATTCGAACTTAGTGCATTTCAGGCAAATTTCTTAAAAAAATCTTCTCCAGATCCAGCAGGTAGAATCTTTTGATATTTGGTATGCAACATTGTGGGGTGGATCTGATTCAAGTTTGTTCAAATTGGCCCCCTGGATTTATATTTGGGCTCAGTATAGAAGCCCGAATTCAAACTTAGTGCATTTCAGGCAAATTTCTTAAAAAATCTTCTTCTCAAGATCCAGCATGCAGAATCTTTTGATATTTGGTATGCAACATTGTGGGGTGGATCTGATTCAAGTTTGTTCAAATCGGCCCCCTGGATTCATATTTGGGCTCACTATAAAAGCTTGAATTCGAACTTAGTGCATTTCAGGCAAATTTCTTAAAAAATCTTCTTCTCCAGATCCAGCAGGCAGAATCTTTTGATATTTGGTATGCAACATTGTGGGGTGGATCTGATTCAAGTTTATTCAAATTGGCCCCCTGTGTTCATATTTTGGCTCAGTATAGGAGCCCAATTTGAACTTAGTGCATTTCAGGCAAATTTCTTTAAAAATCTTCTTCTCAAGATCCAGCAGGCAGAATCTTTTGATATTGGGTATGCAGCATGCTTAGGGGGTGAGATTCAAGTTTGTTCAAGCGAAGTCCCTGGGTTCATATTTGGGCTCACTGTGGTAGTCTGAATTATAACTTAGTTCAAAATGAAGAATTTTCTTTAAAAATCTTCTTCAGATCCAGCAGTCGGAATGTTTTGATATTTGGTATGTAGTATCCTTAGGGGGTTGGGGGGTGAGATTCAAGTTTGTTCAAGCCATGTCCCTAGGTCCATATTTGGGCTCACTGTGGGAGCCCGAATGATAACTTAGTTCAAAATGAGGAATTTTCTTTAAAAATCTTCTTCTTCAGATCCAGCAGTCAGAATGTTTTGATATTTGGTATGCAGCATCCTTAGAGGGGTGAGATTCAAGTTTGTTCAAGCCATGTCCCTAGGTCCATATTTGGGCTCACTGTGGGAGCTTGAATTGTAACTTAGTTCGAAATGAGGAATTTTCTTAAAAAATCTTCTTCTTCAGATCCAGCAGTCAGAATGTTTTGATATTTGGTATGCAGCATCCTTAGAGGGGTGAGATTCAAGTTTGTTCAAGCCATGTCCCTAGGTCCATATTTGGGCTCACTGTGGGAGCTTGAATTGTAACTTAGTTCGAAATGAGGAATTTTCTTAAAAAATCTTCTTCTTCAGATCCAGGAGTCGGAATGTTTTGATATGTGGTGTGTAGCATCCTTAGGGGGGGGGGGGGGGGGGGGATTCAAGTTTGTTAAAGCCAAGTCCCTGGGTCCATATTTGGGCTCCCTATGGGAGCCCGAATTATAACTTAGTCAATATGAGGAAATTTTAGCTCACCGAAAGGAGCTCAACTTATCAGTTGTCGTCCGTCATCCGTCGTCGTGAACATTTTTCAAATGACTTCTCCTCTGAAACCACTGGTACGATTTTCACGAAACTTCATGTGGATCTTCATTACTATCTGGCAATTCATGTTTGTTCAACTGAAATGGCCACGTCCCTTGGAGGCTCTGTATAGGGCATAACTCTGATAGCACCGTATGAATTAAAGAAAAATTATTAAAAAATCTTCTTCTCCAGAACCAGTGGGCAGAATCTTTTGATACTTGGTATGCAGCATCTTGGTATGGGTCTGATTCAAATTTATTTAAATCAAGTCCCTCAACCAATATTGGGGCTCACTATGGGGGTGTGAATTTTTACTTAGTGTAATTTAAGAAAAATTCTTTAAAAATCTTCTTCTCCAGAACCAATGGGCAGAATCTTTTGATATTTGGTATGCAGCATCTTGGTATGGGTCTGATTCAAGTTTGTTAAAATCGAGTCCCTTGATCAATATTGAGGCTCCCTATAGGGGCATGAATTTTTCCTTAGTGCAATTTAAGGAAAAATCTTCTTCTCCAGAACCAGTGGGCAGAATCTTTTGATATTTGGTATACAGCATCTTGGTATGGGTTTGATTCAAGTTTGTTCAAATGGAGTCCCTTGATCAATTTTGGGGCTCACTATGGGGACCTGAATTTTTACTTAATGCAATTTAAGAAAAAAAAATAAAAATCTTCTTTTCCAGAACCAATGGGCAGGATCTTTTGATATTTGGTATACAGCATCTTGGTATGGGTCTGATTCAAGTTTGTTCAAATTGAGTCCCTCGATCAATATTGGGGCTCACTAAAGGTGTGTGAATTTTTACTTAGTGCAATTTAAGAAAATTTCTTTAAAAATCTTTTTTTCTGGATCCGATGGGTGGAATCTTCTGATATTTGGTATACAGCATCTTGGTATGGGTCTGATTCAAGTTTGTTCAAATTTAATCCACCGTTCAATATTGGGGATCACTATGGGGGGTGTGAATTTTTACTTAGTGCAATTTAAGAAAAAATCTTTAACAATCTTCTTCACCAGAACCAGTGGGCAGAATCTTTAGATATTTGATATGCACATCTTGGTATGGGTTGGATTCACGTTTGTTCAAATTGAGTCTTTTGATCAATATTGAGGCTCACTATGGGGCGGGAATGTTTACTTTGTGCAATTCAAGGAAAATTCTTTAAAAATCTTCTTCAGAACCATCATGCAGAATCTTTTGATATTTGATTAGCAGCATTGTCCCATTCAGTCCTCTTGATGTTTTAGCTCCACAGAGAGTATAGATTTACTCTGTAGAACCTTCAGAATAGCTTTTGATAAAATTTGTGTCTTAACAGTAAGGAACATTCGGTGAACGCCTAAGGCCCCCTGGGGCCTCTTGTTTCTCAGGCAAGTTTCCCTCAATTTTATGATGAGGGAGGAAGGCTTGTTTGGGTTTTTTTTCTCTGTGAATCCATAAAACAGTCTTGAAAATAGAATTAATAAAGATTGCCAGGTAAAAAAGGGAGAAGATGCAGATTTTCAATGATGAGGTTGATGCCTGAGAAACATTTTTTTTTAATAACCTTAAGCAGTTTTTACATGAGAATGGATTATTAATACTGTAAAAATTGAAATCCCCAGGTCTGTAATTGCTTCCCCAAGTGAAAGAGAATAGCAGTAGCTGATCTTTCAGAAGCAACTTTTTCAACAATAAAAATCAAATAAACAATAGCGATATTTAGTTAATTTATTGTCGCTGTCCACACAAATATTGAGCCTCTCACCTCTGATATTGCACTCACTTTTTCACTGTTTAAGTGTTGGTAACTTTAGGCATCCCTACTTCTTAGCTATTGATCAACCTTTGGGAAGATGCAATTTTATTTCACAGCACTTCCTGTTCTAGTGAACATTCTGATAACTAGTAGCATCCCCCTAAAGAGCTACTAGTTGTTGGCATGTTCATTTGAAGTATCTGAAACTTTGGTTCCATATTTTAAATCTTGATTATTGTAACTCATCACATTTTGGCTGCAGAAAATCCTTACTTGATCAAATTTAAAATTGTGTGCCCAACAATTGTTGCACACAGCCATACATATTTTTATACAACAACCAATGGCCCAGACTAGCTGGTGCTAACTCAAAAATTAATCCAGGGCCAAACCCCAAAACTTGCATGCTAAACCGAAAAATGGATGTCCTATCTGGTCCTTCATACTTTTCAGATCTGCGCATGCGCAGTATCCAGGAAGGCACCAAAATTGGCACCAACCATCATTCTTTGTTTGGCCCTAAAGTCAGCAACAATGAACTGACATCTGTGCTTTTAAATCTCATTTTTGAGGATGCCAGACACAAATCAATGGTAAAATTGGTGGATCCAAGGACATAATTAGATGATGGAAGTGAACAACAGTGGTTAGGAATGTTCAGTGCTGTAACTTTATAATTTTTATCAAAATTATTTCATGTTTCCCAATTTCGGGACATGTGCCTGACACCATCATTCTTGCTAATGATTTATCCAGTGTTTGTTAAGTGTTGCTTCCCTAGGGGTGTTGGGTCATTTGGGTCATGCATTTTCTATCCAATGTATCATTTTTTCTTCATCTGAAGATCTTGCTTTACATCTTGTAGCTTTAAAATCTGTTACTGACTTTGGGCCTTTTTTATTCATAGCCTGAGATCTTGTTTCCAGTTTTTTCATTGATGTTGTTTACATTGCCCTTTAAATATACATTTATGTAGTTTCTTCTTATTATTACGGTAGGATTGTTGTAAGATACATGTTTTAATATTCCGGTAGTCTAGCAATAATTTTTGGATTTTTCCACACTTAGGCTCTATCGGGATACCCTTGGGCTCTTCATGTTCCCTTTGGGAACTTGACATTTGTCAAAATTTTATCGAAAGATTTTTTAAAATTAATTCTTCGATTTGTATTTTGATTGTTGATTATTATGTATCTTTATCATATATTTATTCTGGAGTTGGTGGGAGTTCAATCGACTTTGTTTGATTAATTATGAAAGCTTATTGCTCAAAATACAAGGCGAGAAAGTCTTCCTCAGATTTACATGCTTATTGCCTTGCTTGTAGTCAATGTACTCCCATGAATTCTTGTCCTACATGTGTTGATTGGGGTGTCACGATATGTTGTTAGCGGTGAGAGGCCAATGCCAGACCTCTCGCCGCAGAGTCATGTAAGTTTCTCAGTTTCTCTTTCAGAGGAACAAGAACATGGTGATGGTTATGTGACAACTACCAAAAGTGTGCTACCCTCATCATGTTCTGATGAGCAAACAGAGCTAGCTGCTAAGATGCTCCTGAATATTAGACAGGGGATAAAGACATGGGCCGGTGGTTTTAATCCTTTGCCAGCAGCTAGCTCGTCCGGTGAAGCGGTTACTCCATCCGTGAGAGCCGTGACGCCGGGTATGTCAGTTGTGGTCAAAGGAAGTGTAGTGGGTAGAGCGAGCACCTTAAAATCTAAACATGCTCACCCAGCGACGACGGAACTAGGGAAGAAGCCAGCAAGTGTTTTGGGAAGCTCAGCGAGGTCTGAAAGGGCAGCGAGCAGGAGAGTGGGGCCAGATGTTGTGGTGAAGAACTTGTGCGGGCCAGAGCATACATCCACACCTGCCGTTCGGGATGCTGTGTATAGATTGCAGCTGTCCTCGGCTACAGTCAGGGCTTTTTCCGGCTTCAAATATAAAGCACACATGACCACATCCTAGCTACCAAACTTAATATATCCAGCCTGCTGCGCGAAGAAAGGACCACTCTTCGCCCGTGAAGTCGGACCATCTGGTAGCTATGGAGACGAGGCCTCGATCATTGTGACGTTCAGAGAAGAGATTCATCTCCGACACACCGTCCTGGTTTCTTAACTACATCTTCCATTATTGGACCACATTCATTTAAAACGGTCGGAGAACATGTTCAGAGAGCTCCTCTGCATTTGGATGAGCAGGCCAGCGATCTAGATGTATCCTTACCTGCATCATTTACTATTTGCTCAGACACAATTGAAACAGCAATTTCATCAAGTAGAGCAAATTTGGACGCAATGTCTTACGCAGAGCACCTTACCAGAGCTATGGTGCAACGTCTCAACGGGAAGGAATTTGAGGACGTTCGTACCTCTCTTAGAGTTCTTTCCAGGGCAATTATGTATACCACGTATAACTCCGCTCTAACAGTGGCTAATCTGGAGTTAATCAGACGTGATGCTGCCCTTGCATTGTCATCACTTATAGATGACAAGGTGAAAAGCTCTCTCCGGACCACTCCGGTCTCCGGACATACTATTTTTGACGACAAGCTTCTATGAACATGCTACTAAGAAAGCGTCAAGTGCTCTGCTATTGAAGTTGGCGTCTCAACATCCCGCTTCAGCAGACAATAGTAAAGGAGGACATTCCAGATCTAAAACGTCAAAAGGGAACTCCTCATGAGGGTACAAGAAACCCTCTTACAATTACTCTGGAGGTCATCAATATAGCGACCCGGGAAAGGGGCGTAGGTCTGATCGGGACTATTGGTCAGACACTCCTCAGCTGACAGGACGAGGTTCTTCGTGGGGAGGACATAGTTTTCCGTAAGCTCGGCAGGTCATACAGGTGATGTTCAAGACCTCTATTGCTTGCCTGTTGGTGGAAGGTTATCAAACTTCGCGAGAAACTGGATAGCAGTCACAAAAGATCAGTGGGTGAGAAGTGTAGTCTTGGATGGCCTACGGCTATCATTCCGAGTGAAACCCCCACTAACAAGATGTCCGCGTTGGACAAATCTTCCGTCAGATCCTTTCAAAAGAGAGTCTCTCCTAGCGGAGGTACAGGCTCTCTTGTTAAAGGAAGCAATAGAGGTCGTTGGGAATCAAGATTTTCAGGGTTTTTACAGTCACCTGTTCCTCGTACCGAAGCCAGACTGAGCGTTCCGACCAGTAATAGACTTGGATAAACAAGCTTATCATGGCAAGCTTATTCTATATGGAGACCATTCGGTCAGTAAGTGTGAGCATTCGAGTGAACGACTATGCGGCAAGCATAGATCTAAAGGATGCATACTTTCATGTCCTGGTACATCCGGTATTCAGAAAGTACCTATGGTTTGCCGTACAAGGGAAGGTTTATCAGTTCAGAGCAATGTGCTTTGGTCTGAACCTGGCTCCCTGGGCATTCACTCGAATAATGAACTCAATAATGTCATACTTCCGAGCTCATTCGTCTACAGTTATGTCAGATTACTTGGACGACATTCTGCAGAGATACGGCAACAGAATTATTCTTCAGAACGATGTTCAGAGTCTGCTTCTATTACTCCGACGTCTCGGTTTCCTCGTAAACGAGAAAACGTTGGAACAAGCTCCGTCCAAGTCATCCACTCACTTGGGAATGAGCTTTGAGACTCACAACATTCTGATTCATCTGCCGTTACCCAGAGCAAAATTAGTCAGTTGTTATGCTCGCTTTTGTCTACACTCAGACGCATTAACAACGAGGGAATTCATGTGACTGATGGTGTTGTGCAGAGCGGCTGCGGATCTTATGGGCCGTCTCTCCAGATATTCTTTACTCACAACTGGAGTGTGAAGACGCATTCACTCGAAACCAGTATTGTTTTAATGGACCTAGTAAAACAAAGGGTTCAGATTTGGGAAGATCTTCAGTGTTTAACTTAGGGAGTTCCGCTGCAACTGTCGGATCCGGCTTTCAATATTATGACGGATGTGAGTCAGACGGGTTGGGGTGCAACCCTAGGACTTGAAGTGTCAGGGTCTTTGGGACCCTGGGTTCCTAGAGAAGCACATAAACATCAAAGAAATGATGTCAATATGGCTAGCTCTTCAACATAGGATTCACATAACAGCGAACGTCCATGTTCAGATTTTGTCAGATAATTCGACAGTAGTAGCTTACATCAGGAACCAAGGCGGCACTCATTTAATTCCATTATGCGAATTAACGGAGAACATTCTCCTATACGTCATGAATCATCATGTTCATCTTTCTGTCCGTCATATACCAGGTCATCTGAATGTACTAGCAGACTCGTACTCTCGGAAAGGTCACCTGTTGCCATCGGAGTGGACTCTCAACAAGCCTATATTCAGGCAAATTTGCTACCAGTGGGATTGTCCCACGATAGATCTGTTTGCGACACACCTGAGCAATCAGTTACCGACATTCGTGTCGCCATGCCCAGTTCATCGAACTACGCAGTAGACCTCTGTTGATCTCATGGGATGGAATGATAGGATATGCGTATCCTCCAACTCCGTTGATTCAGCAGATTCTGTTAAAGATCAAACAGTCTCGTTGCAAAATTCTGCTAGTAGCACCTCTGTCGTCACAGAAACCTTGGATCAATCTTCTCAGGTGTCTCTTATGGGACGTTCCCCGGAAGCTTCCTCCACGAGAGGATCTTCTTTATCAGGGGAAGTCATGCACATTGCATCACAACCCGGAAGGTCTCAACCTTCATGTATTTGCGTTGTGCGGTCCTTCTTGCACGGGAAACAATTTCTAACTGCAGGAGGTCCTCCTCTTCATTGAACTTTGCAGCGAAGTGGAGGGTTTTCTTCCGTTGGTGTCAGGATCAGTTGATAGATGTTTATGATTCGTCCATACCAAATATTGCAAATGTCCTGGTCTACTTTTTTTGATGATCTCAAACTGCAGCCTGTCACTATTAAGGGCTATAGGTCTATGTTATCAGACTCTTATGCTCATCATGATAACTTGGCTATTGGATCAAATACTTCATTGTCCAAGCTGGTTAGAAGGTGGTTAGAAATTTCTCTATTAATAGACCTAGAACCCTCAGATTAATTCCTAAGTGGAATTTGGCTTGGGTTCTGTTGAAGCTCAAAGAAGCTCTGTTTGAGCCGTTGGACGTTGTAGAGTTCAAATTCTTGACATATAAAATGGCATTTCTCTGAGCCATTGCATCTGCTAGAAGAGTCAGTGAACTCCATGCATTATCTGTTGATGGATCTCACTACCGTAGTGTGGGTAATACCATTACCCTTGTTACGGAAGTGGGATTTCTGGCTAAGAATCAGATTCTAGACAAGCGGCCTGAGCCTATTATCATTAAGGCTTTGCCATCCTTGGATAACCATAGACCATTGCTGTGTCCAGTCAGGGCTTTGCAAATTTATAAACGTCGATCAGATTTTATTAGAAAAGGAAGAAAACGTTTCTTTCTTTCATTGATTCCTAACAGAAAAGATATTTCTGTTCATTCAGTCACTAGATGGATTCAGTTGGAAATACACATGGCCTATGAAAATCTATCTTCGGATCTACGTTCGGTTAATTTAATAAGATATCAGCGCATGAGGTTAGAGCACTGTCCACTTCTTGGGCTTATTCTAACAGTATAGCCATTGCTGATCTCATGAAGGCTGCGTACTGGACACAGCCCTCTTCATTTACCAAGTATTACCTGAGAAATTTAGGATCCATCTCTGATGACCTTAGATCTTTAGGTCCTCTTTCTGTTGCTCAGAATGTCGTCCATTAATGGTTACATCTGTAGTTATTTAGGCAGGCCATTCCAGCATTGACGCTGTTCCGCTGCCCTCTTCGTTCTGAGGTCATGTACCTCAGAACAAGGGGAAGGGGAGGGGGATGGTTTTTTCCCTTACGATCATCTGGCTTTATAGTGAAAAGCAAGGGAAGACCTCCTCCGGTGTCAGTAGTCCTGAGTCAGTGCTGGGATGGTTTTAATGTGTGGCTCGGTGTGAAGCAATAAACTGTTTTTAAAGTGTAGCTCATTGTGAAGCATTTATATATGTTGCGTGTCAAACGGGCATTAATATACAATCCTCGGACACTTTTAAATGAGTATAAAGAGTCTCATTCTCTGGACTATCTTTATATATTGGTTTTCCTTCACCGAATTAGCATAACGGGTTATGCTGGCATTAAATGGAGAATTATATATTATGTAATACTCAATTACATTGTTGGTGTTATGCCTTTCTCTTTTCTCGTAAAGGAGAAAGTCATATATAATTCCTACCTTCTCCTATTCTCCTGTAGGAGATATCCTTTAATGAAGTAATTGAGAGATTGGATTTTCCTTTATGTCCTAGGCCCTCCAGCCTTTTTACGATTCAGCTAGTCTGGGCGATTGGTTGTTGTATAAAAATATTATAAATTTTAAGTAATTTGTATATTTTTTTTATAATTACCAATGGCTCAGATAGGTATGGCCCTCCCATGAGTGAGCACTCATACCTCCCCGCTTTTTATAACATTTAACAGGCAATCTGTAGAAAGAATGATGGTTGGCGCCAATTTCGGTGTCTTCCTGGATACTGCGCATGCGCAGATCTGAAAAGTATGGAGGACCAGATAGGACATTTTTTGGTCTTGCATGCAAATTTCGGGCATTGGGGGGCAAAATTTGTGTTTGGCCCTGAATTCATTTTTGAGTTAGCACCAGCTAGTCTGGGCCATTGGTAAGTATAAAAAATATACAAATTACTTAAAATTTATAATTTTCCAGAATAACTCAGATTCTCAAGGACCACCACTGGCATCCTTTC
Source organism: Pictodentalium vernedei (assembly GCA_031216915.1). Lineage (NCBI taxonomy): Eukaryota > Metazoa > Mollusca > Scaphopoda > Dentaliida > Dentaliidae > Pictodentalium > Pictodentalium vernedei. The sequence goes on from CM062289.1 coordinate 191,475,250, forward strand.
TAGCAGAGAATATAATATAAAACCACACTTATCACATTTGTGTGTATTAGTAAGGTGTTTTTTTCAGTTTCACCCCTGACTCTTTGGAATTCTCAGTTGAGTAATCTAAAATCGGTAAAAATATTTAAACATTTAAAATGGGATCAAAAGTTAATTTATATTGCAAAGTATTTCACCAGTAATTGCAATTTTCTTCTTATAATTAGCAACCTTAGGCAGAATTTTAACTTAAAAAGTATTTTATTTTATTTTTTTGCCTCAAAAGCCAGATTTCCCTTTTGCATTCAAAACCATATAATGCGACCCCTTCATTAGAACAAGTTCAATACAATGAGGGGTAACATGATAAGAAGAAAGTGGTGGCTGAGTGGATAAATGCACTGTTCTCTCATGCCATAGGTCCCTGGATCGATCCTCGGTCGTAGAAAGTTCTCAAAATGTGTCTGAACACTCTTTGTCAGCCTTAATTGTGGGGTTGATGCTGTCACAACATACCATCCTATCAGGTGGAGACATAAAATGGCTGTCCGCTGTTGTGGAGAGAGAACACTCTGTGAGGGTAAAGCACCCTTCATAGTATTCAAAAAGAGTGAGACCACGAAGTTGCCGCTATGAAGATCATCGCACACACTTGTGCCATTGGGCCAAGTAGAGGCATTAATAGAAGTTGCATAACTTGCTCGCCAATCCTTGTAAGGAAAATAAGCTTAAAACTAAAAACATGATATGTTTTTGTTGAAATTTTTTATAAAATAATTTTTTTCCAACTGCTCAATTCTGGGCAGATGCAGATGATTCATTAGGTACAGATTTAAGATAAATTTTGATTATTGTCTATTGCAGTTGGTTTGATGAGGACAAGGGATCGGTGAATATTGCAGACTTGGCATTAGCTGTTAAAAATTGTAAGGTAAATATTGTTTATAACTTATATCTCCACATTTTTTTCTCCATGACTTTCTCACAGTTGGGTCCATTATATTTAGGTTTTACAGAATGTGATTGTACAAAACTGAACATCAACATATCACTAATGGTGTCAGGTGTGCTCCCCTTCCCCTTGGATCTGCCCATAGTTACTATTTTTAGTGAGTACAGTGAAAACTATTTACCTATCATAACCTGAAGATGACACTTTCCAAAAAAAATATCTTTAACTGGAAGGTTCTAAATTACTTTTAAATTACTTACTAAATTACTTTTGGTCCTCAAAATTTGTTTACATGCCATTGGTTAGTTACAGCTTCTTGAAGAGTGACTATGGGCACTTATAATATGTAATTGATGTAATTTGTACCAAGGCCACATAGATAAAATTATTTTGCTTCCAGTAGAATCTGAAGCACGTCCATAGAATGGAAGCATTTTATGTGTTGTACCAGCATTACTACACAGAGCACAGACATGGGCTTCTACCACTCAGCAATTTAACTTAAATTTTTCTTTCTTTTTTTATTTGTAAAACAAAGTTTATGATCCCATAATCCAAAATTTGGGAGGTAAAAATTGGAAAAATAATAAAATTTGAATGGCCAATTTTTTATATAGCCATACCTTTGGATAAAAGGTTAATTGAATGGTTAATTTTGAGATTGAAAAATATTTAACTAAGGCCTAAAAAGTTTAAAATATGTTTCTCAGACCCTCCCACATGGTCTGGCTACTGCATGCTCTCTTTTTATAACCAATGCAAACTCAAAAAAATAAAAATATTTTACCCATGTTGATAAAATTGATAAATTTGTCCCTTGAGTGCACTCAAGGGATGAAATACACCACCACACATGCTATTCTGTAGATTATGAGGCCTAAAACATAAAACAAACCAAGAACATGAACTTTTGATGGCAAAGAAATAATACAAAAATGAAAATTAAAATAAAAAACTGCCCATCAACATGCAATTTTACAAAACAAAATGGCCTGAGAAACAAAAGATCTACTTTGTGGGACTTAACAGAAGAATTCAGTTAACAGGAATTTAGTCATATTTTTATACTCTAACCCAATGGCCCAGACTTAGCTGGTGCTAACTCAAAGTTATCAAGGGCCAAACACAAATTTTAAACCCCCCAATCCCCAAAATTTGTTTGCAAAACCGAAAATTAAAAGTCCTATCTGGTCCTCCATACTTTTACTCTCCTCGCATGCGCTGTCGCCAGGAAGTGACCGAAATTAGCACCAACATCATTCTTTGTTTGGCCCTAAAGTCATCAACATTGAAATGACATCTGTGCTTTAAAATCTCCTTTTTTGAGGATGCCAGACACAAATCTATGCAAGAATTGGTGGATTCAAGGTTGTTATTGGATGATGGAAGTGTTCATCGGTGGTTTTTGACGTTCAGGGCTGTTACTTTATAATAATTATAAAATTATTTCATGTTTCCCAATTTTGGGACATACGCCTGACATCATCATTTTTGTTAATGATTATTTCACTGTTTGTTAAGTATTCCTTCCCTATCCTTCCATGAACCCTTCCTGTTAAACGCTTAAGCTTTTTGGCTAATTTTTATTGAAATTTTTTATTAAATTTCTTGGGAGTTCATCATTTATTACAGAATATTATTCTGTTTCTTCCCCATGGTTACGTCCTCACCCTAGGGGTGTTTGGTCGTTTAGTCTTGCATCTTCTATCTGATGTATCGTTTCTTCTTCATATGAAGATCTAGCTTTGCATCTGGTAGCATTAAATTGTTTTATGACTTTGGGCCTTTTTGTGTGCCTGATGTCTTGTTTACATTAACGCTGTTTACATTGACAACGTCCTCATATATAGGTAGTTTTTTTTATATTCTATTACTGTAGAATTACTGTAGGATACATAGATTATTATTCTGGTACTGTAGCTCAAAAATTTGAATTTTGTTCACACTTAGGCTCTTTTGGGATGCCTTTGGACTCTTAATGTTCCCTTCCCTAAAAAAAAAAAAAATTTTCCAAAAAATATTTTGAATTGATTTTGATTGCTATTATTCATGTATCTTACTTATATATATTTTGTTGTGGAGTTTGGAGGTCTGATATCGACTTTAGTCGATCCACTCCTGCGGACTCTTGTCATTCTTGTGTTCACTGGAATGACTAATGTTGGAGACGGGTGTCGCGGTACGTTGTTGGCGGTGAGGCTCTGAAGGCAGGCCTCTCACCGCATTATAATTCATTTTGTCAGTTTCTATTTCAGAGGAACATGAACATGGTGATGATATTCTGACACCCATCCAAGTGTGCTACCATCGTCGCGCTCCGTGGAGCATATAGAGCTAACTGCAGTGCTCATGATTGCAAGAGTTAGGATCTTTTGTTATGGTTTTTAATCTCTTGCAAGAAGCTAACTCGACCGGTGATGTGTTACTCTGTCCATGGGTGCTGTAACGCAGGGTAAGTCTGTTGCAGTCTAAGAAGTGGATTGGGTAGAGCGAGCACAATGTAAATAGCTCACCCAGCGACAACAGACATAGGGAGGAAGTCTACAAGGTTCTTCTTGTACTTGGCGAGGTCTATAGACCCCGAGTGGGAGAGGCCCCCCCTCTAACCTAATTGACATTTGGGGCCAAATGTTGTTATGAGAAACTTGCAAGAGCCGGAGCATATGTCTGCCCTCCACTCAGGATGCTCTGTTTAGTCTGCAGCCGGGGTCGGCTTTAGTCACGGCTTCCTCTGCTACATTTCACGTGCCGAAATGAAGTTTTCTGGTTGGAAACTTGCACAAGACGGAGCATATGTCTGCCCACTGCTCGGGACACTCCGTCTAGTCTGCAGCCGAGGTCGGCTTTAGTCTTCACTTCCTCCACTACGTTATTAAAGCACACACGACCGCATCCTAGCTACCCAATTTCAGATATCCAGCCTGCTGCATGAAGAAGGAACTACTCTTTGCCCATGAAGTCAGGTAGCTAGGGAGACGAGGCCTCGATCATTGGGACGTTCGGAGAAGAGATCCATCTCCGACACACCGTCCCAGGAGCAGCAAGTGGATAGGAAACAGAAGACCGCTGCTCCTCAGGCCTCGATGACGGACTTGCTGTCGCAGATTGCGCACTGATCGCAGCATCCCAGCAAGTGCAGATGCAGCCTCCCTCAGTCTCAGAACCTGAGCTGTTGGACGGTGCTGGGTCGGTCCAGTCATCTGTTCACGCAGATGCAGTGGACCGAGACTCACAACTGATTCTCTCGGATGGTGAAAGGGATAAGGAAGAGGATTACCCAACACTTTTGGAACAGCACAGGGTTGCAATGGATTTCATCCATCAATACTACCCTGAATTTGTTCCAGCGAATCAGAATGCTGCGATGACAAGGAAGAAACCGCTGGCATCATTAGACACAGACTTTATCCGCACAAAGGAGGAAGTCATTTCATTTCTGGTCCAATCTAGGCAGGCGTCACAGGCCTTCGGCCATATAGACGACGCCATATTTAACCTCTCGAGCGCGAGAAGGAAAGTCGGTTTCTTAGCTACATCTTCCATAAACATACCGTTTCATGGACTACGTTCATTTAAAAATGGTTGATGAAGATGTTCGGAGAGCTCCTCTGCGTTTGAATGAGCAGCCCAGGGATCTAGATGTATCCTTGCCTGCATCATTCACTATTTGTTCAGACACAATTACAACAGCATTTTCATCAAGTAGAGCAAATTTGGAAGCAATGTCTTATGCAGAGCATAGATCTAAGGATGCGTACTTGCATGTCCTGGTACATCCGGCATTCAGAAAGTACCAGTGGTTCGCTGTACAAGGGAAGGTGTATCAGTTCAGAGCAATGTGCTTTGGTCTGAACCTGGTTCCCTGGGCATTCACTCATATAATGAACTCGGTAATGTCATACTTCCGAGCTCATTCATTTGCGGTGACGTCGGCTTACTTGCACGACATTCTTCAGAGATACGGCAACAGAATTATTCTTCAGAACGATGTCCAGAGTCTGCTTCTTTTGTTCCGACATCTCGAGAAAAAGTTGGATATAGCTCCATCCCAGTCGTTCACGCACTTGGGAATGAGCTTCGAGACTCGCAACAATCTGGATCGTCAGCCGTTACCCAGAGCAAAATTTGCCAGTTGTTATGCTCGCTTTTGTCTACACTCAGACGAATTATCGGCGAAGGAATTCATGCAACTGATGGGGTTGTGCAGAGCAGCTTCAGATCTTATTCCGACGAGCTGTATGTGCACGCATCCCCTCCAGATATTCTTTACTCGAAACCATTATTGTTTTAACAGACCTAGTAAAACAGGGGTTCAGATTTGGGCAGATATTCAGTGGTTAACTCAGGAAGTTCCACTGCAACTGCCGGATCCGGCTTTCATGATTATGATGGAGGCAAGTCAGACGGGTTGGAACGCGACCCTAAGTCCTGCAGACTTGAGATGTCAGGGTCTTTAGGACTCTCGGTTCCTAGAGAAGCGCATAAACATCAAAGAGATGTTAATTTGGTTAGTGCGACAACATTGGATTGACATAATAGTGGACATCCATGTTCAAATTTTGTCGGACAATTCGACAGTAGTAGCTTACATCAGGAACCAAGGCGACACTCATTCAATGCCATTATGCGAATTCATGGAGAAGATTCTCCTATACGTCATGAATCATCATGTTTCATCTTTCTGTCCATCATATACCGGGTCATCTGAATGTACTGGCAGACTCGCTCTCTTGGAAAGGTCTCCTGTTGCCATTGGACCGGACTCTCAACAAGCAAAGATTCAGGCAGATTTGCTACCAATGGGATTGTTCCATGATAGATCTGTTTGCAACACACGGGAACAATCAGTTACTGATGTTCAGGTCACCATGCCAAGATCATCGAGAGTACACAGTAGACACTCTGTTGATCTCATGGGATGGAATGATAGGATAGGCGTATCCTCCAAGTCCCTTGATTTAGCATATTCTGTTTAGTTCAAACAGTCTCGTTGCGAAATCCTGATAGTAGCACCTCTGTAGTCACAGAAACCTTCTATCAATCTTCTCAGGTGTCTGTTATGGAACGTTCCCCAGAAGCTTCCTCCATGAGAGGACCTTCTTTATCAGGGGAAGTATTTGTTCTTCATGTCCTTCTCCGACCCTTAGTGGCATTATGAAGTCAGTCAGACGTGAGGGAGCCTTGCGGTTCCTATACTATTTGATGATGAACACAAGAATGATTCATGTAATGCAGGTGAAGGGAGTTCGTTATGATTTCGAATCCCCCCCCCCCCCCCCCCCACACCGCCAATGTGTTAAGAGGCTATTACTGAGCAAGACGTAGTTTTCTTCCCGTAAGCCTCCTATGCATTTAAGTACATACATGCATTTCATGACTACTCGATTGGCGGCTGGGTCATGTTGTATGATAACCTCATGGGCACATCCACTTTCTAGTTGGTAGTTTTCCTGTGGTTGTTCGTCTAAATGTCACATACGAGCATATGATTTATCGCCAATAAATTGCTAGCCTTGGGGTACCTGGGAGGCTGTTTAGTCAGTTAACTGTATTCAGATGATTACATGCGGGATTTCAGTGCTCACGTGCATAATAATCGCATTATTAGGCAGACGTATTATTGTATGTTATGGACCTTAGAAACTATGAATTATTTCAGGGGCAGTCCATGGTGAGTCTGTTAATCATAGCTCGATCCATTTCTAGATCCAGGTTTCTATTAATGGCGGTACCCAATCGAATACATCTTGTCTTCACTCTCGTATATTTGCACGTTTTCCAGGAACATAGATATCAGATAGAACATGTCTAGGAGTGTTATTTACTGGAATTTATTGTACACCTGAATGGGGTCGCCTGTGGGTTACTTTGGAAGTGTGTTTACTCTCCAGAGATCGTCCATTGTGATTCTTTTGGACATGTGTATGTTATATATTATATAACCGGTTTTCGACCTACCTGCATATGCCGACTCCGGTATACGTTACGAGTGGGCGATATTAATTACCGGGATCGTTTCTATAGCCTTAGCTTCTAAAGTGGCATTAAGCACCAATTTATTAATAATAATTAATACCTGGGTGTCGATTCGAGGAATATTTATATTGTTATTGGTACCGCTTTTACTGATTCCAGAGTGCTCCCCTCTTCTTTTCGAAGACTCCTTCAAAAAGGTGGAGGGGGAGATTTTTTACCTCTCCTCCGGCTTGATAAGTATGTAACTGTGAGTGAAGCTGTTTTGTTTGTAGATTATATCCTGGTTACAGCTTGTGTTTATTGTGTATTGCATATGTTTGTGGGGATAGCCTCTCATTCTCAAATATGCCATCCTAATTTTTGGGGTTTAGTCCGGACTAGCCTTAAAAAATTGGGAACTTGTTACATCCATTTAGCATAGTCTTCATGCTAAGAATATGTTGATTGTGGCTCCTTATTGATGATATGTCTTCTCTATTACTGTATAGAGAGACATACATGCAATTCCTTTTAACTTTAATTTCCTTTTGCCTTGGATTACAGGCTATGGAACTATGTTGGTCTACTAATTCTGAAGGCCCCCCACCTTTTTACGATTCAGCTAATTCTGGGCCATTGGGTTATAGTATAAAAATATTATAAATTTAAAGTAATTTGTATATTTTTTTATATTTACCAATGGCCCAGACGGGTATGGGCCAGATAGGTATGGCCCTCCCCGCTGAGTTATTATGTGGTACTCTTTTCTACAAAGAATGATGGTGCTAATTTCGATCACTTCCTGGCGACTGCGCATGCACGGAGTGTAAAAGTATGGAGGACCAGATAGGAAATTTAATATTTTTATACTGTACCAATGACCCAGACATAGCTGGTGCTAACTCTTAAAATACAGGGCCAAACACAAATTTTGCCCCCCATCCCCAAAATTTGCATCTAAAACCAAAGAAAACATGTCCTGAATGGCCCTCCACACTTCACCTCTACTGCGCATGCGCAGTGTCAAGGACGTTCCGAAATTGGCGCCATTAATCATTCTAAGTTTGGCCCTTCATCAGTTAACATCTGACTGATCTTTGTGCTTGTAAATCTCAGTTTAAATGATGCCAGACACATAAATATTAGTGAAATGGTGATTCTAAGGAGGATAGACAAGGAGGAGAGGAAAAATGTGTGACAGAATATTATCAGGGCTGTAACTTAAAATTTCTTAATGAAATTATGTTAAGTTACCTATTTTCGAGGCAGCAGCCATTTTGTTGTCATTCTGGTTATTTAGTTACACTGATTTTTCAGTGTTTTCCTCTCTCCCTTTCCTTTAAGTCCCCTCTTGCTATTCTCCCATGCTTTTGGCATAGTTTCTGTAATTATTATTACTAAAATTTCTTGGGAGTTTTAGCTGAATAACAGAATGAATTCTGTTCTTTTCCCCATGTTTACGTCTTCACCTACGGGTGGTTAGGCGTTGTGTTCTGCATCTACCATCTGATGTTCTGCAGTTTCTTCCCTGGAAGTCTCTGTTTTGCATCAGATAGTGTATTTTTGGTAACTGATTCCGGGCCTGGGTGCCTGGAGTCTTATTTTAGTGTTTTTACACTCATTGTTTACATTTACAACAGCCCTCTGTGTGAGGGGGGGATTTCTTGAAAATAATATCTTGATGTTATTTTAATCATAACTAGATACATTATTATTGTTCGTAAGTGCTGAATAAATTGTTTAAAATATTTTTAAAATTTTTGTCCACACTTAGGCTTGGGATCCATTGGGGCTCAACGTTACTTTTCAGAAACTTGGGCTATTCTGAAAAAATATTTTTTCAAAATATTTTGATTTCAATTATTTTTTCTATATTAATGGATCATATTATTATTATGTATTTTGATTGCCAGGGGTTGGTGCGAGTACCAGGACTTTGTTTTCTTTTCACATTGAAAGGATTTTGATCAATTGTAATAAGAGGAAGTCTTCCTCTGACTTTTATAATCATTCTATATGTGGTCAGTGTACTCGCATTAACTCCTGTTCTGTATCGTATGATTTCGATGACAATATGGGAAGCGTATGTCATGGTATGTTAGTGGGGAATTGGACTCTCCGGTCCTTTCCCCGCAGGGTCACTCTACTTTATCAATTTCTATTTCAGACGATCAAGATTAGGGTGATGTATCTGTGATGTCTTCCAACAGTGTGCCTCCGTCGTCACAATTAATGAAGGACTAGCGGAAAAGTGCTCATGTAAATACGCCAATTGCCTAAGAGGACCCTAGTAGGTTCGACGGCCTTTGATGTCCGCTAGCTCGCCCGGTGTAGCGTCCATTCATCGAATGGTTCGGCAGCCGGGTTCGTCCATTGCGGTCTAGAAGGAGTTTTGGGGTGATGCGAGCACTATAAATCAACCAAATGCACACCCAGTGACGGCAGATTAGAGGGAGAACGGAGGAAGCCTTTTAGTCCGGTTCATAGCTCGTTCTGGTCCATCCGGACGGCGAGCGAGAGAGGCCCCTCTCTCGTACAACAACATCTGGTCCCAGATGTTGTGGTACAAAATGTTTCGCATTCGGAGCATACGTCCGTCGCTCGGGACGCTCCAACATATAGGCAGTCTGGAGTAGACTGTCAATAAGGCTTCCTCATTCTCATGGTAGCACACACGACCGCTCTTGGCTACGTGACCTCGGATATCCAGTCAGCTTCGCCAGTCAGAGAATCATCGGCGGTTCGCATAGGAAAGTGTGCGGGAGTCAGCGTACTCGGAGCTTCCTGCGGCAATGCATCGTAAGACCGCTACTGCACAGGCCTCGGGAACGGACATGCTTTCCTAAATAGCACAGCTTATCGCAGCATCCCAGCATCAACTGAATCTGTCGCATATTTTTTATCCGACGATGCTGGGTCGGGACGCTCCGCGGAAGCGGGTACGGACATCCGAAAATTTTCATCCAGTCCGACGGGATACCGAAAGGGATTTGGAGGATTTCGAGCTTTCCCTTTCGGAACAACATATGCTGTTGTGTATGTCATCTGACTTGATCTTCTACAGCTTCTTTCGTCGGACCAGAATGCTGCGATGCCGGATAAGAAACTGATAGCGTCGGTGGACTTAGAAATTTTTGGTTCGGTTCAGGGACATCGTCCCTCAGTTCCGACATAGTCCAATAATGTCACACAAACTTTCGAATTATTGAACGACGCTATATATATATTATTATTATATGCTTGCTATTACCAAGCATTTCTGGTTTCTTGTTCGCAAAGTTACGGAGATGTCTTTCAAAAGTGTGCCTCTGTCGTCATAGTTAATGAAGAGCTAGCGGCAATAAGTGCTCATGGAATATGTCTATTGCCTAAGAGGTCCCTTGTAGGATCGACGGAGTGACATTCGCTAGCTCACCCGGTGTAGCGTACATTCATCGAATGGTTCGGCTGCCGGGTTCGTCCGTTGCGGTCTAGGAAGGAGATTTGGGTGATGCGAGCACTATAATTACTTAGTACTCACCCAGTGACGGCGGATTGAGGACAGATCGGAGGAAGCCTGTTAGTCCGGTTCCTGGCTTGTCCAGGTCCATCCAGGCTGTGAGCGAGAGAGGTCCCTCTCTCGTCCAACAACATAGGGGACCGCATGTTGTGGTTCAGATATTTTACATTCGGAGCATATGTCTGTCGGTCGGGACGCTCCGTTATATTGACAGTCCGAGAGACTGTCGATAATGCTTCCTCATCCTCACAGCAGGGCACACGACCGCACATTGGCTACGTGACCTCGAGTATCCAATCAGTTTCGTCATTCAGTGATTCCACGGCGAATAGGTCACGCCATCCGGTAGCCAAGGGACACGAGGCCTATACACTCCGTTCGCTCGCATATTAGTAGTATGCACGGGGTAACGATCACGGAGCTTCCAGCGGCAATGCATTGTAGGACCGCTTCTCCACAGGCCTCAGTGACGGACGTGCTATCCGAGTTAGCACAGTTTTTTCGCAGCATCCCAGCAAACGACAGTTTCTTAGTCGAATCAGGAATTATCTGACGGCGCTGGGTCGGTGCGGTCCGTGGTTGCATCAGGTACGGATGACCGAACGCTTTATAGGGTCCGACAAGATGGCGAAAGGGATTCGAAAGATTTCGAGTTTTCCCTTTCGTAGCATCGGAAGCTGCCATTCATATCTTCTGGCATTATCTTCCAGTGATTGTTATTTCGGACTACATTGCTGCGATGTTGGATAAGAGACTTATAGCGTCATTGGACACGGAATTTTGGATCGGTTCAGGGACATTGTCCCTGACTTACCGACACAGTCCAATAATGTCATTAGAACATGTGTATTATTTATCGACGCTATATATGCATATAAGCCTGCTACCAAGCATGATAGTTTAGTTTCTTGTCCGCAATGCTCATTTCTGCCTTTTTATCATTTATACGAATAATTTATTTTGGCAGAGCAGGGCATACCGAGAGTTCATATGCGTCTAGACGGCGTGGTTAAAGACTGGAAATATTCTTTTTCGCCGTCTATGTCTTTTCCAACCACAATGTTGGAAACGACAATGATGTCTAGTAGACTTAACTTAGACGTTTTATCATATGTAATCCACCTTACTGAGGCGTTATCATTACGTCTTCAAGAAAAGAATTACGAGATATTATCCTCAATGTGATTTCTTTTGAGGGCAGTAGTTTGTTCACGTATAACTCCACCCTTCAGTGGCTGATTGGAGTTGGTTAGACGTGACGCAGCCCTAGCTACATCCACGCGCGTGGATAGTAAGGTGAAGAACTCTCTCAGAGTCGCTTCGTTCTCGGAGAAGCTTCTCTTCGACGGCAACTTTTCAGCAATCCATGAATTGCTCGATTTACACGTTCTCTTGTCTATATAGTGTTGCAAGAGATTCAGACTGGGGCAAACATTCGGTGGTTGACTCAGAGAGTGCCACTGCAGTTGCCGGATCCGAGTTTTATAATTATGACGGTTGCCAGTCAAACAGGTTGGGATATAATATTGATCCCAACGGATTCGAAGTGCCAGGGTCTTTGGGTTCCGCAGTCTCTAAGCAAGCACTTATCTTCCGCGGAATAATGTTTTTTAGGCTTGCTTTATGTCATTGGATGAACATTATTCAGAAATGCATGTCCAAATCCTGTCCGTTAATTCGACAGTAGTGGCGTATCTCCGGAACCAGGGAGGCATTCATTCGTTTCCGTTATTCAATTTAATGGAAAGAATCCTTCTGTTTGTTATAGTACACCAAGTTCTGTTTCGGTCCGTCATATTCCGGGTCGTCTGATTGTTTTACCGGACTCCCGTTCACTTATGGGTCGCTTGTTGCCGTCAGAATGGACTCTCAACAAACAAGTATTCAATCAGATTTGCTATCAATGGGAGCGCCCAATGATCATTTATTTACGACACAGCTTGCTAATCAATTGCAGACGTATGTGTTTGCTTGTCCGGATCTCTGAGCTAATGTTGTTAACGCTCTATTGATCTAATAGGATGGAATGATAGGATATGCGTATCCTCCAGCACTGTTGTTTCACAAGGTATTGCTAAGATAAACAACCACAATACATTTCTGTTGATAGCATCTCTGTCTTCACAGAGACCGTGGGTAAATTTACTCTGATGTCTACTGTGGGACTTAACGTGAAATCTTCCTCAATGTGAGGATCTTTTTTCGCTGGGTAAAATCGTGTCATCTTTATCACAACCCGCAAGGTCGCAACCTTCTCGTATTCCGTTGTGTGGTCCGTATTGCATTGTAAGCATTGTACTGGACGAGCTTTGGACGTGATTTCTTACTATAGGAGATCCTCTTCTTCGCTATTCTATGCGGCTAAAGTGAAGGCTCTTCCATCGTTGGTGCAGGGATCACTATGTTCATATTGTTGATCCCTCCATACTACTCATTGCAACTTTTTAGTATACTTGTTTGACAAGATCTACTGCAGCCTGTTATTATTAAGGTTATAGGTTTATGTTACCTCATACCTATGCACTCTATGATAGTTTACAATTGAGTCTTATGTCTCTTTATCTAAGTCAGTTAGTAACTTTTTGATAAATAGACTTAGAATCATTAGATTAAATTCCTATATGGAATTTAATTTCGGTTCTTATTTTAGCTAAGTAATCATTTGAGCCTCTGGAAACAGTAGTTTTCAAATTCTGACCTTTTAGATAGTAATTCTGTTGGCTTCTCTTTTACTGAAGAGTCAGTGAGTTTCATGCACTATCGGTGGATGATTTTCACTTTCGTAGTTTCGGAATCACTACTTCCTTTACTATTTAGGTTGGATTTTTGCATAAGAGTTAGGCTCCTAATATCCGGATCCTATTGTTATTAAGGTCCTTCCGTCTTCGTACGGGCATAGGCCTTTACTCTGTCCGGTTAGAGTTTATGTAATTATAAACAGATATCTGTTTATTGCTACGGGCGTAAACTTCTTCTGTCTTTGATGCCTATTAGAAGGACGTTACGCTCCATTCTATTGCTAATGGATTCAATTAACTATCGATACTGCTTATGGTATATCTTTGACTCAGCAGTTCTGTTTGAGATTTCGGCTCATGAAGTAAGAGTTCTTCTACATCTTGGGCTTACATTAATAATGTCGCTATTATAGATTTTTGAAGGCTGCTCATTGCGCTCAGCCATCCACATTCATGAATTTTTTATCTCAGAACTATTGAGTCCATTTCTGGAGGCCTCTATTGTTAGGTCTATTAGCTACTGCTCAGAATGTCATTCACTTAACAGTTGCTACTATAGCTAGGTAGGCTGTCTGTTTCGGCAGTGACTCCGTTCTGCTGCCCTCTTTGCTCTGGGCTATTTGACCCAGGGCAAAAAAAAGGGGGGGGGGGGAGGGTGTTCCCTTGGGTCACCTGTTTTACTATGAAAACAAGGGGATACCTCCTCCGGAGTTAGTAATTCTGAGCTGTTATTGGGATGGTTGTTTAGTGAGAAGTTTATGTTTTAAAATTCATTCAAGTCTTAGTTTTTAAAGTATAGCTTTTGAATATAGCACGTGTCAACGGACATGATTATGCAATCCTCAGACACTTTTAAGGAGTATAAAGAGTCTCTATTCTCTAGACTTACTTTATTTATTGGCTTACTTTAAAAATTATTAGTATAAGGATTACACTAGATATTAATAGAGTACATGGATGTTTGATGCTCAATTTTGGAAGGTGTTGTATCTTTCTAATTTATCATAAATAAGAAAGATACATGTAAGGCCTAATACTTCTTTTTCCCTAGAGGGGATGACTCTATTTTATATTATTGAGCGTATTCCATCTTGCTCTATGTCCTTGGCCCTCCAGCCTTTTTACTATTCAGCTATGTCTGGGTCATTGGTACAGTATAAAAATGTTAAAAAATTTATAGTAATTTATATATTTTTTATACTTACCAATGACCCAGACGGGGATGACCCTCCAAGGAGTTGGGAACTCTTACCTCCCCACTGAGTACATAGCGCTTACCAGGCACTGGTTATTAGAATGATTAATGGCGCCAATTTCGGAACGTCCTTGACACTGCGTGTGGAGGGCCATTCAGGACATGTTTTCTTTGGTTTTAGATGCAAATTTTGGGGATTGGGGGGCAAAATTTGTGTTTGGCCCTATATTTTAAGAGTTAGCACCAGCTATGTCTGGGTCATTGGTAAGTATAAAAAATATATAAATTACTATAAATTTTTTAACTTTCGGTTTTGCAAGCAAATTTTGGGGTTTGGGGGGTTCAAAATTTGTGTTTGGCACGTAATAACTTTGAGTTAGCACCAGCTAAGTCTGGTCCATTGGTAAGTATAAAAAATATACAAATTACTTTGAATTTATAATATTTTTATACTGTACCAATGACCCAGACTTAGCTGGTGCTAACTCTAACAAAACCAGGGCCAAACACAAATTTTGCCCCCCAATCCCCAAAATTTGCATCCAAAACCAAAAGAAATCATGTCCTATAGGACCTCCATACTTCGCCCCTACTGCGCATGCGCAGTGTCAAGGACGTTCCGAAATTGGCGCCAATTATCATTCTCTGTTTGGCCTTCATCAGTCAACATCTCACTGATCTTTGTGCTTGTAAATCTCAGTTTAAAGGATGCCAGACATGTAATTATTGGAGAAATGGTGATTCTAAGGAGGATATAGAAGGAGGAGAGGAAAAAGGAGTGACAAAAAATAATCAGGGCTGTACTTAAAAATTTTTATGAAATTATGTTAAGTTGCCTATTTTCGAGGCATGGGCCTCTTGTTGTCATTCTTGCTAAAATGTTGCACTGCTTATTCAGTGTTTCCTCTCCCCTGGCCTTCTAAGTCCCCCCTTGCAGTTCTCCCATGCTTTTGGCATATTTTTGAGAAAGTTCATTTCTAAAATTCTCTTGGGAGAGTTGCTTGGTTACAGAATGTTTTCTGTTATTTTCCCCATAGTTACGTTTTCACCCATGGGTGTATAAACGTTGTGTTCTGCATCTTCCATCTGATGTTCTGCAGATTCTCCCCTGGGAGTCTCTGTCTTGCATCAGATAGAGTGTAATTTTGATGACTGATTTCGGGCCAGTTTTTTTTCAGTGCCTGGAGTCATGTTTTCTGGTGTTTTACACTGTTTGTTTACATTGGCAACAGCCTTTTTTGAGGGGGGCTGTTTGCCTTTGGTGTAGTTTATCTCACTATAAGATACATTTCTATTATCCGTAAGTGTCGCATTAATTATTTAATATAAATTTAAAATTTTTGACCACACTTAGCCATCGGATCCATCGGGGCTCAACGTTACTTTTCAGAAACTTGGGCTTCACTGAAAAAATATTTTTCAAAAATTATTTTGATTTGCAATTGTTTTTTCATTATTAATGGATCATGTTATTATGTATCTTTGTGTCAGGGGTTTGTGCGAGTAACTAGGACTTGTTGTTGACTTTTCACAATGAAAGGATATTGTTCAAATTGTAATGGGAAAAAATCTTCCTCTGACTTTCATGATCATTGTATTAATTGTAGTCAGTGTTCTCGCACTAATCCCTGTTCTATATGTCAATATTGGGATGACAAACATTGGAAACGTGTGTCACGGTATGTTGTTACTGGAGAAAGGGCGATGCCGGCTCTTTCTCCGCAAGGTCACTCTACTCTCTCAGTTTCTATTTCAGAGGAACAGGGTGATGTTTCCATGTTATCTTCCGCAAGTGCGCTTCCGTCGTCACAAATGAATACAGAGCTAGCGGCAAAAGTGCTCATGGAGATTAAACAAATGTCGTCCGCTAGCTCGCCCGGTGTAGCGTCCATTCACCGAATGGTTCGGCAGCCGGGTTCGTCCGATGTGGTCCAGGAGGAAATGTTGGGTGATGCGAGCACTATAAACATTCAACATGCACACCCAGTGATGGCGGATAGTAGGCGAGATCGGAGGAAGCCTTTGAGTCCGGTTCCTAGCTCGTCCAGGTCCAGCCGGGCCGTGAGCGAGAGAGGCCCCTCTCTCGTACAACATCTGGGACCAGATGTTGTGGTACAAAATGTGTCGCAAGTGGAGCATACGTCCGTCGCTCGGGACGCTCCGTTGTATAGGCAGTCCGCGGAGACTGCTCAGGCTTCTTCTTCTCGTCAGCGCACACGACCGCACCTTGGCTGCGTGACCGCCGAAATCTTACCAGCTTCGCCGATCAGGCATTCTTCGGCGACCAGGTCACACCATCCGGCAGCCAGGGACACGAGGCCGATGGACTCCGGACGTTCGCATAGAAAAAGTATGCGGGAGCCATCAGATGCGGAGCTGCCCTCGGCGAAGCAGCGAAAGACTGCGCCTCCGCAGGTCTCGATGCCGGACGTACTTGTGCAGATAGCACAACTTATCGCAGCATCCCAGCAGCCGACAGAAACGGTGTCGGATCGGGAATTATCCGACGGCGCTGGGTCGGTACGCTCCGCCGAAGCATCGGGGGCGGACGACCGGGAGCATCATGAGGTCCGACCGGATGGTGAAAGGGATACGGATGATTTGGAGCTATCCCTTTCGGAACAACATAAAGCTGCCGTGGACTTCATCCGGCACTTTCTCCCTCAAGTTGTTCCGTCGGGCCAGACTGCTGCGGTTCCGGACAAGAGGATTATACTGCTGCGGTTCCGGACAAGAGGATTATAGCATCATTGGACTCTGAATTTTTCGAGCGGTTCAGGGACATCGCTCCCGAGTTTCCGTCGCAGTCCAATAATGTTGCAAGAACATTTGAATTATTGAACGATGCTATATTTAAACTTGCTTCCAAAATGGGGAAAGCAGGTTTCTTGTCTGCCAATACTCTCAACCTGCCTTTCATTAATGCAAGGAATAAATTTGACACGGCAGGACAGGGTATTCCGAGAGTTCCTCTGCGTATGGACGACGAGGCGGAAGACTTAGAGCTATCATTACCGTCGTCGGCTTCTATTCCAACCGCCGTGTTGGAAACAGCTATTTCGTCTAACAGAGCCAGTTTAGATGCCTTATCTTACGCAGATCACCTTACTAAGGCGTTATCACTGCGGCTTCAGGGGAAAGAATTTCAGGATATTCAATCCTCTTTAAGACTTCTTTCAAGGGCAGTAGCTTATTCCACGTGTAACTCCGCCCTTTCAGTGGCAAACCTGGAGTTGGTTAGACGTGACGCAGCCCTAGCTACATCCACACTCGTGGATACTAAGGTGAAGAACTCTCTCAGAGTCGCTTCGGTCTCCGGTAACTTCTCTTTGACGGCAAGCTTTCTGCTATTTATGATAAAATTACAAAGAAAGCTTCGGATTCTCTGTTGTTCAAATCTGTTTCTAAGAAGTCGGATACGGCAGACAAGAATAAGACAGGCACTTCTGGGTCTAATGCGCCCAAGAGAGGTTCCGGTGCGTCCTCTGGGTCTTATTCAAGAGACCGTCAAGGTAGCGACTCACGTTCGGGACGTCCTTCGGGCCGGGACAACCGGTCGGACGCCCCGAGGTCGACGAGACGAGGTGCGGTTCGTGGAGGACGTGGTTTCTCCTACCGCAGGCCTCGCAGGTCCAGGAGGTGATGGCTTAAATCTCTATCGCGTACCGGTTGGCGGAAGGTTGTCGAGCTTTTCACAAGAATGGGCATCGATTACGGACGACCCTTGGGTGAGAGGAGTGACTTCGGAAGGTCTAAAGATATCCTTCAAACGAAAGCCTCCATTAACTCGAAGTCCAAAGTGGACTCAACTTCCGTCAAATCCGCAGAAAAGAGACGCTCTATTATCAGAGGTGCAGTCTCTTTTAATGAAGAACGCGGTAGAGGTCGTAGAAAACCAGGAGACTCTGGGATTCTACAGCCATCTGTTTCTGGTTCCGAAACCAGACGGCTCGTTCCGTCCAGTCATAGATTTGAGCTGGGTAAACAAGCTGATCGTCGCTCCAAAGTTTTATATAGAGACGATTCGGTCGGTCAGAGCGAGTATTCGGGTGAACGATTATGCAACAAGCATAGATCTCAAAGATGCGTACTTTCACGTCATGGTACATCCGACATTCAGAAAGTATCTACACTTCGCAGTCCTAGGAGTGGTGTATCAATTCCGGGCGATGTGCTTCGGATTGAATCTAGCACCCTGGGCTTTCACTCGGGTAATGAACTCGGTAATGATCTATTTCCGAGCTCATTCGTCTGCGGTAACGTCGGCCTACCTGGACGACATTCTTCAGAGGTACGGCAACGAGTTAACGCTTCAGAACGATGTTCAGAATCTACTTCTATTGCTCCAACGTCTCGGTTTTATAGTAAACGAGGAGAAGTCGGATCTGGTGCCGTCCAAGTCATTCACACATCTGGGAATGAGCTTCGAGACGCACAACAATCTCGTTCGTCTGCCGTTAACCAGAGCGAAATTAGTCAGTTGTTACGCTCACTATTGTCTGCACGCAAAGTCACAGCGAGAGAATTTATGAGACTGATAGGTCTGTGCGGAGCCGCTGCGGATCTCATTCCGATGGGGCGGTTACGCACGCGTCCTCTCCAAATTTTCTTGACTCAGAATTGGAGTGTGAAAATTCATTCGCTCGACATAGACGTTCTCTTGTCAGATCAAGTGAAACAAGAGATTCAGACTTGGGCAAACATTCAGTGGTTAACTCAGGGAGTTCCGCTGCAGTTGCCGGATCCGAGTTTTACCATTATGACGGATGCCAGTCAAACAGGTTGGGGTGCATCATTGATCCCAACGGATTCGAGATGCCAGGGTCTTTGGGATCCGCAATTCCTGGGCAAGCACATAAACATCAAGGAAATGATGTCAATTTGGCTTGCGTTACGTCATTGGATGGACATTATTCACAATGCTCATGTCCAAATCCTATCCGACAATACGACAGTAGTGGCGTATATACGGAATGAGGGAGGCACTCATTCAGTTCCTTTGTTCAATCTAACGGAAAGAATCCTTCTGTTTGCGCTAGAACATCAGGTTCTTCTTTCGGTCCGTCACATACCGGGTCGTCTGAATGTGCTAGCAGACTCCCTTTCACGAAAGGGTCGCTTGTTGCCGTCGGAGTGGACTCTCAACAAACAATTATTCAATCAGATTTGCTACCAATGGGAACGGCCAATGATAGACTTATTTGCGACACATCTCAACAATCAGTTGCAGACGTATGTGTCTCCGTGTCCGGATCCAAGAGCATTTGCAGTAGACGCTCTGTCGATCCCTTGGGACGGAATGATAGGATATGCGTATCCTCCAGCGCCGTTAATTCAGCAGGTATTGCTAAAGCTAGAACAATCTCAATGCAAGATTCTGTTGGTAGCATCTCTGTCTCCACAGAGACCGTGGATAAATCTACTCAGGTGTCTGTTGTGGGACCTACCGCGAAAGCTTCCTCCACGGGAGGATCTTCTTTCCCAGGGGAAATCGCGTCAACTCCATCACAACCCGCAAGCTCTCAACCTTCACGTTTTTCCGTTGTGCGGTCCTTCTTGCATGGCAAGCACTTTACAGGACGAGCAGTGGACGCGATTTCTAACTGTAGGAGGACCTCCTCTTCGCTAAACTATGCGGCTAAGTGGAAGGTTTTTCGTCGTTGGTGTAGGGATCATTCTGTAGATATTTTCGATCCCTCTATTCCAGACATTGCAAACTTTCTAGTATACTTGTTTGACGAAATCAAACTGCAGCCTGTTACTATTAAGGGTTATAGGTCTATGTTATCTGATACCTATGCACATCATGATAGTTTACAAATTGGATCTAATGTCTCTTTATCTAAGTTGGTTAGAAACTTCTCGATAAATAGACCCAGAACTCTTAGGTTAATTCCTAAATGGAATTTAGCTTGGGTTCTTCTTAAATTGAAGGAAAAGCCATTTGAACCTCTTGGGACAGTAGATTTCAGATTCTTATCTTATAAGACAGCTTTTCTCTTAGCTTTCTCTTCTGCTAGAAGAGTCAGTGAGCTTCATGCACTGTCGGTGGATGATTCTCACTATCGTAGTGTCGGGAACACTATCACCTTCACTACTAATGTGGGTTTTTTAGCTGAGAATCAGGCTCCTAATAAATATCCGGAACCTATTGTTATTAAGGCTCTTCCGTCTTCAGACGGGCGTAGGCCTTTACTCTGTCCTGTTAGAGCGTTACGTATCTATAAACAGAGATCTCAGTTTATCAGAAAGGGACGAAAACGTTTCTTTCTGTCTTTGATGCCTAATAGAAGGGACATTTCAGTCCATTCTATTGCTAGATGGATTCAATTAACTATCCGTACTGCTTATGAGAGTTTATCTTCTTCTCAGAAGTCTGTGCTTAAGATTTCCGCTCATGAAGTAAGAGCTCTTGCTACTTCTTGGGCTTATGCTAATAGTATTGCTATTACAGATTTAATGAAGGCTGCTTATTGGTCTCAGCCATCCACATTCACAAATTTTTATCTCAGAAATATTGAGTCCATTTCTGGAGACCTGCATTGTTTAGGTCCGTTATCTGTTGCTCAGAATGTCGTCCACTAAACAGTTGCAACTATAGTTATGCAGGCTTTCTGTTCCGGCAGTGACTCCGTCCGGCTGCCCTCTTCGCTCTGGGCTATTTGACCCAGGGCAAGGGGAAGGGGGGGGGGGGGCGGGTGTTCCCTTAGGTCACCTGCTTTATAGTGAAAAGCAAGGGAATGCCTCCTCCAAAGTCAGTATTTCTGAGTCGCTTCCGGGATGGTTTTAAAGTGTAATATTAATGTTAAAATTCATTCATGTCATATTTTTAAAGTGTAGCTCGTTGTGAAGCATTTGTATATGTCAAGTATCAAACGGGCTTTAATATACAATACTCGGACACTTTTAAAAGATTATAAAGAGTCTCAATTCTCTGGACTAACTTTATTTATTGGCTTACTTTAAAAATAATTAGTATAAGGGTTATACTGGATGTTAATAGAGAACATGAATGTTATTGTGATCAATTATAAAGGGTATTGTATCTTTCTAATTTAATATTAAATAAGAAAGATACATGTAAAGCCTAATACTCCTTTTCTCCTTAAGGGGTTGCCTCTTTATTATATAGTTGAGCTTATTGGATTTTCCTCTATGTCCTAGGCCCTCCAGCCTTTTTACTATTCAGCTAAGTCTGGGTCATTGGTACAGTATAAAAATGTTAAAAAATTTATAGTAATTTATATATTTTTTATACTTACCAATGACCCAGACAGGGATGGCCCTCCCAGGAGTTGGGAACTCTTGCCTCCCCGCTGAGTACATAGCGCTGACCAGGCACTGCCAGTAAGAATGATAATTGGCGCCAATTTCGAAACGTCCTTGACACTGCGCATGCGCAGTAGGGGCGAAGTATGGAGGTCCTATAGGACATGATTTCTTTTGGTTTTGGATGCAAATTTTGGGGATTGGGGGGCAAAATTTGTGTTTGGCCCTGGTTTTGTTAGAGTTAGCACCAGCTAAGTCTGGGTCATTGGAAAGTAAAAAAAATATATAAATTACTATAAATTTTTTAACTTTCCACTATTCTAATGACAGAGCTCCTGATTGATTAAACCTCTACCAAACCAATTGGCCATATTTGCCCACGGAATATTCAAATTCATCAGTTGAAAAAAAAATTTCTTTTTTGTTTTAAATAATTTCAATAAAACCAGACCATGTGACCCCCGAATTGGAATGAGCTCAATGAGTCCTTCCAATGAGGGGGTATGGTTGTATTGAAATGTTTGGAAAAATTTGTAAAAATAATTAAAATAATGAATTTTGATATGATCTGAATTGGGTAAAGGGTTAACCCTTTGCATGCTGCTGATGGATATTCCTGCCAGCACAGGGTTTCTCTTGTCACTGAAATAAGTAAAAGTTGGGCACATTTAATCATATTTGCACCATGTAAATGGATTGAATGGATTTTTTCAGCAGTGATTTCTTGCACTACAATTAGATTAATTTTTCATCAAATCTAGTCATGGCTGCTTTTCGGCAGTCATGACTAGATTTGATGAAAAATATCTAGAAAATACTCAGCCGGTTAAAGTTAAATTGTTAAGTTGGAAGTATTGTGGCCAAAGAGGAAGTCTATAAACATTGGCATTCAGTACTGTCACAGAAATTCGCTCATAGATCATAAGATTTTTTATTTAGCTAATGAGAGTTTATAACCATATGCAATTGATAGATCAAATGTATATGGAAGGTGTAGTAAGTGATTTTGTGCTTGGAAGGTATATACAGTTAACAGGGTTATTATTCAGTTTAGAAATATCCAATTAAATGAGCTTCTCTGTTTTATCATACAAACACTGTACATGTCTTGTGATTGTATTTGAACAATTTTGTTTTCAGGTAGTTGTGGCATTACTGAGTGACAATTTTGAAAAAGATTCAGATTGTAAGAATATGTTAATACAAGCCATGGATGATTTCAAAAAACATTATGTGATTGTTCAACTGGATGAGACAGAGCAATGGAAGAAGACTGATATTGGTATGAGGATAGGGAAGCAAGAGGTATTTAATCCATAAAGCCCCAGATTAATTTTTACATTAATTACTATCTTATATACATGTACACAGCTGCAGGTGATTTAACAGCAGTGGTATACAAACCATGGGAGTAAAGGGGTATTTACCCACAAATTTGCCAGAGATAGGGTTATTTTTTGGTCCTATTTAAACATTCTTCCATCATCATGCTCACCATGCATATGTTAAGTTTCTTTGACAAAAATATCACTGCAAAACCGACTCTATTAATAGGTATTATCAAATGCAAAATGCAGTGTCTACTGCAGATAGTACGATCGTTTCGCCACAAAGGTTGACATTATTCAATATTGGGTGGGTTTGTGGTGTAGAGAAATCCTGTTTGCAACTACCTGGAAAGCCACCAATTTGCTTGTTTTAACAATGAAGTTTGTGCCACAATGCAGAATAGAACTACCATATATTTTTATACAACAACCAATGGCCCAGACTTAGCTGGTGCAAACTCAATACAGTAGAATCCTCTAAATTGAATGTCCATTTTGCCAGTGAAAATTATTCAATTAACAGGAGTATTCAATTAACAGGGATTTGGTCAGTTTCCTGTGTTCTGGAGGTAAACTGAGCATTTATTCTATTATATCTTGTTTGACAGAGCTCATAGAGCTCTGTCAAACAAGATTTAATAAAATAAATGCCTGTATTGGATGTAGTGAGGCTAAAAAGGTTCATAGGGGAATTTGGTGTGTGTCACAGTAATATTTTTATACTGTACCAATGACCCAGACATAGCTGGTGCTAACTCTTAAAATATAGGGCCAAACACAAATTTTGCCCCCCAATCCCCAAAATTTGCATCTAAAACTAAAGGAAACATGTCCTGAAAGGCCCTCCACACTTCGCCCCTACTGTGCATGCGCAGTGTCAAGGACGTTCCGAAATTGGCGCCATTAATCATTCTAAGTTTGGCCCTTCATCAGTTAACATCTGACTGATCTTTGTGCTTATAAATCTCAGTTTAAATGATGCCAGACACATAAATATTAGTGAAATGGTGATTCTCAGGAGGATAGAGAAGGAGGAGAGGAAAAAAATGTGTGACAGAATATTATCAGGGCTGTAACTTAAAATTTTTTAATGAAATTGTGTTAAGTTACCTATTTTCAAGGCAGCAGCCATTTTGTTGTCATTCTGATTATTTAGTTACACTGTTTTTTTAAGTGTTTTCCTCTCTCCCTGTCCTTTAAGTCCCCCTTGCTATTCTCCCATGCTTGTGGCATAGTTTTTGTAATTATTATTACTAAATTTTCTTGGGAGTTTTAGCTGAATAACAGAATGAATTCTGTTCTTTTCCCCATGTTTACGTCTTCACCTACGGGTGCTTAGGCATTGTGTTCTGCATCTACCATCTGATGTTCTGCAGTTTCTTCCCTGGAAGTCTCTGTTTTGCATCAGATAGTGTATTTTTGGTAACTGATTTCGGGCCTGGGTGCCTGGAGTCTTATTTTAGTGTTTTTACACTCATTGTTTACATTTACAACAGCCCTCTGTGTGAGGGGGGGATTTCTAAAAAATAATATCTTGATGTTATTTTAATCATAACTAGATACATTATTATTGTTCGTAAGTGTTGATTAAATTGTTTAAAATATTTTTAAAATTTTTGTCCACACTTAGGCTTGGGATCCATTGGGGCTCAACATTACTTTTCAGAAACTTGGGCTGTTCTGAAAAAATATTTTTTCAAAATATTTTGATTTCAATTATTTTTTCTATATTAATGGATCATATTATTATTATGTATTTTGATTGCCAGGGATTAGTGCGAGTGCCAGGACTTGTTTTCTTTTCACATTGAAAGGATATTGATCAATTGTTTTAAGAGGAAGTCTTCCTCTGACTTTATTATCATTCTATATGTGGTCAGTGTACTCGCATTAACTCCTGTTCTGTATCGTATGATTTCGATGACAATATGGGAAGCGTATGTCACGGTATGTTATTGGGGATTTGGACTCTCCGGTCCTTTCCCCGCAGGGTCACTCTACTTTATCAATTTCTATTTCAGACGATCAAGATTAGGGTGATGTATCTGTGATGTCTTCCAACAGTGTGCCTCCGTCGTCACAATTAATGAAGGGCTAGCGGAAAAGTGCTCATGTAAATACGCCAATTGCCTAAGAGGACCCTAGTAGGTTCGACGGCCTTTGACGTCCACTAGCTCGCCCGGTGTAGCGTCCATTCACCGAATGGTTCGGCAGCCGGGTTCGTCCGTTGCGGTCTAGAAGGAATTTTGGGGTGATGCGAGCACTATAAATTAACCTAATGCACACCCTGTGACGGCGGATCGGAGGGAGAACGGAGGAAGCCTTTTAGTCCGGTTCATAGCTCGTTCCGGTCCATCCGGACGGCAAGCGAGAGAGGCCCCTCTCTCGTTCAACAACATCTGGCCCCAGATGTTGTGGTACAAAATGTGTCGCAAGCGGAGCATACGTCCGTCGCTCGGGACGCTCCGTTGTATAGGCAGTCCGCGGAGACTGCTAAGGCTTCCTCTTCTCGTCAGCGCACACGACCGCACCTTGGCTGCGTGACCGCCGATATATTACCAGCTTCGCCGATCAAGGATTCTTTGGCGACCAGGTCACACCATCCGGTAGCCAGGGACACGAGGCCTGCAGACTCCGGACGTTCGCATAGGAAGTGTGCGGGAGTCAACGTACACGGAGCTTCCGGCGGCAATGCATCGTAAGACCACTACTGCACAGGCCTCGGGAACGGACGTGCTTTCCTTAATAGCACAGTTTATCGCAGCATCCCAGCATCCCAGCATCAACTGAATCTGTCGCATATATTTTATCCGACGATGCTGGGTCGGGACGCTCCGCGGAAGCGGGTACGGACGTCCGAAAGTTTCATCCGGTCCGACGGGATACCGAAAGGGATTCGGAGGATTTCGAGCTTTCCCTTTCGGAACAACATATGCTGTTGTGTATGTCATCTGACTTGGTCTTCTACAGCTTCTTTCGTCGGACCAGATTGCTGCGATGCCGGATAAGAAACTGATAGCGTCGGTGGACTTAGTAATTTTTGGTTCGGTTCAGGGACATCGTCCCTCAGTTCCGACATAGTCCAATAATGTCACACAAACTTTCGAATTATTGAACGACGCTATATATATATTATTATTTTATGCTTGCTAACCAAGCATTTCTGGTTTCTTGTTCGAAGAGTTATGGAGATGTCTTTCAAAAGTGTGCCTCTGTCGTCATAGTTAATGAAGAGTTAGCGGCAATAAGTGCTCATGGAATATGTCTATCGTCTACGGAGTGACATTCGCTAGCTCACCCGGTGTAGCGTACATTCATCGAATGGTTCGGCTGCCGGGTTCGTCCGTTGCGGTCTAGGAAAGAGATTTGGGTAATGCAAGCACTTTAATTACTTTAGTACTCACCCAGTGACGGCAGATTGAGGACAGATCGGAGGAAGCCTGTTAGTCCGGTTCCTGGCTTGTCCAGGTCCGTCCGGGCTGTGAGCGAGAGAGGTCCCTCTCTCGTCCAACAACATAGGAGACCGCATGTTGTGGTTCAGATATTTTACATTCGGAGCATATGTCCGTCGGTCGGGACGCTCCGTTATATTGACAGTCCGAGAGACTGTCCTTAATGCTTCCTCATCCTCACAGCAGGGCACACGACCGCACATTGGCTACGTGACCTCGAGTATCCGCTCAGTTTCGGCATTCAGTGATTCCACGGCGAATAGGTCGCGCCATCCGGTAGCCAAGGGACACGAGGCCTATACACTCCGTTCGCTCGCATATTGGTAGTATGCACGGGGAAACGATTACGGAGCTTCCAGCGGCAATGCGTCGTAAGACTGCTTCTCCTCAGGCCTCAGTGACGGACGTGCTATCCGAGTTAGCACAGTTGTTTCGCAGCATCCCAGCAATTGACAGTTTCTCGGTCGAATCAGGAATTATCCGACGGCGCTGGGTCGGTGCGGTCCGCGGTTGCATCAGCTACGGACGACCGAACGCTTTATAGGGTCCGACAGGATGGCGAAAGGGATTCGAAAGATTTCGAGTTTTCCCTTTAGTAGTATCGGAAGATGCCTTTCATATCTTCTGGCATTATCTTCCAGTGATTGTTATTTCGGACTTCATTGCTGCTATCTTGGATAAGAGACTTATAGCGTCATTGGACTCGGATTTTTCGATCGGTTCAGGGACATTGTCCCTGACTTACCGACGCAGTCCAATATTGTCATTACAACATGTGTTTTATTTTTCAACGCTATATATATATATACAAGCCTGCTACTAAGCATGATAGTCTAGTTTCTTGTCCGCGTTGCTCATTTCTGCCATTTTATCATTTATACGAATAGTTTATTTTGGCAGAGCAGGGCATACCGAGAGTTCATATGCGTCTAGACGGTGTGATTAAAGACTGCATATATTCTTTTTCGTCTTTTCCAATTTCAATGTTGGGAACGACATTATGTATAGTAGACTTATCATACGTAATCCGCCTTACTGAGGCGTTATCATTACGTCTTCAAGAAAAGATTTACGGGATATTATTCTCAATGTAATTTCTTTTGAGGGCAGTAGTTTGTTCACGTATAACTCCGCCCTTCAGTGGCTGATTGGAGTTAGTTAGACGTGACGCAGCCCTAGCTACATCCACACGCGTGGATAGTAAGGTTAAGAACTCTCTCAGAGTCGCTTCGTTCTCGGAGGAGCTTCTCTTCGACGGCAACTTTTCGGCAATCCATGAATTGCTCGATTTACACGTTCTCTTGTCTATCTAGTGTTACAAGAGATTCAGACTGGGGCAAACATTCGGTGGTTGACTCAGAGAGTGCCACCGCAGTTGCCGGACCCGAGTGTGGCTGTTATGACGGTTGCCAGTCAAACAGATTGGGATATAATACTGATCCCTGCGGATTCGAAGTGCCAGGGTCTTTGGGTTCCGCAGTCTCTTAGCAATCAGTTTTCTTCCGCGGAATAATGTTTTTTAGGCTTGCTTTATGTCATTGCATGAACATTATTCAGAAATGCATGCCCAAATTCCTGTCCTTTAATTTGACAGTAGTGGCGTATCTCCGGAACCAGGGAGGCACTCTTTCGTTTCCGTTATTCAATTTAATGGAAAGAATCCGTCTGTTGGTTATAGTACACCAAGTTCAGTTTTGGTCCGTCATATTCCGGGTCGTCTGATTGTTTTATTGGACTTCCGTTCTCTTACGGGTCGCTTGTTGCTGTCGGAATGGACTCTCAACAAACAAGTATTCAATCAGATTTGCTATCTATGGGAGCGCCCAATGATGATTTATTTATGACACAGCTTGCTAATCAATTGCAGACGTATGTGTTGGCTTGTCCAGATCTCTGAGCTAATGTTGTTAACGCTCTATTGATCTATAGGACGAAATGATAGGATACGCGTATCCTCCGGCGCTGTTGTTTCAGCAGGTATTGCTAAGATAAACAACCACAATACATTTCTGTTGATAGCATCTCTATCTTCACAGAGATCATGAGTAATTTACTCTCTTGTCTACTGTGGGTCTTAACGTGAAATCTTCCTCTATGTGAGGATCTTTTTTCACTGGGTAAATCGTGTCATCTTTATCACAACCAGCAAGGTCGCAACCTTCATGTATTCCGTTGTGTGGTCCGTATTGCATTGTAAGCACTGTACTGGACGAGCTTTGGACGCGATTTCTTACTATAGGAGATCCTCTTCTTCGCTATTCTATGCGGCTAAAGTGGAGGCTCTTCCGTCGTAGTGTAGGGATCCTTATGTTCATATTGTTGATCCCTCCATACTACTCATTGCTATTTTTTAGTATACTTGTTTCACAAGATCTACTGCAGCCTGTTATTATTTAGGTTATAGGTTTATGTTACCTCATACCTATGCACTCTACGATAGTTTACAATTGAGTCTTTTGTCTCTTTATCTAAGTCAGTTAGTAACTTTTTGATAAATAGACTTAGAATCTTTAGATTAAATTCCTATATGGATTTTAACTTCGGTTCTTATTTAGCTAAGTAATCATTTGAGCCTCTGGAAACAGTAGTTTTCAAATTCTGACCTTTTAGACAGTAATTCTGTTGGTTTCTCTTTTACTGTAGAGTCAGTGAGTTTCATGCACTATCGATGGATGATTTTCACTTTCGTAGTTTCGGAATCACTATTTCCGTTACTATTTAGGTTGGATTGTTGCATATGAGTTAGGCTCCTATTATCCGGAACCTATTATTTTAAGGTCCTTCCGTCTTCGTATGGGCATAGGCCTTTACTCTATCCGGGTACAGTTTATGTATTTATAAACAGATATCTGTTTATTACTATGGGCGTAAGCTTCTTCTGTCTTTGATGTCTAGTAGAAGGATGTTACGCTCCATTTTATTGTTAATGGATTCTATTAACTATCGGTACTGCTTATGGTATATCATTGACTTAGCAGTTGTGCTTAAGATTTCGGCTCATGAAGTAAGAGTTCTTCTACTTCTTGGGCTTACATTAATAGTGTCGCTATTATAGATTTTTGAAGGCCGCTCATTGCGCTCAGCCATCCACATTCATGAATTTTATCTCAGAAATATCGAGTCCATTTCTGGAGGCCTCTATTGTTAGGTCTATTATCTACTGCTCAGAATGTCATTCACTTAACAGTTGCTACTATAGCTAGGTAGGCTGTCTGTTTCGGCAGTGTCTCCGTTTGGCTGCCCTCTTCGCTCTGGGCTATTTGACCCAGGGCAAGAACAAAGGGGGGGGGGGGGGAGGGTGTTCCCTTGGGTCACCTGTTTTACTATGAAAACAAGGGGATACCTCCTCCGGAGTTAGTAATTCTGAGCTGTTATTGGGATGGTTGTTTAGTGAGAAGTTTAGGTTTTTAAAATTCATTCAAGTCTTAGTTTTTAAAGTATAGCTTTTGAATATTGCATATGTCAACGGACATGATTATGCAATCCTCAGACACTTTTAGGAGTATAAGAGTCTCTATTCTCTAGACTTACTTTATTTATTGGCTTACTTTAAAAATTATTAGTATAAGGATTATATTGGATATTAATAGAGTACATGGATGTATGAAGCTCAATTTTGGAAGGTGTTGTATCTTTCTAATTTATCATAAATAAGAAAGATACATGTAAGGCCTAATACTTCTTTTTCCCTACAGGGGATGACTCTATTTTATTTTATTGAGCGTATTCCATTTTGCTCTATGTCCTTGGCCCTCCAGCCTTTTTACTATTCAGCTATGTCTGGGTCATTGGTGTAGTATAAAAATGTTAAAAAATTTATAGTAATTTATATATTTTTTATACTTACCAATGACCCAGACGGGGATGGCCCTCCCAGGAGTTGGGAACTCTTGCCTCCCCGCTGAGTACATAGCGCTTACCAGGCACTGGTTATTAGAATGATTAATGGTGCCAATTTCGGAACGTCCTTGACACTGCGCATGCGCAGTAGGGGCGAAGTGTGGAGGGCCTTTCAGGACATGTTTTCTTTAGTTTTAGATGCAAATTTTGGGGATTGGGGGGCAAAATTTGTGTTTGGCCCTATATTTTAAGAGTTAGCACCAGCTATGTCTGGGTCATTGGTAAGTATAAAAAATATATAAATTACTATAAACAAAAATTCATATACAATTAACAGGAGTTTATTCTACAACCCATATACAATTAACAGATCAAATTTGTACTGAAGGTATGGTAAATGGTTTTGTGTTTGAAAATTATATTTAATTAACAGGGATATACAATTAAGAGATATCCAATTAAGTGGGCTCCACTGTATTATCAAGGGCCAAACACAAATTTTGATCCCCCCCAATCCCCAAAATTTGCATACAATACCGAAAATGAATAGTCCTATCTGGCCCTCCATACTTTTACTACTTACACATGCGCAGTACTCAGGAAGAGACCGGAATTGGCGCAAACATCATTCTTTGTTTGGCCCTAAGTCAGTTAACTGTATTCATCTCAACATCTCAACTGACATCTGTGCTTTAAATCTCTCTTTTGGTGGATGCCAGACACAAATCAATGAAGTATATGGTGGATTCAAGGCAGTAAATGGATGATGGAAGTGAACAACGGTGGTTTGAGATGTTCAGGGCTGTAACTTTTTAATAATATGAAAATTATTTCATGTTACCCAATATCGGGATATACGCCTTGACGTCATTAGTTTTGCTAATGATTTACCTACTGTTGGTTATGTGTTCCTTCCCTATCCTTCCATGAACCCTCCTGTTAAACTCCTAAGCTTTTTGGCTGTTTTTATTGAAATTTTTTATTAAATTTCTTGGGAGTTTAACGTATGTTACAGAATGTTTATTCTGTTTATCCCCATGGTTACGTCCTCACCGTAGGGGTGTTGGGTCATTTTGGTCTTGCATCTTCTATCCGACGTATCGTTTTTTCTTGAAGATCTAGCTTTGCATCTGGTAGCATTTAAATCGGTTACTGACTTTGGGCCTTTTTGTGTGCCTATTGTCTTGTTTCCGTTTTTTTCTATTGACGTTGTTTACATTTGACAACGCCCTTCACATGTAATTAGAATACTTTAGAATTACTCTAGGATACATTGATTATTATTCCGGTAGTGTAGCTCAAAATAAATTGGCTCTATCGGGATGCCCTTGGGTGCATGATGTTCCCTTTGGGAACTTAGGCATTTTCATAATTGTTTTGAAATTAATTTGATTGCTATTTTTATGTATCCTTATCATGTATTTTTGATGTTGAATTTGTAGGAGTGCTATCAACTCTATTTTTGGATTGTAATTAATTAAGCTTACTGTTGTAAATGCAAGGAGAGGAAGTCTTCCTCGGATTTACATGCTTCTTGTCTTGCCCGTAGTCGATGCACTCCTACGGATTCTAGTCCTACTTCTGTACATCGTGATGACGGATCTCGCGGTACATTGTTGGTGGTGATGTTCCCATGCCGGAGCTGTCACTGCAGGATAATTTTAGTTTTTCAGTTTCTTTTTCAGAGGAACAAGAACATGGTGATGGTATTGTGACACCCATCCATAATGTGCTACCATCGTCGCGGTGTGATGAGCAAACAAAGCTACCTGCAAAGGTGCTCATGAATATTAAGCAAGGGATAAGGCCTCTAGTTAGTGCTCTTATTCCTTTGCAAGCAGCTATCTCGACTGGTGAAACGGTTACCCCGTTAGTGGGGGCCGGGACACCGGGTAAGTCTGTTGCGGTTGAGGGAAATGTAGAATTGGAAAGAGCAATCACCTCAAAAACTAAAGCTCACCTAGCGACGATGGCAAAAGGGAAGAAGCCTGCAAGTTTCTCTTAGGGAAGCTCAGCGAGGTTGGATAGACCGCGAGTGGGAGAGCCCTCACTAACCCAGCAACATTTGGGGCCAAATGTTGTTTTGAGAAACTTGCCTGAGTAGGAGCTAACGTCCACACTCGCTGCTCGGGACGCTCCGTCTAAACTGCAGCCAGGGTCAGCTACAGTTACAGATTCTTCCTCAGGCAGATATAGCACACACAACCGCACACTAGCTACCAGACTATGGATATCCAGGCAGCCGACCGAAGATGTACCCAGTCTTTGCCCGTGAAATTGGCCCATTGGTAGCTAGTGCTCTGAGGCTTCATTCATTGGGACGTTCGGAGAAGAGATCCACGTCCGGATCTCTGTCCCAGGAGCAGCAAGCAGCGTAAATACAGAACACCGCTGCTCCTCAAGCCTCTGTAATGGACTTGCTGTCACAGATTGTGCAGCTCATCGCAGCTTTCCAGCAAGTGCAAACGCAGTCTTCCGTAGACTCTGGTGGTGGGCTGTCAGACAGTGTTGGGTCGGTCTGGTCATCTGTACATTCAGATGCTGTTGACCGAAATCTCAGCTGAATCAGTCGGATGGTGAAAGGGAGAGGAGGGGGATTACCCTTCCCTTTCAGAACAACATATGGTAGCGATGAATTTCATTCATCAATACTATCCTGACTTTGTTCCACCTGATCAGCAAGCTGCGTCTGCTAGGCAAAAACCTCTGTCTTCTCTAGACAAAGATGCCATGTAAAGGAAAGATGATGTTCTTTCCTTCCCGGGACTATCTTGGCAAGTGTCTGAGGCCTTCGTCCACATTAACGATGCCATATTTTTACACTGTAAACCAATGGCCCAGACCAGCTGGTGCTTAACTCAAATTTATCAAGGGCCAAACACAAATTTTGAACCCCCCAATCCCCAAAATTTGCTAACAAAACCGAAAATCAAAAGTCCTATCTGACCCTCCATACATTTACTCTCCGCGCATGTGCAGACATCAGGAAGTGACCAGAATTGGTGCCAACATCATTCTTTGTTTGACACTAAAAGTCATCAACAATGAAATGATATCTGTGCTTTAAAATCTCCTTTTTTGAGGATGTCAGACTCAAATTAATGCAAGAATTGGTGGATACAAGGCTGTTATTGGATGGAGAAAGTGTTCTAATCGGTGGTTTTGGACGTTCAGGGCTGTAACTTTATAATATTTATAAAATTATTTTATGTTTCCCAATTTCGGGACATATGCCTGACGTCATCATTTTTAAAAATGATTATTCCACTGTGTGTTAAGTATTCCTTCCCTATCCTTCCATGAACCCTTCCTGTTAAACTCTTAAGCTTTTTTTTATGGAAATTGTTTATTAAATTTATTGGGAGTTTAACATTTATTACAGAATATTATTCTGTTTCTTCCCCAGAGTTACATCCTCACCCTAGCGCTGTGAGGCCATTTTGTCTTGCATCTTCTACCCAATGTATCGTTTTTTCTTCGTATGAAGATCTAGCTTTGCATTTGATAGCATTTCAATTGGTTCTGATTTTGGGCCATTTGCGTGACTGACGTTTTGTTTACATAGACGTTTTTTACATTTTCAACGTTCTCGTATTTAGGTAGTTTCTTGAATTCTATTACTGTAATATACTGTAGAATACATGGATTATTATTCTGGTAGTGTAGCTCATAAAATTTTGGATTTTGTCCACACTTAGGCCCTATCGGGATGCCCTTGGGCTCTTCATGTTCCCTTTGGGAACTTGGGCGTTTTTCAAAAAAAATTTTTGTTTATAAACAAAAAATATTTTGAATTTAATTATGATTGTTATTATTCATGTATCTCAGTTATTGTGTCGCCGCCCCACGAAGTGGGGAGCGACATATAGGGATTATTTTGTCATCTTGCATCGTCCGCGTCGTCGTCCGCAACACACTTTCTCTTATCCGCCACTCCTCTTTAACCTATGAATGGATTTTGATGAAACTTTCAGTGATTCTTTATCACATAATGGCATTGTGCACCTCCTATTTTATTTTTTGATCCACTGTATTTTTTCCAGAGTTATGCCCCGTCGTCTTGCGTCGTCCACGTCACACTTTCTCTTATCCGCCACTCCTTTTTAACCTATGAATGGATTTTGATGAAACTTTCAATGCTTCTTTATCACATAATGGCATTATGCCTCCTATTTTATTTTTTGATCCGCTGCATTTTTTCCAGAGTTATGCCCCTTTTCCACTTAGAATTCTGTCTGAAATGCCAGGCGACACACGTCTTCCATGGAAGACTCACATCTAAGTATATATATATTGTTGTGGAGTTTGGAGGACTGATATCGACTTTAGTTGATACACTTCTGCGGACTCTTGTCATTCTTGTGTAGCACTGGTATGACTGATTTTTAGCTCAACTTGACAAAATCAAGCTGAGCTATTGCCATCACTTCTCGTCCATCGGCATACGTACGTACGTACGTACATACGTTAGTATGTTAGTACGTTAGTACGTACATCCACAATTTCCTTTGGCACACCTCACAGGTCGCATTTATGGTCAGATTGCTTTGAAACTTGGTATGCTTGTTTGAGGTGACCTCTAGATGGGAGCTATCGATTTTCTTCAATTTCCATCAAAAAATGTTGCTGTGGCCAACGTTCTTAGAACTTAGTTTAGTCAAACCTCAGTATTTCCCTTTGGCACACCCTGCAGGGCACATTTATAATTGTAGTGCTTTGAAACCTGGCATGCTTGTTTGGGGTGACCTCTAGATGGGAGCTATCGATTTTTTTCAATTTCCGTGAAAGAATGTTGCCATGGCCAATGTTCTTAGAACTTGGTTTAGTCAGACCACAATATTTCCTTTTGGCACACCCTACAGGACACATTTATGATTGGATTGCTTTGAAACCCGGTGTGCTTGTTTAGGGTGACCTCTAGATGGGAGCTATCGAT
Organism: Pictodentalium vernedei; assembly: GCA_031216915.1. NCBI lineage: Eukaryota > Metazoa > Mollusca > Scaphopoda > Dentaliida > Dentaliidae > Pictodentalium > Pictodentalium vernedei. Next base: position 191,510,393 of record CM062289.1, read on the forward strand.
TTTCTTCAATTTCCGTTAAAAAGTGTTGCCATGGCCAACGTTCTTAGAACTTAGTTTAGTCAGACCACAATATTTTCCTTTGGCACACCCTACAGGGCACATTTATGATTTTATTGCTTTGAAACCTGGTATGCTTGTTTGGGGTGACCTCTAGATGGGAGCTATCGATTTTTTTCAATTTCCGTCAAAGAATGTTGCCACGGCCAATGTTCTTAGAACTTAGTTTAGTCAGACCACAATATTTCCTTTTGGCACACCCTACAGGACACATTTATGATTGGATTGCTTTGAAACCTGGTGTGCTTGTTTAGGGTGACCTCTAGATGGGAGCTATCGATTTTCTTCAATTTCCGTTAAAAAGTGTTGCCATGGCCAACGTTCTTAGAACTTAGTTTAGTCAGACCACAATATTTTCCTTTGGCACACCCTACAGGGCACATTTATGATTTTATTGCTTTGAAACCTGGTATGCTTGTTTGGGGTGACCTCTAGATGGGAGCTATCGATTTTTTTCAATTTCCGTCAAAGAATGTTGCCACGGCCAATGTTCTTAGAACTTAGTTTAGTCAGACCACAATATTTCCTTTTGGCACACCCTACAGGACACATTTATGATTGGATTGCTTTGAAACCCGTTGTGCTTATTTAGGGTGACCTCTAGATGGGAGCTATCGATTTTTTTCAATTTCCGTCGAAGAATGTTGCCACGGCCAATGTTCTTAGAACTTAGTTTAGTCAGACCACAATATTTCCTTTTGGCACACCCTACAGGACACATTTATGATTGGATTGCTTTGAAACCCGGTGTGCTTGTTTAGGGTGACCTCTAGATGGGAGCTATCGATTTTCTTCAATTTCCGTTAAAAAGTGTTGCCATGGCCAACGTTCTTAGAACTTAGTCAGACCACAATATTTTCCTTTGGCACACCCTACAGGGCACATTTATGATTTTATTGCTTTGAAACCTGGCATGCTTGTTTGGGGTGATCTCTAGATGGGAGCTGTCGATTTTCTTCAATTTCCGTCAAAAAATGTTGCCACGGCCAACGTTCTTAGAACTCAGATTAGTCAGACTTCAGTATTTCCCTTTTGCACACCCTACAGGGCACATTTATGATCGGATTGCTTTGAAACCTGGCATGCTTGTTTGGGGAGACCTCTAGATGGGAGCTATCGATTTTCTTCAATTTCCGTTGAAAAATGTTGCCGCTGCCAATGTTCTTAGAACTTAGTTTAGTCAGACCTCAATATTTCCCTTTTGCACACCCTACAGGGCACATTTATGATCGGATTGCTTTGAAACCTGGCATGCTTGTTTGGGGAGACCTCTAGATGGGTGCTATCGATTTTCTTCCATTTCCTTAAAAAAATGTTGCTGTGGCCAACGTTCTTAGAACTTAGTTTAGTCAGCCCTCAATATTTCCCTTTTGCCCACCCTGCAGGGCACATTTATGATTGGATTGCTTTGAAACCTGGCATGTTTGTTTGGGGTGACCTTTAGATGGGAGCTATCGATTTTCTTCCATTTCTGTCTGTCAAAAGATGTTGCCACTGGCAACGATCTTTGAACTTAGTTTAGACAGGCATCAATATATTCCTTTGGCATGCCCTACCAGACACATTTATGATGAGATCGGTTTGAAACTTTGTTTGCTTGTTTGGGGTTACCTCTAGATGGGAGCTGTCGATTTTCTTTGATTGTCGTCAAAAAATGTTGCCACTGGCAATGACCTTTCCATCAAAAGCTGTTTCTGTTAGCAACAATCTTTGAATTTATTGCATTTGTGTATCAACATTCTTTGACATGGGCTACAGGCCACATTTATCATAGGATTGTTTTTGAACTTGGTGTGCTCATTTGACAAGACCTTTAGATAAGAGCTATTGATTAGCATTCATTTCTGTGAAAAAAGTTGCCATTTACAATAACCTCTGAACATACTGCATTTGTGTTTCAACATTCTTTTTTTTAGCCAGTCTTACAGTTTAAAAATTTAAAAATGCATGGATTACTCTGATGTTGTGCACACACAATGCTGTTATGTTGAAATTTCATCAAATAACATTGGCACCAATGATCTTCAATTTTGCCATTTCATTTAAAACTTACCAAGTTCAAGTTTGTCAATTTGAGCTACAGTGTCATTGACACTTTCATTAATTCATTCTGTCAGTTTCTATTTCAGAGGAACATGAACATGGTGATGATATTCTGACACCCATCCAAGTATGCTACCGTCGTCTCGCTCCGTGGAGCATATAGAGCTAGCTGCAGTGCTCATTATTGCAAGAGTTAGGGCCTTTGGGTAAAGGTGTTAATCTCTTGCAAGCAGCTAGTTCGACCGGTGAAGCGGTACTCCAACTGTGAGTGCTGCAATGCTGGGTAAGTCTGTTGCGGTCTAAGAAGTGGATTGGGTAGAGTGAGCACTATAATATAAATGCTCAGCGATGATGGAAATAGGAGGAAATAGGGAGGAAGTCTGCAAGTTTTGGTACTCGGCGAGGTCTGATAGACTGCGAGTGGGAGAGGTCCCCCTCTCTAATATAGCAACGTCTGGTGTCAGATGTTGTTTTGAGAAACTTGCACAAGCCGGAGCATATGTCCACCCTCCTCTCGGGACACTCTGTTTAGTCTGCAGCTGGGGTTGGCTTCAGTCAAGGCTTCCTCCACTATGTTTCACAAGGCCAAAATGAAGTTTTCTGGTTGGAAACTTGCATGAGACAGAGTGTGCAGCTGGGGTCGGCTTCAGTCACGGCTTCCTCTGCTATTTATTTAAGCACACACAACTGCATCCTAGCTACCCGACTTCGGATATCCAGACTGCTGCACGAAGAAGGAACCACTCTTCGCCCGTGCAGTCGGACCATCCGGTAGCTAGGGAGACGAAGCCTTGATCATCGGGACGCTCGAAGAAAGGATCGGTTTCCAACACACCGTCCCAGGAGCAGCATGCGGCTAAGGAATGGAAATCCACTGCTCCTCAGGCCTCAATCACGGACTTGCTGTCGCAGATTGCACAGCTAATTGCAGCATCCCAGCAAGTGCAGATGCAGCCTCCCTCAGACTCAGAATCTGAGCTGTTGGACGGTGCTGGGTCTGTCTAGATGTCTGTTTGCGCAGATGCAATGGACCGAGATTCGGAACTGATTCTCTTGGATGGTGAAAGGGATAAGGAAGAGGATTACACTTCCCTTTTGGAACACTACATGGTTGCGATGACAAGAGAGAAACCGCTGGTGTCGTTAGGCGCAGACTTTATCCGGACAAAGGAGGAAGTCCTTTCTTTTCCAGTTCAGTTTATGGAGGTGTTGCAGGCCTACGGCCGTATAGACAATGCTGTATTTATCCTCTTGAGTGTAAGGAAGAAGGCGGTTTCTTATCTTCATCTTCCGTATACATTCCATATTTTTATACTGTACCAATGACCCAGACATAGCTGGTGCTAACTCTTAAAATATAGGGCCAAACACAAATTTTGCCCCCCAATCCCCAAAATTTGCATCTAAAACCAAAGAAAACATGTCCTGAATGGCCCTCCACACTTCACCTCTACTGCGCATGCGCAGTGTCAAGGACGTTCCGAAATTGGCGCCATTATTCATTCTTAGTTTGGCCCTTCATCAGTTAACATCTGACTGATCTTTGTGCTTGTAAATCTCAGTTTAAATGATGCCAGACACATAAATATTAGTGAAATGGTGATTCTAAGGAGGATATAGAAGGAGGAGAGGAAAAATGTGTGACAGAATATTATCAGGGCTGTAACTTAAATTTTTTTAATGAAATTATGTTAAGTTACCTATTTTCGAGGCAGCAGCCATTTTGTTGTCATTCTTGTTATTTAGTTACACTGATTTTTCAGTGTTTTCCTCTCTCCCTTTCCTTTAAGTCCCCTCTTGCTATTCTCCCATGCTTTTGGCATAGTTTCTGTAAGAGTCTTATTTTAGTGTTTTTACACTCATTGTTTACATTTACAACAGCCCTCTGTGTGAGGGGGGGATTTCTTGAAAATAATATCTTGATGTTAATTTAATCATAACTAGATATATTATTTTTGTTCGTAAGTGTTGCATAAATTGTTTAAAATATTTTTAAATTTTTTGTCCACACTTAGGCTTGGGATCCATTGGGGCTCAACGTTACTTTTCAGAAACTTGGGCTGTTCTGAAAAAATATTTTTTCAAAATATTTTGATTTCAGTTATTTATTATTCAGGGGTTGATGCGAGTACCAGGACTTTGTTTTCTTTTCACATTGAAAGGATTTTGATCAATTGTAATAAGAGGAAGTCTTCCTCTGACTTTTATAATCATTCTATATGTAGTCAGTGTACTCGCATTAACTCCTGTTCTGTATCTGATGATTTCGATGACAACATGGGAAGCGTATGTCACGGTATGTTAGTGGGGAATTGGACATTCCGGTCCTTTCCCCGCAGGGTCACTCTACTTTATCAATTTCTATTTCAGACGATCAAGATTAGGGTGATGTATCTGTGATGTCTTCCAACAGTGTGCCTCCGTCGTCACAATTAATGAAGGGCTAGCGGAAAAGTGCTCATGTAAATACGCCAATTGCCTAAGAGGACCCTAGTAGGTTCGACGGCCTTTGACGTCCGCTAGCTCGTCCGGTGTAGCGTCCATTCATCGAATGGTTCGGCAGCCGGGTTCGTCCGTTGCGGTCTGGAAGGAGTTTTGGGGTGATGCGAGCACTATAAATCAACCAAATGCACACCCAGTGACGGCGGATTAGAGGGAGAACGGAGGAAGCCTTTTAGTCCGGTTCATAGCTCGTTCTGGTCCATCCGGACGGCGAGCGAGAGAGGCCCCTCTCTCGTACAACAACATCTGGCCCCAGATGTTGTGGTACAAAATGTTTCGCATTCGGAGCATACGTCCGCCGCTCGGGACGCTCCGACATATAGTCAGTCCGGAGAGACTGTCAATAAGGCTTCCTCTTTCTCATGGTAGCGCACACGACCGCTCTTGGCTACGTGACCTCGGATATCCAGTCAGCTTCGCCAGTCAGAGAATCATCGGTGACCAGGTCACACCATCCGGTAGCCAGGGACATGAGGCCTGCAGACTCCGGACGTTCGCATAGGAAAGTGTGCCGGAGTCAACGTACACGGAGCTTCCGGCGGCAATGCATTGTAAGACCGCTACTGCACAGGCCTCGGGGACGGATGTGCTATCCTAAATAGCACAGCTTATCGCAGCATCCCAGCAACAACTGAATCTGTCGCATAATGTTTTATCCGACGATGCTGGGTCAGGACGCTCCGCGGAAGCGGGTACGGACGTCCAAAAATTTCATCCGGTCCGACGGGATACCGAAAGGTATTCGGAGGATTTCAAGCTTTCCCTTTCGGAACAACATATGCTGTTGTGTATGTCATCTGACTTGATCTTCTACACGTTCTTTCGTCGGACCAGAATGTTGCGATGCCGGATAAGAAACTGATAGCGTCGGTCGACTTAGAAATTTTTGGTTCGGTTCAGGGACATCGTCCCTCTGTTCCGACATAGTCCAATAATGTCACACAAACTTTCGAATTATTGAACGACGCTATATATTTATTATTATATGCTTGCTATTACCAAGCATTTCTGGTTTCTTGTTCGCAAAGTTACGGAGATGTCTTTCAAAAGTGTGCCTCTGTCGTCATAGTTAATGAAGAGCTAGCGGCAATAAGTGCTCATGGAATATGTCTATCGCCTAAGAGGTCCCTTGTAGGATCGACGGAGTGACATTCGCTAGCTCATCATTCATCGAATGGTTCGGCTGCCGGGTTCGTCCATTGCGGTCTAGGAAGGAGATTTGGGTGATACGAGCACTATAGTTACTTTAGTACTCACCCAGTGACGGCGGATTGAGGACAGGTCGGAGGAAGCATGTTAGTCCGGTTCCTGGCTTGTCCAGGTCCGTCCGGGCTGTGAGCGAGAGAGGTCCCTCTCTCGTCCAACAACATAGGGGACCGCATGTTGTGGTTCAGATATTTTACATTCGGAGCATATGTCCATTGCTCGGGACGCTCCGTTATATTGACAGTCCGAGAGACTGTCGATAATGCTTCCTCATCCTCACAGCAGTGCACACGACCGCACATTGGCTACATGACCTCGAGTATCCGATCAGTTTCGTCATTCAGTGATTCCACAGCGAATAGGTCACGCCATCCGGTAGCCAAGGGACACGAGGCCTATACACTCCGTTTGCTCACATATTAGTAGTATGCACAGGGTAACGATCACGGAGCTTCCAGCGGCAATGCATCATAGGACCGCTTCTCCACAGGCCTCAGTGACGGACGTGCTATCCGAGTTAGCACAGTTTTTTCGCAGCAGAAAGGGATTCGAAAGATTTCGAGTTTTCCCTTTCGTAGCATCGGAAGCTGCCATACATATCTTCCGGCATTATCTTCCAGTGATTGTTATTTCGGACTACATTGCTGCGATGTTGGATAAGAGACTTATAGCGTCATTGGACACGGAATTTTGGTTTGGTTCAGGGACATTGTCCCTGACTTACCGACACAGTCCAATAAGGTCATTAGAACATGTGTATTATTTATCGACGCTATATATATATAAGCCTGCTACCAAGCATGATAGTTTAGTTTCTTGTCCGCAATGCTCATTTCTGCCTTTTATCATTTATACGAATAATTTATTTTGGCAGAACAGGGCATCCCGAGAGTTCATATGCGTCTAGACGGCGTGGTTAAAGACTGGTAATAATCTTTTTCGCCGTCTATGTCTTTTCCAACCACAATGTTGGAAACGACAATGATGTCTAATAGACTTAACTTAGACGCTTTATCATACGTAATCCACCTTACTGAGGCGTTATCATTACGTCTTCTAGAGTAAGAATTCCGGGATATGATCCTCAATGTGATTTCTTTTGAGGGCAGTAGTTTGTTCATGTATAACTCCGCCCTTCAGTGGCTGCTTGGAGTTGGTTAGACGTGACGCAGCCCTAGCTACATCCACGCGCGTGGATAGTAAGGTGAAGAACTCTCTCAGAGTCGCTTCGGTCTTGGAGAAGCTTCTCTTCGACGGCAACTTTTCAGCAATCCATGAATTGCTCGATTTACATGTTCTCTTGTCTATCTAGTGTAGCAAGAGATTCAGACTGGGGCAACATTCGGCGGTTGACTCAGAGAGTGCCACTGCAGTTGCCGGATCCGAGTTTTATAATTATGACGGTTGCCAGTCAAACAGGTTGGGATATAATATTGATCCCAACGGATTCGAAGTGCCAGGGTCTTTGGGTTCCGCAGTCTCTAAGCAAGTACTTATCTTCCACGGAATAATGTTTTTTTAGGCTTGCTTTATGTCATTGGATGAACATTATTCAGAAATGCATGTCCAAATCCTGTCCGTTAATTCGACAGTAGTGGCGTATCTCCGGAACCAGGGAGGCACTCATTCGTTTCCGTTATTCAATTTAATGGAAAGAATCCTTCTGTTTGTTATAGTACACCAAGTTCTGCTTCGGTCCGTCATATTCCGGGTCGTCTGATTGTATTACCGGACTCCCGTTCACTTATGGGTCGCTTGTTGCCGTCAGAATGGACTCTCAACAAACAAGTATTCAATCAGATTTGCTATCAATGGGAGCGCCAAATGATAATTTATTTACGACACAACTTGCTAATCAATTGCAGATGTATGTGTTTGCATGTCCGGATCTCTGAGCTTATGTTGTTAACGCTCTATTGATCTAATAGGACGGAATGATAGGATATGCGTATCCTCCTGCGCTGTTGTTTCAGCAAGTATTGCTAAGATAAACAACCACAATACATTTCTGTTGATAGCATCTCTGTCTTCACAGAGACCGTGGGTAAATTTACTCTGATGTCTACTGTGGGACTTAACGCGAAATCTTCCTCCATGAGAGGATCTTTTTTCGCTGGGTAAAATCGTGTCATCTTTATCACAACCCACAAGGTCTCAACCTTCACGTATTCCGTTGTGTGGTCCTTATTGCATTGTAAGCATTGTACTGGACGAGCTTTGGACACGATTTCTTACTATAGGAGAACCTCTTCTTCGCTATACTATGCGGCTAAAGTGGAGGCTCTTCCGTCGTTGGTGTAGGGATCACTATGTTGATTTTGTTGATTCCTCCATACTAGTCATTGCAACTTTTTAGTATACTTGTTTGACAAGATCTACTGCAGCCTGTTATTATTAAGATTATAGGTTTATGTTACCTCATACCTATGCACTCTATGATAGTTTACAATTGAGTCTTATGTCTCTTTATCTAAGTCAGTTAGTAACTTTTCGATAAATAGACTTAGAATCATTAGATTAAATTCCTATATGGAATTTAACTTCGGTTCTTATTTAGCTAAGTAAGAGCCTCTGGAAACAATAGTTTTCAAATTCTGACCGTTTAGACAGTAATTCTGTTGGCTTCTCTTTTACTGAAGAGTCAGTGAGTTTCATGCACTATCGGTGGATGATTTTCACTTTCGTAGTTTCGGAATCACTACTTCCTTTACTATTTAGGTTGGATTTTCGCATAAGAGTCAGGTTCCTAATTAATATCCGGAACCTATTGTTATTAAGGTCCTTCCGTCTTCGTACGGGCATAGGCCTTTACTCTGTCCGGTTAGAATTTATGTATTTATAAACAGATATCCGTTTATTACTATGGGCGTAAGCTTCTTCTGTCTTTGATGCCTAATAGTAGGACGTTACGCTCCATTCTATTGCTAATGGATTCAATTAACTATCGATACTGCTTATGGTATATCATTCACTCAGCAGTTGTGTTTGAGATTTCGGCTCTTGAAGTAAGAGTTCTTCTACATCTTGGGCTTACATTAATAGTGTCGCTATTATAGATTTTTGAAGGCTGCTCATTGCGCTCAGCCATCCACATTCATGAATTTTTATCTCAGAAATATCGAGTCCATTTCTGGAGGCCTCTATTGTTAGGTCTATTATCTACTGCTCAGAATGTCATTCACTTAACAGTTGCTACTATAGCTAGGTAGGCTGTCTGTTTCGGCAGTGACTCCGTTCTGCTGCCCTCTTCGCTCTGGGCTATTTGACCCAGGGCAAGAAAAAGGGGGGGGGGGGGGGAGGGTGTTCCCTTGGGTCACCTGTTTTACTATGAAAACAAGGGGATACCTCCTCCGGAGTTAGTAATTCTGAACTGTTATTGGGATGGTTGTTTAGTGAGAAGTTTATGTTTTAAAAAATTCATTCAGGTCTTAGTTTTTAAAGTATAGCTTTTGAATATAGCATGTGTCAACGGACATTATTATACAATCCTCAGACACTTTTAAGGAGTATTAAGAGTTTCAATTCTCTAGACTTACTTTATTTATTGGCTTACTTTAAAAATTATTAGTATAAGGATTACACTAGATATTAATAGAGTACATGGATGTATGATGCTCAATTTTGGAAGGTGTTGTATCTTTCTAATTTATCATAAATAAGAAAGATACATGTAAGGCCTAATACTTCTTTTTCCCTAGAGGGGATGACTCTATTTTATATAATTGAGCATATTCCATCTTGCTCTATGTCCTTGGCCCTCCAGCCTTTTTACTATTCAGCTATGTCTGGGTCATTGGTACAGTATAAAAATGTTAAAAAATTTATAGTAATTTATATATTTTTTATACTTACCAATGACCCAGACGGGGATGGTCCTCCCAGGAGTTGGGAACTCTTACCTCCCCACTGAGTATATAGCGCTTACCAGGCACTGGTTATAAGAATGAATAATGGCGCCAATTTTGGAACGTCCTTGACACTGCGTATGCGCAGTAGAGGTGAAGTGTGGAGGGCCATTCAGGACATGTTTTCTTTGGTTTTAGATGCAAATTTTGGGGATTGGGGGACAAAATTTGTGTTTGGCCCTATATTTTAAGAGTTAGCACCAGCTATGTCTGGGTCATTGGTAAGTATAAATAATATATAAATTACTATAAATTTTTTAACTTTTTGGACCACATTCAGTAAAAAATGATCGGGGAAGATGTTCAGAGAGTTCTTCTGCATTTGGATGAGCAGGCCGGGGAACTAGAGGAATCCTTACCTATGTCATTCACTATTCGCTTAGACACAATTGAGACGGCAATATCTTCAAACAGAGTGAATTTGGTGGACGTTATGTCTTATGCAGATCACCTTACAAGAGCTATGATGCAACGTCTCAAGGGAAAGGAATTTGAGGATGTTCGTACCTCTCTCAGAGTTCTTTCCAGGGCAATTATGTATACCATGTATAACTCTGCCCTAACAGTGACTAATCTGGAGTTAATCAGACGTGATGTTGCCCTTGCGTCATCATTACTGATAAGATAACAAGGTGAAAAGCTCTCTCCGAGTCGCTGCAGTTTCCGGACATTTTATTTTCGATGACTAGCTTTCGTTAGTCTATGAACAGGCTAGAGATGGGCAATATACCGAAAAACCGAACCGATACCGATATCATGGGGACACCGAAAAACCGAACCGACCCAATCTTTGAATACCGAAGCCAACGGTATTTTCAATTTTCCCTGTGCATTCGCTATTTATAAGGCCTTGATGAGGATTGATAGCAGTTGAAGTGTTCATTTTCATGAAGGAAGTGACTGATTTTATTTTTCAGTTTTGTTAAGCCTTAAGGACCAGGGCAGTTGTACTAAATTATCAATAGTCTACGACCTGTACATGTCCAGTTGCTTAGCAGTGATTTCTAGCCAAGTCTTGGCTGCCTGTTAAGGCAGCCAAGACTTGGCTAGAAATCACTGACCAGATAATTTTACTACTGTCATCAGGTCCACGTAAAGATGACATCTTCGGGACACACATTCTATGATTACAGACGCCTTAAGTGGAGCTTGAAAAGTTAAGGCGTATTTAGAACAAGTCACCAAATTACTGTAGATATGATCTGTGTTGACAAAAGAATGACAATGTTGAGCCCATCAACAATGGCATGTGTAGCACTGTGATAGAATGATACAAGAACAACTTATTCTGTATTTTTCTGACATGGATTCCCCTTTGGTACTATCAGTGAATCTGAAGTCACATACCGAATACCGAACTGATACCGCGGTATGCCCACACAAAAATACCGAAACCGATACCGAACTCAAAATTCCAATACCGCCCATCTCTAGAACAGGCTACTAAAAAAGCATCTAGTGCTCTGCTTTTGAAGTTGGCGTATCAGCATTCTGCTTCAGCAGACAAGAGTAAAGGAGGGCGTTCCAGACAAAAATTGTCAAATGGAAACTCCTCACGAGGGTAGAAGAAACCCTCTTGTAATTACTCTGGAGGTCGTTTGTATAGTGACTCGGGAAAGGGTCATAGGTCTGATCGGGACTATAGGTCAGATGCCCCTCGGCCGACGAGAAGAGGGTTTTCGCGGGGAGGACATGGTTCCTCCTCCTGTAAGCCTCACAGGTCATACAGGTGATGGTTTAGACCTCTATTGCTGGCCAGTTGGTGGAAGGTTATCAAGCTCTGCAAAAAAGTGGATAACTATCACGGAAGATCAGTGGGTGAGAAGTGTAGTCTCGGACGGCTTACGGCTATCATTCCGAGTTAAACCCACTAACAAGTTGTCCGCATTGGACAAATCTTCCATCAAATTCTTTCTTTAGAGAGTTTCTCCTACCAGAGATATAAGCTCTCGTATCAAAGGAAGCAATACAGGTCATCGAGAATCAGGATTCTCAAGATTTTTACAGTCACCTGTTCCTCGTACCAAAGCCAGACGGCTCGTTCCGACCGGTAATAGACTTGAGCTGGATAACAATTTTATCATGGCTCTAAAAGTTTATTTATGGAAATCATTCAGTCGGTAAAAGTGAGCATTCAAGTGACTGACTATGCGGCAAGCATAGATCTAAGGATCCGTACTTTCATGTCCTGGTACATCCGGCATTCTAAAAGTACCTGCGGTTTGCCGTACAAGGGAAGGTGTATCAGTTCAGAACAATATGCTTTGGTCTGACTTTGGCCCCCTGGACATTTCACTCGAATAATGAACTCGGTAATGTCTTACTTACAAGCTCATTTGTCTACAGTAACGTCAGCTTACTTGGATGACCTTCTACAGGCAACAGAATTATTCTTCAGAATGATGTTGAGAGTCTGCTTCCATTACTGCGACGTCTCGGTTTAATCGTAAATGAGAAAAAGTCTGATCTAGCTCAGTAGAAGTCGTCTATTCACTTAGGATTGAGCTTTGAGACTCACAACAATCTGGTTCAACTGCCGTTACCCAGAGCGAAGTTAGTCAGTTGTTATGCTCGCATTTGTCTGCACTCAGACACATTAATAGTGAGGGAATTCATGCGACTGTTGGAGTTGTGTAGAGTGGCTGTGGATGTCATTCCGATGGGCCACCTGCTCACACGTCCCCTACAGATATTCTTTACTCAGAACTGGAGTGTGAAGACACTTTCGCTTGAACCAGTATTGTTTTAACGGACCTAGTAAAACATCGGTTCAAATTGGGCAGATATTCAGTGGTTAACTCAGGGAGTTACACTGCAACTGCCGGATCCAGCTTTCACGATTATGACGGATGTGAGTCAGATGGGTTGGGGCATGACCCTAAGTCCTGCCGTATTGAAGTGTCAGGGTCTTTGGGACTCTCGGTTTCAGGAGAAACACATAAACATCAATGAGATGATGTTAATTATAGCTAGCGCTACAACATTGGATTCACATAATAACGGACGTCCATGTTCAATTTGGTTGGACAGCTCAACACTAGTAGCGTACATCAGGATCCAGGGCGGCACCCATTCATTTCTGTTATGCCAACTAATGAAGATTTTCCAAATACGTCATGAATCATCATGTTCATCTTTCTATCCCTCATGTACCGGGTCATCTGAACATACTAGCAGACACGCTCTCTCGGGAAAGTCGCCTGTTGCAATTGGAGTGGTCACTCAACAAGCGAGTATTTGGACAGATTTGCTACCAGAGGGATCGTCCCATGATAGATCCATTTGTGATGCACTGGAACTATCAGTTACCGTCTGTCGTGTCCCCATGCCCAGACCATTGAGCGTATGCAGTAGACGCTCTGCTGATCTCATGGGGATGGATGATAGGATATGCATATCCTCCAATTCAGTTGATTCAGTAGATTATGTTTAAGATCAAACAGTCTCGTAGTGAATCCTACTAGTAGCACCTCTGTCGTCACAGAAACCTTGGATCAGTCCTCTCATTTGTCTGTTATGGGATGTTCCCCGGAAGCTTCCTCCACAAGAGGACCTTCTTTATCAGGGGAAGTTCTTCACAGCCTTCTTCACTCATAGTGGCATGATGGAGTCGGTTAGACGTGAGATGTGAGGGAACCATTGCAGTTCCTATATTATGTTATGTCTAACACAAGAAGATTAAGTAATGTGTGTAAGGAGGGTTCGATATGACTTCAAATCCCCCCCCCCCCCCCTCCCCACTGCCAGTGTGTTTAGAGGCGATCACTGGGCAAGATGTAGGTTTCTTCCTGCAAGCCTTGTGTGAGTTTAAATACATACATGCATTTCTTCACTTCTTGATTGGTGGCTGGGTTGTGTTTTATGGCGACCTCATGGGCACATCCACTTTTTAGTTGGTTGGTTTCCTGTGATTTTTCATCTATATGTCGTATACGAGTATACGAGGGGGGGGGGGGGTGGCGGGGTGGGGGGAGGGGATTTTTACCTCTCCTCTGGCTTGATAGGTATGTAACTGTGAAGGAAGCTGTTTTGTCCATAATTATATCCTACATTCAGCTGGAGTTTTATTGTATATGGCGTATGTTTGTGGCGGATATTCTTTCATTCTCAAATACGCCATCCTAATTTTTGTGGCTTAGTCTGGGCTAACCTTAAAAATTGGGAACTTGTTACATCCATTACCAAAGTCTTCATGCTTAGTATACGGAATTACTTGAACTGGGCTCCTTTTGTATGATATGTCTTTGCTATTACTGTTTAGAAAGAAATACATGTAATTCCTAATAATTTTAATTTCCGTTCACCTTGGATTACAGGATTGGAACTATGTTGATCTACTAATTCTGAAGTCCTAGGCCCTCCACCTTTTTAAGATTCAGCTAGTCTGGACCATTGGTTTACAATGTAAAAACATTAGAAATTCATAGTAATTTGTATATTTTTTATACTTACCAATGGCCCAGGTGGCGATGGCCCTCCCGTGAGTGGGCACTCATACCTCCCCGCTGAATTTTGATGTAGTACTCTCTTCTACAAAGAATGATGTTGACGCCAGTTCCGGTCACTTCATGACGTCTGCGCATGCGCGGAGAGTAAATGTATGGAGGGCCAGATAGGACTTTCAATTTTCGGTTTTGCAAGCAAATTTTGGGGATGGGGGGGGGGGGTGGGGGGGAGGGCAAAATTTGTGTTTGCCCCTTGATAACTTTGAGTTGAGCACCAGCTAGTCTGGGTCATTGGTAAGTATAAAAAATATACAAATTACTATGAATTTATAATTTTCAACCTAGCAAGTTCATATAAGAAGGCGGTTTCTTATCGGCATCTTCAATCAGCATGTTATTTTAAAACGATTGGAGAAGATGTTCAGAGAGCTACTCTGCGTCTGGATGAGCAGGCTCAGGATTTGGACATATCCTTGCCTACATCATTCAATTTACACTCGGATGTGAGGGAATTTTCTATTTCATCTAATAGAGCGAATCTGGATGCTATGTTATACACAGATCATATCACCAGGGCTCTGTCGCGCAGCGTCTATTGGGAAGGAACTGAGGATGTTAGTTCCTCGCTAAGAGTTCTTTCCAGGGCAGTTGTGTATGTCACATACCACTCCGCCCTTTCCCTGGCAAAATGGAGTTGGTTAGACATGATGCAGCCCTTGTGTTGTCATCAATTATCGATGATAGGGTGAAAAGCTCTCTCCGAGTCACTCCGGTCTCCGGACACACATTGTTTGACGACAGGCTTTCCTTAGTCTATGAACAGGCTACCAAAAAGCTTCTAGTGCACTGATACTGAGATCAGCGTCTCAACAACAGGCATCAGCTGGCCAGAGTAAGCGAGGTCGTTCCAGTTCCCAATCATAAAAGGGAGCTCCTCACGAGGGTCTAGAAACCCTCTTACAGTGACTTCGGAGGAAGTCAGATGTCCGTAGGCCGATGGGACGAGGTTCTTTGCGGGAAGGATGTAGTTTCTCCTCCCGCAAGCCTCGCAAGTCGTACAGGTGATGGTCTAAACCTCTGTTGCTTTCCAGTTAGTGGAAGGTTATCAACCTTGCAAAAAACTGGATGAAAATTACGGAAGATCAGTGAATGAAAATGTAGTCTCGGCAGGCCTGTGGCTATCGTTCCGAGCAAAGCTCCACTTACAAGAAGTCTGCGTTGGACAAATCTTCCGGCGAATTGTTCCACGAGAGTCTCTCCTTGCGGAGGTACAGGCTCTCCTATCAAAGTAAGCAATAGAGGTTGTCGAGAATCAAAATTCTCCAGGTTTTTACAAGTCACCTGTTTCTAGTCCCGAAGCCAGACGGATAGTGCATAGATAGGCTGAGACAGCTGTCTGGTTTGGAATAGGGCCATTAGAGGGAATAAGGTCGTCTTTTCCTTTTCAGTGTTGTATTCCTTGGCGTCAAGACATTTAATGCTATTGTGGATGCCATAGTAGCCTTATGTACTGTTACAGTGGTCTTTTCTTATACATTAGTGGCTAGTGTTGTAAGTCTTCATTTAGTGAGCTTTCAGAGGCCGCAGTTATCAGCCTTTTAATTGTCTTCACGAATAGGAAAACCTTTAGCTGCTTCAGCTAGGCTGAGTTCATTGTTCTATCAGTTCTACTCTTCCTACCGGTATGGTTTGGTGTTAGTTATCTTGAGGAGAAAAGCCCTATTAATGATGCCATATTAACCTAGTGTGATTATTGAGCGTTTCTTCAAATGCCTATATTAAGCTTCTTCTCAGGAATGTATTTCCTGATATCATATCAAATGTAAGCAGTTCATCTAGGTTTTATGATTGGGTGTCGGAACTGTATTACTCTTATTGAGAATAGTAGCAGCAGTATAGCCATATAATTCTTCTGCTCCCGCCTTACTTATCTAGCAATTCAAGTAATGCGGGTGAAGGGGGTTTGATAGGTAGTATTCGTCAAACTTTGTACACCTGAATGGGGTCACCTGTTAGTTGCCTCAGAAGTGTGTTTGCTCTAACAGATACTTTCCATTGGGATTCAATTGGACAAGTATAAGGTTGTACACGTTATTTCACTGGTTTTCGACCAATCTACATATTCCGACTCTGGCATACGTCAGAAGCTTGCGCTTTTAATAACCGGGATTGCCACGATAGCCTTAGCTACTGAGGTGGCGTTAAGCACCAATAATTAATAAAAATTATTACTGGTTTCCTGTTGGGCAAATATATATTAATTATTTGGTACCACTTTTCACTGATTCCAGAGCGCGTCCTTCTTTGTTTTTAAGAATATTCCTTCAAAAAAAAGAGGGGGGGGGGGGGTTTGGTGATTTTTCTTCATCTCTTCTGGCTTGATAATATGATAATAAGTGTGTAACTATGAGTGAAGCTGTTTTTGTCTAGATTATTACTGATCTTAGATACAGCTTGTTTATTATATATATATGGCATGTGTTTGTGGGGGTTAGTCTCTCACTCTCGAATACGCCATCCTGATTTAAGTGACTTAGTCCAGACTAGCCTTAAAATTGGGGGCTTGTTACACCCAATTAGCATAATCATTCATGCTAAGAATACGGAATTACTTGGATATGGCTCCTTATTGATGATATATCTTCTCTATTATTGTATAGAGAGACATACATGTAATTCCTTTAAAAATTTAATCTCCTTTTCACCTTGGAATGCAGGCTTAATTAGGAGCTGTATTTGGTCTGCTAATTCTTAAGCCCTAGGCCCTCTGCCTTTTTACGATTCAGCTAAGTCTGGGCCATTGGTTGTAGTATAAAAATATGATAAATTTAAAGTAATTTGCATATTTTTTATACTTACCAATGGCCCAGATGGGGATGGCCCTCCCATGGGTGGGCGCTCCTACCTCCTTGCTGGGTTATCTCTTTAGTAGGCTTGTCTACAAAGAATGATGTTGGCGCCAATTCCGGTCTCTTCCTGAGTACTGCGCATGCACAAGTAGTAAAACTATGGAAGACCAGATAGGACTTTTAATTTTTGGTATTATGCGCAAATTTTGGGGATTGGGGGGGTTCAAAATTTATGTTTGGCCCTTGATAATATTGAGTTTTCACCAGCTAAGTCTGGGCCATTGGTAAGCATAAAAAATATACAAATTACTTTAAATTTGTCATTTTCTGGTATGTCCTTCACTTATGAACCACATGTTCAAAACCCCAAAACTTTTAGGACAGTCTGCAGGTCATATTTAATATGTAGGGATTTCATTGTAACTTGGTAGGATGACTCTGTATGATGTCTAAATGAGAACTTCCCCATTTGGTCGCGATCTGTCAACCATGATGACTGCCCGAGCCCAAAACCCGAAAACATTCAGCACAGTCTACAGGTCATATTTATGGAGGGATTTCATTGTAACTTGGTAGGTTGACATCACATAATATCCAGATTAGAACATCCCCTTTTGGATGCGATTGGTCAACTGTGATGGCTACAGGGACCCGAAGCCCGAAAACCTTTAGCTCAGTCTACAGGTCATATTTATGAAGGGATTTCATTGTAATATGGTAGGATGACTCCAAATAATGTCTAGATGAGAACGTCCCCTTTTGGTCATGATCATTCAGCCGTGATGGCTGCCCGAGCCCAAAATCTGAAAACCTTTAGCATAGTCTGTAGTTAGTATTTATGGAAGGATTTCATTGTAACTTGTTAGGTTGACTCCATATAATGCCTAGATGATGACATCCCCTTTTGGTTGTGATTGGTCAGCTGTGACGGCTACAGGGGCCCGAAGCCCGAAAACCTTTAGCACAGTCTACAGGTCATATTTATGAAGGGGTTTCATTGTAACTTCATAGGATCACTCCAGATAATGCCCAGATGAGAACGTCCCCTTTTGGTCATGATCATTCAACCATGATGGCTGCCCGAACCCAAAACCCGAAAGTACAGACTACAGGTCGTATTTGTAAAGGGATTTCATTGTAATTTGGTAGAATGACTCAGTTTAATGTCGAGATGATGACGTCTCCTTTTAGTTGCAATCGGTCAACCATGATGGCTACACAGGCCTGAACCCCGAAAACCTTTAGCACAGTCTGCAGGCCATATTTATGAAGGGATTGTATAGGATTGAATAGGATGACTCGTTTTGGAACAATTTCACTGTAACTTGGTAACTTTTGTTGACATACGTTAACTGTGAGGGCCACATACATTAACTGTGAAGGCCACATTAACCCACCCCTCAGTTCTTTAGTACAGTCTACACATATTATTTTTATTAAAAACATAGAGTACAGGGAACAGAAATTAACATATTCCCAATTATCACAAATCTTGTCTTATTTCATAATTCTTTCATAAACATTGGACATTATCCTTTTCAACAAACACAATACACAGACAAGTAAAGCTACAGTGTCATTGACACTTTCATTTGTGAATGATGCTGGATGGTTTTGGCAGTTAACTCTTTATGCAAGGCACACGATATCCGAATTTATTATTTTAAATAATATTTTTCAAAATTGTTCAAAAAATGTATCCTGTGAGCCCTCAAAGGAAGAATGAGCTCATCCCAATGACAGGACACATGATATGGTTTTGTTGAAATTTTGTAAAAAATAATATTTTTTCAACTACTCACTTTGGAAATTACAGAGGTGGATGCCGCCGATTCATTAGGTAAAGGGTTCAAAAATTTTACTGGAAAATTTTTATCTAACTTTGTTTTTGTGGATTCATTCTTCATTTGCAATATTTTATTGATGAAATCTCAATCCACTGGTATCAACGTATTGCCATCTGGTGGTGAAAAATACTGCATTTGTGGTCACAATTCTGGAGTTTATAACATTTCTTTGGAATAAAGTAATAGCACTTGTTTCCTTAAAGGATCATAAAAATTGTTAGAAAGATAAAATAGAAAGTTTTTGGTTTGGTTATTTAGAAAAACAGTCTTTCAAGTATCAACTGCGAATCATTTTAGGTATACTGAGCACATGCATTTTGTCTTGTAGCTTCTAGTGCTATAACAATCTGCACAAAATTACAAATTTCTTGCAGCAGATATTTCCAGTAATACAAAGAGGAAAGTAAGCAATTCCATCTTTTTTGACAGAGCTCAATGAGCTCTGTCAAAAAAGATGGAATTATTTACTTTCCTCGTTGCTTACAAGACTGAATTGGTTAAATTCCTAGTTGTATTTTGGGAAATATTTGTAGCTAGAAATTTTGATATTTTGACATTAGTGTGTGCAGAGATTTAAGGAATTTTAACCTCCATGATTAATAAATTTGTTAAAACTGAAGATCTGTGATGACAGAGAAGATTTCAGTTACTATAAACATACATATAGGTTATCACCACTATGTGTTCATCGCGGAACTTGTTTCAATCCGAGATGGTGTTCATATTAGTTATCATGGCAAGATCTTTAGGGTGTGTTATGAGACATACATGTAATAGAAACACCATCAAGGCTTGATACAAGTTTCTTGGTCAACACATAGTGGTGATGACAAATTTATCTTACATAACCAATTTATCTTTCTTGACTTGTTTACATATATTTGACAACCGTTCAGAATCTATGAAATTATATTTTTTATGAAGATCATGATGACATCATGGTATTACATTCTTGAATTGTACATGATGTAATCCTTATTCATTGTTCCACTTGTACTATCACCACCAAAATTTATAGTATTGTAGTAGTGTTTCAGCTGTGTGTTTTTTTGGTTTATTTTTCAGCTTTAGCATGTGGAAGGCCAATATAAAAATATCTTCATGGCTAAAATTGGTCTAGTCTAATTTATTTTGCTGAGTTGATTTATTTGTCATGTAATTACTGTTATCAAAACTGTGACGTGTAATCGGTTTTCAATGAGTGCAGGTAAAAAACATTCTGAGTCCAATAATCACACATGCTTACAGAAGTTATTGTAGCTGATACAAATTTGTATCAGTCTAGACGTTTTGACTTCTTGTATCAGAGGAAAAAAATCGATTGTAAGATAAAATATTTTTTTGTTCATTTTAGGTGCTTGTAATGTTGAAAAACCAAAGCAGATTTGAAGCAAAAATCACAGATCTTGGTAATAAATTGAAGATAATAAAAGAAAGCCAGGTGAATTGATTGAATTATCCCACTGGTAGAATTATAGAATTTACTCCTTACAACAAAATGTTGTTAGTTTTGTGCTTGTATTTCACAATTTTGAAGAAACTATTTAGTCAAGATTTTGGTAAATTTAATTTTGATGAATTTGGCACATTGATGCTTTCCGAAATTAAAAAGTAGGGGGAAGGTCTGCGTTGAGTGTTCACCATCACTACGTGTTGAGCCCCAATTTGGAATGGGAGCTCAGTGTGCAATTATGGTCATCATGGGACATGTCCCCCTCTCATAGTAGTAGAGGGCCTGGTGTCTACCTGTAGAAATAATTTACTACCCAAATCTCTTTAAAAAAGTAGGCATTATTGCCTGTGTTGGACTCTGAGTTACACACAGCTAAAATGGGTTTAGTTCCACTGGCAATATAAGTGGGTGCTCGCTCTGTTGGATATTCTTGAAGATCAACCTTTCTAGGTATTGATATTTTAGGGTAATGGCATTCCCTCTCCGACAAAAGTAGGGGAATGATATTCCCCCTGTGTTCCCCCCAGTGAAACATCACTGGTTTGGCATGGTCTAGTAGTGGGCAGGCAGACTTGCAGGTGGGTGGGTAGGTGAGCTGTCGATAACAGTGGATATTTAAAAACAGAATACAAAACGTGAAATGTAAACAATAAAGGAATTATGGAATATTTGTCCAAAGTGTTCAGTGCAAACATGTCTGGGTTTTTACATTGCATTTGTAAAATTGTTGCCTCTTAAATCTTTGCTTGTCAGTGACGTCACATATACTTCATTTGAGACAAACATGACATGGATTTGGAAAAATTGAGAATCTTTTTCCAGTGATCCAGAATTTATGGTAAAATTACAGTGGTGTGGCCTAAAAAAGTTGAAAATCTGTATTTTTATACTGTACCAATGACCCAGACTTAGCTGGTGCTAACTCCAACAAAAACCAGGGCCAAACACAAATTTTGCCCCCCAATCCCCAAAATTTGCATCCAAAACAAAAAGAAATCATGTCCTAAAGGACCTCCATAGTACGTCTCTACTGCGCATGCGCAGTGACGCAGTCGTCCCGAAATTGGCGCCAAATATCATTCTCTGTTTGGCCCTTCATCAGTCAACATCTCACTGATCTTTGTGCTTGTAAATCTCAGTTTAAAGGATGCCAGACACGTAATTTTTGGAGAAAATGTGATTCTAAGGAGGATAGAAGGAGGAGAGGAAAAAAGAAGTGGCAAAAAATAATCAGGGCTGTACTTAAAATTTTTTGTTGAAATTATGTTAAGTTGCCTATTTTCGAGGCATGGGCCTCTTGTTGTCATTCTTGCTAATTGTTGCACTGCTTATTCAGTGTTTCCTCTCCCCTAGCCTTCTAAAGTCCCCCCTTGCAATTCTCCCATGCTTTTGGCATATTTTTGAGAAGTTTCATTTCTAAAATTTCCTGGGAGAGTTGCTTGGTTACAGAATGTTTTCTGTTATTTTCCCCATAGTTACGTTTTCACCCATGGGTGTATAACGTTTGTGTTCTGCATCTTCCATCTGATGTTCTGCAGATTCTCCCCTGGGAGTCTCTGTTTTGCATCAGATAGAGTGTAATTGATGACTGATTCCGGGCCAGTTTTTTCAGTGCCTGGAGTCATGTTTTCTAGTGTGTTTACACTGTTTGTTTTCATTGGCAACAGCCTTTTTTGAGGGGGGCTGTTTGCCTTTGTGGTAGTTTATCTCATTATAAGATACATTTATATTATCCGAAAGTGTCTCATTAATTATTTTATATAAATTTAAAATTTTTGACCACACTTTGCCATCGGATCCATCGGGGCTCAACGTTACTTTTCAGCAACTTGGGCTTCTCTGAAAAAATATTTTTTCAAAATTATTTTGTTTTGCAATTGTTTTTTCATTTATTAATGGATCATGTTATTATGTATCTTTGTGTCAGGGGTTTTTGCGAGTAACTAGGACTTATTGTTGTTCGTTCACAATGAAGGGACATTGTTCAAATTGTAATAGGAAGAAATCTTCCTCTGACTTTCATGATCATTGTATTAATTGTAGTCAGTGTTCTCGCATTAATCCCTGTCCTATATGTGAACATTGGGATGAGAAACATTGGAAACGTGTGTCACGATATGTTGTTTCTGGAGAAAGAGCGATGCCGGCTCTTTCTCCACAAGGTCACTCTACTCTCTCAGTTTCTATTTCAGAGGAACCAGAACAGGGTGATGTTTCCATGTTATCTTCTTCAAGTGTGCGTCCGTCGTCACAAATGAATTCAGAGCTAGCGGCAAAAGTGCTCATGGAGATTAGACAAATGTCGTCCGCTAGCTCGCCCGGTGTAGCATCCATTCACCGAATGGTTCGGCAGCCGGGTTCGTCCGATGCGGTCCAAGAGGAAATTTTGGGTGATGCGAGCACTATAAACATAATAGATGCACACCCAGTGACGGCGGATAGTAAACGAGAACGGAGGAAGCCTTTTAGTCCAGTTCCTAGCTCGTCCAGGTCCAGCCGGGCCGCGAGCGAGAGAGGCCCCTCTCTCGTACAACAACATCTGGGACCAGATGTTGTGGTACAAAATGTGTCTTTAGCGGAGCATACGTCCGTCGCTCGGGACGCTCCGTTGTATAAGCAGTCCGCAGAGACTGTTAAGGCTTCCTCTTCTCGTCGGCGCACACGACCGCACCTTGGCTGCGTGACCTCCAATATTTTGCCAGCTTCGCCGATGAAGGATTCTTCGGCGACCAGGTCACACCATCCGGCAGCCAGGGATTCGAGACCGATGGACTCCGGACGTTCGCATAGGAAAAGTATGCGGGAGCCATCTGATGCGGAGCTGCCCTCGGCGAAGCAGCGAAAGACCGCGCCTCCGCAGGTCTCGACGTCGGACATTCTAGTGCAGATAGCACAGCTTATCGCAGCATCCCAGCAGCCGACAGAAACGGTGTCGGATCGAGAATTATCCGACGGCGCTGGGTCGGTACGCTCCGCCGAAGCATCGGGGGCGGACGACCAGGAACATCGGGAGGTCCGACCGGATGGTGAAAGGGATACGGATGAATTGGAGCTATCCCTTTCGGAACAACATAAAGCTGCCGTGGACTTCATCCGGCACTTTCTTCCTCAAGTTGTTCCGTCGGGCCAGACTGCTGCGCTTCCGGACAAGAGAATTATAGCGTCATTGGACTCTGAATTTTTTGAGCGGTTCAGGGACATCGCTCCCGAGTTTCCGTCGCAGTCCAATAATGTTGCAAGAACATTTGAATTATTGAACGACGCTATTTTTAAACTTGCTTCCAGGACGGGGAAAGCAGGTTTCTTGTCCGCAAATACTCTCAACCTGCCTTTCATTAATGCAAGGAATAAATTCGACACGGCAGGACAGGGTATACCGAGAGTTCCTCTGCGTATGGACGACGAGGCGGAAGACTTAGAGCTATCATTACCGTCGTCAGCTTCTATTCCAACCGCAGTGTTGGAAACAGCTATTGCGTCTAACAGAGCCAATTTAGATGCCTTATCTTACGCAGATCACCTTACTAAGGCGTTATCACTGCGCCTTCAAGGGGAAGAGTTTCAGGATATACAATCCTCTTTAAGACTTCTTTCAAGGGCAGTAGCTTATTCCACGTGTAACTCCGCCCTTTCAGTGGCAAATCTGGAGTTGGTTAGACGTGACGCAGCCCTGGCTACATCCACACTAGTGGATTCTAAGGTGAAGAACTCTCTTAGAGTCGCTTCGGTCTCAGGAGAACTTCTCTTTGACGGCAAGCTTTCCGCTATTTATGATAATATTAAAAAGAAAGCTAGTGATTCTCTGTTGTTCAGATCCGCTCCTAAAAGGTCGGATACAGCAGACACGAATAAGGCGGGCACTTCTGGGTCTAATGCGCCCAAGAGAGGTTCCTATAGAGGTTCCGGTGCGTCCTCTTGGTCTTATTCGAGAGACCGTCAGGATAGCGACTCTCGTTCGGGACGTCCTTCAGGCCGGGACAATCGGTCGGACGCCCCGAGGTCGACGAGGCGAGGTGTGGGTCGTGGAAGACGTGGTTTCTCCTACCGCAGGCCTCGCAGATCCAGGAGGTGATGGCTTAAACCTCTATCGCGTTCCGGTTGGCGGAAGGTTGTCGAGTTTTTCACAAGAGTGGGCGTCGATTACGGACGACCCGTGGGTGAGAGGAGTGACTTCGGAAGGTCTAAAGATATCCTTCAAACGAAAGCCTCCATTAACTCGAAGTCCAAAGTGGACTCATCTTCCGTCAAATCCTCAGAAAAGAGACGCTCTGTTATCAGAGGTGCAGTCTCTTTTAATGAAGAACGCGGTAGAGGTCGTAGAAAACCAGGAATCGCTGGGATTCTACAGCCATCTGTTTCTGGTTCCGAAACCAGACGGCTCGTTCCGTCCAGTCATAGATTTGAGCTGGATAAACAAGCTGATCGTCGCTCCGAAGTTTTATATGGAGACGATTCGATCGGTCAGAGCGAGTATTCGGGTGAACGATTATGCAACGAGCATAGATCTCAAAGATGCGTACTTTCACGTCATGGTACATCCGACATTCCGAAAGTATCTACGCTTCGCAGTCCTAGGAGTGGTGTATCAGTTCCGAGCCATGTGCTTCGGATTGAATCTAGCACCCTGGGCTTTCACTCGGGTAATGAACTCGGTAATGATCTACTTCCGAGCTCATTCGTCTGCGGTAACGTCGGCCTACCTGGACGACATTCTTCAGAGGTACGGCAACGAGTTAACGCTTCAGAACGATGTTCAGAATCTTCTTCTATTGCTCCGACGTCTCGGTTTCATAGTAAACGAGGAGAAGTCGGATCTGGTGCCGTCCAAGTCATTCACTCATCTGGGAATGAGCTTCGAGACGCACAACAATCTCGTTCGTCTGCCGTTAACCAGAGCGAAATTAGTCAGTTGTTACGCTCGCTATTGTCTGAATGCAGACAAAGTCACGGCGAGAGAATTTATGAGACTGATAGGTCTGTGCGGAGCCGCCGCCGCGGATCTCATTCCGATGGGACGGCTACGCACACGTCCTCTTCAAATTTTCCTGACTCAGAATTGGAGTGTGAAAATTCATTCGCTCGATGTAGACGTTCTCTTGTCAGATCAAGTGAAACAAGAGATTCAGACTTGGGCAAACATTCAGTGGTTAACTCAAGGAGTTCCGCTGCAGTTGCCGGATCCGAGTTTTACCATTATGACGGATGCCAGTCAAACAGGTTGGGGTGCATCATTAATCCCAACGGATTTGAGATGCCAGGGTCTTTGGGATCCGCAATTCCTGTGCAAGCACATAAACATCAAGGAAATGATGTCAATTTGGCTTGCGTTACGTCACTGGATGGACATTATTCACGATGCTCATGTCCAAATCCTATCCGACAATACGACAGTAGTGGCGTATATACGGAATCAGGGAGGCACTCATTCAGTTCCGTTGTTCAATCTAACGGAAAGAATCCTTCTGTTTGCGTTGGAACATCACGTTCTTCTTTCGGTCCGTCACATACCGGGTCGTCTGAATGTGCTAGCAGACTCCCTTTCATGAAAGGGTCGCTTGTTGCCGTCGGAGTGGACTCTCAACAAACAAGTATTCAATCAGATTTGCTACCAATGGGAACGGCCAATGATAGACTTATTTGCGACACATCTCAACAATCAGTTGCAGACGTATGTGTCCCCGTGTCCGGATCCAAGAGCATTTGCAGTAGACGCTCTGTCGATCCCTTGGGACGGAATGATAGGATATGCGTATCCTCCAGCGCCGTTAATTCAACAAGTATTGCTAAAGATAAAACAATCTCAATGCAAGATTCTGTTGGTAGCATCTCTGTCGCCACAGAGACCGTGGATAAATCTACTCAGGTGTCTGTTGTAGGACCTACCGCGGAAGCTTCCTCCACGAGAGGATCTTCTTTCGCAGGGGAAATCGCGCCAACTCCATCACAACCCGCAAGGTCTCAACCTTCACGTTTTTCCGTTGTGCGGTCCTTCTTGCATGGCAAGCACTTTACAGGACGAGCAGTGGACGCGATTTCTAACTGTAGGAGGACCTCCTCTTCGCTAAACTATGCGGCTAAGTGGAAGGTTTTCCGTCGTTGGTGTAGGGATCATTCTGTAGATATATTTGATCCCTCTATACCAGACATTGCAAACTTTCTAGTATACTTGTTTGACGAAATCAAACTGCAGCCTGTTACTATAAAGGGTTATAGATCTATGTTATCTGATACCTATGCACATCATGATAGTTTACAAATTGGATCTAATGTCTCTTTATCGAAATTGGTTAGAACTTTTCGATAAATAGACCCAGAACTCTTAGATTAATTCCTAAGTGGAATTTAGCTTGGGTTCTCCTTAAATTGAAGGAAAAGCCATTTGAACCTCTTGGGACAGTAGATTTCAAATTCTTATCTTATAAGACAGCTTTTCTCTTAGCTTTCTCTTCTGCCAGAAGAGTCAGTGAGCTTCATGCACTATCGGTGGATGATTCTCATTATCGTAGTGTTGGGAACACTATCACCTTCACTACTAATGTGGGTTTTTTAGCTAAGAATCAGGCTCCTAATAAATATCCGGAACCTATTGTTATTAAGGCTCTTCCGTCTTCAGACGGGCGTAGGCCTTTACTCTGTCCTGTTAGAGCACTACGTATCTATAAACAGAGATCTCAGTTCATCAGAAAGGGACGGAAACGTTTCTTTCTGTCTTTGATGCCTAATAGAAAGGACATTTCAGTCCATTCTATTGCTAGATGGATTCAGTTAACTATCCGTACTGCGTATGAAGATTTATCTTCTTCTCAGCAGTCTGTGCTTAAGATTTCTGCTCATGAAGTAAGAGCTCTTTCTACTTCCTGGGCTTATGCTAATAGTGTTGCTATTACAGATTTAATGAAGGCTGCTTATTGGTCTCAGCCATCCACATTTACTAATTTTTATCTCAGAAATATTGAGTCCATTTCTGGAGACCTGCATTGTTTAGGTCCGTTATCTGTTGCTCAGAATGTCGTCCACTAAACAGTTGCAACTATAGTTATGCAGGCTTTCTGTTCCGGCAGTGACTCCGTCCAGCTGCCCTCTTCGCTCTGGGCTATTTGACCCAGGGCAAGGGGAAGGGGGGGGGGGGGGGGCGGGTGTTCCCTTAGGTCACCTGCTTTATAGTGAAAAGCAAGGGAATGCCTCCTCCAAGACAGTATTTCTGAGTCGCTTCCGGGATGGTTTTAAAGTGTAATATTAATGTTTAATTTCATTCATGTCTTATTTTTAAAGTGTAGCTCGGTGTGAAGCATTTGTATATGTCAAGTGTCAAACGGGCTTTAATATACAATACTCGGACACTTTTAAATGATTATAAAGAGTCTCAATTCTCTGGACTACTTTATTTATTGGCTTGCTTTAAAAATAATTAGTATAAGGGTTATACTGGATGTTAATAGAGAACATGAATGTTATTGTGCTCAATTATTAAGGGTAGTGTATGTTTCTAATTTAATATTAAATAAGAAAGATACATGTAAAGCCTAATACTCCTTTTCTCCTTAAGGGGTTACCTCTTTATTATATAATTGAGCTTATTGGATTTTCCTCTATGTCCTAGGCCCTCCAGCCTGTTTACTATTCAGCTAAGTCTGGGTCATTGGTACAGTATAAAAATGTTAAAAAATTTATAGTAATTTATATATTTTTTATACTTACCAATGACCCAGACGGGGATGGCCCTCCCTGAGTTGGGAACTCTTGCCTCCCCGCTGAGTACATAGCGCTGACCAGGCACTGCCAGTAAGAATGATATTTGGCGCCAATTTCTGGACGACTGCGTCACTGCGCATGCGCAGTAGAGACGTACTATGGAGGTCCTTTAGGACATGA
The DNA here is from genome assembly GCA_031216915.1 of Pictodentalium vernedei. Lineage (NCBI taxonomy): Eukaryota > Metazoa > Mollusca > Scaphopoda > Dentaliida > Dentaliidae > Pictodentalium > Pictodentalium vernedei. The sequence goes on from CM062289.1 coordinate 191,538,572, forward strand.
TTTCTTTTTGTTTTGGATGCAAATTTTGGGGATTGGGGGGCAAAATTTGTGTTTGGCCCTGGTTTTTGTTGGAGTTAGCACCAGCTAAGTCTGGGTCATTGGTAAGTATAAAAAATATATAAATTACTATAAATTTTTTAACTTCTCAGTCCCTCCCACATGGTCCTTTTGTCTGCCGCATGCTTTCTTTTTACAACCAGTGCAAACTTAAAAAAATTAAAATTAAATGGTTTATGCCTGATATTTTACCTAAGTTAATAAAATTGATAATTTGTCCCTTGAGTTCAACAAGGCTGTGCACTGATTTAGCATGGCAATGCCTTCTTGCACTCAAGGGATGAAAACTACACCACCACCCATGCTTTTCTGTAAATTATGAGGCCTTAAACATAAAACAAACCAAGGACATGAACTTTTGATGGCAAAGAAAGAATTACAAAATAAAAAATAAAATAAAAAAACACCCGCCCACATGCAATTTTACAAAAAATGGCCTGAAAAACAGAAGATCTACTTTGTGGGGCCTATTGAGTAGTTATTTGTGGTAGTCATATAATGAAAGACAGTATTGTACAAAAATGTGTACAGTTACCGTATATTATTTGCAATACTAAAATAAGACAGAGTTAACTTTTGTTGATAGTTACTTATGATCTGCACAGAATCCTGTCAGAGCTGGTTTAACTCCTTGCCTGCTGGTGGCGGTTATTTCTGCCCAGGACATGATATCTCTTATCAGTTAAATAGGTATCATTTGGGCACATTTAACAAAATTCCCCACTGTAAATTGAATGGACTTTTTGATCAATTACCTCTTGAGTTAAATTTAGATGAAGCTTCCATTAAATCTGATAATGGCTGCTTCACAACAGCCATGACTAGATTTGATGAAAAATGTTTTGAAAATATTTAGAGGGTTAAAGTTAATAGAACAAAGAGCTGGTTGCAGTTGTGAAGTTTCATGGCAGGCAGCAGCAGCTCATGACAGCAGATTGGATTTTTGGGCTACTTGTAGTAAAAAAAATCGAAAGAATTTATTACTGGGAATCATACATCACGTATAAAATATTTATTAGCATGAAGCCCAGAGTTATCTTCTTACAATATCATGTTAACTGAGAGAGGGCTGAATTATTTTATGTTAGTCAAATTTGTTCACGTCTTCATCTTGTCACAATTTATCTAGGCACTCTTCAATAAATTTTAATATTGCAAACCCGTACAGATTGAATATTTCATTGTAAAGATAATATGAAGAACATCCACATAGTATGAAGCCTTTAAGTTGTGGTTGGGGTACGTCAGAATAAAGCTCATATATGGGCTTCCAGTACTCAACCAGTTAAACATTGACTTTCAATATTTTCCTAATACGATTGTTCACTTTAGGCTATTAAAAAAAGAGTCTTGTTTCTCAGGCACCTCCATAGTCATAGAAAATCTGCCTCCTCACCTTTTTTTCACCTGGAAATCTCTTCTGTGATGCTATTTTGCACTTTTAGGACAAATATTTAACTAAATGTATCTTGTTTGTGAGCTCTGTCAAACAAGATATAGTTGGTTAAATTTTCAACCACATTATGAGAAATATTCACTGCTGAAAATGTTGATTTGTCACATAAATGTGAAAACAGTTAAATTTCTGATTCCAGCTTTTTACAAAACTGTTTTGTGAATAAAAAAGAAATAAAAAAATTAAAAGCCTCCCTCCCTCATCATAAAATTAAGGAAAAATTGCCTGAGAAACAAGAAATTTTTATAGGCCTTATATTTAATGTTTTTAGGGAACAAAAGCCACACCTGTTTGTTTCATAAGTTACTGTTGGGCAAACTCACATGCTGCTGTGGCATCAGGTACAAAAAGGCAGGAGAATGCCTTGGGATGGGAAGATGCTGATCCAAGAAAACTGAAAGAATATTTGGAAAGCAAAGGCATCTCATGCTGGATTGATAAAGATCAATTAGGCAGGGTAAGTAAGTTTATCATGCTACATGCTAAAAGCCCATCTCTAACTTTTAAGAAGAATTACAGGTGACATGATGAAGTCCTCATAGTTATAACGCGTTTCTTTGGAGAAACAGAGGTAAATTATATTTCTGTTGCTACAATTTTGTTTTGCTTATGCAATAACAATATCTGGGTGAAGGCTAAATTATTTTTGGTGGTCTAAATGTGTTCATCAGAATTTGTTTTATTACAAATTATTGGAGAGTGACCTCATGCACTCTCCAGTAATTTGTAATAAAACAAATTTAAATGAACAAAATGTTATATGAATAAAATATTTGCATTTCACTGAATATGAAACATGAGCCAGGAAAATGTACAGTAGAAGTCCCTTACCCGGAAAAATACTCTTTATTTTCTTCTTTCCCAAGTGATTTGGAAAAGAAAAGTGGTGCAAAGCACCATGAAAAAATAAGCCAAAACTGTGTCGAGTGCGACCAGAGCATGCCCAGAAGGGGAACTCTTCTCCTTGTACTAATCCACGGCTTCCAGAATCAGTTTGCAGACGTATAACCAACATGTCATTATTTTTTTTCCCGCCATCTTATAGGATGCGGTTTGTTTCACTCTACAACAGTGATACCTTTTGACTCGATGTTAACAATGTTTCCTGTTCTGAATTGTGGATTCATAGCTGTTTCTTCACTATCCAGACATACAGGGCTGTGTTTTTATATATTCTCTCGATTATTCACTGTATTTTTTGTGATAAATCTCTCTACCGATTTCATGCGCGATTTTTGTATACCGTGCTGTTTCGGTCTTCTGTTCATAAATGCTAACCCTTTGGGTTCTGCTTTTAACTGAGTTAGGTGTCAGCTGGGGGCGGTTGTGTCAGCTTTTCTCCCCTCTGTTGAGGGTAGAATTTCTGCTAGTTCCCTTTTGGCTGTTGGGGTACTTTTCTGTTCCCATCGGACCTTTGTTTCCTGCCACCTTACTCTTGTAGCTGTGGGTGTCCTGATTTATTTTTTTGAGAGGTTCACCTTCCCATCTACATTGCTGTCACCAGATATGCCTAGGACGATACCTTGCGGGCCATTTTTGTTGTCTTAGCATGTTGAAGTTTCCCATTATTCATGCTCCACTTTATTTGGGTATTCTGTTGAAAGACCCTGTGGGCTGGGTGGTCTTCCACCTTTTGGGTTTCCATCTATAGTGTAGTTCAGGCATGTGATGTTTTCCTCCCGCACCCACGGGAAGGGGAACACAGTTGTTCTGTTCCCATCGTTTCTTCATTATCCAGACATACAGGGCTGTGTTTCTGGTGAAGAGATGCCTAGTTCCCGGACTACTGTTCCCCTCCAGTCAACATCAGAGGAAGTCACTAGTGTTGTGACTCCTCTTTTGGAGCTGAGCTTGGTTGCTCTCTCTGCTTTTCCGCCTTTGGTAACAGCTACCGATGTATCCGCTCTTGCTGCTACTCCGTTGGTGATGTCATCGGTCTCTGTTTCAGCCAGCCTTGGCTTATCCCTGCAGGGGTCTGCAGGGATTTCTGCTTCTTGGACGTGGGATATCAGCCTCAACCTTCCCTGGAAATGGTTGCCGGACGATCCCTCTGCTTTGGTCTCTCAGCCGTCAAGCCCAGCAGGTTTTGATTTGGATTCAGATGTCCATGGTGGGGTCACCATGGACACTGTTGCGCTTCCGTCCTCGCACTCAGGTCCTTCAGCCAGTTTTGTGGGACCGGCACATTTTTGTGCAGCCTGGACCTTCTGTCCCTCAGAGGTCCGCGGCGATTCTCCTGAGTTCCCGCACTTCAGATCCTTGGGGTATTTCATACCCGAAAAAGCATCTGTATTCAGATGTTTCGGCTGCCACCCGTCGCCACGTGTCAGGTGTTCCAGAGGATCATGACTCTTCACTGGTTTAGAGGGTCAGATGCGAAGCCAGGCCATCCCCATGTTGAACCGGCAGACACAGGTTGTAAGCTCAGGGAAGCCCGTCCTTGCTCATGCAGGTTCTTTCCAAGAGCCTTCCCATTGCCTCCAGCAAGGCTTCTAGTGGCTTCCAGGCACCCTCTGCGATGCTGCCTTCTGGGATTGGAAGCAGGCCGCTGCTTTCTGATCCCCCTGGTGTTCCTACTCCATGGGAGGCATCGGCTGGTACGCCCGACATGGGCTATGTGTCTTCCGACTCAGGCGATGGGTCAGACACACCTGACGTTGAGAGCCATCAGTTTTCTGACTTGGGGGTGGTGCTTGACTTTGTGTTTGAGTTCCCTCAAATCGCCAGACCAGATGGAGGTTTCAGCCAGGCTGCGATCATCGGTCGCGTGCTTACAGGCTGTGGAGCAACCTGTTTCAGTCGGTACAAGTGGTCGAAGCTTTTGCAGCATTGGACTCAAAGCTGAGTTCCAAGGCTATGAATGCTTCATTCTTCACTAGGCTGATACATTTTTGCCCCCTGTGTGTTATCGTTCCTCTGATTTCGCCAATCCGTCAGTCTGCAAGACTTTGACGGTTTTGGATCAGGACTCCAAGCCCAAGTCGGCCATTATCCTATGGTGACTTTGGAGCTCATGTTGGGCTTATCCAGAGAAATACTAAGGATGCTTTCTCTCTTGGATCACTCATCTCTGCTATGACTGCTTATCTGCTTCCAGATAAGTTTGTCGACATACAGGCTCCTTTGCATGTGATCTCTAAGACACTCATGCATCTTACTTCCACGCATGCCTGTAACACAGCTAATATGGAATTAGTTTGCCGGGATGATTTGTTGGTCACAAGCCGTTCCCTTCCTGAAGGGCAGTGCACTGCTTTTTCAAGCTGCTTCTTTGGGGACTGCGACTATTCCATGATTCCGCGGAGTGAAGGTCCTCCCCTTGATTCATCTTGCATCATTCCAAAGATCAGCTGTTGCTTCGCCAGCTTGATCTGCCTTCTGTTGGAGGCCGGAGCCATTCCAAGCCAAACAAACGGCCTTCTGCTTCTAGTGTGAAGCCAAGGGCTGATCCTCCTGCTTCCACTTCTTCCTCTTACTCACATGGTAAGGTAAGCATCGGCAGTCCAGAGGGAGGTCTCAGGATCCTTCATCTATCAGAGGAGGTGGTTTCTCCTCTTACGGGCCTCGCCAGGGCTCAAAATGAAGGTCCTTCTCTTGATTTGTCCTAGGTTGGAGGAGGGATATCCTGAGTTTGCAGACCTTTGGGCCATAATCACATCCAATCATTGAGTGTTAAATGTTTGGTCCAGTCTGTGTATATCCTTTCGGAGGCACCCCATTCTGTCGAGAGTGCCTCTTCCAACACAAGTTCCTTTAAACGTTTCACGTCGGGAACTTTTGATCACGGAGATAGACAATCTTCTGTCAAAGGGGCGATTGAGGCCGTCAAGAACATTTATTTAGTGTGATTTTATTCCCTCCTGTTCTTGGTGCCGAAGAAGGACGGCCGACTCCAACCGGTTATCAATCTGAGTATCCTGAACCAGTCTATCATTGCTCCCAAGTTCAGCATGGAGACTTCCAGGTTGGTTCGCTGCTCCATTCACCAGAGAGATTTCGCTTCCAGCATCGACCTGCGAGACGCTTAATTTCAAGTTCCGATTCATCAAACATCACGAAAGTATCACAGGTTTGCTTTTCTGGGGCAAATTTACCAGTTCAAGGCCATGCCTCTCAGCCTTGGGACTTCATATGACTGATATAGCCTGTGATAGCCTTCCATCGCACTCAGTCCAGGGTGACAACTTTGGCGTATCTGGACAATATCCTCCAGAGGCCCTGCAGTGCTGCTCTTCTGGAGTCAGATGTCAACACACTTGAGTCTGCTCATGTCGCTAGGGTTCGGAGTCAACGAAGAGAAATCAGACCTGGTCCCTTCTCAATCATTTTGTCATCTGGGGATGGACTTCCATACTCAGCTAAATATGGTGGCGATTCCCTGGGCGAGGGCTGTGATTCCCTTGTTTTCACCCTGACTCTTACCCAGTCCACGTCTGCGACAGCTCAGAGTATTCTCCGGCTGCTCAGTTTTGTGGTTTGGTGATGGGTCTCATTCCTCTAGGTCAGCTGCATGTCAGACCTCTCCAACACTTTCTGCTCAGTTGTTGGAGGCCGACATGTCGATCCTCTGGATCTGGTGCGTCAGTTACCAGTATCTCTTCATTGTCACCTTCTTCCCTAGATGGATGTTCAGTGGATTATGCAGAGAGTTCCATTGGACTTGCCCATGTCTGATCGTGTTCTGACGGCTGATGCCCGTGATCTCGGATGATGCGCGATGTTGGATCCTCTGGTCTTTCTCTTCCCTGTGTATGGGACCAGGATCAAGCAGCTCTTCACATCAACCAGCGGGAGCTTCTTGCTATTCTTCTGAGTTTCCGGCAGTGGATGCACCACCTTTCGAATCGTCAGGTCCTTCTGTTGTCCAACAATTCGACAGTGGTCACTTACATTTGGAACATGGTGGCATGCACTTTGTTCCCATGTACGAATTGGCTTGGGATCTTCTACTGCTCGTTTAGGATGTCACCGCCGGGGTGGTGGTTCGTCACTTTCCCGGTCGTCTGAACATCCTAGCTGACTCCCTGTCCCGACAGAGCAGGTTCATTTCCACCGAGTGGATGCTTCACAGGGCAGTGTTCCAGTCACTTTGCGATCTCTGGGGTCATCTCCACATCAATCTATTTGGAACCCTCAGGTGTCTCTATGTCTAGATCATCTGGCTTCCGCCTTGGATGCTCTGTCACTCGATTGGAATGGTCTAGTCTGCTACGCCATTCCGCCGGTTCCAATTCTGCCTCATGTTCTAGCCAAGATGCGAACCTGCAGTTGTCGAATCATTCTGATCACTCCCCTGTGGCCTCAGCGGATGTGGATCAATCAGCTCCGCTCTCTGTTGGTGGCAGTTCCGGCATGCCTCCCTCTACCCTCGACGTCACAACCTTCTTTGCCAAGGTCACCCAAGGAGTTTTCACATCGACCTGACTTCACTGTGCTGTCACGCCTTTTTTAGGAGCTCTGCCAGCAGTGTTACTTTACCACTGATTGCTCCTTTCTGGCCAAAAACTGGCCAGAAACAACTCAACCTCAAATCTGTATCGGGGCTCTTCCTTCTGCTGAGGGTAATCACCCTTTGCTCTGTTCGGTTCGGGCAATTCGCATTTACCTCAACTGGACACAGTTTATTAGGAAAGACAGCAAAAGATATATTTCTGTCTCGTATCCCTGGTCGGCAGAAGATCTCTCCTCAATCCATTTCTAGATGGATTTGTCTTGATATTGGCTTGTCATATGCTCATCTAGCGAATGATGATTGTATTATCAAACGTTTTTCTGCCCACGAGGTGTGTGCATTGTCTACCTCCTGGGCTTATGCTAACTCGGTCAGTTATTGGATGTTCTGCAGGCAGCCTACTAGAGAAAAGCTTCTACTTTCTCCGCCTATCTAAATCAGTTGCAGGAGCAGTCTGAGAACCTTTTTTCTTTAGGCCCTCTTTTCTTCTGCTCTGGCTGTCATCAACCCTAGTCATTAGGGTTCTTGCAAGGTCAGTTCCAGCCTTGTTCTTGGTAGTGTCCTTTCTGGATGTGTGTCACACAGGGCCATATGCCTCATCTCCCATTGTCATTTACTAATGGTTGTGATTCTATGGTTTTATATGCCTAGGGAACTCTTCTTCTGTCCACGGTGCCAGCACAGTCGGGTTATGTAGGGATTGGTTATGTGATTCATTCCTCCTATTGTCTATTCAGCCTGTTATAAACAATTGTAAGGTAGGTTGATAAGACATTTAAATTTTATAGTAAATTTCCTTTCTTATTATACCTACCACAATTGTTTACGTGGAGACCCTCCCGCCTTCTTTTTCGGATAAGAATCCTTCCTCCCTGCTAATCACATAACTCCAATGTTGGCGGATTTAATAGAATGACACGTTGGTTATACGTCTGCATACTGGTTCCAGAAGCCGTGGATTAGTACAAGGAGAAGAGTATCTCCTACTGGGTGTGCACTGGTCGCACTCGACCCAGTTTTGGCTTATTTTTTCTTGGTGCTTTTGCACCACTTTTCTTTCTCAAATTGCTTGGGAAAGAAGAAAATAGAGAGTATTTTTCCGGGTTAGGGACTTCCACTGTAGTGCAAGCCTGTTGTAAACAATTGCAGTAGGTATAATAAGAAAGGAAATTTACTATAAAATTTAAATATCTCGTCAAGATGAGAAATCACAGAACAACAAATTTTCTTTACAGTATCACAATCCTGGTAAGTATAAGTGATTGTTTAACCCTTTACCCAATGCTCACAAAATTTATTATTTTAATAAATGTTTTTCCAAATTTTTCAAAAAATTTCAACAAAACCATATCATATGACAAACTTGTTCCAATGAGGGGTCACATGATAACGTTTTTTTAAAATGTTTTGAAAAATAATCTTTTTTCAACTGCTGAATTTGAATGTTATGTGGGCAGATGTGGCCTTGTTGTTAAGCAATGGGTTAAACTTGACTTCCTACTTGCATTTTTGATAGTGATGTAAAAAAGTGATCTTGTACCCCAGTATGAGACAAATTTAATCCATTAAGATTAAGAGACATGGTAAGAAAACTTGGTATAATGAGGTGATTAGTATTTATTTCTTTATTGGTGTTTAAGGTCACATACGTATGCACAATGGCTAATCGTGACAGTTTTATGGTGGAGGAAGCTGGAGGACCCGGAGAGAAGCATCGATGAGCAACTGTCAGCTCCTCAACATTCTAACTCTGTTCAAGCTCCGCTCAATCAAAGTTACATTGGTTGAAGACATGTGCACCATTGATGTGCAGTATGCCTTAGTACATGGCATCATCGTGCCCTCATGTAGGCAACCAGGATGAAGTGCCTTGCCCAAGAACACAATGTGGGTCATCCCGGACAGGGATCAAACTCATGACCTCTAGCATAGTAGTCCAACAGTCTACTACTGAGCCACCGTGCTCCCAAGGTGATTAGTAAAATATGATTAACTGAGTAATATAGAAAAAATATTGGATTAACTAATGGCTCAATATTAATAGCAGACGACACTTGCAAATAATTTTTGGAATAACTTAATTTATGTTTTCGTCTCAAAACATAGCTTAATGATATTGCTGAATGAGCTCATTCCAATCAGTGGTCATTAACTATATTTTTATACTGCACCAATGACCCAGACTTAGCTGGTGCTAACTCTAAATTATTCAAGGCCAAACATAAATGTTGCCCCCCTCCCCCAAACCCTCCCCCCAATCCCCCAAATTTGCATCCAAATCAAAAAATTCAATGTCCTATATGGTCCTCCATACTTTTGCCTACTCTGCATGTGCAGTGTCAAGGAAGTACCGAAATTGGCGCAAAATCCACATTCTTTGTTTGGTCCTTCTATCAGTAACATCTCACTGATATCTGTGCTTATAATCTCAGTTAAAATGATGCCAGACACAAAATCATAATAGAAATGGTGGATCCAAAGATGAAATAAGAGGATGAGAGGAAGGAACAGTGGAAGGATGTGTTCAGGGCTATAACTTATAATTTTTATGTAAAATTATTTCATGTTTTAATTTTGGGGCATGGGCCTGATGTTTTCATTCTTGCTATGAAATCTCCACTGTTTGTTAAATGTTTCCTCTCTCCGTTTCCTTGAAACCCCCCTTGCTAATCTCCCATGCTTTTGGCATAATTTTTAAAAAATGTTTATGGAAATTTCTTGGGAGTTTTAGCTTAGCTACAGAATGTTTATTCTGTTATCCCCATGGTTACGTCCTCATCCTTGGGGTGTTTAGGCATTTTGGTCATGCAACTACCATCTGATGTATTGCAGCTTCTTCTGTGGAAGATTCTGTTTTCATTGGATAGTGTTTTAAATTGGTTACTGATTGTGGGCCATGTTTTTCAGTGCCTGGAGTCTTGTTTCCGGTTTTTATTGACTTTTGTTTACGTTGACAACCGTTACTTTTTGTTAGTGATTCCTTGTCTTCTGTAAGGTTTATTATATGGTCAGATACATTAACATTATCCGTAAGTGTAACATTAATTTTTAGAAATGTTTTAAAATTTTTGTTCACACTTAGGCTTTTTTGGGATACATTTGGGCTCATCGTTCCCTTTGGGAACTTGGGCTCATGTCAAAATTTTTTCGAAAATTTTCTTTTCAATTATTTTTCGAAATTTTGTTATGGATTGTATTATTATTATGTATCTTTGTATATTTTTATACTGTACCAATGACCCAGACTTAGCTGGTGCTAACTCCACAAAAACCAGGGCCAAACACAAATTTTGCCCCCCAATCCCCAAAATTTGCATCCAAAACAAAAAGAAATCATGTCCTAAAGGACCTCCATAGTACGACTCTACTGCGCATGCGCAGTGACGCAGTCGTCCCGAAATTGGCGCCAAATATCATTCTCTGTTTGGCCCTTCATCAGTCAACATCTCACTGATCTTTGTGCTTGTAAATCTCAGTTTAAAGGATGCCAGACACGTAATTCTTGGAGAAAATGTGATTCTAAGGAGGATAGAAGGAGGAGAGGAAAAAAGAAGTGGCAAAAAATAATCAGGGCTGTACTTAAAATTTTTTGTTGAAATTATGTTAAGTTGCCTATTTTCGAGGCAAACGCCTCTTGTTGTCATTCTTGCTAATTGTTGCACTGCTTATTCAGTGTTTCCTCTCCCCTAACCTTCTAAAGTCCCCCCTTGCAATTCTCCCATGCTTTTGGCATATTTTTGAGAAGTTTCATTTCTAAAAATTCCCTGGGAGAGTTGCTTGGTTACAGAATGTTTTCTGTTATTTTCCCCATAGTTACGTTTTCACCCATGGGTGTATAACGTTTGTGTTCTGCATCTTCCATCTGATGTTCTGCAGATTCTCCCCTGGGAGTCTCTGTTTTGCATCAGATAGAGTGTAATTGATGACTGATTCCGGGCCAGTTTTTTCAGTGCCTGGAGTCATGTTTTCTTCTGTGTTTACACTGTTTGTTTTCATTGGCAACAGCCTTTTTTGAGGGGGGCTGTTTGCCTTTGAGGTAGTTTATCTCATTATAAGATACATTTATATTATCCGAAAGTGTCTCATTAATTATTTTATATAATTTTAAAATTTTTGACCACACTTTGCCATCGGATCCATCGGGGCTCAACGTTACTTTTCAGCAACTTGGGCTTCTCTGAAAAAATATTTTTTCAAAATTATTTTGTTTTGCAATTGTTTTTTCATTTATTAATGGATCATGTTATTATGTATCTTTGTGTCAGGGGTTTTTGCGAGTAACTAGGACTTATTGTTGTTCTTTCACAATGAAGGGAACTTGTTCAAATTGTAATAGGAAGAAATCTTCCTCTGACTTTCATGATTATTGCATTAATTGTAGTCAGTGTTCTCGCATTAATCCCTGTCCTGTATGTGAACATTGGGATGAGAAACATTGGAAACGTGTGTCACGATATGTTGTTTCTGGAGAAAGAGCGATGCCGGCTCTTTCTCCACAAGGTCACTCTACTCTCTCAGTTTCTATTTCAGAGGAACCAGAACAGGGTGATGTTTCCATGTTATCTTCTTCAAGTGTGCGTCCGTCGTCACAATTAAATACAGAGCTAGCGGCAAAAGTGCTCATGGAGATTAGACAAATGTCATCCGCTAGCTCGCCCGGTGTAGCGTCCATTCACCGAATGGTTCGGCAGCCGGGTTCGTCCGATGCGGTCCAAGAGGAAATTTTGGGTGATGCGAGCACTATAAAAATAATAGATGCACACCCAGTGACGGCGGATAGTGAACGAGAACAGAGGAAGCCTTTTAGTCCGGTTCCTAGCTCGTCCAGGTCCAGCCGGGCCGCGAGCGAGAGAGGCCCCTCTCTCATACAACAACATCTGGGACCAGATGTTGTGGTACAAAATGTGTCTTTAGCGGAGCATACGTCCGTCGCTCGGGACGCTCCGTTGTATAAGCAGTCCGCAGAGACTGTTAAGGCTTCCTCTTCTCGTCGGCGCACACGACCGCACCTTGGCTGCGTGACCTCCGATATTTTGCCAGCTTCGCCGATGAAGGATTCTTCGGCGACCAGGTCACACCATCCGGCAGCCAGGGATTCGAGACCGATGGACTCCGGACGTTCGCATAGGAAAAGTATGCGGGAGCCATCTGATGCGGAGCTGCCCTCGGCGAAGCAGCGAAAGACCGCTCCTCCGCAGGTCTCGACGTCGGACATTCTAGTGCAGATAGCACAGCTTATCGCAGCATCCCAGCAGCCGACAGAAACAGTGTCGGATCGAGAATTATCCGACGGCGCTGGGTCGGTACGCTCCGCCGAAGCATCGGGGGCGGACGAGCGGGAACATCGGGAGGTCCGACCGGATGGTGAAAGGGATACGGATGAATTGGAGCTATCCCTTTCGGAACAACACAAAGCTGCCGTGGACTTCATCCGGCACTTTCTTCCTCAAGTTGTTCCGTCGGGCCAGACTGCTGCGCTTCCGGACAGGAGAATTATAGCGTCATTGGACTCTGATTTTTTCGAGCGGTTCAGGGACATCGCTCCCGAGTTTCCGTCGCAGTCCAATAATGTTGCAAGAACATTTGAATTATTGAACGACGCTATTTTTAAACTTGCTTCCAGGACGGGGAAAGCAGGCTTCTTGTCCGCAAATACTCTCAACCTGCCTTTCATTAATGCAAGGAATAAATTCGACACGGCAGGTCAGGGTATACCGAGAGTTCCTCTGCGTATGGACGACGAGGCGGAAGACTTAGAGCTATCATTACCGTCGTCAGCTTCTATTCCAACCGTAGTGTTGGAAACAGCTATTGCGTCTAACAGAGCCAATTTAGATGCCTTATCTTACGCAGATCACCTTACTAAGGCGTTATCACTGCGTCTTCAAGGGGAAGAGTTTCAGGATATACAATCCTCCTTAAGACTTCTTTCAAGGGCAGTAGCTTATTCCACGTGTAACTCCGCCCTTTCAGTGGCAAATCTGGAGTTGGTTAGACGTGACGCAGCTCTGTCTACATCCACACTAGTGGATTCTAAGGTGAAGAACTCTCTTAGAGTCGCTTCGGTCTCAGGAGATCTTCTCTTTGACGGCAAGCTTTCCGCTATTTATGATAATATTAAAAAGAAAGCTAGTGATTCTCTGTTGTTTAGATCCGCTCCTAAAAGGTCGGATACAGCAGACACGAATAAGGCGGGCACTTCTGGGTCTTATCCGCCCAAGAGAGGTTCCTATAGAGGTTCCGGTGCGTCCTCTAGCTCTTATTCGAGAGACCGTCAGGATAGTGACTCTCGTTCGGGACGTCCTTCAGGCCGGGACAATCGGTCGGACGCCCCGAGGTCGACGAGGCGAGGTGCGGGTCGTGGAAGACGTGGTTTCTCCTACCGCAGGCCTCGCAGATCCAGGAGGTGATGGCTCAAACCTCTATCGCGTTCCGGTTGGCGGAAGGTTGTCGAGTTTTTCTCAAGAGTGGGCGTCGATTACGGACGACCCGTGGGTGAGAGGAGTGACTTCGGAAGGTCTAAAGATATCCTTCAAACGAAAGCCTTCATTAACTCAAAGTCCAAAGTGGACTCATCTTCCGTCAAACCCTCAGAAAAGAGACGCTCTGCTATCAGAGGTGCAGTCTCTTTTAATGAAGAACGCGGTAGAGGTCGTAGAAAACCAGGAATCGCTGGGATTCTACAGCCATCTGTTTCTGGTTCCGAAACCAGACGGCTCGTTCCGTCCAGTCATAGATTTGAGCTGGATAAACAAGCTGATCGTCGCTCCGAAGTTTTATATGGAGACGATTCGATCGGTCAGAGCGAGTATTCGGGTGAACGATTATGCAACGAGCATAGATCTCAAAGATGCGTACTTTCACGTCATGGTACATCCGACATTCCGAAAGTATCTACGCTTCGCAGTCCTAGGAGTGGTGTATCAGTTCCGGGCCATGTGCTTCGGATTGAATCTAGCACCCTGGGCTTTCACTCGGGTAATGAACTCGGTAATGATCTACTTCCGAGCTCATTCGTCTGCGGTAACGTCGGCCTACCTGGACGACATTCTTCAGAGGTACGGCAACGAGTTAACGCTTCAGAACGATGTTCAGAATCTTCTTCTATTGCTCCGACGTCTCGGTTTCATAGTAAACGAGGAGAAGTCGGATCTGGTGCCGTCCAAGTCATTCACTCATCTGGGAATGAGCTTCGAGACGCACAACAATCTCGTTCGTCTGCCGTTAACCAGAGCGAAATTAGTCAGTTGTTACGCTCGCTATTGTCTGAATACAGACAAAGTCACGGCGAGAGAATTTATGAGACTGATAGGTCTGTGCGGAGCCGCCGCGGATCTCATTCCGATGGGACGGCTACGCACACGGCCTCTTCAAATCTTCCTGACTCAGAATTGGAGTGTGAAAATTCATTCGCTCGATGTAGACGTTCTCTTGTCAGATCAAGTGAAACAAGAGATTCAGACTTGGGCAAACATTCAGTGGTTAACTCAAGGAGTTCCGCTGCAGTTGCCGGATCCGAGTTTTACCATTATGACGGATGCCAGTCAAACAGGTTGGGGTGCATCATTAATCCCAACGGATTCGAGATGCCAGGGTCTTTGGGATCCGCAATTCCTGTGCAAGCACATAAACATCAAGGAAATTATGTCAATTTGGCTTGCGTTACGTCACTGGATGGACATTATTCACGATGCTCATGTCCAAATCCTATCCGACAATACGACAGTAGTGGCGTATATACGGAACCAGGGAGGCACTCATTCAGTTCCGTTGTTCAATCTAACGGAAAGAATCCTTCTGTTTGCGTTGGAACATCACGTTCTTCTTTCGGTCCGTCACATACCGGGTCGTCTGAATGTGCTAGCAGACTCCCTTTCACGAAAGGGTCGCTTGTTGCCGTCGGAGTGGACTCTCAACAAACAAGTATTCAATCAGATTTGCTACCAATGGGAACGGCCAATGATAGACTTATTTGCGACACATCTCAACAATCAGTTGCAGACGTATGTGTCCCCGTGTCCGGATCCAAGAGCATTTGCAGTAGACGCTCTATCGATCCCTTGGGACGGAATGATAGGATATGCGTATCCTCCAGCGCCGTTAATTCAACAAGTATTGCTAAAGATAAAGCAATCTCAATGCAAGATTCTGTTGGTAGCATCTCTGTCGCCACAGAGACCGTGGATAAATCTACTCAGGTGTCTGTTGTGGGACCTACCGCGGAAGCTCCCTCCACGAGAGGATCTTCTTTGGCAGGGGAAATCGCGCCAACTACATCACAACCCGCAAGGTCTCAACCTTCACGTTTTTCCGTTGTGCGGTCCTTCTTGCATGGCAAGCACTTTACAGGACGAGCAGTGGACGCGATTTCTAACTGTAGGAGGACCTCCTCTTCGCTAAACTATGCGGCTAAGTGGAAGGTTTTCCGTCGTTGGTGTAGGGATCATTCTGTTGATATATTTGATCCCTCTATACCAGACATTGCTAACTTTCTAGTATACTTGTTTGACGAAATCAAACTGCAACCTGTTACTATAAAGGGTTATAGATCTATGTTATCTGATACCTATGCACATCATGATAGTTTACAAATTGGATCTAATGTCTCTTTATCGAAATTGGTTAGAAACTTTTCGATAAATAGACCCAGAACTCTTAGATTAATTCCTAAGTGGAATTTAGCTTGGGTTCTCCTTAAATTGAAGGAAAAGCCATTTGAACCACTTGGGACAGTAGATTTCAAATTCTTATCTTATAAGACAGCTTTTCTCTTAGCTTTCTCTTCTGCCAGAAGAGTCAGTGAGCTTCATGCACTATCGGTGGATGATTCTCATTATCGTAGTGTTGGGAACACTATCACCTTCACTACTAATGTCGGTTTTTTAGCTAAGAATCAGGCTCCTAATAAATATCCGGAACCTATTGTTATTAAGGCTCTTCCGTCTTCAGACGGGCGTAGGCCTTTACTCTGTCCTGTTAGAGCACTACGTATCTATAAACAGAGATCTCAGTTCATCAGAAAGGGACGGAAACGTTTCTTTCTGTCTTTGATGCCTAATAGAAAGGACATTTCAGTCCATTCTATTGCTAGATGGATTCAGTTAACTATCCGTACTGCGTATGAAGATTTATCTTCTTCTCAGCAGTCTGTGCTTAAGATTTCTGCTCATGAAGTAAGAGCTCTTTCTACTTCCTGGGCTTATGCTAATAGTGTTGCTATTACAGATTTAATGAAGGCTGCTTATTGGTCTCAGCCATCCACATTTACTAATTTTTATCTCAGAAATATTGAGTCCATTTCTGGAGACCTGCATTGTTTAGGTCCGTTATCTGTTGCTCAGAATGTCGTCCACTAAACAGTTGCAACTATAGTTATGCAGGCTTTCTGTTCCGGCAGTGACTCCGTCTGGCTGCCCTCTTCGCTCTGGGCTATTTGACCCAGGGCAAGGGGAAGGGGGGGGGGGGGGGGGGGGGGGGGCGGGTGTTCCCTTAGGTCACCTGCTTTATAGTGAAAAGCAAGGGAATGCCTCCTCCAAGACAGTATTTCTGAGTCGCTTCCGGGATGGTTTTAAAGTGTAATATTAATGTTTAATTTCATTCATGTCTTATTTTTAAAGTGTAGCTCGGTGTGAAGCATTTGTATATGTCAAGTGTCAAACAGGCTTTAATATACAATACTCGGACACTTTTAAATGATTATAAAGAGTCTCAATTCTCTGGACTACTTTATTTATTGGCTTGCTTTAAAAATAATTAGTATAAGGGTTATACTGGATGTTAATAGAGAACATGAATGTTATTGTGCTCAATTATTAAGGGTAGTGTATCTTTCTAATTTAAATATTAAATAAGAAAGATACATGTAAAGCCTAATACTCCTTTTCTCCTTAAGGGGTTACCTCTTTATTTTATAATTGAGCTTATTGGATTTTCCTCTATGTCCTAGGCCCTCCAGCCTGTTTACTATTCAGCTAAGTCTGGGTCATTGGTACAGTATAAAAATGTTAAAAAATTTATAGTAATTTATATATTTTTTATACTTACCAATGACCCAGACGGGGATGGCCCTCCCTGAGTTGGGAACTCTTGCCTCCCCGCTGAGTACATAGCGCTGACCAGGCACTGCCAGTAAGAATGATATTTGGCGCCAATTTCGGGACGACTGCGTCACTGCGCATGCGCAGTAGAGTCGTACTATGGAGGTCCTTTAGGACATGATTTCTTTTTGTTTTGGATGCAAATTTTGGGGATTGGGGGGCAAAATTTGTGTTTGGCCCTGGTTTTTGTGGAGTTAGCACCAGCTAAGTCTGGGTCATTGGTAAGTATAAAAAATATATAAATTACTATAAATTTTTTAACTTTCGAGGGTTAGTGCGAGTACTACAGCTGCATAATATTTTTTAATTATGAAAGAATATTGTTCAAATTGTAATTTGAGGAAGTTTTCCTCCAATTCTCATGCTCATTTTATTTGCTGTAGTCACTGTACTCACACTAATTCTTGTTCAGTTTGTGCCAGTTGGGATGACAAACATTGGAGACATGTGTCACGGTATATTGTTAGTGGTGAGAGGTCGATGCTGGTCCTCTCACCACAGGGTCACTCTAGTTTTTCAGTCTCTTTTTCAGAGGAACAAGAACAGAGTGATGTTTCTGTGATGTCTTCCGGAAGTGTGCTGCCGTCATCGCAAATCAGTGAAGAGCTAGCAGCAAAAGTGCTCAAGGAAATCAGACAAGTGCCTAGATCCTTAGTAGGATTGACCGCCAGCTAGCTTGATTGGTGGATCTATCACTCGTAATGTGGGTGATGTGACGCCGGGTATGTCTGTTGTGGTCCAGGAGAGGAAAAAGGGTGTTGCGAGCACTATAATCTCGGATCACGCACACCATGCGACGACACATTGGAGGATGGATAAGAGGAAGCCAGTCAGTCCGGTTACTAGCTCGTTCAGGTCTACCCGGACCGTGAGTGAGAGAGGCCCCTTACTCTTACAACAACATCTGGGGCCAGATGTTGTTGTGCATAACGTTCGTAGTCGGAGCATACATCCACTCCTCCTGCTCGGGACGCTCCATCGCATAGACAGCCGGGGTTGGCTAGTCTGTTGGCTTCCTCTTCCACATGCCAGCACACACGACTGCACCTTGGCTTCGTGACCTCAGATATCCAACCTGCTTCGCCAACAAAGGACTCCATGTCGTCTAGGTCACTCCATCCGGTAGCCAAGGACACGAGGCCTCACCAGTCAGGACGTATGCATAAAAGGATTATGCAGGATGTACCGTCCCAGGAGCTTCCAGCAGCTAAACAATGTAAGATCACAGCTCCACAAGCCTCCATGACGGACTTGCTATCACAGATAGCGCAACTCATTGCAGCATCCCAGCAACCTTCGGAAACGGTTTCAGATCAGGAACTGTCGGAGGAAACTTGGTCGGTACGTCCCACTGCAGGGTCAGACCAGGATGACCGAGATTCGCATCTGGTCCAGTCGGATAGTGAAAGGGAATCTGCAGATCTAGATATTTTTATACTGTACCAATGACCCAGACTTAGCTGGTGCTAACTCTAACAAAACCAGGGCCAAACACAAATTTTGCCCCCCAATCCCCAAAATTTGCATCCAAAACAAAAAGAAATCATGTCCTAAAGGACCTCCATACTACGCCTCTACTGCACATGCGCAGTGACGCAGTCGTCCCGAAATTGGCGCCAGTTATCATTCTCTGTTTGGTCCTTCATCAGTCAACATCTCACTGATCTTTGTGCTTGTAAATCTCAGTTTAAAGGATGCCAGACACGTAATTTTTGGAGAAAATGTGATTCTAAGGAGGATAGAAGGAGGAGAGGAAAAAGAAGTGACAAAAAATAATCAGGGCTGTACTTAAAATTTTTTGATGAAATTATGTTAAGTTGCCTATTTTCGAGGCATGGGCCTCTTGTTGTCATTCTTGCTAATTGTTGCACTGCTTATTCAGTGTTTCCTCTCCCCTAGCCTTCTAAAGTCCCCCTTTGCAATTCTCCCATGCTTTTGGCATATTTTTGAGAAATTTCATTTCTAAAATTTCCTGGGAGAGTTGCTTGGTTACAGAATGTTTTCTGTTATTTTCCCCATAGTTACGTTTTCACCCATGGGTGTATAACGATTGTGTTCTGCATCTTCCATCTGATGTTCTACAGATTCTCCCCTGGGAGTCTCTGTTTTGCATCAGATAGAGTGTAATTGATGACTGATTCCGGGCCAGTTTTTTCAGTGCCTGGAGTCATGTTTTCTGGTGTTTTTACACTGTTTGTTTTCATTGGCAACAGCCTTTTTTGAGGGGGGCTGTTTGCCTTTGCTGTAGTTTATCTCATTATAAGATACATTTATATTATCCAAAAGTGTCTCATTAATTATTTTATATAAATTTAAAATTTTTGACCACACTTTGCCATCGGATCCATCGGGGCTCAACATTACTTTTCAGCAACTTGGGCTTCGCTGAAAAAATATTTTTTCAAAATTATTTTGTTTTGCAATTGTTTTTTCATTTATTAATGGATCATGTTATTATGTATCTTTGTGTCAGGGGTTTTTGTGAGTAACTAGGACTTATTGTTGTTCTTTCACAATGAAGAGGCGTTGTTCAAATTGTAATAGGAAGAAATCTTCCTCTGACTTTCATGATCATTGTATTAATTGTATTCAGTGTTCTCGCACTAATCCCTGTCCTATATGTGAACATTGGGGTGAGAAACATTGGAAACGTGTGTCACGATATGTTGTTTCTGGAGAAAGAGCGATGCCGGCTCTTTCTCCGCAAGGTCACTCTACTCTCTCAGTTTCTATTTCAGAGGAACCAGAACAGGGTGATGTTTCCATGTTATCTTCTTCAAGTGTGTGTCCGTCGTCACAAATGAATACAGAGCTAGCGGCAAAAGTGCTCATGGAGATTAGACAAATGTCGTCCGCTAGCTCGCCCGGTGTAGCGTCCATTCACCGAATGGTTCGGCAGCCGGGTTCGTCCGATGCGGTCCAAGAGGAAATTTTGGGTGATGCGAGCACTATAAACATAATAGATGCACACCCAGTGACGGCGGATAGTAAGCGAGAACGGAGGAAGCCTTTTAGTCCGGTTCCTAGCTCGTCCAGGTCCAGCCGGGCTGCGAGCGAGAGAGGTCCCTCTCTCGTACAACAACATCTGGGACCAGATGTTGTGGTACAAAATGTGTCTTTAGCGGAGCATACGTCCGTCGCTCGGGACGCTCCGTTGTATAAGCAGTCCGCAGAGACTGTTAAGGCTTCCTCTTCTCGTCAGCGCACACGACCGCACCTTGGCTGCGTGACCGCCGATATATTACCAGCTTCGCCGATGAAGGATTCTTCGGCGACCAGGTCACACCATCTGGCAGCCAGGGATTCGAGACCGATGGACTCTGGACGTTCGCATAGGAAAAGTATGCGGGAGCCATCTGATGCGGAGCAGCCCTCGGCGAAGCAGCGAAAGACTGCGCCTCCGCAGGTCTCGACGCCGGACATTCTTGTGCAGATAGCACAGCTTATCGCAGCATCCCAGCAGCCGACAGAAACGGTGTCGGATCGAGAATTATCCGACGGCGCTGGGTCGGTACGCTCCGCCGAAGCATCGGGGGCGGACGACCGGGAACATCATGAGGTCCGACCGGATGGTGAAAGGGATACGGATGACTTGGAGTTATCCCTTTCGGAACAACATAAAGCTGCCGTGGACTTCATCCGGCACTTTCTCCCTCAAGTTGTTCCGTCGGGCCAGACTGCTGTGCTTCCGGACAAAAGAATTATAGCGTCATTGGACTCTGAATTTTTTGAGCGGTTCAGGGACATCGCTCCCGAGTTTCCGTCGCAGTCCAATAATGTTGCTAGAACATTTGAATTATTGAACGACGCTATATTTAAACTGGCTTCCAGGACGGGGAAAGCAGGTTTCTTGTCCGCTAATACTCTCAACCTGCCTTTCATTAATGCAAGGAATAAATTCGATACGGCAGGACAGGGTATACCGAGAGTTCCTCTGCGTATGGACGACGAGGCGGAAGACTTAGAGCTATCATTACCGTCGTCAGCTTCTATTCCAACCGCGGTGTTGGAAACAGCTATTGCATCTAACAGAGCCAATTTAGATGCCTTATCTTACGCAGATCACCTTACTAATGCGTTATCACTGCGCCTTCAAGGGGAAGAGTTTCAGGATATACAATCCTCTTTAAGACTTCTTTCAAGGGCAGTAGCTTATTCCACGTGTAACTCCACCCTTTCAGTGGCAAATCTGGAGTTGGTTAGACGTGACGCAGCCCTAGCTACATCCACACTAGTGGATTCTAAGGTGAAGAACTCTCTTAGAGTCGCTTCGGTCTCAGGAGAACTTCTCTTTGACGGCAAGCTTTCCGCTATTTATGATAAAATTAAAAAGAAAGCTAATGATTCTCTGTTGTTCAGATCGGCTCCTAAGAAGTCGGATACAGCAGACACGAATAAGACAGACACTTCTGGGTCTAATGCGTCCAAGAGAGGTTCCTATAGAGGTTCCGGTGCGTCCTCTTGGTCTTATTCGAGAGACCGTCAGGATAGCGACTCTCGTTCGGGACGTCCTTCAGGCCGGGACAATCGGTCGGAAGCCCCGAGGTCGACGAGGCGAGGTGCGGGTCGTGGAAGACGTGGTTTCTCCTACCGCAGGCTTCGCAGGTCCAGGAGGTGATGGCTTAAACCTCTATCGCGTTCCGGTTGGCAGAAGGTTGTCGAGTTTTTCACAAGAGTGGGCGTCGATTACAGACGACCCTTGGGTGAGAGGAGTGACTTCGGAAGGTCTGAAGATATCATTCAAACGAAAGCCTCCATTAACTCGAAGTCCAAAGTGGACTCATCTTCCGTCAAATCCACAGAAAAGAGACGCTCTGTTATCAGGGGTGCAGTCTCTTTTAATGAAGAACGCGGTAGAGGTCGTAGAAAACCAGGAATCTCTGGGATTCTACAGCCATCTGTTTCTGGTTCCGAAACCAGACGGCTCGTTCCGTCCAGTCATAGATTTGAGCTGGATAAACAAGCTGATCGTCGCTTCGAAGTTTTATATGGAGACGATTCGATCGGTCAGACCGAGTATTCGGGTGAACGATTATGCAACGAGCATAGATCTCAAAGATGCGTACTTTCACGTCATGGTACATCCGACATTCCGAAAGTATCTACGCTTCGCAGTCCTTGGAGTGGTGTATCAATTCCGGGCGATGTGCTTCGGATTGAATCTAGCACCCTGGGCTTTCACTCGGGTAATGAACTCGGTAATGATCTACTTCCGAGCTCATTCGTCTGCGGTAACGTCGGCCTACCTGGACGACATTCTTCAGAGGTACGGCAACGAGTTAACGCTTCAGAATGATGTTCAGAATCTTCTTCTATTGCTCCGACGTCTCGGTTTTATAGTAAACGAGGAGAAGTCGGATCTGGTGCCGTCCAAGTCATTCACTCATCTGGGAATGAGCTTCGAGACGCACAACAATCTCGTTCGTCTGCCGTTAACCAGAGCGAAATTAGTCAGTTGTTACGCTCGCTATTGTCTGCACGCAGACAAAGTCACGGCGAGAGAATTTATGAGACTGATAGGTCTGTGCGGAGCCGCCGCGGATCTCATTCTGATGGGGCGGTTACGCACACGTCCTCTTCAAATTTTCCTGACTCGGAATTGGAGTGTGAAAATTCATTCGCTCGATGTAGACGTTCTCTTGTCAGATCAAGTGAAACAAGAGATTCAGACTTGGGCAAACATTCAGTGGTTAACTCAAGGAGTTCCGCTGCAGTTGCCGGATCCGAGTTTTACCGTTATGACGGATGCCAGTCAAACAGGTTGGGGTGCATCATTAATCCCAACGGATTCGAGATGCCAGGGTCTTTGGGATCCGCAATTCCTGTGCAAGCACATAAACATCAAGGAAATGATGTCAATTTGGCTTGCGTTACGTCACTGGATGGACATTATTCACAATGCTGATGTCCAAATCCTATCCGACAATACGACAGTAGTGGCGTATATACGGAATCAGGGAGGCACTCATTCAGTTCCGTTGTTCAATCTAACGGAAAGAATCCTTCTGTTTGCGTTAGAACATCACGTTCTTCTTTCGGTCCGTCACATACCGGGTCGTCTGAATGTGCTAGCAGACTCCCTTTCACAAAAGGGTCGTTTGTTGCCGTCGGAGTGGACTCTCAACAAACAAGTATTCAATCAGATTTGCTACCAATGGGAACGGCCAATGATAGACTTATTTGCGACACATCTCAACAATCAGTTGCAGACGTATGTGTCTCCGTGTCCGGATCCAAGAGCATTTGCAGTAGACGCTCTGTCGATCCCTTGGGACGGAATGATAGGATATGCGTATCCTCCAGCGCCGTTAATTCAACAAGTATTGCTAAAGATAAAACAATCTCAATGCAAGATTCTGTTGGTAGCATCTCTGTCGCCACAGAGACCGTGGATAAATCTACTCAGGTGTCTGTTGTGGGACCTACCGCGGAAGCTTCCTCCACGAGAGGATCTTCTTTTGCAGGGGAAATCGCGCCAACTCCATCACAACCCGCAAGGTCTCAACCTTCACGTTTTTCTGTTGTGCGGTCCTTCTTGCATGGCAAGCACTTTACAGGACGAGCAGTGGACGCAATTTCTAACTGTAGGAGGACCTCCTCTTTGCTAAACTATGCGGCTAAGTGGAAGGTTTTTCGTCGTTGGTGTAGGGATCATTCTGTAGATATATTTGATCCCTCTATACCAGACATTGCAAACTTTCTAGTATACTTGTTTGACGAAATCAAACTGCAGCCTGTTACTATAAAGGGTTATAGATCTATGTTATCTGATACCTATGCACATCATGATAGTTTACAAATTGGATCTAATGTCTCTTTATCGAAGTTGGTTAGAAACTTTTCGATAAATAGACCCAGAACTCTTAGATTAATTCCTAAGTGGAATTTAGCTTGGGTTCTCCTTAAATTGAAGGAAAAGCCATTTGAACCTCTTGGGACAGTAGATTTCAAATTCTTATCTTATAAGACAGCTTTTCTCTTAGCTTTCTCTTCTGCCAGAAGAGTCAGTGAGCTTCATGCACTATCGGTGGATGATTCTCATTATCGTAGTGTTGGGAACACTATCACCTTCACTACTAATGTGGGTTTTTTTTTTATCAGGCTCCTAATTAATATCCGGAACCTATTGTTATTAAGGCTCTTCCGTCTTCAGACGGGCGTAGGCCTTTACTCTGTCCTGTTAGAGCACTACGTATCTATAAACAGAGATCTCAGTTTATCAGGAAGGGACGGAAACGTTTCTTTCTGTCTTTGATGCCTAATAGAAAGGACATTTCAGTCCATTCTATTGCTAGATGGATTCAGTTAACTATCCGTACTGCTTATGAAGATTGATCTTCTTCTCAGCAGTCTGTGCTTAAGATTTCTGCTCATGAAGTAAGAGCTCTTTCTACTTCCTGGGCTTATGCTAATAGTGTTGCTATTACAGATTTAATGAAGGCTGCTTATTGGTCTCAGCCATCCACATTTACGAATTTTTATCTCAGAAATATTGAGTCCATTTCTGGAGACCTGCATTGTTTAGGTCCGTTATCTGTTGCTCAGAATGTTGTCCACTAAACAGTTGCAACTATAGTTATGCAGGCTTTCTGTTCCGGCAGTGACTCCGTCCGGCTGCCCTCTTCGCTCTGGGCTATTTGACCCAGGGCAAGGGGAAGGGGGGGGGGGGGGGCGGGTGTTCCCTTAGGTCACCTGCTTTATAGTGAAAAGCAAGGGAATGCCTCCTCTAAGTCAGTATTTCTGAGTCGCTTCTGGGATGGTTTTAAAGTGTAATATTAATGTTTAAATTCATTCATGTCTTATTTTTAAAGTGTAGCTCGGTGTGAAGCATTTGTATATGTCAAGTGTCAAACGGGCTTTAATATACAATACTCGGATACTTTTAAATGACTATAAAGAGTCTCAATTCTCTGGACTACTTTATCTATTGGCTTGCTTTAAAAATAATTAGTATAAGGGTTATACTGGATGTTAATAGAGAACATGAATGTTATTGTGCTCAATTATTAAGGGTAGTGTGTCTTTCTAATTTAATATTAAATAAGAAAGATACATGTAAAGCCTAATACTCCTTTTCTCCTTAAGGGGTTACCTCTTTACTATATAGTTGAGCTTATTGGATTTTCCTCTATGTCCTAGGCCCTCCAGCCTGTTTACTATTCAGCTAAGTCTGGGTCATTGGTACAGTATAAAAATGTTAAAAAATTTATAGTAATTTATATATTTTTTATACTTACCAATGACCCAGATGGGGATGGCCCTCCCTGGAGTTGGGAACTCTTGCCTCCCCGCTGAGTACATAGCGCTGACCAGGCACTGCCAGTAAGAATGATAATTGGCGCCAATTTCGGGATGACTGCGTCACTGCGCATGCGCAGTAGAGGCGTAGTATGGAGGTCCTTTAGGACATGATTTCTTTTTGTTTTGGATGCAAATTTTGGGGATTGGGGGCAAATTTTGTGTTTGGCCCTGGTTTTGTTAGAGTTAGCACCAGCTAAGTCTAGGTCATTGGTAAGTATAAAAAATATATAAATTATTATAAATTTTTTAACTTTTCCCTTCTGGAACAGCATAAGGTGGCAGTAGATTTTATCCGTCAACACCTTCCAGAGGTGGTTCCATCGGACCAGAGAGCTGCGATACCAGATAAGAGACTGATAGCGTCACTGGATACAGACTTTTTTTGGCCGGGCTAAGGATGATGCTCCTGAGTTTCCGGTCCAGTCCAGCAATGTCTCACGGACGTTTAAATTGCTGAATGACGCTATTTTTAGGTTAGCCTCTAAGACAGGCAGAACCAGTTTCTTATTGCAACATGCTCTACATCTGCCGTTCATCAACAGTAGGAATAAATTTGGAACGGCAGGAAAGGGAGTTCCGAGAGTTCCTCTGCATTTAGACGACCAGGCCGAAGACTTGGAATTGTCTTTGCCGGCGTCTATGTCAGTTCTCTCCAGTACGTTGGAGACGACAATCTCGTCTTACAGAGCCAGTTTAGACACTTTATCATACGCAGATCACCTTACCAGAGCGTTAGCGCAATGTCTCGATGGTAAAGAATTCCAGGATGTTCAAACTTCCTTGAGAGTTCTTTCTGGGGCAATCGCATTTTCCACATATAACTCCACCCTTTCAGTGGCAAATTTGGAGTTAGTCAGACGTGATGCTGCCCTGGCTTCATCCACTAGGGTGGATTCTAAGGTGAAAAACTCTCTTTGAGTCGCTCCGGCTTCAGGAGAATTTCTCTTTGATGGTAAGCTTTCATTAATCTATGATCAAATTACCAAGAAAGCTTCAGATTGTCTGCTCTTTAAGTCTGTTTCTAAGAAGCATTACTCAGCAGGGAGGAGTAAGTCAGGAGCTTCTGGAGCGAGTACGTCCAAGGGAAGCTCCTATAGAGGATCTAAAAAATCCTCTAGCTCTTACTCCAGAGACCGTCAGAGTAGCGACTCAGGTAGGGGACGTAATCTGGCTGAGACAACTGGTCAGATGCCCCAAGGTCGACTGGTCAAGGTGCTGGATGTGGAGGACGTAGTTTCTCCTCCCGCAAGGTGGAGGTCAGAACCTCTATTACGCTCCAGTGAACGGAAGGCTGTCGAGATTTTTAACCAACTTCTAACTGTACTTCAGGGAAAAACCTCCGTCAACACAAAGTCCACGTTTTCCTCCGCTTCCGTCCAACCTTCAGAAGAGAGATTCGCTTCTGTCAGTCGTGCAATCTCTTCTGGAGAAGAACGCATTAGAGGTCATAGAAAACCAGGAATCTTCCGGTTTTTACAGACACCTGTTCCTGGTACCAAATCCAGATGGCTCGTTCCGTCCAGTTATAGATCTAAGCTGGATAAACAAGCTGATCGTGGCTCCGAAGTTTTATATGGAGACCATTTGATCGGTGAGAGCGACCATTCGAGTGAACGTTTATGCTACGAACATAGATATCAAGGAAGCGTACTTTCACATCATGGTACATCCGACGTTCAGAAAGTACCTTCGCTTTGCCATCCTAGGAGTCATTTATCAGTTCCAAGCAATGTGCTTCGGACTGAATCTAGCGCCCTGGGCTTTCACTCGAATAATGAACTCAGTAATGACTCATTTCCAAGCTCATTCGTCTGCGGTAACGTCAGCCTACTTGGACGACATTCTTCAGAGATACGGTGACAGATTAACTCTTCAGAACGATGTTCAGAGGCTGCTTCAATTGCTCCGATGTCTTGGTTTCATAGTAAATGAAAAGAGCCGTGACCTTGTTCCGTCTAAGTCATTCATTCACTTGGGAAAGAGCTTCGAGATGCACAACAATCGGGTTCATCTTCCGCTACCCAGAGCGAAATTAGTCAGTTGTTATGCTCGCTTTTGTCTACACTCAGATGTAGTAACAGCGAGAGAATTCTTGCGATAGATAGGTTTGTGCGGAGCCGCCATGGACCTTATTCCGATGGGGCGCTTATGCACTCGTCCACTCCAGATATTTTTCATTCAGAATTGGAGTGTGAAGATTCATTCGCTCGAAACAAACATTGTCTTGTCGAAACAAGTAAAACAAAAGATTCAGACTTGGGCAGATATGCAGTGGTTGACTCAGGGAGTTGCACTGCAACTGCCGGATCCACTTTTTACGATTATGATGGATGCGAGTCAAACAGGTTGGGGCGTGACATAGAGCCCAACAGATTCGAGGTGTCAGGGTCTTTGGGATCTGCAGTTCCTGAACAAGCACATAAACATCAAAGAGATGATGTCAATTTGGCTTGCGCTACTTCATTGGATGAACATAATTCAGAATTCACATGTTCCAATACTGTCCGACAATTCGACAGTAGTAGCGTACATTTGGAACCAGGGAGGCACTCATTCCATTCCGTTATTCAACTTAATGGAGAGAATCCTTCTGTTTGTCCTAAAGAATCATATTACAAGGTCACATGTTGCCGTCAGAATGGACTCTCAACAAGCGAGTATTCTATCAGATCTGCTACCAATGGGATCGTCCAATGATAGACTTGTTTGTGACGCATCTCAACAATCAGTTGCAGACGTATGTGTCGCCATGCCCAGATCCTCGAGCGTTCACAGTAGACGCTCTCTCGATCTCCTGGGATGGAATGATAGGATACACGTATCCTCCAGCTCCGTTGATTCAACAGATATTGCTAAAAATCAAGCAATCTCACTGCAAGATTCTGTTGGTAGCATCTCTGTCACCCCAGAGGCCATGGATAAATCTACTCAGGTGTCTGTTATGGGACATTCCTCGGAAGCTTCCTCCATGGGAGTACCTTCATTCACAGGGGAAATCACGCACACTGCATCACAACTCGCAAGGTCTCAACCTTCACATATTTCCATTGTGCAGTCCTTCTTGCACGGCAAGCAATTTACAGGACGAGCAGTGAACGCAATTTCTAATTGTAGGAGGACCTCCTCTTTGCTAAATTATGCAGCAAAGTGGAAGGTTTTCTCTTGTTGGTGTAGGGATCATTCAATTGATATCTATGATCCCTCCATTCCAGACATTGCTAATTTTTTGGTCTTCTTGTTTGACGAGATCAAACTGCAGCCAGTAACTATTAAGGGTTATAGGTCTATGCTATTGGATACTTATGCTCATCATGATAGCTTACAAATTGGATCTAATGTCTCTTTATCAAAGTTAGTTAAAAACTTTTCGATAAATAGACCTAGAACCCTTAGATTAAATCCTAAGTGGAATTTAGCTTGGGTTCTTCTGAAGCTCAAAGAAGCGCCATTTGAACCTCTTGGCACGGTAGACTTCAAATACTTATCTTATAAGACAGCTTTTCTCTTAGCCTTCACTTCCGCTAGAAGAGTTAGCGAGCTTCATGCTCTATCTGTTGATGATTCTCACTATCGTAGTGTTGGTAATACTATTACTTTAACTACCAATGTGGGAGTTTTGGCTAAGAATCAGGCTCCTAATAAGTACCCGGAGCCAATTATTATTAGGCCTTTTCCAGCCTCAGATGGCCATAGGACGTTGCTCTGTCCAGTTAGAGCTATGCGTATTTACAAACACAGATCTGAGTTTATCAGAAAGGGATGAAAACATTTCTTTCTGTCTCTGCTTCCTAATAGAAGGGACATCACGGTCCATTCTAGTTCTAGGTGGATTCAGTTGACTATTTGTACTGCTTATAAAAGATTATTTTCAACTCAGCAGTCTGTGCTTAAGATTTCAGCGCATGAAGTTAGAGCACTGTCTAATTCTTGGGCTTATGCTAATAGTATTGCTATTTCGGATCTGATGAAGGCTGCATACTGGTCTCAACCTTCTACGTTCACAAATTTTTACCTCAGAAATATTGAGTCTATTTTTGGCGACCTTAGATGTTTAGGTCCGTTATCTGTTGCTCAGAATGCCGTCCACTAAACAGTTGCAACTATAGTTATGTTGGCTTTCTTTTCCAGCAGTGACTCTGTCCTTCTGCCCTCTTCATTCTGGGGTGATTGACCCAGAGCAAGGGGAGGGGGGGGGGGGGGGGGTGGTGTTCCCTTATATCACTGGCTTTATAGTGAAAAGCAAGGGAATACCTCCTCGTGAGTCAGTAATTCAGAGTCAGTGCTGGGATGGTTTTAAAGTGTAAAGGTAATGTCTATCTCATTTATGTAATATTTTTAAAGTGTAGCTCGCTGTAAAGCATTTGTATATGTCATGTGTCATACGAGCATTAATATACAATCATCGGACACTTTTAAATGAGTATAAAGAGTCTTATTCTCTGGACTATCTTTATTTATTGGCTTTCCTTTAAGAAATTAGTATAATGAGTTATACTGGATGTTAATAGAGATCATTGATGTTATTGTGCTCAATTACGGATTGGTAATGTGTCTTATTTTGTAAAAACAAGAAAGATATATGTAAATCCTGTTTCTCTGTAATTCTGTATATGTAATTGAGCCTTTGGATTTTCCTTTATGTCCTAGGCCCTCCAGTCTTTTTTCTATTCAGCTAAGTCTGGGTCATTGGTACAGTATAAAAATGTGAAAAAATTTATAGTAATTTATATATTTTTTATACTTACCAATGACCCAGACGGGGATGGCCCTCCCATGAGTTGGGAACTCATACCTCCCCTCTGATCATATAGCATTTACCAGGCACTGGTTGTAAGAATGAGGATTTGGCACTAATTTCGGTACTTCCTTGACACTGCGCATGCGCAGTAGGCAAAAGTATGAAGGACCATATAGGACATTGGATTATTTTTATTTGAATGCAAATTTTGGAGATTGGGGGGGCAAAATTTGTGTTTGGCCCTGAATAATTTAGAGTTAGCACCAGCTAAGACTGGGTCATAGGTAAGTATAAAAAATATATAAATTACTATAAACTGTTTCACGTTTTTAAGATAAAAAATGAAAAAAAATGGAATGTCATTTTTTGTGAATAGCTTTGGCCTGTTTTGGTTTTTTTGTTTGGATAAGGTGGTAATGAGATTTTTCAAAATACAAATGGTAGGGTAATAAATGTATATTGTTGTACTAAAGTATATAGATGAAGACTGATTAGACAAGCAATGACAATATGGTATTTTGATACAAATTGAAAACGTTTATTAGACAAGGTTATAATATTGGTGCACCAGTGTTTAGAGAACACATGAGTCTGAAGGGATTTGTATACTAAAGAAAAGCATAACAGTGATGAACTGTCTATGTACCAAAAGCATCTTAATAAGATTTGAACTCTTTGGGGGTTAACTCTTTGTACATTTTTATTTATCGTTCTACTTTTCAGAAAGGAATGTATGATGAAATATCAAGTGGAATCAGGAATGCTAAAGTTTTTGTTACTTGTGTTTCAGATCAGGTAAGTAGAGCTGAAATAGGGGGTTTTCTTGATCGATTAATCTTGTGGATTAACTTGGTTAACCAATTAATCAGTTGTTCAAATAGATATTTGAATAACTGCTATACCATTGATGATTTACAGCATGAACCCTTTACCCAACGTAACAAACAAAACCGACTAAGCCTAAAAACAAAAATCTCCATTCACATTTATTATGTTTTCAGTTTTTGTCTCAAAAACATAGCTTATAACCCCTCGTTGGAATGAGCTCATTCCAATGAGGGGTCATAAGCTATGTTTTTGAGACAAAAATTGAACATTTTTTCGTAATTCATAAATATATTTTACAAGTATCCTCTGCAATGCGTAAAGGGCTTAGAATGACCGTTTCCAGCTACTGATACAGCATGATGATCATGCAAGTAAACAAGTATGTCAGCAAGTAACTTGCATGCTTTAATCTGTCTCATATAATTGATGTGAGTCAGTGTGACAATGTTTGCCAGTTTTGGAGCAAGTTTGTTCCTTTGTTAACCCATATAATATAGTAGTTCAAAAGTAATGGTTAATTGATCAATTAGTTTTTGGATCGATCAAGATGTTGATCATTGATTAACCGATTTATCAGTTAACCGTTTCAGCTCTGCAAGGAACAAAGTAAACTGTAGTACAAATTTTGAACTCATCTGGATGAAGTCCTAATATGAACTATAATTACTGCCCCTCCTTCACCGGCAATTATTTGTAATCTCTTGCTTGTCATTCAGTTTTCTATGTCATTATGGGAAAGGTGTTTGTTTATCTACAAAACCTCTGGGCCACTTTTAGCTCCCCTGAAAGGGGAGCTTAACTGATTGCTCCATTATTGTCCATTGTCTGTTGGTTTTGACTTTGAATGTTATTTCTCAAAAAACACTAGGCTGATTTCCACAAAACTGCTCTACATGTTCTTTATGACGAACAATTGCAGGTTTATTCATTTCATGTTGCCTCTCCTTTGATGCTGATCAGCATGGGGGAGGGGTAAGACTTTTATAAATAAAAAACTTGTATCTCAAGAAATCTTTTTGGAATGTCCAAAAGCCTGTCTCACTCAACCAATTAATACAAAATTCCATAGATTTGGTACGACATGCAGATGTGAGCAATTGAGTTTCATTGGTGATGCTCAAAAACATGATCTCTGCTGTGAAGTCCTTCAATAACAATTCCTTTGGAATACTTTACAGTCTAAATCCTTTATGTGATCAATATGAATTTTCATTTGCAGGTTTAGTGTGATCTCTTGTGAACTCTTGAGATTCAATGCCATCTTCAATTTGGCTGTTGAATTTTTTGGTACATTCTCTATTCCACATCCCTAAACAGATGATTTCGTAATTCTTATCCTTGTTTTGGATGAGATCTCGATGTGAGTTATCAGGTTACTCTTGTGTTCTAAGAAAAATAGGCACTGTCGTGTCCATCTGAGATTTTGCCCACTATGTAATGGTAACATCATTGGCACATCATACAGCTTGTGTTTCTAATTTGATCAATGTGAACTTTCAAATGCATTAGCAGGGCAATGGTCTTTGAACAACTTCATCGCTGGAATGTTCATACAGAAAACTGTCTCACTTGTGGCCATCTTTTTGGGGGAGGGGGTTAAATAAACTAAGATCACCAACAAAATTTGTCTCAGAAGTTTTCAGTGTTCTGAAGCCTTACAATTGCCAACCATGTTTTAAAGAATATATAGAGGATATCTACGCTGTTTTAGTGAAGCGCTCGTGAAAAATAAAACTTTCAGGTCCACATTCATGAGATAATTCCCGATATTCACTACAAGCCCCACTGAAAAATAAAACTTTCAGACCCACACTCATGAGATAATTCCCGATATTCACTAAACAGCGTAGATTTTCTTTTTATTATATGCTACATGACATTTTACTGGGCAGTATTGAGACCAATTAGCATATAATAAACTAATAAACTTTGATATCTGCAAAAAATGAATATGTTCAGGATGTGTATACTTTTCACAGAAATACAAATTAATATTTACAACATATTTTAGTTACAGACAAAAAACAAGTGCCAGCATTGGAAAGATGATACCATGTTATTAATTTTTGTGTTAAGTAATAACCTTGATATTTGATGAAGTGAAAGCTCTTATGCAGTCACAGCATAACATCTTTCATTTCATCAAACATAACTGATGGGAAGAGTTACTGTGTTGGTTGATTTGACACTATCTTGAAGGATGCAAATTGAGTTATGATGTTTTTCACTGATGTTTCAGTAATACAATGGTATAGAGATCCAAGCCTGAATATAAGCAGACTGTCATCTGCAACATGAGGTTCCCAGAGGGTGAATTTGGTTATGCTACCCTGCACAGCAGGGTAGCATAACAATATTTACCCTCTGTGAACCTCAGTCTGAATCAAGGTATCAAGCTAAAACCGAAAGTTGTACCTAAAGGATAAATTGGCCCACTGATTGGGATAGCATCAGCAAATTCACCCTCTGGGGACCTCATTTTGCAAATATTCAGGCTTGCAGAGATCAGTTGTTCAGGGTAATATGTAGATGTGAACTATTGGGTTTTATTGTCAAAGCTTAAAATCATTGCTGGTGTTGGATTTTGCTGTTAAATCTTTTGGCACAGGTAACTGCCAGTATTTCTCAACCAGTGATATTCCAAGTGCTTGTTTAGATTGTGTTGTTGAGTTTCATTGTGTTTTGAGGAAATTAGGTTGCACCTGTTACCATCTTGAATAATAACAATTGCTTATTAGTGAAGGTGTTTATCAAAAAAAAAATGGGCCAACCTATGTGGGTTGAAAAAAAATTCCATTTTTATTTCAGTATGTGCAATCTGATAACTGCATGATGGAGTTCCGATTTGGTTATGTTGAATTGGGGCGCCCAACCATTGTAGCAGTCGTTGGAAAAGGAAGCAAGTGGCGAGAATCAGAAGTGAGTATATCATTTGTCAGGATCACTTCACAATTTTTTACTGATGTAGTCTGTCAAGGTTGACAGCTAATCAGTAAACAATTCATTGAGATTACTCATTGCTTGCAAAATAGTATCCTCAAAGAGATTTCTATTAAATTACCAGTGTGCTAGGGGTTAAAATTTTCCCTCCCGGAAATCATTAAATTGTTTCAACAACTGTTTTTCACATTTCATACTTTCATCACATTTATTACTTATCAAAGCTTAAAAAGAATTAGATTTAATCAGTGAAGATGTTTAACCCTTAAAGGCCTAATTCCGATTTTGACAACATTTTACTGCAAAAGAACAGGTGCTCCAATGGGCAGCCTCAGGATAAACTCATAGGTTACATTCTTAGAACATTGGCAGTTGTTTTAGGAAAGTCTTATATAGTCGGCCTAGATTTACCGAAAAACAACTGCACAAGACATAGCAAAAATGTTTTAAAATTTTACCCCATAACTGGTAAAGTGCTTGATGCTCATATTTGGGCTTCATTCTGAAATACAGGTACTACAATATAAGGGATTCATATTTTGTGGATGTACTTCATATTATCTTTGAAATGAAATTATTTAGTCTGTTAGCATTTGCCTTGTTACATTTTATGGGGTAGTGCCTTGGCGCACTCTCTCATAAATTGTACCAAAGCAAATACATGACAACAAATATGATGACCAAACATAATTTAGCAATCTACCAGTTAAGGGTTAAGTAGAACAAATATCTTGGCTGAAGTAACAAAACTTTTGACCAGTTAAAAATAAAGCTGAGGAAAAAAGGAAAATGATGAAGCAGAACCTCTTCGATAAGGGAGGTGCCTGAGAAACAAGATTTTTCTTTTTGAACTCTTAATCGACAGAGTATTTTTTAAAATATATTTCATCAAATATAGTTATGGCATCTGTTAACTGGTAGAGAGCTGGAAGCCCATATTTGGAGTGGATGTGTTTTGTATTTTATCTTTGAAGTGATATTATTTAGTCTGTAAGGGTTTGCCTTGTAACAATTTATGGGAGAGTGCCCATATGGGCACTCTTCCATAAATTGTAACAAGGTAAAGACAGGGGTACAAGATTTGATGGCCAAAAATGATTTAGCACTATACCAGTTAAGCAACCTTGAACAAATTTGATGAAAAACTCATCAAAATCTAACTTGAGAAATCATTGGTCAAATAGACCATTCAATTTACAGGTGGGAAATTTGGTTAAAAGTGACCAAGTTATAATTATTTCAGTGGCAAAAGATTTTGGGTCCTGGCAGGAATATCTGCCGGCAACAGGCAAGGGGTTAATAGTCTAAGACTGATCATATAATATTAGAATGCAGCTTACAAATATGGTTCATCAGAATCATGTGCAAGTGATAAAAAGTTTTATTTCTTCTATTTCATGCTTTCTACTCCTTTAGATGTCTTGATTCTTTCAGATTAAGTTTTTGCTACAGATGAAGGAGACAACTGAACTGTCATTGCAAGAGAAGAATACGGCACAATTAGAACTTTTACTACAGGCTGTGAAGAAGGCTATACCTGCAAATTCTGATAAACTTTTGAAAGAGGACGAATTGAAACGACAGTCAAAACTTGTCGCTGAGTCAATTAAATTATCTAAAACATCATTATGTTATCAGGTAACTAAAGTGGGGTCAGTCCATTTTGCTAACAAGTTATTAAACAAGAGGTGATTAACTGTTTGAGGGCTAAATTATTTTTGGTGGTAGGAATTTGTTATTCAAAATTTGTTTTATTACAAATTATTGGAGAGTGCCAACAGGCACTCTCCAATAATTTGCAATAAAACAAATTTACCGTATATAAACAAAATATTACTTGCGTTTCACTGAATATGAAACATGAGCAAAGAAAACATAGGCTTTTGCTCTGGTACCCTTATTTTTTTGAAAGCCCTGATATGGCTTCTAGCACTCAACCAGTTAATGGATTATGAAGCATTTTTCATCAGTCAGCATTTTGATAACTTTATCTCCATTATAACAGTAAATTTTCGGTTTGAGAACCATTGAGGTTTTACATAACACAGGATTCTAGCCCAGCCTTTGAAACTCTTAATTATTAACTGTTTGAGTGCTAGAAGCCTCTAATTATCAGCTGGGCTCAATTAGATAGTAATGAATGCCACTTTTGTCACTTTACACTGCATGCATTAGCTGCATGTTTTCTAAGCAGAGGGAGAAAATTGTTTGTATAAATTTGGGTTTTTTTTACAATGTATTGCACAGTGCCAAAAGACATTCTCCAGTAAATTGTAACAAAACAGCTATTTAAAAACCGCATCGTTCCAATCTAGGCTCTACTTGCTGGTATCATTGTATAATTGAAAAAGATACAGGCACTTACTGACAATGACAGTAGTGCTATTAATGAATAAATAATTGTTTCTCAAGCAATTTTCCAAATAGTTTGATGGGGGGAGGTTTATATTTTTATACTGTACCAATGACCCAGACTTAGCTGGTGCTAACTCCACAAAAACCAGGGCCAAACACAAATTTTGCCCCCCAATCCCCAAAATTTGCATCCAAAACAAAAAGAAATCATGTCCTAAAGGACCTCCATAGTACGACTCTACTGCGCATGCGCAGTGACGCAGTCGTCCCGAAATTGGCGCCAAATATCATTCTCTGTTTGGTCCTTCATCAGTCAACATCTCATTGATCTTTGTGCTTGTAAATCTCAGTTTAAAGGATGCCAGACACGTAATTTTTGGAGAAAATGTGATTCTAAGGAGGATAGAAGGAGGAGAGGAAAAAAGAAGTGGCAAAAAATAATCAGGGCTGTACTTAAAATTTTTTGTTGAAATTATGTTAAGTTGCCTATTTTCGAGGCATGGGCCTCTTGTTGTCATTCTTGCTAATTGTTGCACTGCTTATTCAGTGTTTCCTCTCCCCTAGCCTTCTAAAGTCCCCCCTTGCAATTCTCCCATGCTTTTGGCATATTTTTGAGAAGTTTCATTTCTAAAATTCCCTGGGAGAGTTGCTTGGTTACAGAATGTTTTCTGTTATTTTCCCCATAGTTACGTTTTCACCCATGGGTGTATAACGTTTGTGTTCTGCATCTTCCATCTGATGTTCTGCAGATTCTCCCCTGGGAGTCTCTGTTTTGCATCAGATAGAGTGTAATTGATGACTGATTCCGGGCCAGTTTTTTCAGTGCCTGGAGTCATGTTTTCTACTGTGTTTACACTGTTTGTTTTCATTGGCAACAGCCTTTTTTGAGGGGGGCTGTTTGCCTTTGTGGTAGTTTTTCTCATTATAAGATACATTTATATTATCCGAAAGTGTCTCATTAATTATTTTATATAATTTTAAAATTTTTGACCACACTTTGCCATCGGATCCATCGGGGCTCAACGTTACTTTTCCGCAACTTGGGCTTCTCTGAAAAAATATTTTTTCAAAATTATTTTGTTTTGCAATTGTTTTTTCATTTATTAATGGATCATGTTATTATGTATCTTTGTGTCAGGGTTTTTTGCGAGTAACTAGGACTTATTGTTGTTCTTTCACAATGAAGGGACTTTGTTCAAATTGTAATAGGAAGAAATCTTCCTCTGACTTTCATGATCTTTGTATTAATTGTAGTCAGTGTTCTCGCATTAATCCCTGTCCTATATGTGAACATTGGGATGAGAAACATTGGAAACGTGTGTCACGATATGTTGTTTCTGGAGAAAGAGCGATGCCGGCTCTTTCTCCACAAGGTCACTCTACTCTCTCAGTTTCTATTTCAGAGGAACCAGAACAGGGTGATGTTTTCATGTTATCTTCTTCAAGTGTGCGTCCGTCGTCACAAATAAATACAGAGCTAGCGGCAAAAGTGCTCATGGAGATTAGACAAATGTCGTCCGCTAGCTCGCCCGGTGTAGCGTCCATTCACCGAATGGTTCGGCAGCCGGGTTCATCCGATGCGGTCCAAGAGGAAATTTTGGGTGATGCGAGCACTATAAAAATAATAGATGCACACCCAGTGACGGCGGATAGTGAACGAGAACGGAGGAAGCCTTTTAGTCCGGTTCCTAGCTCGTCCAGGTCCAGCCGGGCCGCGAGCGAGAGAGGCCCCTCTCTCGTACAACAACATCTGGGACCAGATGTTGTGGTACAAAATGTGTCTTTAGCGGAGCATACGTCCGTCGCTCGGGACGCTCCATTGTATAAGCAGTCCGCAGAGACTGTTAAGGCTTCCTCTTCTTGTCGGCGCACACGACCGCACCTTGGCTGCGTGACCTCCGATATTTTGCCAGCTTCGCCGATGAAGGATTCTTCGGCGACCAGGTCACACCATCCGGCAGCCAGGGATTCGAGACCGATGGACTCCGGACGTTCGCATAGGAAAAGTATGCGGGAGCCATCTGATGCGGAGCTGCCCTCGGCGAAGCAGCGAAAGACCGCTCCTCCGCAGGTCTCGACGTCGGACATTCTAGTGCAGATAGCACAGCTTATCGCAGCATCCCAGCAGCCGACAGAAACGGTGTCGGATCGAGAATTATCCGACGGCGCTGGGTCGGTACGCTCCGCCGAAGCATCGGGGGCGGACGACCGGGAACATCGGGAGGTCCGACCGGATGGTGAAAGGGATACGGATGAATTGGAGCTATCCCTTTCGGAACAACATAAAGCTGCCGTGGACTTCATCCGGCACTTTCTTCCTCAAGTTGTTCCGTCGGGCCAGACTGCTGCGCTTCCGGGCAGGAGAATTATAGCGTCATTGGACTCTGATTTTTTTGAGCGGTTCAGGGACATCGCTCCCGAGTTTCCGTCGCAGTCCAATAATGTTGCAAGAACATTTGAATTATTGAACGACGCTATTTTTAAACTTGCTTCCAGGACGGGGAAAGCAGGTTTCTTGTCCGCAAATACTCTCAACCTGCCTTTCATTAATGCAAGGAATAAATTCGACACGGCAGGTCAGGGTATACCGAGAGTTCCTCTGCGTATGGACGACGAGGCGGAAGACTTAGAGCTATCATTACCGTCGTCAGCTTCTATTCCAACCGCAGTGTTGGAAACAGCTATTGCGTCTAACAGAGCCAATTTAGATGCCTTATCTTACGCAGATCACCTTACTAAGGCGTAATCACTGCGTCTTCAAGGGGAAGAGTTTCAGGATATACAATCCTCCTTAAGACTTCTTTCAAGGGCAGTAGCTTATTCCACGTGTAACTCCGCCCTTTCAGTGGCAAATCTGGAGTTGGTTAGACGTGACGCAGCCCTGGCTACATCCACACTAGTGGATTCTAAGGTGAAGAACTCTCTTAGAGTCGCTTCGGTCTCAGGAGATCTTCTCTTTGACGGCAAGCTTTCTGCTATTTATGATAATATTAAAAAGAAAGCTAGTGATTCTCTGTTGTTTAGATCCGCTCCTAAAGGTCGGATACAGCAGACACGAATAAGGCGGGCACTTCTGGGTCTTATGCGCCCAAGAGAGGTTCCTATAGAGGTTCCGGTGCGTCCTCTAGCTCTTATTCGAGAGACCGTCAGGATAGTGACTCTCGTTCGGGACGTCCTTCAGGCCGGGACAATCGGTCGGACGCCCCGAGGTCGACGAGGCGAGGTGCGGGTCGTGGAAGACGTGGTTTCTCCTACCGCAGGCCTCGCAGATCCAGGAGGTGATGGCTTAAACCTCTATCGCGTTCCGGTTGGCGGAAGGTTGTCGAGTTTTTCTCAAGAGTGGGCGTCGATTACGGACGACCCGTGGGTGAGAGGAGTGACTTCGGAAGGTCTAAAGATATCCTTCAAACGAAAGCCTCCATTAACTCGAAGTCCAAAGTGGACTCATCTTCCGTCAAATCCTCAGAAAAGAGACGCTCTGCTATCAGAGGTGCAGTCTCTGTTAATGAAGAACGCGGTAGAGGTCGTAGAAAACCAGGAATCGCTGGGATTCTACAGCCATCTGTTTCTGGTTCCGAAACCAGACGGCTCGTTCCGTCCAGTCATAGATTTGAGCTGGATAAACAAGCTGATCGTCGCTCCGAAGTTTTATATGGAGACGATTCGATCGGTCAGAGCGAGTATTCGGGTGAACGATTATGCAACGAGCATAGATCTCAAAGATGCGTACTTTCACGTCATGGTACATCCGACATTCCGAAACTATCTACGCTTCGCAGTCCTAGGAGTGGTGTATCAGTTCCGAGCCATGTGCTTCGGATTGAATCTAGCACCCTGGGCTTTCACTCGGGTAATGAACTCGGTAATGATCTACTTCCGAGCTCATTCGTCTGCGGTAACGTCGGCCTACCTGGACGACATTCTTCAGAGGTACGGCAACGAGTTAACGCTTCAGAACGATGTTCAGAATCTTCTTCTATTGCTCCGACGTCTCGGTTTCATAGTAAACGAGGAGAAGTCGGATCTGGTGCCGTCCAAGTCATTCACTCATCTGGGAATGAGCTTCGAGACGCACAACAATCTCGTTCGTCTGCCGTTAACCAGAGCGAAATTAGTCAGTTGTTACGCTCGCTATTGTCTGAATACAAAGTCACGGCGAGAGAATTTATGAGACTGATAGGTCTGTGCGGAGCCGCCGCGGATCTCATTCCGATGGGACGGCTACGCACACGGCCTCTTCAAATTTTCCTGACTCAGAATTGGAGTGTGAAAATTCATTCGCTCGATGTAGACGTTCTCTTGTCAGATCAAGTGAAACAAGAGATTCAGACTTGGGCAAACATTCAGTGGTTAACTCAAGGAGTTCCGCTGCAGTTGCCGGATCCGAGTTTTACCATTATGACGGATGCCAGTCAAACAGGTTGGGGTGCATTTTTAATCCCAACGGATTCGAGATGCCAGGGTCTTTGGGATCCGCAATTCCTGTGCAAGCACATAAACATCAAGGAAATGATGTCAATTTGGCTTGCGTTACGTCACTGGATGGACATTATTCACGATGCTCATGTCCAAATCCTATCCGACAATACGACAGTAGTGGCGTATATACGGAATCAGGGAGGCACTCATTCAGTTCCGTTGTTCAATCTAACGGGAAGAATCCTTCTGTTTGCGTTGGAACATCACGTTCTTCTTTCGGTCCGTCACATACCGGGTCGTCTGAATGTGCTAGCAGACTCCCTTTCACGAAAGGGTCGCTTGTTGCCGTCGGAGTGGACTCTCAACAAACAAGTATTCAATCAGATTTGCTACCAATGGGAACGGCCAATGATAGACTTATTTGCGACACATCTCAACAATCAGTTGCAGACGTATGTGTCCCCGTGTCCGGATCCAAGAGCATTTGCAGTAGACGCTCTGTCGATCCCTTGGGACGGAATGATAGGATATGCGTATCCTCCAGCGCCGTTAATTCAACAAGTATTGCTAAAGATAAAACAATCTCAATGCAAGATTCTGTTGGTAGCATCTCTGTCGCCACAGAGACCGTGGATAAATCTACTCAGGTGTCTGTTGTGGGACCTACCGTGGAAGCTTCCTCCACGAGAGGATCTTCTTTGGCAGGGGAAATCGCGCCAACTCCATCACAACCCGCAAGGTCTCAACCTTCACGTTTTTCCATTGTGCGGTCCTTCTTGCATGGCAAGCACTTTACAGGACGAGCAGTGGACGCGATTTCTAACTGTAGGAGGACCTCCTCTTCGCTAAACTATGCGGCTAAGTGGAAGGTTTTCCGTCGTTGGTGTAGGGATCATTCTGTAGATATATTTGATCCCTCTATACCAGACATTGCTAACTTTCTAGTATACTTGTTTGACGAAATCAAACTGCAGCCTGTTACTATAAAGGGTTATAGATCTATGTTATCTGATACCTATGCACATCATGATAGTTTACAAATTGGATCTAATGTCTCTTTATCGAAATTGGTTAGAAACTTTTCGATAAATAGACCCAGAACTCTTAGATTAATTCCTAAGTGGAATTTAGCTTGGGTTCTCCTTAAATTGAAGGAAAAGCCATTTGAACCTCTTGGGACAGTAGATTTCAAATTCTTATCTTATAAGACAGCTTTTCTCTTAGCCTTCTCTTCTGCCAGAAGAGTCAGTGAGCTTCATGCACTATCGGTGGATCATTCTCATTATCGTAGTGTTGGGAACACTATCACCTTCACTACTAATGTCGGTTTTTTAGCTAAGAATCAGGCTCCTAATAAATATCCGGAACCTATTGTTATTAAGGCTCTTCCGTCTTCAGACGGGCGTAGGCCTTTACTCTGTCCTGTTAGAGCACTACGTATCTATAAACAGAGATCTCAGTTCATCAGAAAGGGACGGAAACGTTTCTTTTTGTCTTTGATGCCTAATAGAAAGGACATTTCAGTCCATTCTATTGCTAGATGGATTCAGTTAACTATCCGTACTGCGTATGAAGATTTATCTTCTTCTCAGCAGTCTGTGCTTAAGATTTCTGCTCATGAAGTAAGAGCTCTTTCTACTTCCTGGGCTTATGCTAATAGTGTTGCTATTACAGATTTAATGAAGGCTACTTATTGGTCTCAGCCTTCCACATTTACTAATTTTTATCTCAGAAATATTGAGTCCATTTCTGGAGACCTGCATTGTTTAGGTCCGTTATCTGTTGCTCAGAATGTCGTCCACTAAACAGTTGCAACTATAGTTATGCAGGCTTTCTGTTCCAGCAGTGACTCCGTCCGACTGCCCTCTTCGCTCTGGGCTATTTGACCCAGGGCAAGGGGAAGGGGGGGGGGGGGGGCGGGTGTTCCCTTAGGTCACCTGCTTTATAGTGAAAAGCAAGGGAATGCCTCCTCCAAGACAGTATTTCTGAGTCGCTTCCGGGATGGTTTTAAAGTGTAATATTAATGTTTAATTTCATTCATGTCTTATTTTTAAAGTGTAGCTCGGTGTGAAGCATTTGTATATGTCAAGTGTCAAACGGGCTTTAATATACAATACTCGGACACTTTTAAATGATTATAAAGAGTCTCAATTCTCTGGACTACTTTATTTATTGGCTTGCTTTAAAAATAATTAGTATAAGGGTTATACTGGATGTTAATAGAGAACATGAATGTTATTGTGCTCAATTATTAAGGGTAGTGTATCTTTCTAATTTAAATATTAAATAAGAAAGATACATGTAAAGCCTAATACTCCTTTTCTCCTTAAGGGGTTACCTCTTTATTTTATAATTGAGCTTATTGGATTTTCCTCTATGTCCTAGGCCCTCCAGCCTGTTTACTATTCAGCTAAGTCTGGGTCATTGGTACAGTATAAAAATGTTAAAAAATTTATAGTAATTTATATATTTTTTATACTTACCAATGACCCAGACGGGGATGGCCCTCCCTGAGTTGGGAACTCTTGCCTCCCCGCTGAGTACATAGCGCTGACCAGGCACTGCCAGTAAGAATGATATTTGGCGCCAATTTCGGGACGACTGCGTCACTGCGCATGCGCAGTAGAGTCGTACTATGGAGGTCCTTTAGGACATGATTTCTTTTTGTTTTGGATGCAAATTTTGGGGATTGGGGGGCAAAATTTGTGTTTGGCCCTGGTTTTTGTGGAGTTAGCACCAGCTAAGTCTGGGTCATTGGTAAGTATAAAAAATATATAAATTACTATAAATTTTTTAACTTTCTTTCTTTTTTTTGTCTATTTAATTCCTGAAAAACAGTTTGGAGTGTCTCAGAAATTTGAAATCTTGACTCTCCTGGAAACCATTTGTACATGGAGTTTCCATCATATTATTTACCACATCAAAATGTGAAAAGAATTGGCTTTAGTCAGTTTTGATTTTTGTCTTGATTTTCACTGGTTTAAATCCAAACTTGTGAAAAAATTGTTTCGTGCTGAATTTTATTCATCAGGCAGATTGGATTTTGGGTGGGGGGAGGGGTCACAAATTTTAATGATGAGGAAGGTTGTTCAGAATCAAGGTTCTTATTTTAATAGGCTAAATCAAAAACCGATAAAGAAAACTGACCAGGTATGAAAGATTTTGAATGGAGACGAATGTTAGAAAATTTATAGTAATTTATATATTTTTTATACTTACCAATGACCCAGACATAGCTGGTGCTAACTCTTAAAATATAGGGCCAAACACAAATTTTGCCCCCCAATCCCCAAAATTTGCATCTAAAACTAAAGAAAACATGTCCTGAAAGGCCCTCCACACTTCGCCCCTACTGCGCATGCGCAGTGTCAAGGACGTTCCGAAATTGGCGCCATTAATCATTCTAATAACCAGTGCCTGGTAAGTGCTATGTACTCAGCGGGGAGGCAAGAGTTCCCAACTCCTGGGAGGGCCATCCCCGTCTGGGTCATTGGTAAGTATAAAAAATATATAAATTACTATAAATTTTTTAACATTTTTATACTGTACCAATGACCCAGACATAGCTGAATAGTAAAAAGGCTGGAGGGCCAAGGACATAGAGCAAAATGGAATACGCTCAATAAAATAAAATAGAGTCATCCCCTGTAGGGATAAGAAGTAATAGGCCTTACATGTATCTTTCTTATTTATGATAAATTAGAAAGATACAACACCTTCCAAAATTGAGCTTCATACATCCATGTACTCTATTAATATCCAATATAATCCTTATACTAATAATTTTTAAAGTAAGCCAATAATAAAGTAAGTCTAGAGAATAGAGACTCTTATACTCCTAAAAGTGTCTGAGAATTGCATAATCATGTCCGTTGACATATGCAATATTCAAAAGCTATACTTTAAAAACTAAGACTTGAATGAATTTTAAAAACTTAAACTTCTCACTAAACAACCATCCCAATAACAGCTCAGAATTACTAACTCCGGAGGAGGTATCCCCTTGTTTTCATAGTAAAACAGGTGACCCAAGGGAACACCCTCCCCCCCCCCCCCCTTTTCTTGCCCTGGGTCAAATAGCCCAGA
Organism: Pictodentalium vernedei; assembly: GCA_031216915.1. Classification (NCBI taxonomy): domain Eukaryota; kingdom Metazoa; phylum Mollusca; class Scaphopoda; order Dentaliida; family Dentaliidae; genus Pictodentalium; species Pictodentalium vernedei. The sequence continues at coordinate 191,583,301 of CM062289.1, forward strand.
GCGAAGAGGGCAGCCGAACGGAGACACTGCCGAAACAGACAGCCTACCTAGCTATAGTAGCAACTGTTAAGTGAATGACATTCTGAGCAGTAGATAATAGACCTAACAAAAGAGGCCTCCAGAAATTGACTCGATATTTCTAAGATAAAATTCATGAATGTGGATGGCTGAGCGCAATGAGCGGCCTTCAAAAATCTATAATAGCGACACTGTTAATGTAAGCCCAAGAAGTAGAAGAACTCTTACTTCATGAGCCGAAATCTTAAGCACAACTGCTAAGTCAATGATATACCATAAGCAGTACCGATAGTTAATAGAATCCATTAACAAAAAAAATGGAGCGTAACGTCCTTCTACTAGACATCAAAGACAGAAGAAGCTTACGCCCTTGTAATAAACAGATATCTGTTTATAAATACATAAACTGTACCCGGAAAGAGTAAAGGCCTATGTCCATACGAAGACGGAAGGACCTTAAAATAATAGGTTCCGGATAATAGGAGCCTAACTCTTATGCAACAATCCAACCTAAATAGTAACGGAAGTATTGATTCCGAAACTATGAAAGTGAAAATCATCCATCGATAGTGCATGAAACTCACTGACTCTACAGTAAAAGAGAAACCAACAGAATTACTGTCTAAAAGGTCAGAATTTGAAAACTACTGTTTCCAGAGGCTCAAATGATTACTTAGCTAAATAAGAACCGAAGTTAAAATCCGTATAGGAATTTAATCTAAAGATTCTAAGTCTATTTATCAAAAAGTTACTAACTGACTTAGATAAAGAGACAAAAGACTCAATTGTAAACTATCGTAGAGTGCATAGGTATGAGGTAACATAAACCTATAACCTAAATAATAACAGGCTGCAGTAGATCTTGTGAAACAAGTATACTAAAAAATAGCAATGAGTAGTATGGAGGGATCAACAATATGAACATAATGATCCCTACACCACGACGGAAGAGCCTCCACTTTAGTCGCATAGAATAGCGAAGAAGAGGATCTCCTATAGTAAGAAATCACGTCCAAAGCTCGTCCAGTACAGTGCTTACAATGCAATACGGACCACACAACGGAATACATGAAGGTTGCGACCTTGCTGGTTGTGATAAAGATGACACGATTTACCCAGTGAAAAAAGATCCTCACATAGAGGAAGATTTCACGTTAAGACCCACAGTAGACAAGAGAGTAAATTACTCATGATCTCTGTGAAGATAGAGATGCTATCAACAGAAATGTATAGTGGTTGTTTATCTTAGCAATACCTGCTAAAACAACAGCGCCGGAGGATACGCGTATCCTATCATTCCGTCCTATAGATCAATAGAGCGTTAACACTATTAGCTCAGAGATCCGGACAAGCCAACACATACGTCTGCAATTGATTAGCAAGCTGTGTCATAAATAAATCATCATTGGGCGCTCCCATAGATAGCAAATCTGATTGAATACTTGTTTGTTGAGAGTCCATTCTGACAGCAACAAGCGACCCGTAAGAGAACGGGAGTCCGATAAAACAATCAGACGACCCGGAATATGACGGACCAAAACTGAACTTGGTGTACTATAACCAACAGACGGATTCTTTCCATTAAATTGAATAACGGAAACGAAAGAGTGCCTCCCTGGTTCCGGAGATACGCCACTACTGTCGAATTAAAGGACAGGAATTTGGGCATGCGTTTCTGAATAATGTTCATGCAATGACATAAAGCAAGCCTAAAAAACATTATTCCGCGGAAGTTAAACTGATTGCTAAAAGACTGCGGAACCCAAAGACCCTGGCACTTCGAATCCGTAGGGATCAGAATTATATCCCAATCTGTTTGACTGGCAACCGTCATAACAGCCACACTCGGGTCCGGCAACTGCGGCGGCACTCTCTGAGTCAACCACCGAATGTTTGCCCCAGTCTGAATCTCTTGTAACACTAGATAGACAAGAGAACGTATAAATCGAGCAATTCCTGGATTGCCGGAAAGTTGCCGTCGAAGAGAAGCTCCTCCGAGAACGAAGCGACTCTGAGAGAGTTCTTAACCTTACTATCCACGCGTGTGGATGTAGCTAGGGCTGCGTCACGTCTAACCAACTCCAATCAGCCACTGAAGGGCGGAGTTATACGTGAACAAACTACTGCCCTCAAAAGAAATTACATTGAGAATAATATCCCGTAAATCTTTTCTTGAAGACGTAATGATAACGCCTCAGTAAGGCGGATTACGTATAATAAAGCGTCTAAGTTAAGTCTACTATACATAATGTCGTTCCCAACATTGAAATTGGAAAAGACATAAACGGCTAAAAAGAATATATGCAGTCTTTAATCACACCGTCTAGACGCATATGAACTCTCGGTATGCCCTGCTCTGCCAAAATAAACTATTTGTAGAAATGATAAAATGGCAGAAATGAGCAACGCGGACAAGAAACTAAACTATCATGCTTAGTAGCAGGCTTGTATATATATATATATATAGCGTCGAAAAATAAAACACATGTTGTAATGACAATATTGGACTGCGTCGGTAAGTCAGGAACAATGTCCCTGTACCGATCGAAAAATCCGAGTCCAATGACGCTATAAGTCTCTTATCCAAGATCGCAGCAATGAAGTCCGAAATAATAATCACTGGAAGATAATGCCAGAAGATATGAAAGGCATCTTCCGATACTACTAAAGGGAAAACTCGAAATCTTTCGAATCCCTTTCGCCATCCTGTCGGACCCTATAAAGCGTTCGGTCGTCCATAGCTGATGCAACCGCGGACCGCACCGACCCAGCGCCGTCGGATAATTCCTGATTCGACCGAGAAACTGTCAATTGCTGGGATGCTGCGAAACAACTGTGCTAACTCGGATAGCACGTCCGTCACTGAGGCCTGAGGAGAAGCGGTCTTACGATGCATTGCCGCTGGAAGCTCCGTGATCGTTACCCCGTGCATACTTCCAATATGCGAGCGAACGGAGTGTATAGGCCTCGTGTCCCTTGGCTACCGGATGGCGCGACCTATTCGCCGTGGAATCAATGAATGCCGAAACTGATCGGATACTCGAGGTCACGTAGCCAATGTGCGGTCGTGTGCCCTGCTGTGAGGATGAGGAAGCATTAAAGACAGTCTCTTGGACTGTCAATATAACGGAGCGTCCCGGGCAACGGACATATGCTCCGAATGTAAAATATCTGAACCACAACATGCGGTCCCCTATGTTGTTGGGCGAGAGAGGAACCTCTCTCGCTCACAGCCCGGACGGACCTGGACAAGCCAGGAACCGGACTAACAGGCTTCCTCCGATCTGTCCTCAATCTGCCGTCACTGGGTGAGTACTAAAGTAATTAAAGTGCTCGCATCACCCAAATCTCCTTTCTAGACCGCAACGGACGAACCCGGCAGCCGAACCATTCGATGAATGTACGCTACACCGGGTGAGCTAGCGAATGTCACTCCGTAAGCGATAGACATATTCCATGAGCACTTATTGCCGCTAACTCTTCATTAACTATGACGACAGAGGCACACTTTTGAAAGACATCTCCATAACTCTTCGAACAAGAAACCAGAAATGCTTGGATAGCAAGCATAAAATAATAATATATATAGCGTCGTTCAATAATTCGAAAGTTTGTGTGACATTATTGGACTATGTCGGAACTGAGGGACGATGTCCCTGAACCAAACCAAAAATTTCTAAGTCCACCGACGCTATCAGTTTCTTATCCGGCATCGCAGCATATGTTGTTCCGAAAGGGAAAGCCTGAAATCCTCCGAATCCCTTTCGGTGTCCCGTCGGACCGGATGAAACTTTTGGACGTCCGTACCCGCTTCCGCGGAGCGTCCCGACCCAGCATCGTCGGATAAAATATATGCGACAGATTCAGTTGATGCTGGGATGCTGCGATAAACTGTGCTATTAAGGAAAGCACGTCCGTTCCCGAGGCCTGTGCAGTAGCGGACTTACGATGCATTGCCGCCGGAAGCTCCGTGTACGTTGACTCCCGCACACTTCCTATGCGAACGTCCGGAGTCTGCAGGCCTCGTGTCCCCGGCTACCGACCCAGCGTCGTCGGATAATTCTCGATCCGACACCGTTTCTGTCGGCTGCTGGGATGCTGCGATAAGCTGTGCTATGTGCACAAGAATGTCCGGCGTCGAGACCTGTGGAGGCGCAGTCTTTCGCTGCTTCGCCGAGGGCAGCTCCGCATCAGATGGCTCCCGCATACTTTTCCTATGCGAACGTCCGGAGTCCATCGGTCTCGAATCCCTGGCTGCCGGATGGTGTGACCTGGTCGCCGAAGAATCCTTGATCGGCGAAGCTGGTAATATATCGGCGGTCACGCAGCCAAGGTGCGGTCGTGTGCGCTGAAGAGAAGAGGAAGCCTTAGCAGTCTCAGCGGACTGCCTATACAACGGAGCGTCCCGAGCGACGGACGTATGCTCCGCTTGCGACCCATTTTGTACCACAACATCTGGGGCCAGATGTTGTTGAACGAGAGAGGGGCCTCTCTCGCTTGCCGTCCGGATGGACCGGAACGAGCTATGAACCGGACTAAAAGGCTTCCTCCGTTCTCCCTCCGATCCGCCGTCACTGGGTGTGCATTAAGTTAATTTATAGTGCTCGCATCACCCCAAAATTCCTTCTAGACCGCAACGGATGAACCCGGCTGCCGAACCATTCGGTGAATGGACGCTACACCGGGCGAGCTAGCGGACGTCAAAGGCCGTCGAACCTACTAGGGTCCTCTTAGGCAATTGGCGTATTACATGAGCACTTTTCCGCTAGCCCTTCATTAATTGTGACGACGGAGGCACACTGTTGGAAGACATCACAGATACATCACCCTAATCTTGATCGTCTGAAATAGAAATTGATAAAGTAGAGTGACCCTGCGGGGAAAGGACCGGAGTGTCCAAATCCCCAACAACATACCGTGACATACGCTTCCCATATTGTCATCGAAATCATACGATACAGAACAGGAGTTAATGCGAGTACACTGACCACATATAGAATGATAATAAAGTCAGAGGAAGACATCCTCTTAAAACAATTGATCAATATCCTTTCAATGTGAAAAGAAAACAAGTCCTGGTACTCGCACTAACCCCTGGCAATCAAAATACATAATAATAATATGATCCATTAATATAGAAAAAATAATTGAAATCAAAATATTTTGAAAAAATATTTTTTCAGAACAGCCCAAGTTTCTGAAAAGTAACGTTGAGCCCCAATGGATCCCAAGCCTAAGTGTGGACAAAAATTTTAAAAATATTTTAAACAATTTATTCAACACTTACGAACAATAATAATGAATCTAGTTATGATTAAAATAACATAAAGATATTATTTTTTAGAAATCCCCCCCTCACACAGAGGGCTGTTGTAAATGTAAACAATGAGTGTAAAAACACTAAAATAAGACTCCAGGCACCCAGGCCCGAAATCAGTTACCAAAAATACCCCATCTGATGCAAAACAGAGACTTTCAGGGAAGAAACTGCAGAACATCAGATGGTAGATGCAGAACACAACGCCTAACCACCCGTAGGTGAAGACGTAAACATGGGGAAGAACAGAATTCATTCTGTTATTCAGCTAAAACTCCCAAGAAATTTTAGTAATAATAATTACAGAAACTATGCCAAAAGCATGGGAGAATAGCAAGGGGGGACTTAAAGGACAGGGAGAGAGGAAAACACTTGAAAAAACAGTGTAACTAAATAATCAGAATGACAACAAAATGGCTGCTGCCTTGAAAATAGGTAACTTAACATAATTTCATTAAAAAATTTTAAGTTACAGCCCTGATAATATTCTGTCACACATTCTTTTCCTCTCCTCCTTCTCTATCCTCCTTAGAATCACCATTTCACTAATATTTATGTGTCTGGCATCATTTAAACTGAGATTTAAAAGCACAAAGATCAGTCAGATGTTAACTGATGAAGGGCCAAACTTAGAATGATTAATGGCGCCAATTTCGGAACGTCCTTGACACTGCGCATGCGCAGTAGGGGCGAAGTGTGGAGGGCCTTTCAGGACATGTTTTCTTTAGTTTTAGATGCAAATTTTGGGGATTGGGGGGCAAAATTTGTGTTTGGCCCTATATTTTAAGAGTTAGCACCAGCTATGTCTGGGTCATTGGTACAGTATAAAAATATGAAGTTTCCCAGTATGGTGTCTGACACAGTGCATCATTACAACACAAACATCATGTCTGGTACTTTCATATTCTTTCTTTATCTTTCTTGAAAAAGTTTTTTTTCTAAAGGTACTATGTGATAAACTCTATATAGACTTAATTTTTACATCTTCCCTTATAGAGATTGCATGAGCAGTGACTTGTCTTTGTAGCAACACAGGCTTGGTCCCTTTAAAATCAAAGGAGAGTGACAATCACCTCTTTAGAAAAGGTTCAGGAGGGCAACTGCCCTTATAGTATAATAAGACAAAACACAAAGATGGAGTACAGCAGACTGGAATCATTGGCTTGAGGTGGAGTTTTTCCTGTATTTCTCGAGTGCCAAATGTATGCATGAAATACAGGAAAAACTTCACCAAGGGTTGTCGATTCCAGTCCCATGTACTCCACCTCAGTTGTGTTGTGTATTTATACCATGATTAAAGTTTAATTAAGTGAATGAAGCTGATATTTGAAAAGAAAAATATCACCTTCATCAGTATGATAACTTTCTTACTTGACACTGTTTTGTGTCAAAGCATTTCATTTATGCCATTATGTCACTCAGACATGTAACATCCAATCTGATGCAGTCTTACATTACTTTGTTATACATAATCAAGATTCCATAAGTGGTCAGCACATTTCACAATGTCTGTATTGTATCACGTAACATTGAAAATGCACAGCAATGATGGTATACAGTACGGCCCCCTGGATTGGTCACTTTCCACGGGATGGGCAATATTTCCACAGATGCAATAATATTAGATTCCAAACACTAATTATTGGAATAATCATCAAAAATTTAATTTATGAATCACCAGGTACAACCCGGTGCTTCATTAATTAAAATTTTGCAGATGATGTTTTTTATTATCTGGTAAATGCATGCGTGGACATCGCCACCCATGCATGGATTATGACCTGTCTACGGTGACTGTACCATAACAGTCATTTTCAATTTGATTGGAAACCATGTATATGGGTGATTTTTTAATATGAACCCTTTAGAGCTATTAACTGCCAAATGTCTTTGACTGACTTTGCAGTCTGAGAACAGTTTCTTTAACATATAATCAAAAAGAGATCCAGTGGACTCTTGAAAAATTACCTTAGCAGTTGTTTCGTAATCAAGTCTTGGGTACCTTAAGAGGTAGCCAAGACATGCCTATTTTGCGGGGAAAATTTTCAGCTCATTTTAATTTCAATTATGGCTGGCTATTGTAGGTGTGATAGTTATGTCTCATGATTGTGCAGGACTTAATTATTTTCGAGTTTCCCTCACAATTTGGGTGGGATGGCAGGTGTTGGCATGAATGTCTCATGGACACATTCATTCTAACTATCTGTACTCACGTGCAGAAGAAAGCTACTTATTGGAATTTTATGCCGGTCAGTAGAGAGAGAGGAAAACAAATATGCTTTTTGGTTTTATAATTTCAATATTTTCTTTTATTAAAAAATTATGATGTATATTTGCAGGAGGAGTTTGAATTAATCCAAAGAAAATTTATGAGGCATGTGATTTCATATATAAGTAAACAAGATTCTGTCAACTTCCCTCGACTTATTGTTTTGGACTTTGCAAATAATTTTGGTAAGCTTCTTAGAACGGTTGTTAGAGCTATATGATTGAATGAATCTGTTCTGTCATAACCCTGAAATATTTAGTATATTAACCCTTTACCTTATATAACCTTAACGGTAAAAAATGGCCAGCATTATTCGCAGAAATCACTATTCAGTTATCATTTTTTCATTTTTTGTCGCAACAACATAGCTTATGACCCCTCATTGGAATGAGCTCATTCCAATGAGGGGTCATAAGCTATGTTTTTGATGCAAAAAATGAAAAAAATTAGTTGTTCACAAATTTTCTTTGCAGATGTTAATGTGTCTTTCATGCTAGGTAAAGGGTTAAGACAAATTTAAGTCACAGTTTACCCTCTTCAGTTATGTCTTCATTTCCTTTTTCAACTCTGCCTATATTGGCTGATATTTCAGCCCAGAACAAAAATACTTTTTAAGAAGTATGCAAATATATAGGAGTAGTCCGCTGAACAGCGTTTTCTTGATGCAGCACTCAATTACTATTTTTATACTGTACCAATGACCCAGACTTAGCTGGTGCTAACTCTTAAAATTCCAGGGCCAAACACAAATTTTGCCCCCCCCAATCCCCAAAATTTGCATCAAAATCCCAAAATTCAATGTCCTATGTGGTCCCCCATACTTTTATCCACTGTGCACGCACAGTGTCAAGGAAGTACCGAAATTGGCGCAAATCCTCATTCTTTGTTTGGCCCTGAAATTCGTAACATCTAACTGATATTTGTGCTTATAAATCTCAGTTAAAATGATGCCAGACACAAAATCATGAAAGAAATGGTGGATCTAAGGATGAAATATGAGGATGAGAGAAAGAATCAGTGGAAGGATGTGTTCAGGGTTGTAATAATATTTTTATACTGTACCAATGACCCAGACTTAGCTGGTGCAAACTCCATTAAATTCAGGGTCAAACAGAAATTTTGCCCCCCCCCCCCCCAATCCCCAAAATTTGCATCCAAAATGAAAATTAGATGTCCTGGTAGGTCCTCCATACTGTTAATGTACTGCGCATGCGCAGTGTCAAGGAGGTCTCAAAATTCCCGCCAAAATGTCATTCTTTGTTTGGCCCTGTAAACAGTGTCACCTCACTGATATTTGTGCTGTAAATCTCAGTTTTAATGATGCCAGACACATAATTATGAGAGAAATGGTGGATATGAAGTGCATTTAGGATGAGGAGAGGAGAAAAACAGTGGTTTCTGATGTTCAGGGCTGTAACTTAAAAATTTTTTGTGAAAATTTATTCATGTTGCCTATTTTCAAGGCATAGCCCTGTTGTTGTCATTCTTGCTATGAATGTTCCATTGTTTGTTCAGTGTTTCCTCTCTCCCTTTCCTTCATTCCCCCCTAGCTATTCTCCCATGCTTTTGGCTTATTTTTTTGTAATCTTTATTACTAAAATTTCTTGGGAGTTTTGGCTTTGAAACAGAATTATTTTCTGTTCTTTCCCCATGTTTACGTCCTCATCCTAGGGGTGTTTAGGCGTTTTGGTCTGCACCTACCATCTGATGCTCTGCAGTCTCTTCTGGGGAAGGCTCTGTTTAGCATCAGATAGTGTTTTAATTAGACACTGATTACTAGGCCGTGTTTACCAGTGCCTGGAGTCAGTTTTCTGGTTTGTTTACACTTTTTGTTTAGGTTGACAACAGTTACTTCTTATAGTGATTACTTGTCCTCTGCTTAGTTCAGTTCATAGTAAGGTACATTAATATTGTCCGTAAGTGTTACATTAATTTTTTCAGAATGATTTAAAATTTTTGTCCACACTTAGGCTTTTTTGGGATCCATTTGGGCTCTGGGTTCCCTTTGCAAACTTGGGCCGTTCTGAAAAAAATTTTTCAAAAATTTTTTTCTTTTTGAATTGGTTTTTCATATTATTATAATGGATTTTTATATTATGTATCTTTGTTTACAAGGTTTATTGCGGGTACTATGATTATTTTTACAATGAAAGATTATTGTTCAAATTGTAATGGAAGGAAGACTTCCTCTGATTCTCATGATTTCTGCATTAATTGTAGTCAATGTATCCGCACTAATCCTTGTTCTATATGTAGCAATTGGGATGACAAACGTTGGACAAGTATGTCACAGTATGTTGTTAGCGGGGAGAGGGACATGCCGGTCCTCTCTCCGCAGGGTCACTCAAGTATTTCACTCTCTTTTTCAGAGGAACAAGAATTGGGTGATGTTTCCATGATGTCGTCTACCAGTGCGCATCCGTTGTCACAATCCAGAGAAGAGCTAGCGGCAAAATTGCTCATGGATATACGGCAATTGCCTAAGAGGCCACTAGTAGGGTCGACGGCATTAGCGTCTATGTCCGCTAGCTTGCCCGGTGTCACGTCCATTTACCATATGGTACAGCACCCGGGTTCATCCGTTGCAGTCCAGGAAAGAAATAAGGGTGTTGCGAGCACTATAAACATTCCACAGGCACACCCAGTGACGACGGATCTTGGTTTAGGATGGAAGAAGCCTTTGGGTTCAGTCCCTAGCTCATCCAGCTCCGCACGGGCTGCGAGCGAGAGAGGTCTCTCTCTCGTACAACAACATCGTGGTCCGGATGTTGTTGTACAAAACGTTCCTCAGTCGGAGCTTACATCCACCCCTCAGGACGCTCCGGTGTATAAACAGTCCAGAGAGACTGCATCAAGGGCTTCTTCCTCCTCACATCAGTGGACTCGACCGCACCTTGGCTACGTGACCGCCGATATCCAGCCGGCATCGCCTTCCAGAGATTCCTCGACAGCCAGGTCAAACCATCCGATAGCCAAGGATTCGAGGCCTCCTTCATCTGGACATTTGCATAAGAGAAGTATGTAAGAGACAAAGTCCATGGAGCTTCCTGCGGCTAAATCACATAAGACTGCAGCTCCGCTGGCCTCGTTAACGGACATGCTACCGCAGATAGCACAAATCATAGCAGCATCCCAGCATCTAGCAGAAGCCCTATCAGAGCAGGAAGAATCTGATGATGCTGGGTCAGTGCGTTCCGCAGCTGGATTGGGAGTGGATGACCAAGATATCCAGGAGGTCCGTAAGGATGGCGAAAGGGATATGGATGAATTGGAGTTTTCCCTTTCGGAACAACACAAAATCGCCATCAAGTTAATCTGGCATTTTCTTCCTGATGTTGTTCCAGCGGACCAGGATGCTGCTCAGCCGGATAGGAGGCTTATAGCGCCACTGGACACCAAATTTTTTAATCGGTTTAGGGACACCGTCCCTGAGTTTCCGTCTCAGTCCAAGAATGTCTCACAGACATTTGAACTTTTGAATGATGCTATCAATAAACTTGATGGTAAATCGGGCAATTCAGCCTTCCTATCGGCTAATGCTCTTAATCTGCCTTTCATTAATTCAAGAAATAGATTTGAAACGGCAGGACAGGGCGTTCAGAGAGTTCCTCTGCGTCTAGACAGCCAGGCTGAAGACCTTGAATTATCCATGTCGTCGTCTATGTCTATCTATTCATAGTTCTACCTTGGAAACTACAATATCTTCGAATAGAGCAAATTTAGACACACTCTCGTACGCAGATCACCTTACCAGAGCATTGTCGTTATGCCTTGAAGGGCAAGAATTTCAGGACGTTCAAACTTCTTTGAGAGTTCTGTCAAGGGCTATTGCCTATTCTACATATAACTCCGCCCTTTCAGTGGCTAATCTGGAATTGGTTAGACGTGACGGAACCCTAACTCCGTCCACGAGAGTGGATAGTAAGGTGAAATCTCTCTTAGAGTCGCTCCGGTCTCCGGAGAGCTTCTCTTTGACGGCAAGCTTTCTGCTATTTACGATAAGTTAACTAAGAAAGCTTCAGACTCTCTGCTTTTTAAGTCCGCTTCTAATAAGTCGGAACCAGCAGAAAAAAGTAGGCATGGATCTTCTGGGACGAGCATGTTGAGGAGTTAACGCTTCAGAACGAGGTGCAGAATCTTCTACTATTGCTCCGATGTCTCAGTTTTATAGTAAACAAACAGAAGTCAGATCTGGTGCCGTCCAAGTCATTCACCCACCTGGGGATGAGCTTCGAGACGCACAACAATCTCGTTCGTCTTCCGTTAACCAGAGTGAAATTAGTCAGTTGTTATGCTCGCTATTGTCTAAACTCAGAAAAGGTTACAGCGAGAGAATTCATGAGACTGATAGGTCTGTGCGGAGCTGCCGCGGATCTCATTCCAATGGGGTGGCTATGCACTCGTCCTCTCCAAATCTTTCTGTCTCAGAATTAGAAAGTGAAGACTCATTCGCTCGATGCGGACAACCTCTTGTCAGACCAAGTGAAACAAGAGATACAGACTTGGGCAGACATTCAGTGGTTAACTCAGGGAGTTCCACTGCAATTGCCGGATCCGAGTTTTACTATTATGACGGATGCCAGTCAAACAGGTTGGGGCGCGACACTGTGTCTATCGGATTCGAGGTGCCAGGGTCTTTGGGATCCTTAATTTTTAGGCAAACACATAAATATCAAAGAAATGATGTCAATTTGGCTTGCGTTGCATCATTGGATGGACGTTATTCAGAACACACACGTTCAAATTTTGTTCGACAATATGACAGTAGTTGCATATATTCGGAATCAGGGAGGCACTCATTCTATTCCGTTGATCAAGCTAACGGAAAGAATCCTTCTGTTTGTACTGGAACATCAGGTTCTGCTATCGGTCCATCATATTCCGGGTCGTCTGAATGTGTTAGCAGACTCCCTTTTACGGAAGGGTCGCCTGTTGCCGTCGGAATGGACTCTCAACAAACAGGTTTTCAATCAGATTTGCTACCAATGGGAGCGACCAATGATAGATTTGTTTGCGACGCACCTCAACAATCAGTTGCAGACTTACGTGTCCCCATGTCCGGATCCTCGAGCATTTGCAGTAGACGCTCTGTCAATCCCGTGGGATGGGATAATAGGATATGCGCTATTCTCCAGCGCCACTGATTCAGCAGATATTGCTCAAGATAAAGCAATCCCACTGCAAGATTTTGTTGGTAGCATCTCTGTCACCACAGAGACTGTGGATAAATCTACTCCGGTGTCTGTTGTGGGACATGCCGCAGAAGCTTCCTCCACGGGAGGATCTTCTGTCGCAGGGGAAATTGCGCATGCTTCACCACAATCCGCAAGGTCTCAACCTTCACGTATTTCCATTGTGTGGTCCTTCTTGCACAGTAAGCATTTTCTAAGATGAGCAGTGGACGCAATTTTTAACTGCAGGAGGACCTCCTCTTCGCTAAATTATGCTGCAAAGTGGAAGGTCTTTCGCCAGTGGTGTAAGGATCACTGTGGATTTATATGATCCCTCCGTTCCTGTCATTGCTAATTTTGTGGTCTATTTGTTTGACGAGATCAAACTGCAGCCTGTTACTATCAAGAGTTATAGGTCTATGTTATATGATACCTACGCTCACCATGATACATTAATGATTGGTTCTAATGTCTCTTTATCTAAATTAGTTAGAAACTTTTCGATAAATAGACCTAGAACTCTTAGATTAATTCCGAAATGGAATTTAGCATGGGTTCTTCTTAAGCTAAAAGAAGCACCTTTTGAGCCTCTTGATACAGTGGACTTCAGATTCTTAACATATAAGACAGCTTTTCTCTTAGCCTTCTCTTCTGCTAGAAGAGTTAGTGAGCTTCATGCTTTATCGGTAGATGATTCTCACTATCGTAGTGTTGGTAATACTATGACTTTTATTACTAATGTTGGATTTTTGGCTAAGAATCAGGCTCCTAATAAGTATCCAGAACCTATTGTTGTTAGGGCCTTTCCGTCTTCAGACGGGCGTAGTCCTTTACTCTGTCCTGTTAGAGCAATACGTATTTATAAACGTAGGTCTGAGTTTATTAGAAAGGGACGTAAGCATTTCTTTTTGTCTTTGATGCCTAATAGAAAGGACATTATGGTTCATTCTATTGCTAGATGGATTCAATTAACTATACGTACTGCTTATGAAAAGTTATCTTCTTCTCAGCAGTCTTCTCTCAAGATTTTGGCTCATGAAGTAAGAGCTCTATCAACATCTTGGGCTTATGCTAATAGTGTTGCTATTATAGATTTAATGAAGGCTGCATATTGGTCTCAGCCTTCCACTTTCACTAATTTTTATCTTAGAAATATTGAGTCCATTTCTGGAGATCTACATTGTTTAGGTCCGTTATTTGTTGCTCAGAATATCGTCCACTAAACAGTTGCAACTATAGTTATGTAGGCTTTCTGTTCCGGCAGTGACTCTGTCCTGCTGCCCTCTTCGCTCTGGGGTATTTGACCCAGGGCAAGGGGAAGGGGGGGGGGGGGGGGTGAGTGTTCCCTTAGGTCACCTGCTTTATACTGAAAAGCAAGGGAATACCTCCCCCAGAGTCAGTAATTCCGAGTCGGTACCAGGATAGTTTTAAAGTGTAAAGCTAATGTTTACTCATGTCATGTAATATTTTTAAAGTGTAGCTCGGTGTGAAGCATTTGTATATGTCACGTGTCAAACAGGCGTTAATATACAATCCTCGGACACTTTTAATGAGTATAAAGAGTCTCATTTCTCTGGACTGTCTTTATTTATTAGCTTACCTTTAAAAATAATTAGTATAAAGGGTTATACTGGATTTTAATAGAGATCATTGATGTATTTGTGCTCAATTACAGAATGGTTTTGTGTCTTTCTTTTTTGATAAAATAAGAAAGATACATGTAAATCCTATCTCTCCTTTTCTCCTTGAGCCGATAATTCTGTTATATGTAATTGAGCCTGTTGGATTTTCCTTTATGTCCTGGGCCCTCCAGCCTGTTTACTATTCAGCTAAGTCTGGGTCATTGGTACAGTATAAAAATGTTAAAAAATTCATAGTAATTTATATATTTTTTATACTTACCAAGGACCCAGATGGGGATGGCCCTCCCAGGAGTTGGGAACTCTTGCCTCCCCACTGCGTTCATAACACTTACCAGGCACTGGTTGTAAGAATGACATTTTGGCGGGAATTTCGAGACCTCCTTGACACTGCGCATGCGCAGTACAGTAACAGTATGGAGGACCTACCAGGACATCTAATTTTCGTTTTGGATGCAAATTTTTGGGATTGGGGGGGCAGGGGGCAAAATTTGTGTTTGGCCCTGAATTTAATGGAGTTTGCACCAGCTAAGTCTGGGTCATTGATAAGTATAAAAAATATATAAATTACTATAAATTTTTTAACTTTTATGCAAAATTATTTCATGTTCCCTAATTTCGGGGTATAGTCCTGATGTTTACATTCTTGTTATGAACTTTCCACGGTTTGTTCAGTGTTTCCTCTCTCCCTTTCCTTTATACCCCCCTTGCTATTCTCCCATGCTTTTGGCATAATTTTTGTAATTTTTTTTTACTGCAATTTCTTGGGAGTTTTTAGCTTGGTAACAGAATGTGGTTACGTCCTCACCCTAGGGGTGGTTAGGCGTTCAGTCATGCATCTACCATCCGATATACTGCAGTTTCTTCTCTGGAAGCTTCTGTTTTACATCGGATAGTGTTTAAAATTGGTTACTGATTTCGGGCCATATTTCAGTGCCTGGAGTCTTGTTTCCGGTTTTTATTCACTCTTGTTTACGTTTACAATGGTTACGTCTAACTGTGATTACTTGTCTTCTATATAGTTCTGTTCATAGCCAGATACATTAATATTGTCCGTAAGTGTAGCATTAATTTTTAGATACGTTTTAAAAATTTTGTCCACACTTAGGCTTTTTTGGGATCCATTTGGGCTCATCGTTCCCATTGGGAACTTGGGCTCATCTTGAAATTTTTTCGAGAAAGTTTTTCTTTTGAATTATTTTTCGAAATATTTGTAATGGATTATATTATTATTATGTATCTTTGTTTTCAAGGGTTAGTGCGAGTACGATGACTGTTTAATATTTTTTCAGAATGAAAGAATATTTTTTGATTGTAATCGAGGAAATCTTCCTCTGATTCTCATGTTCATGGTTTTTGCTGTAGTCAGTGTACTCGCACTAATTCTTGCTCAGTGTGTGCCAATTCAGATGACAAACGTTGGTATATTGTTAGTGATGAGAGGTCCAGGCCAGTCCTCTCGCCACAGGGTCTCTCTAGTTTTCTCAGTCTCTTTTTCAGAGGAACAAGAACAGGTTGATGTTTCCGTGACGTCTTCAAAAGTGTGCTTCCATCATCGCAATGAAGAGCTAGCAGCAAAGTGCTCAACGAAATGCGGCAAGTGCCTAAGAGGTCCCAAGTAAGATCGACGGTCACTTGTCACCCGCTAGCTCCCCCGGTGAAGCAATCATTCACGAAATGATTGTGACACCGGGTTCGTCCGTTGCGGTCCAGGAGAAGAGAAGGGGTGTTGCGAGCACTATAATCTTGGATCACGCACATCCAGCGATGATGGATTGGAGGATGGAACGGAGGAAGTCAGTCAATCTGGTAGCTAGCTCGTCCAGGTCTACCCGGACCACGAGTGAGAGAGGCCCCTCTCTCTTACAACAACATCTGGGCCCAGATGTCGTTGTACGTTTGTTTGTCAGTCGGAGCATACGTCCACTCCTCCTGTTTGGGACGATCCTTTGCATAGACAGTCCGCCGCGGCTTGTCTAATGGTTTCCTCTTCCACACGTCAGTACACATGACCGCACATTGGTTACGTGACTGCAGATATCCCGCCTGCTTCGCCGACCAGGGATTCACATCGACCAGGTCACGCCATCTGCTAGCCAAGGACACGAGGCCTTTCCAGTCGGGACGTTTGCATAAAAAGTATGCAGGAATTAGCATCCCAGAAGCTTCCAGCGGCTAAATTACGTAAGACCGCGGCTCCACAGGCATCTGCGATGGACATGCTATCACAGATAGCTCAACTCACTCATCGCAGCATCCCAGCGCCACCAGAGACTTTTCAGAACAGGAACTGTCTGAGGAAGCTGGGTTGGGTTGCTCCCTTACAGAATCAGTAAGGAACGACCAAGATTCTCATATGGTCCAGTCGGATGGTGAAAGGGAATCAGTGGAGCTGGAATTTTCCCTTTCTGAACAACATAAGGTGGAAATTTTCATCCAGCAACACCTTCCAGAAGTTGTTCCTCCAGACCAATGTGCTGCGTTACCTGATAAGAGACCGATAGCGTCACTGGACACAGATTTTTTTGGCCAGAATAGGGACATTGTTTCCGACCCAGTCCAGAAATGTCACACGGACATTTGATTTTCTTATTGACGCTATATTCAAGCTAGCCTCTAAGACTGGCAAATCTGGTTTCTTATCGTCTCATGCTCTACATCTGCCTTTCATCTATTATACAAATAGAATTGAAACGGCAGAACATAGCATGCCGAGAGTTCCTCTGCATTTAGACGACCAGGCAGACGACTTGAAGTTGTCATTGCCGGCATCTATGTTGTTTCATTCCAGTATGCTGGACATGACAATCTCGTCTAACGGAATCAGTTTAAATGCATTATCTTATGCAGATCACCTTACCGGAGCGTTATCACTACGTCTCGAAGGAAAAGAATTCCAGGATGTTGAAACTTCCTTGAGAGTTCTTTCGAGGGCCATAGCATATTCCACGTATAACTCCGCCCTTTCAGTGGCAATCTGGAGCTACTTAGACGTGATGCTGCCCTGGCTGCATCCACAAGAGTGGTTAGTAAGGTGAAAAACTCTCTTCGAGTCGCTCCGGTCTCCAGAGAGCTTCTCTGCGACGGTAAGCTTTCTATAATCTATCAACAGATTACTAGGACTCTCTGCCTTTTAAATCAGCTTTGCAAAGATTGACTCAGCAGAGGGGAGTAAGGCAGGCACTTCCTGGGCGAGTACGTCCAAGGGAAGTTCCTTCAGAGGATCTAAGAAAGCCTCTATGTCTTACTCCAGAGACCGTCAGAGTGGCAACTCAGGTAGGGGTCGTATGCTGGCCGAGACAACTGGTCAGATGCCCCTAGGTCGACTCGGTGAGGTGTGGGTCGTGGAGGACGTAGTTTCTCCTCCCGCAAGTCTTGCAGGTCTAGGAGGTGATGGTCTAAACCTCTATTGCGTTCCAGTGGGCGGAAGGCTGTCGAGATTCTTATCCAATTGGTTGTCAGTTACAGACGAACCATGGGTTTAGGGGGTTATTACCGAAGGTCTTAAACATTCCTTCTATGCACTCGGCCACTCCAGATATTTTTTACTCAGAATTGGAGTGGAAGATTCATTCGCTCGAAACGAACATCGTCTTGTCCAGTCAAGTGAAACAAGAGATTCAGACTTGGGCAGATATTCAGTGGTTAACTCAGGGAGTACCACTGCAACTGCTGGATCCGATTTTTACGATTAATGACAGATGCGAGTCAAACAGGTTGGGGTGCAACTTTGAGCCCAATGGATTCGAGGTGCCTGGGTCTTTGGGATCCGCACTTCCTAAACAAGCACATAAACATCAAAGAGATGATGTCAATTTGGCTTGTGCTACATCGTTGGATGAACATTATTCAGAATTAGCATGTTCAAATTCTGTCCGACTATTCGACAGTAGTAGCGTATATTCAGAACCAGGGAGGCACTCATTGCATTCCGTTGTTCAACTTAATGGAAGGAATCCTTCTGTTTGCCATAGAGCATCGAGTTCTTCTTTCGGTCCGTCATATTCCGGGTCATCTGAACGTTCCAGCACACTCCCTTTCTCAGAAAGGTCGCATGTTGCCATCAGAGTGGACTCTCAACAAACGAGTATTCAATCAGATTTGCTATCAATGGCATTGTCCTATGATAGACTTATTGGCGATGCATCTCAGCTATCAATTGCAGACGTATGTGTCGTCATGCCCAGATCCTCGAGTATTTGCAGTAGACGCGCCCTTGATCTCTTGGGATGGAATGATAGGATACGCGTATCCTCCAGCTCCATTGATTCAACTGATATTGCTAAAAATCAAGCAATCTCACTGCAGGATTCTGTTGGTAGCATATCTGTCACCTCAGAGACCATGGATAAATCTACTCAGGTGTCTGTTGTGGGACATTCCGCGGAAGATTCCTCCACTGGAGGATCTTCTTTCTCAGGGGATATCGCGCACTCTGCATCTCAACCCGCAAGGTCTCAACCTTCGCGTATTTCCGTTGTGCGGTCCTTCTTGCACGGCAAGCATTTACATGACGAGCAGTGGACACAATTTCTAACTGTAGGAGGACCTCCTCTTCGCTAAATTATGATGCGAAGTGGAATGTTTTCTGTCGGTGGTGTAGGGATCATTCTGTTGATATTTATGATCCCTCCATTCCAGACTTTACTAATTTCTGGTCTTCTTGTTTGACGAGATCAAACTGCAGTCAATAACCATTAAGGGTTATAGGTCTATGCTATCGAATACCTATGCTCATCATGATAGCTTACAAATTGCATCTAATATCTCTTCATCTAAGTTAGTGAAAAACTTTTCGATACTTAGACCTAGAACCTTAAGGTTAATTCCTAAGTGGAATTTAGCTTGGGTTCTTCTAAGGCTAAAAGAAGCACCATTTGAGCCTCTTGATACAGTGGACTTCAAATACTTTTCTTATAAGAAAGCTTTTCTCTTAGCCTTCTTTTCTGCTAGAAGAGTTAGTGAGCTTCATGAACTATCTGTTGATGATTCTCACTGTCGTAGTGTTGGTAATACTATTACTTTGACTACTAATGTTGGATTTTTGGCTAAGAATCAGGCTCCTAATTAGTATCCTGAACCTTTTGTTATTAAGGCTCTTCCGCCTTCAGACAGTCAGGCCTTTGCTCTGTCCATTTAGAGCTATGCATATTTACAAATGTAGATCTGAGTTTACCAGAAAGGGACGTAAGCATTTCTTTCTGTCTCTGCTGCCTAATAGAAAGGTCATTACGGTCCATTTTATTGCAAGGTGGATTCAATTAACTATCCGTACTGCTTATGAAAAATTATCTTCCATCTCAGCAGTCTGTGCTTAAGATTTTGGCGCATGAAGTAAGAGCGCTGTCTACATCTTGGGCTAATGCTAATAGTGTTGCTATTACCGAAGTTTTATCTTAGAAATATTGAGTCCATTTCTGGCGACCTGTATTGTTTAGGTCCATTATCTGTTGCTCAGAATGTCGTCCACTAAACAGTTGCAACTATAGTTATGTAGACTTTGTTCTGGCAGTGTTTTGTCCTGCTGTCCTCTTCGCACTGGGGTATTTGACTCAGAGCAAGGGGAAGGGTGGGGGGATGGTGTTCCCTATTATCACCTGCTTTATAGTGAAGAGCAAGGGAATACCGCCTCTGGAGTCAGTAATTCTGAGTCGGTGACAAGATGGTTTTAAAGTGTAAAGCTAATGTTTATCTCATTTATGTAATATTTTTTAAGTGTAGCTTGGTGCGAAGCATTTGTATATGTCACTGGACTATATTTATTGGCTTTCCTTTGAAAATTAGTATAATGGGTTATACTGGATGTTAATTGAGATCATTGATGTTATTGTGCTCAATTACGAAAAGGTATTGTGTCTTTCTTCTTTGGTATAAACAAGAAAGATACATGTAAATCCTGTTTCTCCTTTTCTCCTGGAGGGGATAATTTGGTTTTCATGTGATTGAGTCTATTGGATTTTCCTTTATGTCCTAGGCCCTCCAGCCTTTTTTTCATTTCAGCTAAGTCTGGGTCATTGGTACAGTATAAAAATGTTAAATTTTTTTTAGTAATTTATGTATTTTTTTATACTTAACAATGACCCAGACGGGGATGGCCCTCCCATGAGTTGGGAACTCATACCTTCCCGCTGATTTCATAACACTTACTAGGCACTGGTTGTAAGAATGAGGATTGGCACCAATTTCGGTACTTCCTTGACACTGTGCATGCGCAGTGGATAAAAGTATGGAGGACCACATAGGACATTGAATTTTTGGATTTTGATGCAAATTTTGGGGATTGGGAGCAAAATTTGTGTTTGGCCCTAGAATTTTAATAAGTCTGGGTCATTGGTAAGTATAAAAAATATATAAATTACTATACATTTTTAAACTTTTGTTATCAAATTTTGCAGCAGCCATGACTTAATTTTATAAAATATGCAAGACAATACTTAGCAGGATAGGATTTAATGACCTTTTGAATACCCATGGATATATTGTATCTAACAGTTTCATAGATGAAGGAAGCTGGAGAACCCGGAGGGAATTACCAAGCAGGAGGAAACATCTACCAGACTTTCAAGTTTGCAAACCGATTACAAGCAAAATATGTTTTGATTTTATTATACATCTAACATAAGTATTGATCAAATATGGTATAGTTTTATAGAACCAATGGCCCAGACTTAGCTGGTGCAAACACAAATTTAGAACCTCCCAATCCCCAAAATGTGCATACAGTACCAAAATTTAAAAGGTCTATTTCCTCCATACTTTTAGTACTGCGCATGCTTAGCACCTAGGAAGAGACCGGAATTGGACCAAAGCATCATTCTTTTGTTTGGCCTAAGTCAGTAAACATTTGAACTGACATCTGTACAAAAAATTTTCATTTTTTAGCTTAACTTGACAAAGTTATTATTTTTATCAAAAACATAGCTTACAGGGAACAGAAATGAACATATTCCCAATTTTCAATTCTTGGCTTATTTCATAATCCTTTCATAAACATTGAACATTATCCTTTTCATCAAACACAACACACAAGTTAAGCTACAGTGTCATTGACACTTTCATTTTTGAAGATGCCAGACACAAATCAATAATGGTTTTCATGGAATTAACAGTATAGCAGGGTGTTGGAAGCGAATAATGGTGGTTTTGGATGTTCAGGGCTGTAACTTTATAATTTTTATGTAAAATTATTCATGTTTCCCATTTTCGGGATATGCTTCTGAACATTGTCATTATAATATGACTCCACTGTTGTTTTGTTTGTGTTACTTCCCTTCCCTCTCCTGAACCATCCTGTTATACTCCCAAGCTCTTTCTGCTTTTTTATTTAGAATTTTTTATTAAAATTATTGGGAGTTTAACTTGTTTTACGGAATAGGTATTCTGTTTATCCCCTGTGTTTACGTCCTGCTTGTTTTCTGTTCAGGATGTTTTGTATATTTGCATCTGCTACCAGATGTGGGAGCCGGGTAGGTCTGTTGCAGTCGAGTAGTATTCATGTGAGCACCTCAAAAACAAAAGCTCACCCAGCGAGGATGGCAAAAGGAGAAGAAGCCTAAAAGTTTCTCTACGGGACACTCGGCGAGACCTGGAGTCACAACACGAGTTGGAGAACCCTCTCCGTCCTGTTAGCAGTCAGTGTTGACTGTACGTTGCGAGAAACTTCAATGGGTTGGAACACACACCCATCCAAAATGTGCGAGTCAGGTTGTTACTTCCACACTGCAGCCGGGGTCGGCTGCATTTATGGCTTCTTTTTCTTACATGGAAGTGCACGCAAACGGGGATTAGCTCACAAGTTTCCCAAAATGAAATTGGCAAGATCTGGCATCAGATCGCAAGTTGGAGAGCATTCTCTGTCCCTTCAACAGTCGGGGTCGACTGTTTATGTCGTGAGAAACTTCATTGAGTCGGAGCCCCCATCCTTGCTTGCGGTTCGCGATGCTCCTTCCACACTTCAACCAGGGTTGGCTGTTCGGTGAGATTTGGAGCAGATCGCAAGTTGGAGAGCCCTCTCTGTTCCGTCGGAGGTCAGGGTTGACTGTTTTCTGCTTTGAGAAACTTCAGTGAGTTGAGGGTGTCCGTTCACACTTGCGGTCCAGGACGCTTCTTCCACACTGCAGCTGGGGTTGGTTGCAGTTATGGCTTCTTTCTCTGCTTCTTTGATGAAGCATGTTAGACCGCAGACTAGCTGTCCGACTTCGCATGTTCAAGCTGTTCCTCAAAGACATTCTCAGTCTTCACCACCAAAGTTGGATTAACCTGCAGCTGGTGGTTCGAGGCATATTCATACAGGACATGCGTTGAAAGAACTGGGGTCAGGTCTTCATTGTGTGAGCAGCATATGGTAAAGACGCGGATAACCGCTGCTCTGCAAACCTAGTTCACAGACCTGTGCAGCTTATCGCAGCATCTCAGTAGTCGCAAGTTCAGCCATTGACAGTCTCCAATAGTGAGCTGTCGGGTGGTGCTGGGTTGGTCCAGTCATCTGTTCATTCGAATGGTGTTGACCATGTTTTTCTGATGGAACATTCAGATGGTGAGAGGGTGTCGGAGGATGATTCTCCATCCCTCACGGAACAGCACATTAAGACTATGAATTTTATTCATAAGTTCTTTCGGATCTTATTCCATCTAACAAGTCCAGGCAAATAACAGCTTAGAATACCGAGTGAAGGAAAGATGAAGTTACTTCCTTCCTGGGTTATTCTGCTCAGGTGTCGAAGGCCTTTGGTCCGATTAGCGATGCCACCCTTGGCCTAGTATAAGAAGGGCAAATGCTCTATTCTTTACGAATAGAAGATCGCCAGCTCACAGTTAGGCTGAGACAGCTCTCTTGTTTGAACTAGGGCCTGTAGATGGAAGAGGCATGTCTTTTCCTTCTCGGTGTTGTATTCCTAGGCGTCAGAGGCATTTAGTTCTATTGTTGATGCCATAAAAGCCTTATCTACTGTTAGAGTGGTCATTGGCGGCTAAGTCTCCATTTAGTGAGCTGTCCAAGGCCGCAGGGTAACACTCAGATATCTATTTTCACCGATATGTGACTTTTAGGCTGTGTTAGCTATGCTGAGGCTGCTATCTTTTTGGAATAAGGCCATTCGGTCTTGGTGTGGTATTCCTAGGCATCACAGGCATTTAGTCCTATTGTTGTCGCCTTAGTAGTCTTATGTGAATTAAGAGCAGTCTGTTTCTATAATATTAGTAGCTAACATCATAGTGGCCTTATGTATTTTATGGCGGTCTTTGCGTATACATTGCGGCTAATGTCATATGTCTCCATTTAGTGAGCTTTGCAAGGCCGCAGGTGACACAGATGTCTGTCTTCATGGAGATGAAGACTTCTAATCTGTGTTAGCTAAGCTGAAGCTACTGTCTCTTTGGAATTACGGTCGTTAGAAGAGCAGTCCATTATTCCTTACCTTGAGCGACTAACATTGTAAGTCTCCATATAGTGAGGTTTCAAGGTCGCAAGTTACACCGAGATATCTGTCTTCACAGAGATGAAGACTTGTTAGCTGTGCTAGATATTCTGAGACTGCTGTCTCTTTGGAATTAGTGCCCTTAAAGGAAAGAGTATGTTGTTTCCTTCTTGGTGTGGTATTCTTAGGTTTCTGAGGCTTTTAGTCCTTTTGTTGACGCCTTATTAGAATCAAGTCTGGCCCTTTTTCCTTAACTTGGTGACTAACGTCATAAGTCTCCATTTAGTAAGCTTTCTAAAGTCGCAAAATTACACCGAGATATCTGTCTTCACGGAGTTGAAGACTTCTAAGCTACATTAGCTAGGCTAAGACCACTGTCTTCTGGGAAAAGAACCGCTAAAAAGAAAGAATACATTTTTTCCTTCTCGGTGTTGTTTTCTTAGGTGTCACCACAATTTAGTCTTATTGTTGACACCATAGTAGCCTAGCTAGAATTATGAGCGGTGTTTTTTCCCCATCATTAGCGGCTATATTGTAAGTCTCCTTGAGTGGGCTTTTGGAGATGCAGTTTACAGCCATATAATTGTCTTCACGAGTAGAAAGTCCTTTAGCTGTTTCATGTAGGCTGAGACCACTGTCCTTTCGGACAAAGTACCATTATAGGAGAAGAGTTTGTTCTCTCCTTAACGGTATTGTTATACCCCCACTTTCAAAGAAAATGGGGGGGTATACTGGATTACATGCATCCGTCTGTCTGTGCATCCATCCATCCATCCATCCGTCCTTGTGTGAGTCCGTCTGAGATTATTCATAACTTAAGTAAATTATTATTATGGAACTTGGTATGTAATTAAGATGTAACATTTCCTAAGACTGGAATGATTTTCAGCATTGTCACATTATTTATTTGTCAATATGTTAAGAGCCGATTACTGGGCAGGACATAGTTCTCTTCCTGTAAGCCTAATATGCATTCAATTATATGCATGTCTTTCATTACTCTTCGATTGGCGGGTGGGATGTGGTCTAATGGCGACTTCAGGGGTGCATCCACTCTTTAGTTGGATTGCTTCCTGTGGTTGTTTGTTCATAAGTCATATATTAGCATATGATTCTGAAACAGTAACTGTTTTTGGATTCCAAATTCTTTCATGAATACATTTGGTTGATATTGCTAGCCTTCATGTACCTGTGTGGCAGTTATCTGGACGACATTTTCCTAATATGGCAATTAGTCCACTCTTGAGAAGTTTCGTTCAGAGTTGTCTACTTTTGTTATGACGTATGAGTCTATTCCTCAGGTTAAATCGCATTAACGTTTTATTCCTTCAGTTTCCTGGTTATATTTTATATCGCTTGATTACGTTATTGATACAGGCTGTATTCAGGTGAGGGTACATGTGGGATTCTGTTGGTGGCGTGCATCATATGTATTAATCATTAGGCAGACAGATTTCTTGAATAGATTCTCCTAAATTCTTGCTCAGTGTCAGTATAAGAACTTTTGAGAATTTTGGGCTAGTTGGATCAATTATGGATTTTCCTACAGGCCGTCTATGCATACGTTCTCTATTTTTGGCTTCATTATTTGGAGTGGTATATTCTTTTTCCGATTGGTCATTGGTTTTACAGACCTAGGGAACAATGATTTATCCTTGACTGGTTTTTATTCATATCCCATTCCAGGTTCTGAATCCAGTCTTCAACCAGAAGTGGTACACAAAGGAGAATCCTACTCTCTCATTCTCGTAGATTGAAAGTTACAGTTTGGAAGTTCATTATTGGAATTTACATATACTCCTGAATGTGGTCGCCTGTTGGTTGGCTAAGAAGCGTATAAGTTCTATTAGATAATTTTCCATTGGGATTCAATTGGACAAGTTTAAAGTTGTACATATTAGTCTCACTGGTTATCGACCTATCTGCGCATTCTGGATGCAGCATACATTTAAAAGCTTGCGATTTTAGTTACCAGGAACTTTTTAGCGACTATATATATATTATTCAGTATTGCTTTTTTACTGATTCCAGGCCACTTCCCTCTTTGTTTTGAAGATCAGTTCCTTTAGAAAAGAGGGTGGGAGGGTGATTTCTCTTTACTTCTTCTGGCATTATATTAACTGTGTAACTATGAGTGAAGCTGTTGTTGTCTATAGATTATACTGATCTTATGCACAGCTTGTTACATCACATACGGCGTGTGTCTGTGGGCGTTAGTCTCCAGCTCTCGGACACACTTTTCCTAATTTTAAGTGTCTTATTCTGGACAAGCCTTAAAATTGGGGGCTTTTTACACCCAATTAGCGTAATCATTTATGCTAAGTAATAAGGAATCACTTGGATATTGCTCCTTATTCTGGTGGTATGTCCTTCTCTGTTGAATAGAGAGGGATATATGTAATTCCTAAATTTTAATCTCCTATTCACCTTGGGAGTCCTAATGCAGGCTAAGGAGCTGAATTTTAATCCGCTATTCCTTTAAGTCCTAGGCCCTCCTGCCTTTTTACTATTCAGCTAAGTCTGGGCCATTGGTTCTAGTATAAAAATATGATAATTTTAAAGTAATTTGTATATTTTTTTATACTTACCAATTGCTCAGATGGGGATGGCCCTCCCATAAGTGGGCACTCATACCTCCCTGCCGAGTTATAACATTAGTAGGCACAACTAGGAAGAAAGATGCTTGGTGCCATTTCCAGTCTCTTCCTGGGTGCTGTGCATGTGCAGTACTAAAAGTATGGAGTGCCAGATAGGACTTATAAATTTTGGTATTGTATGCAAATTTGGGGGATTGGTGGTTCAAAATTTGTGTTTGGCCCTTGATATTATTGAGTTTGCACCAGCTAAGTCTGGGCCATTGGTAAGTATAAAAAAGATACAAACTACTTTAAATTTATCATTTTCCCCTATTCACTCTAAGGTGATGGAATATGAGAGTATGTTTTTTTTAATTCCCTTCGCCATCCACTCAGATGTGGCTGCCAAACTGTTTATGGCCTAGGGTAAAGTTTTCAGTGCTGAATTATTGAGGTTAACACTTGAACAGTATCCTGACAACTTTCACAGTGTTGTTTCCGAAAACATTTGGTTTACAGCTGTGATGTTTAATGCCTCATACGACTTTCTATCACTATTTATGTTCACACCTTAGCTACGATGGAAGGTAAAAATTAAACAAATTCCAAGGCCATTAAGGGCAGTGACAAAAATACTCGGTAATAATGCCTGTATTGAAGATGGCCCTATACATCAATATATAGAGGATATCTACACTGTTTTAGTGAATATTGGGAATTATCTCACAAGTGTGGATCTGAAAGTTTTAGTTTTCACGAGCGCTTGCGAATGTGACATGTTTTTATACTGCAACCAATGGCCCAGACCAGCTAGCTGGTGCTAACTCAAATTAAACCAGGGCAAAACACAAATTTTTCCTCCCAATCCCCGAAATTTGCATGCAAAACTGAAAAAATTAAGTCCTAGATGGTCCTCCATACTTTTGTGATCTGCACATGCATCCTATCCAGGAAGGTACCGAAATTGGCACAAACCTTCATTCTTTGTTTGGCCTTAAAGTCTGCAACAATGAACTGACATCTGTGCCTTTAGATCTCCTTTTTTGAAGATGCCAGACACAAATCAATGGTAAAATTGGTGGTTCCAAGGCTGGAAATGGATGATGGAAGTGATCAACAGTGGTTGGAAACGTTCAGGGCTGTAACTTCATAATAATTCTAAAAAATTATTTCATGTTTCCCACTTTTGGGTCAAACGCCTGATGTCATCATTCTTGCTAATGATTTATCCACTGTTTTTAGCTCACCTACATCTGTAAGATGTGGTGAGCTATTGTCATAACCTCAGGCGTCGGCGTCCGGCATGTCCAATATTGTAAGATTTAATGTTAAGGTTAATTTCTCAAACATCAGTGGGCTCAGGCCTTTGATATTGCATATGCAGGTTGTAGGGGACTATCAGAGCAGTATTTAACCCTGATACTACGACTTTTTTCCAAATTTCACATAAAATTTTCTGCCAAAAGTTGTTGTAAGAATTTGCGTTTAGGTGTTGTAAGAATTTGTGTTAAAGTCAGCTTTTGTGCAGATTGTGCTGCTTTAACTTCTCATTACTGTTGATTTTCATATTTCAATAACAACTGTAGGTATTAACCCTACTGTATGCAGAAATTTAACGGAAATTTTCTTTTTTTTCAGTCAAAATTTTCATGTTTTTCTCGGACTTAGTAAATTTTAAGTTGTAAACTTTGTAAACTTTGTGTTTAAGTGAGTTGTGTTTCTATGTGTCTTTCCAGGCGATTAATATTCTACACTTGGGTTACTGAACTCCATTGCAGTAATATTTAACCCTCATTACATGCATATTTGAGGAATTTGAGGCTGATTTTCTGACAAAACTTGTTGTAAGAATTAGCGTTTAGGTGTTGTAAGAATTTGCGTTAAAGTCAGCTTTTGTGCAGATTGTGGTGCTTTAACTTCTCATTACTGTTGATTTTCATATTTCAATAACAACTGTAGGTATTAACCCTACTGTATGCAGAAATTTAACAGAAATTTTCTTTTATTTTTATACTGTACCAATGACCCAGACATAGCTGGTGCTAACTCTTAAAATATAGGGCCAAACACAAATTTTGCCCCCCAATCCCCAAAATTTGCATCTAAAATCAAAGAAAACATGTCCTGAAAGGCCCTCCACACTTCGCCCCCACTGCGCATCAAGGACGTTCCGAAATTGGCGCCATTAATCATTCTAAGTTTGGCCCTTCATCAGTTAACATCTGACTGATCTTTGTGCTTATAAATCTCAGTTTAAATGATGCCAGACACATAAATATTAGTGAAATGGTGATTCTAAGGAGGATAGAGAAGGAAGAGAGGAAAAAAATGTGTGACAGAATATTATCAGGGCTGTAACTTAAAATTTTTTAATGAAATTATGTTAAGTTACCTATTTTCGAGGCAGCAGCCATTTTGTTGTCATTCTGATTATTTAGTTACACTGTTTTTTAAGTGTTTTCCTCTCTCCCTGTCCTTTAAGTCCCCCCTTGCTATTCTCCCATGCTTTTGGCATAGTTTTTGTAATTATTATTACTAAATTTTCTTGGGAGTTTTAGCTGAATAACAGAATGAATTCTGTTCTTTCCCCATGTTTACGTCTTCACCTACGGGTGGTTAGGCGTTGTGTTCTGCATCTACCATCTGATGTTCTGCAGTTTCTTCCCTGGAAGTCTCTGTTTTGCATCAGATAGTGTATTTTTGGTAACTGATTTCGGGCCTGGGTGCCTGGAGTCTTATTTTAGTGTTTTTACACTCATTGTTTACATTTTCAACAGCCCTCTGTGTGAGGGGGGGATTTCTAAAAAATAATATCTTGATGTTATTTTAATCATAACTAGATACATTATTATTGTTCGTAAGTGTTGAATAAATTGTTTAAAATATTTTTAAAATTTTTGTCCACACTTAGGCTTGGGATCCATTGGGGCTCAACGTTACTTTTCAGAAACTTGGGCTGTTCTGAAAAAATATATTTTTATACTGTACCAATGACCCAGACTTAGCTGGTGCTAACTCCAACAAAAACCAGGGCCAAACACAAATTTTGCCCCCCAATCCCCAAAATTTGCATCCAAAACAAAAAGAAATCATGTCCTAAAGGACCTCCATAGTACGTCTCTACTGCGCATGCGCAGTGACGCAGTCGTCCCGAAATTGGCGCCAAATATCATTCTCTGTTTGGCCTTTCATCAGTCAACATCTCACTGATCTTTGTGCTTGTAAATCTCAGTTTAAAGGATGCCAGACACGTAATTTTTGGAGAAAATGTGATTCTAAGGAGGATAGAAGGAGGAGAGGAAAAAAGAAGTGGCAAAAAATAATCAGGGCTGTACTTAAAATTTTTTGTTGAAATTATGTTAAGTTGCCTATTTTCGAGGCATGGGCCTCTTGTTGTCATTCTTGCTAATTGTTGCACTGCTTATTCAGTGTTTCCTCTCCCCTAGCCTTCTAAAGTCCCCCCTTGCAATTCTCCCATGCTTTTGGCATATTTTTGAGAAGTTTCATTTCTAAAATTTCCTGGGAGAGTTGCTTGGTTACAGAATGTTTTCTGTTATTTTCCCCATAGTTACGTTTTCACCCATGGGTGTATAACGTTTGTGTTCTGCATCTTCCATCTGATGTTCTGCAGATTCTCCCCTGGGAGTCTCTGTTTTGCATCAGATAGAGTGTAATTGATGACTGATTCCGGGCCAGTTTTTTCAGTGCCTGGAGTCATGTTTTCTAGTGTGTTTACACTGTTTGTTTTCATTGGCAACAGCCTTTTTTGAGGGGGGCTGTTTGCCTTTGTGGTAGTTTATCTCATTATAAGATACATTTATATTATCCGAAAGTGTCTCATTAATTATTTTATATAAATTTAAAATTTTTGACCACACTTTGCCATCGGATCCATTGGGGCTCAACGTTACTTTTCAGCAACTTGGGCTTCTCTGAAAAAATATTTTTTCAAAATTATTTTGTTTTGCAATTGTTTTTTCATTTATTAATGGATCATGTTATTATGTATCTTTGTGTCAGGGGTTTTTGCGAGTAACTAGGACTTATTGTTGTTCTTTCACAATGAAGGGACATTGTTCAAATTGTAATAGGAAGAAATCTTCCTCTGACTTTCATGATCATTGTATTAATTGTAGTCAGTGTTCTCGCATTTATCCCTGTCCTATATGTGAACATTGGGATGAGAAACATTGGAAACGTGTGTCACGATATGTTGTTTCTGGAGAAAGAGCGATGCCGGCTCTTTCTCCACAAGGTCACTCTACTCTCTCAGTTTCTATTTCAGAGGAACCAGAACAGGGTGATGTTTCCATGTTATCTTCTTCAAGTGTGCGTCCGTCGTCACAAATGAATTCAGAGCTAGCGGCAAAAGTGCTCATGGAGATTAGACAAATGTCGTCCGCTAGCTCGCCCGGTGTAGCGTCCATTCACCGAATGGTTCGGCAGCCGGGTTCGTTCGATGCGGTCCAAGAGGAAATTTTGGGTGATGCGAGCACTATAAACATAATAGATGCACACCCAGTGACGGCGGATAGTAAACGAGAACGGAGGAAGCCTTTTAGTCCGGTTCCTAGCTCGTCCAGGTCCAGCCGGGCCGCGAGCGAGAGAGGCCCCTCTCTCGTACAACAACATCTGGGACCAGATGTTGTGGTACAAAATGTGTCTTTAGCGGAGCATACGTCCGTCGCTCGGGACGCTCCGTTGTATAAGCAGTCCGCAGAGACTGTTAAGGCTTCCTCTTCTCGTCGGCGCACACGACCGCACCTTGGCTGCGTGACCTCCGATATTTTGCCAGCTTCGCCGATGAAGGATTCTTCGGCGACCAGGTCACACCATCCGGCAGCCAGGGATTCGAGACCGATGGACTCCGGACGTTCGCATAGGAAAAGTATGCGGGAGCCATCTGATGCGGAGCTGCCCTCGGCGAAGCAGCGAAAGACCGCGCCTCCGCAGGTCTCGACGTCGGACATTCTAGTGCAGATAGCACAGCTTATCGCAGCATCCCAGCAGCCGACAGAAACGGTGTCGGATCGAGAATTATCCGACGGCGCTGGGTCGGTACGCTCCGCCGAAGCATCGGGGGCGGACGACCGGGAACATCGGGAGGTCCGACCGGATGGTGAAAGGGATACGGATGAATTGGAGCTATCCCTTTCGGAACAACATAAAGCTGCCGTGGACTTCATCCGGCACTTTCTTCCTCAAGTTGTTCCATCGGGCCAGACTGCTGCGCTTCCGGACAAGAGAATTATAGCGTCATTGGACTCTGAATTTTTTGAGCGGTTCAGGGACATCGCTCCCGAGTTTCCGTCGCAGTCCAATAATGTTGCAAGAACATTTGAATTATTGAACGACGCTATTTTTAAACTTGCTTCCAGGACGGGGAAAGCAGGTTTCTTGTCCGCAAATACTCTCAACCTGCCTTTCATTAATGCAAGGAATAAATTCGACACGGCAGGACAGGGTATACTGAGAGTTCCTCTGCGTATGGACGACGAGGCGGAAGACTTAGAGCTATCATTACCGTCGTCAGCTTCTATTCCAACCGCAGTGTTGGAAACAGCTATTGCGTCTAACAGAGCCAATTTAGATGCCTTATCTTACGCAGATCACCTTACTAAGGCGTTATCACTGCGCCTTCAAGGGGAAGAGTTTCAGGATATACAATCCTCTTTAAGACTTCTTTCAAGGGCAGTAGCTTATTCCACGTGTAACTCCGCCCTTTCAGTGGCAAATCTGGAGTTGGTTAGACGTGACGCAGCCCTGGCTACATCCACACTAGTGGATTCTAAGGTGAAGAACTCTCTTAGAGTCGCTTCGGTCTCAGGAGAACTTCTCTTTGACGGCAAGCTTTCCGCTATTTATGATAATATTAAAAAGAAAGCTAGTGATTCTCTGTTGTTCAGATCCGCTCCTAAAAGGTCGGATACAGCAGACACGAATAAGGCGGGCACTTCTGGGTCTAATGCGCCCAAGAGAGGTTCCTATAGAGGTTCCGGTGCGTCCTCTTGGTCTTATTCGAGAGGCCGTCAGGATAGCGACTCTCGTTCGGGACGTCCTTCAGGCCGGGACAATCGGTCGGACGCCCCGAGGTCGACGAGGCGAGGTGCGGGTCGTGGAAGACGTGGTTTCTCCTACCGCAGGCCTCGCAGATCCAGGAGGTGATGGCTTAAACCTCTATCGCGTTCCGGTTGGCGGAAGGTTGTCGAGTTTTTCACAAGAGTGGGCGTCGATTACGGACGACCCGTGGGTGAGAGGAGTGACTTCGGAAGGTCTAAAGATATCCTTCAAACGAAAGCCTCCATTAACTCGAAGTCCAAAGTGGACTCATCTTCCGTCAAATCCTCAGAAAAGAGACGCTCTGTTATCAGAGGTGCAGTCTCTTTTAATGAAGAACGCGGTAGAGGTCGTAGAAAACGAGGAATCGCTGGGATTCTACAGCCATCTGTTTCTGGTTCCGAAACCAGACGGCTCATTCCGTCCAGTCATAGATTTGAGCTGGATAAACAAGCTGATCGTCGCTCCGAAGTTTTATATGGAGACGATTCGATCGGTCAGAGCGAGTATTCGGGTGAACGATTATGCAACGAGCATAGATCTCAAAGATGCGTACTTTCACGTCATGGTACATCCGACATTCCGAAAGTATCTACGCTTCGCAGTCCTAGGAGTGGTGTATCAGTTCCGGGCCATGTGCTTCGGATTGAATCTAGCACCCTGGGCTTTCACTCGGGTAATGAACTCGGTAATGATCTACTTCCGAGCTCATTCGTCTGCGGTAACGTCGGCCTACCTGGACGACATTCTTCAGAGGTACGGCAACGAGTTAA
This sequence comes from Pictodentalium vernedei, assembly GCA_031216915.1. Lineage (NCBI taxonomy): Eukaryota > Metazoa > Mollusca > Scaphopoda > Dentaliida > Dentaliidae > Pictodentalium > Pictodentalium vernedei. Next base: position 191,616,538 of record CM062289.1, read on the forward strand.
CGCTTCAGAACGATGTTCAGAATCTTCTTCTATTGCTCCGACGTCTCGGTTTCATAGTAAACGAGGAGAAGTCGGATCTGGTGCCGTCCAAGTCATTCACTCATCTGGGAATGAGCTTCGAGACGCACAACAATCTCGTTCGTCTGCCGTTAACCAGAGCGAAATTAGTCAGTTGTTACGCTCGCTATTGTCTGAATGCAGACAAAGTCACGGCGAGAGAATTTATGAGACTGATAGGTCTGTGCGGAGCCGCCGCGGATCTCATTCCGATGGGACGGCTACGCACACGTCCTCTTCAAATTTTCCTGACTCAGAATTGGAGTGTGAAAATTCATTCGCTCGATGTAGACGTTCTCTTGTCAGATCAAGTGAAACAAGAGATTCAGACTTGGGCAAACATTCAGTGGTTAACTCAAGGAGTTCCGCTGCAGTTGCCGGATCCGAGTTTTACCATTATGACGGATGCCAGTCAAACAGGTTGGGGTGCATCATTAATCCCAACGGATTCGAGATGCCAGGGTCTTTGGGATCCGCAATTCCTGTGCAAGCACATAAACATCAAGGAAATGATGTCAATTTGGCTTGCGTTACGTCACTGGATGGACATTATTCACGATGCTCATGTCCAAATCCTATCCGACAATACGACAGTAGTGGCGTATATACGGAATCAGGGAGGCACTCATTCAGTTCCGTTGTTCAATCTAACGGAAAGAATCCTTCTGTTTGCGTTGGAACATCACGTTCTTCTTTCGGTCCGTCACATACCGGGTCGTCTGAATGTGCTAGCAGACTCCCTTTCACGAAAGGGTCGCTTGTTGCCGTCGGAGTGGACTCTCAACAAACAAGTATTCAATCAGATTTGCTACCAATGGGAACGGCCAATGATAGACTTATTTGCGACACATCTCAACAATCAGTTGCAGACGTATGTGTCCCCGTGTCCGGATCCAAGAGCATTTGCAGTAGACGCTCTGTCGATCCCTTGGGACGGAATGATAGGATATGCGTATCCTCCAGCGCCGTTAATTCAACAAGTATTGCTAAAGATAAAACAATCTCAATGCAAGATTCTGTTGGTAGCATCTCTGTCGCCACAGAGACCGTGGATAAATCTACTCAGGTGTCTGTTGTGGGACCTACCGCGGAAGCTTCCTCCACGAGAGGATCTTCTTTCGCAGGGGAAATCGCGCCAACTCCATCACAACCCGCAAGGTCTCAACCTTCACGTTTTTCCGTTGTGCGGTCCTTCTTGCATGGCAAGCACTTTACAGGACGAGCAGTGGACGCGATTTCTAACTGTAGGAGGACCTCCTCTTCGCTAAACTATGCGGCTAAGTGGAAGGTTTTCCGTCGTTGGTGTAGGGATCATTCTGTAGATATATTTGATCCCTCTATACCAGACATTGCAAACTTTCTAGTATACTTGTTTGACGAAATCAAACTGCAGCCTGTTACTATAAAGGGTTATAGATCTATGTTATCTGATACCTATGCACATCATGATAGTTTACAAATTGGATCTAATGTCTCTTTATCGAAATTGGTTAGAACTTTTCGATAAATAGACCCAGAACTCTTAGATTAATTCCTAAGTGGAATTTAGCTTGGGTTCTCCTTAAATTGAAGGAAAAGCCATTTGAACCTCTTGGGACAGTAGATTTCAAATTCTTATCTTATAAGACAGCTTTTCTCTTAGCTTTCTCTTCTGCCAGAAGAGTCAGTGAGCTTCATGCACTATCGGTGGATGATTCTCATTATCGTAGTGTTGGGAACACTATCACCTTCACTACTAATATGGGTTTTTTAGCTAAGAATCAGGCTCCTAATAAATATCCGGAACCTATTGTTATTAAGGCTCTTCCGTCTTCAGACGGGCGTAGGCCTTTACTCTGTCCTGTTAGAGCACTACGTATCTATAAACAGAGATCTCAGTTCATCAGAAAGGGACGGAAACGTTTCTTTCTGTCTTTGATGCCTAATAGAAAGGACATTTCAGTCCATTCTATTGCTAGATGGATTCAGTTAACTATCCGTACTGCGTATGAAGATTTATCTTCTTCTCAGCAGTCTGTGCTTAAGATTTCTGCTCATGAAGTAAGAGCTCTTTCTACTTCCTGGGCTTATGCTAATAGTGTTGCTATTACAGATTTAATGAAGGCTGCTTATTGGTCTCAGCCATCCACATTTACTAATTTTTATCTCAGAAATATTGAGTCCATTTCTGGAGACCTGCATTGTTTAGGTCCGTTATCTGTTGCTCAGAATGTCGTCCACTAAACAGTTGCAACTATAGTTATGCAGGCTTTCTGTTCTGGCAGTGACTCCGTCCGGCTGCCCTCTTCGCTCTGGGCTATTTGACCCAGGGCAAGGGGAAGGGGGGGGGGGGGGCGGGTGTTCCCTTAGGTCACCTGCTTTATAGTGAAAAGCAAGGGAATGCCTCCTCCAAGACAGTATTTCTGAGTCGCTTCCGGGATGGTTTTAAAGTGTAATATTAATGTTTAATTTCATTCATGTCTTATTTTTAAAGTGTAGCTTGGTGTGAAGCATTTGTATATGTCAAGTGTCAAACGGGCTTTAATATACAATACTCGGACACTTTTAAATGATTATAAAGAGTCTCAATTCTCTGGACTACTTTATTTATTGGCTTGCTTTAAAAATAATTAGTATAAGGGTTATACTGGATGTTAATAGAGAACATGAATGTTATTGTGCTCAATTATTAAGGGTAGTGTATCTTTCTAATTTAATATTAAATAAGAAAGATACATGTAAAGCCTAATACTCCTTTTCTCCTTAAGGGGTTACCTCTTTATTATATAATTGAGCTTATTGGATTTTCCTCTATGTCCTAGGCCCTCCAGCCTGTTTACTATTCAGCTAAGTCTGGGTCATTGGTACAGTATAAAAATGTTAAAAAATTTATAGTAATTTATATATTTTTTATACTTACCAATGACCCAGACGGGGATGGCCCTCCCTGAGTTGGGAACTCTTGCCTCCCCGCTGAGTACATAGCGCTGACCAGGCACTGCCAGTAAGAATGATATTTGGCACCAATTTCGGGACGACTGCGTCACTGCGCATGCGCAGTAGAGACGTACTATGGAGGTCCTTTAGGACATGATTTCTTTTTGTTTTGGATGCAAATTTTGGGGATTGGGGGGCAAAATTTGTGTTTGGCCCTGGTTTTTGTTGGAGTTAGCACCAGCTAAGTCTGGGTCATTGGTAAGTATAAAAAATATATAAATTACTATAAATTTTTTAACTTTTTCAAAATATTTTGATTTCAATTATTTTTTCTATATTAATGGATCATATTATTATTATGTATTTTGATTGCCAGGGGTTAGTGCGAGTACCAGGACTTGTTTTCTTTTCACATTGAAAGGATATTGATCAATTGTTTTAAGAGGAAGTCTTCCTCTGACTTCATTATCATTCTATATGTGGTCAGTGTACTCGCATTAACTCCTGTTCTGTATCGTATGATTTCGATGACAATATGGGAAGCGTATGTCACGGTATGTTATTGGGGATTTGGACACTCCGGTCCTTTCCCCACAGGGTCACTCTACTTTATCAATTTCTATTTCAGACGATCAAGATTAGGGTGATGTATCCGTGATGTCTTCCAACAGTGTGCCTCCGTCGTCACAATTAATGAAGGGCTAGCGGAAAAGTGCTCATGTAAATACGCCAATTGCCTAAGAGGACCCTAGTAGGTTCGACGGCCTTTGACGTCCGCTAGCTCGCCCGGTATAGCGTCCATTCACCGAATGGTTCGGCAGCCGGGTTCGTCCGTTGCGGTCTAGAAGGAATTTTGGGGTGATGCGAGCACTATAAATTAACTTAATGCACACCCAGTGACGGCGGTTCGGAGGGAGAACGGAGGAAGCCTTTTAGTCCGGTTCATAGCTCGTTCCGGTCCATCCGGATGGCAAGCGAGAGAGGCCCCTCTCTCGTTCAACAACATCTGGCCCCAGATGTTGTGGTACAAAATGTGTCTCAAGCGGAGCATACGTCCGTCACTCGGGACGCTCCGTTGTATAGGCAGTCCGCGGAGACTGCTAAGGCTTCCTCTTCTCGTCAGCGCACACGACCGCACCTTGGCTGCGTGACCGCCGATATATTACCAGCTTCGCCGATCAAGGATTCTTCGGCGACCAGGTCACACCATCCGGTAGCCAGGGACACGAGGCCTGCAGACTCCGGACGTTCGCATAGGAAGTGTGCGGGAGTCAACGTACACGGAGCTTCCGGCGGCAATGCATCGTAAGACCGCTACTGCACAGGCCTCGGGAACGGACGTGCTTTCCTTAATAGCACAGTTTATCGCAGCATCCCAGCATCAACTGAATCTGTCGCATATATTTTATCCGACGATGCTGGGTCGGGACGCTCCGCGGAAGCGGGTACGGACGTCCGAAAGTTTCATCCGGTCCGACGGGATACCGAAAGGGATTCGGAGGATTTCGAGCTTTCCCTTTCGGAACAACATATGCTGTTGTGTATGTCATCTGACTTGGTCTTCTACAGCTTCTTTCGTCGGACCAGAATGCTGCGATGCCGGATAAGAAACTGATAGCGTCGGTGGACTTAGAAATTTTTGGTTCGGTTCTGGGACATCGTCCCTCAGTTCCGACATAGTCCAATAATGTCACACAAACTTTCGAATTATTGAACGACGCTATATATATTATTATTTTATGCTTGCTAACCAAGCATTTCTGGTTTCTTGTTCGAAGAATTATGGAGATGTCTTTCAAAAGTGTGCCTCTGTCGTCATAGTTAATGAAGAGCTAGCGGCAATAAGTGCTCATGGAATATGTCTATTGCCTACGGAGTGACATTCGCTAGCTCACCCGGTGTAGCGTACATTCATTGAATGGTTCGGCTGCCGGGTTCGTCCGTTGCGGTCTAGGAAGGAGATTTGGGTGATGCGAGCACTTTAATTACTTTAGTACTCACCCAGTGACGGCAGATTGAGGACAGATCGGAGGAAGCCTGTTAGTCCGGTTCCTGGCTTGTCCAGGTCCGTCCGGGCTGTGAGCGAGAGAGGTCCCTCTCTCGTCCAACAACATAGGGGACCGCATGTTGTGGTTCAGATTTTTTACATTCGGAGCATATGTCCGTCGGTCGGACGCTCCGTTATATTGACAGTCCGAGAGACTGTCCTTGATGCTTCCTCATCCTCACAGCAGGGCACACGACCGCACATTGGCTACGTGACCTCGAGTATCCGATCAGTTTTGGCATTCAGTGATTCCACGGCGAATAGGTCGCGCCATCCGGTAGCCAAGGGACACGAGGCCTATACACTCCATTCGCTCGCATATTGGTAGTATGCACGGGGTAACGATCACGGAGCTTCCAGCGGCAATGCATCGTAAGACCGCTTCTCCTCAGGCCTCAGTGACGGACGTGCTATCTGAGTTAGCACAGTTGTTTCGCAGCATCCCAGCAATTGACTGTTTCTCGGTCGAATCAGGAATTATCCGACGGCGCTGGGTCGGTGTGGTCCGCGGTTGCATCAGGTACGGACGACCGAACGCTTTATAGGGTACGACAGGATGGCGAAAGGGATTCGAAAGATTTCGAGTTTTCCCTTTAGTAGTATCGGAAGATGCCTTTCATGTCTTCTGGCATTATCTTCCAGTGATTGTTATTTCGGACTTCATTGCTGCGATCTTGGATAAGAGACTTATAGCGTCATTGGACTCGGATTTTTCGATCGGTTCAGGGACATTGTCCCTGACTTACCGACGCAGTCCAATATTGTCATTATAACATGTGTTTTATTTTTCGACGCTATATATATATATATATACAAGCCTGCTACCAAGCATGATAGTTTAGTTTCTTGTCCGCGTTGCTCATTTCTGCCATTTTATCATTTATACGAATAGTTTATTTTGGCAGAGCAGGGCATACCGAGAGTTCATATGCGTCTAGACGGTGTGATTAAAGACTGCATATATTCTTTTTCGCCGTTTATGTCTTTTCCAATTTCAATGTTGGGAACGACATGATGTATAGTAGACTTAACTTAGACGCTTTATCATACGTAATCCGCCTTACTGAGGCGTTATCATTACGTCTTCAAGAAAAGATTTACGGGATATTATTCTCAATGTAATTTCTTTTGAGGGCAGTGGTTTGTTCACGTATAACTCCGCCCTTCAGTGGCTGATTGGAGTTGGTTAGACGTGACGCAGCCCTAGCTACATCCACACGCGTGGATAGTAAGGTTAAGAACTCTCTCAGAGTCGCTTCGTTCTCGGAGGAGCTTCTCTTCGACGGTAACTTTTCGGCAATCCATGAATTGCTCGATTTACACGTTCTCTTGTCTATCTAGTGTTACAAGAGATTCAGACTGGGGCAAACATTCGGTGGTTGACTCAGAGAGTGCCACCGCAGTTGCCGGACCCGATTGTGGCTGTTATGACGGTTGCCAGTCAAACAGATTGGGATATAATTCTGATCCCTACGGATTCGAAGTGCCAGGGTCTTTGGGTTCCGCAGTCTCTTAGCAATCAGTTTTCCTCCGCGGAATAATGTTTTTTAGGCTTGCTTTATGTCATTGCATGAACATTATTCAGAAACGCATGCCCAAATTCCTGTCCTTTAATTCGACAGTAGTGGCGTATCTCCGGAACCAGAGAGGCACTCTTTCGTTTCCGTTATTCAATTTAATGGAAAGAATCCGTCTGTTGGTTATAGTACACCAAGTTCAGTTTTGGTCCGTCATATTCCGGGTCGTCTGATTGTTTTATCGGACTCCCGTTCTCTTACGGGTCGCTTGTTGCTGTCAGAATGGACTCTCAACAAACAAGTATTCAATCAGATTTGCTATCTATGGGAGCGCCCAATGATGATTTATTTATGACACAGCTTGCTAATCAATTGCAGACGTATGTGTTGGCTTGTCCAGATCTCTGAGCTAATGTTGTTAACGCTCTATTGATCTATAGGACGGAATGATAGGATACGCGTATCCTCCGGCGCTGTTGTTTCAGCAGGTATTGCTAAGATAAACAACCACAATACATTTCTGTTGATAGCATTTCTATCTTCACAGAGATCATGGGTAATTTACTCTCTTGTCTACTGTGGGTCTTAACGTGAAATCTTCCTCTATGTGAGGATCTTTTTTTTTCACTGGGTAAATCGTGTCATCTTTATCACAACCCGCAAGGTCGCAACCTTCATGTATTCCGTTGTGTGGTCTGTATTGCATTGTAAGCACTGTACTGGACGAGCTTTGGACGCGATTTCTTACTATAGGAGATCCTCTTCTTCGCTATTCTATGCGGCTAAAGTAGAGGCTCTTCTGTCGTGGTGTAGGGATCATTATATTCATATTGTGGATCCCTCCATACTACTCATTGCTATTTTTTAGTATACTTGTTTCACAAGATCTACTGCAGCCTGTTATTATTTAGGTTATAGGTTTATGTTACCTCATACCTATGCACTCTACGATAGTTTACAATTGAGTCTTTTGTCTCTTTATCTAAGTCAGTTAGTAACTTTTTGATAAATAGACTTAGAATCTTTAGATTAAATTCCTATATGGATTTTAACTTCGGTTCTTATTTAGCTAAGTAATCATTTGAGCCTCTGGAAACAGTAGTTTTCAAATTCTGACCTTTTAGACAGTAATTCTGTTGGTTTCTCTTTTACTGTAGAGTCAGTGAGTTTCATGCACTATCGATGGATGATTTTCACTTTCGTAGTTTCGGAATCACTACTTCCGTTACTATTTAGGTTGGATTGTTGCATAAGAGTTAGGCTCCTATTATCCGGAACCTATTATTTTAAGGTCCTTCCGTCTTCGTATGGGCATAGGCCTTTACTCTTTCCGGGTACAGTTTATGTATTTATAAACAGATATCTGTTTATTACTATGGGCGTAAACTTCTTCTGTCTTTGATGTCTAGTAGAAGGACGTTACACTCCATTTTATTGTTAATAGATTCTATTAACTATCGGTACTGCTTATGGTATATCATTGACTTAGCAGTTGTGCTTAAGATTTCGGCTCATGAAGTAAGAGTTCTTCTACTTCTTGGGCTTACATTAATAGTGTCGCTTTTATAGATTTTTGAAGGCTGCTCATTGCGCTCAGCCATCCACATTCATGAATTTTATCTCAGAAATATCGAGTCCATTTCTGGAGGCCTCTATTGTTAGGTCTATTATCTACTGCTCAGAATGTCATTCACTTAACAGTTGCTACTATAGCTAGGTAGGCTGTCTGTTTCGGCAGTGTCTCCGTTCGGCTGCCCTCTTCGCTCTGGGCTATTTGACCCAGGGCAAGAAAAAGGGGGGGGGGGGGGGGGGGGAGGGTGTTCCCTTGGGTCACCTGTTTTACTATGAAAACAAGGGGATACCTCCTCCGGAGTTAGTAATTCTGAGCTGTTATTGGGATGGTTGTTTAGTGTGAAGTTTAGGTTTTTAAAATTCATTCAAGTCTTAGTTTTTAAAGTATAGCTTTTGAATATTCCATATGTCAACGGACATGATTATGCAATCCTCAGACACTTTTAGGAGTATAAGAGTCTCTATTCTCTAGACTTACTTTATTTATTGGCTTACTTTAAAAATTATTAGTATAAGGATTATATTGGATATTAATAGAGTACATGGATGTATGAAGCTCAATTTTGGAAGGTGTTGTATCTTTCTAATTTATCATAAATAAGAAAGATACATGTAAGGCCTATTACTTCTTTTTCCCTACAGGGGATGACTCTATTTTATTTTATTGAGCGTATTCCATTTTGCTCTATGTCCTTGGCCCTCCAGCCTTTTTACTATTCAGCTATGTCTGGGTCATTGGTACAGTATAAAAATGTTAAAAAATTTATAGTAATTTATATATTTTTTATACTTACCAATGACCCAGACGGGGATGGCCCTCCCAGGAGTTGGGAACTCTTGCCTCCCCGCTGAGTACATAGCACTTACCAGGCACTGGTTATTAGAATGATTAATGGCGCCAATTTCGGAACGTCCTTGACACTGCGCATGCGCAGTGGGGGCGAATTGTGGAGGGCCTTTCAGGACATGTTTTCTTTGATTTTAGATGCAAATTTTGGGCATTGGGGGGCAAAATTTGTGTTTGGCCCAATATTTTAAGAGTTAGCACCAGCTATGTCTGGGTCATTGGTAAGTATAAAAAATATATAAATTACTATAAATTTTTTAACTTTTCAGTCAAAATTTTCATGTTTTTCTCGGACTTACTAAATTTTAAGTTGTAAAACTTTGTAAACTTTGTGTTTAAGTGAGTTGTGTTTCTATGTGTCTTTCCAGGTGATTAATATTCTACACTTGGGTTACTGAACTCCATTGCAGTAATATTTAACCCTCATTACATGTATATTTGAGGAATTTGAGGCTGATTTTTTGCCAAAACTTGTTGTAAGAATTAGCGTTTAGGTGTTGTAAGAATTTGCGTTAAAGTCAGCTTTTGTGCAGATTGTGTGCCTTCACCTCTCATTACTGTTTATTTTCTCATTTTAATAACAACTGTAGGTATTAACCCTACTGTATGCAGAAATTTAACTGATTTTTTTTCTTTTTTCAGTCACAATGTTCACGTTTTTGTCTGACTTACTCAATTTTAAGTTCTAAAAGTTTGTGTTAAGGTGAGGTGTTGAGGTGAGTTCTGTTTCTATGTGTCTTTCCAGGCAATTGATATTGTCCGCATGGGTTACTGAACTACATTGTGGTAACGTTGCGGCCTTATTACATGCATATTTGAGGGGGATTTTTGGGACTTATATTCACTTTCTTTAAAAAAAAATTTTTTTAACTTTTTTTTTTTATTTAATACTTTCTCATACTTGTTACTAGTAACATTAAGGCTTATTTTAGTTGTTGATGTGGTGTATTTTTGTTGGGACTTATAGTCACTTTCTTGAACGAATGTTTTTCCGCAACTCCTCTTTAACCAATGAATGTACTTCAATTACAATTTCAGTGATTTATGAAAGCCTTTCCTAATTCTTATTTATGATTTAATATCTGGCCTCACGATTCATATTCTTAATCATAAACATTTCTAAAAGAAAAAAAATGCTTTTATATCCAATGATTCTATGTTGAATTGATATATAATAATTGCAGAAATATAGACTTTCCAAAGCCATCACATAAACCACATTAATCATTTGATGCCTAGTTAATGATTTATATTAACTAAATATTAGGCATGTTACATTGGAACGACATTATCAAGCATGAATGTAGGTGAGTGTTGGGATGTAACATCCCTTTTGTTAAGTGTTCCTTCCCTATCCCTCCTTGAAGCCCTCCTGTTAAACTTTTATTTATTTATTATTGGTGTTTAAGGTCACATATTTCTGCACAATGGCTAATCATGACCACAACAGTTTTATGGGTGGAGGAAGCCGGAGTACCCGGAGAGAACCACCGAGCAATGGCGAGCAACTGTCAGCTCTCCAACATACTAACTCCACACAAGCAGGGTTAGCATTGGTTGAAGACTGGTGCACCATCGACGTGCAGTATGCCTTAGTACACAGCGTTACCGTGCCCCCACGTGGGCAAAGGGGAGTTAAACTTTTAAGCTTTTTGGCTATTTTTATTGAAATTTTTTATTAAATTTCTTGGGAGTGTAACATGTATTACAGAATGTTTATTCTGTTTATCCCCATGGTTACATCCTCACCCTGGGGGTGTTAGGTTCGTTTTGGTTTTTCATCTTCTATCCGATGTATCGTTTTTTCTTCATATGAAGATCTAGCTTTACATCTGATAGCATTAAAATCTGTTACTGACTTTGGTCCTTTTTTCTGTGCCTGATGTCTTGTTTCTGGTTTTTCCTTTGACATTGTTTACATTGGGAACGTCTTTAAATAAATGTTGTATTTAGATATTATATTAATGTAGGATTATTGTAAGATACATTGATTTTGATTCTGGATGTGTAGCTCAAAAAATTTGAATTTTGTCCACACTGATGCGCGTTTGGCATGCCCTTGGGCTCATTGCGTTCCTTTTGGGAACTTAGACTTTTTAAAAAAAAATTTGAAAAATTTTTGGGATTTAATATTTCGATTTTGATTGCAATTGTTTATGTATCTTTATCATATATTTATTCTGGAGATTGTAGGAGTACTATCGACTTTTGATTGAATCATGAAAGCTTACTGCTCTAAATGCAAGCTGAGGAAGTCTTCCTCGGATTTACATGCTTGTTGCTTTGTCTGCAGTCGATGAACTCCTGCAGATTATTGTCCTACATGTGTTAATTGGGATGACAAACGTTGGAGATGGGTGTCACAGTATTTTGTTGGTGGTGAGATGCCTATGTCAGTGCTCCCATCACAAGATAATTCAAGTTTTTCATTTTTTTTTTCAGAGGAACAAGAACATGGTGATGGTATTGTGATACCCGCCAAAAGTGTGCTACCGTTGTCACGCTCTGATGGGCAAACAGAGCTAGATGCAAAGGTGCTCATGAATATTAAGCAAGGGATAAGGCCTTTACTCTAGTTAGTGTTCTTAATCCCTTGCAAGCAGCTAGCTCGACCGATGAAGCAGTTACTCTGTCCATGGGAGCCGTGACACTGGGTAAGTCTGTTGTGGTCGACGGAAGTGTAGATTTGGGTAGAGCGAGCACCTTAAAATCAAAAGCTCACCCAGCGATGACGGAAATAGGAAGGAAGTCAGCAAGTTTCTTTTCAGGAAAAAAACTGGCACGGGCCGGAGCATACGTTCACACCTGCCACTCGGGCTGCTCCGTCTAGACTGCAGCCGGCCTTGGCTACAGTCACGGCTTCCTCCACTATGATTTATAAGCATGCACACTCGACTGCATCCTAACTACCCGACTTTGGATATCCAGCCAGCTGCGCGAAGATGGAGCCAGTCTTCGCCTGTGAAGTCGGAACATCCGGAAGCAAGGGAACTGAGGCTTCGATCATCGGGACATTCGGAAAAGAGATCCATCTCTGGAACACCATCCCAGGAGCAGCAAGCAACTAAAAAACAAAAAACTGCTGCTCCTCAAGCCTCAGTGACGGACTTGCTGTTGCAGATTGCACAGCTGACCGCAGCAGGTGCAAAGCAGGTTCGAGAGAAGCCTCCTGCAGACTCCGGTAGTGAGCTGTTGGATGGTGCTGGGTTGGGCCATTCATATGCAGATGCGATGGACCAAGAATGACAGATGATTCAGTCGGATAGTTAAAGGGACAAGGAAGAGGATTACCCTTCCCTTTCGGAACAACATATGGTAGCAATAGAATTTTTCCATCAATACTGTCCTGAATTTGTTCCACCTGATCAGCAAGCTGTGACAGCAAGGGAGAAACCACTGTCATCTTCAGATGCAGAATTCATGCGAAGGATACAGTCTAGACAGGTGTTGCAGGCCTTTGGCCATGTTGACGATGTCATATTTAACCTCTCTAGTGTGAATAGGAAAGGCGGTTTCTTATCAACATCTTCCATAAATATACTGTTCCTTGGCCCATGTTCATTTAAAATAGTTGGAGAAGATGTTCAGAGAGCTTCTCTGCATTTAGATGAGCAGGCCGGGGATTTAGATATGTTCCTACCTGCTTCATTCAACATTCGCTCGGATGTGATGGAATGTGCTATTTCATCATATAGAGCGAATCTGGATGCGATGTCCTACGCAGATCACCTTACCAGAGCTATGGCACAATGTCTTAGTGGGAAGGAATTTGAGGATGTTTGTTCCTCGCTTAGAGTTCTTTCCAGGGCAGTCATGTATGCCACATATAACTCCACCCTGTCAGTTTCAAATTTGGAGTTAATCAGACATGATGCTGCCCTTGCATCGTCATCACTTATAGATGACAAGGTGAAAAGCTCTCTCCGAGTTGCTCCAGTCTCCGGTCATACTCTGTTTGACGACAAGCTTTCATTAGTCTATGAACAGGCTACCAAGAAAGCTTCCAGTGCTCCTCTTTTCAAGTCAGCGTCTCAACAACATGCTTCAGCAGACCGTGGTAAGCGAGGACGTTCTAAATTAAAATCATCTAAAGGGAACTCCTTGTGAGGGTTCAAGAAATCCTCTTATAATTACTCTGGACGTCTTCAGTACAGCGACTCGGGAAGCAGGCGTAAGTCTGATCAGGATTATCGGTCTGATGCCCCTAAGCCAACAGGATGAGGATCTTCGTGGGAAGGAAGTAGTTTCTACTCCCGTATGCCTCGCAAGTCCTACAGGTGATGATCAAGACCTTTATTGCTTGCCAGTTGGCGGAAGGTTATCAAACTTGGCGAGAAACTGGATCGCAGTCACAGAAGATCAGTGGGTGAGAAGCGTAGTCTCGGAAGGCTGCATTGGACAAATCTTCCGGCAGATCCTTTCAAAAGAGAGTCTCTTCTAGTGGAGGTACAGGCTCTCTTATTAAAGGAAACAGGTCACCGAGAATCAAAATTCTCAAGGTTTTTACACTCGCATGTTTCTCGTACTGAAGCCAGATGGCTTGTTCTGAAAGGTAATAGACTTGAGCTGGATAAACAAGTTGATCGTGGCTCCAAAGTTCTATATGGGAACCATACGGTTGGTAAGGGCAAGCATTCGAGTGGACGACTATGTGGCAAGCATAGATCTAAAGGACTCTTACTTTCATGTCCTGGTACATAGAGCATTCAGAAAGTACCTGCAGTTTGCAAGGAAAAGTTTATCAGTTCAGAGCAATTTGCTTTGGTCTGAACCTGGCTCCTTGGGCTTTCACTCGAATAATGAACTCGGTAATGTCATACTTCCGAGCTCATTCGTCTGCAGTAATGTCGGCTTACTTGGATGACATTCTTGCAGAGATACGGCAACAGAGTTATTCTTCAGAACAATGTTCAGAGTCTGCCACAATTGCTCTGATGTCTTGGTTTCATAGTAAACGAGAAAAAGTCGGATCTAACTTCATTCAAGTCGTTCATTCACTTGGGAATGAGCTTCGAAACTCACAACAATCTGGTTCATCTGCCGTTACCCAGAGCAAAATTAGTCAGTTGTTACGCTCTCTTTTGTCTGAACTAACAGTGAGAGAGTTTATGTGACTGATGGGGCTGTGCAGAGCGGCTGCGGATCTTATTCTGATGGGCCTCTTGCGCACGCGTCCCCTCCAGATATTCTTTACTCAGAACTGGAGTGTGAAGACGATGCATTTGCTTGAAACCAGTATTGTTTTAACAGACCTAGTAAAACTAAAGGTTCAGATTTGAGCAGATCTTCAGTGGTTAACTAAAGGAATTCTGCTTGAACTGCCGGATCCGGCTTTCACGATTATCACGGATACAAGTCAGACGGGCTGGGGTGCATCCTAAAGTCCCGCAGACTTGAAGTGCTGGGGTCTTTGGGACTCTCAGTTCCAGGAAAAACACATAAACATCAAGGAGATGATGTCAATCTGGTTATCACTACAACATTGGATTCATCAAATAGCGAATGTCCATGTTCAGATTCTGTCAGACAACTCGACAGTAGTTGCTTATCTCAGGAACCAAGGCGGCACTCACTCGATTCTGTTATGCGAATTAATGGAGAAGATTCTCCTATTCATTCTGAATTATCATGTTCATCTCTCAGTCTGTCATATACTGGGTCTACTAGCAGAGTTGCTCCTTCGGAAAGGTCGCCTGTTGCCATCGGAGTGGACTCTCAACAAGCGAGTATTCAGTCAGATCTGCTACCAGTGGGATCGTCCTATGATAGATCTTTTTGCGACACACCTGAACAATCAATTACCGACGTTCGTGTCGCCATGCCCAGATCATCGAGCGAACACAGTAGGCGCTCTATCGATCTCATGGGATAGAATGATAGGATATGCATATCCTCCAGCTCCGTTAATTCAGCAGATTCTGTTAAAAATCAAACAGCCTCACTGCAAAATCTTGCTAGTAACACCTCTGTCATCACAGAAACCTTGGATCAATCTTCTCAGGTGTCTGTTATGGGACGCTCCCTGGAAACATCCTCCACAGGAGGACCCTCTATATCAGGGGAAGTCCCGTACACTGCATCACAACCTGGAAGGTCTCAACCTTCACATATTTCCGTTGTGCGGTCCTTCTTGCATGGAAAACATTTTACAGGACGAGCAGTGGATGCAATTTCTGACTGTAGGAGGGCCTCCACTTGCTGAATTACATAGCAAAGTGGAGGTCTTCCGTTCATGTATGGATCAGTCTGTCAACGTATATAATCTGTCCAATCCACAGATTGCCAATTTCTTGGTCTACCTGTTTGATGAACTCAAACTGCAGCCTGTCACTATTATGGCTATAGGTCTCTGTTATCAGACACACTCATCACTGGCTGTTGGATCAGATACTTCTTTATCCAATCTAGTTAGAAATTTTTCTATTAATAGACCTAGAACGCTCAGATTAATTCCTAAATGGAATTTGGCTTGGGTTCTGTTGAAGCTTCAAGAAGCTCCTTTTGAGCCGTTAGACGTTGTAGAGTTCAAATTCTTGACCTATAAAATGGCATGTCTCTTAGCCTTTACATCTGCCAGAAGAATCGGTGAACTTCATGCATTATCTGTTGATGAATCTCATTACGTAGTGTGGGTAATACTAGTACCCTCACTACAGAAGTGGGGTTTTTGGCTAAGAATCCAAATTCCGGATAAGCGGCTGGAGCCTATTGTCATTAAGGCTTGACCATCCTCAGATAACCATAGACCTTTGCTGTGTTCAGTCAGAGCTATGTGCATTTATAAACGTAGATCAGATTTTATTAGAAAAGGAAGAAAACGTTTCTTCCTTTCTTTGATTCCTAAGAGAAAAGATATTTCTGTTCATTCTGTTGCTAGATGGATTCAGTTGGTAATATGTATTAACTATGAAAATCTATCTTTGGATGACTGTTCTGTCAACAAGATTTCAGCACAGAAGGTTAAAGCACTGTCCACTTCTTGGGCTTATTCTAAAAGTATAGCCATTACTGATCTTATGAAGGCTGCTAGCTGAACACAGCCCTCTTCATTTGCCAAGTTTTACCTGATCTTAGATCTTTGGGTCCTCTTTCTCTTGCTCAGAATGTCGTCCATTAATGTTACATCTATAAGGTTTTTAGGCAGTCTGCTCGAGCACTGATGCTGTTGCGCTGCCCTCTTCGTTCTGAGGAATTTTACCTCAGAACAAGGGGGGGGGGGGGGGGGGGGGGGTCCCTAATGGACTATCTTTATATATTGGATTTCCTTCACCGAATTAGCATAACGGGTTATGCTGGCATTAAATGGAGAAATTATTTATCATGTAATTCTCAATTACATTGTTGGTGTTATGCCTTTCTCTTCTCGTAAAAGAGAAAGACATATATAATTCTATATGTTCTCCTGTTCTCCTGTAGGAGCTATCCTTTTTCTGAAGTGATTGAGAGATTGGATTTTCTTTTAAGTCTTAGGCCCTCCAGCCTTTTTACGATTCAGCTAGTCTGGGCCATTGGTTGTAGTATAAAAATATGATAAATTTTAAGTAATTTGTATATTTTTTATACTTACTAATGACCCAGATAGGGATGGCCCTCCCATGAGTGGGCACTCATACCTCCCCGCTCATTATAACATTTAGCAGGCACTGTAGAAAGAATGATGGTTGGTGCCAATTTCAGTACCTTCCTGGACACTGCATATGCAAATCACAAAAGTATGGAGGACCATCTACGACTTAATTTTTTTGGTTTAGCATGCCAATTTGGGGGATTGGGGTGCAAAAATTGTGTTTGGCCCTGGATTAATTTGAGTTAGCACCAGCTAGCTACTGTGTGCCATTGGTAAGTATAAAAATATATATAAATTATTTAAAATTTGTCATTTTTACTGTGCAATATTCAGCCCAGTTCGACTGCAAACAGTTTCAAGACAATAACAAAGATCAGCTGATCATTCCTTCAATGCAACATTCAAGGCAACACCATGCGCCGAAGCGTGTGGATCTGAAAGTATTATTTTTCACTCACGCAAGCTCTCGTGAAAAATAAAACTTTCAGGTCCACACTCATGAAATAATTCCAGATATTCACTAAAATAGCATAGATTTTCTTTTTATTATATGCTACGTGACATTTTACTGAGAATATTCAGCCCAATTCAACTGTAAACATTTTCAAGACAATAACAGAGATCTGCTGATCATTCTTTCAAGGCGACATTAAAGGCAACGTCATGCACCAAAGTGTGACGTCATTTAGGAAGCTACTGAGGGATATCTTGCGATATCCATCAAGTCGATGGATATCAACAAATATCTTTTAGATAATTTGCAATAATTCACAGGCTAGCATATAATAAAAGAATATTTGTGATATGTTGATGCACAGGAAAACAAGTAAGCTTACTCTCCCTTCTGTGAAACAATGTGGAGATGCCTGTAATACATATTTACTTTTACAGATATGTATAACACTTCCAATTTGCAGGGGTTCTCCAGTGTACAACAATGAGTGAAGTGTAAATGCTGCAACACAATTTATGCTCTTGGGTGTAAGATGTGTGGAACTGGTATATATGTTGGAGAAATGGGGGTGACAACTGTTTGAATGTGTTTTTGAACACACACAAGACATTTGATTTCACTTAGATAGGCCCAGCTATAAACTACAGTCTGTCAGCCTCAAATGTTTTTACTCTTGAGAAACTGAGTGTGTGTGGAGGGAACAATTTAAGACTCATCAAGAATGATTGTATATGCAAGTTAGACAAAAATTGAACATAATGGATTTACAGTATCACAATATTTTAATACTGTACCAATGACCCACACTTAGCTGGTGCTAACTCCTTAAAATCAAGGGCCAAACACAAATTTTGCCCCCCAATCCCCAAAATTTGCATCAAAAACCGAAATTTCAATGTCCTATGTGGTCCTCCATACCTTTTATCCACTGCGCATGCGCAGTGTCAAGGAGGTCTCGAAATTGGCACCAATTGTCATTCTTTGTTTGGTCCTAAATTCAGCCACACCTCACTGATATTTGTACTGTAAATCTCAGTTTAAATGATGCCAGACACATAATTATGGATGAAATGGTGGATCTAAGGAGGAAATAGAAGGATGAGAGGATGAGAGGATGAAACAGTGGCAGAATATGATCAGGGCTGTAACTTATAATTTTTTTACGAAATCATGTTGCCTATTTTCGAGGCATGGCCCTGATGTTGTCATTCTTGCTATGAATTTATCATTGTTCAATGTTTCCTCTCTCCCTTTCCTGTATCCCCCCTTGCTATTCTTCCATGCTTTTGGCATAATTTTTGTAATTTTTTTTTTTACTAAAATTTCTTGGGAGTTTGGGCTTGGTAACAGACTGAATTTTCTGTTTTTCCCCATGTTTACATCCTCACCCTTGAGTGTTTAGGTGTTGTGATCTGCATCTACCATCCGATGCACTGCAGTTTCTTCTCTGGAAGTCTCTGTTTTACATCGGATAGTGTTTAAATTGGTGACTGATTTTGGGCCATGTTTACAGTACCTGGAGTCATGTTTCCGGTTTGTGTACACTTTTGTTTATGTGGACGGTTACTTGTCTTCTGTTTAGTTCTGCTCATAACCAGATACATTAATATTGTCCGTAAGTGTTACATTAATTTTTAAAAATATTTTAAAATTTTTGTCCACACTTAGGCTTTTTAGCTCACCAACTTTAGTTGTGTGAGCTTATGGCATGGCTTGATCGGTCAGCGTACGTGTCCAATAATGTTAAAGTTTCTGTTTAGGTCACTTATTCGCCCTATTTCCATATCATGGCTTTTATAATGCTGCTATATGATGATTATTATCATTTTACCATGATTTAACCCCTCATACCTACATTTTAGACATTTTTCTTGACATTTTTAGTTGCCTTTAGTTTTCTGTTTAGCTCAGAATTTCATGTTTAACTAAGTGTTTAGGTCAGCTGCTGTGCTTCTTCTCTTCCAACGGCACTTTTATTCATCATACATATTCCTAAGTATCATTGTTCCATGATTAACCCCTCATACCCTGCATTTTAAACATTTTTCTTGACATTTTTAGTTGCGTTTAGTTTTCTGTTTACCTCGGAATTTCATGTTTAACTTAGTATTTAGGTCAGCTGCTGTGCTCCTTCTCTTCCCATGGCACTTATATTCATCATACATGTTCCTCAGTATCATTGTTCCATGATTAACCCCTCATACCCTGCATTTTAAACATTTTTCTTGACATTTTTAGTTGCATTTAGTTTTCTGTTTAGCTCGGAATTTCATGTTTAACTTAGTGTTTAGGTCAACTTCTGTGCTCCTTCTCTTCCCATGGCACTTATATTCATCACACATGTTTCTCAGTATCATTGTTCCATGATTAACCCCTCATACCCTGCATTTTAAACATTTTTCTTGACATTTTTAGTTGTGTATAGTTTTCTGTTTAGCTCAGAATTTCATGTTTAACTAAGTGTTTAGGTCAGCTGCTGTGCTCCTTCTCTTCCCATGGCACTTATATTCATCATACATGTTCCTCAGTATCATTGTTCCATGATTAACCCCTCATACCCTGCATTTTAAACATTTTTCTTGACATTTTTAGTTGCATTTAGTTTTCTGTTTAGCTCGGAATTTCATGTTTAACTTAGTGTTTATGTCAGTTTCTGTGTTTTACTTTTAGGAGGTTGTGTTTAGGTAAGCTTTATCGCATGTTATGAGCCTGTTGGATACAGTTCTTGTGTTTGCCAAAGTTACTATCAAAGAGGAATGTTGGTGAGCTATAGGGCGTTGGCGTCCTTCTTGTTTGGGATCCATTTGGGCTCATTGTTCCCATTGGGAACTTGGGCTCTTCTGAAAATTTTAAACAAAATTTGTTTGTTTTTGAAATTATTTTTTTGAAATGTTATAATGGATTATATTATATTATGTATCTTTGTTTCAAAGGTTAGTGCGAGTACTATGACTGTTTACAATTTTTCATGATGAAAGAATATTGTTCAAATTGTAATGCGAGGAAATCTTCCTCTGATTCTCATGTTAATTGTGTTTCTTGTAGTCTATGTACTCGCACTAATTCTTGCTTAGTGTGTGCCAATTGGAATGACAAACGTTGGAGACATGTGTCACAGTATATTCATGCCGGTCCTCTCTCTGCAAGGTCACTCTAGTTTATTAGTCTCTTTTTCAGAGGAACAAGAACAGGGTGATGTTTCCGTGATGTCTTCAACAAGTGTGCCTCTGTCGTTGCAGTCTAACGAAGAGCTAGCGGCAAAAGTGCTCATGGAGATACAACAATTGCCTAAGAGGTCCCTAGTAGGATTGACAGCGTTGTTGTCTGCTAGCTTGCCCAGTGTAGCGACCATTCATCGAATGGCTCGGCAACCGGGTTCATCCGTTGCGGTCCCGGGAAGCAGTTTGGGTGATGTGAGCACTATAAACATTGAACGTGCACACCCAGCGACGACGGACCCGAAGATAGTAGGGAGCAAGCCTGTCAGTCCGGTAGCTCGCTCATCCAGGTCCACCCGGACCACGAGTGAGAGAGCCGCCTCTCTCTTACAGCAACATCTGCGACCAGATGTTGTTGTATGTGACGCTAATCAGTCGGAGCATACGTCCACTCCATCTGCTCGGGATGCTCTGTTACATAGACAGTCTGCAGTGACTAGTCTATCGGCTCCCTCATCCTCACAGCAGCACACATGACCGCACCATGGCTACGTGACTGCTGATATCCAGCCAGCTTCGCCGACCAGGGATTCCATGTTGACCAGGTCATGCCATCTGGTAGCCAGGGATACGAGGCCTTTACAATCGGGATGGGCGCATAAAAGAAGTATGCGAGATTCAACGTCCCAGGAGCTTCCATGTAAGACCGCGGCTCCACAGGCCTCCGTAACGAACTTGCTATCGCAGATAGCTCATCTTGTCGCAGCATCCCAGCAGCCATCAGAAACTTTTTCCGATCAGGAATTGTCTGAGGAAGCTGGGTCGGTTCCTTCCGCTGCAGAGTCAGCAAGGAATGACCGAGATTATCAAGTGGTCCAGCCGGATGGAGAAAGGGATTCAGAGGAGTTGGAATTTTCCCTTTCGGAGCAACATAAGGTAGCCGTAGCTATGTGTATCCTCCAGCGCCATTGATTCAGCAGATATTGCTCAAAATAAAGCAATCTCACTGCAAGATTCTGTTGGTAGCATCTCTGTCACCCCAGAGACCATGGATAAATCTACTCAGGTGTCTGCTGTGGGACATGCCACGGAAGCTTCCTCCACTAGAGGATCTTCTTTCACAGGGGAAATCGCGCACACTGCATCACAACCCGCAAGGTCTCCACCTTCACGTATTTCCGTTGTGCGGTCCTTCTTGCATGGCAAGCAATTTACAGGACGAGCAGTGGTCGCAATTTCTAACTGTAGGAGAACCTCCTCTTTGCTAAATTATGCTGCTAAGTGGAAGGTTTTCTGTCGGTGGTGTAGGGATCATTCTATTAATATTTATGATCCCTCCATTCCAGACATTGCTAATTTTCTAGTCTGCCTGTTTGATGAGATCAAACTGCAGCCTGTTACATTAAGGGTTATAGGTCTATGCTATCTGATACCTGTGCACATCATGATAGCTTACAGATCTTTATCTAAGTCAGTGAAAAACTTTTCGATAAATGGACCTAGAACCCTTAGATTAATTCCTAAGTGGAATTTAGCTTGGGTTCTTCTTAAGCTAAAAGAAGCGCCATTTGAGCCTCTTGACATGGTGGACTTCAAATTCTTAGCCTTCTCTTCGGCTAGAAGAGGTAGTGAGCTTCATGCACTATCTGTTGATGATTCTCACTATCGTAGTGTAGGTAATACTATTACCTTGTCTACTAATGTTGGATTTTTGGTTAAGAATCAGGCTCCTAATAAGTATCTGGAATCTATTGTTATTAAGGCTCTTCCGTCTTCAGACGGGCTTAGGACTTTACTCTGCCCATTTAGAGCTATGCATATTTACAAACGTAGATCTGAGTTTATCAGAAAGGGACGTAAACGTTTCTTTCTGTCTCTGCTGCCTAATAAAAGGGACATTTCAGTCCATTCTATTGCAAGGTGGATTCAATTAACTATCCATACTGCTTATGAAAAATTATCTTCGACTCAGCAGTCAGTGCTTAAGATTTTGGCGCATGAATTAAGAGCACTGTCTACATCTTGGGCTTATGCTAATAGTGTTGCTATTACCGATTTGATGAAGGCTGCATATTGGTCTCAGCCTTCGACATTCACAAGTTTTTATCTTAGAAATATTGAGTCCATTTCTGGCGGCCTGCGTTGTTTAAGTCCGTTATCTGTTGCTCAGAATGTTGTTCACTAAACAGTTGCAACTATAGTTATGCAGGCTTTCTGTTCTGGCAGCGACTCTGTCCTGCTGCCCTCTTTGCTCTGGGATATTTGACCCAGGGCAAGGGGAAGGGGGGGGGGGGGGGGGGTGGTGTTCCCTTAGGTCACCTGCTTTATAGTGAAAAGCAAGGGAATATCTCCTCTGGAGTCAGTAATTCCGAGTCGGTACTGGGATGGTTTTAAAGTGTAAAGCTAATGTTTAACTCATTCATGTAATATTTTTAAAGTGTAGCTCAGTGTGAAGCAATTGTATATGTCACGTGTCATACGGGCATTAATATTCAATCCTCAGACACTTTTAAATGTGTATAAAGAATCTCATTTCTCTGGACTTCCTTTATTTATTGGCTTTCCTTTTAAAAATATTAGTATAACGGGTTATACTGGATGTTAATAGAGATCATTGATGTTATTGTGCTTAATTACAGAAGGGTATTGTGTCTTTCTTGTTTGACACAAATAAGAAAGATACATGTAAGACCTGTTCTCTTCTCCTTGAGGGGATCATTCTGTTTACATGTAATTGAGCCTATTGGATTTTCCTTTATGTCCTAGACCCTCCAGCCTTTTTTCTATTCAGCTAAGTCTGGGTCATTGGTACAGTATAAAAATGTTAAAAAATTCATAGTAATTTATATATTTTTTTTTACTTACCAATGACCCAGACGGGGATGGCCCTCCCGTGAGTCGGGAACTCATACCTCTCTGCTGATTACATAATGCTTACCATGCACTGGTTGTAAGAATGACAGTTGGCGCCAATTTCGAGACCTTCTTGACACTGCGCATACGCAGTGGATAAAAGGTATGTTGGACCACATAGGACATTGAAATTTCGGTTTTTGATGCAAATTTGGGGTATTGGGGGGCAAAATTTGTGTTTAGCCTTTGATTTTAAGGAGTTAGCACCAGCTAAGTCTGGGTCATTGGTAAGTATAAAAAATATATAAATTACTATAAATTTTTTAACTTTTATTGTGTGAGATTCCACAATGTTGTGTGGAGGAAAAAGGGTAGAGAATTTCAACCTGATCATGACCTGGTTGCTTTTACTCAGAATTTCAGCATTTTGACATCAGTGTGCAGGTTTAATTTATAATGGGCATATTAAAATTATTTTAGCTTCGAAAAACACAGAAAAATGGAAAATGGAGACTATAGTTGTGAAGATCTTGTGTGAGAATGAAGAGGTGAGAATATATATTACACTTTGGCTTCTGCCCACAGCAGTGAGTTGAGGTTGGGTATGTCCAGCGCTTTTTTTGAAATGCTTCAACCAAATGATTTCATTCTTGGTTACCTACTATAGAACGATGACTTACAGATCAAGTTTGAGTTTCATGCTGATTGCATTATTCTTGTGTAAGTTATGGCCCTTGGAAAAGTGCCAAAATATCAGTTTTCCAGACTTTTTTTGGAAACGCTTCAACGGGAATTCATGCTGATCACATCTAGGTTATAACATTTGTATAATTATTAATGCTCATTAGTCCGGTAAGGGACATTGTATTGCTTCAGTGATACATGCGCTCTTGTTATTTCTGACCTCCATTTGGACAAAAACGCTTTTTTTAAACACCACTAAATCTCCCAAATGTCACATTTAGCCCAGATTTACATCACAGAGTAGACATTTTGATTGCTATTGTCTGGCACTCAGAATCCTAATATTTTTACACAGTATACCAATGGCCCAGACATAGCTGGTGCTATCTCTAAAATATCGAGGACCAAACCCAAATTTTCCCCCCCCCCCCCAATCCCCAAAATTTGCATGCAAAACCAAAAATTAGAAGTCCTATGTGGTCCTCCATATATTTACTCTCTGCGCATGCGCAGATGCCAGGAAGTGACAAGAATTGGCGCAAACATCATTCTTTGTTTGGCCCATGTCAGATAACAACAAACTGATTTTTGTGCTTTTAAATCTCAAGTTTATAATGATGCCAGACGCAAATCAATGGTTAATTTGGTGGATCCAAGGACACAACTGGATGAAGGAAGGAAGAAACGCTAGTTTGAAACGTTCAGGGCTGTAATTTTATAAAATTTATAAAAATTAGTTCATGTTCCCCAATTTCGGGATATGGGCCTGATGTCATCATTGTTGATAATGATTTTTCCACTGTTTGTTAAGTATTCCTTCCCTACCCTCTCTTGCTTCCCCCCAGTTAAACTCCCAAGCTTTTTGGCTTGTTTTATTGAAATTTTTTTTATAAAATTTCTTGAGAGTTTAACGTGTTACACAGAATGTTTATTCTCTACATCCTCACCCTTTGGGTGTTTAGGCATTTTGGTCATGCATCATACATCCAATGCATCGTTTTTTTCTTCTGATGAAGATCTTGCCTTACATCGGATAGTTAAAAAACCTGTTACTGACTTCGGGCCATGTTGCCTGGGGTCTCGTTTCCAGTTTTCATTCTGACGTTGTTTACATTAACAATGCACTTTATATATATATGTAGTTTCTTATTTATTATATGGTAGGTCTGTGGTAAGGTACGTTAAACAGTCCGGTAGCATAGCAGTTAATTTTTGGATAGAAAAATTAATTTCTGTCCACACTTGGGCTCTATTGGGATACATTTGGGCACTTCGTTCCCTTTGGGAACTTGGGCTCTTGTAAAAATATTTCGAAACATTTTTCGATTTATATTTTGAATGTTTTTGTTATGTATCTTTTTATAATATTTAATGTGGAGTTGGTGGAAGTACAATCGACTTACTTTGCTTCATTATGAAAGCATATTGCTCAACAAGCAAGACGAGGAAGTCTTTCCTCTAATTTACATGCTGGTTGCCTTGCTTGTAGTCGATGTACTCCCACTAATTCTTGCTCAACATGTGTCGCATGGGATGACAAATGCTGGAGACGGGTGTCACGGTACGTTGTTACGAGGGGCCACTGCCGGTTCTCTTGCGGTGAGAGGCTGCCGCAGGTCCTCTCGCGAAAAAGTCGCTGTAGTTTTTAGCTTAACTTGACATAGTCAAGATAAGCTATTGCCATCACGCGTGCAGAAGTCTGTTAGTCTGTGAGTCTGTTAGTCTGCGAGTCTGTGAGTCTGTGACGTCTGTTCACATTTTCCTTTAGCACGGGCTACACACCCGCAGTTCTTGTCTGATCGTCACGAAATTTCATATGCAGGTTTCGATTCATGTTTAGATTAGAACGTCCCCTTTTGGTCGCGATCGGGCAACCGGTATGGCTGCCCGAGCCCAAAACCCGAAAACCATTAGCACAGTCTACAGGTCGTATTTATGAAGAGATTTCATTGTAACTTGGTAGGATGCCTCTGTATAATGCCTAGATGAGAACGTCCCCTTTTGGGCATGATCTATCAACCGTTATGGCAGCCCAAGCCCGAAACCCAAAAACTTTTAGCACAGTCTGCAGGACATGTTTAATGTGGAGGGATTTCATTGTAACTTGGTAGGATGACTCCTTATGATGTCTAGATGAGAATTTCCCCATTTGGGCATGATCTGCCAACTGTGACGACTGCCCGAGTCCAAAACCCCAAAACCTTTAGCACAGTCTACAGGTCATATTTATTGAGGAATTTCATTGTAACTTGGTGGGTTTACTTCATACAATGTCTAGATGAGAAAATCTCCTTTTGGACGTGATTGGGCAACTGTGACGGCTACAGGGGCCCGAAGCCCGAAAACAGTCTAGAGGTCATATTTATGAAGGGATTTCATTGTAACCTGGTAGGATCACTCCAGATTATGCCCAGATGAGATTGTCCCTTATGGTTGCGATCATTCAGCCATGATGGCTGCCCGAGCCCGAAGCCCGAAAACCTTAAGCACAGTCTACAGGTCATATTTATGAAGGGATTTCATTGTAACTTGGTAGGTTGACTTCATATAATGTCTAGATGAGAACATCCCCTTTTGGACATGATTGGGCAACTTTGACGGCTAAAGGTGCCCGAAGCCCGAAAACCTTTAGCACAGTCTACAGGTCATATTTATTAAGGGATTTCATTGTAACTTGGTAGGTTGACTTCATATAATGTCTAGATGAGAACATCCCCTTTTGGACATGATTGGGCAACTTTGACGGCTAAAGGTGCCCGAAGCCCGAAAACCTTTAGCACAGTCTACAGGTCATATTTATGAAGGGATTTCATTGTAACTTGGTAGGTTGACTTCATATAATGTCTAGATGAGAACATCCCCTTTTGGACATGATTGGGCAACTTTGACGGCTAAAGGTGCCCTAAGCCCAAAAACCTTTAGCACAGTCTACAGGTCATATTTATGAAGGGATTTCATTGTAACTTGGTAGGATGACTCCAAATATTGTCTAGATGAGAACGTTCCATTTTTGTCGTGATCATTCAGCCTTGATGGGTGCCCGAGCCCAAAAACCTTTAGCATAGGCAAAAGGTTATATTTATAGAAGGATTTCATTGTAATCTGTTAGGTCGACTCCATATAATGCCTAGATGATGACATCCCCTTTTGGTCGTGATTGGTCAACTGTGATGGCTACTGGTGCCCGAAGCCCAAAAACCTTGAGCACAGTCTACAGGTCATATTTATGAAGGGATTTTATTGTAACTTCGCAGGATCACTCCAGATGATGCCCAGATGAGATTGTCCCCTTTGGTTGCGATCATTCAACCATGTTGGCTGCCCGAGCCCAAAGCCCGAAAACCTTTAGCACAGTCTACAGGTCATATTTATGAAGGGATTTCATTGTAACTTGGTAGGTTGACTTCATATGATGTCTAGATGAGAACGTCCCCTTTTGGACACGATTGGGCAACTGTGATGGCTTCAGGGGCCCAAAGCCCGAAAACCTTTAGAACAGCCTACAGGTCATAATTATGAAGGGATTTCATTGTAGCTTGGTAGGATGACTCCAAATAGTGTCCAGATGAGAACGTCCCCTTTTGGTCATGATCATTCAGCCTTGATGGGTGCCCGAGCCCAAAAACCTTTAGCATGTCTGTAGGTCGTATTTATGGAAGGATTTCATTGTAACTTGTTAGGTTGACTCCATATAATGCCTAGATGATGACATCCCCTTTTGGTCGTGGTTGGTCATCTGTGATGGCTACAGGTGCCTGAAGCCCAAAAATCTTGAGTACAGTCTACAGGTCATATTTATGAAGGGATTTCATTGTAACTTCACAGAATCACTCCAGATGATGTCCAAATGAGAATGTCCTCTTTTGGTTGTGATCATTCAACCATGATGGCTGCCCAAGCCTAAAGCCCGAAAACCTTTAGCACAGTCTTCGATGGATCTAATGCCTTGATACTTCCCTGAGTTTTTTCCTGAGAATGAGAATGCCGTGACAGCTCGAAAGTAGCACTATTCTGTAGCAAAAAGACGAGGCCTCATTTCGTGGGATGTCCGGAGAAAAGAGCCGTTTTGGACACACTGTCCCAGGAGCAGCTGGCAGCCAGAATAGAAGACCGCTGCTCCTCAGGCCTCCATTACGGATTTGCTGACACAGATTGCGCAGCTCATCGCTGCATCCCAGCAATTGCAAAAGCAGCTGACGGCAGACTCAGAACCAGATTTGTCAGATGGTGCTGGGTCGGTCCAGTCATCTGTGTGTTCAGATGCCCCTGACCATGATTTCCAACTGATTCAGACGAATGATGAAAGGGATATGGAGGGGGATTACCCTTCCCTTTCAGAACAACACATGGTTGAGATGGATTTAATCCATCAGCACTACCCTAAATTTGGTCCAGCAAATCAGAATGCTGCGACTATTTGCAAGAAACCGCTAGCGTTGTTGGATGCTGACTTCATCCAGAAAAAGAGGAGGAAATGTCTTTTCCGGTTAAGTGTAGATAGGTGTCACAGGCCTTTGGCTTTTTAGACGACGCCATATTCAACTTTCCAGTGGAAAGAAGTAAGGTGATTTTCGGAAAATGGGGAAGATGTATTGAGAGTTCCTCTGCGTTTGAATGAGCAGGCTAAGGACCTAGCTATGGCCTTATCTTCATCATTAACTATTCGGTCAGTCACAATTGAGACGGCATTCCTTCATTCAGAGCGAGTTTAGACTCACTGTCTTATGCAGATCACCTTTAAGAACTGTGATGCAACGTCTCTACGGAAAGGAATTTGAGGACTTTCGTACCTCAATTAGACTCCTTTCCTGGACTATTATATTTATCATGTATAACTCTGTCTTAACAGTTGCTAATTTGGAGTTAATCAGACATGACGGAGCCATTGCATTGTCATCCTTAATAGATGACAAGGTGAAAAACTCTCTTCGGGTTGCTCCAGTTTCCGGACACTGAGTTTTTGATGATAAGCTTTCATTGGTTTATGACCAAGCTACAAAGAAAGCATCAATACTCTGCTCATCAAGTCGGCAGATGGTTATCAAAATTCGCATCAAACTGGATAAATATTATGGAAGACCAGTAGGCGAGAAGTGTGGTCTCGAACAGCCTATGGCTATCTTTCCAATGTCTTAACTTAATGTCTGATGGACAAAGTTTCCGTCAAATCCTTGCATAAGAGTCTCTCCAATCGGAGGTAAAGGTTCTCTTGACAATGAAAGTAATAGAGGTCATCAAGAATCAAGATTCTCTAGGATTCTATAGTCATCTGTTACTCATACCGAAGCCATAGAGCTCATTACGACTGATAATAGACTGGAGCTGGATAACAAGTTTATCAAAGCTCTAAAAGTTTATTTATGGTTATCATTTAGTCGGCAAAAGCGAGTGATCGACTATGCTACAAGCATAGATCTAAGGATCCGTTTTTTCATGTCCTGGTATATCCGCCATTCAGAAAGTACCTATGGTTCATCATCCAAGGGATAGTATTTCAGTTACGAGTGATATGCTTCAGTCTGAAGATAGCACCCTGGGCTGTCACTCGAAGGATGAACTTGGTAATGTCTCACAACAGTCTGGTTCGTCTGCCATTATCAAGAACAAAATTGGTCAGTTGATATGCTCGCTTTTGTCGACTGTCAGATGCATTAACAGCGAGAAATTTTATGCGACTGAAGGGGTTGTGCGGAGTGGCTATGCATCTTGTTTAGATGGGTCACTTTTGCACACGTCCTCTCCAGTTATTCTTTAACCAGAACTGGAGTGTGAAAATGCATGCGCTCAGGATCGGTATTGTTTTAATGGATCTACTAAACAAAAGGTCCATATTGGGGCAGATATTCAGTGGTTAACTCAAAGAGTTCCACTGCAACTGCCAGATCCGGCTTTCACGATTATGGTGGGTATGAGTCAATAGTTTTGGGCACGACAACGAGTCTGACAGACTCGATATGCAGGGGTCTTGGGACTCTCGGTTCCTGGAGAAACACATAAACATCAAAGAATGATGTCAATATTGTTAGTGCTACATCAATGCGGACACGCTTGTTCAGATATTTTTGAACAACTCGATAGTGGTTGCGTACATAAGGAACCAGGGTGGCACCCATTCATTTCTGTTATGATAACTAACGGAGAAGAATTTCATGTTAATTCTCTATCCGTCATATACCGGGTCGTCTGAACGTACTAGCAGACTCGCTCCTCAGAAAGGTTGCCTGTTTCATTTGTATTGGACGCTCAACATGCAAGCATTTGGACAGTTTTGCTACCAGTGGGATCACCCCATGATAGTTCAGTTTGCGACGCACCGGAACAATTAGTTACTGTCATTTGTGTCGCCATGACCAGATCATTGAGCACATGCAGTAGATGCTCTGCAGAATTCATGGGGATGAATGATAGGATATGCATATCCTCCAGTTCATTTGATACAATAACTTTTGTTTAAGATTAAACAGTCTTGTTGTGTATCCTACTAGTAGCACCTCTGTCACAGAAACCTTGGATCAATATTCTCAAGTGTCTGTTATGGGACGCTCCCCAGAAGCTTCCTCCATGAAAGCGTCTTCTTTCAGGGGAAGTTTTATTCTTCACGTCCTTCTCTGCCAATAGTGGCATAATGGAGTCAGATGTGAGGGAACCATCGCGGTTCCTATATTTTTATACTGTACCAATGACCCAGACTTAGCTGGTGCTAACTCTTAAATATTTAGGGCCAAATGCAAATTTTACCCCCAAATCCCCAAAATTTGCATCAAAAACCGAAAATTACATGTCCTATATGGTCCTCCATACTTTTACTCCATTGCGCATGCGCAGTGTCAAGGAGGTCTCGAAATTGGCGCAAAATATCATTCTTTGTTTGGCCCTCAATTCAGTATCACCTCACTGATATTTGTGCTTGTAAATCTCAGTTTTAATGATGCCAGACGTATAATTATGAGAGAAATGGTGGATATAAGGAGGAAATAGAAGGATGAGAGGAAAAACAGTGGAAAGAAATGTTCAGGGCTGTAACTTATAATTATTTTATGAAATTATTTCATGTTGCCTATTTTCGAGGCATGACCCTGTTGTTGTCATTCTTGCTATGAATGTTCCATTGTTTGATCAGTGTTTCCTCTCTCCCTTTCCTTTATTCCCCCCTAGCTATTCTCTCATGCTTTTGGCTTATTTTTTATAATGTTTATTACTAAAATTTTTGGGGAGTTTTGGCTTGTTAACAGAATTATTTTCTGTTTTTTCCCCATGTTTACGTCCTCACCCTTGGGTGTTTTGGCATTTTGGTCGGCATCTACCATCTGATGTTCTACAGTTTCTTCTTGGGAAGTGTCTGTTTTGCATCAGATAGTGTTTAAATTGGATACTGATTTCGGGCCATGTTTACCAGTGCCTGGAGTCATGTTTCTGGTTTGTTTACACTTTTTGTTCAGGTTGACAACAGTTACTTCTGTCAGTGCTTACTTGTCTTCTGCTTAGTTTAGTTCATAGCAAGATACATTATATTGTCCGTATGTATTACATTAATTTTTCAAAATGATTTAAAATTTTTGTCCACACTTAGGCTTTTTTGGGATCCATTTGGGCTCAGGGTTCCCATTGGGAACTTGGGCTCTTCTGAAAAATTTTTTTTCTTTTTGAATAATTTTTTCGCAATGTTATAATGGATTATTTTATTATGTATCTTTGTTTTCTAGGTTTGGTGTGAGTAGTATGACTGTTTACTTTTTTCACTATGAAAGATTATTGTTCAAATTGTAATGGGAGGAAATCTTCCTCTGATTCTCATGATTTCTGTATTAATTGTAGTCAATGTACTTGCACTAACCCTTGTTCAATGTGTATCAATTGGGATGACAAACATTGGAGACGTGTGTCACGGTATGTTGTTAGTAGGGAGAGGACCATGCCGGTCCTCTCTCCGCAGGGTTATTCTAGTTTTTTACTCTCTTTTTCAGAGGAACAAGAACAGGGTGATGTTTCCATGATGTTGTCCAAGAGTGCGCTTCCGTCGTCACAATCAAATGAAGAGCTAGCGGCAAAAGTGCTCATGCAGATACGCCAATTGCCTAAGAGGCCCCAAGTAGGGTCGATGCCGTTGACGTCCGCTAGCTCGCATATTTTATAAATGCAGGAAGGAACGTTCCGGGAGCTCCTGCTTCGCCGACCAGGGATTCCACATCGACCAGGTCACTTCATCCGCTCGCCAAGGATACGAGGCCTGGAGTTTCCAGCGGCTATTTCCATAAGACCACAGCTCCACAGGCCTCATTGACGATCAAGAACAGAGTAATGTTTCCGTGATGTCTTCGAAAAGTGTGCTTCCGTCGTCACAGTCAAATGAAGAGCTAGCGGCAAAAGTGCTCATGCAGATACGGCAATTGCCTAAGAGGCCCCAAGTAGGGTCGACGCCGTTGACGTCCGCTAGCTCGCCCGGTGTCGCGACCATTCACCGAATGGCTCAGCACCCGGGTTCATCCGTTGCGGTCCAGGAAGGAGATTCAGGTGTTGCGAGCACTATTGTGCATACCTTGTGCACACCCAGTGACGACGGAACAGAGGATAGTATGGAGGAAGCCTGTTAGTCCTAGCTTGTCCATCCGGACTGTGAACGAGAAAGGCCCCCTCTCTCTTACATCAACATCTGCGCTGCGATGTTGTTGTATGTTCGTTTGATAGTCGGAGCATACGTCCACTCCTCCTGCTCGGGACGCTATGTCGCATAGACAATCCGATGCAGCTGTTCTATTGGCTTCCTCATTCTCACATCAGCACATATGACCGCACCTTGGCTATGTGACCACAGATTTCCGGGCGACGTTCGCATATTTTATAAATGCAGGAAGGAACGTCCCGGGAGCTCCTGCTTCGCTGACCAGGAATTCCACATCGACCAGGTCACTCCATCCGCTCGCCAAGGACACGAGGCCTGGAGTTTCCAGCGGCTATTTCCATAAGACCGCAGCTCCACAGGCCTCATTGACGATCAAGAACAGAGTAATGTTTCCGTGATGTCTTCGAAAAGTGTGCTTCTGTCGTCACAGTCAAATGAAGAGCTAGCGGCAAGAGTGCTCATGCAGATATTGCCTAAGAGGTCCCAAGTAGGATCGATGGCTTTGGCGTTTGCTAGCTCGCCCGGTGTAGCGACCATTCAATGAATGGCTTGGCACCTGGGTTTGTCCGTTGCAGTCCAGGAGGAGTTTTGGGTGATGCGAGCACTATAAAATACAACGTGCACTCCCAGTGACGACGGATACGAGGATGGTACGGAGGAAGCCTATTAGTCTGGTTCATAGCTCATCCAGCTCTGCACGGGCTGCGAGTGAGCGAGGTCCCTCTCTTGTACAACAACATCTGGGTACAGATCTGGGTACAGATGTTGTGGTACAGAACGTTCCTCAGTCGGGGCATACGTCCACCGCTCGGGACGCTCCATGATATAGACAATCCGGAGAGACTGCTTTATTGGCTTCCTCATCCTCATGGCAGCACACACGACCACACCTTGGCTACTACGTGACCAGTGATATCCAGCCAATCACGCCAACCAGGAATTCACGGTGACCAGGTCACGCCATCCGGTAGCCAAGGATACGAGGCCTTCATACTCCAGATGTTCGCATTAAGAAGTATGCAGGAGTCAGCATCTTCGGAGCTTCCAGCGGCTAAACTGTGTAAGGCCGCAGCTCCACATGGCTCCAAAACGGACGTGCTATCGCAGATAGCACAAATTATTGCAGCATCTCAGCAAAGGACAGAAACTCTGTCGGATCAGGAATTATCCGTAGAAGCTGGGTCGGTATGTTCCACTGCAGGTGCAGACACGGACAACCAAGAATTACAAGTGGTCCGACTGGATGGCGAAAGGGATACGGAGTAGTTGAAATTTTCCCTTTCGGAACAACATAATTGACATAGAGTTCATCCAGCTCTATTTCTGATGTTGTTCCTCCGAACCAAAATGCTGCATTGCCGAATAAGAGACTGATAGCGCCACTGGACACAGATTTCTTTAATCGGTTCAGGGACATCGTCCCTCAGTTTCCGTCACAGTCCAGAAATGTCTCAGAGACATTTGAACTATTATATAACGCTATATATAAACTTGCTACCAATCGGGCAAGTCCGGTTTCTTATCGGCAAGTACTGTACATCTGCCTTTCATCAATTCATGGAATAATTCGAAACGGCAGGACAGGACATTCCAAGAGTTCCTCTGCGTCTAGACGACCAGGCCGAAGTCCTAGAATGGTCTATACTGTCGTCTATGTCAATTCCAACCATGACGTTGGAAACGACAATATCGTCTAATACGGCTAGCTTAGATGCATTATCGTACACAGTTCACCTTAACAGAGTGTTATCAATACATATCAAAGGAAAGAATTCTAGGGTGAACGATCCTCCTTAAGAGTTCTTTCGAGGTCCATAGCATTCACCACGCATAACTCCGCCCTTTCAGTGGCAGTCTGGAGTTGGTTACACGTGATGCGGCCCTGGCTACATCCACACGTGTGGATAGTAAGGTGAAAAACTCAGAGTTGATCCGGTCTCCGGAGAGCTTCTCTTCGACGGCAAACTTTCTGCAATCTATGATCAGATAACTAAGAAAGCTTTAGGCTCTCTGCTATTCAAATCCGCTTCTATATGTCGGAGTTAGCGGAGAAGAGTAGGACAGGCACTTCCGTCCAAGGGAAGTTCCTATAGAGGTTCCTATGCATCCTCTAGGTTTTACTCTAGAGACCGTCAAGGTAGCGACTCAGGTAGGAGCCGTAATTCTGGCCAAAACAACCAGTCAGACGCCCCTAGATCAACAGGGCAAGGTGTGGGCCGTGGAGGACGTGGTTTCTCCTTCCGCTACCCTCACAGTTCCAAGAGGTGATGGTTTAAACCTCTGTCGCATTCCAGTGGGCGGAAGACTGTCGAGTTTCTCAATCAGTTTGGAATTAATTATGGAAGACCCTTCGGTTCGAGGGGTTATATTGGAAGGACTGAACTGTCGTTCAAAGGAGAACCTCCGTTAACTCGAAGTCCAAGATGGACTCAGCTTCCGTCAAATCAGCAGAAAGGAGCCTCGCTTCTATCAGAAGTCCAGTCTCTTTTAGTGAAGAATGCGATAGAGGTCGTAGAAAACCAGGAATCTCCAGGTTTTCTACAGCCATCTTTTTCTGGTTCCGAAACCAGACGGCTCGTTCCGTCCAGTCGTCTCGGTTTCATAGTAAACGAAGGGAAGTCGGATCTGATGCCGTCCAAGTAGTTCACCCACCTGAGGATGAGCTTCGAGATGCACATTCTCGTTCGTCTGCCGTTAACCAGAGCGAAGTTAGTCAGTTGTTACGCTAGCTATTGTCTTCTCTCAGACAGGGTTTCAGTGAGAGAATTCATGTGACGGATAGGTTTGTGCGGAGCCGCCGCGGATCTCATTCCAATGGGGCGGCTACGCACTCGTCCTCTTCAAATCTTTCTGACTCAGAATTGAAAGGTGAAGATTCTTTCGCTCGATACGGTCATCCTCTTGTCAAATCAAGTGAAACAAGGTATTCAGACTTCGGCAGACATTCAGTGGTTAACTCAGGGAGTTCCACTGCAATTGCCAGAACCACGTTTTACAGTTATGACGGATGCCAGTCAATAGGTTGGGACGTAACATTGAGCCCAACAAATTTGAAGTGCCAGGGTCTTTGGGATCCGCAGTTCCTAATCAAGCACATAAACATCAAAGTAATGATGTCAATTTGACTTGCGCTGCATCATTGGATGGACGTTTTTCAGAATGCACACGTGCAAATTCTATCCGACAATACGATGGTGGTAGCGTATATTCGGAATCAGGGAGACACTCATTCCATTCCGTTGTTCAAGCTAACGGAAAGAATCCTTCTGTTTGTACTAGAACATCAGGTTCTTCTATCGGTACGTCATATTCTGGGTTGTCTGAACGTATTAGCGGACTCTCTTCCACAGAGGGGTCGCTTGTTGCCGTCAGAATGGACTCTCAACAAATGAGTATTCAATCAGATTTGCTACCAATGGGAGCAGCCAAGGATAGACTTATTTGCGACACATCTCAACAATTAGTTCCGGACATATGTGTCACCATGTCCAAATCCTTGAGCGTTTGCAGTAGATGCTCTATCAATCTTGTGGGACGGAATGAGAGGATATGTGTATCCTCCAGCGCCGTTGATTCAGCAGACATTGCTCAAGATAAATCAATCTCAATGCAGTTCTGTGGTAGCATCTCTGTCCCCACAGAGACCGTGGATTATTCTACTCAGGTGTCTGTTGTGGGACATGCTGTGGAAGCTTACTCCACATTTTGGTCTGTTCTATTGCTAGATGGATTCAATTAACTATCCGTACTGCTGATCTAAAATCACAGCTGTCTGTGTTTAGATTTCAGCTCATGAAGTAAGGGCTCTATCTACTTCTTGGATTTTCGCTAATAGTGTTGCTATTACTGATCTAATGAAGGCTGCATATTGATCTCAGCCTTCCACTTCACAAATTTTTTATCTTAAGAAATATTGAGGCCATTTCTGGAGATCTGCATTGTTTAGGTCCATTATCTGTTGCTCTTTATGTCATCCACTAAACAGTTGCAACTATGGTTATGCAGGTTTTCTGTTCCGTCAGGGACTCTGTCCTGCTGCCCTCTTTGCTCTGGGGTATTTGACCCGGGGCAAGGGGAAGTGGGGGGGGGGGTTCCCTTAGGTCACCTGCTTTATAGTGTGAAGCAAGGGAATACCTCCTCTGGAGTCAGTAATTCTGAGTCGGCACCGGGATGGTTTTAAAGTGTAAAGCTAATGTTTACTCATCCATGTAATATTTTTAAAGTGTTGCTCTGTGTGAAACATTTGTATATGTCACATTTCACACGGGCATTAATATACAATCTTCGGACACTGTTAATGAGTATAAGAGTCCTATTTCTCTGGACTTCCTTTATTTATTGGCTTTTCTTTAAATATAATTAGCATAACGAGTTATACTGGATGTTAATAGAGATCACTGAGGTTATTGTGCTCAATTACAGAATGGTGTTGTGTCTTTCTTTTTGATGCAAATAAGAAAGATACGTGTAAAGCCTATTTCTCATTTTCTCCTCGAGGGGATAATTCGGTTATATGTAGTTGAGCCTATTGGATTTTCCTTTATGTCCTAGGCCCTCCAACCTTTTTACTATTCAGCTAAGTCTGGGTCATTGGTACAGTATAAAAATGTTAAAAAATTTATAGTAATTTATATATTTTTTATACTTACCAATGATCCAGACAGGGATGGCCCTCCCATGAGTTGGGAACTCATACCTTCCTGCTGAGTACATAATGCCTACCAGGCACCAGTTGTAAGAATGTTTTTTGGCGCCAATTTCGAGACCTCCTTGACAGTGTCCATGCGCAGTGGAGAAAAAGTATAGAGGACCATATAGGACATGTAATTTTCGGTTTTTGATGCAAATTTGGGGGATTTGGGGGTAAAATTTGCATTTGGCCCTAAATATTTAAGAGTTGGCACCAGCTAAGTCTGGGTCATTGGTAAGTATAAAAAATATATAAATTACTATAAATTTTTTAACATTTTTTGATAAGTGGAACAGGAACGATTAAATAATGCGGGTGAAGAGATTTCGATAAGACTTCGAATTTCCCCCCGCCCCCCACCCTACACACCCTACACACACACATACTGCCTTTGTGTTTAGAGGCAATTTCCGGGCAAAAATCTATTTCGCGGGCGGTCCGTGTTGGAGCCTGTTAATCATACCTACTTCCATTTCTAGATCCAAGTTTCTATTATGTATACTCAATTCACAGTTTTTTATGATCATAGATATCGATTAGTACACGTTGGAGAGTGTTGTTACTGAAATTTATTGTAAGAGGCCACCTGTGGATTACCCAGGAAGTGTGTTTTTCTTCAAGGATCATTCAGTGTGGCTTGATTGGACATGTATATATTATATTTTATATCACCGGTTTTCGAGGTATCTTTGTACGTCGTCTGCGGTGCACGTTATACAGTGGGCAATATTAATTACCAGGATCATTGCTATATCCTTAATTTCTGAAGTAGCATTAAAAAACATATATTAATCATGAATTAATACCTGAGTGCATGTTCAACGATTATTTATATTGTTTTTTTGGTACCGCTCTTATTGATTCCAGAGCTAAGGGGGGGGGGGGGGGGGGATTTTTACCTCTTCTCTGACTTAAAAAGTATATATCTTTGAAGGAAGCTGGTTTATCCATATTTATATCCTGCATACAGCTGAAGTGTTATTGTAAGGCATATGTTTGTGGGAGATTTTCTCTCATTCTCAGATACGCCATCCTAATTTTTGGGGCTTGGTCCGAACTAGCCTTAAAAATTAGGAACTTGTCACATCCTATGTAGCATTGTCTTCATGCTTACAATAAGGAATTACTTAAATTGGACTCCTTATTTAGAATATGTCTCCTCTATTACTGTATAGAGAGACATACATGTAATTCCTAATTAATATAAGTTCCTTTCATCATGGATTGCAGGATTGGAATAATTTCGGAAGTTCTAGGCCCTCCACCTTTTTATGATTCAGCTATGCCTGGGCCGTTGGTATACTGTGTAAAAATATTATAAATTTATAGTAATTTCTATATTTTTATACTTACCAATGGCCCAGACGGGATGGCTTTCCCATGAGTGGGCACTCATACCTCCCCGCTGAATTATTATGTCATTCTCTCTTTTACAAAGAATGATGTTGGTGCCAATTCCGGTCACTTCCTGGCATCTGCTCATGCGCAGAGAGTAAATATATGGAGGACCAGATAGGACTTATAATTTTCGGTTTTGCATGCAAATTTTGGGGATTGGGGGCAAGCCTGAAAATAAGCAGACTGTCATTTGCAAAATGTGGTCCCCAGAGGGTGAATTTGTGGATGGTACCCTGCACAGCAGGGTAACATCACAAAATTTACCATCTGTGACCCTCAGTCTGAATCAAGGTCTCAAGCCAAAACTGAAAGATGTACCTGGAGGATAAATTGGCCCACTGTATGGGATAGCATCAGCAAATTCACCCTCTGGGAACCCCATTCTGCAAATGATAGGTTGCTTATATTCAGGCTTGATTTGGGGTGGGGGGCACAATTAGTGTTTGGCCCTCGATATTTTAGAGTTAGCACCACCTATGTCTGGGCCATTGGTAAGTATAAAAATACAGAAATTACTATAAATTTATAAAAAAAATTATTGGGGTTTAATGACATTTTCAACAGCCAGGGTCACCTCATGTCAAACATTTTTACAGGTGTAGGAAGCCAGAGTACCCAGAGAGAACCACTGTGCAGTGGCAAGCAACAGTAAAACTCCCTAACAAGTAGGGTTAGCATTGGTGAGGACAAGTGCACCATATACATGCAGTTTGCCTTAGTACACCACCACCATGCTTTCACATGGGCAATTGGGAACAAGTGTCTTGCCCTAAGGCACAACGCTGTTACCACTGGTGGGGATCGAATAATGGACCTTTTGGTTTGAAGTCCAATGCTGTAACCACTGAGCCACTGATTAACATAATTTATGAAAATTAAGAATTAAATTGAATGGCATAGTTTTAAAATTAATATAACTGACTGTTGTAACATATCAAAATGGATAGAATTTTCAATATGAACAGGCTTTTGAGGTTTTGTTATGTGCCTTTTAAGTTGCTAATTTAGGATTTTCTTTCAAGAGAAGTGTTGATGAAGGTACAAAAGTCAAAAACATTTTTAGTTTTAAAAGCACATCATTTTATATACAGTATTTACAAGGCATTTTGGCATTCAGCCACTCAGCAGGCAATCATCAGCCTTAACCCTTAGAGGCCTAAATCCGACTGATTACATTTCTCTGCAATAGAACAAGTGCCCCACCATGCAGTCTCTATGCTTGCAAGTTACATTCTTAGAACATTGGCATTTGTTTCTTGGCAAGTCGTGGCTGTCTTCCTAGGCAGCCAAGACTTGCCAAGAACAACTGCACAACAATAAGACACAGACTGCCAAAGTGAAGCAAGAATGTATAAAAATCTCCAGCCCCTTCGGAAGTTAATTCCCACTTACTGGGACAGTAGAAATATCATGACCTAATAAATATATTTGCTTCTCATGAACCATTTTGACAAAATACATATATATATACAAAAGAGCATAATTGGGTTTATTTTGAATATTTTTTTTTTACTTTTATCATTTGCCCTCAAAAGGTTGAGGACTTAAACTCCCTTTTAT
The DNA here is from genome assembly GCA_031216915.1 of Pictodentalium vernedei. NCBI lineage: Eukaryota > Metazoa > Mollusca > Scaphopoda > Dentaliida > Dentaliidae > Pictodentalium > Pictodentalium vernedei. The sequence continues at coordinate 191,656,478 of CM062289.1, forward strand.
GCAAAATATCTCAACTGGTTGAGTGCTAAAATTATTTTTTCAAAGGTGATTTGAAACATAGGCATATTTTTATACTAGAACCAATGGCCCAGACTTATCTGGTTCAAACTCAATGATATCAAGGGAAGCTACTGAGGGATAACTTTCTTAGGCCTTAATAGGCCTAACTGATATTTTTCCATTCTGTCTTGAGTTTGAAATATATTAAGAAATCTTGACCCACAAGTGTGTCATGTTCCAATCACAATTTGATTGCAAAAAATGATAAATTTAAAGTAAATTGTATATTTTTTATTATACACATGTCATTTTTTGATGGACATATTATGTTATGGCATTGTCCATCTGTCCGTCTTTCCGTCCGTCTGTCCGGGCAGACATATTGGGGTTTCGGTGGCTATTTGTTGGTAGAAATTGGGGTTAGGTGACTACCACAATTTATGTGACTAGTCACATAGTTAAATGTCATTATTCTAGGGAGGAGTTTAGAGTTGGGGTGGGGTGGGGTTAGGGTCAGTAAAGGGTAGGGTAGGGTAAGGGTTTGCTACCACCCCAAAAATTTTTCGCCCAAAAAGTTGTTTTAACACAATGGACATGCATTTTAGTTAAAATAGACTAGGAATATATTGAATTTTCATTAGTCTAGGGTGGGGTTTAGAATTGGGGGTGGGGGAGTAGGGTTAGAGTCAGTAACGGGTAGGGTCAGGGTTTGCTACCACCCCAAAAATATTCCCGAAAATCACTTGTTTTAATATAATGGACATGCATTTTATTTTAGTCCAATAAAAATAGCCACATAACTACCAGTTTGTTAGAACGTCTGTCAATCTGTCCATATACAATTTTTGTGTCACCTACTCCTCCAAAAGTTTACATGCTATATTGTTCAAACTTTACAAACATGTTGATCAGTAATTGCTGTTGTGCATGTGACAAAAGCAGGTAACTCTGTTGTGTATTTCCTGAGTTATGCCCCCTTTTAGTACTTAAAACATCACAGATTTGTGTTGCCTACTCCTTCAACATTTTACGTACTATATTGTTCAGACTTTGCACACATGGTGATCACCAATTGCTGTTGTACATGTGACAAAAGCAGGTAACTCCATTTTGTATTTCCAAAGTTATGCCCCTTTTAGTACTTAAAACATTACAGTATTGTGTCGCCTACTCCTTCAACATTTTACATGCTATATTGTTCAAACTTATCACACATGTTGATCACCAGTTGTCATTGGGCATGTGTCAAGAGCAGGTAACTCTGTTCTGCATTTTCAGAATTATGCCCCCTTTTAGTACTTGAAACATCACAGTATTGTGTGGCCTACTTCTTCAACATTTTACATGCAAAATTGTTCAAACTTTGCATACATGGTGATCACCATTTGCCGTTGTGCATGTGACAAGAGCAGGTAACTCCATTTTGTATTTCCAGAGTTATGCCCCTTTGAGTAGTTAAAACATTACAGTATTGTGTGGCCTACTCCTTCAACATTTTACATGCTATATTGTTCAAACGCTGCACACATGTTGATCACCAATTGCCGTTGTGCATGTGACAAGAGCAGGTAACTCCAAGGGTGAGGCTAGTTATAGTCATGGCCTGTTTGCCAAACCCATTTCTGCCAAAAGAAATAAAATATTGTTTAAAAAAAGAATCTGACAAAAGCAGTTAACTCTGTTTTGTATTTCTTCAACATTTTACTTGCTTTATTGTTTCAAATTTTGTACCCATGTTGATCATTAATTGTCGTGCTTGTGAAAGGAGCAGATAACTCCATTTTATTTTTAAACAACAAGAATCCTCGCCGTTTATAGCTGTTATGATCCTCAAAATGTCCTTTTCCTTGGCGCCACCTATTGTCAATCGTTAATGAAGTTAACCTGTCAATGAATGGATGCTACCATTGTAAACGGTGAATCTTCTATACCTAAAAATTGTTTGCATTTCCATTCTGCATACTAAAATTTCACAAAAGCAATATGAAATGTGTGCACACAAGCATGCAATTAAAAACCCTTTACCTCAAACAGGGCAGGGGAATGGGCAATGATTGGAGGGGGTGGGGGGCAGACATAGTCGAGTCAACAAAAATTTCAAACTTTACCCCAGAGAAACTTGTGCATGTTCCAGTTTTGACGGGCGTATGTTGCCCTGCTAGGTGCTGCTCCTGTTATACTTACCAATGGCCCAGACTTAGCTGGTACAAACTCAATAATATTAAGGGCCAAACACAAATTTTGAACCTCCCCAATCCCCAAAATTTGCATGCAATACCAAAATTTTGAAAGTCCTATCTGACCCTCCATACTTTTAGTACTGCGCATGTGCAGTACTCAGGAAGAGATCGGAATTGGCACAAAGCATCATTCTTTTGTTTGGCCCAAGTCAGTAAACATTTGAACTGACATCTGTGCAATAAATTTCCATTTTTGAATATGCCAGACACAAATCAATGATGGTTTTCATGGAATCAACAGTGTAGCAGGATGTTGGAAGTGAATAACTGTGGTTTTCGATGTTCAGTGCTGTAACATTATAATTTTTACGTAAAATTATTCATGTTTCCCATATTTGGGATATGCTTCTGAACGTCGTCATTATAATATGACTCCACTGTTGTTTTGTTAGTGTTACTTCTCTTCCCTCTCCTGAACACTCCTGTTATTCTCCCAAGCTCTTTTGGCTTTTTTATTGAGAATTTTTAATTAAAATTCTTGGGAGTTTAACTTGTTTTACGGAATAGGTATTCTGTTTATCCCCTGTTTTTACTTCCTGTTAGTTTTCTGTTCAGGATGTTTTGTATTATTGCATCTTCTACCAGATGCATTGTTTTTTCTTCCTATGAAGATCTAGCTTTGCATCCGGTAGTTGTTGATCAGTTACTGACTTTGGGCCTCCGTTGTGCCTGTTGTTGGTTAGTTTCCGTTTTTTCCGCTTGAAGTTGTTGTCTGTTCAATAACGTTTGGATACGTATTAATGCAGTGTTTAGTTAAAACAGTTATTGTTTTTTCTATTAGGATACATATTATATCTCATTCCAGTAGTTTAGCTTTAATTTGGTAGTGCTTGTCCACACTTAGGCTCTATTGGGATGCCCTTGGGCTCATGAGCTTCCCTTGGAGTACTCAGGCTTCATTCAAAATTTTTCGAAAAAATTTATTTAATTTGTTTTGAAAATTTTTGTGATTGTCTATGTTATGCATCCTTGCGATGTTTATTCTGTATTATTATTGGGCGCTCAGCGGACTTATGTTTTTGGCTTTATTAGCTCATCAAAGGGAGCTTCACTATTCACTTGCCGTCCATCGTCGTCCGTCGTGAACTTTACATTATCGACTACTCCTCACAAACTACTGGATCAAATTTGAACCAAATTTGGTGTGCATATTCCCTATCATATGTCAATTCACACTTGTACAGATAAACTTGCCGCACCCATAGGGGGCACCACAAGGACCATAACTCTGATAGCACTCATGAATTTCTTTCCAAAATTAAAAAAAATCATCTTCTTCAGATCCACCAGGCAGAATTCTTTCCTATTTGGTATACATCATCTCTAGGGGGTTCAGATTCAAGTTTGTTCAAATTGAGTCCCTGGGTTCAGATTCAAGTTTGTTCAAATTGAGTCCCTGGGTTCAAATTTAGGCTCCGCTCCCTATGGGAGCCCAAATTTTAACTTAGTGCAAAATAAGGATTATTCTTTCAAAATTTTCTTCTTCAGATCCACCAGTCACAATCATTTCATATTTGGTATACAGCATCTCCAGGGAGGTTAGATTCTAGTTTGTACAAATCGAGTTCCTGGGTTCACATTTGGGCTCCCTATGAGAGCCCGAATTTTTACTAAGTGCAATATGAGGACTTTTCTTTCAAAATCTTCTTCAAATCCACCGGACAGAATCATTTCATATTTGGTATACAACATCTCCAGGAAGGTCAGATTTAAGTTTGTACAAATCGAGTTCCTGGGTTCCTGGTAACTTAGTGCAATATGAGGACTTTTCTTTCAAAATCTTCTTCCGATCTACCAATAAGAATATTTGGATATTTGGTATGCAGCATCCTTGGGGGGGAGGTGGGGGGGTGATTCAAGTTTGTTCAAGCCAAGTCCCTGGGTTCATATTTAGGCTGAAAATTTGGGGTCCTGTTCCGGACTTGGAAATTTTGGACCAAAATCTGAATTTTTTTTTTGTTTTTTAATGCGTATCGGTCAATTTTAAGACAAAAAAAAATTTCTTTTTTTACACTGAAAATTTGGGGGCCGGGTGTGACTTTGGACCAAAATCCAGATTTTTTTTTTTTTTTTTATTCATTTTTGTCAATTTTAAGACAAAAAAAAAATTATTTTAAGCTGAAAATATTTTGTTTGAAAATTTCCGAACAAAAATGAAAAAAAATCTGTTTTTATGCGTTTATCTCAATTTTGGGACGTAAAAGTGCAGGAACTGAAAATAGAAGAAAAATCCTGTGTATTATGTGGGCACAATTGCTTAATCTAGTTGGTTTTTGCTTTTCTTACGAGGGGCGTATGCAGCTTATTCAAGTCAAGTCCCTGGTTTCATATTCAGACTACCATGTCAGGTGAGTGCCCTCAGGCCCCCTGGAGCCTCTTGTTATAATTGTATCTTTTATAATAATTTAATCCTAGTGTAAGTCCAGGAAGTCTCGGATTTAAATGCTTGTTGTCTGCCAGAAGTCGCTGTACTCCTTCAATACTTGTACTATGGGATACGAACATTGGAAATGGGTGTCGACCTGTGTGGTGGGCGGTGAAGTTCCGATGTGGACCTAGTGAGAAATAATGAGCGTTCTTTCAGATGCCTGTAATTATTTCCTTTTTAAGAATATGTTTCCTGCAATAACCAGAAGGAAAGGAAGGGGAGGGGGGGGGGGGGGGGGGGGTAGGTATTGATTTGTATCAAACCCCCAACCACCAAAATCCACCCCCACCTCCCCTGCCAATATGTTAAGAGGTGTTTACAGTGCAGGACTTAGTTCTCTTCCCATAAGCCTCATATGCATTCAATTATATGCAAGTCTTTCATTGTTCTTCGATTGGCGGGTGGGTTGTGGTCTAACGGCAACTTCAGGGGCGCATCCACTCTTTACTTGGTTTGCTTTGTGCGGTTGTTCGTATACAAGCATATTATTCCTGAACAGTGACTGGTTTTGGTTTCTGAATTCTTGATGAGTTCATTCGGTTGATATTGCTACCCTTCATGTACCTGTGTGGCAGGTATGTCAGTTATCTGGGCGACATTCTTCAATATGGCATTAGTCCACCCTGAGATGTTTTGTTCAGAGTTGTCTGCTTTTATTATGATATGAGTCTATTCCTCAGGTTATAAATCACATTATCGTCATTTTATTCCTTCAGTTTCCTGGTTATATTTTGCATCACTTGGATATGCTGATGATACAGCTGTATTCATGCAAGGGTACATGGGGATTCTGTTGGTTGCGTGCATAATATGTATTAATCATTAGGCAGACATATTTCTTGAATAGATTCTCCTAAATTCTTGCTCAGTGTCAGTATAGAGGTTATGAGAATTTTGGGCCAGTTGGATCAGTAATGGATTTTCCTACAGACCATCTATGTATACGTTCTCTATTTTGTCCTCCTTATTCAATGTGGTATATTCATTTTCCAAACAGTCTTTGGTTTTAATGGGCATAGGGAACAATGGTTTATTTGGGGACAGTCCTTGAAAGTTTTTTTTATTCATATCCTGTTACAGGTCCAGTTTTCAACCAGAAGCTGACCACAAAGGGGTATCCTACTCTCTCATTCTCAGAGATTGAATGGTTACAATTTGGAAGTTCATTATTGGAATTTACTTGTACACCTGAACGTAGTTGCCTATTGGTTGGCTCAGAAGCGTATAAGTTCTCTCGGAGAGCTTTCTATTGGGATTCAATTGGTCAAGTTTAAGGTTGTACATATTAACATCACTGGTTATCAACTTATCTCCGTATTCTGGATACGGCATACATTTTAGAAGCTTGCAATTTTAGTAACCAGGATCCTTTTAGGCGACTATATATTATTCAGTACCTCTTTATCACTGATTCCAGACCGCTTTCCTTCTTTCTTTTTTTTGAAGGTTATTTCCTTCAAAAAAGAGGGGGTGGGGGTGATTTTTCTTTACCTCTTCTGGCCTTATAGTTAGTGTATAGCTATGTTTGAAGCTGTTATTGTCTATAGATAATACAGATCTTATGTACAGCTTGTTGCATTGTATTTGGCGTGTGTCTGTGGGCGTTAGTTTCCAACTCTCGGACACATTTTTCTTAATTTTAAGTGTCTTAGTCTGGACTAGCCTTAAAATTGGGGGCTCGTTACACCCAATTAGCATAATCATTTATGCTAAGTAATAAGGAATCACTTGGATATTGCTCCTTATTTCGGTGGTATGTCTTCTCTATTGCTGTATAGAGAGACATATAAGTAATTCCTTAAATTTTTAATATCCTTTTCACTTTAGGAGTTCTAATGCAGGCTAAGGGGCTGAATTTCAGTCTGCTATTCCTTCAAGTCCTAGGCCCTCCGCCTTTTTACGATTCAGCTAAGTCTGGGCCATTGGTTTTAGTATAAAAATATGATAAATTTCAAGTAATTTGTATATTTTTTATACTTACCAATGGCCCAGATGGGGATGGCCCTTCCATGAGTGGGCACTCATGCCTCCCCGCTGAGTTATCACTTCAGTAGCCATAACTAGGAAGAATGATGCTTGGCGCCAATTCCGGTCTCTTCCTGGGTATTGTACATGTGCAGTACTAACAGTATGGAGGCCCAGGACGACTTTCAAATTTCAGTATTGTATGCAAATTTTTGGGGATTGGGGGGTTTAAAATTTGTGTTTGGCCCTTGATATTACTGAGTTTGCACCAGCTAAGTCTAGGCCATTGGTAAGTATAAAAAATATACAAATTACTTTAAATTTATCATTTTTTTTCCACAGATACCTAAGTTGCCTTAGTTTAGCAAGATTTTGTTTGTAAATAATAGTATTTTTATACTGTACCAATGACCCAGACTTAGCTGGTACTAACTCCTTAAATTATAGGGCCAAACACAAATTTTGCCCCCCAATCCCCAAAATTTGCATCAAAAACCAAAATTTCAATGTCCTATGTGGTCCTCCATACCTTTTATCCACTGCGCATGCGCAGTGTCAAGGAGGTCTCGAAATTGGCTCAAAAAGTCATTCTTTGTTTGGCCCTAAAATCAGTAACATCTCACTGATATTTGTGCTTGTAAATCTCAGTTTAAATGATGCCAGACACATAATTATGAAAGAAATGGTGGATCTAAGGATGAAATAAAAGGATGAGAGGAAGAAACAGTGGCAGAATGTGTTCAGGGCTGTAACTTATAATATTTTTATACTGTACCAATGACCCAGACTTAGCTGGTGCTAACTCTAACAAAACCAGGGCCAAACACAAATTTTGCCCCCCAATCCCCAAAATTTGCATCCAAAACAAAAAGAAATCATGTCCTAAAGGACCTCCATACTACGCCCCCACTGCGCATGCGCAGTGTCACGGACGTCCCGAAATTGGCGCCAATTATCATTCTCTGTTTGGCCCTTCATCAGTCAACATCTCACTGATCTTTGTGCTTGTAAATCTCAGTTTAAAGGATGCCAGACACGTAATTTTTGGAGAAATGGTGATTCTAAGGAGGATATAGAAGGAGGAGAGGAAAAAAAAGTGACAAAAAATAATCAGGGCTGTACTTAAAATTTTTTGATGAAATTATGTTAAGTTGCCTATTTTCGAGGCATGGGCCTCTTGTTGTCATTCTTGCTAAATGTTGCACTGCTTATTCAGTGTTTCCTCTCCCCCTTTGCAATTCTCCCATGCTTTTGGCATATTTTTGAGAAAGTTCATTTCTAAATTTTCCTGGGAGAGTTGCTTGGATACAGAATGTTTTCTGTTATTTTCCCCATAGTTACGTTTTCACCCATGGGTGTATAAACGTTGTGTTCTGCATCTTCCATCTGATGTTCTGCAGATTCTCCACTGGGAGTCTCTGTCTTGCATCAGATAGAGTGTAATTTTGATGACTGATTTCGGGCCAGTTTTTTCAGTGCCTGGAGTCATGTTTTCTGGTATTTTACACTGTTTGTTTACATTGGCAACAGCCTTTTTTGAGGGGGGCTGTTTGCCTTTGGTGTAGTTTATCTCACTATAAGATACATTTATATTATCCGTAAGTGTCTCATTAATTATTTAATATAAATTTAAAATTTTTGACCACACTTTGCCATCGGATCCATCGGGGCTCAACGTTACTTTTTAGCAACTTGGGCTTCTCTGAAAAAATATTTTTTCAAAATTATTTTGATTTGCAATTGTTTTTTCATTTATTAATGGATCATGTTATTATGTATCTTTGTGTCAGGGGTTTGTGCGAGTAACTAGGACTTGTTGTTGACTTTTCACAATGAAAGGATATTGTTCAAATTGTAATGGGAAGAAATCTTCCTCTGACTTTCATGATCATTGTATTAATTGTAGTCAGTGTTCTCGCACTAATCCCTGTCCTATATGTCAATATTGGGATGAGAAACATTGGAAACGTGTGTCACGATATGTTGTTTCTGGAGAAAGGGCTATGCCGGCTCTTTCTCCGCAAGGTCACTCTACTCTCTCAGTTTCTATTTCAGAGGAACAAGAACAGGGTGATGTTTCCATGTTATCTTCTACAAGTGTGCGTCCGTCGTCACAAATGAATTCAGAGCTAGCGGCAAAAGTGCTCATGGAGATTAGACAAATGTCGTCCGCTAGCTCGCCCGGTGTAGCGTCCATTCACCGAATGGTTCGGCAGCCGGGTTCGTCCGATGCGGTCCAGAAGGAAATTTTGGGTGATGCGAGCACTATAAACATACAAGGTGCACACCCAGTGACGGCGGATAGGAAGCGAGAACGGAGGAAGCCTTTGAGTCCGGTTCCTAGCTCGTCCAGGTCCAGCCGGGCCGCGAGCAAGAGAGGCCCCTCTCTCGTACAACAACATCTGGGACCAGATGTTGTGGTACAAAATGTGTCGCAAGCAGAGCATACGTCCGTCGCTCGGGACGCTCCGTTGTATAGGCAGTCCGCGGAGACTGCTAAGGCTTCTTCTTCTCGTCAGCGCACACGACCGCACCTTGGCTGCGTGACCGCCGATATCTTACCAGCTTCGCCGATCAAGGATTCTTCGGCGACCAGGTCACACCATCCGGCAGCCAGGGATTCGAGACCGATGGACTCCGGACGTTCGCATAGAAAAAGTATGCGGGAGCCATCTGATGCGGAGCTGCCCTCGGTGAAGCAGCGAAAGACTGCGCCTCTGCAGGTCTCGACACCGGACATTCTTGTGCAGATAGCACAGCTTATCGCAGCATCCCAGCAGCCGACAGAAACGGTGTCGGATCGAGAATTATCCGACGGCGCTGGGTCGGTACGAAGCATCGGGGGCGGACGACCGGGAACATCATGAGGTCCCACCGGATGGTGAAAGGGATTCGGATGATTTGGAGCTATCCCTTTCGGAACAACATAAAGCTGCCGTGGACTTCATCCGGCACTTTCTCCCTCAAGTTGTTCCGTCGGGCCAGACTGCTGCGGTTCCGGACAAGAGGATTATAGCGTCATTGGACTCTGAATTTTTTGAGCGGTTCAGGGACATCGCTCCCGAGTTTCCGTCGCAGTCCAATAATGTTGCAAGAACATTTGAATTATTGAACGACGCTATATTTAAACTTGCTTCCAAGACGGGGAAAGCAGGTTTCTTGTCCGCTAATACTCTCAACCTGCCTTTCATTAATGCAAGGAATAAATTCGACACGGCAGGACAGGGTATTCCGAGAGTTCCTCTGCGTATGGACGACGAGGCGGAAGACTTAGAGCTATCATTACCGTCGTCGGCTTCTATTCCAACCGTGGTGTTGGAAACAGCTATTGCGTCTAACAGAGCCAATTTAGATGCCTTATCTTACGCAGATCACCTTACTAAGGCGTTATCACTGTGCCTTCAAGGGAAAGAGTTTCAGGATATACAATCCTCTTTAAGACTTCTTTCAAGGGCAGTAGCTTATTCCACGTGTAACTCCGCCCTTTCAGTGGCAAACCTGGAGTTGGTTAGACGTGACGCAGCCCTAGCTACATCCACACTTGTGGATACCAAGGTGAAGAACTCTCTTAGAGTCGCTTCGGTCTCCGGAGAACTTCTCTTTGACGGCAAGCTTTCTGCTATTTATGATAAAATTACAAAGAAAGCTTCGGATTCTCTGTTGTTCAAATCTGCTTCTAAGAAGTCGGATACAGCAGACAAGAATAAGACAGGCACTTCTGGGTCTAATGCGCCCAAGAGAGGTTCCTATAGAGGTTCCGGTGCGTCCTCTTGGTCTTATTCGAGAGACCGTCAGGGTAGCGACTCGTTCGGGACGTCCTTCGGGCCGGGACAACCGGTCGGACGGGGCGAGGTGCGGGTCGTGGAGGACGTGGTTTCTCCTACCGCAGGCCTCGCAGGTCCAGGAGGTGATGGCTTAAACCTCTATCGCGTACCGGTTGGCGGAAGGTTGTCGAGCTTTTCACAAGAATGGGCGTCGATTACGGACGACCCTTGGGTGAGAGGAGTGACTTCGGAAGGTCTAAAGATATCCTTCAAACGAAAGCCTCCATTAACTCGAAGTCCAAAGTGGACTCAACTTCCGTCAAATCCGCAGAAAAGAGACGCTCTGTTATCAGAGGTGCAGTCTCTTTTAATGCTGAACGCGGTAGAGGTCGTAGAAAACCAGGAAACTCCGGGATTCTACAGCCATCTGTTTCTGGTTCCGAAACCAGTAGGCTCGTTCCGTCCAGTCATAGATTTGAGCTGGATAAACAAGCTGATCGTCGCTCCGAAATTTTATATGGAGACGATTCGGTCGGTCAGAGTGAGTATTCGGGTGAACGATTATGCAACAAGCATAGATCTCAAAGATGCGTACTTTCATGTCATGGTACATCCGACATTCCGAAAGTATCTACGCTTCGCAGTCCTAGGAGTGGTGTATCAATTCCGGGCGATGTGCTTCGGATTGAATCTAGCACCCTGGGCTTTCACTCGGGTAATGAACTCGGTAATGATCTATTTCCGAGCTCATTCGTCTGCGGTAACGTCGGCCTACCTGGACGACATTCTTCAGAGGTACGGCAATGAGTTAACGCTTCAGAACGATGTTCAGAATCTACTTCTATTGCTCCGACGTCTCGGTTTTATAGTAAACGAGGAGAAGTCGGATCTGGTGCCGTCCAAGTCATTCACTCATCTGGGAATGAGCTTCGAGACGCACAACAATCTCGTTCGTCTGCCGTTAACCAGAGCGAAATTAGTCAGTTGTTACGCTCGCTATTGTCTGCACGCAGACAAAGTCACAGCGAGAGAATTTATGAGACTGATAGGTCTGTGCGGAGCCGCTGCGGATCTCATTCCGATGGGGCGGTTACGCACACATCCTCTCCAAATTTTCTTGACTCAGAATTGGAGTGTGAAAATTCATTCGCTCGACGTAGACGTTCTCTTGTCAGATCAAGTGAAACAAGAGATTCAGACTTGGGCAAACATTCAGTGGTTAACTCAGGGAGTTCCGCTGCAGTTGCCGGATCCGAGTTTTACCATTATGACGGATGCCAGTCAAACAGGTTGGGGTGCATCATTAATCCCAACGGATTCGAGATGCCAGGGTCTTTGGGATCCACAATTCCTGTGCAAGCACATAAACATCAAGGAAATGATGTCAATTTGGCTTGCGTTACGTCATTGGATGGACATTATTCACAATGCTCATGTCCAAATCCTATCCGACAATATGACAGTAGTGGCGTATGTACGGAATCAGGGAGGCACTCATTCAGTTCCGTTGTTCAATCTAACGGAAAGAATCCTTCTGTTTGCGCTAGAACATCACGTTCTTCTTTCGGTCCGTCACATACCGGGTCGTCTGAATGTGCTAGCAGACTCCCTTTCATGAAAGAGTCGCTTGTTGCCGTCGGAGTGGACTCTCAACAAACAAGTATTCAATCAGATTTGCTACCAATGGGAACAGCCAATGATAGACTTATTTGCGACACATCTCAACAATCAGTTGCAGACGTATGTGTCTCCGTGTCCGGATCCAAGAGCATTTGCAGTAGACGCTCTGTCGATCCCTTGGGACGGAATGATAGGATATGCGTATCCTCCAGCACCGTTAATTCAACAAGTATTGCTAAAGATAAAACAATCTCAATGCAAGATTCTGTTGGTAGCATCTCTGTCGCCACAGAGACCGTGGATAAATCTACTCAGGTGTCTGTTGTGGAACCTACCGCGAAAGCTTCCTCCACGGGAGGATCTTCTTTCGCAGGGGAAATCGCGCCAACTCCATCACAACCCGCAAGGTCTCAACCTTCACGTTTTTCCGTTGTGCGGTCCTTCTTGCATGGCAAGCACTTTACAGGACGAGCAGTGGACGCGATTTCTAAGTGTAGGAGGACCTCCTCTTCGCTAAACTATGCGGCTAAGTGGAAGGTTTTTCGTCGTTGGTGTAGGGATCATTCTGTAGATATATTCGATCCCTCTATACCAGACATTGCAAACTTTCTAGTATACTTGTTTGACGAAATCAAACTGCAGCCTGTTACTATTAAGGGTTATAGGTCTATGTTATCTGATACCTATGCACATCATGATAGTTTATAAATTGGATCTAATGTCTCTTTATCTAAGTTGGTTAGAAACTTCTCGATAAATAGACCCAGAACTCTTAAATTAATTCCTAAATGGAATTTAGCTTGGGTTCTTCTTAAATTGAAGGAAAAGCCATTTGAACCTCTTGGGACAGTAGATTTCAAATTCTTATCTTATAAGACAGCTTTTCTCTTAGCTTTCTCTTCTGCTAGAAGAGTCAGTGAGCTTCATGCACTGTCGGTGGATGATTCTCACTATCGTAGTGTCGGGAACACTATCACCTTCACTACTAATGTGGGTTTTTTAGCTAAGAATCAGGCTCCTAATAAATATCCGGAACCTATTGTTATTAAGGCTCTTCCGTCTTCAGATGGGCGTAGGCCTTTACTCTGTCCTGTTAGAGCGTTACGTATCTATAAACAGAGATCTCAGTTTATCAGAAAGGGACGGAAACGTTTCTTTCTGTCTTTGATGCCTAATAGAAAGGACATTTCGGTCCATTCTATTGCTAGATGGATTCAATTAACTATCCGTACTGCTTATGAGAGTTTATCTTCTTCTCAGCAGTCTGTGCTTAAGATTTCCGCTCATGAAGTAAGAGCTCTTGCTACTTCCTGGGCTTATGCTAATAGTGTTGCTATTACAGATTTAATGAAGGCTGCTTATTGGTCTCAGCCATCCACATTCACGAATTTTTATCTCAGAAATATTGAGTCCATTTCTGGAGACCTGCATTGTTTAGGTCCGTTATCTGTTGCTCAGAATGTCGTCCAATAAACAGTTGCAACAATAGTTATGCAGGCTTTCTGTTCCGGCAGTGACTCCGTCCGGCTGCCCTCTTCGCTCTGGGCTATTTGACCCAGGGCAAGGGGAAGGGGGGGGGGGGGTGTTCCCTTAGATCACCTGCTTTATAGTGAAAAGCAAGGGAATGCCTCCTCCAAGTCAGTATTTCTGAGTCGCTTCCGGGATGGTTTTAAAGTGTAATATTAATGTTAAAATTCATTCATGTCTTATTTTTAAAGTGTAGCTCGGTGTGAAGCATTTGTATATGTCAAGTGTCAAATGGGCTTTAATATACAATACTCGGACACTTTTAAATGACTATAAAGAGTCTCAATTCTCTGGACTACTTTATTTATTGGCTTACTTTAAAAATAATTAGTATAAGGGATATACTGGATGTTAATAGAGAACATGAATATTATTGTGCTCAATTATTAAGGGTATTGTATCTTTCTAATTTAATATTAAATAAGAAAGATACATGTAAAGCCTAATACTCCTTTTCTCCTTAAGGGGTTACCTCTTTATTATATAGTTGAGCTTATTGGATTTTCCTCTATGTCCTAGGCCCTCCAGCCTGTTTACTATTCAGCTAAGTCTGGGTCATTGGTACAGTATAAAAATGTTAAAAAATTTATAGTAATTTATATATTTTTTATACTTACCAATGACCCAGACGGGGATGGCCCTCCCAGGAGTTGGGAACTCTTGCCTCCCCGCTGAGTACATAGCGCTGACCAGGCACTGCCAGTAAGAATGATAATTGGCGCCAATTTCGGGACGTCCGTGACACTGCGCATGCGCAGTGGGGGTGTAGTATGGAGGTCCTTTAGGACATGATTTCTTTTTGTTTTGGATGCAAATTTGGGGGATTGGGGGGCAAAATTTGTGTTTGGCCCTGGTTTTGTTAGAGTTAGCACCAGCTAAGTCTGGGTCATTGGTAAGTATAAAAAATATATAAATTACTATAAATTTTTTAACTTTTTTACAAAATTATTTCATGTTCCCTAATTTCGGGGCATGAGCCTGATATTGTCATTCTGCTATGAATTTACTATTGTGTCTTCAGTGTTTCCTCTCTCCCTTTCCTTAATACCCCCTATGTTATTCTCCCATGCTTTTGGCATAATTTTTGTAATTTTTTTTACTAAAATTTCTTGGGAGTTTTGGCTTGGTAAGAGAATGATTATTCTATTTTTCCCCATGCTTACGTCCTCACCCTTGGGTGGTTAGGTGTTGTGATCTGCATCTACCATCCAATGTACTTCAATTTCTTCTCTGGAAGTCTCTGTTTTACATCGGATAGTGTTTAAATTGGTGACTGATTTTGGGCCATGTTTACAGTGCCTGGAGTCATGTTTCTGGTTTTTGTACACTTTTGTTTATGTTGATAACGGTTACTTCTGATAGTGATTACTTGTCTTCTATTTATTTCTGCTCATAGCCAGATACATTAATATTGTCCGTAAGTGTTACATTAATTTTTAAAAATGTTTTAAAATTTTTGTCCACACTTGGGCTTTTTGGGGATCCATTTGAGCTCATTGTTCCCATTGGGAACTTGGGCTCTTCTGAAAATTTAAAAAAAAATTTTTTTTTTTAAATTATTTTTTCAAAATGTTATAATGGATTATATTATATTTTGTATCTTGGTTTTCAAGGGTTAGTGCGAGTACCATGACTGTTTATATTTTTTCATGATGAAAGAATATTGTTTAAATTGTAATGCGAGGAAATCTTCCTCTGATTCTCATGTTCATTGTGTTTCTTGTAGTCAATGTACTCACACTAATTCTTGCTCAGTGTGTGCCAATTGGAATGACAAACGTTGGAGACGTGTGTCACGGTATATTGTTAGTGGTGAGAGGTCCATGCCGGTCCTCTCTCCGCAAGGTCACTCTAGTTTATCAATCTCTTTTTCAGAGGAACAAGAACAGGGTGATGATTCTGTGATGTCTTCAACAAGTGTGCCTCTGTCGTTGCAGTTTAACGAAGAGCTAGCGGCAAAAGTGCTCATGGAAATACAACAATTGCCTAGGAGGTCCCTAGTAGGATTGACGGCGTTGTTGTCCGCTAGCTTGCCCGGTGTAGCGACCATTCATCGAATGGCTCGGCAGCCGGGTTCGTCCATTGCGGTCCAGGAAGCAGTTTGGGTGATGCAAGCACTATAAACATTGAACGAGCACACCCGGCGACATCGGATCCGAGGATAGTAGGGAGGAAGCCTGTCAGTCCGTTAGCTAGCTCATCCAGGTCTATCCAGACCACAAGCGAGAGAGGCCCCCTCTCTCTTACAACAACATCTGGGCTGTGATGTTGTTGTATGTACGTTCGTTAGTCGGAGCATACGTCCACTCCTCCTGCTCGGGACGCTCCGTCGCATAGATAGCCCGATGTGACTTGTCTATTGGCTTCCTTATCCTCACGTCAGCACACACGACTGAACCTTGTCTATGTGACCACAGATATCCAGCCTGCTTCGTCGACCAGGGAATCAACGTCGACCAGGTCACGCCATCCCCTAGACAAGGACACGAGGCCTTTCCAGTTGGGACGTTCGCATATTATATAAATGCAGGAATTAACGTCCCTGGAGCTTCCAGCGGCTAATTACGTAAGACTGCGGCTCCACAGGCCTCCGTGACGGACTTACTATCGCAGGTAGCTCAGTTCATTGCAGCATCCAAGCAGCTATCAGAAACTTTTTCAGTAAAGAACTATCTGAGCAAAGCTGGGTCGGTTCGTTCCCCTGCAGAGTCAGTAAGGGACGACCGAAATTTTCCCTTTGCGAACAACTTAAGGTGACCGTAGATTTCATCCGGCATCACCTTTTAGAAGTTGTTTCTCTGGACAAAAATGCTGCGTTACCTGATAAGAAACTGAAAGCGTCACTGGACATAGACTTTTTCAGCCGGATTAGGGACCCCGACCCTGAGTTTCCGACCCAGTCCAGAAATGTCACGGACATTTGAACTTTTGAATGACGCTATATTCAAGCTAGCCTCTAAGACTGGCAAATCGGGTTTCTTTTCACCTAGCGCTATACAGCTGCCTTTCATCAATGCTAGACATAATTTTGAAACGGCAGGACTAGACGTGCCGAGAGTTCCTCTGCGTTTGGATGACTAGGCTGAAGACCTGGAATTGTTATTGCCGGCGTCCATGTCTATTTACTCCAGTATACTGGCAACGACAATATCGTCTAATAGAATTTAGACACATTATCTACATTCCTTACCAGAGCATAGCAGGGTAGCATCACTAAATTTACCCTCTGTGAAACTCAGTCTGAATCAGGGTCTCAAAACTAAATAGAAAGAGGTACCCAAAGGATAAATTGGCCCAATTGTCAATATGCCATTCTAATTTTTAGGGCTTAGTCCAGACTAGCCTTAAAAATTGTTTATTTACATCCTAATTAACATAATTTCATGCTCGGATTTAGGATTTACATAATTGGGATCCATATTAGGATATGTCTCTTTTATTATGGTATAAAGAGACATACATGTAAATTCTAATTATTCTAATTTTCTTCATCATGGATTGAAGGATTTGATCTATGTTGATCTACTATTTTGGAAGTTCTAGGCCCTCCACCTATTTACGATTCAGGTATTCTTGGCCATTGGTATACAGTATAAAAATATGAAAAAATTTAAAGTAATTTATATATTTTTTATACTTACCAATGGCCCAGATGGGAATGGCACTCCCATGAGTGGGTTCTAATGGGCACTCATACCTCCCCGCTGAATTATTATATTATAATCGTTTTACAAAGAATGATGTTGACTCCAGTTTCGGTGACTTCATGGCGTCTGCGCATGCACGGCGGGTAAATGTATGGAGGGCCAGATAGGACTTCAAATTTTCGGTTTTGCATGCAAATTTGGGGGATTGGGGGGCAAAATTTGTGTTTGGCCCTAGATATTTTTGAGTTAGTGTCAGCTAGTCTGGGCCATTGGTAAGTATAAAAAATATATAAATTACTTTAAATTTTTTCATTTTCATGATGTTTTCGTGTACTGTCTACATGTACATGACATGTGTAGGGTATTCAATCTTCATTTCAACACAAACCCTTTTGATTTATTGATTGAATATGGCAAATGCAAATGTAGGAAGACATTTGTCTGAAGCAGAAATATGGCAGGCTGTAGGGATGGTGGAGCAAGGGGCTACCCATCGAATGCATCTGTGGTAAATGTTTCGACGCAGAGTATCCTGGCAAGGTTGCACGAAGGTGGTCTCCGACCGAGAAGACCATGTATTTGCATTCCGCTGTCCCAGAACTAGCGCCAGGCACGATATGAATGGGCCATGGACCACGTTGGATGTACCAGAGAAGATTGGTGATCTGCCCTTTTTACAGATGAGTTAAGGTACTGCCTAGACCACACAGATAGGCATTCTAGGGTATGGAGAAGACCAGGAGAGTGATTCCATTCAGCCAGCATTGCTGAGCATGACTGCTATGGTTGAGGATCAATCATGGTCTGGGGCAGCATCAGCTGGGATGGACGTACAAAGCTCCGTGTCCTTGAATGTACATTGACTGCACAGTGGTATATTGATGAGATCCTGGATGTCCACTTCAGATTGTATGCAGGTGCAGTGGGTGATAGATTCATTCTGATGGATGATAATGCCCGTCCTCATGTTGTCCATGTTGTCGGGGAGTACCAACAGAGGGAGGGGATTGAGCATATGGACTGGCCAGCAAGATCCCCTGACCTCAATCCAGTCGAACATGTATTGAATGAGTTGCAGCTTGCAATTTCAGCCTGCACAGTCCAGCCAAGAAGTCTCCAGGGGCTTGGTGCCATGCTGGTCCAAGAATGGAACAACATCCCACAAAGGACCACCAGGAACCTGATTGGGAGCATGGTAAGGCGTTGTCAAGCTGTAATTAACAGTAATTGGTCTTATACTCTATGTTAAACCCATACAAGTTCGCTCCATCAACTTTTTGGCAAATTGAAAAATTTCCTCTTTTACCAATAATATCCATTTTTCATGATTATCGTATTCAAAAGCTAAATAATAATGTCAGACAAAAATAAAATCTTAATTTCTGTACTTAAATCATTAAAGATATAATTATATAAAAAATATATACACTTTTCATTACAATATTCAACTAAAAGGTAAAACAGGTAGTTGGATATACTTGGTGCTTAGCAAACTATGAGTAGTATGTTATAACTTGTTTGACAGACCTCATTGATTTATGCAAAAAAAGATATAATACATTAAATGCCTGTCTTGGATGTACTACGGCCAAAGAAGTCAATAAACAAGAGTAGTTAATTGATTATCAGTGTAATTTCTTGAAATATTACAAGATTTTTTATTTAATTAACAGGAGTTTGCTCTGTAACGTGTATGAAATTAACAGGTTAAATTTATACTAAAGGTATGGTAAATGGTTTGGTGTTTGGAAATTATATTCAGTTAACAAGATTATTCCATTAAGAGATTTTCAGTTAAATGGGCTCCACTGTACTTGAAAAGGAGAGGGAATTTTCTTTGAGTGCCACTTTTGAGGTAATTTATAAAAGTCGGCACCACGTACAGCACAGAAATAAATTATGTTTATTTATGTAGTTATCCTGATGTTCCTCGTGTAGATTTACAACATGGTGAGTATACTAACTATATTTGCTTTCTTGGTAGTTAGTACATAAGTGTGTCGAGAAATTTCAGGAATTATCAGTCTAAATAACATAACAAAAACAAACTGAAGTAACCTTAGAACACATGTACCACAATGAAAGGGATCAAGTTGAAGAAAACTTCCAGCATGGGATACACCATCCTCCATTGGCCCTAAGTGGCATGTTCATCTGATTTGCTAGTTCTTTTTATTTTGCAGGGATGGCATGTCTGTGACAGTTCTCTTGAGCTTGGTAATGCCAATATGTTAGAAGAATGGCTTAGGAAGTCTTGTCCATTCCTTGCAAGAATTTATGCAATTTTGAAGCAGAGTTCTATTCCTCTATATTGTATGAGTGGTAAGAAGGGTGAGCAGTTTCAAGAGTGGATCAAACAGACTGTATCAGAGGTAAATATATCTGGAAATGTATATATTCATAAAGAATATTGTTATTAGGCCTAAAAAAGTTAAAAATCTCTTTCTCAGGCCCTCCCACATGGTCATTTTGGATGCGGCATGATCTCTTTTTATAACCATTGCAAACTTAAAAAAAATAATAAATGATTTATGTGTGATATTTTACCCAAGTTAATAAAATTGATAAATTTGTCCCTTGTGTGCAACAAGGCTTTGCAATGCTAAAGCATTGCAAAGCCTTCTTGCACTCAAGGGACGAATTACTCCACCACCGATGCTATTCTGTAGATTATGAGGCCTAAAACATCAAACAAACCAAGAATATGAACTTTTGATGGCAAAGAAATAATTACAAAAATAAAAAAATAAAATAAAAAAATCCCCACCCACATGGAATTTTACAAAAAAATGGCCTGAGAAGCAGATCTACTTGTGGGTTCTTATATACCTTACATAATCATAATGTTCTTCAGAGCATCATAAAATTTGGAAATTTTCTAACTCCAGAGAGAGCACGAACTGTGCTCATTTCATTTTGACCTGTCTTTAAATCAGAGATTCAGGACGCTATTTTACGCCTTAAGCTGTAATTTCAGTTTTTTCCCACATCACAATGTGGGTTCTTTTCTATCTCTTCTGATGCACGATAGGCCGAACCTAAATTTGTTCCTGCCAATATTTTTTATGCCCCCAACCCTCTTGGGGGCATTATATTTTCACCATGTCCAGCCATCCGTCATCTGTCCATTAACTTTTGGTTTCCGTCCAATAACTAAAGAACTGCTTATT
Source organism: Pictodentalium vernedei (assembly GCA_031216915.1). Taxonomy (NCBI): domain Eukaryota; kingdom Metazoa; phylum Mollusca; class Scaphopoda; order Dentaliida; family Dentaliidae; genus Pictodentalium; species Pictodentalium vernedei. Next base: position 191,676,839 of record CM062289.1, read on the forward strand.
TGATCATATCATAATTTTAGGGGTTACTTGTGGATGACTAGACAATGCTTCCTTTCGATTTTGGTCCAGCTAGCCAATTCAATATGACCACCCTGGCAGCCATATTGAATTTGGTTTGCATCCAATAACTAATGAATGCTGACTCGAATCATTTTTATACGCCCGTTTTGAAAAAAACGGGTCGTATTATGGTATACCTCTGTCCGTCCGGTCACATGTCGTACGATAACTCAAGATCGCTTTGAGAGATTTTCGTGATTTTTGGGTAGGTGGTGTATATCGATGGAGGGAAGCTCCCTTTCGTTTAGTGTCGCCGTTTGATTAGTCATTCCAGAGTTATGGGACTTTATTACTTAGAAAATTGTTGATTTTTTACACGTCATACGATAACTCGAGAACTCTTCAAGAGATTTTCACGATTTTTTGGTAGGTGGTTTATGTTGATGGAAGGAAGCTCCCTTTCGGTTGGTGTCGCCGTTCGATTAGTCATTCCAGAGTTATGGGACTTTATTACTTAGAAAATCATTGATTTTTTCTTGAAGTTATGATCTCTATAGACATAAGATATATACATGAAATTCAAATAATTTTATTTCCAAATTATTGAACACAGTATGTTGTTGGTTATGATTATTGTACAATAATATAAAAAAAACCTGACAAGTACACATGTATACTCATATTGTGTGCTTCCCTCTTGTAATTAATAACGGGCATATCATGCGCTCATGGTGCAGCTGTTTATTATTTAATAATTACGCATTGTAGGTGTCTAGAGAATGCTTCCTTTCAATATTGGAGCAGCTAGGTGAACCAAGATAGCTGCCAGTGGCCAATTCATCATGGCTTTCATGGTGGCCATGTTGAGTTTGTTTTTTTTTGATCCAATAACTAATAAATACTGACTCAAATCAGTTACATTTTTTGTTTATGCATTATTGGTGTCAAAGCTCAAAATAAGTGGTCGGACAAGGACAATGACTGACACCAAACTTACTTGGACCGACACACTTTGAAATCCGTCGGACATTTTGACCAACACAAAATCCGGCTCAGTTTTTTAGCATCCAAGGTTGAAAAAACGCCAATATAAACTTGAATTCTATTGCGAATTAACAAGGAAATGGCCACACGTCCATTCACAAGGAAATAAAAAATGAAAAGTAATTTCAATGAACTCAAAAACAGCGAAAAAAGTGGACATGACTAGTCATGGGTTTTCACCTGACAGAAATATGTTACTAAAAATATAACAATTGCTTAAAAAGTGTAACTTGTAAATTTTCAGTATACGGTCATGTTCTATTTTTAAAGCATTCTGTCTTCAGCAACATTCGGGCGATCTTGTTGAGCAAATCAAATCGGCAAGACTCATGTTGTTAATGGATCACAACAACAAAGAACACATTTCATGCACTAATGTAAAATTAATAACCTGTTACCCAATCCGTGCCACGAGCTTAACATCCACAGTCAGAGACTTTTGTTGTCTCCACAATGTCGATGTCAGTCCAAGGTTCTTCAAATACACCAATATACATAGATAACACAATTATTTGTGTGTTTCTTCAACCTTGGTCAGAAACACCATTTACTTGTTCACATTGTGGGGAATTTTGTTATATCTGCTATCCCAGTAGGCCTAATATCTCAATTTGCGGAATATATAGGAAAATGATAAATTTAAAGTAATTTGTATATTTTTTATACTTACCAATGGTCCAGACTAGCTGGTGTGAACTCAAAGTTATCAAGTGCCAAACACAAATTTTGAGGTATGAGTGCCCACTCACGGGAGGGCCATACCTGTCTGGGCCATTGGTAAGTATAAGAAATATGCAAATTCATAATATTTTTGTACTATAACCCAATGGCCCAGAGTAGCTGAATCGTAAAAAGGTGGAGGGCCTAGGACTTCAAAATTAGCAGACCAACATAGTTCTCAAGCCTGCAATCCAAGGTGAAAGGAAATTAAATTTAAAAGGAATTACATGTATGTCTCTCTATACAGTAATAGAGAAGACATATCATAAATAAGGAGCCAAATTCAAGTAATTCTGTATTCTTAACATGAATGACTATGCTAATTGGATGTAACAAGTTCCCAATTTTAAGGCTAGTCTGGACTAAGCCCTAAAAATTAGGATGGCATATTTGAGAGTGAGAGGTTAACCCCCACAAACATACGCCATATACAATAATACACAAGCTGTATCCAGGATATAATCTACAGACAAAACAGCTTCACTCATAGTTACACACTTATCAAGCCGGAGGAGATTTAAAAAATCACTCATAGTTACACACTTATCAAGCCGGAGGAGATTTAAAAAATCGCCCCCCCCCCCCCTCCGCCTTTTTGAAGGAATCTTCTTCAAAAAACAAAGAGGGGAGCACTCTGGAATCAGTAAAAGCGGTACCAAATAACAATATATATTCGTCAAACAGGCACCCAGATATTATTTATTATTAATATACGGCTGCTCATATGAGCGGGCCGTATTATGGGATGGTTCTGTCCATCCGTCTGTCTGTCCGGACTGTCCATCCATCTGTCTGTCCGTCCGTTAGCTTTTGTTTGTCCACACGATAACTTGAAAACAATACATCCAACAGATAGTGGGTTTTTTTATGGTTTATTGGTCATGACTAGAGGATGGTTCCTTTCGATAACCAGCATTCCGTCATATCCAATATGGCCACCATGGCAGCCATCTTGGATTTTCGGGGACTTTTGATTGTCCACGCGATAACTTGAAAATTATAAATCCAACAGATGCTACTTTCTTATGGTTGATTAATCATGACTAGAGGATGGTTCCTTTCGATATCCAGCATTCTGGCATGTCCAATATGGCTGCTATGGCAGCCATCTTGGATATTTTTATACTGTACCAATGACCCAGACTTAGCTGGTGCTAACTCTTAAATTCTAGGGCCAAACACAAATTTTACCCCCCAATCCCCAAAATTTGCATCTAAAACCGAAAATTACATGTCCTATATGGTCCTCCATGCCTTTCCTCCACTGCGCATACGCAGTGTCAAGGAGGTCTCGAAATTGGCGCCAAAATTCATTTTCTTTGTTTGGCCCTTCATCAGTTCACATCTGACTGATATTTGTGCTTGTAAATCTCAGTTTAAATGATGCCAGACACATAAATATGAGAGAAATGGTGGATCTAAAGAAGAAATAGAAGGATGAGAGGAAAATTCAGTGGCAGGAAATAATCAGGGCTGTAACTTAAAATTTTTTATGAAATTATGTTATGTTCCCTAATTTCGAGGCATGAGCCTGTTGTTAGCATTCTTGCTATGAAAGTTCCACTGCTTGATCAGTGTTGCCTCTCTCCCTTTCCTTTATTCCCCCCTTGCTGTTCTCCCATGCTTTTGGCATATTTTCTGTAATATTATTACTAAAATTTCTTGGGAGTTTTGGCTTCGTAACAGAATGAATTTCTGTTCTTTTCCCCATATTGACGTCCTCACCCTTAGGTGTTTAGGTGTTGTGATCTGCATCTACCATCTGATGTTCTGCAGTTTCTTCTATGGAAATCTCTGTTTTGCATCAGATAGTGTTTATATTGGTAACTGATTTCGGGCCATGTTTATCAGTGCCTGGAGTCATGTTTCCGGTTTTTGTACAACTTCTTGTTTACATTGACAACGGTTACTGCTGATAGTGATTTCTTGTCTTTACATTAGTTTAGACATAGCAAGATACATTAATGTTGTATGTAAGCGTTGCATTAATTTTTTTAAATGTTTTAAAAATATTTGTCCACACTTACGCTTTTTTAGGATCCATTTGGGCTCGGTGTTCCCATTGGGAACTTGGGCTCTTCTGAAAAATTTTTTTTTTTTTAAATTATTTTCTTTCAAAGATTATAATGGATTATGTTATATTATGTATCTTTATTTCAAGGGATAGTGCGACTAATATGATGAAAAAATATTTTTTATTTATAATGCGAGGATATCTTCCTCTAATTCTCAGGTTCAGTGTATTCGCACTAATTCCTGCTCTGTGTGTGTTGACTGAAATGACAACGTTGGAGGCGTGTGTCACGATATTGTGTTTGCGGGGAGGGGTCCATTCCGGTCCTCTCTCCGTAGGTTCACTCTATATTATCATTTTATTTTTCAGAATTCAGAGTGATGTTTTCGTGATGTCTTCAACAAGTGTGTCTCCGTCGTTGCAGTGTTAGGGCTAGCGGCTAAGTGCTCAAGGTAATACGACAATTGCCGAAGAGGTCCCTAGTAGGATCGAAGGCATTGATCGTCCGCTAGTCCGCCCGGTGTAGCGCCCATTCATCGAATGGCTCGGCAGCCGGGTTTGTCCGTTACGGTTCTAGGAAGCAGTGTGGATGATGCAAGCACTATAAACTTGGAACGTGCACACCCAGCAACGATGGATCCGAGGATAGTATGGAGGAAGCCTGTCAGTCTAGTAGCCAGCTCGTTCAGGTCTATCCGGACCATGAGCGAGAGAGGCCCCCTCTCTCTTACAACTACATTTGAGCCGCAGTGTTGTTGTATGTTTGTTTGTTAGTCGGAACATACGTCCAATCCTCCTGTTCAGGACGTTCCGTCACATACACAGTCCGAACTGGCTGTGTTATGGGCTTCCTCATCCTCATGTCAACACATACCACCGCACCTTGGCTTGTGACCGCAGAGTTTCAGGGGACGTTCGCATATTATATAAATGCAGGAATGAACGTTCCTAGAGCTCCTGCTTTGCCAACCAGGAAATATTGTCGACCAGGTTACTTCATCTGTTAGCCAAGGATATGAGGTCTTTCCTGATGGGACGTTCGCATATTATATAAATGCAGGAATGAACGTCCCTAGAGCTGCCAGTGGATATTATGTAAGTCACGGCTCCACAGGCCTCATTCAGGAATAAGAATGCGGTGATTTTCTGTGATGTCTTCAAAAAGTGTGCTTCCGTCGTCACAGTCAAATGAAGAGCTAGCGGATAAGTGCTCATGATATTACGTCAATTGCCTAAGAGGTCCCAAGTAGGATCGACGGCTTTGGCATCCGCTAGCTCGCCCGGTGTAGCGTCCATTCATTGAATGGTTTGGTAACCGGGTTCATCCATTGCGGTCCAGGAAGGAGATTTGGGTGATGCGAGCACTATAAAATTTACTACGTGCACACCCAGTGACGCTGGATACGAGGAGGGTACGGAGGAAGCCTTTAAGTCTGGTTCCTAGCTCGTCCAGGTCCACCCGGGCTGCGAGTGAGAGAGGTCCCTCTCTCGTACAACAACATCTGAGAACAGATGTTGTGGTACAAATGTTTCTCATTCGGAGCATTCGTCCACCGCTTGGGATGCTCCGTTATATAGACAGTCCGGAGAGACTGCTCTAATGGCTTCCTCATCTTCACGGCAGCACACACGACCGCACCTTGACTACGTGACCACTGTTATCTAGCCAGTCTCGCCGACCAAGGATTTCACGGCGACCAGGTCACGCCATCCGGTAGCCAGGAATATGAGGCCTATAGACTCCGGACGTTCGCATAAGAAATATGCAGGAGTTAACATCCAGGGAGCTTTCAGCGGCTAAGTAACGTAAGACCGCTGCTCCACAGGTCTCCGCAACGGACGTGCTATTACAAATAGCACAAATTATCGCAGCATCCCAGCAGATGACAGAATCTCTGTCGGATCAAGATTTATCCGACGACGCTGGGTCGGTACGCCCCGCTGAAGCATCAGGTACGGACGACCGAGAATTTCAAGTGGTCCGACAGGATGGCAAAGGGATACCAAGGAGTTGGTTTTTTCCCTTTCGGAACAACATAAAGTTGCCGTAGATATCATCCGGCATTATCTTTCAGAAGTTGTTCTGTCGGACCAAAAGGCTGCGATGCCAGATAAGAAACTGTTAGCGTCACTGGACACGGAATAATTTTATCGGTTTAGGGACATCGTCACTAAGTTTCCGACACAGTCCAATAATGTCACAGGAACATTTGAACTATTGTAGGACGCTATATATAAGCTTGCTACCAAAATGAGCAAGTCAGGTTTCTTATCGGCGAATGCTCTACATCTGCCTTTCATCAATTCAAGGAATAATTTCGAAACGGCAGGACAGGGCATACTGAGAGTTCCTCTGCATCTAGACGACCAGGCCGAAGATCTAGAATGATCTATACCGTCGTCTATGTCAATTTCAACCGCGATGTTGGAAACGACAATAATGTTTAACAGAGTTATCTTAGACACATTATCGTATGCAGATCACCTTACTAAAGCATTTTCATTACGCCTTGAAGGGAAAGAATTCCAGGATGTACTATCTTCCTTAAGAGTTCTTTCAAGGGCAATAGCTTATTCCACTTATAACTCCGCCCTTTCAGTGGCAAACCTGGAGTTGGTTAGACGTGACGCGGCCCTAGCTACATCCACGCGCGTGGATGGTAAGGTGAAAAACTCTCTCAGAGTCGCTTCGGTCTCCGGAGAGCTTCTCTTCGACGGCAAGCTTTCAGCAATCTATGATCAGATAACTAAGAAAGCTTTGAATTCTCTGCTATTCAAATCCGCTTGTAAAAAGTCGGATACAGCAGAAAAGAGTAAGACAGGCACTTCTGGGACAAGTACGCCCAAGAGAAGTTCCTATAGAGGTTCCTATGCGTCCTCTAGGTCTTATTCTAGAGACCGTCAAGGCAGCGACTCACGTGGGGGGACGTTATTCTGGCCGAGATAACCGGTCAGACGTCCCTAGGTCGACGCGGCGAGGTGCGGGTCGTGGAGGACGTAGTTTCTCCTTCCGCAAGCCTTGCAGGTCCAGGAGGTGATGGTATGAACCTCTATCGTGTTCCGGTAGGCGGAAGATTGTCGAGTTTTATAACAATTGGGCGTCAATTACGGACGACCCCTGAGTTTGAGGGGTAATTTCGGAAGGACTAGGAATATCCTTCAAACGAAAGCCTCCATTAACTCGAAGTCCAAAATGGACTCTGCTTCCGTCAAATCCGCAGAAAAAGAGACGCTCTTCTATCAGAAGTACAGTCTCTTCTGGAGAAGAACGCGGTAGAGGTTGTAGAAGACCAGGAATCACCGGGTTTCTACAGCCATGTTTCTGGTTCTGAAACCAGACGGCTCGTTCCGTCCAGTCATAGATCTGAGCTGGATAAACAAGCTGATCGTCGCTCTGAAGTTCTATACGGAGACAATTCGATCAGTCAGAGCGAGTATTCGGGTGAACAACTGTGTTACAAGCATAGATCTCAAGGATGCGTACTTTCACATCATGGTACATCCGACATTCAGAAAGTATCTACGCTTCGCAGTCCTAGGAGTTGTATATCAGTTCCGAGCGATGTGCTTCGGTTTGAACCTAGCACCCTGGGATTTCACTCGAATAATGAACTTGGTAATGATACATTTCCGAGCTCATTCGTCTGCGGTAACGTCGGCCTACCTGGATGACATTCTTCAGAGGTATGGCAACGAGTTAACGCTTCAGAACGATGTGCAGAATCTGCTTCTATTACTCCGACGTCTCGGTTTTATAATAAACGAGGAGAAGTCGGATCTGGTGCCGTCCAAGTCATTCACTCACTTGGGAATGAGCTTCGAGACGCACAACAATCTCGTTCGTCTGCCGTTAACCAGAGCGAAATTAATCAGTTGTTACGCTCGCTATTGTCTTCACTCAGACAAAGTTACAGCGAGAGAATTCATCAGACTGATAGGGTTGTGCGGAGCTGCCGCAGATTTTATTCCACTTGTCCTCTCCAAATCTTTTTGACTCAAAAAGAACAGAGTTGGAGGGTGAAGATTCTTTTGCTCATTACGTACATCCTCTTGTAAGTCAAGTCAAGTGAAACAGATTCAGACTTGGGCAGATATTCAGTGGTTTATTCAGGGAAATAACTTCCACTGCAATTGCCGGATCCGAGTTTTACAGTTTTGACGGATGCCAGTTAAATAGGTTGGGACCCAACATTGAGCCCAGTGGTTTTTAAGTGCCAGGGTCCTTGAGATCCGTAGTTCCTAATCAAGCACATAAACATCAGGAATTGATGTTATTTTGGCTTGCGTTTTGTCATTGCATGAATGTTATCCAGAATGCCCACAGGCAATTCTGTCCGACAATTCGACGGTATAAGCATATTTTCGGAATTAGGGAGGTACTCATTCCATTCTGTTATTGACTGTAACGGAATGAATCCTTCTGTTGGTACTAGAACATCAAGTTCTCCTATCGGTCCGTCGTATTCCGGGTCGTCTGAATGTATTAGCGGTCTCCCTTTCACGAAAGGGCCGCTTGTTGCAGTCAATGGACTTTTAACAACGAGTATTTATATCAGATTTGCTACCTATGAGAGCACCCAATGATGGACTTATTTGCGACGCATCTCAACAATCAGTTGCAAGTGTATGTGTCAACATGTTCGGATCCTCGAGTGTTTGCAGTTGACGCTCTATCCATCTCGTGAGACGGGGTAATAGGATATGAGTATCCTCCAGTGCCGTTGATTCAGCAGATATTGCTTAAGTTAAATAATCTCAATGCAATTCTGTTGGTAGCACCTCTGTCTCCACAAAGACCGTGCATTAATCTATTCAGGTGTCTGTTGTGGCTTATGCTGTGGAAGCTTCCTCCACATTTCGGTCCATTCTATAGCTAGATGGATTCTATTAGCTTTCAGTACTGCTTATGATAATATCTTAAACACAGCAGTCGGTGATTAAGATTTTAGCTCTTGAAGTAAGAGTTCTTTCTACTTCAGAGGCTTATGCTAATAGCGTTGCTATTACAGTTCTAATGACGGCTGCATATTGGTTTTAGCCTTTCACTTGCACGAATTTATACTTCAGAAATATTGAGTCCATTTCTAGAGACCGGCATTTTTTAGGTTCGTTATCTGTTGCTCAGAATGTCGTCCACTAAACAGTTGCAACTATAGTTGTGTAGGCTTTTGGTTCCGGCAGTGACTCTGTGCTGCCGCCCTCTTCGCTCTGGGGTATTTGACCCAGGGCAAGGGGAAGGGGGGGGGGGAGGGGGGGAGTGTTCCCTTAGGTCACCTGCTTTATAGTGAAAAGCAAGGGAATACCTCCCCTAGAGTCAGTAATTCTAGTCGGTACCGGGATGATTTTTAAAGTGTAAAGATCTTTTTTTTTTTACTCATCCATGTAATATTTTTAAGTGTACCTCGGTGTGTAGTATTTGTATATGTCACATATCATGCAGACGTTAATATACAATTATCGGTCACTTTTAATGAATATAAGAGTCTCATTTATCTGGACTACTTTATTTAGCGGCTTTCTTTTAAAAATAATTACCATAATGGATTATACTGGAGGTTAATAGACATCAGTGATGTTATTATGCTCAAGTACAGAATGGTGTTGTGTTTTTCTCGTTTTGATGCAGAATAGAAAGATACATGAAAAGCCTATTTCTCCTTTCTCCCTGAGAGGATAATTCTGTATATATATATATATAGTTGAGTTATTGGATTGCTTTATGTCGTAGGCCCTCCAACCTTTTTATTATTCAGCTAAGTCTGGGTCATTGGTACAGTATAAAAATGTTAACAAATTTATAGTAATTTATATATTTTTTATACTTACCAATGACTCAGACGGGGATGGCCCTCCCATGAGTTGGGAACTCATACCTCCCCGCTGAGTACATAACATTTTTCCAGGCACTGCTTGTAAGAATGACTTTTGGCGCCAATTTCGAGACCTCCTTGACCCTACGCATGCGCAGTGGAGGAAAGGTATGGAGGACCATATAGGACATGTAATTTTTGGTTTTAGATGCAAATTTTGGGGATTGGGGGGTAAAATTTGTGTTTGGCCCTAGAATTTAAGAGTTGGGTCATTTGTAAGTATAAAAAATATATAAATTACTATAAATTTTTTAACTTTCGTCTACTTTTGATTGTCCATTTGATAATCCAACAGATACTGTTTTTTATGGTTGATTAGTCATGACTGGAGGATGGTTCCTTTCGATAAACAGCATCAGTGTCCATCATTTCATCCATCCGTCTGTCTGTATGTCTCTGTCTGTCCATCTGTCCATTAACTTTTGTTTGCCCACATGATAACTTGAAAACAATACATCCAACAGATACTGTTTTTTAGCTCAACTTTGACGAAGTCAAATTTCAGCTATTGTCATGGCCCGTCTGTCCGTCTGTCCGTACGTCAACAATTGGCTATGGCTCGGGATAGAGGTCGTATTTATGAACCGATCTTTACGAAACTTCTTGTGTACCTTTGTTATGACCCTGGGACGGGAACGAGTGTTTTTAGGTGTGGTCCGAAATTCAAGATGGCTGCCAGCGGCCATTTTTGTACAGAACTTCTGTATGAAAGTTCCGATTTGAATAAAGTTTTGTACCATGGGATACATCACATATAATACGTTTTTTTTTCTCGTGCGTAAATTATGCAAATTAGACTGACTTTGATTTATTTAGTGTTACTTTCAGAGCTGTAAGTGCCAAGCTGCTATGGCTCGGGCTAGAGGCCGTATTTATGAACCAATCTTTACGAAACTTCTTGGGTACCTTTGTTATGACCGTGGGATGAGAACGAGTGTTTTTTGGGTGCAGTCCGAAATTCAAGATGGCTGCCAGCAGCCATTTTGTACCGACGATGCAGAAATTTTTTTTTTGTACAGAACTTCCATATGAAAGCTCTGATTTGAATAATTTTTTGTATGAATGTTTAGTACCATGGGATATATCACATATAATACGGGTTTTTTTCTCGTGCGTAAATTATGCAAATTAGACTAACTAGGATGTTTTTTGGTGTTACTTTCAGCACTGTAAGTGCAAATGCCAATACGGCTCGGGCTAGAGGCCGTATTTATGAACCAATCTTTACGAAACTCCTTGGGTACCTTTGTTATTACCGTGGGACGAGAACGAGTGTTTTTGGGTCCGGTCCGAAATTCAAGATGGCCGATGTCAGCCATTTTGTACAAAATTTGGTGCAATCAGATTTTTGCACAGAACTTCCATATGAAAGCGCTGATTTGAATAATTTTTTTTGTGTGAATGTTTAGTACCATGGGATACATCATATATAATACGGGTTTTTTTCTCGTGCAGAAATTATGCAAATTAGATGAACTTTGATTTTTTCAGTGCAACTTACACACAGTAAGTACACATGTCAATACAGCTCGGGCTAGAGTCTGTATTTATGAACTGATCTTCACGAAACGTCTTGGGTACCTTTGTTATCACTTTGGGACGAGAACGAGTGTTTCTGGGTGCGGTCCAAAATTCAAGATGGCTGCCAGTGGCCATTTTGTACCGAAATTAGGTCTAATCAGTTTTTTGTACACAACTTCTATACGGCTCAGGCTAGAGGCTGTATTTATGAATCAATCTTTACGAAACTTCTTGGGTATCTTTGCTATCACTGTGGGATGAGAATGAGTGTTTTTGGGTGTGGTCCGAAATTCAAGATGGCCACCAGCAGCCATTTTGTACCAAAATTAGTGCAATCAGTCTTTTGTACAGAACTTCTGTATGAAAGTTCTGATTTGAATAAATTTTTGTATGAATGTTTAGTAACATGGAATACATCACATATAGTACAGGTTTTTTTCTCGTGCAGAAATTATGCAAATTAGATGAACTTTGATTTTTTCAGTGCTACTTACACACAGTAAGTACACATGTCAATACGGCTCGGGCTAGAGTCTGTATTTATGAACCGATCTTCACAAAACTTCTTGGGTACCTTTGTTATCACCTTGGGACGAGAACGAGTGTTTCTGGGTGCAGTCCAAAATTCAAGATGGCTGCCAGTGGCCATTTTGTACCGAAATTAGGTCCAATCAGTTTTTTGTCACAACTTCTACACAGCTCATATTTGTGAACTGATCTTCACGAAACTTCTTGGGTACCTTTGTTTTCACCTTGGGACAGGAATGAGTGTGTTTTGGGGTGCCTTTGTTATCACTGTGCTATGAGAACAAATATTTTGGGGTTCAGTCAGACCCACTCTGGGACTCAAAGATTTCTTTTCTAGTTTAGCATCTGACTGTCACCCACCTTTACAATACTTTACCTATACATTTGTTACAGGCAACGGTCAGTATTTATGTACAGACTGTTACAATACTTTATATGTACCTTTGTTATCAGGTCATTACCTAGATGTTTGTCATTGTTGTGTCACATACTATACATGTACATGTCTTTGTCTTGACAAGTTGAGCTACAGTGTCATTGACACTTTCATTTTTGTGGTTGATTAGTCATGACTAGAGGACGAATCCTTTCAATAACCAGCATCAATGTCCGTCCATCTGTCCGTCCATGTCTGTCCATCCATCCTTCCAACTGTTAACTTTTATTTGTCCATGCTGTAACTTGAAAACAATACATCCAACAGATACTGTTTTTTTTTAATGGTTGATAAGTCATGACTAGAGGATGGTTCCTTTTGATAACCAGCATTCTGGCATGTCCAATATGGCCACCATGGCAACCATCTGGGAGTTTTGGTGACTTTTTATTCTCCACCCAATAACTTGAAAACAATATATTCAAGTTTAATGGGTCGTAAGCCAGGAATGTACAATTACTTTTGAAGGAATTATTGGCCTTTTGTTTTACTAAAACTTTCTTCACAAGCGCAATTTCTTCATAGGCGGTCATATATTGATCCACCGCTGGCGGTGCACTTGTAAATAAATTGGTGCTTAACACCACTTCAGAAGCTAAGGCTATCACGGTGATCCCGGTAATTAATAGCGCCCGCTTGTAATGTATACCGGAGTCAGCATACATAGATTAAAAACCGGTGATATAATAAGTACAACATACACATGTCCAATAGAATCACAATGGACGATCTCTGGAGAGTAAACACACTTCCGAGGTAACCCACAGGTGACCCCATTCAGGTGTACAATAAATACCAATAAATAACACTCCCAGTCGTGTTCTATCCGATATCTATGCTCCCAGACACGTGCGTATATATGAGAATGCATAAACAAGTTATGTTCGATTGGGTACCAAAATTTATAGAAACCTGGATTTAGAAATGGAACGAGCTATGATTAACAGACATGTCACAGATTGCCTCCGAAATAATTCATTGTTTCTAGGGTCCATAACATACAATAATGCGTCTGCCTAACAATACACTTATTATGTACGCGAGCATTGAAATCCCGCATGTAATCATCTGAATACCAGTTAACTGACTAGACAGCCTTACAGGTACCCAAAGGCTAGCAATTTATTGATGATGAATCAAATGCTCGTAAATGACATATAAACGAACAACCACAGGAAACAAACCAACTAAAAAGTGGTTGTGCCCATGAGGTCGCCATAGAACTCAACCCAGCCGCCAATCGAGAAGTAATGAAATGCACGTATATACTTAAATGCATATGAGGCTTATGGGAAGGAAACTATGTCTTGCCCGGTAATTGCCTCTTAACACATTGATGGTGGGGAGGGGGGGGATTCAGAATCATATCGAACCCCCCTCACTTGCATTACTTGAATTGTTCTTGTGTTAGTCATCAAATAGTGTAGGAACCGCAAGGCTCCCTCATGTCTGACCGACTCCATAATGCCACTAAGGATGGAGAAGGACGTTATGAACAAATACACCGTATTAACATAATAACTCACACCAAACCATACCGGTTTGAAGAGAATAACCTCCTCTAACAAACAGTATCATGTCCGATAGGACAACTAACTCAGCCTCGCCAAAGCAGCTAAAGGTCTTCCTGTACATGAAGACCATTAAAAGCTGATAACTGAGGCTTTAGAAGCTCACTAAGCTATCTATGCCCTATCCATCCAGATTCAGGATGAGAAACAGGTGATAATAAAAAACTGGAGAATAATTTTGACGATGTCTAATGCTTTTCTTCAGTAGGAAAGCTTATACCTTCAGAAGGAAAGCCTCTTTTGGAAGATTTGTCAAACAAGTATTCTTGTAAGTGGAGCTTGCTCAGACTGATAGCCGCAGGCCTGCCGAGACTACATTCTCATCCACTGATCTTCCGCAATTTATCCACTTTTTGCGAGGTTGATAACCTACTGCCAAGTGGAAAGCAACCGAAATCTATTCTCGACGACCTCAATTGTTCCCTTCAATAAGAGAGCCTTTACCCACTTGGAGTGACTCTCTTTGAAAGGAACTTCCGTGATTAACATCCAGTTTGTCGTGAAGTTGATAACCTTCCATCAACTGGCAAGCATAGAGGTCATATCCATCACCTGTATGACTTACGATGCTTACAAGGGGAGAAACTATGTCCTTCCCATGAAGAAGCTTGTATCGTCGACCTCATTTGTTCCCTTCAATAAGAGAGCCGTTACCTCCACTAGAAGCGACTCTCTTTGAAAGAAATATCCGTGATTAACGTCCAGTTTCTCGTGAAGATGATAACCTTCTGTTAATCGTCGGCCTAGGGGGGGGGTCTGATCATAGCCTTGATCACATCTATGCCCCTTTCCTGAGTCGCTATAAGGACGACTTCCAGAGTAAATATAAGAGGGTTATTGTACCCCCGCGAGACATTCTCATGATGCTTTCTTAGAAGCAGAATGGCCTCCCTTACCCCGGTTTGCTGAAGTGTGTTGATGAGACAGCAACTTCAGTAGCAGAGCACTGGAAGCTTTCTTGTAGCCTGCTCATATATCAACGCAAGCTTGTCGTCCAATAGTATATTTCTGGTAACCGGAGCGACTCCGAGAGAGCTTTTCACCTTGTCATCTATAAGTGATGACGACGCAAGGGCAGCATCATGTCTTACCAACTCCAAATTCACTGACCATGCAGAGTTGTACATGACATACATGACTGCCCTGGAAAGAACTCTTAGCATGCAGAGTTGTACGTGGCATACATGACTGCCCTGGAAAGAACTCTTAGCGAGGAACCGCTTCCTCATATTTCTTTCCATTGAGATGTTGCACCATAACTCTGGTAAGGTGATCTGCTTAGGACATTGTGCCCAGATTTGCTCTTTTCCATGAAATATTACATTCCATCATTTCCGTGCATATATTAAATGATGCAGGTAGGGACCTATTTTCATCCCTGGCCTGCTCATCTAAACGCAGACTTTTATTCAGATGGAACAATAATTTCATAGTCTTAAAGTGCCCGTCTGTGAGAGCTGGAGACTCACACTCCGTATTCCTCTCACCATCCATATGTTCCATTTGCAGACATGGTCAACTCCATCCGACTGAACAGATGACTGGACCAACACAGCACTGTCTGACAGCTTACCATCGGAGTCTGTTAAATGGTAGTACAAGTCTCAAACGACAAGCTATCAACCCGCACCTGCGAAATCAGATAGCTAGTCTGTGGTCAATGTGCTTCATTAATGAAGCAAGGGAAGATGTCATAGCTGCCACCGAATCCAGCTGCAGTGTGGAAGGAGAGTCCCGAACCGCAACCAACTCACTAAAGTTTCTCGCACCAAATACAGTTGACCCCGACTGCTGATGGAAAGGAGAAGGTTCTCCAGCTCGCAGTCTGCTCCAGACCTCACTGAGCATTCCGTTAGAAACTTTTAGGCATCTATCCCTTATCGTGCATATCCATGAAAGAAGAGGAAGCCATAACCACAGCCGACCCCGGCTGATGTGCGGAAGAAGCATCCCAACTCGTCACATAGGACAGATGCTCCTCATTGAAGTTTCTTTCAACACAAAACAGTCATCCTCGTCTGTTAACGGGATGAAAAAAATGCTCTCCTCTCGCGACCTGTCCGCAGATCTCGCAGAGTATCCCGCTTAGAAACTTTTAGACTAATCCTCTTTCATGCACTTCGCTGTAAGCAGAAAAAGCCATAACTACCGCCGGCCCCGGCTGCAGAGTGGAAGGAATGTTCGTGTTCCGACTCAATATGGTTTCTCACAACAGACACAGTCCACCCCGACTGTTAACAGTAGGGACCTGCGAATATCAAATTTTGTCTCGAATCGAATCTCGAATCGAATGTGAACGAGGATTTCGAATCAAATCGAATCTCGAATATCGAATAGTGGTCGTGTATATGCTGACAATTGTTGTTTCGGGTGCCGTAGGATTGTTGGCATTTTTGGATAATAGACCGGCGGTGATAACTGGCGGGAAACGGAAACATACTTGGTCATTTTTCAAGGTAGCCGTATAAACAGTTTCCATTTTAAAAATTAAATAGGGCGTGGACGAAAAATTTGTCATAAGATTTGCGACATATAAGTCACAAATTGAAATAAAGGACATAATTATGCTCACGATGGCGATCGCGACGCTCATTGGTTGATAACAAAGTAATAGCCTGTTAGTCCGGACAGGGGACCCTGTGCATTGCTTTACTTGATTTGGTAACGTTCATGTGACCATTCGACACCAAACATAAACATGTTAGAAACCGATCTGGATTTGTTTCACTGGAACTTAACGTCGCTTTCAACAACCAAGGCTATATTGGGATGCTGTTTGTACTATTCAGAAGAAGACAGGAATTCATGTTATTGAAGCAATAATGGGTGCATATTCATAACATTCTTTTAATTTTAGCATGTAACAATTTTTCTTTAAAACACATGAACACTGCAACAGCTATTTGAAAAACTAAAGAGCCATTTCCTGGCACTTGATCGCGTCCATACTTGGAGCACAAAGAACTAAATCGTGTTAATGTTTACATCATCAGGATAGAACTTGCAAAACTATAGCATCAGTTTTTAGCTTCAAAAGTAGGGCACTAAAGACCAATAGTACAATATCATGGCAATATGTCAAAAGTTTGAGTCACAAATTCACAACACACTGAGGACCCTATCGTAATTATTTTGTGCCCAAATCAAGGTTTCAGCATTGTAGTTAGACAGGTTGTGGCGTCTGTCCGTGATCAGATTGCTGCCAGTCGAGTTAACCCGTTCGGAGGAACAGTTGGTCGCCTGTATAGCAAGGATGTCCTGGGCAGCAGTGGATAGCAGCGGATAGAACTGAGCATTTGTTCTCCAGAACGACAGGGGACATTCGTCTTTGCGCAGCTTGGTTAAACGTGCATAATTGTCCATTTCCAAAATCAAGCGACTGTGCATTGATTTATCATTGTCATGGTCCTGTCATTCAACAGCATCCGCTTCGGCAGCATCATCATCAATAGCATCCATGAGGCTTTGCTCTTGGCTGCTTGATGCAGTTTCAGAAGTATGCTCATCGGGGGTCTGCACAGGCTCGGACGAAGATTTCTCGTTGTTTGAGATTTTGTCAAGTCCGTGCCACTTAAGGTCATCTTCGATGAAATTACAAACAGACCCAATGTGTCTGTCAGCTTTCACTACGATAGATTTATACCTCGGATCCAAGTAAGTACTAGCTTGAAGATGTGGTTGACTGAGCTTGAATCTGTCGTCTAACTGCTTCACTAGTGCATCCCTGAAAGTTTTAACGCCTTTCGAAGGTTTTGACAGCAATTGCTTTCGCAGGGTTTGTATGCATGGCAACACGATTGAGACTGTAACACTGTGATCAGCACTTAGAATTGACGTAGCCTCAGCTGTTGGTTTCAATATGGGGGTAAACGATTCCAGGATGCCTGTTAAGGCGCCACTAAGAGGTCCAGGCGGGCTTGATGCACATTTTTTCCGTGTCTGACACTCCACAAGTGCAAGGGATATTGGAGCGTTGTTTTTCTGTACCCAGTGCAGCAATTGGTAAGTGCGATTAAATCTAGTTGAGACGTCAAGTGGAGGGTCAGATTCGGTAAGAAATTTGGTATCGGCTGGATCCTTGTTACAAATTTGAAATTTGTGGAGAGCAGCAAGTCCAACGGTAGAAGAGTTAAAAAATCCAGCAATGCGGTGAACAGAAGAGATGAGCGTTTTGATCATTTGCTGTGCGTCAAGTGCAGCGTTTATGCAGAGTTGCAAAATATGAGCAGAGCATCCCATCCATGGTATGTCCAGCTTAGTCGCTGTGCTTGGCATGACATTGGTGGTGTCTGTTGTACAAAAACTTAGGGAGTTTTTGGCGATTTCGAAGTGTTCCAGTTGTTCCCGTACCACAATTGCTGTCGCTTCCGCGGTATGGTCCTTATCTTGGTCTTCCAAGTTAACAACAGAAAGACAGCGAGTGGCTAATTTCCATTCTTCGCTGATGTAGTGCAGAGTGAGGACCAAAAAATTTGAATTGTTGTCGGACTTCCAATGATCAAAGGTGACCGCAGGTCTTGATGAACCTTTATCCTTATGAATGTGATCTCGAACATTCTGTTCCATTGACACGCGAATATCTCCTAATTTTCTGGAGAGCGTAGTTGGGTGAGGTGGTTCATAAGACTTATCATCGGTCAAGGCAGCACACATATTTTTAAACCCTTTACCAGCCGCAACCTTGAAGGGCCTACCATCAGCTACTATGAACCCCAGGATACTATTGTTATATTTTTTCTTAACGTCAGCTCTGATACTGATAGCAGGTTTCTTTCGGCCGAAATCTGTCATGCTACATTGCTTTTTCCGATCCGGTTCAGAGTCGCCTCCACCTTGACCTTGTGTACGTTGCTTGGTTGATTTTGCCTTAGCTGCAGCATGTAACTCAATATGCTTAAGTTGTAGATGGGCCCACAGATGGGACGTTGTACCTGTTTTCTGTACACTTAAGATGGTTGAACAGGCATTACAGTGGAACTTGTCATCCACTAGTTTGAAATAAGATTTTATCATTTCCGCCATACTGAACTTTTGTAAACACACGTCACGTGCGAATTCAAATATCGAAAGCTAAATTAAACCATTCAAACTAAACGAAACGCGATTCTGCAGCCTGGTATATCATATAAGTTAGCTTGTTCTGGTACGTTCATTCAACTTCATAGGGTCATCACATGTATCGACAATAACTGCTGTTACCAACTTCCCCTGATCTTTAATCACGAGTGATTCACGACGCATATAAACGCACATTGACCTTTCCGTTTTATATACATTCCGTGTCGGCGTCTTTATGTAAACGTGTGACCGCTTCATTGCAAATTGCACTGTAAGGGGGTAATTCTATTATACTGCACTTTACTGTAAAACATGCTGGTTTTGCCGAACTCCCGTAGCACGCAGTGGTGTGCATAATGCATATACGATGCGATCATGCGAGCATGCTGATTTAAGACCAAGTTGCGAGGTTATAACGGGAATGTTACCGGATGGGGGTGGGTGGGGGTGCTACTCCATTGCATGCGCCTAACTAACTGATAAACAAACGTGATTGCAAGCCTATTATCGGAGCAGAAACACACGTATCGGCACAGTGTCGTGAAAAATGTTTTCCCAACCTAGTCTGACGAGATTCGAAAATTTCGAACCCATGACACCAGCTTCGAATCGAATCAAATAGTTGCAAGGATTCGGAATCTAATTGAATAATCGAAGGTTCGCAGGTCCCTAGTTAACAGGTCAGAGAGGGTTCTCCAAACAGAGATCTGACCCCAGATCTAGCCGAACGTCCCATAGAGAAACTTCTGGCTTCGTCTACATGCACAATTGACTGGACCGACCCAGCATGTCTGACAGCTCAACACTGGAGTCAGGGAGGCTGCTTTTGCATAAGCTGGGATACTGCTCATAGCTTCACAAGTGTGACAGCAAGTCCGTTCCCGAGGCTTGAGGAGCAGCGGTCTTCTTTTTTTTCCACCGCTTGCTGCTCCTGGGATGAAGATCTGGAGATAGATCTTTTCTCCAAACGTTCCATTGATTGATGCCTCGGATCGCTAGCTATCGGATGGTCTGACTTCAGGGATGAAGAATGGCTTCGTCTTCGCGCAGCTGACTGGATATCTGAAGTTGGGTAGCTAGCCTGCGGTCGTGTGTGCTTGAATTACGTAGCAGACTAAACCGTGACTGAAGCTGACCCCGGCTGCAGACTAGACGGAGCATTCCGAGCGGTGGGTGGATGTATGCTCCGTCTCGTGCAAGTTTCTTATAACAACATTTGGCCCCAAATGTTGTTGGGTTAGAGAGGGACCTCTCCCACTCGCAGTCTCATCGACCTTGCCAAGAATCCCAACAAGAAAACTTGATTTCAGCTTGTGAAATGTAGCAGAGGAAGCCGTGACTGAAGCCAACCCCAGCTGCAGACTAGACAGAGCGTCCCGAGCGGTGGGTGGACATATGCTCCAGCTCGTGCAAGTTTCTCATAACAGCATTTGGCTCCAAATGTTGTTAGGTTAGAGAGGGGCCTCTCCCGCTCGCAGTCTATAAGACCTCACCGAGCCTCCCAACAAAAAACTTGTGGACTTCCTCCCATTTCCTCCCAATTTCCGTTGTCGCTGGGTGAGCTTATTTATATTTAAGTGCTCGCTGTACCCACATCTACACTTCCTTTGACCACAACAGACTTACCTGGTGTAACTGCTTCACCAGTTGAGCTAGCTGCTTGCAAGAGATTAAGAAAACTAACTAGAGGCCTTATCCCTTGCATATCATGAGCACTGCAGCTAGCTCTATTTGCTCAACGTAGCACGACGACGGTTGCGCACTTGGATGGGTATCACAATATCATCACCATGTTTATGTTCCTCTGAAATAGAAACTGAAAAAATTAATTATAACACGGTGAGAGGCCTGGCCTCAGAACCTTACCGCCAACAATGTACCACGACACATGCCTCCAACATTAGTCATCCCAGTGAACACAAGTATGACAAAAGTTCGCAGGAGTGCATTGACTAACGTCGATATCACTACTCCAAATTCCACAACAAAATATATAATTAAGATACATGAATAATAGCAATCAAAATTAAATTAAAAATAATTTAGAACATTTTTTTTTTAAAATGCCTAAGTTCCCAAAGGGAACATTAAGAGCCCAAGGGCATCCCGATAGAGCCTAAGTGTGGACAAAATCTAGATTTATTGAGCTACACTACCAGATTAATAATCCATGTATCCTATAGTAATTCTACAGTAATAGAATATTTAAATACTGCCTATACATGAGGACGTTGTCAATGTAAACAACATCAATAAAAAAATGGAAACAAGACATCTGGCACACAAAAAGGCCCAAAGTCAGAAACCAATTTAAATGCTACCAGATGCAAAGCTAGATCTTCAAATGAAGAAAAAACGATACATCGGATGGATGATGCAAGACCAAACGCCCTAACACCCCTGGGGTGAGGACGTAACCATGGGGAAAAACAGAATAAATATTCTGTAATACATGTTAAACTCCCAAGAAACTTAATAAAAAGTTTCAATAAAAAAAGCTTAAGAGTTTAACAGGAAGGGTTCATGGAAGGATAGGGAAGGAATACTTAACAAACAGCAGAATAATCATTAGCAAAAATGATGACGTCAGGCGTATGTCCCAAAAT
The DNA here is from genome assembly GCA_031216915.1 of Pictodentalium vernedei. NCBI lineage: Eukaryota > Metazoa > Mollusca > Scaphopoda > Dentaliida > Dentaliidae > Pictodentalium > Pictodentalium vernedei. Next base: position 191,698,207 of record CM062289.1, read on the forward strand.
TGGGAAACATGAAATAATTTTATAATTATTATAAAGTTACAGCCCTGAACGTCTAAAACCACCTTTGAACACTTCCATCATCCAATAACAGCCTTGAATTCACCAATTTTTGCATTGATTTGTGTCTGGCATCCTCAAAAAAGGAGATTTTAGAGCACAGATGTCAGTTCATTATTGCTGACTTTAGGGCCAAACAAAGAATGATGTTGGCGCCAATTCCGGTCACTTCCTGAAGGCTGCGCATGTACAGAGAGTAAAAGTATGGAAGACCTTATAGGACTTTTAATTTTCGTTTTGGAAGCAAATTTTGGGGATTGGGGAGTTCAAAATTTGTGTTTGGCCCTTCATAACTTTGAGTTTTGCACCTGCTAGTCTGAGCCATTGGTTTTTAGTATAAAAATATAATACATTTTACATAACGTATTCGGGAATACATTGGAAAATATAATATTTTACATAACATACTCTCATATTTTATTGCCAGATGAGCATTATACCAAATGCTGCATTTGCATCAAGCCTGAATAGAATGAATGAAAATTATGTGCTGATAATTTTTATATACCTTCCTATACCCATTGGCACTCTCCAATAATTTGTAACAAAATTATTTATGAACAAAATCTTGCTAAACTAAGGCTAATCATGCTGGTAGCATGGTATCTGAAAAAAAATACCACTGTTTCAATTCATCTTTGAAAAATAGTTTAGATCTCATTGTCCTCCTTTTATTCATAACAAGCATTCAGTCCATTAAATGTTGTTTGACAGAACTTAGTGAGCTCTGTCAAACAAGATATAATGGAATACATGTTTAGTTTATTACTCAAATATAGGAAAATGCCCACATTTCTGTTAATTTGTTGAATCCTAGAAGCCACCAGAATGACTGAATTGAAAAGTCCTGAAAACAACTTTAGCAGCTCCGGACTGTATTCATTAGCTAGTTGTTTGTGCAACAAAAGGACAGAAATGTTTATAAAAATTGGCTTGTTAAAATTTATTGGAGAGTGCTAACAGTCACTCTCCAATAAATTGTAACAAAACAAATATTTATGAACAAAATCTTGCTGAAGTAAGGCTCGCCTTCCTTGTTTGTAGCTTATTATCTTTGAAACAAATACTTGTGTTAAAAAACTCCTCAAAAAATAATTTTGCATTCTTCCATTTAATTGAATACTGCTGCTGAATGAATATGTATCAGCAAAGTGGCTGTTCTGTTATCAGAGTTCTACTGGGTTCTACTGTATGGCAGATATTCCTGCCCAAGAGAGAATATTTTTATACTGTACCAATGACCCAGACTTAGCTGGTGCTAACTCCACAAAAACCAGGACCAAACACAAATTTTGCCCCCCAATCCCCAAAATTTGCATCCAAAACAAAAAGAAATCATGTCCTAAAGGACCTCCATAGTACGACTCTATTGCGCATGCGCAGTGACGCAGTCGTCCCGAAATTGGCGCCAAATATCATTCTCTGTTTGGCCCTTCATCAGTCAACATCTCACTGATCTTTGTGCTTGTAAATCTCAGTTTAAAGGATGCCAGACACGTAATTCTTGGAGAAAATGTGATTCTAAGGAGGATAGAAGGAGGAGAGGAAAAAAGAAGTGGCAAAAAATAATCAGGGCTGTACTTAAAATTTTTTGTTGAAATTATGTTAAGTTGCCTATTTTCGAGGCAAACGCCTCTTGTTGTCATTCTTGCTAATTGTTGCACTGCTTATTCAGTGTTTCCTCTCCCCTAACCTTCTAAAGTCCCCCCTTGCAATTCTCCCATGCTTTTGGCATATTTTTGAGAAGTTTCATTTCTAAAAATTCCCTGGGAGAGTTGCTTGGTTACAGAATGTTTTCTGTTATTTTCCCCATAGTTACGTTTTCACCCATGGGTGTATAACGTTTGTGTTCTGCATCTTCCATCTGATGTTCTGCAGATTCTCCCCTGGGAGTCTCTGTTTTGCATCAGATAGAGTGTAATTGATGACTGATTCCGGGCCAGTTTTTTCAGTGCCTGGAGTCATGTTTTCTACTGTGTTTACACTGTTTGTTTTCATTGGCAACAGCCTTTTTTGAGGGGGGCTGTTTGCCTTTGTGGTAGTTTATCTCATTATAAGATACATTTATATTATCCGAAAGTGTCTCATTAATTATTTTATATAATTTTAAAATTTTTGACCACACTTTGCCATCGGATCCATCGGGGCTCAACGTTACTTTTCAGCAACTTGGGCTTCTCTGAAAAAATATTTTTTCAAAATTATTTTGTTTTGCAATTGTTTTTTCATTTATTAATGGATCATGTTATTATGTATCTTTGTGTCAGGGGTTTTTGCGAGTAACTAGGACTTATTGTTGTTCTTTCACAATGAAGGGAATTTGTTCAAATTGTAATAGGAAGAAATCTTCCTCTGACTTTCATGATTATTGCATTAATTGTAGTCAGTGTTCTCGCATTAATCCCTGTCCTGTATGTGAACATTGGGATGAGAAACATTGGAAACGTGTGTCACGATATGTTGTTTCTGGAGAAAGAGCGATGCCGGCTCTTTCTCCACAAGGTCACTCTACTCTCTCAGTTTCTATTTCAGAGGAACCAGAACAGGGTGATGTTTCCATGTTATCTTCTTCAAGTGTGCGTCCGTCGTCACAAATAAATACAGAGCTAGCGGCAAAAGTGCTCATGGAGATTAGACAAATGTCGTCCGCTAGCTCGCCCGGTGTAGCGTCCATTCACCGAATGGTTCGGCAGCCGGGTTCGTCCGATGTGGTCCAAGAGGAAATTTTGGGTGATGCGAGCACTATAAAAATAATAGATGCACACCCAGTGACGGCGGATAGTGAACGAGAACGGAGGAAGCCTTTTAGTCCGGTTCCTAGCTCGTCCAGGTCCAGCCGGGCCGCGAGCGAGAGAGGCCCCTCTCTCGTACAACAACATCTGGGACCAGATGTTGTGGTACAAAATGTGTCTTTAGCGGAGCATACGTCCGTCGCTCGGGACGCTCCGTTGTATAAGCAGTCCGCAGAGACTGTTAAGGCTTCCTCTTCTCGTCGGCGCACACGACCGCACCTTGGCTGCGTGACCTCCGATATTTTGCCAGCTTCGCCGATGAAGGATTCTTCGGCGACCAGGTCACACCATCCGGCAGCCAGGGATTCGAGACCGATGGACTCCGGACGTTCGCATAGGAAAAGTATGTGGGAGCCATCTGATGCGGAGCTGCCCTCGGCGAAGCAGCGAAAGACCGCTCCTCCGCAGGTCTCGACGTCGGACATTCTAGTGCAGATAGCACAGCTTATCGCAGCATCCCAGCAGCCGACAGAAACGGTGTCGGATCGAGAATTATCCGACGGCGCTGGGTCGGTACGCTCCGCCGAAGCATCGGGGGCGGACGACCGGGAACATCGGGAGGTCCGACCGGATGGTGAAAGGGATACGGATGAATTGGAGCTATCCCTTTCGGAACAACACAAAGCTGCCGTGGACTTCATCCGGCACTTTCTTCCTCAAGTTGTTCCGTCGGGCCAGACTGCTGCGCTTCCGGACAGGAGAATTATAGCGTCATTGGACTCTGATTTTTTCGAGCGGTTCAGGGACATCGCTCCCGAGTTTCCGTCGCAGTCCAATAATGTTGCAAGAACATTTGAATTATTGAACGACGCTATTTTTAAACTTGCTTCCAGGACGGGGAAAGCAGGCTTCTTGTCCGCAAATACTCTCAACCTGCCTTTCATTAATGCAAGGAATAAATTCAACACGGCAGGTCAGGGTATACCGAGAGTTCCTCTGCGTATGGACGACGAGGCGGAAGACTTAGAGCTATCATTACCGTCGTCAGCTTCTATTCCAACCGCAGTGTTGGAAACAGCTATTGCGTCTAACAGATCCAATTTAGATGCCTTATCTTACGCAGATCACCTTACTAAGGCGTTATCACTGCGTCTTCAAGGGGAAGAGTTTCAGGATATACAATCCTCCTTAAGACTTCTTTCAAGGGCAGTAGCTTATTCCACGTGCAACTCCGCCCTTTCAGTGGCAAATCTGGAGTTGGTTAGACGTGACGCAGCCCTGTCTACATCCACACTAGTGGATACTAAGGTGAAGAACTCTCTTAGAGTCGCTTCGGTCTCAGGAGATCTTCTCTTTGACGGCAAGCTTTCCGCTATTTATGATAATATTAAAAAGAAAGCTAGTGATTCTCTGTTGTTTAGATCCGCTCCTAAAAGGTCGGATACAGCAGACACGAATAAGGCGGGCACTTCTGGGTCTTATCCGCCCAAGAGAGGTTCCTATAGAGGTTCCGGTGCGTCCTCTAGCTCTTATTCGAGAGACCGTCAGGATAGTGACTCTCGTTCGGGACGTCCTTCAGGCCGGGACAATCGGTCGGACGCCCCGAGGTCGACGAGGCGAGGTGCGGGTCGTGGAAGACGTGGTTTCTCCTACCGCAGGCCTCGCAGATCCAGGAGGTGATGGCTTAAACCTCTATCGCGTTCCGGTTGGCGGAAGGTTGTCGAGTTTTTCTCAAGAGTGGGCGTCGATTACGGACGACCCGTGGGTGAGAGGAGTGACTTCGGAAGGTCTAAAGATATCCTTCAAACGAAAGCCTCCATTAACTCGAAGTCCAAAGTGGACTCATCTTCCGTCAAACCCTCAGAAAAGAGACGCTCTGCTATCAGAGGTGCAGTCTCTTTTAATGAAGAACGCGGTAGAGGTCGTAGAAAACCAGGAATCGCTGGGATTCTACAGCCATCTGTTTCTGGTTCCGAAACCAGACGGCTCGTTCCGTCCAGTCATAGATTTGAGCTGGATAAACAAGCTGATCGTCGCTCCGAAGTTTTATATGGAGACGATTCGATCGGTCAGAGCGAGTATTCGGGGTGAACGATTATGCAACGAGCATAGATCTCAAAGATGCGTACTTTCACGTCATGGTACATCCGACATTCCGAAAGTATCTACGCTTCGCAGTCCTAGGAGTGGTGTATCAGTTCCAGGCCATGTGCTTCGGATTGAATCTAGCACCCTGGGCTTTCACTCGGGTAATGAACTCGGTAATGATCTACTTCCGAGCTCATTCGTCTGCGGTAACGTCGGCCTACCTGGACGACATTCTTCAGAGGTACGGCAACGAGTTAATGCTTCAGAACGATGTTCAGAATCTTCTTCTATTGCTCCGACGTCTCGGTTTCATAGTAAACGAGGAGAAGTCGGATCTGGTGCCGTCCAAGTCATTCACTCATCTGGGAATGAGCTTCGAGACGCACAACAATCTCGTTCGTCTGCCGTTAACCAGAGCGAAATTAGTCAGTTGTTACGCTCGCTATTGTCTGAATACAGACAAAGTCACGGCGAGAGAATTTATGAGACTGATAGGTCTGTGCGGAGCCGCCGCGGATCTCATTCCGATGGGACGGCTACGCACACGGCCTCTTCAAATTTTCCTGACTCAGAATTGGAGTGTGAAAATTCATTCGCTCGATGTAGACGTTCTCTTGTCAGATCAAGTGAAACAAGAGATTCAGACTTGGGCAAACATTCAGTGGTTAACTCAAGGAGTTCCGCTGCAGTTGCCGGATCCGAGTTTTACCATTATGACGGATGCCAGTCAAACAGGTTGGGGTGCATCATTAATCCCAACGGATTCGAGATGCCAGGGTCTTTGGGATCCGCAATTCCTGTGCAAGCACATAAACATCAAGGAAATGATGTCAATTTGGCTTGCGTTACGTCACTGGATGGACATTATTCACGATGCTCATGTCCAAATCCTATCCGACAATACGACAGTAGTGGCGTATATACGGAATCAGGGAGGCACTCATTCAGTTCCGTTGTTCAATCTAACGGAAAGAATCCTTCTGTTTGCATTGGAACATCACGTTCTTCTTTCGGTCCGTCACATACCGGGTCGTCTGAATGTGCTAGCAGACTCTCTTTCACGAAAGGGTCGCTTGTTGCCGTCGGAGTGGACTCTCAACAAACAAGTATTCAATCAGATTTGCTACCAATGGGAACGGCCAATGATAGACTTATTTGCGACACATCTCAACAATCAGTTGCAAACGTATGTGTCCCCGTGTCCGGATCCAAGAGCATTTGCAGTAGACGCTCTATCGATCCCTTGGGACGGAATGATAGGATATGCGTATCCTCCAGCGCCGTTAATTCAACAAGTATTGCTAAAGATAAAACAATCTCAATGCAAGATTCTGTTGGTAGCATCTCTGTCGCCACAGAGACCGTGGATAAATCTACTCAGGTGTCTGTTGTGGGACCTACCGCGGAAGCTCCCTCCACGAGAGGATCTTCTTTGGCAGGGGAAATCGCGCCAACTACATCACAACCCGCAAGGTCTCAACCTTCACGTTTTTCCGTTGTGCGGTCCTTCTTGCATGGCAAGCACTTTACAGGACGAGCAGTGGACGCGATTTCTAACTGTAGGAGGACCTCCTCTTCGCTAAACTATGCGGCTAAGTGGAAGGTTTTCCGTCGTTGGTGTAGGGATCATTCTGTTGATATATTTGATCCCTCTATACCAGACATTGCTAACTTTCTAGTATACTTGTTTGACGAAATCAAACTGCAACCTGTTACTATAAAGGGTTATAGATCTATGTTATCTGATACCTATGCACATCATGATAGTTTACAAATTGGATCTAATGTCTCTTTATCGAAATTGGTTAGAAACTTTTCGATAAATAGACCCAGAACTCTTAGATTAATTCCTAAGTGGAATTTAGCTTGGGTTCTCCTTAAATTGAAGGAAAAGCCATTTGAACCTCTTGGGACAGTAGATTTCAAATTCTTATCTTATAAGACAGCTTTTCTCTTAGCTTTCTCTTCTGCCAGAAGAGTCAGTGAGCTTCATGCACTATCGGTGGATGATTCTCATTATCGTAGTGTTGGGAACACTATCACCTTCACTACTAATGTGGGTTTTTTAGCTAAGAATCAGGCTCCTAATAAATATCCGGAACCTATTGTTATTAAGGCTCTTCCGTCTTCAGATGGGCGTAGGCCTTTACTCTGTCCTGTTAGAGCACTACGTATCTATAAACAGAGATCTCAGTTCATCAGAAAGGGACGGAAACGTTTCTTTCTGTCTTTGATGCCTAATAGAAAGGACATTTCAGTCCATTCTATTGCTAGATGGATTCAGTTAACTATCCGTACTGCGTATGAAGATTTATCTTCTTCTCAGCAGTCTGTGCTTAAGATTTCTGCTCATGAAGTAAGAGCTCTTTCTACTTCCTGGGCTTATGCTAATAGTGTTGCTATTACAGATTTAATGAAGGCTGCTTATTGGTCTCAGCCATCCACATTTACTAATTTTTATCTCAGAAATATTGAGTCCATTTCTGGAGACCTGCATTGTTTAGGTCCGTTATCTGTTGCTCAGAATGTCGTCCACTAAACAGTTGCAACTATAGTTATGCAGGCTTTCTGTTCCGGCAGTGACTCCGTCCGACTGCCCTCTTCGCTCTGGGCTATTTGACCCAGGGCAAGGGGAAGGGGGGGGGGGGGGGGGGGGGGCGGGTGTTCCCTTAGGTCACCTGCTTTATAGTGAAAAGCAAGGGAATGCCTCCTCCAAGACAGTATTTCTGAGTCGCTTCCGGGATGGTTTTAAAGTGTAATATTAATGTTTAATTTCATTCATGTCTTATTTTTAAAGTGTAGCTCGGTGTGAAGCATTTGTATATGTCAAGTGTCAAACGGGCTTTAATATACAATACTCGGACACTTTTAAATGATTATAAAGAGTCTCAATTCTCTGGACTACTTTATTTATTGGCTTGCTTTAAAAATAATTAGTATAAGGGTTATACTGGATGTTAATAGAGAACATGAATGTTATTGTGCTCAATTATTAAGGGGAGTGTATCTTTCTAATTTAAATATTAAATAAGAAAGATACATGTAAAGCCTAATACTCCTTTTCTCCTTAAGGGGTTACCTCTTTATTTTATAATTGAGCTTATTGGATTTTCCTCTATGTCCTAGGCCCTCCAGCCTGTTTACTATTCAGCTAAGTCTGGGTCATTGGTACAGTATAAAAATGTTAAAAAATTTATAGTAATTTATATATTTTTTATACTTACCAATGACCCAGACGGGGATGGCCCTCCCTGAGTTGGGAACTCTTGCCTCCCCGCTGAGTACATAGCGCTGACCAGGCACTGCCAGTAAGAGTGATATTTGGCGCCAATTTCGGGACGACTGCGTCACTGCGCATGCGCAGTAGAGTCGTACTATGGAGGTCCTTTAGGACATGATTTCTTTTTGTTTTGGATGCAAATTTTGGGGATTGGGGGGCAAAATTTGTGTTTGGCCCTGGTTTTTGTGGAGTTAGCACCAGCTAAGTCTGGGTCATTGGTAAGTATAAAAAATATATAAATTACTATAAATTTTTTAACTTTTCTGTAACTGAAATAAGAATATTTTGTGGACAATTAATCAAATTTCCTCCTGAATACTTAATGGATTTTTTTACTAATGATTTCCTGAGTTAATTTCAGATGAATTTTTCATAAAATTTAGTCATGGCTGCTTCACAGCAGCCATGACTAGATTTGCTGAAAAATATTGTGAAAATACTGAGTGGGTTAAGGTTGAAAGGCCAAATTCCGACTTTGATTGCTTTTTACTAAGTGTATGGTGGGATACCTATTCTATAGCAGTAAAATTTCCTGCTAGGGAAAAGGTATCCCAACATGTAGTCTTTCAGTAAACTTAAAAGATATATTCCAAGTACATAGGCATTTGTTTCAAGGCAAATCTGGGCTACCTATATAGGCAGTCAAGTCTTGCCTTGAATCTACTACAAGGCTACTGAATGTTGATAGAATACATCAGAAATGTATAGAAATTCTCCAGACCTCTGAGGATTAATAACATTTTTGTTTATTTTTTTTTAGCTGCAACAAGATGCAGAGACTGGTAAAATAGAGGAGAGAATTGATTTTATGGAATCTTACATCTCATTGAGGAATTTTATAATTGATAATTACAATACACCTGATTTCATAAAACAGTTGGACAAGTATGTGTGTATAATGCATTTCACTTGGGAACAATTAAAGTTCTATTTTATTGATGTATTGGGACCTAGTAAACGTCAATGACCAGGTGCAAGTTCTCTAAAGTGGACAACATAGTTCTAAATGATTGTCTGAAGTTGACTTTATATTTGTGCTTCTGTTGCAATATAGCTATAGATGCTGATCTAGAAACAGAAAGTGACCTTAAATAACAATAAATAAATAAAATACATCCATATTTAGCTCTACTGAAAAGGGAGCTTAACTAATCACTCCTTGTCATCGTCTACTGCTGTCCATCTGTCTTGACTACTGTGGCATATTTTCAACTAAAATGGTACAGTGGAATTGGATATCTCTTTACTCTTAACCTGCTGGGTATTTTCAAGATATTTTTCATTAAATCTAGTCATGGCTGCTGTTGAAGCAGCCATGACTAGATTTTATGAAACATTCATCTCAATTGAACTCAAGAGTCTCTTGGTAAAAAAAACTCCATTCAGTTTAAAAGAGACAAATTTGAATAAATGTGCCCAAATTATTCTGATTTCAATGGCAAGAGTTATCCTATCCTGGACAGGAATATCCACCATCACCATGTAAGCACATAATCAATTAACTCTGTTAACTACATATAACTCCAAAGCACCAAACCATTTACAGTACCTTCTGTACAGATTTTACCTGTTAATTGCATGTATGTAAAGTTAAAGCCCTATAATTTATTGAAGAATTACTCTAATAGTCACTGAATTTTCTGTGTTTATAGATCTATTTGGCCTCATTAATAATACACCCAAGATTGGCATTGAATCAATTTTACCTAGTCTGACAGAGCTCCATGGGTAAGTTCTGTTGAACAACAAGAACCAGAGACTGGTAAAATAGAGAAGATTGATTTTATGGAAACTTACATCTGTCAGGATTAGACAGATAATAGCCCTCTCAAACAGGACATAATAGAATAAATAATCAGTTTATCATAAGAATGAGGGAAAATGGCAAATTTCCTGTTAACTGGTAGAGTGCTAAGTTATTTTTGGTCATCAAAATTTGTTCATGTGTCTCTGTCTTGTTACAATTTATGGGAGAGTGCCAAGAGGCACTCTCCCATAAATAGTAACAAGGCAAACCCATATAGACAAAGTAATTTCACTTATACGATAATATAAAGCACATCCACACAATATGACAACTTTAGGCTGGGGTATCTGCTCTTCATATTAAAGCCCTGATAGTGGCTTCTAGCACTCTACCAGTTAATTGAATATTCCTGTGAATTCTGTATTTTTCCCTGGCAAAGTGGCTAGTACAGGGTTCCAATGTATTGTATATCTCATGGTGAACCAATGCAGGTTTATTCAGCTTGCCCCACCTATTTGGAGTTCTGCAAGAGGGGAATCTCTGCCAACCATCCACATTTCCTTTGGCACGCTCTACAGCCCTCATCCCTCATCCAGTCTGCACCAGTTCCAATTATGGGTTTGATGGGATGTGTAGATTTTAGCTATGAACTTTTGTCACTGAAGGAAAAATTGCTGCTGATGTCCATCTTTGATTTCAATCCTTACATGGTCATTCCTTTTCACACCTAGAAGCCTGTATTCATAATCAGGTCAATGCAAAATTTTGTGTGAGTAATCAAGTTGCCCCACCAAAATTTAAAAAAAACAACATGTTAGTAGATGACAATATAAGATTTTGCTGTTCAATTCTTTTGGACAGTCCACCATCCACATTTCTGAGTCTGAGTTGATTATTCTTGGTAGACTTGTATCAATTGACCTATGTTTTGGTGAAGGTCCATAGGCATCCTTCTGTCTGACCATGGTGTGATGTCAGCACTATTACTTGAAAAAATGTTATCCAATTTTTACCAAGTTTAATTTGTTGAGTTCTATTCGAGAATGTTTTGGATGAGTTTGAAAACCAGTCTTGTCTGAATTTTTATTTTCAGGTGTTATGACTCTTGGATTGTTTTCTTCTTTTTGACTTTTCAACTTGCAGGCAGTGTCAGTGTGATAACTTGAACAAATGTTCTCCAATTTTTACCAAATGTGGTGTTTAGGCTGTACCTGAACATGTCTTGGATGAGTTAAAAAACCAGCTCTGTCCCATTTTTTTTTCAGGAGTTACACCCCTTAGATTGTTTTTTTGTTTTAATTTCCAGCTCATTCTTCAAAGTCGGCATGATAACTTGAACAAATGTTATCTGATTTTTACCAAATTTGGTCTGTGAGTTCTACTCTAGAATGGCTTTGATGAGTTCGAAAGCCAGTCGAACCTAAGTTGTTTTTTTTAGGAGTTATGCCTCTTAGATTATTTTCTTGTTTGAACTTGCTGGTGGTGTCTGCACAATAACTTGAAAAAACATTATCAGATTTGTTGAAGATTTGTCCTGTGTCTGTTAGCTTGTTTACCAGTTTCAGTAGTTTCAGGTGCTAGCATAGATTCCTTGCTGCAAGCACAGATACCTCTTTAGTCACCACAACTCAACCCCAGAATCTCTGATGCAAAGCTCTTGTTTAATTTTATACTCTTGTTTGGGACAGCAACTAGATGTGAGCAATGAAATTTTGCTTTGTTTTTAGGAAAATTCCTCAGGCACACCTTTATCCAAGATTTGATGAATTCAAAGTTTCATAGACAGATTCATGGTGATATCTCGATAACTAGATGTGAGCTGCTGAATTTCTCTGCCAAGACTATCCATCTTGAAATCCTTCATCACATCTTACAGCTTGCATCCCTCAACTACAACAACCTGCTTTGTTGAAAATGGAGAGAGCTATTTCCATTTTGTTCATTCCTTTTTTCAATTAATGTTTGTGTGAAAACTTGAACACTTAAACAAAAATTTTCAGAATTGAGTGTGTTGCTTTAACCCTTTACCTAAGATGAAAAGCAGACAACACTTGCAAACAAAATTCTTGAATAACTCATTTTTTTCATTTTTGTCTCAGAAACACAGGTCATGACCCCTCATTGGGACAAGCTCAATGAGCTTGTTCCAATGAGGGGTCATAACCTATGTTTTTGAGACAAAAAATGAAAATATAATGAAAATTAATTGGCGATTTTTTAGAATAGTGCTGGCCGGTTTTGGCCGTTATGTTGAGTAAAGAGTTAACCTGAATGATATTCATTGGATTATGATGAAGTTTTCAGTATGTTGCTTATTGTAGAGCATGTGAAAGTGAATCCATCCATCCAACCATCCATCCATCAATCCATCTCACTTTTGTTTTTGCAGTAACTTGCACAATATTTTTTTCAATAAATTTTGTTGTGCTGACAAGTCTGATAGCCCCTACTTTTCCATGGATATTAAGAGACTTATTTATTCCCTTTTGTTTACTAGATTTTGCTTCAGATTTCAATGTTTATACTAAAAAATATCTTGATAATACTCAGCTGGTTAAGAGTTAACAACGTCTTGGACAGGTTTTCAAACCACGATGATTTGTCATAAGTTGAGAATTATTGCCCATTGTTTATCCTGTTTTACTTACATGCTTATGTGATAACTTGAACAGTTAACAGAGTTCAAGGAATTTTAATGCACTGCTTCATTTTAATTTTAACAAATTGATGAACAACTTACACATCAGCAAAAGAGTTATTGCCCTTCGTTTATTGTATTCTGGTTGAAATTTTAATGTTTCTGCCATAACATGAACACTATCTATTGTATTAGACAAATTTTTTGAGGCTGCTTTATATAAACCCTTTACCTAATGAATCAGCCGGATCCGCCAGCATAATTTACAAATTGAGCAGTTGAAAAAATATATATTTTTCAAAAAGATTTAACAAAACCATATCATGTAACCCCTCATTAGAACAAGCTCATTGATAACCCCACATTGGAACAAGCTCATTGAGCTTGTACCAATGAGGGTTTACTTGATATGGCTTCGCTGAAAGTTTTGGCAATTTTTAAAAAACAAAAATGAAAATAATAAATTTTGATATCCTGTACATTGGGTAAAGAGTTAGGCCTAAAAAAAATAAAAATCTGTTTCTCAGGCCCTCCCGCATGGTCCTTTTGGCTGCCGCATGCTCTCTTTTTATAACCTATCCAAACCTAAAAAAATCAAAATTGAATGGATTATTTCTGATATTTTACCCAAGTTAATAAAATTGTCCCTTGAGTGTAAGAAGGCTTTGCAATGCTTTAGCATTGCAAAGCCTTCTTACACTCAAGGGACGTAATACACCACCACCCATGCTATTATGTAGATTATGGGGCCTAAAACATAAAACAAACCAAGAACATGAACTTTTTAATGGCAAAGAAATAATTACAAAAATAAAATAAAAAACCGCCCACATGCATGCAATTTTACAAAAAATGGCCTGAGAAACAGAGGATCTACTTTGTGAGGCCTTAACAATGTCTTTGACTTGCATGGGTGTGAAAGGATTAGCATACAGCCCAGTGCATCCAGCTGACCCTCTGTCTGTTTATTCATACCTCCATTCTTTTGTCTCTCTATCCAATGATGTTCAAGCAATAATTTGAACACTATCAAATTTCAATAAAAGTTTTGGATGTTGCTTCAGTTAACCCTCTGCACAACAATATATAAATATTTCAAGCCATAAATTTCTTCCTTTTATGCAATGAGGAATTTAACAAATTCAGGCTTGTTTGACAGAGCTCAATCTGTCAAACAAGATTGATTTGATTAAATTCATAGTTGCATTGAGGTAAAAATTTGCCCGCTTGAAATTTCAGTATTTTAACATAAGGCTTTGAGTGGGTTAACAAGATTTTGGACAAATTTCAAACCCATTGTGAGTTATTGTGAATTAAGCGAGTTATTGCTCCATGTACCTTGCATTCCACTCAAAATATTAATAGTTATCCTTGTGTTTTCCAGGGTGTATGGGAATTTACACTGGTTTGGGAACTCATACACCCATGCCAGAGGCAAAGCCTCATGGTGTATGAGTTCCCAAACCGGTGTAAATTCCCATAAACCCTGGAAAACACAAGGATAACGGATTTATTTCCAAGAATTTTGGTGTATTTAATACTTTAACCTACATTGTGGGCAAAAACTGACAGAAAATTTGTACATTGCAAGTTTCTTAAATAAAACCAGACAAATATGGATGTCACTGGAACTGGCTCAATGAGCCAGTTCCATTAACATCCATATCTGTAATATTTTATTGCACAAAAATATTAGATTTCCTGTATTTTTATTTTTGTTCTAACATAACCGAGCAGAAGGTATGAATTAATAATTAAAAATGGGTACTTTTTAGCCATATAGCTTGCTCTTGTATATTATTACCACTTTAGCGGATGTTCCTTAGGCCATTATCGCTAATTTCCTGGGCATTAATACGCGATAAATGCTCAGGTCATCACATGATGTGCTGGGTCGCTAATGGGTTATCCTTCCCATTAGTGCCTGTGGCCCGACACTTCACGTGACCGAATTACCTCCCATTCCCAATCTTCTGTTTCTGCTTTGTAAGTTCAGATGCTGTGCGAGTTAAACAAATCTCACAGCAGTTACTTGAGGTGATTACACCAAATATAACCTATTTACTGAAACATAAGGGGCCAAATAGTGATAAAATGTGAGTTTATTTATGTATCATTCTGTTTTTGAAGCTGCCAAACTCCGATCCTGGATTTTTAACATCGGTTATTGTGTACTTGTTTTCAAAAAACTTCCAAAAATAAACTCCGGCAACTCATGAATATTCAATTACTTTGGCTTGTTTTGATCACAGGGTATTGTTTGCGAACAGACGACAGGCGTTCATTGTTATTTTGAGATTACTTGAATGTCCTCCCCTATTAGTGGTAATAATAGAAATAATATGATTTTTGTCGGGCATTATGGTTTATTAACGGCCCTACAGAAATGATTAACAGCCCTTGGGTGATTAGCGGCCCTCGACTTCGTCTTGCTCCGCTAATAGACCCTTGGACTGTTAATCATATCTAGGGCTGTTAATAAACCATAACACCCTCAAAAATCATGTTATTGGTATATTCTTGTTTTTACACCGTGGTTAAATACGGTGTAAAAAAAAACCACTGGGGATTGCAAGTTACACTGTACCTCTCAGCCAATCAAAATACAAAATTTTGTTTCATTTGGAAATAATATTGTTTATGCCATAGCTTTGTGAGCTTTATTAAACAAGATTTAATAGGATAATATACACGTTTATCATTAGAATGTAGAAAAAATGACCCAAGTTCTTGTGAACTGAAAACGCTTGTAAACTTTTGTTACTTTTGTTTACAGAATATTTTACTAGCCATGTGACTCTTCAATTAGCAGGGCTCTACTGGATACACAACCAGAGCCATTCAGATTTTTTTACATTTTCAATTTTGTTTAGTTTATTCCCCCTCATTAGAACAAGTTCTTCAGAATGAAGGTGCCAGAAGCTAAAAGTTGAAAACTTGAGTCATTAACCCTTTCGCGACTCAGCCAAACCGTCCCCCCAGACTTGGGATATATGGGTTAATTTTGGGATCATATCTGTTAGATAAAGGTGTACAAAATTGCATTCATTTGGATTCCTCCAATTTCTTGACCACGCCAGCCCCCTATCCCATGTCCCTGACCAGGACTTCTTTTTCTGCTGCCTCCCCTCCCACTGGCTAGTCCTTTTCCAGACGTTGAAGGACTCTCTCTGTCATCTGGATTATTACTGCAACATCATCTGAACGTCCAGCACTCATAGTAGTGTCATTTGTGCCAGCTTGATTTGAGACCGACTGTACTGCAGAATCCTGTTCTATGTCGCTATCATTAGAGTGATATTCGTCCGTGGAATTTCTGATTGTAGACTGTAGCCAAGCAACTAAATGGCAATAACTCCAAATTCATTCGGGCATGAAAATTTTTTCTGTGAACTGATAGAGATAACACACATGGACTGTTGTGAGAGTAGATGGATTACTATGCCATCGGCGTGCAGCGTGCCAACGGGTTTGTAGTATCAGTTTACCATCGGTGCGGCGCGCGCCGACGAGGCATGGAAGGGTTAACCCTTTAATCATCATAATGGCCAAAACTGACCAGTACTATTCACAAAAATTGCCATTCAATTTTCATTATTTTTTCATTTGTTTTCCTCAAAGATGTAGCTTATGACCCCTCATTGGAATGAGCTTATTCCAGTAAGGGGTCATAAGCTATTGGCAAGTGTCGTCTGCTTTTCATGTTAGGTAAAGATTCAACTCCTTGCATTCTGCTGGCAGATATTCCCGTCAAGGATCATTTTTTTCCTCTTATAACTGAAATAAGAATAATTTGTGCTAATTTATAATAATTTCCCCTCTGTAAATTGAATGGATTTTTTCACCATGGATTTCTTGAGTTAAATTTAGATGAATTTGATGAAATATTTATTGAAAATTATCAGCAGGTTAAAAGTTAACTATTTGAGTGCTAGAAACCACTACCATAGCTCTGTTGAAAAATGCTGAATTCCACTTTAATGGTTTTACACTGTATGCAATAGCCAGCTGTAGAACAAAACGTTTATATAAAATTGTTGTCTTACAATTATTTGAAGATCGTCACTGTCACCCTCCCTTAAATTGTAACAAATTGATTAATTATTAACAAAATCTTGTTGAACTAATTCTCCTCTTGCTGATGGTAATAGAATCTGTGAATTAATTGCTCATGTTACAAATCACCTGTGAAAACTGATTTAGCTCTTTTCTATTTGAGAATAAAATTATGGAAAAGTTTGCCAAAAATAATTAACACAATATATATGAATACCATATTGAATACAGTTTCAAACATATTTGCCACTTAATGAGTAACAAGACTTATTATATGCTGGCCTGTGAATTATCACAAATTATCTAAAAGATATTTCTTGATATCTATCAACTCGATAGATATCGAGGAATATTCCTCAGTAGCTTCCTAAGTGAAATCACTCGCCATTGCCTTAAAGGAACTATCAGCTGATCTTTGTTATTCATGGCTTCCGAAACCAGTGTGCAGACATATAACCATTCTATTTTTTTTCCGCCATCTTACAGGATGCGGATCGTTTTGCTCATCAACAGTGATACCTTTTGATTCGATGTTAATGAATAATGTTTCCTGTTCTGAATTGTGGATTCATAGCTGTTTCTTCACTATTCAGACATACAGGGCTGTGTTTTTATATATTCTCTCGATTATTCACTGCCGTTTTCGTGATAAATCTCAATACTGATTAAACACGCGATTTTCGCATACTGTGCTGTTTCAGTCTTTTGTTCATTAATGCTAACCCTTTGGGTTCTGCTCTTATCTGAGTTAGGTGTCAGCTGGGGGCTGTTGTGGCAGCTTTTCTCCCCTCTGTTGAGGGTACAATTTCTGCCAGTTCCTTTTTTGGCTGTTGGGGTACTTTTCTGTTCCCGTCGGGCCTTTGTTTCCTGCCATCTTACTCTGGTAGCTGGGGGTGTCCTGATTTATTTTTTCTTTGGGTTCAACTTCCCTTATACATTGCTCTCACCAGATATGCCAAGGGTGATACCTCGAGGGCCATTTTTTGCTCAACTTGACAAAGTCAAGCTGAGCTATTGTCATCACTTCTCGTCCGTCGGCGTACGTCTGGGCTTACGTACATATGTAAGTACATACGTCCACAATTTCCTTTGGCACACTTTACAGAGCACATTTATGATCGGATTGCTTTGAAACCTGGCATGCTTGTTTGGGGTGACCTCTAGATGGGAGCTATCGATTTTCTTCCATTTCCACCAAAAAATGTTGCTGCGGCCAACTTTCTTAGAACTTAGTTTAGTCAAACCTCAATATTTCCCTTTGGCACACCCTACAGGGCACATTTATGATCAGATTGCTTTGAAACTTGGCATGCTTGTTTGGGGTGACCTTTAGATGGGAGCTATCAATTTTCTTCCATTTCCGTCAAAAAATGTTGCCACTGGCAATGACCTTTGAACTTAGTTCAGTCAGGGATCAACATATTCCTTTGGCACACCCTACAGGGCAATTTATCTTCAGGATGGTTTGAAACTTGGTATGTTTGTTATGGGTTACCTCTAGATGGGAGCTATCGATTTTCTTCCATTTCCGTCAAAAATAGCTGCCTTTGGCAACAACCTCTGATGAACTTAGTCAAAACTTAGTGCAGTTAAGCATCAATATTTCCCTTTGACACACCCTGCAGGGCACATTTATGATTGGATCGCTTGCAAACTTGGTGTGCTTGTGTGGGGTGACATCTTTATGGGAGTTGTCGATTTTCTTCCATTTCTGTCAAAAAATGTTGCTGCTGACCTTTGAACTTAGTTAAATCAGACCTCAATATTTCCATTTAAGACACCCTTCAGGGCACATTTATGATCGGATCACTTTGAAATTTTGTATGTGTGTTTGGGGTGACCTCTAGATGTGAGCTATTGCTTTTTTTCGTTTGCATAAAAAATTATTGTCGTTATCACCAGCCTTTGAACTTACTGCATTTGTGCATCAACTTATCCCTTTTGCACTCTCTGCAGGGTATATTTATGAATTTCCATAAAAAAAACATTGCTACAAGCAATAACCTTCTATTAGTGCATTTGTGCGTTAACATCTTCCTTTGGCATGCCGCAGAGGGCACATTCAGTATCAGGTTGTTTTGAAACATTGTATGCTTATGCAGGGTGACAAAGATAGGAGCTATTGATTTTCTTTTCATTTCCATCAAAAATTGTTGCTGTTAGCAACAATCTTTGAATTTATTGCATTTGTACATCAACATTCTTCTTTGACATGGCCTACATGCCACATTTATCACAGGATTGTTTTTGAACTTGGTGTGCTCATTAGGCAAGACCTTAAGACAAGAGCTATTGATTAGCATTCATTTCTGTGAAAAAAGTTGCCATTTACAATAACCTCTGAACATACTGCACTTGTGTATCAACATTCTTCCTTCAGCGAGTTTTACAGTTTACATTTAAAAATGCATGGATTATTCTGACGTTGTGCACACAAAATGCTGTTATGTTGAAATTTCATCAAATAACTTTGGTACCAATGATCGTCAATTTTGCCATTTCATTTATAACTTACCAAGTTCAAGTGTCAAGTTGAGCTACAGTGTCATTGACACTTTCATTGTTGTCTTAGCATCTTGAAGTTTCCCATTATTCATGCTCTGCTTTATTTGGGTGTTCTATTGTAAGACCCTGTGGGCTGTGTGGTCTTCCACCTTTTGGGCTTCTGTGTATTGTGTAGTTTGGGCACATGCTGTTTTCCTCCCACACCCACGGGTAGGGGAACACAGTCGTTTGGAAGCCTCCTGATTCGACTCTGACTGGAGAGAGTTATACCCCCTCCTGGTGGTTTTGCAGTCTTTTTGTGGCGTGGATACCGCGGTAAATGCTGACTTTCTGGCAAAGAGATACCTCGTTCCGGGACTACTGTCCCCCTCCAGTCAACATCTGAGGCTGTCACGTCAAACTGGCAGATACGGGCTGTGAGCTCAGGGATGCCCTCTCCTTGTTCATGCAGGTTCTTTCCAAGAGCCTTCCTGTTGCCTCCAGCGAGGCTTCTAGTGGCTTCCAGGTTCCCTCCATGGTGCCACCTCCCGGGATTGGAAGCAGGCTCCTGCTTTCTGATCCCCCTGGTGTTCCTACACCATGAGAGGCATCGGCTAGTATGTCCGACATGGACTATGTGTCTCCCGACTCAGGCGATGAGTCAGACACACCTGACGTAGAGAGCAATCAGTCTTCTGACTTGGGAGCGGCTCTTGATTTTGTGTTTGAGTTCCTTCAAATCGTCAGAACAGCTGGAGGCTTCAGCCAGGCTGCAACATCAGTCACACACCTACAGCCTGTGGAGCAACCTGTTTCTAGGCGCCTTCCATCGTACCAGTCAGTCGGTACATATGGTCGAAGCTTTTGCAGCATTGGATTCAAAGCTGAGTTCCAAGGCTATGAAGACTTCGTTCTTCACTAGGCTGAAACCTTTTTGCCCCCTGTGCATTATCGTTCCTATAATTCCGCCAATCCCTCAGTCTGCAAGACTTTGACGGTCTTTGATTAGTAGTCCAAGCTCAAGTCGGTTGTTATTCCTATGACGACTATGGAGTCCATGCTGGGCTTATCCAGAGAGATGCTAGGCATCTCTCAGATCATGCTGTTTCTGCCTTGGCTACTTATCTGCCTCCAGAAAAGTTTGATGACATACAGGTTTCTTTACGTGTGATCTCTAAGACGCTCATGCATCTTACTCACATGCATGCTTGTAACATGGCTAATTGGAAATTGTTCGCTGGGATGCTTTGTTGGACATGCCATTCCCTTCCTGAAAGGCAGGGTGCTGCTCTTCGATCCGCTTCTTTGGTGGGTTCATGACTATTCCAGGATTCTGTGGCGACGGTCTGGGATGACGTCCTGCATCAGTCCTAAGATCAGCAGCTGCTTTGCCAGCTTGATCTTCCTTCTGTTGGAGGTTGGGTCCATTCCAAGCCTAACAAATGCCCTTCTGCTTCCTCTGTGAAGCCAATGGCTGATTCTCCTGCTTCTGCTTTTTTCTCTTACTCACATGGTAAGGGTAAGCATCGGCAGTCCAGAGGTTAGGTCTCAGGATCCTTCATCTAGCAGAGGAAGTAGTTTCTCCTCTCACGGGCCTCGCAGGGGCTCCAAATGAAGGTCCTCACCTCGATTTGTTGGAGGAGGGATATCTGAGTTTGCAGACCGTTGGGCCACGATCACATGCGATGTTCAGTCCAGTCTGTGGATATCCTTTCGGAGGCACCCCACTCTGTCGAGAGTGCCTCTTCCAACCCAAGTTTCTTTAGACGTTTCACGTCGGGAACTTTAGATCACAGAGATAGACAATCTCCCATCAAAGGGGGCGATCGAGGTTCTCAAGAACATTCATTCAGTAGGATTTTATTCCTGCCTGTTCTTGGTGCCGAGAAGGAAAGCCGACTCTGACCGGTTATCGATCTGAGTATCCTGAACCAGTCTATCATTGCTGCCAAGTTCAGACTTTCAGTTCGGTTTGCCAGTCCATTCACCAGGGAGATTTTGCTTCCAACATTGACCTGCCAGATGCTTACTTTCATGTTCCTATTCATCGGACATTGTGAAGAAGGGTTCAAAGTAAACGAGAAGTCGCACTTGGTCCCTTCTCAGTTGTTTTGTCATCTGGGGATGGACTTCCGTACTCGGCTGAATACGGTGGCGATTCCCTGATCGAGGGCTGTGATTCTCTCGGCTTTTGCCCTGACTCTGACCCAGTCCACGTCCACGACAGCTCGGAGTATTCTCCGGCTGCTCGGTCTCTACAGTTTGGTGTTGGATCTCATTTCTCTAGGCCTACTGCATGTCAGACCTCTCCAAATGTTGGAGGCCGGATGTCGATTCTCTGGATCTGGTGCTTCAATTACCAGTGTCTCCTCATAGTCACCTTCTTCCCTGGACAGATGTTCAGTAGATTATGCCGGGAGTTCCGTTGGACTTGCCCATGTCC
The DNA here is from genome assembly GCA_031216915.1 of Pictodentalium vernedei. Taxonomy (NCBI): domain Eukaryota; kingdom Metazoa; phylum Mollusca; class Scaphopoda; order Dentaliida; family Dentaliidae; genus Pictodentalium; species Pictodentalium vernedei. Next base: position 191,719,732 of record CM062289.1, read on the forward strand.
GATCGTGTTCTGATGGTGATGCCAGCAATCTCGGATGGTGCGCGACATTGGATCCTCCGGTCTTTCCCTTCACTGTGTATGTGACCAGGATCAAGCAGCTGTTCACATCTACCAGAAGGAGCTTCTTGTTCTTCTTCTGAGTTTCCGGCAGTGGATCCCCCACCTTTCGAATCGTCAGGTCCTTCCGCTGTACGACAATTCGACAGTGGTTGCTTAAGCACATTTGGAACCAGGGCGTCATGCACTCAGTTCCCATGTATGAATTGGCTCGGGATCTTCTACTGCTCGCTCAGGATGTCAATGCCGGGGTGGTGGTTTATCACAATCCCGGTCGTCTGAATGGCATAGCCAATTTCCTGTCTTGACGGGTCAGGTTCATTTCCATCGAGTGGACACTACACAGGGCAGTGTTCCAGTCACTTTGCAATCTCTTGGGTCGTCCTCACATCAATCTTCTTGCAACTCATAGGAACCCCTTAGGTGTACACTTTCGTGTCCCTTTGTCTATATCCTTTGGCTTTCATCGTGGATGCTCTGTCCCTCAATTGGATCGGTCTAGTCGGCTATGCCTTCCTGCCGGTTCTGATTCTGCCTCAGGTTGTAGCCAAGATAACCTGCAGTTGTCGAATCATTCTGATCACTTCCCTGTCGCCTCAGTGGGTGTGTATCAATCAGCTCCGCTCTCTGTTGGCGGCAGTTCCGGCATGTTTCCCTCTACGTCACAAACTTCTTTGCCCAGGTGACCCGAGGAGGTTTCACGTCGACCTGACTTCATTGTGCCTTCATGCATATCTTTTGTCAGGTTGAGCTGTCAGAGGTTTTTCAAGACAGGCAGTGGAGTTCAGTTCTTCTTCAACGTGGCACTCCACTGGTTTAGCCTATGTGGCTAAGTGGAAGGTCTTCTGTCGATGATGTGCTGATCACTCAGTTGATTATGCCGATCCTTTGATAACACAGATTGTGGAGTTTCTGTTTCATTCTCGGATCTCAACCTGTTATCATGTAAGGGTACAGATACATGCTTTCGGAGACCTCTTTGTATGTGGGAAAGCATCATATCAGCACTAATCCATACCTCTCCAAGCTTATTCGGCACTTTTCTTTGAAAAGGCCTAGGATTTTGCAGGTTAACCCAAGATGGTGTCTTTCTTGGGGTGTTGCTTTGCTTGGTGGGGGGGGGGGGGGGGGGGGGGACTCCGTTCCCACCTTTATTCCAGGTGGATATGCATTTTTCTCTCATACAAGACAGTATTTCTGATGGCTTTTGCCTCAGACAGAAGGGTTAGTGAGCTTCACGCCCTCTCTGTTGATTCAGCCTTTTTCAAGAGCTCCGCCAACAGTGTTACTTTACCACTGATTGCTCCTTTCTGGCCAAGAATCATATGCTAGAAACTATTCCACCTCCAATCTGTATCAGGGCTCTTCCTTCTGCTGAGGATAATCGCCCTTTGCTCTGTCTGGTTCGTGCAATTCTCATTCACCTCACGCAGTTCATTAGGAAAGGCAGGAAAAGATATATTTCTGTCTCTTATCCTTGGTTGTCAGAAGATCTCTCCACAATCCAGTTCTAGATGGATTTGTCTTGTTATTGGCACGTCATACGCTCATCTACCGACTGACTATTGTCAGCCGGGTTAAGGAAGATATACCAGTTTACCCGGTTCAGTCCAGTAATGTGTGTCAGACTTTTGAACTGATAAATGACACTATACTCAATCTATCCTCGGGACCGAGGAAAAGCAGTTTTTTATCTACACATGCTCTAGATCTGCAGTTTATCAATAATAGAAATAAATTTAAAATGGCAGGTCAGGGTATATCGAGAGTTTCTCTGCATTTGCACGAACAGGCTTAGATTTGTCCTTACCCTCGTCTTTTTCTATTCACTCGGATACAATGGATACAACGTTATTCTCCAATAGAGCGAATCTGGATGCTTTATCTTACGCAGATCACCTTACTAGAGCGTTAGCACAATGTCTCAGTGTAGAAGAATTTGAGGACGTTCGTACCTCATTAAGAGTTCTTTCTAGGGCTATAGCTTATTCCATGTATAACTCTGCCTTATCAGTTGCTAATTTAGAGTAAGACTTGATGCAGCCCTAGCGTCATCATCCCTGGTGGTTGTTAAGGTGAAAAACTCTCTTCGAGTCACTCCGGTATCTGGTGACCTTCTCTTTGATGGCAAGCTTTCGTTGATCTATGATCAGGTCACTAAGAAAGCATCTGAAACTCTGCTTTTGAAATCAGTTTCAAGTAAAACTGGTACGGCAGAGAAGGGTAAAGGAGGAGCTTCCGGACAAAATACATCCAAAGGAAGCTCCTATAGAGGATACAAGAAATCCTCAGGTAGTTACCCTAGAGATCATTAAAGTAGCGACTCAGGTAGGGGATGTGGGTCTGGCTGAGACTACCAGCCAGACGTCCCCAGGTCTACGAGCCAAGGCGCTGCACGGGGAGGATGTAGTAATTCTTCCCGTAGGCCTCACAGGTCCAGGAGGTGATGGTCAGGATCTCTATTGCGGTCCTGTTGGCAGAAGACTGTCAAGGTTTATGATAAATTGGAATCCATTTACAGAAGACCTCTGGGTCAGAGGGATTATCTCAGAAGGCCTAAAGCTATCATTCCAAGTGAAACCTCCGTTAACACAAAGTCCGCGCTGGACTCCAACCAACCCTCAAAAAAGATATTCCCTTCTATCAGAGGTAAAATCTCTTTTGGAGAAAGACGCAACAGAGGTCGTAGAAAACCAGGATTCACTGGGTTTTACAGTCACCTGTTCTTGGTGCCGAAGCCAGACGGCTCGTTCCGGCCAGTAATAGATTTGAGCTGGATAAACAAACTGATCGTGGCTCCAAAATTTTATATGGAGACCATTTGATCAGTAAGAGCGAGCATCGGGGTGAACGACTATGCATCAAGCATAGATCTAAAGGATGCGTACTTTCATATCATGGTAAATCCAGCATTCAGAAAGTACCTATCGCTCGCCATCCTAGGGATCGTTTATCAGTTCCGAGCGATGTGCTTCAGACTCAATCTAGCACCCTGGGCATTCATTCAAATAATGAACTTGGTAATGGCATACTTCCGGGCTCATTCGTCCGCGGTAACGTCGGCCTATTTGGACGACATTCTTCAGAGATACGGCAACAAAACGGTTCTTCAGAATGATGTTCAGAGTCTGCTACAATTGCGCTGACGTCTCGGTTTCATTGAAAACAAAAAGAAGTCGGATCTAGCTCTGTCCAAGTCGTTCATAAACTTGGGAATGAGCTTCGAGACTCACAACAATCTGGTTCGTCTTCCATTATCCAGAGCGAAATTAGTCAGTTGTTATGCTCGCTTTTGTCAACGCTCAGACGCATTAACAGCGAGGGAATTTATGTGACTGATGGGGCTGTGCGGAGCAGCTGCGGATCTCATTCCGATGGGTCGCTTACGCACACGTCCACTCCAGATATTCTTTTCTCAGAACTGGAGTGTGAAGATGCATTCTCTCGAGACCAGTATTGTTTTAACAGACCAAGTAAAACAAAAAGTTCAGATTTGGGCAGACATTCAGTGGTTAATTCAGGGAGTTCCGCTGCAGCTGCCAGATCCGTTTTTTACAATTATGACGGATGCGAGTTAAGCAGGTTGGAGCGCGACCCTGAGCCCAACAGACTCAAAATGTCAGGGTCTTTGGGACCCTGTGTTCCTGGACAAACATATAAACATCAAAGAAATGATGTCAGTATGGCTAGCGCTACATCATTGGATGAACATAATACAGAATTCACATGTTCAAATCCTGCCGGACAACTCAACAGAAGTAGCGTATATTCAGAACCAAGGAGGCACACATTCGATTCTGTTATACAAACTAACAGAGAGAATTCTTCTGTATGTCTTGGAACATAACATTCATCTATCGGTCCATCATATACCGGGTCGTCTGAACGTTCTAGCAGACTTGCTCTCTTGGAAAGGTCACATGTTGCCTTCGGAATGGACATGCTCAAATCCTGCCGGACAACTCAACAGTAGTAGCGTATATTCAGAACCAAGGAGGCATGCATTCGATTCTGTTATGCGAACTAACAGAGAGAATTCTTCTGTATGTCTTGGAACATCACATTCATCTATCGGTCCATCATATACCGGGTCGTTTGAACGTTCTAGCAGACTCGCTCTCTCGGAAAGGTCGCATGTTGCCTTCAGAATGGACTCTCAACAAGGTATTCAGGCAGATTTGCTACCAATGGGATCTACCAATGATAGACTTATTTGTGACTCATCTCAACAATCAGTTGCAGACATATGTGTCGCCATGCCCAGATCCTCGAGCGTACGCAGTAGATGCTCTCTCAATTTCTTGGGAAGGAATGATAGGATATGCATATCCTCCAACTCCGTTGATTCAACAGATCTTGTTAACGATCAAGCAATCGCAGTGCAAGATACTGCTGGTAGCATCTCTGTCGTCTCAGAAACCATAGATAAATCTACTCAGGTGTCTGTTATGGGATGTTCCCCGGAAGCTTCCTCCAAGGGAGGGCCTTCTTTATCAGGGGAAATAACGCACACTGCATCACAACCCACAAGGTCTCAACCTTCACGTATTTCCGTTGTGCTGTCCTTCTTGCACGGGAAGTGCTTTACAAATTGGATCTAATGTTTCTTTATCTAAGTTAGTTAAAAACTTTTTGATCAATAGGCCTAGAACCCTCAGGTTAATTCCTAAGTGAAATTTAGCTTGGGTTCTGTTGAAGCTTAAAGAAGCTCCGTTTGAACTGTTGGAGGCTGTAGAGTTCAAATTCTTGACATATAAAACAGCTTTTCTCTTAGCCTTTGCTTCCTCAAGAAGAGTTAGTGACCTTCATGCTTTATCTATAGATGATTCTCATTATCGTAGTGTTGGTAATACTATTACTTTAACTACTAATGTGGGATTTTTGGCTAAGAATCAGGCTCCTAATAAATATCCTGAACCTATTATCATTAAGGCTCTTCCATCATCAGATAGCCGTAGACCTTTGCTGTGTCCAGTAAGAGCTATGCACATTTTTAAACGCAGATCAGAGTTTATCAGAAAAGGAAGAAAACGCTTCTTTTTATCATTAATTCCCAATAGAAGGGACATTTCTGTTCATTCTGTTGCAAGATGGATTCAGTTAGCAATTCGCACTGCTTACGAAAGTTTATCTTCTAATCAGAAGTCGGTGCTTAAGATTTCAGCTCATGAATTTAGAACACTGTCCACATCTTGGGTTTATTCTAATAGTATTGCCATTACTGATCCCCTGAAGGCTGCTTACTGGACACAGCCTTCTACCTTTACCAAGTTTTATCTTAGAAATATAGAGTCCATTTCAGGTGATCTTAGATGTTTAGGTCTGTTATCTGTTACTCAGAATGTCGTCCACTAAACGATTACAGCTATAGTTATGTAGGTTTTCTGTTCCAGCAGTGACTCTCTCCTGCTGCCCTCTTCATTCTGTGGTGATTTGATCCAGAGCAAGGGGAGGGGTGGGGGCAGTTTTCCCTTATATCACCAGCTTTATAGTGAAAAGCAAGGGAATTCCTCCTCTGATGTCAGTAATTCTGAGTTGGTACCGGAATGGTTTTAAAGTGTAAAGCTAATATATATCTCATTTATGTAATATTTTTAAAGTGTAGCTCGGTGTGAAGCATTTGTATATGTCACGTGTCATACGAGTGCTAATATACAATCCTCGAACACTTTTAAATGAGTATAAAGAGTCTCTTTCTCTGGACTATCTTTATTTATTGGCTTCCTTTATTAAAATTAGTATAATGGGTTATACTGGATGTTAATAGTGAATTATAGATGATATACTGCTCAATTATCTAGTTAGGCTTTCCCAAACCCAGTTTGGGAAAGACTCTTGTTATTCTTTTTCAAAATTTTTCTTCTCTATGTTTTTTAGGCTTTCCCAAACCCAGTTTGGAAAAGACTCTTGTTATTCTTCTTTTTCAAAATTTTTCTTCTCTATTTTTTTTTTTTTTTTTTTTCCTCCCTGAATTTTGTCTGTTGAACTGCTCGAAAACAAGCTGTATGATTTTGACCAAATTTGGCACACTTATGTAATGTCATAAAATCTAGTGAAATGCGGTATCGTCATATCTGTGAAAACGCGTATTTTCAAAATATTCTGCCAAAACCTTTAAAATTTCACCATTTTTCGAATGTCTCAAAATTGTTTACAGTTATTTAGCTCAAATTTTCCACACATTTAGAGCATAACATGATACACCACAATCACCACTCAAATCTTTCAACATTAACCCTCACTGGCCAAAAATGAAATGAATATAGATTTTTTCTTCAAAACTGACCAATTTCAAGGGCAAATTTCTCTAATAACAAGGTTGTTGTAACAATTATTTTGGTTTGGATAGATGCAACAATGATTGCGGAAGAAAGTTATTGTTTACTTTTTAATCTCGGATTGAACCCTCAAGCACAATGAGGGCGAGGATAAGAGTACCGTTTGAAAATGCCAAAATTAGCCAATTTTGGGTGCTTTTTCTATCATTTTGGAAAGGGTTAATTTCAAACATTTTTCATGTACGTATTCACAATTGACTACCGAGCATATTTGCTGTTGTAAGTTTGGTTGTAAAGTTTAACCCTATGCCATTCTGGATGCATAAAAGTAGGTACCGTCTTAAAAAACTCCAATTTTTTCAGAATTTGGTAAGTTTAGGTGGCAATTTACTCCATTTTTAATTGCTTGAGCTCTAAATGTTTTCTGTAGCTGCTTTCAGCAGTCAAAGTATGACAAATTTTGTTCTATATGTTATTATTAAAAGTTTAACCCTTGGCAGATTTGAAACTTCCCATAAGGGTACTATCGGAATAATTGCTATTTTTGCCAACTTCAAGGGCAAATTTCTCTAATTACAAGGTAGTTGTAACAATTATTTTGGTATGGCTAGATGCAACAATGATTGTGGAAGAAAGTTACTGTTTACTTTTTAATCTCAAATTTAACCCTCAAGCACAATGAGGGCGAGAATAAGATCTCATTTTGGAAAGGGTTAATTTCCAAAACTTTTCATGTACATATTCACAATTGACTACCGAGCATATTTGCTGTGTAAGTTTGGTTGTAAAGTTTAACCCTATCCCATTCTGGTTGCATAAAAGTAGGTACCGTCCAAAAAAACTCCAATTTTTCAGAATTTGGTAAGTTTAGGTGGCGATTTACTCCATTTTTGATTGCTTGAGCTCTGAATGTTTTCTATAGCTGCTTGCAGCAGTCAAAGTATGACAAATTTTGTCCAATATGTTATTATTAAAAGTTTAACCCTTGGCAGATTTGAGACTTCCCATAAGGGTACTGTTGGAATAATGTTTATTTTCGCCAACGTTTACATGCACTTTCTCAGCACTGGAGCCATATTGTCTCAAAACCTTTTCCATGAGAGGATTGGGCCTTCATCCAAGAACAATTTTGCTGTTATATATTTTATTCAAAGTTTTAACCTTCACCCAGTTTTCGGGGCTTGAATTTGAGTGCCCTAAAATTCTTCATAAAATTGGCTAATTTGGAGCTCACTTTTCTTCCATTTTCAAAAGGAATATCGAAAAATGATTTACATGTTCATATTTACAATTGCCTACCGGGCATATTTGCTGTTGTAAGTTTGGTTGTAAAGTTTAACCCTATGCTCATTCTGTTTGCATAAAGATAGGTGCAGTCCAAAAAAAACTATCGTTTTTCAGAATTTGGTAAGTTTAAGTGACGATTTACTCCATTCCAAATTGATTGAGTGCTGAACATTTTCTATGGCTGTATGCAGCAGTCATAGTATGACAAATTTTGTTTTATATGTCATTATTAAAAGTTTAACCGTTGGCAGATTCGAGAGTGCCCATATGGGTACGGTCGGAATAATTGACATTTTCAGAAAATCACTGAATATTGATAAGCGTGCATTGGTAGTTTGGAATAGAATATTCGAAAATGCTTTCGAAATTCGGATTCACAGTTCAATTCCAAGAATATTTTCTGTTATAAGGTTGCTGTAAAGTTTAATGCCATCCCTGTCTCAGATGCATAGAGATCGGTGCTGTCGAAAAAAACTCTCATTTTTTTCAGAATTCCATAGGTTTAAGTGACAATTTACTCCATTCCTAATTCATTGAGCGCTGAATGTTTTCTATGCCTACATGCAGCAAGCATAGCATGACAGCTTCTTTTTTATACATTATTTTCAAAAGTTTAACCCTTGGCATATTTAGGAGTTCTCATGTGGGTATAGTCGGAATAATTGTTATTTTCGTAAAATCAATCCCTGAATATATTTGTAACCGTGCAGTAACCTTTCGGTGGTGCTACATGAAGCCGCAAATAGTTAAGGTTGAAAAGTTCATCAAATAGACAGATATAATGCCTAACTCAGCCGGTGACAGATAAATAATGAATGGAAAAGTCATTGAATTGAGAATAAAGTAGGGACGAATCGTGCCCTCGGTTTCCACCTGATCCACGGTATTTCCACGCGGTCTCGGCACTTGACAAAGATACTAAACTGTCGGGCAGGGACAGTAGAAAACATTCTGAGAATTTCAAGTTGCTGCCTTTCATGGTTGGGACATAATTGGCGTATATCCAACATTGTATTTGTTCAATTTGAATGTCAAATTAGCCAGATGACGGCTTTTTCTCCACCGGATCAAGTTGTCAGTTTCTGCCAGGACGGTCTAAAATAAGCAGTTTCACTCAAAACTTTCTGTCCCATATGAATGTACAAATATTTAAAGCTGAACAGTTCATCAAATAGACAGAAATAATGCCAAACTCGACCGGTGATAGGTAAATACATTTAGTGAATGGAAACGTCATTGCATTGGGAAAAAAGTAGGGACGAATCGTCCCCGCGGTTTCCACGCGATCCATGTTGTTCCCACGCGGTCACGCCACTCGACAAAGATACTGTCCTGTCGAGCAGGGATAGTAGAACAACTTCTGAAGATTTCGTGTATCTGCCTTCACTGGTCTGGGTGCAGTGGGCGTATGAGAAACACTGCTGTCTGTTCAATTTTAATGTCAAATTAGCCAAATTACCACCTTTTCGTCATTAACCCATGCACGATTTCTGTTCACTTTTCATTTTTTGCAATTATCTAACTGTTATCCGAGAACAATTTTGCTGTTATATGTTTTATTCCAAGTTTTAACCCTCACCCAGTTGTCAGGCCTTGAATTGGAGTACCCTCAACTTGAACATGTTCATTCAAATAGCAAGATTCAAGATTAGTCCATTTCTCTTTTCAGACACTCAGTCTGTGATTGATGTTCACAGATTAAGAGCATAATATTATACACTAAAATCACCACACAAATATTTAAAAATTAATCCCTACTGACCACAAATGATATGAATATATCATTTTATCTTCAAGATTTACTAACTTGCAAGGGCAAATTTCTCATAATTGCGAGGTTGTTGTAACAATTATTTTTGTATGCATAGATGCAACAATACTTGCAGAAGAATGTTACTGTTTAGTTTTTAATCTCATCTTTAACCCTCAAGTAAATGAGGGTAAGAGTACAATGCGAAAATGCCAAAATTAGCTAACTGTGGTTGCATTTTCCTGTCATTTTGGAAAGGGTTAATTATAAACACTTTGATTTGCTATAGGTAGAGATGCGTAATGAACAAATCCTCTGCTGTAAGTTATGCTTTAGGGCTAAACACAACATAAGCTTTGGCCATGTAAAGAATAGTACTATCAGAAAAAAAAATTGATTTTCAGTGAATTTTGCAAACATCTGTACTCATTTTCTCTAATTGCAAGGTTGCTGTAGCAATTATTTTGGTATGGATAGATGCAACAATGATTGTAGAAGAAAGTTACTGTTTACTTTTTAATATCAAGATTTAACCCCCAAGCAAAATAAGAGCGTGAATAAGAGAACCATGAGAGAATGCCAAAATTAGCCAACTTTGGATGCTTTTTGTCTATCATTTTGGAAATGGTTAATTTCAAACACTTTGCTTTACTATATGTAGTCTGCATTTTCACATTGGAAAGTTGAGAAAGCCCATAATTTGTCCTAACAAATTACAATTCTCTAGTTGGTATTGTGTCTTTTTTATTTGTAATAAATAAGAAAGACATATGTAAATCCTTTCCTTTTCTCCTTGAGGGGATATTCCTGTATATATAATTGAGCTTATTGGTTTTATCTTTATGTCCTTGGTCCTCCAGCCTTTTTATTATTCAGCTAAGTCTGGGCCATTGGTTTACAGTATAAAAATATGAAAAAATTTAAAGTAATTTACATATTTTTTATATTTACCAATGGCCCTGATGGGGATGGCCCTCCCATGAGTTGGGAACTCATACCTCCCCACTGATTATATACATTTAGCAGGCACTGGTTGTAAGAATGAGGTTTGGCACCAATTTTGGTAATTCCTTGACACTGCACATGCGCAGTAAACAAAAGTATGGAGGACCATATAGGACATCAGTTTTGGGGTTTTTGATGCAAATTTTGGGGATTTGGGGGGCAAAATTTGTGTTTGGCCCTGAATATTTAAGGGTTAGCACCAGCTGAGTCTGGACCATTGGTAAGTATAAAAAATATATAAATTACTTTAATTTTTTTCATTTTCCACAGAGGAACCTTAGCTTTCCAACAAAGGAGCAATGCAGAGCATCTCTATAGACAACAAACATGTTTAGTGGCTCAAATATAAAGGCCTATTACAACTAACAAGTTGGTCAGGATCTGTTAGTCCTGAGGTAAATCAGTTGCATTTGTGAGTTTCAGACTAGGCTGTCTCTCTTCTGTCTCATTATCTTGTAATATTTCTTTCAGATGTAATTTTTCTGGCCAGTATCTCATTCTGTTGTACATATATCTTTCAGATGTCATTTTTCTGACTGGTATCTCATTCTATTGTACATATTTCTTCCAGATGTCATATGCCAACTGGTAAAGTCTACTGGTTATGTGAAACTCACCAGGAAGGAGAGAGGATAACAAAATTAAGTTTTGAAACTGGCACTAGTTACAATAAAATGGAGGTACTGGAAGTGACAGATACTCTCTTGAGAGAAGCTCTAGAAAGATCTGATGTGTATAAAAATCATCTAGCTCGACAAGTAAAACACAGACCATCATCAAAATTAACAGGTAGTTATATTTACTGTGATGGCCACTTGAAGGACTGTTTTTTTTTTTTGTTTTTTTTTTGGGGGGGGGGGGGGGGGGAGGGTCCGGATTTGGTCTGGTCTAGCGGCAAACCACATAACCGAACTGCAGGACCCAGCAAAAACTGATCAGTTTTACTGTGTTTGTGCATAAGCTGATCAAAGTATCTTACTGGGAAGGAACTGGACTAGTGGCCCCTATGGACTCTCTGCACTTAGTCAGTCTGGCAAAGGGGCAAATATGTCATGTTCTCATCATCACATTTTCTTTCTTATTGACTCGTCTACCATCAATAAGGTAGAAAATGTGACAATGAGAACACAACGTAGATTAGATAAACTTTATTACTCTAATTTAACCCCCTGCACACTGATGTCAAAACATCTAAAGTTCAGGGTGCAAATCTTTCCCATAATGCAACTAGCAATATAACCAATTCAATCCAGTTTGACAGAGCTCAATGAGCTCTGTCAAACAAGATTGAATTGATTAAATTCCCAGTTGCAATTATGGGAAAAATGGCTTCTTGAAATCTGAATATTTTGACATCAATGTGCAGAGGGTTTATAAGCTTAGCAACTGATCCCCTAGAATCCCTAAGAATGATCAAAGGGAAATTAGGCTGAACCCAATGGAGGAGATACTTACAAACAGGGCTGGAGAGTGGTGTCATACAAACTATTATGGATTTTTTCCAAGTAAAGGAACCTGAAGTGTTTACTGTCTGTTCTTAACACATACGAAAACTGAACTGAGGTTTTTTCCTGAAATGAACTGAAACCGAAACCAAATCTGAAAACTCAAACCCACCCAGCTCTTGCCACTTGATTGAATATTGATGCTTAAAGCAGTCACTTAATTGGATATTGCCTCTTAATTGAATTATTTAATTATTGGTGTTTGAGGTCACTTCCAGCATCTATGGCTATGGCATAACCACCACACAAGTAAATATAGTCAAGTTTAGTTGTTTGGCTGTACCTATGCTTGGCACTGTGGAGGACTTCCATTCCAGGCATTGGTTACCAGTCCCATTTTACTTGGAACATGTTTAACAGGTGGAGTACCAAATTATTTTGCCCCGACCTCTGAAGGAGGAGTTTGGGGATATCTGGTGAAGCCCTCCATCCATCTGCCCATGCATCTGTCCATCCATCTGTCCATCCAAACATTTTGCATTGTAATTTTAAAGACATCTGTCGGATTTGAATCTCCTTTGGTATGCTGATAGATCAGCATGAGGAAATGGATATGCACAAGGAATGGGTTCTGTCCAATAATTTTTCCCAGAGTTATGCCCTTTTTCACTCTTTCGACTTAGAAAAATATTCTGTCCCGCTATACCTTTAAGGCTGCTTTGAACATGCCTTTGGGTCGGGGGCAGTGGCCAACGCTTTGTGTAGCCCTTGTTTTTCAAAGATGATTTGTCTAACATTACTATTGTTTCTAGATACCATGCTACCAGCAAGTGGATACATAGCATGATTTTGTTCATAAATAATTCAATTTTTCCAATGTATTGAAGGATGCCTGTTAGCACTCTCCAATAAATTATGATAAAGTAATTTTAGATTATATTGCTAAGCAAACAAGCTAATTATACAGTTTAAATCCACTACAGTGGTTTTACATACTTTTGAATAGCGCCATGATAGTGGCTTCTAGCAATCAACCATTTTCAACTGTAAACAAGCACTGTTTGACCTCCCATGGTTCCCCCAAAGAGCTTAATAGAATGCTTCTGTTTACCCTTTACCCAGTGCATGCAATACCAGAATTTATTAATCTTAAATGTTAGTTTTTATTTATTAGTTTTTCAAAAAATTCAACAAAACCATACCATGAACCCCTCCTTGGAACGAGCTTGACATAATGTAATGGACATAACCGGATAGTGCTATTTACAAAATTTGCCATCCAACTCAACTGGGTTGTGATTCAGTCAAAATTTTCTGTCTCTTTTTCTCTTCAAGGTGCATGGGCAGGTGGGTGGTCCACGGTTGGATGGGCAGGCAAGGGAAGTGGGGGTGGTGGGGGGGGGAGGGTGGTTGCAGAGCTGGGGGTGAGTGAGGTGGCCACCTTTCTTGTTAGCCTGATAACTTAAACAAATATCAAATTGGTCAATATTTGGTTTGTGAGACTTTCTTAACAATATCTTGAATGGGTTTGAAAACTAGTATGGTTCGGCCATAAGGCTATACAAAGTTGATTGTCTGTTTCTCAGGCCATTTTTTCCAAAAAAGCATGCAGGCGGGCAGTCTTTTTTTTTCTTTTTATTTTCTCCCCGAGAGGTTGTTTGTGGTAATTCAACCCCCACCCAAACGCCTGGTGGACCACGCAAAATTTCGCAAATATATTGGTTATTCACTGTAGGGGTGTTGGGTCATAAATGAAGTGGGGTTTGAATGTTTGTTTTTTCAGTGAAACATGAAAATTATGACACAGGACGAAATGCCTCGTGGGTGAAACGTCTCTGGAACAAATCAAATGTCGAAGTGCCAACTTTCACAGATTTATTTTACCAAAAAAAAAAATCCTTTCACAACCTGCCTAATAAAATCGTGAATCGCAATTTTTCCCCATCATATTCAAAATTATCACAACCCATTTGAACGGGCAGTTCATCCATAAATCATATTTTTTTGAAATCTGAAAATGAAATACGAAACAAATGTTTGCGTGTTTTTATTAACCAATTCATTCCTGCACATACCTGCCTATATGCGATTTATTTTCAACTACGACTGTTACTTTTATATCAAGCAACGGTTACTTTTAGTTATCCAATTATCCTGCATCTCAAATGCATTTATTTAAATTAACTGGGAAACTCGTAACGGTTTCAAATAACAGTACACAAATTCCCAATGACGACCATTTACAATACAAATGTTACTAAAAATAAATGCCAGGAGACTGTGTTCCATTCAACATAGCACCTGACTTTGCAGACTTTCTGAGGGTTGGAGCGCATCAAACTTGGTGCGAATTGACCATTCCCCTTTGTGACTGTTTGTTGTCAGGCTGAAAAACAACTTCCTTCTTGCTGTCATTATGACTTACCTTTTACAGAATAAAACACTTTCTGTCGTGAATATTGCTAAAACCCACCCATTTTATTAAAGTATGATGTAGAAAAAGATTGAAGTGTGTAAATTTAAAATTCGCAAACGCATCGATATCGATTTACCGAAATGAGCACAATATCTCAAATTTTTTTTGGTGTCATAAAAAGGATGCATGCGCAGCAAAAATGACTATGCACGCAGGCCTGAGAAACAGAGGTTCTTTTTTATGGCCTAATAAGCAGAGTTATGGTCCTTAGTTAATTTTTGCTTGTTTTCAGCTTGTTAGCTTGAAAACTTGAACCAATATCAGTTGATTCAGTCAATATTTGGTATGTGAGACTTTCTAAACAATGTCTTGAAAGAATTTTAAAACCCATGTGGATTTCCCATGCTGAGCAGAGTTTTGACCCTTAATTAGTAAATTTTTTGCTTATTTTTTGCTTGTTTTTAGCTTGTTAGCATGATAACTTGAACAGATATCAGTGGATTTGGTCAATATATGGTATGTGAGATTTTCTCAACTATGTCTTGAATGCATTACCAAACCGGTGTGGTTCTGTCATACGGAGTGGAGTTATGGCCCTTAATTAGTTAATTTTTGCCAGTTTTCAGCTTGTTAGAGCAATCATTTGAACAAATATCAGTATATTTGGTCAATATATGGTATGTGAGACTTTCTTAATATCTTAAATGAGTTTGAAAACTGGTATGCTTTGGCCGTACTGAGCAGAGTTATGGCTCTTAGTTCATTTTTGCCAGTTTTCAGCTTGTTAGCTTAATACCTTGAACAAATATCAGTGGATGCAGTCAACATTTGGTATGTGAGACTTTCTTAAACAATGTCTTGAACAAGTTTGAAAATGTGCGGTTCGCCCATATTGGGCAGAGTTTTGGCCCTTTATAAATTAATTTTTCAGCTTGTAAGCACGATAACTTGAACAAATATCAATGGAGTTGATCTGTATGTGGTATGTGAGACTTTCTTAACAGGGTCTTGAACAAGTCCAAAAAATGGTGCAGATTGGCCATACTGAGTGGAGAGTTAAGGCCCTTATTTAGTTAATCTTTGCCTGTCTTAGCTCATTGGTGGGATCACTTGAACAAATATCTATGGATTTGGTCAATGTATGGTATGTTAGACTTTATTAAAAATGTCTTGAATGAGTTCAAAAACTGGTATTGTTTGGCCATACCGAGCAGAGTTATGGCCCTTAGTTAATTAATGTGTTAACTTGAACTAATATTAATGGACTTGATTTTCTTATAATGATGAGCCTAACAGGTGCGAAAAAACTTGATGCCACATCAATGATGCATAATCCTTGTTCTTGCTTTTATCTAAATTTTGCAGTTTTATTTATGAAATCACGACCCAGTGGTGTAAGTGTGGTTTAACCAGATCACAATCCGATCTGAGGGAGAAAGAGACCATGGTTTTGAGCATGGTGCTGTATTTTCAATCTGCTACCTAAGATCTATATTTGGAAAGCTTTATACAAAGCTGATTTGGGAAAATGTACAGCCTCCCCACCCCACACCTCTAGAACTTCAATAATTTAATAAGTCTGAAGATGAAGTTTCTGATCATTCTCTCCCAGACTTGTGTCCTGGAGAGCATTTCAGAAACTGCCTGAAGAATAATTTAAATAATTCTTCCTTATTAAATGTAAAAAACACATTATGGGGAGTGTCTGTTGAGGGAATGTCTGTAGGGGGAAGTCTCTCCATGAGAACTGTCCTGGGAAATTGTCCTTGGGTGAATGTCCTTAAAGGAGAAGCTGCACACCCCAGTTGTTTAACTGGTGAAGTGCTAAATTATTTTTGGTCATCAAAAATTATTTGCATATCTTTGCCTTGTTACATTTTATGGGAGAGTGCCTAAGGGCACACTCCCATCAATTGTAACAAGACAAATTCTAACAGACTTAGTAATTCAACTTCCTAGATAATATGAAGCATATCAACAGAATATGAAGTCTTCACGATGCAGTACCTGCCCTCCAGAAATATGCTCTTCCAGCACTCTACCAGTTAACTAACACAAAAACTTTTACCAAACGATGCATGTACTGTTGTTTAAATCAGAAATTGTTTTCTAGGTGCTTTTGACGTAAGAGAACAAACTGTAACTGTTAATACAGAAGAGGATGTCACAAAGATAAAGAATGCATCAGCAGTTAGTGAAAAAGACATCACAAAGTCAGCAAAGCAGAGTGATACCTCAGGTACAGATTCAGAACGTCTGTCTTCGATGGAAAATGTATCATCAGAAAGTAAATCAGAAAAGCCATTTCAAAAGGAGGAAAACAGCCAGCAAAATGAAATAAATGTTTCTTTGACTACTGATAAAAATATTATACCAAAGAGAAGATTCAAGGCTGCAGGACATGTTGCTGGGACTGCAGTTGCAGCTACTAAGTTTGTTGCTGCTAAAAAAAATGATGGCAGTAGAGCTTGTGTTGTTCAGTGAAATTGTGTAGCTTTAATGAGAGAAAAATTGTTGACATTCATGTTAATTTAGATTTAATTCCCTGTACTCTGATATCAGATGTCAACTTTTTAAGTTTCAAATTTTTCTCATAATGCAATAAAAATTTTCAACCAATTGGTTTTACATTTTTATAGCATTGTGAGAGTTTCTCAAACAAAATATTTTGGGTTAAACATCGAGTCTTTTTGTAAAGAATTTTCAATATTGAAGAGACTGTATTACATTTCAACTCTAAATTATATTGTTGACAGCATAAAACACAATATCTCCCAAGTGGGAGATACAGAGCTTTGGTTTCATAATAATATGACTGTTCTTGCTTTCCATTTATGATATCAGATTGTCCAGACAATACACTTTTTTTATTGGAGTTTATTTAATGACACTTTTGACAGCCACAGCTGCCTCATGTTGGACAGTAATAAGGGTGGAGGAAGCCAGAGTACCTGGAGAAAACTACCAAGCAGTGGCAAGCAACTGTCAGACTCCCCAGTGCACTAACTCCACACAAGCAGGGTTAGTGCTGGTTGAAGAGAAGTACATCATCTATGTGCTGTATGCCTAAGTATACAGCCCCACCATGCCCCCATATAGGCAGTCAAGATTATGTGCCATGCCCAAGGACACAATACAGTTACCCATGGTGTGGATTGAACCATGGGCCTTTTGGTTTGAAGTCCAATGCCATAACCACTGAGCTGCCACACTCCTAGACAAGCCAGAAAATAAGAAGACTGTCATCTGCAAAATGAGGTCCCCAGAGGGTGAATTTAGTGATTTTACCCTGCGTAGAAGGGTAGCATCATTAAATTTACCTTCTGTGAACCTGAGTCTGAATCAGGGTCTCAAAACTAAACAGAAAGAGATACCCAGAGGATAAACTGGCCCACTGTATAGGATAGCATCATCAAATTCACCCTCTCGGGACTTCATTCAGCAAATGTCAGACTGCTTATTTTCAGGCCTGCTCCCAGACAATGCATTATGATAAAAAAAAACTAATAAACTTTAATCAAAAATGTTTTGTGTTTTATTTGCTGTCATTAAATTATTTTATCACATTATCATCATCAAATAATGTCTGCAACATGTCTACAGTACACCCGACATCATAAGTCAGTGTGATGCCATAACATTTGTTGGTTTTGGAAGTAGAATGGAAGTAATCTTCTCCGTTTTTTATGTCATTTTTTTCATTAACCCTTTACCCAATGCACAGGATATCAAATTCATTAGTTTAATTATTGCTTTTAAAAATTTTCAAAACATTTAAACAAAAACATTTCATGTGACCCCCTCAGTGGAACCACCTCGATGAGTTTGTTCCAATGAGGGAGTCACAGGACATGGTTTTGTTGAAATTTTGTTGATAAATATGTTTTTTACAACTGCATAATTTGTAAATTTATGTGGGCAGACGTAGCCGATTTGTTAGGTAAAGGGTTAACTGTTTACCTAATTGAACTAGAAGATGACATGCAAGAAACCATTTTCTGAATAACTAGAAATATTCATTTTTTGCTTTGAAAATAAGCTATAACGACCACTCAGTGAAATGAACTCATCTGGTCATTTATTAACATTATGTTAGTTAGAGGGTGAGGTTGCACATTTCAGTATAGTCGCCATGGACTGGTCGCAATCCACACATGGGCAGTGATATCCATACATGTGTTTACCAAGTAATAAAAATCATCAGCAAAATTTTAATTAATGAAGCACCTGGTTGAATCCAGTGCCTCATTAATTAAATTTGTGATAATTATTTCTATAAGTGTTTTGAATCTCATATTCCATCCATGGAAAGTGACCAGTCCATGTCAGCCAAAGTGTATGTGATATTAAATTTCTGAACCTCATTCACTAAAATCGATCTAGGCTTTGGTAAATCTTGGCTCAGCTTGGTTTTAGTGAACTCCTTCCAGAAATAACTTGACTAAAATCGATATGAGCCTTGGTAAACCTAGACTTGTACCAGTTTTAGTGAACTCAGTTGAGAAATTTCATATCAGATTGTAACTGATTAGAAGTGCTCTGTATTTTAACCCTTTACCGAACATGAAAAGCAGACGACACTTGCAAAAAAACTTCTTTAATAACTAATTTGTTTCATTTTTTGTCTCAAAAACATAGGTTATGATCCTTCATTCCCATAGGTTATGACCCCTCATTGGAACGAGCTCTTCGAGCTCATTCCAATGAGGGGTCATAACCTATGTTTTTGAGACAAAAAATGAAACAAATAATGAAAAATATTTGGCGATTTTTGTGAAAAGCACTGGCCGGTTTTGACCGTTACGTTGGGTAAATGGTTAAACAGTATCAACCTACCGAGATTTATAAGAACTAAAGGAACACCCTATTTGACCTTCTTTCAAAAGACAACCAGCTTTCTGATAGCTTTCCCTATCCCAACATAGCATCTCAAATTATGGAGTCTCCTTTGCTGGGCCTCAGTGTCCTAAAATTTCAGACAGAAAGGTACTTTCCCATCATTGAAAATGGACTAAAATTTCAAAACAGTTGAACTGAAGCAGGAATAAAGTTAGAATGGCGAGATTACAGTATATGTACTGTGCTTGAGATTTCATAAATAAAGAATTGCGAAGTCAAAAGTGATTCAAGAAAAACAAACAAAAATAAACATTAAAATTATCCTAATTTTGTTCACCAAAAACAGCTTATGACTGACTCATTGGAATGAACTCATTGAATTCAGTGAGCAAGTCATAAGCAATCTGTTTGAGGGAAAAATGAAATTTTGTAGTTGTATAAGAATGTTTTGCAAGTGTTCTCTGCTATTCGTGTGAGGGGAAAAGTTTAATTCATAATTTCTTGTTCATCGAGGTCTCTGGAACTAGTACAGTGAGACCCCATTAACTAAATAGCCAACTCGACTGGTGGAAATTATTCAGTTAACATGAGTATTCATTTTAAAGGGGTATTGTCCCTTTCCTGTATTCTGAAGATAAATTGAGTTTTTCTTCTAGTAGTTTAGAGATAAACTGAGCATTTATTCCATTATATCTTGTTTGGCAGAGCTCATTTTACCATGTAATTAACAGGTAAAATTTGTACTGAAGGTCTGTAAATAATTTATATTATGAAGTTATATTCAGATAAGAGGGTTATTCAATTTGGAGATATCCATTTAACCTTTTACCTAATGAATTAGCCACATCCACCCACATAATTTACAAAATGAGCTAATAGAAAACAATTTTTGTTGCAATTTTATGAAAAATTTGAACAAATATTATTTAAATAATAAATATTGATATCGTTTGCGTTGCATAAAGGATTAAGTAGTTTATCAATTTATGGTCAGAAAACTTGTTTTTCACAAATTTCCTGAAAGTCAATTAAATCCAACCTGTATAATTATTAACCCTTTTCTAACAAATCAGCTGCATCTGTCTGCGCAATGTACAAATTAAGCAATTGAAAAAAAAATTATTTAAAAAGTATTTCTACATAACCATATCATGTGACTCCTCATTGGAATGAGCACATCAAGCCCATTTCAGTGAGGGGTCCAGTGATATGGTTTTGTTGATAGGTTTTGAAAAAATAATATGTAAAATAATAACTTTTAATTATGTTGGGTAAAGGGTTAACTAGCTTCTGATGACAATCTGGGTTTCTACTGATCATGATTCATCTATAATAATTAGTTAAGTGCTGTGACGTATCTGTCAGATTTTTGGGAATCATGTTTTTTTGAAGAATGAAATATATTGTCCCTTGAGTGCAGCAAGGTGCAGTCAGCACTGCTTTGAGCATTGCAGATGGTACCTTGTTGCACTGAAGGGACGATATGTAATTTTTCTCAGATATTGATTTTTGAATGCTCAACTGGGGTTTCTTGAAGCTCATGCTTGATCTTTGTTAAAAAATGCCAAAGACCATATACATTTATCTTGTTAGTAATTAAAGACATTGAAACTACAGAAATATTAACTGGTTGAGGGCTAGATTATTTTTGGTGGTCTGAATTTGTTAGTCAAAATATGTTTTATTACAGATTATTGGAGAGTGCCTGCAGGCACTCTCCAATAATTTGTAGTAGAACATATTTATATAAACAAAATATTATTTGGGTCTGACTAAATATGAAACATGAGCAAGGAAAATATTGGCCTTTGCTCTGCTCCCCTCATTTTTTGAAAGCCTTGATAGAAGTGGCTTCTTGCACTCATCCAGTTAATAAACAGTTTTCAGTGAGTTTCTCTCCGAAAGATTCTTCACTTGGGGATGAGACGTGATCCCATAAATGGATCAGGTTTGGTGGTGTTTTACTGCTCGTATGTGTACTGCCCATACTGGACTGGTGGCTTCTTGGCTGGTCTTACTTCCTACTTCCTTTGTTTCTTTCCTTTTTTTCTTTGGGGGGGGGGGGGGGGGGGGGTGGCGATTCCTTGACTTTTGGCAGTGGAGACTGTGGTTCCATCTTGTTGCCAAAACGATGTATTGTGGTGTGGATGTTGCCTTTCTGAGTTGTCTCAGCTGGTTTTCCATGTCATTCATGTACTCATTTCGGAGAGTTACATCTCTCTTGGCTTCATCCATGAGCTGTATCATTTCTTTTAGCTCTTCAGCTTCAGCGGGAGAGCTGTGTGTTGACTCTTCTGTTCCCATGATCTGTGGTTCCAGTTCATGGGCAAGCTTGCTTAATTCTTCATCATCTTCCTCTCCAGCATGGGGGGCCAGCCTGAAGAGAGAGACATTTGATGTCTGGGTAGTGTCTGTTAGTGGTTTTTCCGGCGGGCTGGAGGCATGGATTTCCATCTCCTCTTCCTTCTCTTTGCAGGATTTTTCAGTCTTCTTTTTGTTCCAGGCCTCTGAGCACTTGGCATCCAGGCACTTAGAGGACAGGCTTTTCTTCTTCTTACTCTTGACCCTCTCAGCATTCTCCTGGTGTGGACCAAAGTACTACCACTCCCCACAGAGGCTGATGGTCTGGCTGCTGGCTTCTTTGGTCTCTTTGTTGGAGCCATTCCAGGTGGTATTGGAAAGTCCAAGATCACCTGGCAGGTAGCATCAGAAACATGGATGGTCCATTTTCTGGTGTTGCCCACATTCAGACATTTTAACATGCCCAATAGCTTCTGTGGAAAGGTCATTTTGCTGTGGTTAGTGGTGCTCATGGAGAATCCAGTGGAGCATCTGAACTGATCAACAGTTAACAGTGCGTGAATCTTCAGTGAGTTTCTGTAAATTTGAAGGCTATAAGTTAATACTGACAGGATATAGATATTTTATATTGTATTTATTTCTTATAGATGTATATATAGTATTACATTGAATAAAATTCTGACGCACTGTTGTCCCAAATGTTTCAGCTTTAATAACCTTCTTCAGTGGGAGCCATACTTCAGTTACAGAAACAATTTTTAAATCAACATTAAATTAATTAATTTAAACTTGATTTAAATATTGTTGAAACTAGATTAAAATATTGTTTCTTTTACTGAAATATGGTTCCCACTGAAGAAGGTTATTAAAGCTGAAACGTTTGGGACATTAGCTTATCAGAGTTTTTATTTTAAATTTAACAAAGAGACTTTATATTAGTGTTACATTGTATATAATTATGGTAAGCTATTAGTATTTACAAACAACGAAACTGAATAAAAATTAATATGCCATTTTTGTGTTTATGATTTCAGTACTGTAAATAAATGTATAAATAAAATGTATAAGAAATGTATAAATAAATAACAAGAAAACTAAAGGAAAATTAATGTTCCATTTTCAATTTTTAGGATTTCAGTACTGTAAATAAATGTATAAATAAAATGTATAGAAAATGTATAAATAAATAACAACAAAACTAAAGGAAAATTAATATGCCCTTTTCGTGTTTATGATTTCAGTACTGTAAATAAATGTAAAAATAAAATATATAAAAAAAATGTATAAATAAATATTATTTAAATTAATCAATGCATAATGACAATGTATTTTACACTGCATTTTTCACAATAATGAAACTGGTTAAAATTTATAATTCATTCTTAATAACTATGATAGTATTTATCCAAGAAAGCTGCATTCATATCATATTCACAGTTACAGTGGAACCCTGTTAATTGAATAGTCACTTTGCCAATGAAAATTATTCAGTTAACAGGAGTATTCAATTAACATGGATTGTGTCACTTTCCTGTATTCTAGAGATAAACTTAGCATTATTCTATTAGATCTCATTTGACAGAGCTCCATGAGCTCTATCAAACAAGATATAATAGATTAAATGCCTGTATTGGATGTACTGAGGCTCAATAGGTCTATAAACAAAGGAAAACTGGGGAGAGTCAGAGTAATTTCTCGACAGGTTGCAAGATTTTTTATTCAATTAACAAGAGTTTACTTTCTAACCTATATTCAATTAACAGGTCAAATTTGTACTGGAGGTATGGTAAATGGTTTTGTGTTGGGAAATTGTATTCAGTTAATAGGGTTATTCAGTTAAGAGATATTCAATTAAGTGGGCTCCACTGTACTAAAAACTACCACTCAGGGAAATCCTCAGTTTTTCATCTACCCACATGTGTCATTATTTTCCACCCAATATGTCATTTCTTCACAAGGTATATTAAAATTAAAATTGTGCCATTTTCCTCATGGAACTGTCATTATTGTTAGCCAATCACATTCAGTTTTCTATTAAATTCAAATTATTGAAGATTTTGTCATTAACAAATAGATTTTGGTGTCTTTTTGCATATAACTTTATCTAGATTTATGTCATTAAATTACACATGTAAATGGAATGTGTACCTTCAGCTAGAATGTTTGTTTTTAGTCAGAGAACAGTCAAGAAGATAGGAATAAATGTCAAGTCTTTATGCTACCCAGTGTGTCCTTTTTTCTTAGTGCAGGATTTGAAAATATGACTATTTTCTCCCCTTCTCAGGAAGGTATACAGAAAAGATCTCTGCCCATCCTTCAATCCATCTTCTCATCCCTCCAGCAGTTTGTTTCTGCAGTAACTTGAACAATAGTTAACAGACTTCAGTTAATTTTGGTGTGATAATTTATATTTATACCATGTCATGGGAAAGTTTCGTAACCACTGTTCTTCAGTGAAACCTAAAGGTGTTATTGACCTTTATTTGTTGAATTTTGCATGAAATTTCTTTCTTTACGCAGCAACTTGAACAGTATTAATCAGATTTCAATATTTGAACATATTCAGAAACCATAGTTATTTCTCAAAAATTGTAAGATTTATTTCTCTTTGTTGTATTTTGTTCACACTTCCATTGTTCATGCAATAACATGAACAATAAATATCAAATTTTAATACATTTTGAAATGATGCTTTGCATTAATAATGTCTTGGACAAGTTAAAAAAAATCAGATTAATTTCATGAAAATTGAGGGAGTTTTGCCCGTTGTTGGCTCATTTTACTTAAATGTTGTATGTTTATATGATTACTTGACAAGTAAATATCAGATAGACTTTGATATGTTGCATTTAAACATTGTCTTGGACAAGTTGGAAAATAACCAAAAATTTGTCAAAAATTGAGAGAGTTATTGCCCTTTGTGTATTTCATTTAACAATATTTTGTTGTGTTATGTTTGTGTGGTAACTTGAAAAGGAATCCTCCAGTCTTTCAATTTTGAAAATGGGAGACATGCTGTATATACTGCTCGGTACCATTTCAAGAAAAATGCGCTATTGTTCAGCCTTGACATTGGAAAAACATCAATGAATATCTGCACACTCTTCACTCCACTGTTGCACAGTAAGTAGGAATTTCAAAAATATTGCCAGATTTTTTTAATAAGCTTTTCACAGCAATAATCAAATTATTTGAGTTTGTTATAGTACAGGAAATGCAACTTTAATGTGGCAGTCGTTAGTCAGACGATTCTGCACAGAATGCTTGGGCAAAAAGACAGTGAGTAGCATTACAGGCCTTTGAAGTTTGTAGAATTATGTTGTTTATGTACCAATTCTCCGAAAGTGAAGTTTGATTTGTTTGAAGTTTTGGAATGCAACAGCTTATAATTCATGGTGTTATTTGTGTATTGTTCATTTGCGTGCATGCATTGTATTATTCGGCTTATTTTCCATGAACAGATTTTAACCCTTAGCAGAAAACACATGATATCAAAATTTGTTATTTTAATTTTTTTTTCCCAAATTCTTTAAAAAAAAATGTCAACAAAACCATTTCATGTGATCCGTCATTGGAATGAACTTGATGAGCTTTTGTTCCAATGAGGAGTAACATGATATGAGTTTGTTGAATTTTTTCTACTGCACAATTTGTATATTAAACGGCAGATGCAGCTGATTTGCTAGGTGGAACGAAGGAGCACTGTTGTCTACTCGCAAAAAGTACAAATTACAGGTGCGATGACATGCAAGGGTGCACAATGGCTCATTGGTTATGGCATTGGACATCAAACTGATTGGTTCAATCTCTGCCAGGGATAACTGCATTGTGTCCATGGGCAAGGCACTTAATACCGATTGCTCATGTGGGGCGTGGTAGTGCTGTGTACAAAAGCATACTGTATGTGGATGGTGCACTTGTCTTCAACCAATGCTAATCCTGCTTGTGTGGAGTTAGTACGTTAGGGAGTCTGACAGTTGCTCGGTGGTTCTCTCTGGGTTCTCCAGCTTCCTCCTCCTGTAAAACAATCCTGTCAAAAGTGTCATTAATCCCCAATAAATAAATAGATGGAATACAAGATGGCACACCTCAAAATCAAAAGACTGATCCTCAGATTAAAAAAAAACTCTTGATAAGTTCCTTTATATTTAATTGACGAGGACACATTTTAAAACCATGGTGATTTGTTGAAATTTGTTGAGTTATTGACATTTTTTTCCACTTGATTGGAAATTTAATTATTATGTGATAACTTGAAGAGTAATTATCAGTTGTTTAACCCTTTGACCTCTAGTGGTATCTTCCATGCCAGTTCAATGGCAGCAATTAGAAGAGTCCATATTCATTATTTGGGGTAGACCAATCAATATTTTCAACGTGCAGCTTCAGGGCTGCACATTGAAAATTTTGATTGGTCTACTCCACACATTTACTGAACAGCCATCCTATTTAATGACGTTATGGTGTATCATGTTGCTGGCCGGAAAAAACGTCCGCTAGTGTTCAAAGGGTTAAATAAATGGGAAACAATAGGAAAAATTCTTTTGGCTCCATGATATCCTTCCATGGGAAATGATATTTGAAAAAAAAGATCTTTCAGATGAAAAATATTTGCTGATTGTTGGGATTTCATTTGCTAACCTCTGATGAAAACTAACACGCATACTCTCAGGATCCAAATACACATACCCGTACATGTAATATTTCTGATGAAACTTTCGCACTCCTTCGGTGCTTATTTGGACCCTGATGGTTATTCATTTTTAGTTGTAAGAATTCATATCATGTTCACAAAAAGCTGATCACAATAACAAGACAAAACAAGTTCTGAAATGTGGTGTCATATTCAGGAGTTGGATAAATGCATGTCATCAGTGCTGCTCCGATGAGATATTATTGAATTCATATGTTGAGGGAGAGGCAGGCAAGAGGGAGGAGTGAAATTTTGTTGTGTCGGGATTTTGAGTGGCTATGCTATTGAAACATCTCCAAAAAGCTATACTTCACCCTTTACCTAACATGAAAAGCAGATGACACTTGCAAACCAAATTATTGAATAACTAATTTTTTTCATTTTTTTGTGTCCCAATCATAGCTTATGACCCCTCATTGGAACGAGCTCATCGAGTTTGTTCCAATGAGGGGGTCATAAGCTATTTTTTTGAGGCAAAAAAGGAAAAAATAAAGAAAGTTGAATGGCAATTTTGTGAATAGTGCTTGCTAGATTTGGCCACATTATGTTGGGAAAGGGTTAACAAAAAAACTCTGTGCAAATTCTGTTGAAAACGTGATGTCTCTTGTCTATGACTCAAGGGAGGCTACTCCGATAATAGGATTACAATGTTAACTTTCATTACACAATTCCAAGTATAACATGTTAATTGTTAACTGAATGATAGAAAAGGTTTTTTTTATTGACAAAGTCAAATCAGATCACAAATTTGAATTTATTCTCCACTTTATCTAAATGTTATAGTCAAAAGGTATCTGATGGAAGTACCAGTATTATTTTAGATTTGTCCGCTCAAAACCACATGTATCTTCAGAACACCTTTGGAATGCAGAAAACATTCTGTATTACACTGAAATCATCAGCTGTTCACAATGTTCTCTTTTGTATTTTTTTTCCAAAATTCTCATCTTCATTGAATCTCTCAAACTAACCTTTATGGACATATTTCTTTTTTCACCATCTCCTTGGGGCAGGAGGAGATGGGCCTGCCACATTCAATTCTACATCTCTCATTTTTTTTATGTAACTTTCATGGCAGGGCTGCCCCCACCGAGGTTTGGTGGTTCCACAAGGAGCTTTTTGTATGCAAGCCTCTCTTTCCATGCAGCAATATCAAGAATAACTGGCAATGACAAAAGTGGATCCCAAAGTAATAACAAACCTTTGAGAGTGTCTGCAAGCCATCACCAAGATCGTAAGAAATACTACCAAGGGGGACTGTGGCACCTAAACCAACATACCATTTCCTTCACAGTCTTCTCTCAAAGTACTCACCATCCTGTTTGGGGGGCAGGAGGAAAACAAATCCCTGGGAGAAAGTAAAAACTAATGACATAATGATTATGCCTGTGGGACCACAGGAATTGAAGCAGTCAGCGCATCCATATCATCTCAAGCAATTTTTGCATGTGAATTACATATCTACTAGTACTGTAATTGATTTCTGTAATGGACGTTTTGTTTTTGTCGGGAAATGGGAAAATTGGTATCTTGGCCTCATGGTAATGACATGAAAATCGTTAAAAAGAATAATTGAAGCTTGTTTGACATTTTAACTCTTAAGCCACTGAGTAATTTTAAAATATTTTCCATCAAATCTAGTCATGGCTGCTTCACAGCAGCCATGACTAGATTTGATGAAAAATTCATGAACATTTGATACAAGGCACCATTGGTTGAAAAGTCTACACTGCATACAGGGGAAAAGTTAATTAAATATCCTCAAATCTGACTCATTTTAATAGCTAGAGATTTCCTGTCGTGGGTGGGAATATCCACCAACAGCATGCAAGGAGTTCATGATTGTTTGCTCGTTGGACAATAATAATCATATTTCAATAATGTTTAATTCATTACACTTTTGCTTATGCCCAGTTTGACATTTTTAGCTTCTTGCATGCTGTTGGCAGATATTCACTCCAGGACAGGATTTCTCTTGACATTGAAATATGTATAATTTGGACACATTTAATCCAATTTCTGTCCTGTAAATTGAATGAATTTTTTCGCTGATGATTTCTAGAGTCCAAGCAACAATGACTGGGTTTGATGAAAAATATCTTAAAAATACATAGCAGGTTAATAGTTAATGCTTATGTGATAACTTAAGCAGTAATTATCAGATTTCAATAATGTTTAGTTATCCCCTGCCAAAATTAACCCTTTACCTAACCTGAAAAGCAGACGACACTTGCAAAATTAATTCTTGAATAACTAATTTTTTTCATTTTTTGTCTCAAAAACATAGGTTATGACCCCTCGTTGGAACGAGCTCGTCGAGCTCGTTCCAACGAGGGGTCATAACCTATGTTTTTGAGACAAAAAATGAAAAAAATAATGAAAATTAATTGGCGATTTTTGAGAATAGCGCTGGCCGGTTTTGGCCATTACGTTAGGTAAAGGGTTAAGTTTGTGGGAGATATAGAAATGGGTTCTGTCAGTCCGTCTGCTACATTTGTCCATCCATCCATAACAACTTTGGACCTTCATATCTCAGTCAGTGAATGTTGGATTTAAATTATCTTTGGTATGCTGATAGACCATCATGGGGAAAAGGATATTCACAAGTAACAGGTTTTGGCCGATACTTTTTTCTAGAGTTATGGGCCTTTTCAATTTTTTTTTAGACTTAGAAATTTTCAATTTTTATGGTTTCTGGTTATTAAACCACTTCTCAGTGGGGGGATACCAGTGGCATTGCACCTTGCTCATTACACTTTTGCTTATGCTTTGGTTCATCAGGCATCTGTGTGGGGGTGGAGGAGGGATGGCAGAATTTGCTTCACGACGCAATGCTTTTTTCTTATTTTTTCAAGGAACTGTCATCATCATTAACCATTAATCACATTCAGTTTTCAATTAAGTTAAATTATTAAACATTTTATTCTTCACTGCAGGATTCTGTTGTTTTCTTAATCTAGATTTGAATTAAGTGGAGTGTTGCGTCACAACCTATCACAAAATAGGCAGTCAGCTGTTCCTTGTGTTCCTTAACTCTTAAGCCGCTGAGGATTTTCAAGATATTTTTCATCAGATTTAGACGTGGCTGATTCACAGTTGCCATGATTGGATTTGATGAAAAAATAATCTAAACTAAACTTTATAAATCTTTGGTGAAAAAGTCCATTTAGTTTACAAGGGGAACATCTGGTTAAAAGTGGCCAAAGAATCCTCATTTCAGTAGCAAGAGAAATCTTGTCCTTGGCAGGAATATTCGCCAGCAGCATGCAAGGAGTTAAAACTAGCTGACTTGGCCATTCCTTTGGATGTTTGAATATGTAGTGACAATTATCTATTGTTTTAGATTTTCTTTGACTGGTTTGATGCTAAATTGTATTTCAATGCTACCATCAAAGTGAGCCTTTGCAAAGAATAATTTTATTCATAATAATTGTTTTGTTACAAATTAATGGAGAGTGCCTGCTGGCACTCTCCATTAAATTGTAAGAAAGCAATTTTAGACAATTTTTTTTTTTTTTTCTGCTGAAAAACAAGTTAATGATTCTGTCCAACATAAAATCACTAAAGTGGCTTTCAGCACTTATTAAATAGAGCCATGATGGTGGTTCTAACACTTAACCAGTTAATATATTATATGCAATTAATTATTTGCTTATTAACTTGTCATTAAATTTGTTTTATAATAGGGAGTGGCTTGCTAGTATCTGTAAATGGGGTTACTTCAGATAGAATATTTGTTGTAAGAAAATATTAATGAAGATAGGACTAAACAGAAGACCACTTGTGACATATCTACAGGTAATCAGTTAAATGGTATCACATGTTTGAATGTATTAATTATTAACTGAAGGACAGTTGTATAAAAACCCTCAGGTCACACTTGTTGAAATATCAAAACTTTAAGAACCAAATGTTCCCCACAATCCAGTTGGGAATTTAACTGGTAGAGTGCTGGGTGCCCACATTTGGGCTTTACTCTGAAGTGTAGGTACCATGACTTAATTAAAGGCTATATATTCAGTGGATAAGCTTCATATTATCTTTTAAGTATAATTATTGTATGTATCTGTATGGATTTTCCTTGTTGTATTTTATGGTAGAGTGTCCATAGAGACTCTCCCATAAATTGTAACAAGGCAAAGACATGTGAACAAATTTTGGTGATCAAAAATATTTAGCTCTCTAACAGTTAACCAATGTGCTTACTTCATTGATTTTACTGAAGATTGATCAGTTTTGAAAATATTTCAGCAAGATGTAGCACTTTTTGAATTTATATAAAAAAGATTATAAATACAACTAGTAATAGCTGAAATGTAACACTTAAATATAATTTTTATTATTTGTTGTTATAGTTTATTTTTAGTATTGCTAGTATTTAATTTATAATTGTTATATTGCTGGTATTAAATATTTAAATTGTTAAAATTTCATTTTTTTGTTTTATTTCAGCTGCATAAAAAATACAGTACTTCGAGGGTGGGTTTCTTCTACTTGGATAGTTTTTCCACCTAACTAAAATCTATAATTCTGAAAATAAAGTAAAATAAGCACTAGCAGACATTCAGCTCATGGACCATTGTGTTCTATCCAGTGGTCTCTGAGCTGAAAATTTCCATGTGCCACTTGTGACTTTTTCAAAACTTGTGAGTAATCCTTGAGTGAAAATATATCCCACCATGATTGAGTACATATGGGTGCTGCCACACAACAGGCAGACATACAGAAAATGTAGAGTGGATTATCCCTGAATAGAATTCCATAACAAACCATACGAAACATCAGCAGAATTTCAGTTAGTGGAAACTTCACTCCAGAGGTGATTCAGTTGAAACCCCTCTCTGTGTACTGTAGAAACCTCCAGATCATGTGCTAAAAAATGAATGCCCATGGGCACCACTTTTCACACTATGGGCCTTTAAGACAAAAATTGTGGCAATCACAAGTCACTGGAGAGGGCAGCCATAATCCCTGTTGTCATACGTTTAATTTGATGTGAAGATCTTCATCATGTGAACCCAAGTGGAGTGGTGCTTGATTAAGTTAGGTCTACTTTCGCCTACAGTGCACTTTCACCTACAAAATAGTTTTTTGTAAAAGTGTAGGTGAAAGTGCACTATTTTAGCTTGGGGGATTAACAGTTATTACCTAGTTTACCCATCGAAAATGGATTTACCCTCATCAATTTGAATATGTGTACTGTTAAGAAAAAGAAATTTAAATATGACTTTTTAAAATTTGTAGAGGGTATCTAGTGTTTTATCATGGGTATCGACGATTTTTATTATATGCATTTCAGGTACTTATTATATGATCGACTATGAATTATAGAGAAAACATTGTGAATGTAAATCTCTATATCTTCCGAAGGGAAGATATAGAGATTTTCTTTCAGCACGTTTCCTCTATAATTCACAGCAGAACATGTAATAAAATGATTTATATAATAGATATATAATAATTTTTTTATGTTAAATATAATTTTATTAGCCCAGTTTCACTAAATGTGCTGCTGAATTCCTGTTCTTAACATTACACATGTTCAAATTGTTGAGGGTAAATCCATTTTTGATCTGTAAACCAGGTAATAACTATTAATTCCCAAGCTAAATTGGTGCATTTTTGCCTACACTTTTACAAAAATTATTTTGTAGGCGAAAGTACACTGAAGGCAAAAAAGTAGATGCCTCCCTGGATTACCAATGTGGACAGGTTTTGTGTTACTGATAAAATTAGACCATGTAACTAATGCCTTGGGTGTGTTGTCCCTAAAGTGGACAACATAGGTTTTATGATTAGTAAACACAGAGTTCATATTTACAGTACAGTGGAGCCCACTTAACCCTTTCCCCAATACTAATGATATCAACATTTTGTACTTTATGTTTCTACAATTTTTCAAAAAATTTCAACAAAACCATATGCGACCTCTCATTGGAACAAGCTTGTCAAGCTTGTTCCAATGAGGATCATGTCATATGATTTCATTGACATTTTTTTTTAAATAATTTTTTTTCAACTTCTCAATTTTTAAATTATATGGGCAGATGCAGCAGATTCATTAGGTAAAGTGTTAACTGGATATCTCTTAATGAAGTAACACTGTTAATTGAATATTATTTCCAAACACAAAATCATTTACTATTCTTTTAGTACACATTTAACCTGTTAACACAGGTAAAAGCAAGCTCCTGTCAATGGATAAAAATTCTTGTAATGTGCCAAGTAATTACTCCAGCACTCATTGAATTCCTCTTGAGCCTTATCCAATACATGCAATTAATCTATTATATCTTGTTTGACAGAGTGCCATGTGATGGCCACACAGGCACATGACTTAGATTTGTTTCGCACAGTCTACAGTTCATATTTATGAAGTGATTTCATTGTAACTTGGTAAGATAAATCGATATGATATCTAGATGAGACTGTCCTGTTTTGGTCAAGGTTGGTCAGCCATGAATACCACTTGGGCCCATGACCTCGATTCCTCTAGCACTGTCTACAGGTCATTTTTTTAAAGGGAATTCATTGTAACTTGGTAGGATGACCCAGTATAATATCTAGATGAGACTTCCCTATTTTGGCCACGATCAGTCAACTGTGACCGTCAGACGGGCATGTTACCTAGATTCCTTAGCAAAGTCTACTAGTCATATCTATGAAAGGATTTCATTGTAACTTGGTAGGATGACTTGTTTTGGAATGATTTTACTCTAACTTGGTAACTTTGGTTGACATACATAAACTGTGAGGGCCAAATCAACCCTGGCCTCAGTTCTTTAGTACAGACTACACCACAAATTCTTCTTGTTGAAACAGCATGTAGGGTTCAGAACTTAACATACTCTCAATTATCACAATTCTTGTCTTATTTATAATCCTTTCATAAACATTGAACATTATCCATTTCATCAAACACTACACATAGTCAAGTTAAACTGCCGTGTCATTGACACTTTCATTTGCATGTCGCTTCCTGGTGGATAATTACAGATCAAGTTTCAATTCCATTCCACTGAGTTGGTTTATTACAGAGTTATTGCCCTTGAACTTAGGAATTTGACAGTTTTTCCACACTTTTTAAAAATCATTTCATTATTTCGAAAGCTAGAAATAATGAAATGATTTTTGTATACAGCTTCCTGGTGTGTACTTACAGATCAAGTTTCAGTTCCATTCTGTTCAGTTGGTTTATTACAGGGTTATTGCCCCTGAACAAAGGAATTTGACAGTTAAAACACAGGTTTTCTACTTTTTTAGCTATTAATAGAAATATTGAAATTAATGTTTTTATACAGCTTTCTGGTGGCTACTTACGGAAAAAGTTTCAATTACATTCCACTCAGTTGGTTTATTATAGAGTTAATGCCCTTGAACTTAGGAATTCAACAGTTAAAACGTGTTATCCACACTTTCTCCAGCTGCTGATAGAATATTGAAATGTTTGTTTGGCTGTAGCTTTCTGGTGTGTACTTAACAGTTGGTTTATTATAGAGTTATTGCCCTTGAACTTGGAAATTTCACATATTAGCTGTGGTTATAGCCCCTCATCCATCACACAGACTGTTTTTGTTGGACATTTTTCTGGAAACCAAGACTTTTCATTATAAATATCTCTTTTATATAATAATATAATAATGATATAAATACCCTGGACCCTGGAACCCAAAATAGCTATGTGGTACATTGTTTCATTGGTCACTCAAGACAGGTAGTCTCGCAAGGACGGTTTTACTGTACTGTGTACTGTTCAAATTGCAAACAGCCTGGACTTATTCTTAGGCACCTTTATATCAAATCTGTGTCACAGTGGACGGGGCTTAGATCAGTGGAGTGATCTGATTATTCTAGGCCAAAGGTCGACGCCAGAGATAGCTAGGACTAGATATAGTGCTAGGGTGATAATGGCCAGAATAGAGTAAAGGCAGAAATCTATTATTCTGAGGGAACTCCACCAAAATAAGCTCCATTTCTGTGATTTTTGGGTCATTTTTAGCCCGACTGTTTACAGTCAGGGCTATAGTCATGACTTTTGTCCATCCATCTGTCTGTCCATCTGTCCACCTGTTAACATTCTTGTCTTGGTTAAAGTTTGTGGTTAAATTTTTTAGTGAAGGTTAAAGTTTTTTTTTCTTTTTAATTAATATTAATTACTATTGATTGATGCGAAGTCAAACTTGACTTATAGTTTGGTGAATGGCAGGTGGGTGGAAACAATTGGTTTCTGGATGATAACTTGATAATGGTTCGACCCACGTCCATAAAACTTCATAGGTAGGTTGGCCTCAGTGAGAGGAAGTACCCTATTTATTTTGGACACATTATTTCAATGATGAAGGTCACAGTGACCTTGAACATACTAAATCATAAACAATTGGCTTCCGGATGATAACCTGGCTGTGGTTGAACCCACATTCATGAAACTTCATATGTAGGTTGGCCTTCATGAGAGGAAGAACCCTATTTATTTTGGACTCGCTAGGTCAAAGGACATGGTCACAGTGACCCTGAACATAGTAAATCAAAACAATTGGTTTCCGGATGATAACTTGATAATGGTTCAACCCACGTTCATGAAACTTCATAGGTAGGATGGCATCAGTGAGAGGAGGAACCCTATTTATTTTGGACTCGCTAGGTAAAGGTCAAGGTCACAGTGACCTTCAACATAGTAAATTGTAAACAATTGTTTCCAGATGATATGACTATGGTTCAACTCACATTCATGAAACTGCATATGTAAGTTGGCCTTCAAGAGATGAAGAACCCTATATATTTTGGACTTGCTAGGTCAAAGGACAAGGTCACAGTGACCTTGAACATAGTAAATCAAAACAATTGTTTTCCAGATGATAACTTGATAATGGTTGGACCCACGTTCTTGAAACTTCATAGGTAGGTTGGCATCAGTGAGAGGAAGAACCCAATTTATTTTGGATTCGCTAGGAGAAAGGTCAAGGTCACAGTGACCTTCAACATAGTAAATCAAAAACAATTGTTTCTGGATGATAACTTGACTATGGTTCAACCTACATTCATGAAACTTCATATGTAAGTTGGCCTTCTTGAGTGGAAGAACACTATTTATTTTGGACTCACTGGGTCAAAGGTCGAGGTCACAGTTACCTTGAACATTGTAAATCAAAACAATTGGTTTCCAGGTGATAACTTTATAATGGTTCGACCCACTTTCACGAAATTTCATAGGAAGGTTGGCATCATTGAGGGGAAAAACACTATTTATAATCGAGTTGTGACGATGTCAAACTCGACTTATAGTTTGGTGAATGGCAGGTGGGCGTAAACAATTGGTTTCTGGATAACTTGATAACGGTTTGACCCACGTTCATGAAACTTCATAGGTAGGTTGGCCTCGATGAGAGGAAGAACTCCATATATTTTGGACTAGCTTGATCAAAAGTCAAGGTCACAGTGACCTAGAACATAGTAAATTGTAAACAATTGGTTTTCGGATCATAACTGTGGTTCAACCCACATTCATGAAATTTCATATGTAGTTGGCCTTTGTGAGAGGAAGAACCCTGTTTATGTTTGGACTCACTAGGTCAAAGGTCAAGGTCACATTGACCTTAAACATAGTAAATCAAGACAATTGGTTTCTGGAGGATAACTTCATAATGGTTCGACCCACATTCATGAAACTTCATAGGTAGGCTTGCATCAATGAGAGGAAGAACACTATTTATTTTCGACTCGCTAGGTGAAAGGTCAAGGTCACAGTGACCTTCAACATAGTAAATCATAAAAAATGGTTTTTGGATGATAACTTGATGATGGTTTGACCCACCTTCATGACACTTCATAGGTAGATTGGCCTAGGTGAGTGGAAAACACCTATTTATTTTGGACTCACTAGGTCAAAGTTCAAGGTCACAGTGACCTTGAACATAATAAATCCTAAACAATTGGTTTCCAGATGATAATTTGTCAGTGGTTCCACCCACGTTCATGATAGAGCCCTATTTATTTTGGAATCACTTGGTGAAAGGTGAAGGTCACAGTGACCCTTCACATAGTAAATTGTAAACAATTGGTTTCCGGACCATAAGTTGAAAATGATGAAACCCACTTTTGTGCTGCCTCAACTCGACATCAGATCGGTGATCCCATCGGTATTTTTTTTGTACTCTCTAGGTGAAAGGTCAAGGTCACAGTGACCTTCAACATAGTAAATTGTAAACAATTGGTTTCTGGATTATAACTTGATAATGGTTTGACCCACATTCATGAAACTTCATAGGTAGGTTGGCCTAGGTGAGTGGAAGACACCTATTTATTTTGGACTTGCTATGTCCAAGGTCAAGGTCACAGTGACCTTGAATATA
The DNA here is from genome assembly GCA_031216915.1 of Pictodentalium vernedei. Taxonomy (NCBI): domain Eukaryota; kingdom Metazoa; phylum Mollusca; class Scaphopoda; order Dentaliida; family Dentaliidae; genus Pictodentalium; species Pictodentalium vernedei. The sequence goes on from CM062289.1 coordinate 191,756,152, forward strand.
ATAAATCGTAAATAATTGGTTTCCAGGTGATAATTTGACAGTGGTTCCACCCATGTTCATGAAACTTCATAGGTAGGTTGGCATTGGTGCAAGAAAGAGCCCTATTTATTTTGGAATCACTAGGTCAAAGGTCAAGGTCTACACTATTTATTTTTGACTCGCTAGGTGAAAGGTCAAGGTCACAGTGACCTTCAACATAGTAAATCATAAAAAATTGGTTTCTGGATGATAACTTGATGATGGTTTGACCCACATTCATGACACTTCATAGGTAGATTGGCCTAGGTGAGTGGAAAACACCTATTTATTTTGGACTCGCTAGGTCAAAGTTCAAGGTCACAGTGACCTTGAACATAATAAATCCTAAACAATTGGTTTCCAGATGATAATTTGACAGTGGTTCCACCCACGTTCATGATAGATTGGCATTAGTGCAAGAAAGAGCCCTATTTATTTTGTAATCACTAGGTCAAAGGTGAAGGTCACAGTAACCCTTCACATAGTAAATTGTAAACAATTGGTTTCTGGACGATAAGTTGATAATGATTAAACACACTTTTGTGCTGTCTCAACTTGACATTGGATCGGTGATCCCATCAGCATTTTTTTATACTCGCTAGGTGAAAGGTCAAGGTCACAGTGACCTTCAGCATAGTAAATTGTAAACAATTGGTTTCCAGATGATAACTTGATAATGGTTTGTCCCACGTTCATGAACTTTGATAGGTAGGTTGGCCTAGGTGAGTGGAAGACCCCTATTTATTTTGGACTCGCTAGGTCAAAGGTCAAGGTCACAGTGACCTTGAACATAATAAATCATAAACAGTTGGTTTCCAGATGATAATTTGACAATGGTTCCACCCACGTTCATGAAACTTCATAGGTAGGTTGGCATTGGTGCAAGAAAGAGCCCTATTTATTTTGGAATCACTAGGTCAAGGTCACAGTGACCCTTCACATAGTAAATTGTAAACAACTGGTTTCCAGACGATAAGTTGGTAATGATTAAACCCACTTTTTTGCTGTCACAACTCGACATTGGATCGGTGATCCTATCGACATTTTGTTTCGTTATTATGTTGGGACATATTTAACCCTTTTTTGCAGTCAATTTAACTTAGAACTTCCAGGTTAAAGTTTTTTATTTTCAAACTTACATCTTTAATTTTTCAAACAGTTTAGTGGAATGTTAATGTTTCTCATTTTGGGCAATGCTGAGGCTTTCTACGGTGATTTTAATTAATATTGGCAGGATTTTAACCTCTTTTAAACATGCTTTCACACTTACTTTCTTTTTATTTGAAATTTGGCTTTTACCGCATACTTTGTTACTTTAATTCCTGCACGGTCAATACAACTTAAAGATTGCATTTACATCAATGATTTCTTTTATCGGTTTTGGGAAATATTTAACCCTTTTTTATAGTCATTTTTACTTAGTACAGTGGAGCCCACTTATTGGATATCCCTTAATTGTTTATCCCTGTTAATTGAATATAATTTTCAAACACAAAACCATTTACCATACCTTCAGTACAAATTTGATCTGTTAATTGTATATGGGTTGTAGAATAAACTCCTGTTAATTGTATATGAATTTTTGTAATATATCAAAAAAATTGCTTTGACATGCACCAAATTCCCCTTATTTATGAACCTTTTTGGCCTCACTACATCCAATACAGGCATTTATTTTATTAAATCTTGTTTGACAGAGCTCTATGAGCTCTGTCAAACAAGATGTAATAGAATAAATGCGTAGTTTACCTCCAGAACACAGGAAACTGACCAAATCCCTGTTAATTGTATACTCCTGTTAATTGAATAATTTTCACTTGCAAAATGGATATTCAATTAAAAGGATTCTACTGTATTCCCAGCTTAAAGTCTCGGATTTTCCTTTTCAAGATTGTACCTTTCATTCTTCAAACACTATGTTACAACATAATTGTTTTTCATTTGAAACAAGGTCTACTGATGCTGTATACAGTGGTTTCAAATAATAGTTTTTGAAGTTAGTTTCTTTAAATTTGAAATTGGGCTTCTACCACATATTTTGTTACTTTTTGTTCTTGCATGATCAATACAAATTTAATTATTGCATCTATAGACATAATTTCTTGTATGCGGCCTTTTTTTCTCATTACCAGAGCTTCACAGTTTGAAATATAAAGAAATGCCTTCTGCAGCATACTTCTGTTGTTTTACAAAAAGTAATAGAGATGGGAAGGAAATGGGAGTGAGGGAATCAATCCACCCCTCCCTCCTCCCCATGTTATCCAGAAAATAAATCCAGTTCTAATTATACGATTCTCTTCAGATTTGATATTACTTTTTTATACGTCTGTTTGTAAAAATGGCCTTATTATGTAAATGGACTGTCCATCCGTCTGTTTGACTGTCTGTCCATCCATCCATCCATCCATCTGTATGTCTGTCTGTCTGTCTGTCTGTCTGTCTGTCTTTCCGACCGATGACTCCAGTTTGGATTATTTGATTTCAACCAAAGTTGGTATGTGTATTCTCCAGCTAGTAATACAGGCCAAGTGCGAATATGGGATCCGTTCAATTGTTTTTACATGAATTATGGCTGTTTCTTCAACTTAGAATTTGACCTTCTATTAAGATTTTTTGTTTCCTACCGATAACTCCAGTTTGGATTATTTGATCTCAACCAAAGTTGGTACGTGTATTCCCAGCTAGTAATACATGGGGCTTTTCGACTTGGAAATTTGCATAATTCAATCAATATTTTTTCAGAACTTTGTTTATGGCATAACTTGAACAGTAGTTAATGTATTTCAATTCTTTTGGTATATGGCTCTATATCAACAATGTCTACATCAAGTTCACTGACCAACCATATCCAATGCAAATTATGGGAGTTATTACCCTTTGTTAATAAATATCGTGTAATGCTTGTTTATGGAATAACTTAAACAGTAGTAACCTAATATCAAATTTTTGGTGGTATATATCTCTTTGGGATTAATGTCTACCTCAAGTTTGATGACAACCATTATCTGATGAAAATTGTCAGAGGCACAGCCTTGCAACACCCCCACTCACCCCCGATGTCATTTTGGCAATTTTTCCCAAAATGCATTTTGAAGGATTGGGAGTTATTACATGCAAACAAATTTGACTCCTATAACCCCCTCCCCCCCCCCCCCCCCAACCCCTGTGTCATTTAGTCAATTATTCCCAAAATGCATTTTGATGGATTGGGAGTTACATGCCAAAAAAATTTTTACTTCTATAGCCCCCCCCCCCCTCCACCCCCCCCCCCCCCCCCATTCCAGGTGTCATTTAGGTTTTTTCTCTGTGCCCCAAAATGCATTTTTAAGGATTTTGAGTGATTACATGCAGGACACCCTCTCCACCACCCCCACCCCCACCCCCACCCCTCCCCCCCCACCCCCCCGGACATTGGACATTTAGGCAATTTTTCCCAAAATGCATTATGAAGGATTAGGGGTTATTACATGCCGCTAACCCTACTCCCCATGTCCAATGTCATTTAGGGTTTTTTTCTTTGCTGCAAAATGCATTTTTAAGTATTTGGAGTGATTACATACAGAAAAATTTTAGTCCTACAAGCCCCCCCCCCCCCCCCCCCCCCCCGCCTCCCCCCCCCCCCCCCACTCCCCAATCAGTTAGGCTTTTTTTCAGTACTCCGAAGTGCATTTTGAAAGATTTAGTGCTTGGCAATGCAGGCCATTTGTTGGATGAAAACAGTGATTAAAAAAGCCTAATAGGCGTATGATGCACCGGGCATAGCCCTTGTTTTCAACAAGAAAACACAGGTGCACTTTGAATTTGAAGGGTAGTCTTTTAAATTTAAACCACAAATTTTAAGTTAAAAATTACAACTTGTATTGACTGCAGTAACATTTTCTAATCAACAGAGCTATGCAGCTGATGATCTAACTACAAATTTTGTTGATATTTTCAGAAGACACCTAATTTTATACTTTTTTTCAAAAAGATGAAAAAGCAGAACATTTTTCTTGTCACTTTTTACCAAAATTATTTTCAGTAGTATTATAATAGAAGATGTTAGAAAGAGAATGTTTTATGTACTACATTGTTAATCCTTCACACACAAGTTGAAGCCAACAGTACAAATTATTTTTCTGAAACATCAAATTTTTTTCATTTTTAGCTCAACTTGACAAAGTCAAGCTGAGGTATTGCCATCACTTCTCGTCCGTCAGCGCACATACGTACATTAGTACGTATGTACGTACGCATCACAGATCGCATTTATGATCAGATCGCTTTGAAACTTGGTATGCTTGTTTAGGGTGACCTCTATATGGGAATTGTCAATTTTCTTCCATTTCTGTCAAAAAATGTTGCCGCTGATCTTTGAAATTGGTTTAGTCAGACCTCAATATTTCCCTTTAACACACCCTTCAGGGCACATTTATGATCGGATCACTTTGAAACTTGGTATGTGTGTTCAGGGTGACCTCTAGATGTGAGCTATTGCTTTTTTTCATTTCCATGTGTGTTCGGGTGACCTCCAGATGTGAGCTATTGCTTTTTTTCATTTCCATAAAAAATTATTGTTGTTATCACCAGCCTTTGAACTTACTGCATTTGTGCATCAACTTATCTCTTTTGCACTCGCTGCAGGGTATATTTATGAATTTCCATAAAAAAAAAACAAAAAAAAAAAACATTGCCACAAGCAATGATCTTCTACTTAGTGCATTTGTGCATTAACATCTTCCTTTGGCATGCCTCAGAGGGCACATTCATTATCAGGTTGTTTTGAAACTTTGTATGCTTATGCAGGGTGACAAAGATAGGAGCTACTGATTTTCTTTTCATTTCCATCAAAAATTGTTGCTGTTAGCAACAATCTTTGAATTTATTGCATTTGTGCATCAACATTCTTTGACATGGCCTACATGCCACAATTATCATAGGATTATTTTTGAACTTGCTGTGCTCATTAGGCAAGACCTTTAGATAAGCGCTATTGATGAGCATTAATTTCTGTGAAAAAAGTTGCCATTTTCAATAACCTCTGAACATACTGCATTTGTGTATCAACATTCTTCCTTTCGCCAGTCTTACCTGGATTACATGTGTCTGTGGTTCTGTCCGTCCGTCCGTCCATCTGTGCGTCCATGTGTGAGTCCGTCCAAAAATATTCATAACTTAAGTAAATTATTATTTTTTATAATATTTGTTGGTCATAGGTATGCCCACACTAGTTATTTTTTTTTTTTTATTACTTGTTCACTTAGAAATTGTGTCCGTCCGAGCCAAATTTTGTCTGTTCAGCCTGTATCTCGGGTATCGAATGTTCTATTGCAATGAAATTTGCCATGAATACTGCTTATGGTATAGGCTTTAAAAAAAGGATTCAACGATATTTCTCACATTCTCCTTTTTAGAGTTATCCCCCTTTTTTGACTTAGAAATTGTAGGAAATAGACACTATTTGTCTGTTCAGCCTGTATCTCGGGTATGGGTTATCAGATTTTGGTGAAATATGGCATGCAGTTTGCCTATGACAAAGGCTTCTGCCTCATTGCATAAAACTTCTAAACACCAAACAATTTACCATACCTTTTGACTTAGAAATTGTTGGAAATTTTTGAAAACTTTCAAAGAAAATGGGAGGGGGGGGGGGGCATACTGGATTGGGGTTATCGAATTTCAGTGAAATATGGCATGCAGTTTGCCTATGACAAAGGCTTCTGCCTCATTGCATAAAACTTCCAACACCAAACAAGTTACCATACCTTTTGACTTAGAAATTGTTGAAAACTTTCGAAGAAAATGGAAGGGAGGGGGACGGGTATACTGGATTGCATCCATCCATCTGTGCATCCGTCTGTCAGTCCGTACGATAATATTCATAAATGATATTTGTTGGTCATACAAATGCCCATACTAGGCGGAACACCACGTGGGGGTATGCACCGGACGGAAGTCCAGCTCTTGTTACTTCTAACCATTGCTTATTAGTCCTTATTTCATCAAGCTTGTTCCATTAATAGGTCATGAGGTATGTTTTGGGGTAGAAAAATGAAAAAATAAAATTTGAATAGCAATTTTTTGTATACCATGAGGGCAGATATGGCAGATTCATTTGGTAAATTGCTCAGACTATTTTGTGTCTAAGCATTGTCATTGCTGGGACAGTCGGGCCATATGCATTACATCACTCTAGTTGGTAATTTTTGGAAGTTGTCAGATCTACAACACCGTCGCACTAGTTAGGCCCCCTATAGCACCACATGCTACTGCCATGAAGAGCATTCTGGGAGAATCCTACTCAAATAAAATTGTCGTGGTGATTTAATGTTGTTGTCCCTCAATTTCCGGGAATTAGATATACTCCTATTCGATCGAACACACCCACTGAACACACCCATTTCCCATTAGAGGTTTTTGGTTCACCGCGTGCTGCCATAGAAACCAACATGGCGGACTCCAGTATAAAAAATGGACTATGGAAATACGTGTCCCCAACAACGTGTGTTGAGCACACGTATAACTATATGGTAATGATGGTAAAACATGGCCGTTCACGCGGACTAACAATGATGTTCATGAGTCACCTGACTGTGACGTCATTTCTGAGGCCAGAGGAAAGGTCTGGCTTATACGGCCTGAAAGGTGCGAGCACTACTACTGGCGATAAAATGCAATTTGGAACCTCTAACAGATGTCCGCTGATCTTACTTTCTAAAAGGGTGGGGAGAAGGGGAGTATGGAAAGACGGTGTGAAATTGTGAGCCGGAATCAAAGCATCATGTACCTAGTTCATAGTTGTCTTAATGGGGTAAGTCATGGACTTCGCAAAGGCATTCGACAAAGTCAGTCACAGTCTGTTAATGCACAAATTAAATTACTATGGCACTGGAGGCAAGACAAATAAGTGGATTCAAAACTTCCTATCTGACAGGAAACAAATGGTAGTTGTAGAAGGGGAAAATCTGACACAATTGACGTAAACTCGGGTGCCCCCAAAGCTCCTTATTGGGACCCTGTCTATTCCTCCTCTACATAAACGACATGCCAGAAGGGATTCGCCCCAGGGTCAGACTCTTTGCCGACGACACTATTGTGTATCTAACGATTACATCGGACAGTGATAGCACACACCTAAAAGAAGACCTTTATAAACTGGCAGGATGGGAAACGAACTGGACACATCTTGCAAACAGTGAAATCAGCAAAATATCTAGGCTGTACTATCAGCTCAGATGGAACGAGCACATCAGCAATATCTGCAACAAAGCAAATAAGACCATGGCATTTTTTAAAACGGAACATGAATATAAATAACACCAAATTAAAGGAAACAGCATATAATTCCCTAGTGAGAACCACCTTAGAATATGCAAGCGCAGTTTGGGATCCGTACCATCAAAAAAACATCCACCGGCTTGAAATGGTACAAAGGAGGGCAGCGAGATACGTAACAAATCGTCACCATAACACCTCATCTGTTAGCTCCATGGTTGAAAGTCTTAACTGGAAAACCCTGGAAGATCGCAGAAAAATAGCTAGGCTGCCAATGCTACAAAAACTTGCTAATGGAACAGTTTATGAAGACACAACAAAAAGTTGTGTCGAACAGTGTCGATGGCGAAGTGATCTATTTTGTCTTGAAAATAGTCTACATTAAAAGAAACAATACTTAATCTTCCCTCTATATATTTATTATTGCGTAAGCTTTCTTAAATAATCACTTTTCACAGATTCAGATGTACATTTAGTAGTTTAAAACGTAGTTTTTATACACTTATACCCTCCTATTTACCGGATACCGTCCTTTTACCGGCAAAAAGTATTACCCCGCAAGGCTATGTCTCGAGGCAACTCAGTATTCCTGTATATCGGTTTTTCTTCGTAAAGGATGTTCCCTCAAGATAGTTCCGAAAAAATCGGACTATATGTAATCCAGATGAGACTATAGGTAACCCAGATAATCACGGAGCTTTACTCTGGGAAGGATCTTGGGATGCAGGTAGTTATGAGTGGTAGGGAAACAGTGCGAGAATTGTTGGGTTGGGATAATCACCAGGGCAGTTCATAATAGGAGATACTATGATGGGTTCCCGTGGTTATCGTGAGGGGGGGGGGGGGGGGGTGAGTAGCTATGGTGTAAATCGTCGAACTGGCAAGAAATAATATCGTGTCGGACTTATCAGCAGACGAGAAATATGGTAAAAGTTTTCTTGTGGCTACCCTTCAACTGATTGCAGCCGAAACTGTGGGTGTACGCCGACAGATAATTTGTATAGAACAAAGATGTGGATGAAGGAAAGCGGTGAGGAGTTTCGTTCCCCTCCCAAGCAGTGGCGTATCTTTGGAAGATAGCACCTATGGCATGAAGAGAGCAGCATGCTGTTTCCATCTCAAAAGAATTTCCTCCAAAATAAATAGTTACGAAGACGTGCAATCTCGCTTCGGCGAGATCGTGGGTGAGTTGTTGATATTTATACTGGCGGAAATTCCGCTTAGACATACATAGAGGATATGGAACGAGTGTTTTTCTCATATAATATTTATGAAACGAGTCTAAGAATTTTCCGTTTTGGCGAGCCCAAACGGAAAATTCGGACGAGTTTCATAAATATTATATGAGAAAAACACTCATTTCATATTCTATTTATCATATGACACACACACGCACAAATTAGCCACTTAGTATGACTTTTTAACTCATCACCTAACTTGAGTTGCAGACGGCACTTGTCAAAAAACATCCTCGTATAACTAAAAATTTTCGTTTTTTGCTTCCAAAACATAGGTTATGACCCCTCATTGGAACGAGCTCGACGAGCTCGTTCCAATGAGGGGTCATAACCTATGTTTTGGAAGCAAAAAGTGAAGATATAAAAAAAATGAATGGTGTTTTCTTGTAGGTAAAAGATTAATACAATATAACCCATCTTAAATAGGACAGACAACGTAAATTCTCCCTACTGAAATTATGCAAATATGACCCAGTTGTATTTTGTTTAGCCAATCAAATTGTCCAGTTTTGAAATTGACCAATGAAAGCTCCGAAATCTAATTATGCAAATTATGAAATTGTGGCCCAGTTGTATTTTGTTCAGCCAATCAAATTGTCTAGTTTTGAAATTGACCAATGAAATTGACGGAAGGCTTTATTTATCACTGATTAATATGAAAACAAAATATCAAATGTTTTAAAGTGAACAAAAACAGACGAGTCATATGATAAAAAGCAATACTGGCGAAGTGAAAACAGAATGCAAAAAAGCAACACAACCTCCATAATTTGCGCAGGAGATTGGTCTTGCTGCCAGCTGGCACTGAGGCTCAAGAGTGGTACCATGTGGTATGTGGTCATGTTGCTCCCAGCAATGCATTTTTACCTTATAATCTTATAATTTATATAAGTGGTTCAACAATCCGGCCACCCAAGTGCTTCGCACCCATGTTAATGAAAGACAGAGCATACATCTAACTACAAAATTTTGTTCATCATAAATTGCTCTGTTGCACTTGAATGGATAGTGCCTGAAGGCACTATCCAATCAAGTGTAACAGACCAATTTGTTGTGTACAATATCTAAATTATACCAGGTCCAACAGGAAACTATCTTCAGTGGAGAATAATAGATAGGGCCATTACCAGTACTTTTTAGTAAAGTCCATTTTGTGGCTTCCAGCACTCCACCAGTTAAGATGCATAGTTGTGCTTACGAATGGTCGTGGTGTTGGGTGGGGAATGTGTGCGGAAAGGGGTTGGGTGGTTTTGTGTGTGCGAATGATTTGAAAAATTATGTACATATTATACATAGAAATTTATATCGTTTTTCAAGTGTCTCATAAGCCTTCACGGCTGGGTTTCATGCTACTTTACACATCTGTATCAATGTAATGTGTTTTTTCTGTAAAGATGTATAGAAACGTGACACTATAATAAAATAATTTACTGCTACTCTAAAGAATTTTTTTTTCACGATTCCAGGATGTCTTTTCTGACTTTAATTGAAAACTGATCCGTGACGCCCCCTTCAAGTGGCGCCCTGGGTACGTGCCATATCTGTACCCAAGCGATTCTCTTGTAAGATCCCGTAAAATTTTCCGTGTAGGAGACCATTGTGGGAAATGTAGATATATCTTTGCTAATCACTTACAAGGGATTCGGTTATGCAGCATGGTTTGGTGTGTAGTAACCCGATGTGTGACAACTCGCCTATATTCTTACTTAATATAGTTTAGTGTTGGAAAATGAGAACAGAAATAACGTCAAACCTGTAGAATCAAGGAAATGTTTAATCGCAACTCATTTACACACACTAGGTCCATTTACAAATGTTAAAATCATCAATTTTAAACAAAACAAATTAAGTACAAAAATAATAAATAACAAAAAAAATAACAACTGTGTTCACTCATCCAATTATGTATGTACATATAATTACATTTTCTAGACATGCGTACCAGAGAGGTTGTTCGGATAACGAGTCCAAAGGAGAATTGGAAATGATGTGTGCGGGAACAATAAGTTAACTGGTAGAGTGCAAAGACATTATTGGCCGTTAAAATTTGTTCACATGTCTTTGCCTTATTACAGTTTAGGGGAGAGGCACTCTCCCATAATCTGTTACAAGGCACATTCATACGGATTAAATAATTTTACTTCAAAGATAATATGAAGCACATCCACAAAATATGAAGCCTTTTAGTTGAAGGTACCTGCACTTCAGAATAAAGCCCAAATGAAATGGGTTTCAAGCACTCTATCAATTAAGCGCTGTTTTGCAGTGTCCACAAAGCTGACAACAGTGGCCACTGATGGCGTGATACACGTACGAGGGTAGTTTCAGCTATACTTATCTCTCACTTCCCCGCTGTAAAGTGGATGGTGAAGGTAACGGACCCAGTTTGGACTAGGAATGGATAGGTCTCCCCGAGAAATGTTCTAATTATGTAGTGCCTAAAGATGCCCTATGGTCAAATTGAAGACAGTATAATAAGGATGCGTGAGAGGCCGTAAACCTGCACATTTTTAACCATTTCCTCTCATTCCAGCGCTCTCACGCGCACCCATGTTTAACACAAAATCACCTTCACCTTCCACTGAACACATCCCTCCACACACACCTAGTCTTGTTTGGCCCCGTTGTGGGAACTTATTTGCTTTTCTTTTGTTGTCCGTGACAAACACGTCATCGCAAAATCGGGAAAACAAACATTAACCCAATGTTTTCTTTTCGAGAACTCTTACACAACAAAGAGAATTTGTATAAACGCAAAAACTATTATTCAGATTATCACAAAACCGGGAAGACAAAACCCATTACATCAAACAACCCCATGATGACTACAAATGTCATTAGAAATTAAGTCTTTTTTATCCTGCCAGCAATGTAAATGTTGAAAAAACTCCACGGGGGAGGGGAGTAGTCGTAGATATGCTTAATTTTCCAATTCTAAATTTAAACTCGTCCTTTCATGAAAAGAAGAACTCGAAAGATCGTCCACTTGAATTATTGTGAGATTAAATGTTTAAAACAGCTGTGTAGAATAGTAGCAACGATCGTCCATAATTGTTTTAAATATTTCACACCGAAAGTTACCTTAAACACCAATAAATGATAATATCACTATGCAATTTTGTAATTTTGTTATTGTGAAAGTTCAATACCAATTATAATATATGAGAGGGAAATGTGACTGAGTCAGTGAGGATTGCTTCGTTACTCGTCAAATTACAGTCACATACTTGTTTTGGTAAAGCTGTAGTTTTTTTTTATTATTTTGTTTTAATTCAATGGCCTTTTTCTTTTAGGTTCTGTCGCTTATGGCCACGATATAGCCCCAGTTGCTGATGTGGCCTTGGGAACCAATAAATGATAATAGGGATCCATGTATCAATGTATCGGCGAGAAAATGTATGTCTATGTGTGTGTATGTATGTATGCAGTTATTGTACAGCCATTGAGCACCGTGTATGGAATCTAGGCTTTAAAATTATTATTATTATTATTATTATTATTATTATTATTATTATTATTATTATTATTATTATTATTATTCAGTTTTCTAGTTCGGGAGTTGAGATACAGCACACCAGAAAACTTCACTCTACTGATGGTCTTCTTATTATATACCTGTTCCCAGGAGCCAATACTATACAACTTTTACAATTGTATTTTCTACCGGGGGTACTGTGGCACGGTAGGGGCGCAGGCTGCAAGCCGAGAGGTTCTCGATTCGAATCCTACCTGCGGCAACCGCGTTGTGTCCTTGAGCACATGGTCGTCGAGGGGGGGGGGGAGAGCCGGGATAGTAACCCCGGGGCCCGGCGGTCCGGGGGGGGGGGGAGGAAGGCGAGGGCGAAGCCGCGCCACCCGAGACGGCTAGTTTGCGAGCTTTTTTCAATGCCCAGTGTGTATAAATCGACAGGCGGGCCGCGGTCCCCCGAATTCACTAGTAAGCAGATATTCCTTTCAAGAACTGTCTAAATTATTAGATATATCGTGGGTCGGTTTGAACCACAATCGGTTCGCCCACGGTTCGTCGAACCGACCCACGATATATCTAATAATTTAGACGTTATATAGACATCCCGCTTCGATATTCCTGGCCCGGAGGAAGGGTGAATATTGTCATTGCCCTTGGTAAGTTGGGTTTGAAACGAGGGGGCCCAGGTGGTACCACCTGTTAGACATCTAATTTACCCCCCCCCCCCCTCCCCGGGCCCGTATTTTCTCTCGGCGGCACTGCTTGAGCAAGACACTTCACCCCACTGCCCACGAGGGGTCACGGTGGCATTGTGCGCTAAAGCGTACTGCACGTCGATGGCGCACTTGTCTTCAACCAATGCTAACCCTGCTTATGTGGAGTTAGTATATTGGGGAGCCTGTCCCATTTCAACCCATTTAAAGTCATAACTAGAAACACAATTCCAGAATATATAATTGTAAAAGTTTAACAGTATTGGTCCCTGTGTAATAGTTAGTATGACCAAGTAACGAACCAAGTGAACAGAGAAGTTAAAAAGGGGAAACCATTTTGGACGAAACGGGCGACAACCGTTTAGTTGCAGTTGTTGCTACGCAGTGTTCTTTGTCTCTTTTCCAGAGTGCGTGAGTGGACCCGAGCTATCTCATAATCTCGGCCAGTCTGGCCCCAATCTAATGCAGGTTGGACAGCAATCTTTAAAAATTGAATTGATGCTTTTGTGCAACAACAAAGATGTTAAAAATCTTAATTGATAGTTTGTGGATTTTGAGCATATTTTATAGCGTGAAGTGGAAGAAGAGGACATAAATTTTATCCAGCCTCGTTTTCGATTTTTCAGTATCATACTGCGGGCGATTTCATGTATTAGTAGTATCATACTCCATCTGATACTGAAAGAGAGATTTGATGACCGGAATCGCGTCCGTATCAATGATAGGTATATAACAACAAAAATATTGAAACACAGCAACATGACTTGATAGCGTCGTTGTTTTGTCGAAAATGGAGAAACTGTTTATTGCGAAGGACTGACGCCACGAACGGAGAAAGAAAACAAATTATACCGAAAAGTTGATGCTTATATGCTCAGAAGAATTGTATAGCCACGATCTAGTTAAAAACCCTATTACATCTAACAGTATGTCCGTGACGCCCATGTTTCTGAAGTTTCTTTCTTGACCTTTGAAATGCATGTTCTTATTTTGTACGAAGAATGCAATTGATGTATCAGCTCTATTCTGAATTTTGAACTCCAAAAAGCTGCCCTAAAGATCTGCACAAGGAATATATTGTTTCTTAGGAGGAGACAACACTAAGGGTTTAAGACTGTGTATGGGGCATGCTGGCCATTACAATGACTTTCAATCTGCATAAGTTTATATTTCACAGTCGTTGGTAAATATGTTCAAAATATTCATACAAATGTTGCTTGGTGGCTTCTGAAGTAAAATACAAACGATGTTTTGGTTGATCATCGATCAAATTCACTTCGAAAATCTGGAATGGCAAGGAAATTGTCCGAAAGGAGCCTATCCGTTTGAGCTGTGCCAAGGAGTCAATGATAAGTTGTTATTTCAGAGTATGAAGAGCATCTTCAAACCGAGTTACAACTCCTGGAAGCAGGAATCAAGCGTGGCCAACGTCAAATTCATCTCCACAGGAACATGTCTTGACAGCGAAGTTGTTGAGTCTCGAAAAGTTCTTTGTTTTCAATTCTGAAAATAAAACAATTGTTTTGGTTAATAATTTTTTATCGTTAACCCTTTACCTAACATGAAAAGCAGACGACGCTTGCAAAAACAATTCTTGAATAACTATTTTTTTTTCATTTTTGTCTCAAAACCATAGGTTATAACCCCTCATTGGAACGAGCTCGATGATGTTTCTGAGACAAAAAAATAAAAAAATAATGAAATTTAATTGGCGATTTTTTTAGAATAGCGCTAGCCGCTTTTGGCCGTTACGTTGGGTAAATGGTTAAAACAGAATATAAATCAACATTTCCCTCCAAAACACAGCTTATGACCCCCGATTGGAACGAGCTAGACGACGTTCCATAAGCGCTATTCTGGGAGCAAAAATGAAGAGAGAGAGCGAGATTAATTTTTACACCTCCAGAAAATCAGGGTATGTGTGTGTTGTGAGGAGGCGGACCTCACGGCTCAGATGCAGTCACCTGGTATACTTTTTTAAATTCCCGTCATCATAATCGTACTGGGGATTAGTAGGAAGGAGTTAACGTACTCTTTACTCTTAAGATGTGACAGAAGAGTAACTCATGATTTGTTTCTTCTACGGCCTTAAAGTCGAAAAAGAGCACATTTCTGGTTCCATACTTAAAAAATATTTCTACTGGGCTGAAAAAATGTTTCGATCCGATGGGGAAATGTTTCAAGTATGGAGCCACAATGTGCACTTTTCGCATTACAGAGGTGCGTTAGTCCCAAACATAGCTTTGTGCATAGGTATTAACATCATGTCGCTAAAGCACATGGGTCACACCACTGATATATTTCAAGGTGTAGGTTATGGCCCTGCGAATATTCGAATGCGATCGAATCGAATGCCGCTCACTATTTGCGAATCGAATCGAATCGAATATCGAATCTAATTTATTAGAATGGTTACTGGTTGCGCTTCCGGGAAAAAAACATCGTGTTTCAGTCCGGAACATACCCATGTTGGCCCGTACTACCTATTCCATGTGCCGGCGACGGATATATGATATAGGAAGTACAAGTGACAGATAAATTGGTCACCGGCACTGAATGTGGAGTTGTGTGAGGTAAAATCCGTTTTTTAAGCTGATGTGTGTTTCTTTTTTAAAACACGCTTTCATCTCGCCAATATCCGGTACATTCCGACAGAGATAAAGAATGAAAGAATAAACGGAGATATTCGGCACCGATTGGCGAATCGAATTCGAATACTGCCGTCGGATCGAATGTCATTTCGAATATTCGCAGGGCCCTAGTGTTAAGTGCCCGTCAATGATCATGCCACCACCCTAAGTTAGATATGCTTCTTACGCCCCAATCAGTTAGCATTGTTTCTTTAGGTAAGGGATTAGCTGTATGTGTGCCGGGAGCCAATATCAAGGCTCAATCATGACTCTACTGAGAAAAGTGGCGCGATTCGTGATCGAACCGTCAACCTTTCAGTTTATAGTCCAATGCTTCAACTAATGAGCCATCGCACCCCTATGCGTTTGAATAAACAACTGTTTTACAAACGATCATGTGCACTGGTCCCCATGATACAAGGAGAATGTTCGCACTGAATTGTTCGACCGTATCAAACTAATGATGTCCGTGTACTCATGCATGAGTTAAAGACCAGTGCGCACGAAAAATATTTGTTCGGAATAACGCCTTTCAATCGGATGTGGTCTATAAAAAACAAAAATCCTCAACATATGTTTTGAAAATCAAACATCATGCAACACCTACCAAATCAAGTTTACATTCCATTCATCCAGTCTTTTGTTCGAGATCGTTCACATTGAGTGTCGCCACCTTGTCATTCGGATAATCCGCAACTGGAACGCGCAGGTCCTTTTTGCTTTCTTTCAGGCTTGAGCCCTTCCCACTGTCGTTTCCGCTCTCACCCTCATCTTCAGATGATGACGGGTAACCAGTCTTGTTATACAAGTCCATGTCTGGATCGATATCAATGGTTGCTGTGGAGTCTCGTCGCCAGAAACTGCTTCCTCTTCTGGGCTTTTCTGTGAAACAATAAACAGATGAAGAAATTACCCTATTTGAAATTGTTAGTCCCGCACCATTTTGCCCATATTTTGGAAGCCCATATTTGGGCTTTACTCCGAAGTCCAGGTGCCACAGCTTAACCCTTCACCTAACGAATCGCCCGCATCCACCCGCGAAATGTGCAAATTGAGCAGTTGAAAAAATTTTATTTTTCAAAATATTTCAACAAAACCATATCATGTGACCCCTCATTGGAACGAGCTCATTGAGCTCGTTCCAATGAGGGGTTACATGATATGGTTTTGTTGAAATTGTTTGAAAAATTAAAAAAAAAATGATATTTAAAATAATAAATTTTGATATCGTCTGCGTTGGGTAAAGAGTTAAAGACTTCATATTCGGTGGATGGGCTTTATATATTATATTTGAAGTAAAATGATTTAGCCTGTACAGATTTGCCTTGTTATAATTTATAGGAGAGTGCCTGTACTCTCCCATAAATTGTAACAAAGCAAAGACACGTTAACAAATTTTGTCAGCCCAAAATAATTTAGCACTCTGCCAGTTGATGAAAGGAAACATTGTTGCTTTGTCGATATTTTTTTCAGATCAGTTTAAACATATTTTTATTTGCCATTTGACAATGGAAATCAAGATTGGAGGACGAGTGCTTACCACTTAGAAGACCCCCCCCCCCCCCCCCCCCCGTTCCTATATACAATGACTAACAATTATACAATAACATTATTTTTGAGGGCGTTATGGTTCATTAACGGCCCTACGAAAATGATTAACAGCCCTTGACGAAGTCGAGGGCCACTAATAGGCCCAAGGGCTGTTAATCATTTTCGTAGGGCCGTTAATGAACCATAACGCCCGTAAAAAATAATGTTATTTGTATTATTATCACATTTCAAAGAGGTTACATGTTAAACCAAGAAAAATCAAGATTGCTATTTTTTTCATCATTTATATATTATTATCATTTTTCAATGTAGTAGATGTGTGAAATTCCCACACAATCATTGTCAGCAACTAACTCATGCCTTAAATGCGAATGTATATCTTAATTCTTTCACGCCAAAGATCACAAAATTCCGCCATCACATCTCTCTTCTCCAAATATTCAAACTCAAAGCAGTGTTACCTCCCCTACATCCGGGGATGTGCGGGCCGCCGGGCCATATTGAAACGAATTTTTCATTATTGCCCGGGAACCCGGATGTGAACGGAAACATATGAGTTTTGTGCAGCCCCCGAAAATGAAAATATTCGCCAGGGAGTGCCGTATAAAGTGATAATAATTTACAATATGGCAGAACGTATTCCATAAATAACAGAATCTAACAAAACCTAAATATTATAAACATTATAGACAAACACAAATTAAACTGAAACAGAAAGAGAGAGAGGAAGAGATAAAAATACAAAAAATAGAATAGAAAGAAAAAAGAAAACATGAAATACAACAACAGATCCAGTGATGATGTCCTCTCCCTACCCATTTGCATTCTATAGTATCTTGGTCCGTAATGTGAGTCTAAATTAACATCTTGGTTACTGCCACTAGGCAAAGGTTTTCACTTCTGAAGATGTTCACGCAACAGTTTCGACCTCCATTTCATTGCCAAATCCGTGATAACCTAATTTTCGCCATGGGTACATTATCACAGTGGGAGTTTCAGGTCCCTCCGCGATAGCATACCCATGTCGGAAGTCATATTATTTCTATTACATCCTAGAGGGCACAATTTTGTAGAGAATTTTCTGTTGACAGTGGTTAAGATTTTATCCTAGTAACGTTCGCGTCTAGATTTTTGATATTCACATATTCTTTGTTCTTTAACCCTTTACACAACGTAACGGCCAAGACCAGCCAGCGCTATTCTCAAAAATCGCCAATTAATTTTCATTATTATTTCATTTTTTGTCTCAAAAACATAGGTTATGACCCCTCGTTGGAACGAGCTCGATGAGCTCGTTCCAACGAGGGGTCATAGCCTATGTTTTTGAGACAAAAAATGAAAAAAATTAGTTATTCAAGAATATTTTTTGCAAGTGTCGCCTGCCTTTCATGTTAGGTAAAGGGTTAAACAATACAAACATGTTATTCATCAATACGAATGTTATAATTCAAAGAACCCGATATAATGCATATTTACCACTAACGTTTGGGAACGTATTTCAGCGATTCTTGAAAGTTTGCAACCGCATTTTGGTAACCACTGTATGAGGAGCCAAACAAAACCAATACCCAAACTGTCTAGAACTGGCGTTGCCCCAGTTTTTCATGAACAAAGCAAGGATATCGGACCAGTTGATGTGGCAACAGTCTGTATTCATGAGTTAGAAGTATTTAAATTCTTTGGTTCCTGTTCGATAAAAGCTCCATCTTTGTTTTGTTATAACATTCTAGGGTCACATGCAACACTATTTTAGCGGTTGGACGTAGAACAACATACTTCATCAGAAATCGAAACATGAAAGTTGGCAAACTGACATATCTTTTAAAATGCTAATGATTCATTTTAGTTATTCTGATAGGGAGAAAATACAATTGTAAAGTTTTATAGTATTGGCTCCTGATGACGGAAGAAGAGTTCAAGATGAGACACTTGGAACGATTTTGGCAATATATCGGTGATTCGAAAATTTCCAAATTAACGCGATGACTGTCGAATAAAATCGAATCATTGGGGCGATTTCGACACGAATCGATTTTTTCAAAGCTGCGCATGCCCCTATTTTAAGAGCTAATAA
This sequence comes from Pictodentalium vernedei, assembly GCA_031216915.1. Classification (NCBI taxonomy): domain Eukaryota; kingdom Metazoa; phylum Mollusca; class Scaphopoda; order Dentaliida; family Dentaliidae; genus Pictodentalium; species Pictodentalium vernedei. Next base: position 191,775,099 of record CM062289.1, read on the forward strand.
TTTATGATCGTTGTTAAGTACCAGTGGAAAAGGGATATCGGACAACTGATAGAAACAAATTCTCACTTTCTTCTGTTAATACCAAATTCTGGCGTTAACTCTTATCCCGCTGAGTATTTTCAAAAAAATTAATCTAAATATAACACAAGAAATCATGGTGAAAAAATCCATTCAATTTACAGAAGGAAAATATGATTAAATGTGCCAAAATAATGCATATTTTAAGGATTTGAGAAACCCTGTGCTGGGCAGGAATATCTGCCAGCAGAATGCAAAGGGTTAATTATCGGAAGCTATTGCAAAGCTCCACTCTCCTTGTACTAAGAGTAGGTAAGGTCACAGTTTTAAAATGGAGACCATTTTTATCGTGGTTTTATCGTTTAAACTAACCTGATCTTGGCTTGCACGATTTGATTTCTTCTTCTGTTGCCCCTCGTTTTTTACCGATGCTTCTGAGTCTTCGTATTTCGATCTGCAGTGATAAAGAATAATACCGCCTGAAGTAGAAGTTGACTACGCAACAATATATAAATCATAGAAACACACAGGGGTGTATAGATACTGTAGTTGTTGGAAGGTAGAAGCGGTACCACTAAACGTTTTGTCTAAATATTTTCAAACTTATATGCGATATTTTAGGCTCTATAGTCAATACGAATTAGGAGCGACCACAAAAGGGTGTATGCTCCTTTCCTCATGAGATCCGGGGGCCTCCCACGGAAAATTTGTAGAAGACGGGAGGTTAGTGTGACCATCCTGTGACTTCTTTACACATGACCACATTGTTTTCCAGCCAAATTATTCCCACAATTTCATATAATCTCATTCAAATTTTGAAAATGGGAATTCCGGTTTTAACGGCTCTTTCAACAGAGGAGCCCACAGGAGCTGTAGCAGTATACATGGGGTGCTATTATCTGTGATAACAAACACGTAGACACCGAATAACTAAGGTAGTGGATGCCCGTGTGTTATTGCACATAATACTCTGGCCAGTGATCTTGATGCTTGTAAGACATTCTAAATAGTGTGGGTGCGTTCGTCTGAGTCTGCTCGTGTGAAGGACCCCACAGGTAAAGTTACTTGTTCTATGAAATCCCCATCTGCAGCCACACTGAACCATGCGGAAAATGAAAATCCGTTCCACGCACATGTGTGGAACGGAAATCCATTGTGTTCTATGTTATATTTCACGAGCTACCAAATGAATCGCTGAGTGCCCTTCTAATAATTGCATTTACGGGTGTGGAGGCATGCAATAAACACAGAACGTCACAGCCGTGTGAATGGGTTAATCGATATGGCACTTGTGCCATCGCGGAAGGATAAAACTCGGGGCCTGTGACCTCTCGTTTTATCCTTTGGAACTGGCACTCGAGCCATATCGATTAACCCATTTACATGTGTGTGTCGTTCTGTGTATTTGTTACACGCCTTTTCTATGTAATCCCCATCTACAGCAACACTGAACCATGCGGAAAATGAAAATCTGTTCCGCACATATCGTTGACGGACTATTTTTAAACAGAAGCGAAATTTCACTGGAATTTTGTACCGATTGTGCTACGCAATTACAATTAGAATCACTTGCGATAGCTGAAAATCGTCCCTGAGTTCCAAATGTGTTCTATGTGACAGTAGTATAGTAACACGGGTTCACCTCGCAAATTTGGTGGGCGATAAAATGTGTTCTTTTTGCTGATTGTTGTCAAATGAATTGCTGAGTGTCCTAATAATGTTTTTTATAGACGTGAAGGCGTGTAATAAACCCAGAACGAAACTCGTATGTGAATGGGTTAATCGAAATGTCACTTGTGCGATCGCGGAAGGATAAAACTCGAGGCCTGCGGCCTCTCATTCTAATCTTCCACGCTGGCAAACACGTGCCACATGGATTAACTCATTAACATGCGTGTGTCGTTCTGTGTATTTCTTGACCTATTCTTCTATCATCCTGTCTTTAGTACAGGACACCCAACTATAGAAGAGTTCAAGGAGGTTCCACTTCCAAAACTATTTCCATTCCGTTTTGAAATATTTCGATGTTTTATTGACTTTCCCGCAGAGCTGAATGGCTGTTGGATACAATACTTGAGTGAAGACTGGAAATATGCACACGGTTGTTGTGAGGTTCAATATTTACAACTTTAGGAACCTTGTGATTCCATTCGAGATTCGATTCAAAATTCTTTGCTTGATTCGATTCGGGATTCGATTCGACCCGAAATTTGTTATTCGTAAAGCCCAAGGGTGGATGTTCAACCACTGAACAAAATCCCCTTGTGTGTTCTGTTTTTTAACCACCCCCGTGCGCTATCGAGCACTAAAGGTTCACGGACTAAGTGGATCCCAATTAATTGTATATCTCTCATGGGCCGCGCGAATTATTTCAACTCGAATCCGAGCAGTGAACCATTGTCTATTTACCTTTAATAGATTGCATTTTTTCCTGAATTCCTCTAATTTTTTCAGTGTGCTTTTGTATTGTGTTTTAACGATTTTCAGGGCAACCTCTCCTTTTTCTTGAATGACCACAACAAAACCTGAAAAAGACAGATTTGAAAAGTTAAGAGTTTTCTTTATCTGCGACTTTCTCTTCATGCTTGGTCTTGAGATGAAGATAAACTTTTTGTCTCTCATCCCACGTAGAAGAGAAATTGGAGCGTGAATTAGATTTGTGGTTTCCTGTGAAACAATAGCGAAATTTACTTTATTAAATATCCGGCGACACCGCTCCACCACCCACGAATCTACATACACCGTAACCTCATATCACCTCGTCCCTTGAGTTCCAATGTGTTCTTTGTGCCTACTGGCCCATAGAACATTTTGGACCTCAAGGGACGACCTGTTGAGCCTGCGTAAGCAGGGTCAAGTTGATTAAATTTCATAGAAATCATGAATCGCGACTGGTACAGTACATTAATCTTCCGAAAATATGATCTCTACTCCTCCTCCCCACTCCATACAATCACTATATTAATCTTTAACCCTTTATCTAACGCAACGGCCACAACCGGACAGCGGTATCCACAAACTCGTTTTTTAAATTGTATTATATTTTCTGTTTTTTTTCTGTCTCTAGAACATAACATATGAGCCTTCATTGATTTGTTTCAATCAAGGGTCACAAGCTAAGTTTTTGAAGCAAAATAAAAAAAAAAAAAATTAGTTATTCGCGATTTTTTTGTAATAGTTTCCAACCTAGTTAGTAGTATATATTCATGGATTCGAACAATTTGACCGAGTGTGGTGAGTGACGCCGAGCCGTGTAGCAACGAGATGTTACAGCACGCTGGCAGGTTGTTCAGATGCTTGAATACCGACTTCTGTGTTGGTAACTGACTTACACCCCGTCTTTTGTTCAAACAATAAAACGCACGGACTCGGGTAAAATCAGAGCACGAGAGGTATTCAAGTGACGTCACTTGAACACTCTGTCGATTGTTCTATCAGGTCTTTGAAAATGGTTACTAACTCAGAAAATACAAAAGATCGAAGGAGTAACAATCATTGTCTTCTATTTGTGCTGGGTCAAGGCTTGAATAAGTTATAAACCCTCCCCGTTGGACAGTTTGACTTCCCAAAACCCAAAATCTTGTGCCATCACTGGAAATGATTCTACTGTTGTTGATTATCAAAGCTTGTCCCTGAAGTCAAACTAACACAGTTATCCAACAAGATGGAACGTTTTGCACCACGTAAATATCCAGGACTTTAATCAATAGCCATATGTCATCATGTTCTTACGAGGTGCATCCCTTGCTTCAAAGGCCATCGTTTACTGATCTAGCAAATCAATTGCCTTTCTATCATATCTGATTAACGAGCTATTGTCTCCCAACACTAGATGTGACCTCCGTTTAATCATCATTAATCATATGCGACATATTTTGATGAGGGTGTTTTGACTGTGAAACAATTCATTTTAAAAGTATAGTGTTTCCTCTTTTCACCCTACGAATACTGATGTCGTGAAGATTAAAATTTCAAAATGCAATATTTTCCCAAACTACCACCAGGACTTTAACCACTTCATTCATGTGTGACAGAGCTCTGTCAAACGAGATTCAATTTTTGTTAAAGGAACAATAAGCCGTTAATTCATATCGACAATCATATTTTTGTTGTTTATGAAAAAAAACATGTGAAAAAAACACTGCATGCAAAGTGTAAGACATCAGAAGCAACGCAAAACTACTTAAATCTGTAGTTGAAAAACATTATAATGCATTCGGATTTTCCGAAGCTATGACACTGCTCAGTGAGAAATAGAGTTTCCCGAAAGTAATCGGAAGAACTCCCAATAAGAAAATACAACAGAGTGGCATAATTTCTGAATGCACGTGAAAATTATTTTACTTTCGCTGCTGTCAAAATGTGAAGGGCCACCACGGACAACTGCCCACTATTTTAGCAATAATTGGGCATTATTGGAGCAACAACTTTGTGTTATGTTAAATAAAACACAGTTATGCTTCCAATAAACCAACAACACGTGTATCGTCAATGACAACCCAAAATAAAATTGCATGAACGCATACTCTATAACAAAACACGTCACAGCACACTTTACCTTTGTACTCGTGAGAAAGAAAACTAAAACAAATGTAGAAAATGACATATGAAAATGACAACCGTCACTTATTCGCAGTTCCTTATTTGACATCCGTTATCAACCGACTTCGTCGGTTGATAACAGATGTCAAACAAGGAACTGGTAACAAGTAACGGTTGTCACGTCCTCAAATGGCATTGCAGTTTTTACTGTCCGCGAAACTTCCGTGAGTGATCGGTAACCAGGTCGAGATTTACGAGAGCTGCATGCCTTTTTTGAAAAAAAGTCTAAATTTGCGACTTCAAGTTAATTTATCTCGAAATGGGCGTTATCACACCAGTGATATATTAAGCATTAAGGATATAAAGCATAATGAAAACTGTGATTTCGCCAACTTATTTTTTCACATTAGCGGCGGTATGTAATTCCGAATTGTATTAAGGGAGAAATTTGTTCCTTGAAATTTTGGTATTTTCACATCAGTGTGCATTGGGTTAAAAGATTTTGCAAATATTTTCGCACAGAATAAATATAACAGTTCAATATGAGACCATGACCGAATAAATGACAGAATAGGCGAGGATTGGTCATTATTTAATCCTCCTAGCATATTGGGCTGCAGAAAATTAAATTATTACTAATCCTATACAACAAATACAGGGAAAAATGATTTTCACCTTAACACATACAGGCCTGCCTCGGTTTACGACTAGATCTTGGAATGCAATTTTCTTAGTATTGCGGTAAAACCTCAGCAAGGGTGATCTGTTCATATTCTCTCTCCGGCGGTCAAATCCCGAAATTTGTATGTTCGATTAGTTCAAATATGAACTTGAAAGTTAGTACAGGGTTGTTGGGATTTTTATTGGTAAAGCCCCAGTCACACAGATAATGAGACCGCGATACAAACTTTTGGCGGCCAAACAATTTGACATAGCAAAGAGGTTTCAGAGGTTTCTGAAAAGTTTCACTGAGGTCGCTTCAATAGCAAACCCCATTCGGTCGCAACCAATTTTTTGAGCATGCACAAAAGACTGGCTGCGACCGATTTGGTCGTTCAGAGGTTTCATTGGTCTCTAAGCGGTGTTATTTTAATCGCAGATTGGTTTCCAATGTGTGGCGATCGATTTTATCGGGGGGGGGGGGGGGGTAAGGGGGGAGAGTGCGGTGGCGTTGCGGTAACCGGCTCTCGTTAGATCACCGAAGTTAAGCAACGTCGAGCCCGGTTAGTCCTTGGATGGGTGACCTTCTGGGCGATCGATTCGGACTCCCGCGTTGTGTCCTTGGGCAAGGTACATCACCCCGATTGTCCACATGGAGGCACGTTGACACCGTGAACTAAGGCGCACAGCACTTCGATGGTGCGCATGTCTCCAACCAGTCGAACCCTGCCTATGCTGCAGTGCGGAGTTACGATGTTGGGGAGCTGGCAGATAGCTGCAGTTGCTCGATGGTTCTCTCTGGGCACTCCGGCTTCCTCCACCCGTAAAACTTTCACCGACACGATATGACCCTGGCTGTTAATATGACGTTAAACAGTAATAAATAAATAATAAATAAACCGGTTTCGTCGAGACAAGGGTGTTGACTTTTTGCTTTTGCAACCTAGTGGCGACCTATCTGTGATTAATCAGTGAATAGGCGGTGACCATTCGCTGAGTTCACATAATCGATTTTTTTATTATTTTAATTATTCCAGACATCACTGTGATCCGTAATTATTCTTTACATGCTCAGCAACTGCAACTGTCCTGCCGTTAACATCTTGACAACTTACAGAGAAATGATTTGCTTCTGAAAAGCACCATTTTCATATGCATTATGTTTTGACCGGTTATCAATCGACATCTAGTCACCGACCAGTCCCCGTTCAGTTGCAACCAGTCACCGAAGATTCGCTGACTAGTCACCGATGAGTCTCAACCAGTTGCAAGCCTTTCACCGTGTCTGCGGTGAACAGTTGCCGATAAGTTGTCGATCAATCACTGACAAGTTGCAAAACCTATCGCTGATTGATCGGCGATCATACCCTAATTCCAAATATGGGCAGAAATGATTGCATCGATCTCAGCGATTGCCTGTCTGTCTGCAAATGAAATCAGTCGCCAAGAGGTTGCATCGTGGTCGCATTGTCTGTTTGACAGGGGCTTAACATTTGCTTGAGCTTTTATCATTCATTTAATTATTTATCACGTTGTTGGCCCAAAGATTTCTGCAAATTGCCGTACTATTATCTGACATGAGGTTTTCTAAGAATGCCCGAGGCACACACTGCCATGTGAGGTTTTCTTTAGTACTGAGACTCAGTTATGACCATGGGTCAAAGGCCGGCACGCCCGTCATACACGAGCACTCAGTGCGTGAAGTACGAACAAGACCTGTGCATGGAATCACTTTGTATGGACATGACAAAGTTGTAACGCACAAAAAGTATATGACTATTACCTTGGAGTTGTAATTTTTGGTCCAGGCCATGACACACGCCTAAGTCATATCAATCATTGTGTTAAGTATGAACAACATTTGTCTATTGAACCATTGAATCATACGTGAAACTTACTATTAACCACCCTGATTACTCTCCAGGGAAGCATGAACACGAGAATGGTAGCTGCTTCTGCACCAGGAAGTGCCCATAATCCCTTCCAGAATACCACATCTAAAATCCAAGACACAGTAACAACAAATGCATCGAACACCTGAAGAATAAAAACAGAAAAGTTGTTATTTGACCCCAGTCTTCAGTGGTTGAAAAAGGAGCCGAGACAAATTCTTTCTACGAACCAAGTTTCCAACCCACAGCCACGAAACTATTATTTAATAAGAACAGCACAATGCATCACAGTTCCAGTTCTATCAGAATGGCTTCCACCAAAAGTTAGCCTCGTCGGTTGAAAGGTAAAAAAGCACAGCCAATTACGGAAGTAATAACTTGAGGAGAACTTAGAAAAATACCAGTTGAGGTGAACTTAAAAATACCAGTAAGTGCAGGCTAACAATGCGCCATTTTGGCCTCCATTTTATGAAGGCATCACATATAGGAATGAGAACAAACGTCCTATTATCGCATATTATTATTATAACAAAGGTCGCATTTGTTTCAAGGGAGTGCGAGCTTATTTGGTGCTTCAAATTCGCCACATAAAAATATATACGTTCTGCCCAACTCCTATTAAGACAGTAAATGACACATTACGATGGAACAAACTATCAGGAATTTGGCTGGATACTTACCTCGATTTTATGATGCAAAATGGATTTTCCCATTGCAAATATTTTCAACAGCGTCTGAAATACATAAAAAATACCTAATCAAAATCTGTGTTGCACGATATATGTGTAACAGCCCTGTGTTGGGCGTCGGTAAGGAAGTTTAGGAGTATGTGACCCCCTCTCCCGCCGCCAGTAATATTCCAGTCAGGACATTTTTATCTGGATTAGAGTCTTATATTAGAGATGGGCGGTATTGGAATTTGGGGTTCGGTAGAGATTTCGGTATTTTTATGGGGGTATATCTCGGTATCGGTTCGGTATTCGGTATCTGACCTTATTGAGATTTGCTAATAGTGCAAAGGGGGAATTCACACCTGGAAAAACAGAATAAGTTGTTGTAGTACTATTCTACCACACCGCTGTGAATACCACTGCCAATGAGCTCATCAGTAGCTTTTTTTACGACCACAAATCATATCTACAGTAATTTTGTGACTTTTTCTGAACGCATCTTAACCTTTTGAACCCTGATGGTATCTTCCATGTCAGTTCCATGGTAGCAATACGAAGAGTCTATATTTATTATTTGGGGGTAGACTAATTAATCTTTTCAACGTGCAGCCCTAAGGGCTGCACGTTGAAAATATTGATTGGTCTACACCACACATTTACCCTGCAGTCATCTCCCTTCATGACATTATGACGTAGCTTGTGACTCGTTCGGAAAAACGGCCTCTGGAGTTCAAAGGGTTAATGTTTAAAGACCTAAGCTATTTCGGACGTCTGCAATCTAAGAGCATGGGTCCTGACCATGCCATCTTTCGGGGGTCCTGCAGACATTAGATAAATCGTCTGGGCAGTGATTTGTAGTCGGGCAGCCAAGATTTCACAAGAAATCACTGCTTAGCAATTGACATGTACATGTTGCAGTATAATGGGAATTCAGGTCAGTTTACCAGTCCACTGAGGGTTAACGAAACTGAAAAGAAAATCAGTCACTTTTTCATGAAAATGAACCTTTCAACTGTTATCAAGCTTCAACGGGGACTTATAAATAACGAATGTAATCAAATTTGAAAATTCGGTATTCTACGATTGGTTCGGTTCGGCTTTGTGGTATCTCCATGATATCGGTACGGGTTCGGTTTTTCGGTATATTGTTTGCAATCATACATTTTCTCACGAGACAATATTAGATATCTAACCTGTGCGCGTGTCACACACGTAGTCAGTTATACAAAAGGATGACCTCGGTATAGCACCCTAATCGGGTTGTTGTGGACCCAGCCTAACCAATGTAGCGTACCGGTACGGTACATGTTAATTAAACAACATTATGCATCACGACTATACTACATATATATTTGATATTTGCCAAAATAATTTTATTGAAATCTCGAGTATCTCAAATATAACCCCACTGACTAATATTATTACTCCATCACCAAGGTACGCCTTCCACGATAGCGTTCCTTGATGATGTAGTTGAAATATTTGATTAGTCGGGACTTGAGCCATCATAGTCGTGACAAATCAGGTTTACACCCCCACCCACCCCACCCCATCGCCCTTAGCCTCGTATTTGTATAGTACTTAAACAAACATGTTCTTAAACATCTCCTCGGATACATGTAACCCTTTACCCAACGCAGTTGATATCAAAATTTATTATTTTTAAATATAATTTTTTTTAATTTTTAAAAAAATTTCAACAAAACCATATCAGGTGACCCCTCGTTGGAACGAGTTCGTTCCAATGAGGGGGCACATGATATGGTTTTGTTGACATTTTTTGAATAATAGTATTTTTTCAGTTGCTGATTTTGCATATTACGTTGTCGGATGGCGCCGATTCGTTTGGTAAAAGGGTTAAGCTGTGTTCTCACTGTAGATTTTTATCCACATCTGTTATGATCAAACGCCTTTTGTCGATCGATTTTTGTTGAACGTCAAAAATCTTAAGGCTGTTCTCACTATAGACTTTTGTCGTACGATTTTTCTCTGGAGGCTGGTCATCCGTTTCTCTGGGGACTGGTCAGCCACAATACCTTCGACAAATGGGAGTCGTTCAATAAAAGAAGTTGAAATCAAATGTGTTTGATTGTTTCGACAAAATCGAATCAGTCAAAAATCGAAAGAAAGTCATCCGTCTTGCGTGTTCTCACAAAAGATTTTTGTCAATCGACACCAACTTTGTCGTTCACCGGAAAAATCGTTCGATAAAAATCTGTAGTGGAAACACAGCTTCAAGCAGGGCTGTAATTATTTTCAGGCACTGGAGATGGGAATGATCCATGGTTGCCCAACGGTGACATGAGTTTGTCCGACGATTCTAACATAAACATACCCATGCCACAAATTTTCACTCAGGCATCCACAATCACCTAATTGGCAATGAAAATCGGAGTTTACCGCGGCAACCGCCTGTGGCAGTTTTTGGATTCGCACTTTCCAGTTGCCTTTGAACATGAGGACTATTTGAGCAATAATCCTCTCTACGTTGTTTCTCGACGACACAATGATTTTTTTAAGGGGTGGGCGGGGAGTCGGGGTGGTGTGTGTGTGTGTGTGTGTGTGGGGGGGGGGGGGGGGGGGTCACTGACTTTCGCCCGACCAGGATTTTTATCCCTATTGCCAATTATCTCTTGAACATGTCCTCTGATCGAGTTACGTTTGTTGTGCAATAACTTCGACTTGATTTGTCTTTCTTTTAAAAAGTTGATTCAATGAACAGTTCTCATTTACGGTTGCAGTACGTAAACAGTTAGGAGGAACCCACAGCTACTCAAGCATGGTTGATTTTCCACTGAAGAGGGATTGATGGATTTTGATGACTCACTATAAAGTTTCAGTCCATGGACAATCGGGCGGCGTCAGGTGATCGTAGTGTTTTAGTTAAAAATCCATTCTCCTTGTGTACTTCTATTTATTTATTTATTGTTTCTTAACGCCACATCAGCAGCTAAGGCTATATTGTGGCGAGACCTTGAGTACCTTGTGTACTTCAACAGAATTGTGTTGATGAACGGAATAAATGACCCAAGCAGTGACGTTTCATTGCTAAATGTCGCAATTAATAAATAAATAAATTAATTAATTAATAATTAATTAATTAATTAATTAATTAATTTTTATTTTATTTTTTATGTTTTGTCTTGTTTGTTCTGCTTGAGAAATAAACGGTCTTACTGATGAACAAGCCTGCTATAAACTTCAGAAAATGCTTACCTCAAACATTAACACAGACAGAATGGCCATGCTACCATAATGGAAAGAGTGTGCTATTTTGTGAAGGAGTTCGTGACCTTCCTCGTTGTCGCCGAATTCTCCACTGAAGAACACAACGTCACGCTTCTCTCTATGGATTTGAAGTGGTGCACCTGAAGCCGTGAATGTTCGCTGCTGGAATTCACGCAACAGATCGTCTTTAATGTCTTTCAAGATTGTGAACGCTTTCTGAAAAGTTATTTCGCCATGTTCGGTAGAGTTGAAAACGTTCGGTATTAATTCTGAGAGCAGCTCGGCCGTGTCTTTTGTGTGGATTTCCATCTCGTGTAATTCAACTGAAATAAGAGAAATGACAAATACGATATTGAACTTCCTTTGTGGTACACAAATAGTTGCGGTCAATAAGGATGCGGGTGAGGGGGCTACGCACCTATCGGCATCTCGTAATAATAAAGCCATGCAATGCAGATTTCTATATGAAATCAGCCACCAAAAAATATTTAACGCTGCATAGGCCCCATGGATAAGGTGGCACATAAGGGTGGGCCCGGTGACAAGCCATGCTTCTCTGCCATTGGTTACAATCTGTTTTCGATACTGCGCACATGAATGGGGTTCATCGTATAAAACACAGTCATTGGCAAACAGACGAATTTATCTTGCATTTGTTAGGGGTGTCTCTCGGTAATAATTTAATCACACAGTCCTATAGGGCGATGGGAGCAAATTATCACTAATCTCCCCTGCTGATTTATTGTTCATTTTATCTTCTATCTTCCCTCTATCATTTTTTTATTTACGCAATTTTTTATTAATGCCGCAATGGATAGAGGGATGAATGTTAGCTGCCACGATTGCCAGTGAGCGAGTTTCATTTCTTTTATAATCATACTTTTGTTGGAGGTGGAGAATTGTTTTCAACAATCATATTCTGTAAAACAGACTTTGCTTTCGGCGTTGTATTTGCAATGAATGGCCCTAACTGTCGAAAATATCATTTTGTCCGACTAATTGGAAAGTGTATTTTTGTATATTCGATACTGCAAGTACTGATTCGGTCGTTCGGTGGGCTGAAACGCCATTGGACCGACGGCTTAGGGGATACTGACGATATGCCCCAAGCAACAAAAATTGCTATTCTACAAATATTGTTTGCATGTCCGTCTGTTCGTGACCAAATGTCTGTTCGTAAACAAACGTTAAAAATAGAGTTTTCTCCCCTGGGCTAGAAAAAGAAAATCGGGGGACTATTAGTTACCCCGTGTCTGATCACGTGGTACGGGTTTTTACCTACCCGAAGCCAGCCGTATCCCATGAAGCCGATCACGTGGTACGGGTTTTTACCTACGCGAAGCCAGCCGTATCCCATGAGGCCTTCGGACGCATGGGATACGGCTGGCTTCGGGTAGGTAAAAACCCGTACCACGTGATCAGCATGAGATCTTTTATCTTCCATTGTTGAGCCATACAGGTTTCTGTGGAATTTTTGTGCAAAAGAGTTTTTGTGAAAATATGCCGATATGACTAGTATAAAAAAATTATACGGGGTATGGACAATTTGTAGATTTCGGAACGAGGCTTCCACTGGGTATGGGAAATTTGTCAGTGGCTGGGCGGACGTATCGTGGGTTTCAATGAATATGGTCTCATACCATGTATCTATCAACCAATCAAATCAAAAAATTCACTTTAGTCAATAGATAAATACAACCACCCCGACACTCGCCTTATCTTTCATTTAAAAGAAGTGTTTTCCCCCTTTCAGTCGCATATTTCATAATTTTATTCGCCCTACGCACACTATCTAGGGACTGATTTAACGCTTCGCATAATGTAACCGTTGCCTCCGAATATGACTTATGACCCACATTGGAACGTGCTCAACGAGCTCGTTCCAATAAGGATCATAAGCTCTGAATCTGAGGCAAACAAGATGAAAAAAATCAAATTCGAGTCGTTATTTTTTAGAATAGCGCTTACTTTTTTTTTTTTTTGGTTTTTGTTTTTGTCGTCGTCGTCGCGTTAGGTAAAGTGTCAAGCATTATGAAGTACAGACAGTGTTGGGATGTTAATTCTTAAAACAGAACTGAGGCTCTAAATAACCTTTATGAAGATGAAGTCAGTTATTTTCACTCAGCGACGATAAAAATAATTTCACACTGGAGGGACGAAACTATTTTTATATCAAAGAAAACCGTAAGTGTGTGTAATATACCTTTCACTATTAAGATGTCACCAATAACTTGTCCTATGACACATCCTGCATCAAGCACAGCCAGCACGCATATTATTATGAGAACAACGTGGGAATGGAGGAAGTTTGCTAACTTTTTCCTGTATCTGGAATAAAAAAATATTCAAATTAAACCATAAATTCGGGACGTATAAACTTTTCCCCGATGATGGAAGAGATCCAAACTTCATGACAGACCAATAAAATTTTTCGGCAGACTTTTTTAGTTATTGGAAATTCAATCTACAAAATGGTCATTCACACTAAAAACTAAAGTGTTAACCCTTTACCTAACATGAAAAGCAGACGACACTTTGAAACAAAATTCTTGAATAACTAATTTTTTCATTTTTTGTCTCAAAAACATACGTTATGACCCCTCGTTGGAACGAGCTCGACGAGCTCGTTCCAACGAGGTGTCATAACCTATGTTTTTGAGACAAACAATGAAAAAATAATGAAAATTAATTGGCGATTTTTGAGAATAGCTCTGGCCGGTTTTGGTCGTTACGTTGGGTAAAGGGTTAAAACTGACACTTTCAAGGTGTTAAACGCATTCTAACTCTTAGGGTTTGATTTTAACACTCAAAGTGCAATGCTTTAAACACTTAGACATTACAATCGTCAGACATCTGAAACCTGAATGGATGGCACTTCCCATGTGTCCAGCATTGGTGGTTCTTCCAGAATCGTCCATAATTTGATTTGCGCTTGGTGGGCACATAATTAAAAGGACAGAACGCAGATGACGCGGGAGAGTTCGAGCCTGATCTGCGTTGTTTCCTTTTTTAAGTGTCGCGACATTACACTTGTCAAGTGGTATTATTGTAACAACTGTCAAGTTCTGGGATATCTACACTTGAACAAAGTGCTAGTTCAGCACTTAGTAAGTGTTAAATACAGCACTTCAAGTGTAGTTTTTAACACTTTAGTTTTTAGCGTGTTGAGTCTGAAATCGACAAAAACGGATGCGTCGTCGCCTCGCAAAAAAAGGTTCTTTCTCTAAATTAAATGATCGCACGTGAGGTTGCTACCCTCGATACTATATTTATTTATTTATTTATTTATTTATTTATTTATTTATTTATTTATTTATTGGAGTTTAAGGTCACATAATTATGTACAATGGCTAATCGTGACCATGACAGTTTTACGGGTGGAGGAAGCCAGAGTACCCGGAGAGAACCACCGAGCATCGACGAGCAACTGTCAGCTCCTCAACATTCTAACTCTGTTCAAGCTCCGCTCAAGCAGGGTTATAACGGTTGAATACATGTGCACCATCGACGTGTAGTACGCCCTCGTGTAGGCAACCGGGATAAAGTGCCTTGCCCAAGGACCCAACGCGGGTCGTCCGGACGGGGATCGAACTCGGACCTCTAGCATAGAAGTCACCGAGCCACCACGCTCCCACCCTCAATGCAGATTTGTATCTTGTCTTGACGTTTTCCTCATATTGGGAGAAAAACATTCTTGTTGTGAGATAAAAATAAGTTACATAAGGGCGCACTTAAGTTAACCGCAGCTTGCAGTTAACTCAACGTTAGTTTCGTAACGTAACGTCCGTAGCTGGCCAGCGCTACTCACAAGAAACAGATATTCAAATGGCGTTTTCCGAATTATGCATAGAAAAACACAACTCATGGCTCCTCATTGAACCGATTGCGGCGAGGTCATTCGAATGAGAGGTCATAATTAAAATTTTGAGGTACAAAAATGGAAAAAAAAATTGTATGGTGAAGGATCATACATAAATTATTTATTTATTTATTTATTTATTTATTTATTTATTTATTTATTTATTTATTTATTTATTGGTCTGTAAGGTCACATATTTCTGCACAATGGCTAATCATGACCATGCCAGATTTACGGGTGGAGGAGTCGGAGTACCCGGAGAGAACCACCGAACGGCGAGAAACTGTCAGCTCCCCAACATACTAACTCCACAAAAGCAGGGTTAGCATTGGTTGAAGACAGGTGCACCATCGACGAGCAGTACGTCGTAGTACACAGCGCCACCGTGCCCCAACGTGGGCAATGAGGGTGAAGTGTCTTACCCAAGGACACAACGCGGTTGCCGCAGGTGTGATTCGAACTGAGGACCTCTCGGCTTGCAGTCTCTACACCTCCGCCTAGTAAGCCACGGCACCCACACTATAATAAAACATTATAATGATCGACATCTGAACCCCATCATTGGACATTTTTATTGCCTTTCATCTGTCTTCCAACATTAGTACAAAATCAGGGAGACCCGAAACTTTTTACATTTTTTGACTGGTGAATATTCATTTAGTTGCGTCTCCAAAATGTTTGCCTTGTTACAATTTATGGGGAAGTGCCCACGGGCACTCACCCATAAATTGTAACGAAGCAAAGCCCCATAGACTAAATACTTTTACTTCACAGAGATAATATGAAGAGCATCGAAAGAATATGAAGCCTTTGAATTGCTGTACTTACAGTTTGTTTTTTGGAGGAATATTTTATTTTTCAAACTGAAAATGAATTTTTCGGTATAAATATGGACTTTCCATATTTCTGTGTTTAAATAGACAGCGAAATCCTCTCCATGTTTGCTCACTTTTTGCAAAAGAAAAATCACTGATTTGAAAAAAAATGCCTGAGAATCAATTAATTTATTTTGTGTGGCCTAAAAATGAAAATTTTTTAGTTGCACAAGAAATTTGTTTTGCAAGTGTCTGTTAAAGAGTTAACTAATTGAATGTTGCTGCTGGATATTCCTGGCCGGGATTCAATATCTCTTGCCACAGAAATAAGTAAACTTTCAGCGCGTTTAACTTTTAAAAAGAAATGATCCTCTGCCCACTGAATGAGCTTTACGACCAATGATTTGTTTAGATGAATTCAAATGAATTTTCATCAAATCTATCCATGGCTGCTTCGTAGCAGCCATGACTAGATTTAATGAAAAATATTTGGAAAACACTCAGTGGGTTTAGAGTTAATTTGAGAATGTTATCAATTGACTTTTACCTAGTCTGCTTGTTATAAAACAGACATTTAGTGAGTTGGTGCGTGAAGAAAACAGACACATTTGGTGAGTTGGCACATAAAGGGTCAAATGATATACCAAACAGACGGTAGGCCTAAATTCTTCATCTATCTTAAACAAGCAGCAGATCCTGGCAATCATTCATTAGCATGAACATACACCTTGCTGTAACGAAGTGACCTGTCTCTTAAACAAAAACGATGCATTGTAGAAGATACAAGGCTGCGTATGATCTGTCTTGTCACCAATCCAGAGAGCGTTGACGTGGAGTTGACATGGAGCCATATGTCAACCCATACATCACAGGAGAGTAATGTCTCTGACGGATTGATGTTCTACATTTGTTTCTTTCTGTTAGTGACTATTACAGATGGCAAAACATTTCGTAGAATTATTTACCCTAACGTAGCGGCCGCATCCGCCCCTGCAGTGTACAAATTAAGCAGTTGAAAAGAATTAAAGTTTCGATAAATTTCAACAAAACCATATCATGTGCCCCCCCCCCCCCCCCCTCCCCATTGCAACGAGTATGTTGAGCTCGTTCCAGTGACGGGAAATGATAGGGCAGAGATGATATTTGAAAGGTCGTTATAATGTGGAGTTTCCGGGGACTCCTCTAGTCCTAATTTGGACCTTTCGGTCGTTGGTCCCCTCAGCCCACTTTCCTGAAGGGAAGTGAGAGAAGAGGGCAATGACTAAAGAGTCTAAGTTAGAGTTAGCGTTCCCCACTCCCGAGAAAATTTTACAAAAATAAGTGCTCTAAGAGCGAATCTGAGACATTTTTAGCATGGAAAGCTCCTATATTGGAGATCGTTGTTATGTGAAAGTTGCATTGGGTAAAAGTTTTTGAGTTTTTTGTTTTGTTTTTTTTTTGGGGGGGGGGGGGGGGTAGCGGGTCAGGGGCTCCAGCCCCTTAGCTACGCCACTTGTTTTGTTGATCTTGTCTTTTAAATTTATAAAACCAAATATTTAGCAGAAAAATGTTCTATGGTCGCAACCATACCTCCTTGTTTTATGCAACTTTTGTTCCATCTGTGGAAATGGCGTTATTGTTAATGAGGAATACTGTCTGAAGGTGACTTGGATGAAATGTCTGCGGTTACCTCCAAGTATGTGATACGTAGTGTTTGATCTGCTTTGAATGTGTATATTGAGTTTGATACATACACAGGCCTGTTGTAAAACTGGAAGTCTATTGGGTTAATTTAAAAAGTTCAATCGTAAATGTATCGTAGGAGAAATAATAAGACAATGTAATTAAAAACGTCTTGATTTCAATTTACAGGATACAGTATTGCGCCGTCCCAAAGATATTTTTATTTATGGTAGCATTGTAGTAGGCCCAACTCAGAACCACACAACAGAACGTGACAGTCAACAGAAAAAGGCAGATCATCACGGCTTTCTTTCCTTTAGCTACTGTAGTTTGCAGTAAGAAATTGTCTGTTATCTCAAGTTCGCCTAAAATGGTTTGCTGTCTCACGTTTACTTGGAATGGTCTGTTGTCTCACGTTCATCAAAATTAGGTCTGTTGTTTCACGTTCGATCATTATTTCGCAGTATTTCATTCAAGATATTTCGACCCACTGGTGAAAGTACGTCGCAACCAGGTCGCGATCTGATCGAAGAAGAGATACAATGAGGTTGCAGTCCGTTGGGAATTCTGGAATATTTCCTAGGCCCTTAAGGGTTAACAAAACTGAAAAGAAACTCAGTTACCTCTTTCAGGAAAATGAACACTTCAACGGCAATAAAGCCCCAACAAGGCGAATGAAGAAAAATTTAAAATACAGAGGGTTTCGGTCTTCAATGATTTGTTGAATTTGGTTCGGTTCGTCGGTTTGTCGGTATCCTCGTGATATCGATATCGGTTCGGTCTTTCGGTATATTGCCCGTTTCTAGATTGGGTTGAGCTGGTGCATAATTCTTTGCACAAGACGTGCGTTAACATAAAAAAATGTTTCTAAACTTAGCACTACCTGTCCATTGTTCAAGTGACAAATCATCTGTCAAAGGGCGGGTAAAATTAACAGAAACTACAATTGAAATCGAGTAAATAAACATGCTAGGACATTTTGTTGGATGTCATTTATTGCTGTAAAAACATGAAATCTCATCAAAACAGTCATGTAACGTGTGGAAAGATTATATAGAAGCTGTAAAATGGATTACTACGATTACACCCTAGCGGTGTTGTCTTCTCGGAGTATGCAACAACATTGAAATACCTGACAGAACAATAGACTAGTTGTCCAAGTGACGTCACTTGAATACCTCTAACCATTAACCATTAACCCTTTACCCAACGAATCACCCGCATCCGCCCGCGTAATATGCAAATTCAGCAGTTGAAAATATATTATTTTTCAAAAAATTTCAACAAAACCATATCACGTGACCCCTACGGTTGGAACGAGCTCGTCGAGCTCGTTCCAACGAGGGGTCACATGATATGGTTTTGTTGAAATTTTTTGAAAAAATTATATTTTAAATAATAAATTTTGATATCGTCTGCGTTAGGTAAAGGGTTAAATATTCCCGAGTCCGTGCGTTTTTTTACCAACCAAAGGCTGCCAGTAAGTTACCAATCTCTCTGTCGATATTTCATGAATTTGAACAACCTTTCCCGTGCACTGAGTGACGCCGAGCCGCAACGTGCTCAAATGACGTCAATTAAATGATCAATTCAGAGTACCCGTTCGTTTTGTTGATTGAACAAAGGACAGGGTGTAAGGAAGTTAGCAACCACGCTGTCGGTATTTCACGAATTTGAACAGCGTTTTCCGTGCGTTTAGTAACCGACAGCGAGGTTGGTAACTGTTACAACAAACACCCACAGAGTAAGAGAAAGGGGCCACCTTGGACAACAAGCTTCGATCTCTGTGAAAAAGCGTGTCACATTGTGGCATCGGAAGCAGTCCGGAAAACTCGGAAGATGCCGGGCCAACATTCTTGAAGTGTGTTTTGTTGCTGTTGACCATTACTCGTTATTCTTGATCTGCCGGTGACAAGCCAGGAACAATATACCGACAGTGGAGGAGTGTGATTCATATTTTCCCAACCATGACATTTCGTTTCGATGAGCTCATACAAAGGATCTACAGCCACCGTATAATTATCCGAGGTAAACGCCGCGGCAGAATGCCATTGCTTTTACTAGGTCATTGCCAGTGGCCGTGGCGAATATTTCTAAGTCTGGTCCGACCCGCATATCGCCAAACTAGCTAACAGCTGTGACATCCTTATGTCTATGCGCAGGTATTTGAGAATTCTGTTTATCGGACAATAGTACTCTGTCCCACTACCGTGACGAGACAAACGATTTTTTTTTTTTTGGGGGGGGGGGGGTTGGGCGATGGTTAGGTCGGTTGGGAAGGGCACCCTCAGCAGGATTTACGCCTCTCTTTGCCGAGTGGATGTCGAGCTAATGGAATAGAATAATAATTTATCAAAATAAATCGAAATCTAAGAAAAAGGAACAAAAAGCAAAAGAAAAAAAGCTTTCGGCGTTTATGTCCTTGGGTCTTTGTGAGTGCTTTGTCTTTGAATCTCATTTTTCGACGCATTGAGACCACCGCGAAACGCACAAGGTGCCTGAACATTACTTGACTTTTGTCATATCATCATTGAAACGTATTTCATTCCTTTGCAGAATTCAGCACTTGAAAAAATAGTATTTTTCGAAAAAGTTCAACAAAACTATATCATGTGACCCCCTCTTTGGAACGAGCTCGTCGAGCTCGTTCCAAAGAGGGGTCACATGCTATGGTTTTGTTGAAATTTTTTTTTAAATTTAAAAAATGGTATTTAAAATAATAAATTTTTATATCGTCTGCGTTGGGTAAAGGGTTAAAAAATAATCTACAGATTTATATTATACGCGAATTATGCTTCAAGTACCATGAACAATTTATCTCTTGCTCTGTCCCACTTCCGACCATTAACCTCAAACTTTGAATGCGGCAAAGTACGACAAATCAATAACATTCCGGAAGTATCACCAGGTGTGCGCAGCTGCATTTTTGCGGAAGTCTTCTGTTGCACTCTTGACTTGGAACACGAGGAATGAATTGAAAACACTTCCACAGACATTATTAAATAAGATTGGAACCGTCATTTAAGTAAAACTCTGGGTTTGATTGGTTCAAAACATCTGAATCATTGGGTATACTGTTATTTGGAACGGATGCTATGCAAAACAACACATTGTTTTAATAACATAATTTAAGGCCTCATTCGAAGCATTGATTGTTTCCCGGCCAGTTTATTGGGTTTTGGAATAACTGGTAAATGGAATCTTCAACCTGCCCACTATTTAGAGTGAAATTCACGAAACTGATAAACTTTTCTCATATTTCAACTGAGAATTTAAACAATTTATTCATGCTTGAAGGAGCTCAAAAGCTCAAAAGCTCTGTCAAACAAGATTGACTTGGTTAAATTCCTAGTGACATTATGGTAAAATGTGCTGCTTGAAATTGTATAAACACTTTTTTTGCTGATCACTCCTAATTTGTAAACTTAAAATACATCTAAATTAAGGCGAAGTCAGATAAATCAGTCGGACACTGGAAGCTCCATGTGCGGGTGCCTCTCTACAGTTTCCCACAGACACGCTATACACGGGTTCATGTAAAAGAGTTAAAAACTCGAGAGGGTGCAAATAGGTCAATATACAGGCATTCATGTAATATGTTATCTGCAAACATACAACAAATTTTATTGCATTTAAACTATAATCCGCCTTTGGACGATCCGGTCTCTTTTTCCAAGTCAACCATCCATACGGGTTAGCCTCCCCAACTGGTATAGTCATGGAAATCGATTTTCCATAAAGTTACCCCCTTTGACATTAATAGACGAGTGAGTAAGATGCAATTGGGAGGTGATTTTTGCGAAAACAAATATGACACCAGTAGAAAATAAATTCAAGTTTTCTTTTGTTACTTTTATTAATCGAAAACAACAGACAGCTCTCAGAGCAGAGCAGAGGATGTTATCGCCAGCAATTTTGGATAATTTATCGACATATTTATAGAGATGTAAGATGGCATCGTTTACAATAGGATATCAACCCAACTCGTCCCGTGCTGCGTGATTGGATGCTTTTCTATTAACATTAATTTTTGTTTAAAAAATTTCAAGTGGACTTGTTCACAGGCTGTTGTGTCCGCAAAAGGAATATTAAGGTCGGGAACCCTATCTCGCAACCATATAATAGAATAGGTTTAATCAGTTTATCAAAAAGTTTACATTTCACATCAAGAGTTAAGTCAAGTGACTTGATGAGAGAATTTGTAAGGAAAAACATATGTGAAGGTCCAGAGAATTTTCACCGGGGAAAATAACTTATCATGTCAGTTGGAAAATGTCGAGTACTTTTTCAAGATTTGAGTACCCAGAAAGTGAAGTAATAACTATAGCAAAATGACCCAAGTAATATCAGGGCGAGAGTACGTGAACCAGTTTGGGGATTTCGGGAATGAATGCATATAATGTTGAAATTGTTCCAAGTAAAGTTGGGGGATGATTACCCCCCCCCCCCCCCCCCCACCCCCACGTAGATACGCCACTGAGCAAAAAGACAGCGAAAGTAAAACGGGTATACTTAACAGTGTTAAAACAAGACTTGAATTACAGTCTACAATATTGCAGCTTATTTTCCGAGTTTCTACCATAAGGTTGAAAATGGCGCAGAAGGCCCATTTCAGCAGTGTGTAATATCACTTTATCACATCTTCTAACCCCTTAATCCACAATTAAAATAACCCTTCATATAAGATAGTGCACGATGATTCAATGAAATCTCGGAAGTAGCGCCAAGTACAAGCAGTTATAACCTTACGTGCTGGGTAATTGCTGAATGTGACTCGCATGATAAGGAATGAAATAAAAAACACTCCCAGTGAAAAATTTTCTTGATA
This sequence comes from Pictodentalium vernedei, assembly GCA_031216915.1. Taxonomy (NCBI): domain Eukaryota; kingdom Metazoa; phylum Mollusca; class Scaphopoda; order Dentaliida; family Dentaliidae; genus Pictodentalium; species Pictodentalium vernedei. The sequence continues at coordinate 191,797,274 of CM062289.1, forward strand.
TTCCAACAGTTGTGTCAAGGAAATTACATTACTGAATGCTTCAAAATTACTGCATCATTGTGAACTATTTTGTGTAGCGGAGGTATTGCTTTGTTTTTTTTTTTAAAGTAATGGGATGACCTGCAGGAAGCGCTTTCGTTTCCTGGTCCATTTTGGTATCTTGATTATAGTTTGAATTCAGTGATCAATAGAATCTTCAACACCCAGTTTATAGTAGTATTTAAGAAAATCGTCCAGTAAATTAGGTCTCGACCTCGCCCTAGCGAGGTCCAGATCTAATTCACTGGACGAATTTCGTAAATTTCATAAAAAACTTAGAACGAGTTGTTGTATTTCATCGTCAAAGAACTTTGGATATCTTTACACAGAAGATTATTTATCTAAGGTCTATAGGGAGCACGGTGGCTCAGTAGTAGACCGCTGTACTTCTATACTAGAGGTCCCGAGTTCGATCCCCGTCCGGGACGACCCGCGTTGTGTCCTTGAGCAAGGCATTTTATCCCGGTTGCCTACATGGGGGCACGATGACGCCGTGTACTAAGGCGTACTGCACGTCGGTGGTGGAGTTGTCTTCAACCACTGTAACCACGCAACAGAGCTTGAACAGAGTTAGAATGTTGAGGAGCTGACAGTTGCGCGTCAATGCTCGGTGGTTCTCTCCGTGTACTCCGGCTTCCTCCTCCCGTAAAACTGTCACGCTCACGATTAGCAATTGTGCATAAGTATGTGACCTTCAACAGCAATAAATAAATCTGGGGTCTATAATATATTATTATAAAGTGGAGAATCAAGCATGGTCGCCGTATATCTTCTGAGGTGAACAACAGAGGAAGGAAACGCTGCTGTGAAGAGGTCTTAGTAATCCCTGTCCACTAATGCACCAAACAACCAGTTGACGTGAACACTCCTTCATATCAAAAGGCGACAATAGGCCCAGTTCCAATTATTTTCTTATCATTGCAAATGATATCGTGGCATTGAAACAGATAATTTTATCGATTGAGCAGCTAATTTATTTATTTCATTCTGGGAACTAATCTCTCTGTCCCCTAACGTATAAACAAATAACATGTATGGCGTCGTGTGTGCTTATTCAGTTTAACCCATTACCTCATATCTAACAAATCCGGCCAATTTTATTATTTTTTAACAATTTTTTCTTGAAAAATATAGATTTTGACCTCTCAGCCCTTTTCAATGAGAGGTAAGAAGCTACGATGTTCCAATAAGAGTAAAATCCTCGCCTTCTGATTGGATAAGAGCTGGCGTAGTTTTTTTACGTTTACGGCTCCAGTAGCAAATGTTACCGCCTGATGTCACCACGCGAAATATCTGAAATGACATCGCCCGATTCGTAATTGCTTCATCAACGGAGTGACTAGCTATCCACTTCATTTTTCTGGATTTTTCGCATGTGCAACAGAGGGTGTTCCGGATCAATTGTTGTTTAAATTGCAAATCGATTTACGATCTGAACTGAGATGGAAAGAGTTTTTCTGGTTTATTGATAACTTATCCAGTGCCGTCGTGGGGTACACGGATGGTTTATTTACTGAACCTGTGATCGTTAAAAGTTGCCTTGACAAGGCAGCTTTTTAACGATCACAAGTTTAGTAAATAAGCCTCTCGTGTTTCACGATGTAGGTTTTGGGCAATGGGTAGTGTCTTATTGGAACATATACATTATTGTGATGAGTTGACGGTAACATGACCTGAGTTTGCGGTTCGGAGCGTTTGTTCCACCGAGACGCGAAGCGTCTCGGTTGAACATAAACACCGACCTGCAAACTACAGACCATGTTACCATCAATTCATCACAACAATTTATAAGGTTTAAGGCAAAAAATGAAAATTTGTAATTATTCCATAACTTTTTTTTGAAATTGTCTTCTGTTTGGCAAGAGTTAGCAGGCCAGGCATACGCGCTTTAGACAACGATAACGTTCAGGACCCAAAGACTTTCATTTACAGACCCTGGTTGCGCACATCGTCGAATGTAAACTTGTCCACTAGAACCCTACCTTGCACATCCTGTAAGCAAGTCGTCATCGTTCCATTCAATGGATTCACAAGACTGCGTTTTATCAAGATTATCATGACCGCGTATCGCAAAACTGACATTGCTGTTGGGTAAGCTGCATGTGGATGATAGGCTTCCACGAGATTTGTCCATGCTGGTGTCTCGAGTAGTGCGCATTCAAACTGGGTCTTTGATGGACAGAACCCATATATATACACGCTGACCGGAGTGTCAGAATACATGTATCACCCTTATTGATGGATGACATAGGTGGTCCACCATAAACAAACTTTTGTTCAGCTGTTCGGGACTTCCCCATTCTGACGTCACTCGCGTACACACTTGTGGAACCCGGCTCATTAGACCTTTGTTTGACAACACAATCAATCTGCTTCCCCTGTCAAATGTTGATGTAGTTTATGGGGGCGGCTCTAGAGTGATGTTTATAGTAGTTTCTAATTATGGCATCCAGTAAATAGTTGTTAACCCTTTACCCAACATAACGAGCAAAGCCGACCAGCGCTATTGACAAAATTCACCATTAAGTTTTTATTACTTTTTCATTTTTTGTCACAAGAATGAAAAAGTAAGCTATGTTATTGACGCAAAAAAATCAAAATAATTAGTGCTTCAAGAATTTATTTGTAAATGTCGTCTTCTTTTCGTGTTAGGTAAAGGGGCAATCCTTTTTTTTATTTCCATTCAAATATGTGATAATCAAGGCGGGTTACTGACAGGGAGGTGGATACACCCTAAAATCGGTTGGTTTGAAAATCAACCCAACTGATTTGGGTTGTTTTTAACCTCACTCATTTTAGAGTGTAGATGGTCTTGAGCTGGGGCGAATTCCAACTGCAGTCTCACCCCCATTGGGTATCCAACTTTAGGGAAGTGCGTTTTCACCCTGTCTGGAAAGTTTCCAACTTGTGCTCTAGACATTTAACCTGTTTTGCGATTGGAAGCTGAAAATGTCCAACTATTGAAGTTTTGGATCGGAATAGGGAAGGGGTGGATGAGAAACCTCTAACGCCTACAACACACACCTGTCGCTTTCGTCCCGGATAAGAGGTGAGTGTAGAAGCTTGTGGTAACTAAATTGTTCCTTAAACCTCCGTTTAAGATGGTGAAAATGTGGTATTCGTTCCTGCGGGATAACGTTTTGCAGTCTCGAAAGAAATCCAGAAAAACAAAACAAACAAATAAACACACAAAAAATAAAGCTGAATATTGGTACACTACTGTGATTACAAAAGCGGTTTCAGTCAGATCGCGATCAGGTTGCAACACACCTATACCAGTGGTTCAGGATTTCTGAAATGAAACTGAAAAATATCCTGAGGCCAACCACAGCACCTTCGTCATACGTAGCCAGCGCGTTTTAGACTTTCATGTATATACTTGGAACTAAATTAAACATTTACCTAACATGACAAACTGACGATACTTGCAAAAAAGTTTTGAATAACTAATTTTTTCAGTTTTTGTCTAAAAAACATAGTCTATGACCCCTCGTTGTCGAGCTCATTCCAACTATGGGTCATAACCTATGTTTTTGAGATAAATGAAAGTGTCAATGGCACTGTAGCTCAACTTGTCAAGACATGTACATGTATAGTATGTGACATAGCAATGACAAACATCTAGGTAATGACCTGATAACAAAGGTACATATAAAGTATTGTAACGGTCTGTACATAAGTACTGACCGTAGCCTGTGACAAATGTATAGGTAAAGTATTGTAAAGGTGGGTGACAGTCAGATGCTAAACTAGAAAAGAAATCTTTGAGTCCCAGAGTGGGTCTGACTGAACCCCAAAATATTTGTTCTCATAGCACAGTGATAACAAAGGCACCCCAAAACACACTCATTCCTGTCCCAAGGTGAAAACAAAGGTACCCAAGAAGTTTCGTGAAGAACAGTTCATAAATACGAGCTGTATAGAAGTTGTGACAAAAAACTGATTGGACCTAATTTCGGTACAAAATGGCCACTGGCAGCCATCTTGAATTTTGGACCGCACTCAGAAACACTCGTTCTCGTCCCAAGGTGATAACAAAAGGTACCCAAGAAGTTTCGTGAAGATCTGTTGATAAATACAGCCTCTCGCCGCTAGCCCGAGCCGTATTGACATGTGCACTTACAGTGTATAAGTAGCACTAAATAAATCAAAATTCATCTAATTTGCATAATTTCTGCACGAGAAAAAAACCTGTACTGTATGTGATGTATTCCATCTTACTAAACATTCATACAAAAATTTATTCAAATCAGAACTTTCATACAGAAGTTCTGTACAAAAGACTGATTGCACTAATTTTGGTACAAAATGGCTGCAGGTGGCCATCTTGAATTTCGGACCACACCCCAAAACACTCGTTCTCATCCCACGGTGATAACAAAGGTACCCATGAAGTTTCGTAAAGATCGTTTCATAAATACGGCCTCTAGCCCGAGCCGTATTGGCATTTGCACTTACAGTGCTGAAAGTAACACTAAATACATCAAAGTTAGTCTAATTTGCAGAATTTACGTACGAGAAAAAAACCCGTATTATATGTGATGTACCCCATGGTACTAAACATTCATACAAAAAATTATTCAAATCAGCGCTTTCATATGGAAGTTCTGCGCAAAAATCTGATTGCACCTAAGTCTGTACAAAATGGCCGCCAGCGGCCAACTTGAATTTCGGATCGGACCCCAAAACACTCGTTCTCGTCCCACGGTCATATCAAAGGTACCCAAGAAGTTTCGTAAACATCGGTTCATAAATACGGCCTCTAGCCCGAGCAGTATTGAATTGTTGACGGACAGACGGACAGACGGACGCTCCAACATTTCGGGTTTATGGGCTACCAAAAAAACATTTTGTATGTCCAAAACCTTATTTTACCCAGAACCCCACCCCCTCCACTCTAGAACTTATATTTAACCCTAACCCCCACCCCTCCACCCAAAAACCACACCCTAACCCTAACCCTACCCCACCCTGACCCTAAAAGCCCACCAGACCCTAACCTCCACCCACCCCCGGGAAATAACCCCCAACCTTAAGCCCTACTCTGGGGCTACCCCTAACCCTAACCCCCACCCTGACCCAACCCCATCCTAGCCAAACCAATAGGATTAGGAGCTATTTTTCGGTTTAGGGGCTACTAAAACTAAAACCCCACCCCTGACCCCAACCCTAACCCCCCGGGACCTAACCCTCCCCAACCTTAAGCCCTACTGTGGGGCTACCCCTAACCCCACTCCACTCCTAACCCTAACACTACCTTAATTTGGAGGTAGCCCCTAATAATAATATCCCCTAAACCCCCAATGTTGGCCCGGCCAGACGGACAGACGGCCAGACGGACAGACGGACGACGGGCAATGGCATAAGCTCAAATTTGGCTTCGCCAAAGTTGAGCTAAAAATGAAAAAAATAATGAAAATTAATTGGCGATTTTTGAGAATGGCGTTGACTGGTTTTGGTCGTAAGGTTGGGTAAAGGGTTAAGCACCTCCTGTTTTTTCGCAGTGGTGTTAATAGAAACTGTCATTACTTTCATGCTCTCTTTAAGATAGCCAAAAGTGATTGTTTGCGGAAAGAATGGTCCATTGACAAATGAAAGATAACACAATGATGAAAATATGCAGTAGTTTAATGGCGCTAATTACACATATCTGTCACTAATGTTTTTGATGTAAAATGTTCTCTCGACAAGTATGGTGTTCGAACGGTCCATGAAACAATGCCGGTAGTTACTGATAAAAAATATAACTTATGATATCCTGAACACAATAGTAGTGTCTGACGTCAGTAGCGAGTGTTTCCACCACATGCCCGGAGGACAGCCTGCACCCCCTCTTGATGCTGCCAGTGAGCCTTCTGTACTGTCCAGAGGCAAATGCTGCCACTCCTCATGCAATGCAGCTTCCAAATCAGCCAAAGTCTGTACATGTGGATCCCTTGCTAACACACGACGTCCAAGTAAATCCTAGATGTGTTCTAAGGGATTTAAACCGGGGCTCATGGCAGGCCGTGTAGTGTTGTAATAGAGTTCTGAAGAAATGTCCTCGGCATGGGAACGATGTGGTCCTGCAACGTTGTCTATGAATACAAGGTGAGTAGCCAACGGGTGGTTGTCAAAATGAGACACAACAAGCGGTGGCGTGAACTGGTACGTGATCACTGCCTAGACCATCATCCCCTACAAATATATCTTGCATTTGGCTGGTTAGTGATTTACTGGCGACAATAATGCCTAGGATATCTGATTGATGTAGTGGGTTGTTGCGTATGTATGTTACATCTTGATCGTTATTTACCATAAATAGATCGATTTCTTCAATGATGTTGAAAAGGACGACACCATTAGGCTCAGTCTTATGGCAACCGAATGCCTGGTGTCTGGATCTCTTCTAATAATATCAAATAGTGAGCATAATAAATTATGCTGCTTATTTATATACTGTGAATTCAGTGAGTACTAAAAAGAACTCACTTTAATATAAACTGTAAGTTCTGATAGGATTTTAAAATAGCCCCGTTTATTCGTAAAAGGAGTCAGTACGATGAGCGTAAATGAAAAATTAAAACAGACATGAACAACCATCACTACAGACAAACATATATGGAACAGACTATTGTGTGTTTACTCAGCTTATTAGTTATTAGTTACCTACGACCAACCGGGTAGGTGAAACCAACCCGCTGATACTACGATTATTACGGTGCTTGATGGGTCGTGCATTACCACTTTTAATGAATGGGCTTAATAACCAGAAGAAGGGTCAGATAATAATAATAATAATAATAATAATAATAATAATAATAATAATAATAATAATAATAAATGCTGATTACAAAACCTTCAGGTGTAATTTTTTGTTCATAAAGAGGGGAGACTGGAGGAAATTTTTATCTAAAGAGTTAGGGGGCCATGGAACTACCCCCATTTCTGCCGTCATTATAAAAAGTGCACACTAAAAAATCGGATGAGCTAAAGTGTAACCCAAATCAACTGGGTTGAGTGAATATGGACCCAACTGGGTTCATATTCACGCATCCCAGTTCATTCTGGGTTGATTTTTAACCCTACAGATTTCATAGTGTATTATGTTTTTTGTCAAAGATGTTGTTGCCAACTTTATATACGTTACAGGGAATTAGTGTAATCAGGGATTTCACGAAATTCCAAGGGAAAACACGAAATCCCTAAAGCAGTTCAGGGATTTCATGAAATCACTAAATTTGTTAGGGACTTCAAGTAATTCCTAAAATTGTCCAGGGATTTCAAGAAATCCCTGAAATTTTCATTTCAGTTTTACGCTTATTCCCTGAAATGGTTTTAGGGAACATGTGTAATACTTCATCTGAAGTCTAGTCTGCATAATTGTTAACATTTCCATTAAATTATCAGACAAGCGTATACTAATTACCTTTAAAAGCTATTAGTATGGCTTTATAACTACAACTTGTTTGTTTCGAGTATATTCTCAGACAGGTATGAATAAATAAGCCAGCTTTTAAACAGATTAACATGGCTTCATACTTCTGTGGTTAATTACAAAAACTAATGGCTGACTTCCTGAGTACAGCTGACTTGAGTATTGGTTCTCAGATACCATAAATACTGAATACCCAACTGGCCTGCTACACACATTCAGATGACCATTCACACTTCTGACTTCAGAGTGTGAGCACCTCAGCAACAACATCATGGGAGCACTGGAACTACCAGCAAGGCTGCAAAACACCATTTCAGCTCTAGGCGTCTCTCGTCCCATCACCTGGACTATCCAGGAGAAGGGCGAGAGCGTCTATCTGACACTGGAATTCTCCACAGAAGAAAAGATCGTACCATCCCCCAAGGGTAGAGGTAGTACATTTAGTGAGAGGATCCCCTCTCACACTGGTCCTCATCCAAGGGGGTCTGAAGGCCCTGAAAAGAGAAGGAAACCGAGAAGAAAGAGCCCGTCCACCAAGCGAAGGGATGCCCGACGCTTGGAGGCATTCTTGGAGATGAAGAAAGATAACGGCGAGGAAAAGAAAGAGCCAGAGGCGGCCACCATTTCCCCTCCCACTCCCGCAGACAGCCCCATCCAAATGCCGGCTCCCAGCCGGTGTTGTCGGATGTGGAAGAGTTTGTGGAGACTGAGGTGGAAATGGAAGCTGCCCTCTCGCCTCTTCCTGATCCCCACTCGCCTCTTCCTTCTAAACCAAAATGTCAGGACGCGGACGACAGGATGGAGAACATCTTACGGGAAAACAAGCTTCAAGAGGACCTTCACAAGCAAAAGATGGACAGGAATTACCAACTATTCCTCCAACAAGTCGAAGAAACCAAAAAACTAATAGACACCAGAAACCTACAACTACAACAACAAAAGCCTCAGAAATCACCCACAACCACTCCAGACTCGGCCAGGACCAGACCCTACAAAACTCACCAATCACCATTAGGCAACACACCAACAACATCAACTACCACTGTCTCTCCTTCCAAACCTCCACCTCTGAAAAAGAAGCAGAAAAGACACAAGCGCCGCTAACAACTCACAACTTCTCCTCCTTTACCATGGTCTGACACTTCAAAATTCTACAGCTAAAGAGGGTCGAAAGGGGCTTGCTTCCCAAACCGTCCTTGTGCGCCTTTGGCGCGCGGAACCATTTGATTCGTCGCCTGCAACACCATTATCATCACATCACATCACATTCGCACCTCTGAACTCAGAGTGCGAGCATCCTAATTATAACCTTAATTATGGAAACACTGGAACTACCAGCGCGATTGAAGAGAACGATAACAGCTCCTGGCGTCCCTTGCCCTATCACCTGGACTATCCTGCAGATAGGCAAGAGCGTTAATCTGAACCTTGAATTCAAGGTTGAAGAAGAGAAAGAATTACCACCCTCCTCGGGGAGAGGTAGTACCTTTGTTGAGAGGACCTCCTCTCGCACTGGTCCTCACCCGAGAAGGCTTGGAGGCCCTGAGAAGAGGCAGAAGAGCCCATCCACCAGGCGCCGCGATGCCCGGCGGTTGGAAACATTCCTGAAAAGGAAGAAGGAAGAGAAGGCGGAAGAGAAGACAGAGGAGGCCACTACCATTCCCCACCCTCCAACTCCTGTGACTCCCATCCACTCACCAGCTGCCTCTCCTTTGAGGGACAACGTCATCAGCGAGGCGGAGACGGAAATGGAAACTGGCTCTCTGAAGTCTCCTACTCCAGTCTCTCCCCTCCATCCAGATCAGGAACGGAAAATGATACAAGATATACTTGACATGACGGCAGAAGTAAATAGCACGCGGGAAGAAGCCAGGAATACCCTAAAGGAATCAGCTGACAACAACAGCAGAACGATGGCACTCCTGGAACAGCGCACCAGCCACAACACGCCTGAAGCAGCCAGGACTCGACCATTCCATCCTAGTCAGTCCTCTAAAAACATCAACAGCCCAACTACACCAACAACACACAACGTCGAGCTCGTTCCAACGAGGGGTCATAACCTATGTTTTTGAGACAAAAAAATGAAAAAATTGGTTATTCAAGAATTCTTTTTGCAAGTGTCGTCTGCTTTTATGTTAGGTAAAGGGTTAAAAATCATTTTTATGCACAAAATGGGAAATGGGTGGGGTCAGGGAAGATACACATACCTGGTGATGGTGCGACATTAGCAGAATCTCTAACTTCTGATCCAAATGATGAATGGAATAAAATACTGGCTATTCCTATTTCATTGGGGCATAAATATTAGTAGGCCTACAGCATCTTTTGACAAGCTGAGGGGGAATATATCCAGTGAGATATCGTTGCACATCGGCTCATTGAGCCAGTTATGATGAGAATGTTTCAATATACTTCAGTATAGTTTTAAATATCCTTAAGTATAGGGATATCAGAACAAAACATCTATGGTAGTATGCTCAAAATTTGCTTTTCGTTTTTCAGGTATGAAGTTCTCCAGTGTGGTGACATCGAAAAACTCATCAAACGCCGTAGTAAGTCTGATGATCCAATCCTCTACTATGCTATGCTTGAAGATATATATGGCATCATTACCAGGGCCCACATGGCAACAGGCCATGGAGGTCGGGACAGAATGTGGAAGGAAGTTCAAATCAAGTATGTAAACATTTCATATAAAGCCCTGAAGTTGTACAAATCATTATGTATTGAATGGCAGAAGAAAAGAGTGAGGCCAATGACAAAAGGAGTTGTGGTGCGACCAATTCTAACGAAGGAGTTCACATCAAGAGGTCAAGTGGACTTGATGGATATGCAGTCGATGCCTGTTTCTAATTTTAAATGGATAATGGTGTACCAAGGTCATTTCACAAAGTTTTGTGTTTTAAGGCCTCTGACAAGCAAACGTGCATCAGAAGTTGCATTTCAACTTATGGACATATTCCTTTTGTTTGGAGCGCCAGTAATTCTGCAAAGTGACAATGGATCGGAGTTTACAGCATCTGTCATAAAGGAGCTGAAGGAATTCTGGCCAGAAATCTCAATTGTACATGGGAAACCTCGACACCCCCAGAGTCAGGGGTCCGTAGAGCAATGATATTAAGGACATGCTTGTTGTGTGGCTGACAGATAACAAAACAACAGACTGAGAGAGAGAGAGAGAGAGGGAGAGAGAGAGAGAGAGAGAGAGAGAGAGAGAGAGAGAGAGAGAGAGAGAGAGAGAGAGAGAGAGAGAGTGTGTGTGTGTGTTGTTTTGATTAATATGTAATGTTTCAATTTCTGTTTCTAATGTAAACGAGAGATAGAGAGGGATAGATAGGGGGGGGGGGGGGGGGGAGGGCAAAGAGTATTGAATGAGTAGTGAATGTATCAATGTTTTTTTTAATAAAAATGAAATATCACAAAATTACTTATTTTTGGTCAGTGATTTCATTAAATCCCTGAAGATGAAAATTAGTGATTTCAAGTGATCCCTAAAAATATCAGTGAATTCACGAATTCCCTAGATGAATTAGTCATTTCGTGAACTCCCTGCTTTGACTAGGAATTTCGTGAAATCCCTAATTACACTTATTCTCTGAAACATAGACAATGAATTTGGAAGGATATTTTCAGGAAAAGACAACCGTGATTGCTACCAAAGAACTGTACTTAAAAACGAAGAGAGGTGTATGCCCCAGTCACTGCAATACTTATTGGGATAGTCCAAACTGAACCAACATCTGAAGACTGGCCGCCAGACCTATGAAATCAAAGAAAAAAATCCGCCTATTAAATCCTGATCAGATCACAACGATTTGTCAGATCAAGAAGAATCTAAAGTCAGCAAAATTTACAAGTACACCTGGCATCAGTGGAATCGGTACCCACCGCAAAGTTAATAAAAAAGAACAAGATAGTTTCAGCTGCAGACTCATTGGAAATCTAGGCCTGGAAACAGAACGGATGGAAACCATCGTTAAGAGACAACTTCTATGTTATAACCCTCTGTACTCTGACTTCCAAGAACTTCTGAACAAGTTTACAGAATTCATATTCACCCAACCCAGTTGATTTGTAACCCAACTGATTTTAGAGCGTACTGACGTTGCATTTTACAGTACGGCCACCCTAGACTGGTCACTTTGCACGGGCGGGCAATATTAGCACGAACACAATAATATTCGATTTCAGACACTAATTACAGGAGTAATCATCAAAAAATTAATTAATGAAGCACCGGGTACAACCCGGTGCTTCATTGATTAACATTTTGCTGCTGGTGATTTTTACTGCCTGGTAAACGCATGCGTGGACATCACTGCCTAAGAGTGGATAACGACCAGTCCACGGCGGTTGTACTGTACATCACCAAGATTGAAAAATGATTCTTTCGGTGAGCACCAGAAGATCTCCCTGGATGTGGGATTACTGTAGTTTAATTGTTTGTTATGAGACCATCTGATTATCAACACATGGGGGTGGCAACGAGAGATTTATGGTAACTGACACAGAGTATTGTCCATTTACTCCTTGCAGGCATCCCGCGCGTAGCAGCTTCCCATTTTAACGCTAATTGTTTTCCTGTACATGTTGCATTAACTATCAGTCTCTGTCAACTCATCTTACTCACTTGACTTGTTTTAACAATATTAACCCTTTATCGACAGCTTATCCACTATCGGGAGCAGTTCGCAGTCTCGTTCCGATTAAACCACTCCGTTAGCCGTTAAAACATGCAATGTTCATGCATGAGTTTTGATGGTTTTCACTCAAGTCATCCCAGACTTGAGTCGAAGCCACGAGCTCTCGATAGCTCCCTCCAACAAACTTTACTTCAACGTCATACGGAGCCGTCAAACTGCATCTGTGGCTCTCAAAGCCCTCCCAGCTTTCTCTTCACTGAGACAAATAGCTTTGATTGCACTATAAAGTCTCCTGCCAAATAAACTACTCATGGGTTCACTTAGCTCAACAAATATTATTTAAATCGGAGAACGTTTGTTCAAATAATTGCACTAACGAGATCAAAATTCGTAAAAATTGACTAAATAAGGCCCATAACACTGTAACGAAAAATAAGGCCGGGCCAGGTTTCGAACTTGCTTGAGATATTATTGCAAAAGACCTGCATGACAAATATTAGTCAAATCGGAGAATGTTTGTTCAGGTTATTGCGCTAACAAGCTCAAAATTCGTAAAAATTGACTAAATAAGGCCCATAACTCTGTAAAGAAAACTCGGACAGGGCCAGGTTTCGAACTAACTCGAGATATTATTGCAAAAGAATCGGAAAACGTTTGTTCAAGTTACTGCGCTAACGAGATAAAAATTTGTAAAAACTGACTAATTAAAGCCCATACCTCTGTAACGAAAAAAAATCTAGTCGGGCCAATTTCGAACTTGCGTGAGATATTATTGCACAAGACCTGTATGAAAAATATTATTAAAATCGGAGAACGTTTGTTCAAGTTATTGCGCTAACGAGATCAAAATTCGTAAAGATTCACTACTTAAGGCCATATCTCTGTAACAAAAATTTTGCAGGGCCAGTTTTCGAACTTGCTTGAGATATTATTGCAAAAGACTTCTATAGCAAATATTAGTCAAATCGCGTGGGAGAACGTTTGTTCAAGTTATTGCGCCAACGAGCTCAAAATTCCTAAAAATTGACTAGTTAAGGCCCATAACTCTGTAACAAAAAATCAAGCCGGACTAGTTTTCGAACCCGCTTGAGATTTTATTGCAAAAGACCTGTATGGCAAATATTAATAAAATCGGAGAATGTTTGTTCAAGCTATTGCGCTAACAGTGCGAGGACGCCCGGACGCACACCGACCATCTCCAAACATAGGTCTCGGTTTTTAATACAGCTCGACCAAAAACGGATACCGTATATACCATATCAGGACACAAACAATATGTGTAACGAAGTTATCTTACCTATCTTACTTTAATGATAGAACTCTTAATGTGTAACGTGAAGCAGTGTCTTCTGCCGGCATTTTGAAAAATTAAAAAACAAAGGGAGTTCACTCTTGACCTTCGGCCACATGCAGATATTTACAGTAGGAAAACAAAACTGGCCAGCACTATTCTCAAAAATCGCCAGTTAATTTTCATTATTTTTTTCATTTTTTTGTCTCAGAAACATAGTTTACGACCCCTCGTTGGAACGAGCTCATCGAACTCGTTCCAAAGTGGGGTCATAACATATGTTTCTGAGACAAAAAATTAAAAAAAAATAGTTATTCAAGAATTTTTGGTTTTAAAATTAGATTAACCAAGGGGTACAGTTCTTATCCCCCTGACAGACATGAACCTTATTTTTGAATGCATCATGTGCGGACGTGATACCACACACGGAATTTGGAAATAAACATTTGAAAGTCTTGTTACCTGTACTTGGGAATTAGACCGGGAGTTTCAATCATCTGTGTCGATATTTGTAATTTTATTTTAAAGTGAGGAGCTGTGTTCTTTCGACATATCGCATCACGTTGTATACGAAGTCCCGTGTGTACACCGCCCGTGGGTGGGGTGGGACATACCCGGGGGCGGGGGGTCGAAAAGATAAAATCAGCTGTAACGTTTTAATTAATTGCGGTTCAGAGGTGTGGTTGGTGTCAAAATGACGGCTGTCCGGCGTAGTTTATGATACACTATGTAGGGATGCTACGCCAATCTCAGAAATAAACATCTGAGATAAAAAAATGAATACTCGGCGTGACTCTAGGACACTGAAACGCGTCGAATGCTGTTGTTTGGCGATGACATGCACTCATTTTTGTTCAAGTCGATCAGAAAATATCCCAGAAAACGATTTCGACAAAAATGGGCAAGATCTGGGCATTTTAACGTACACAATAGCACAATTTCTACTCCCTACCGAGAAACGCCTTTCTTCTGCTGCTCTATTTAAAATGGCTGAAGCTAATAGCTGACAACTAGGTGTATACCTAATTAGTCTGGCCGTCAGAGGGTTGAACCGGGAATAAATTTGTAGAGAAGCGATTTTGATGCCAAAAGACGCAGGAGAATCTCCCGAGTAGCATATCCAAAATCCGCAAAAATCCGTTTTGGGGAAAATTTTTCAGCGCACTTTGAAATGAGGACCCCTATACGATTTTTCGACTTGGATTTTCTAATACGTTACCAAAGGTCGGCTGTCTGTAGTACCCAAAATGCTAGTTAATAGTGTCATATATTGATCAGATTAGGTTGATTACAATCTCACAAAACACATCCTATCATAATTTGATGCCGATAGCCAAAATGTCGGTCAAAGTGTCTGAAACATTTTTTCAAAAATGTCTATTTTTCTAATCTTGAACATTATCTATTTTTCTGGAGAATATCTGGGATAGCACATTTTTGTTTAATGGCGATGACAATCAACTTCGCACATATAAGTCAAATACACACTAAAATTGTAGCCAAAAAAAATGGAGATATTTCCATGACGTTTTCATTTTTTTCCTACATGTACATAATTATCTGTTGTTGTTTTTTGGTGGATAGTAATTATACCAGAATGCTCTGGTGGGTAGTAATTATACTAAAACGGATACACCACCGCCCATTCGTGAAACGCTCTTTATTGATAGTTCCAGTTTGATCATCTTTCTCATTCGGTCGTTGGCTGTCTGTCAAGTTGCCCGCAATTTATTTTGCTCTTCCGCAAACTGTTCCATTTTGATATTCAATTGCGATTTTCAGTTAAATAGTTAAAATTGTATTCTGTTTAAACCTAATGTAAGTTGTTATTTTCTCGTTGATGAGGGTATCTCAATGAGAATATTATCTTTAAGTAGACATTTTTGATACTTTGTTTTCCATATTTTAATTTCTTATTGAATAAGTTGGTTTTGTTTATAGTATTTGATATGTCTGACGAACACCTACAAGGCGAAAGTAGTGATTTGTCGGGCGATATGTGTGTGATTTGTGGTACTGGTTTTAAGAACGAGCTGTCAGTTAGTGTAATGGAGAAAGGCATAATGACGCTTGCTAGTTTTGGCGAGAAACGGGGTCAAACAAGGCTTGTACGATACTTGAATTATCAGTTGAGTACCACGCCAGTTGGAAAGGTTTTGGTGCACAAAACATGTCGTCGAAATTTTACAGATACTAAGAGGGTCTCCTCCGAAACCAGTGAGGACCGTGCTGAAATGGCATCTCCAAAAAAATTGAGATCCTGTATTTCAAGGTTCGATTACAAAGAGGACTGTCTACTCTGTGGTCAACCTGCTCTGTTTGATCCCAGACACCCTCATAGAACATATGTTCGTAGATTTTCTACACTCCACATTCGTGATACACTTTTGGAATGTTGTTCTACGAGAGCCGATACAGTGGCTCGCAATGTTCACAGAAGACTTTCTGGCTGCATTGATCTGGTTGCAGCTGAAGCTGTATATCATGATAATTGTCTGCCACTTTTCATGATGAATAGGCAGATGAATATGTTGCCAGCTGAAATGAAACAAAAGCTTGGTCGAAAAAACGACAACGAAAAACAACATTGGTTTGAGAGGATATGCTCGTGGATGGAATCTGAAGCTGGCGCGGAGTTGTATACGCTCCCTGAAATGCATGCTACCATGGTTGAATTTGCCAATAGTTCTGACGTTTATTCCAAAAAGTGGTTGAAGAAAAAACTGCAGGATCATTATGGTGAACACATACTTTTTTTCAGAGGCGGAGGGGCGGAGTGATGTAATTTGCTTTCGAAACTTGGCTGCCTTCATAATTAATAAACGATGGTATGAGTGTATGACGAGAAGAAAACTGACATTGAAGAAGAAAGTGATAGAATTGTTAAGACAGCAGCCAAGATTATTCGCGCACAATTAAGGGAAACAGTGTACAATACCAATGTATATCCCACGTGCGAGGATATCAGTGATACTGAGCGAGGTAAAAATTGGATACCTCCACATTTGCTATCTTTGTTAAAAATCCTGGTTCCTTCAGAGTTGAAGCAGATCAGTATTGGCCATTCAATAATTCAGTCTGCACGACCAAAATCAGTCATATCTCCGATATTATTTGGTCTTGGCATCGAGCTTGATCACATGTTTGGGTCCAGATGGCTCATTACCGAACTCTCTCGTTTAGGTTTTTCAATAACATATGATGAAGTTGAAAGATACAAACAGTCCGTTATCCAGACTGAAGATAGCGATAATCTCGGTCCATTCTTTCCTGGGGCGTTCACCCAATGGGTCGCAGATAATGTTGATCATAACATTGCAACATTAGACGGTCAAGGAACTTTTCATGGTATGGGAATAATTGCAGTTTGTACCCCAAATAGTAACTCACCACTAGAACCAAGGAGACCTGCAATCTTTAGGCAACCCCGCCACAGGGTAGATGGAATTATAAAAGCAAAAGGAGTTTCGATTCACCAATATGTGGGCATCCCGGGCAAGGGTCTTTCAGCAATTACATACAAACCATTGCTCCAGTTACAGTCCCCCTTTACATTGCCATTAGATATTAACTCAGACTTGCTTTGGCATTCTGGGTGGTTATTCAGGGACGCTACCAAACCGAGACCCAATTGGTCAGGTTACATGCAACATATCTTCTCAGAATCGGAAAGTGGTCCATCCCCAAAATCAAAAGTGTTGTTCCTGCCGATTATTGATTTGAATCCGTCTGATGAGACTTGTATCTATTCAACTTTACTTTTCGTCCAAGACCAGGCGAACAAATTGGGCATTTCATCCCCGTGTTTGACCTTTGATCAACCTCTGTGGCTTAAGGCTGTAGAAATAATTACAGCCAAATGTCTGCGAGTAGTGTGCAGACTTGGTGGATTTCACGTCATGATAAGTTTTCTGGGAAGCATCGGATCCATGATGAAAGGGTCTGGCCTAGAGGAGGCGATGGAAATGGTCTATGGTCCGCATGCTGTTCAACACATGATGTCGGGTAAAGCAATATCAAGGGCTCTTCGTGGGCATAACCTAGTAGAGGCGGCATTGGTTAACAAGTTAGTAGGCGCAGTAGTAGAGTTACCCCATGGTTCACAAGATAATACCAAACTGACAGAAGACATCACCTCGTCTTCATATAGATCTCATTGTGACACAGAACAAGTAGGTTCTGGCAACTTAGCAGTACAACTTCCACCAGATGGCGATGAACACCCATCTTCGCCGGAATGTAGTGATGAAACTGTTGTTGATCGTACTTCGTCGGATGTATCTGATTTCCCGTCTGCCAAGCTACTCAAACTCACCGTATCGGAAGCTGAAACTCTTAAAGCAGTGTATGATAATGTTGACAACAAAATTATTACATTTTCATCGGCTTCTCTTTCACCTGAATTAATTAAGCTCGGAACGTGCTTATCTGAGTACAAAACACTGCTTTCCGAAAAATCACCAACCGCAAGGTTGTGGTTACAGTATGCTGAATACGAACAGATTTTGAAAGAATTTATAAGATCAGAGAGGACAGGTAATTGGAACTTACATCTTGTGACGATGGGGAAAATGTTGAATCTTCTTGCTGCCACAGGTCACATACATTATGCAAAAAGCTACCGCCTTTATCTCCAAATGATGCTTGACCTACCCATGACCCACCCAGTGCTGTACAAGTCTTTCATAGATCATGGTTTACACACAGTTCGAAGAAGTAACAGGTTTTGGGCAGGGTTGTCAACTGATTTGATAATCGAACAGGTTCTTATGCGGTCGATCAAAAGTAGGGGCGGGCTGACAAGGGGCAGGGGTATGACTGAGTCTGTGCGACTACAGTGGGTGGATACCATGCACAGGTGTGCTGAAGTCCATGATGCAATGACAAACTTGACCGACGCTAAACACAAAACCAGTGAACAGCACATCGAACTGGGAAACTGTAGAATTGAGAGAGATTTTCAAGATCTATCAAAGATCCAGCTGTGGTTCGATGAACACGAGCCGTTCGATCTCGGTGAAAACAAATTACGGTCCTTGTCGTCTGGCCTTACGGCTGGTGATGGTGATGGTGTAAATTGTGATCAAACAGAAATGATGGGAATGAAAATTCCTGAGCACTTCGATGAAGTGAGAGTTGCGTCGGCGTCAATTAAAAGGAGTCAGCATGTAAAATCGTTGGACTCTCTCCTACCTGGAATCAGAATGGACAATCAGAAAATGCAAATTAACCCAACAATTCTGTTTTCAAGATTAATTGCTATTGCTCAACGGGAGGATAACATGGCCGCCTATTTCAAATATGAATTGACAGCTGTACCAACATCATTGTTCAGAGACAATTTCATGAGAAAGCCTACTAAGTCTCAACTGGCTAAATCTCTTACAGATTCATCTGAACAAGCACAATGCCCCACCTGTGCTACGTATGTTGTTGACGGTGGTGCTCTATTATATCGTGTTAAGTGGGTGAAGAATTCTACTTATTTTGAGTTAGCTCACAAATATCTGCAATACGTCCAATCAAATTATACAAACGCGTGCATAGTGTTTGATGGGTATGAACTCGGCCCTTCCACTAAAGACCATGAGCACGCGAGAAGAGTTGGAAAAACATGTGCTGATATTCGTTTACATGAAAATATGGAGGCTCATAATAATCAAGAAGTATTCCTGTCAAATGAAAAAAACAAAACCCAATTCATAAAACTACTGAGTCGGTTGCTTGAAATGAATGGGCAAACAGTGCATATCAGTAATGGAGATGCTGATACATTGATAGTGTCGTGCGCTCTCGAAATTGCAGCTCAAGGAACAGACGTAGTTGTGGCTGCAGATGACACCGATTTAATAGTGCTCCTCATGTATCATTGGACCGAAAACATGGCAGATATATATCTTTTATCTGATGAACGAAAATCTGCAACGCGTGGACCAGTAATGTGGAAAATACGCGATGTTGTTCAAAAGACTGGAACACTAAGATCGTCGCATATTCTGTTTATTCATGCTTGGTCAGGATGCGATACAACATCAGCCATCTATGGTCAGGGGAAAACCAGTCTTTTGAAAAAGATAGAATCGCGAGAAATACAGAAACTATCTTCTGTTCTAAGTGATTCCAGTGCCGATGAAAGTCGTGTAGGCGAAGCTGGTGTTAATCTATTCAAGATTTTGTATGGCGCCAAGCCCGGTGGATCGCTCAATGACTTGAGATATGCGAAGTTTATGGAGATGGTGTCCTCAAGCAAGGGCTTATCAGATCCACAGAAACTTCCCCCTACAGAACGTGTCGCATATTTCCACAGCCTGAGAGTTCATCTACAAGTGGTTGTTTGGAAATCGCTGGGGAGAACTGCCATGGACCCCAAGGACTGGGGTTGGAAAATAAAGGGAACACAATTAGTTCCGGTCATGACAGACCTTGAACCTGCACCAGAGGCATTGTTGAAGTTTGTACGTTGTAAGTGCAAGATGTCGAGTAAGAATCCATGTGGGGGTAACGTATGCTCATGTAGAAAAAATGGACTTGAGTGTGTCGTTGCTTGTGGTGATTGTCGAGGGGATGGGTGCAGAAACTCAATAGATATTGTCATGGAAGATAGCGTCGACACATCCTGAGACGATATGGATTGCGACAATGCTTTTGTAAATTGGTGCGCGTCATTTTGAATATCATTCCTCCTTGTGGGCGATGATTTCGGATGAGTTGAAATTTTTAATAATGTAATCAGGACGCGACATATTATGTTTGGAGCTGATTATTTTAGTGTTCATTCTTAATTCTCTCTCCAAGACCAAGACATAATGATTCAGTTCATTCTTTATTGTCTATTTTGAGACCGCATATTTCGTCTTACCTTGGTTGGCATGTCTGTCTGTTGGAGCCTTCTGGTATAATTACCATCCCCCAGGAACCAATAACAATTAAAGACTTCATGGAAATAACCCCCCCCCCACTCCTTTTCTGTTAGTTATCAATTTGGCTACAACTTTGGTGTGTATTTTGTTTATATAAGCGAAGATACCTACCTGCCATCGCCGTAATATAAACAAAACGGTGCTATCCTGGATAATAACCAGAAAAAATAAAAAATATTCAAGATTGGAAAACATTTCAGCATTTGTTTTTTAAATGTTGCGGCCACTTTGGCCGACATTTTGGCTATCAGCATCAAATTATGGCACGATGTGTTTGGGTACCTCGCAATCAACCTAAAGTGATCGATATTTGACACTATAGGCTAGAATTTCACACAATTCGGGTGTTCCGGACAGTGGACCTTCGGTAACGTATTAGAAAATCTGACTCGAAAATCATATAGGGGTCCTCATTTCAAAGTGCACTGAAAAATTTTCCCCAAAACGGATTTTTGCGGATTTTGGATATGTCACTCAGGAGACTCTCCTGCGTCTTTTGACACCAAAATTGCTTCTCTACAAATTTATTCCCGGTTGACCCATTTTTTCACGTTCTACGCTTAGCCTAAATGGGCTGCGCAGGAGACTACTGCTCGATTCTTCTGCAACATGCGGTTGCCATGGAGTACTTTGTTCGTGTTCTGTGCGATACATCACAGCAAATTTGGACAGCGAATGGCAAAAGATTATCGTCATTGGTACAGACTAACAGGAATGTTAGCTCTCCTTAATTTTCTAAGGTTATCAGTAAATTTAACATTAATGGTATGGGAATTTCATCTAAAAATGGGAATATCGAAATGTTAGCGAAGTTGTATCATCATTTCACAAACCTCAGGCATTTTCCTCTAGAGTGGTATAAAAAACAGAGAACTGGCGTTTTACATGTTTTGCCTGATCAGTTTGAACGTTTGACTGTTACTCTCTGTACAGAACCATTTATGAATAAGAAAACGGCGCATTCACCATCGTTTGAGATTTGCTCATTTTATTTCCTGGGAAGAATAAAAGCTTGTAAATTACTGTAAAACACTCTAACACCGTTACTTCGTTGCTTCTAAATAGCTTGCAATAAAAAGCCAGGTATCCTTTGTTACATTTAATAAACGAAGACTCGAGAGCTGTCTGTTGTTTTCGCTTATACAAAGTAACAAAAGGAAAGTTTGTTTTATTTTCTACTGATGTCATAGGTGTTTTCCCAACAATTACATGCTTCTCAATTGGACCTTTCTCATCCGTCCAATATTTTCAAGGGAGATAACTTTATCAAAAGTCGATTTTCCTGACAAGATAAGTCAAGGATGCAACGTTTACAACCAATTCTTATGGATCGTGATGTACATTGGAAGAATGAACTCTTCGGTTTTTTCATGGTTCACAACCACCCACGAGACCCCTTTAACTTGTAGAAGCCAGGAGACGAGTTTTTTGCCTGAGATGTAATATTACAGGTAATCTGGCTGTGACGGTTCGGCTATCTTAGGGCTGGGGGAGAATTAAACACTGAGCAGGTGCTTCTAGTCAAGTGTCGTCTGCCTGAATAGACAGACGACACTTGACTACAAACACCTGCTTTATTGTAAGTTTTTCGCGGTGTGTCATGTTCAATAAATTCATTCTGATTCCCCGGCGTCTAAGAGTTAAGATAAATTTGGGGATCAACAGCTCAGGCTGTAGACATGTTATACACGTATCACATCAACCACACGCCTACCTCGAGACTCTCGGTAGAAGTTCATTGTCATCCCAAAGAATGGATGTTATGGAACGTCGTCTCTGTATAGGAATGCGCCCGTCTGTTGCAAAACTGACCGTGCTGTCCGATCTCTGGGGGGATGAGAGGCTTCCACGGCGTCCCTGCATGCTGAAGCGTTCTGTCGTTCAAGCTCAGTCCGCAGCAAGTCAAACAATATTTTTACATAGTTTTATATATATATATATATACATATATACAATCTCTATGCGAGGTGGGCACTTAGGTTCAGTTATTATTGATCGCAGTTGCTTATCACAAGGAAATCCATCATTTCTTGGGTATCCTGACATCTTTTCCAGACAGACATGGGAAGAAATCCTCGTTGATCTCATTCAAAGGCAAAATAATGAGTATTATGTGTCAAAATATTTTTACACTGGTGATGGAAAATGAAAAAATGAGTTTCAAGCCACATTAACGAGTGCAATATCTAAAAAAGATGTACTTGAAAAGGTGAACGTTTTGTTCTTATACACTATTGTCGTATATATACTACAGTAGCGGGGGACTTGTCGCAATCCACGTGTGGAAAGTAATGTCTTCGCATGTGTTTACCAGGTAGTAAGCATCATTATCAGCAAAAGTTTAATTAATGAAGCACCGGGTTGTACCCGGTGCTTCATTAATTAATTTTTTGATGATTATTCCTAAATTTATTTATATATTGGTGTTTAAGGTCACATACTTATGCACAATGGCTAACCGTGGCCGTGGCAGTTTTACGGGTGGAGGCCACTGTCAGCTCCACAACATTCTTACTCTGTTCATGTTCCGTTCAAGCAGGGTTACAGCGGTTGAAGACATGTGCACCATCGACGTTCAGTACGCCTTCTTTCACGGCGTCATCGTGCCCCCATGTAGGTATCCGGGATAAAGTGCCTTGCCCAAGGACATAACGCGGGTGATCCCGGACGGGGATCGAACTCGGGACCTCTGGCATAGAAATCCAACAATCTACTACTAAGCCACCGCGCTCCCTGATTATTCCTAAAATTAGTGATGTTTTGTTACCCTCAAACATTTCATTTGTCACCGATTTTCTTTCGTATAACTCAGTTATGCAAACACCCATGGCACAGGTATTGACAGTACCTTATTTATATTCATGTATTTCGAATGTTGAACTTTCGAAATGGTAGCTCAGTTTAGCTTTGCAAAGCAAAGAAAACACGCAACTCGATTCAGTCTGCACACAGTCACAACCCATGGTGTCCTTAACCTAAAGTTTTGTTTTCAACCCTGATTTACTATATTATTAACCCTTTACCTAACGAATCGCCCACATCCGCCCGCGTAATATGCAAATTGAGCAGTTTAATAAATTAAATTTTTCAAAATATTTCAACAAAACCATATCATGTGACCCCTCATTGGAACGAGCTTATTGAGCTCGTTCCAATGAGGGGTCAAATGATATGGTTTTGTTGAAATTTTTTGAAAAATTTAAAAAAATTATATTTAAATAATAAATTTTGATATCGTCTGCGTTGGGTAAAGGGTTAATAATTTACAATTGATGCTTACTATAAAAGCTAATTGTAACACATGATTAATGATCAAGCGCGTAATATGCCAATATCTATTTATTTGACGCTGATTCAAAAGCGACGTATGCCCCCCACCCCCCACCCCAAATGACCCAGCACGGCAAATGTTGACTCCTCTATACACACGAATTTTAATTTTAACTTTGCTGCTGTTCGAATAAAACACCACTACGAACAACAGCTGTACATTATTTTATCAATAATTGGACATAATAAGATAAAAAGACTATGTATTATTTCAAATAAATTGACCAACGACACGTCTATGGACAAGATGTCTCGTATGCGAATGCTATAAATACAGTGGCATGAACTCAAAGTTCACCTTTGTCCTTTTGAGGAAGCTAATTTCGTCGAATATGGAAAACGACACTGCTCGTAATCTTCCGTTAGTGATTATGAATATAGATTTGTTCTGTTATTTTTCATTGGATAGTGCCTAGGCACCACCCTGTAAATTGTAACAAACAAATGATGATGAACAAAATCCGACCTTCAAAAATAATGTGGCGCACAATTAAAATCATCAAGGGCCACCTCAGTTCAATGAACAGAGAAGCTGCTTTGATGTGCACAATTAGCTTTCACGCTGAGACTGCCTGCAAAGTACCGCAACAACCGTTTTGAGACTGAGAAATTGTTTGGACACGATTAAAATTAGTAAAATCCATTATTTATTTATTTATTTATTTATTTATTTATTTATTTATTTATTTATTTATTTATTAGGGTTTAACGACACTTTCGACATCCAGGGTACGTCAGTCACGGAAAGAGCACGAAAAACTGATATTTCAAATTCATATCCGCACTGATACTTCCATCCTCAGAATGACAACAGTTCGTTGGGAAATTATGGCCGACAATCTTCTTCATTGGAAGTGATTTACAGGAAAGTTACCTCCCCTTAATTTTCTAAAGTTGTCAGTAAAGTTAACAATAAGGGTATGGGAATTTCATATAAAAATGGAAATTTCGAAATGTTAACCAAGTTGTATCATCAATGCGCGCATCATTTCACAAACTTCGGGAATTGTCCTGTAGAGTATAATATAAAAATATAGAAGCTGGCTTTTCTAAGTTTTTTTCCCAATCAGTTTGAATGTTTTACTATTATTCTCTGTTTAACCCTTTACCTAACATGAAAAGCAGACGACACTTGCAAAAAAAATTCTTGAATGACTAATTTTTTTCATTTTTTGTCTCAAAAACGTATGTTATGACCCCTCATTGGAACGAGCTCAACGAGCTCGTTCCAATGAGGGGTCATAACCTATGTTTTTGAGACAAAAATGAAAAAAATAATGAAAATTAATTGGCGATTTTTGAGAATAGCGCTGGCCGGTTTTGGCCGTTACGTTGGGTGAAGGGTTAAACCAATTTAGAAATAGGAATATGACTCCTTCATCATTTGTTGATGTTCTGTAACCTTTTTTTCTGTTCATTTTATCAACAACGTGCGCATCGTGACATATAATACAGACACTGTTCTTTCCATTCATTTAAAAGTTAAAGTGGTGAGATTTGTTAATTTTTTCCCCTGGAGAGAAAAAAATTGGTAAATTATGTAAAACCACATTCGCTAAACAAGGAGCTAAACGGGACAGTTATTTAGTGTTAGTGGGTGTGATACTGATATGTATCGTTAATGTCGGATTATTTGTGAAACATTTATTTCTAATTAGCTTGCTACAAAAAGTCAAGTTTCTTTTGTAACTTTAATAAACGAAAACAAAAGACAGCTCCGAGAGCTGCCTGTTGTTTTCGTTTATTAAAAGTAACAAATGGAAACTTCGCTTTATCTTCTAGATGGCATTTGCGTTTTCTCGACAATAACTTGCTTCTGAATTTGACCTTCCTCGCTAGTCTAATAATTTCAAAGGAAATATAACATTATCAAAAGTCCGATTTTCATGACGGTATAAGCCAGAGATGTTTGGAAATAGAAGTTTTATAAATCTGAACATCATTAAAGGGACATAACTCACCCAATGGACCAAAATCCCTTCATAATTAGTGCAAATGGACTTCATTCGGATAGCTCCTACCAAGTATTGCCACTGTCCGTTTGGTAATCTGGAGTGGAGTTGCTCCCAGAAGAATGAATAACTCGGACAGCTGCATGGATGGACAATGACGGCCCTGTTTTTGTGCTGATTCATTTAATAGTGTAAAACAAAGTTACGACTTAAGTTTTTTTCTGGTCGAATGGGCTTTGAAACCGCGTCCCATGCTCTCGGGCC
This sequence comes from Pictodentalium vernedei, assembly GCA_031216915.1. NCBI lineage: Eukaryota > Metazoa > Mollusca > Scaphopoda > Dentaliida > Dentaliidae > Pictodentalium > Pictodentalium vernedei. Next base: position 191,823,133 of record CM062289.1, read on the forward strand.
ACCAGCTAAATCATTTAAAAAATCTTCGACTTAGAATTTTAACCCTTTACCTAACATGAAAAGCAGATGACACTTGCAAACAAAATTCTTGAATAACTATTTTTTCCATTTTTTTGTCTCAAAAACATAGGTTATGACGAGTTCGTTCCAAAGAGGGGTCATAACCTATGTTTTTGAGACAAAAAATGAAAAAAATAATGAAAATTACTTGGCTATTTCTGTGAAAAGCGCTGGCCGGTTTTGACGGTTACGTTTGGGTAAAGGGTTAACTGACGGCATGCGAGCTTGACTGCGAGCCTTGAGTGCATCAAGGTGCCATGTGCAATACTCAAGACTTGCAGATGGCGTTTGGATGCACTCAAGGAACGATCCTGAGTCGCGTCATCTGCGTTCTGTTTTTAGACAAGACACTTGATCCAGTCTGTCAAAGCGGAAACACGGCGCCACGGTGTGCTAAAGCGCATACGATTATGGTACACATATCCCCAACCAACGCTAACACTACTTGTGCCGAATTCCTTTATTGGAAAGTCGGACATTTATTGGTCCCTGCTCGATGATTCTCCCCGGGTACTCCGGCTTTCCCCACCAGTAAATGCAGCTGGACCTCCTCCGCCAAAGAGGAGGAGATATAGAAACACTGATGGTCGACTACAGAACCTGAAACAGAGGTTGCTGAACGGCGAAACAAATATTATAGAACATGTAGACCAAGCGTCTGCTTCATTACATCTTGAATAACATGCTTTCAACATGTATTTAAATTTAATAATAAGTCATTGTTTCCATGTACAAAAATATCTTGTAAATTAATCATTGTTTTGATTTACAAAAATATCTTGCATAGTTTATCGGTGCTGTATAATAAAAACAGTCACAAACACCAACATCTTGTTCTGTTTACCTATGAAACAGCAACACACGTGAAATAAACTGTAAGAGCAAATGTTTGATCCGACCCGCAAGAAAACTAATTAACAAAATCTCGACTGTCCCACCCTCTTAACTTCCTAAAAATCAGAAAGTGGGACAATCGGGACGACACCCATTCTTAACGATTGTCATATAATGATGTAAATTGTGTCTACCCCTACAATTTCAAGGTCAAATTATATAATTACCGCACCACAATGTGAATTCAAATTTATTCCCTTAACTATTATATATACTACTCACAGTTTGCTAAGCACCAAGAACATCCAACTACCTGTTTCACGTTTTAGTTGAAATATTGTAATGATTTAAGTATAGAAATTAAGATTTTATTTGTGTTATTTTTTAGCTTTTGAATACGATAACCATGGAAAATGGATATTATTGGTAAATGAGGAAATGTTTCAATTTGCCAAAAACTTGATGGAGCGAACTGGCATGGGTTCAATATCGAGTATGAGGCCGATTACTGTTAATTACAGCTTGACAACGCCTTCTCATGCTCCCAATTAGGTTCCTGGTGGTCCTTTGTAAGATGTTGTTCCATCCTTGGACCAGCATGGCACCAATCTCCTGGACACTTCTTGGCTGGACTGGACGGTCTGATTTGCAAACAGCAACTCATTCCAGACATCTTCGATTGGATTGAAGTCAGAGGATCTTGCTGGCTAGTCCATATGCTCAGTCCCCTCCCTCTGTCGGTGCTCGCTGACAGCATGGGCAACATGAAAACGGGCATTATCGTCCATCAGAATGAATCTATCACCCACTGCACATGCATACAATCTGACGGCGAGATCCAGGATCTCATCAATATACCGCTGTGCAGTCAATGTACCACGTCCGGGGACACAAAGCTCTGTACGCCTATCCCTGCTGATGCCGCCCCACACCATGATTGACCCTCCACCATAGCGGTCATGCTCAGCAATTTTGGCTGCATGGAATCGCTCTCCTGGTCCTCTCCATACCCTAGAACGCCTATCTGTGTGGTCTAGGCAGTACCTTGACTCATCTGTAAAAAGGGCAGGTCGCCAATCTTCTCTGGTCCATCCAACGTGGTCCGTGGCCCATTTATATCGTGCCTGGTGGTGATTCTGCAATAGCGGATTGCGAATACATGGCCTTCTCGATCGGAGACCACCTTCGTGCAACCGGGTAGGCTGCGTCGAAGCATTTATCCCGGATGCATTCTGAAGGTCACTGCGAAGCTGGGTTGTTGTGACAAAGCGGTTCCTACTGGCCTGAATGATTAAAACCGGTCTTCAGCTGCAGATGTTGCCCTGTCTCTGCCACCACCATGCCGTCTTACTGTTGTGCCATACTGCTGAAATCTTGCCCAGGCTCTGGTGATCACTGTACGGTGCACACCAAAGGCTTCACCAACCTAACGATGGGTAGCCCCTTGCTCCACCATCCCTACAGCCCGCCAAATTTCTGCTTCAGACAAATGTCTTCTTACATTTGCATTTGCCATATTTAATCATTAAATCACACAGGTTAGTAGGTATTATTTGCGGGTTCAAGCATCATCGTACATGTACGTGTACGTGTACATGTACACCTCCATAGGATTTAGTGTTAAAATCGTGTACATGTACAAGATTTTAACGTTTTTTAGGGTGCTTTAGAATCCATTTGCGGATTCAAACATCACTGATTGTATCCAAGAATGACAGAAAACGCATGAAATTTTACGTACAGTACATGTACCGTTTCGATTGAAATCGGTAAATGGATTTCTCCCATAGGATTCAGTGTTACATTGTGAGCAAAAAACGTTTTGCGGTTTCTAACATCATCCTCTCGCCGATTCTAACAATCCGCGTCCGTACACGATTTTAACACTGAAACCCAATGGAGGCGTACACGGAGATCCGCTCTGCGGATTTTAGGTTCGATGATGTTTGAATCCGCAAATGGATTTTTCCCATAGGGTTCAGTGTTAAATTGCGCGGAAAAAACGTTTTGCGGTTTCTGACATCATCCTCTTGCCGATTCTAACAATCCGCGTTCGTATACACGATTTTAACACTGAAACCCAATGGAGGCGTAGACGGAGATTTTGAAATCGACTCACATGAAGAGGTGATGTTTGAATCCGCAAACCCACTGTAACGTTTTCTCGAAGTGAGACTGGCGCACGTTATTGCGAGGTGGGGTCTCGACGAGCACTTCATGGAAATGTTTTGAATGAAGAGTGTTGTCGTCGGTGTGGTTGGAAATTCGCGAGCCCGCTGTCACGTTTTTGATTGATATATATAGGGGAGAAAAAAAATATAAATAAATAGTTATTTAGAAAAATAAATATATCAAATCGAATAGATAATAAAAAAAATATGTAAATCATGAGCGATTCTCAGACTATTAGAGCGAGGTTTCTTTTAAACATGCTGATGAGAGCATACGCAATCTGCGTGAACGAACAACTACGTCCCATCTTGTTAGAACGATGCGTCGGATGTCGGGATTATCTAGTTTTCGATCACGAGAATCATTCGTGTCTAACGATGGAAAGGGAAGATATGGTCGTCATGTATTTCGAACCAGTGTTCGAACGCGTTAAATTCAACGATGTGATCACGTTTTGTTGTTTAGCATGCTCGGAAACTTTTTGAGTAGGAAATTATATCTGAAGGCGAGGAAACACGACAAGATTCGCGCCGACTCAAAGATCGACACGATATCCGAAATGATCTCTATGGCGTTGAAAGACGGTAGGATATCGGGCGGAGAATACTTCGCGATATTGAGCGAGAAAACGAAATACGATGCCATGAAAGAAGCCGTGAGAATCAAGACTCGTCAGATCATCAAGGAAGAGATGAAGGATTCTCTCGTGGAAAAAGGGACGAAAGAGGCCAGGGAGGAATTCAGTAAGATGATAGAACTCAAGAGCAGCGATTGAAAAAAAAAATATATATATATATAATAAGAACAGAATTTAAAAAAAAAAAAAAAAATTAAATTTATATATAAAATAAAAAAAAACGAAATTAATTTAAATAACTCTTAAAAATGTATTGCGTAAAGTGTAAGAGAGTTACCGAGACGAGTAATTCTAGAGAAGTGCGAACTAAAAACGACAGACGGATGCTTCGCGGAATTTGCGACGTGTGTGGTTCTGTCAAGACTCGATTCATCAAACAAAAGAACGCAAGCAAAGGTAAAGGCATCGTGAATAAAATGATCAACAATCTCCCTTTCGAAATGCATCTGCCCGGTCACAGTTTCATGGGACCCGGAACGAAATTGAACAAGAGACTCAACGCCGATCTGACACCCAAATCTTGGAGCAAACCCGTGAATAGGGTGGACGCGGCCATGTACGATCACGATCTGTGCTACGCCGGACATCCCGACACCAAGACTCGCAACGACGTCTGTGACAAAAACATGTTGGGGAGATTGAGAGGCATATTGAATCCGACCAGGAGAGAGAAGATGGAACGTTCGCTGGTCGGCAATCTGATCGGTGCGAAACGTCGATTCGGATGGGGCGTTCAAAAAAAAAAAAGCGCATCTGAAAAGAAGAAAAAATGATTATTGACGAGCGAATTGGCCGAGGAGTTACACAAACCCATAGTGCGTAAATGTCGAAAGAGAAGGGTGTTCGTGAAGGGTTTGGATGACATTTGGTCTGCCGACTTGGTCGACATGAGATCGTTTTCGAGGTGGAACGAGGGCGTCAAATATCTATTGACGGTCATCAACGTGTTTTCCAAATACGGTTGGATCAGAGCTTTGAAGGATAAATCAGGACCTTGCGTCGCCGAGGCTCTGAAGAGCGTGTTCGACTCGTCTTCTCGAAAACCGAGTAAATTGTGGGTGGACAAGGGAAAGGAATTCTACAACAAGGACGTTCGTCAATTGGTAGACCTCTACTCGATCAAAAACGAAGAGAAAGCCAGCGTGGTGGAACGTTGGAATCGAACGATGAAGGAGAAGATGTACGGATACTTCACGGCGAATTCGACCAAGAAATACATGTATGCTCTGAACGGTCTAGTCAAAGATTACAACAACACACGACACAGGTCGATCAAGATGACTCCCGCAGAAGCTAGCAATCCTCGAAACGAAAAACGGGTCTACGCGAATCTATATCCCGAGAGATCTAAGATCAGGAAGAAGTCTAGAACACCGAAATTTGCGGTCGGCGATTGAGTGAGAATCTACGCTTATAAGAAGCACTTCGAAAAGGGTTATACTCCTCGATGGACCTCGGAAATTTTCGGGATCATCAAAATATTTCACACCGATCTGGTGACTTACGAAATCGAAGCTTTGGATGGAAAAGAGATCATCGGAAAGTTTTACGAACAACAATTACATAAGACGAAGTTTTGATGAAGAACACAAATTTTTTTTTTTATTTACTCTCTTTAACATTTTCTTGTTTACACACATATATATATAAGAGAGAAAAAAAATAATAAAAAATAATTAAAAACATTTTTTTAGATAAAGAAAGCAAGTGAATTAATAAACAAAAAAAAAACTAAAAATCCTTTAAAATGACAAATATACTAGATATAGCACAAAGCATAGCGAAAGATGAAAGTATTCAAGAATATGAGGTTCACGAATATGAACTGGTAACCGGGACGAGTTTGAACAATGCGGGAGAGATAAGAATCAACGTCAAAACTCAAGATCTATTCGTACATCCTAGTGAGAGTTACATAGTGGTGCAGGGACGTCTCCCCAAGGAAGATGGGAGCGACTACGCCGACGACGACACAGTTACTCTTGCCAATAATGGCATCATGCATCTATTCAGTAACATAAAATACATGCTATCCGGACAAGAGAAAGAATCTGTTTTTCATCCCGGTCAGGCCACCACGATGTTCAGACTCTTGACGTATCCTGATGATTTTTCGAATCCAGAGGACTTAATCAGTTGTGGGTGAAAGACACCGTCGGCCCTGCTAGCACCGGCGCCACCTTGATATTCGACTACGTCGTCAAGACGTCCAGACCTAAAGGAACGTTTTCATTCAGGATACCTTTGAAACACATCTTCGGATTTGTGGACGATTACAACAAGATCATGTACGGATTCAAACACAATCTGACGTTGATTCAAAAAGGAAATGACGACGCAATAGTGAGACTCACTGCGACCGATGCGGGTAAGATAACTCTACACAAGATATCGTGGTTCGTTCCGCACGTGGAGCCTTCAATCGTGGAGAAAGAGCATCTCTACAAGATCATAGAATCCAAGAGTAAATTACCCGTGGGATTTAGAATGAGACAGTGTGACACAGCTAGCATTCCTCCCTCCACAAATCACTTCGATTGGAGATTGACGGTGAAATCCGCTTCCGAGAGACCGCGTTTCATCGTGGTTGCATTTCAGACCGATAGGGACGGGTCTCAGGAAAAGAATGCGTCGCTGTTCGATCACTGCCATTTGAGAAACATGCAAGTGTTTCTGAATGCCACGAGATATCCAGCAATCGATTACAACGCGTCGTTCGACAAGAACGATTTCTGCAGACTGTACGGTGATGCCGTTGATTTTAGAAAGAAGTATCACGGTCTAGACGAATTGATGAGCAACCCCAACATGTCTCCCGGTGAATACAAGTCGATGTATCCCATGTTCGTATTCGACGTTAGTAAACAGAGTGAACGACTCAAGAGTAGCACGTTAGACATTCAGATCAAGATGCAATTCGATAGGAACGTGGCGAGAAAAACTGAAGCCTTCGCCCTGGTCCTGTCGGACAGAGAATTACAATTCGAATCGGACGGAAATAAGATGTCGATCATTTGATGAGAGACGAGTGTGAAAAAAAAAATAAAAAACAAAAAAAAAATAAAAAGTAATGAGTAATTATTAAAAACAAAAAAAAACAAAAAAAAATAAATAAAGTAATGTGATCTAGAGAGATTGAACATCTTTCTAAATCTCATTACTTTTTTTTTTGTTTTTTTTTTGTTTTTAATAATCACACATTATTTTTTTTTAATTCATTATTTTCCACGTGTTCACTGTTTGTTCAAAGGAACTAGTTCGATAAGTAGACTCACCACGGAAGTGGCGGCTTTGGGATTATTGGTTTTCGTAACGAAATTAATCCTGTCTCCGGCGTTCACTTTGAGAGGCATGCTGAACGTGCTAACATTCGCGTGTTGATTCTCAGTCTTTTCAACGCTGTATCTCTTATCGCTCTCTACACCATTCACCATGAGATTGACGACAGCTCTGTTATTCAAATCCGAGGAAGCCAGACTCTTTCGAAGGATTTCACCTCCCAACGGCATGGGATATCCCACCTGACCATGTTTCGATCCGCTACCTCCATTTCCGAAAGACCACTCAGCTTTTCCCTCATCTAAGGTGCCGGCCTCTTCGGCCAACACAGTGATCAATTGTCTAACATATTTGACTTTCTCCACCACCGAAATCAGGGTGCAGGCATCCGTCATGTTCACGGGATCCGGTAGATTCGTGAGTGCGTGTCCACCCATGTCTAGTTTACCTTCCATGATGTCACCCTTTCTCCAGACCGAGTTGTCGTCCACGTACTTCCTGCTGACCGTGCTGGAATCGAATTCGGGATCGTGACTGAGTCCGAATAAATTCTTACCGTTCATGTCGATGCCACCCTCCATGGTTCCGCCAGATTGTTTGTTCAGGTAGAGATCGTCCACTTGCGATTCTAGGTATTCTTGTGATTGTATCACGGCAGAATCTACATAGCCCTTGTTGACCGTGGTTGAGTCTGCATCCGTGTTGTCGATCTTCGACAGATTCAATATCTTGTTGAATCCCGCATTCAGATCCAATTTCATTTCTCGTCTGTCAGACTTTCTCTGTTCCAGATCTACGTAGTGTTTGGTCGCCACGTCCTTGGGATTCGTGGGAGTGGCCACGTTCGTTATCTTGTTAGAATTGGCGTTCAATTCCGAATGCATCGTTTTCTGAACGTATCTATTTCTCAGGTGTTCGCTGAATCTCGCGTGAGTGTCATCCACGTATCTCTTGGTCGTGGCATCGGTGGGATCTATGGGATTCGCGACGTTCACCAAACGTTTGGATTTCAGATCCAGATCATCGGTCATGGTTTTATCCCCGTAATTATCTAGCAGGATTCGTTTGAAACCGGCGTTCCCCCTGTCGATGTATTTTTTAGTTGCAGCATCTGCGAGATCTATCAGCTCGGGAAGATTGTAGAGCTTCTTATCGTTCATGTTCAAAGGTTCTTTTCGAGGTTCGTATCTCCGAATGTAACATTCATCCAAGTTGGCAACATCGTAACCATCGTCGACATCGAACGTCTTCCTCTTCTTTCTTGGGTTGACTTTTTCGTCGTCACTTCTACCAAATTTATCGACTGGCATGTTGTTGTGAGATTTTTTGTTTTTTAGAAAAATATGTTCAAACGCAGTTTATTAAAAAATGAACTATGTTATTTTATTTTTCGTTTTTATTCGATTAAAAATTTTTTTAAAATAATTTTTTATCTTTATATACTATAAAAAAAAAATCTCTCTCTAATGTAAATCATTGAGAATGTCTTGAAATCGATCTCCTTCAGACCATCTCTTGAGAACGTAGAGACACAGGTGACCGCAAAACACTTGATGTGGTGATTGCACTTGTTCCGTGTTGTAACAAACCATCGATTTGTTGAAATAGTTCTTTATTTCTTTTGGCGGCGAGATTCCGTAGCTGTCGAAATAATAATTTTTCTTCTTCCCGTTCTTCATCCACGCCACCCCCAGTGAGTGCCTTCACCCGATGAATCGTCTAGATTTAAAATTCCGCATTCCGATTGTCGAGGTCTTCTCTTCGGAAAGGCATCTCTGGAAAACACTCCTAGAAAATCTTTGATTTTCAAATCTTTTGCCGCATTCAACAGATCGATGTTGGATAGGGGTTTGTTGGGTAAGACGACACCTTCTACGGATATCTTTATTTTCTTATTCATAAATGCGTATATATTTTTTTTATTTATTTTATTATAATTTACTAAAAATGACGTTATTTTTTTTTTCTATTTTTTTCTTTTTCTTTTTAAAATAACTTTCTTGATGTCACTATCGATTTCTATAATTTTGTATTCATCTAATTCCTCTTGATTTTCTGGAATCCAATCATCCACATTCATATCGTCTATAGTTAGTTCCGCAGTCCAATGTCCGAGTGCCAAAGTGCTTATTTTATCGTCTAATATGAATCTCTTATCGCCGGCCGTCAGTGAAATCTTGTTGACTATTTCGGTATACAGGTCGTGATTTTCGCTTCGAATCGATTTCATAGTCTTATACACCGGACCACTTCCTAACAGACAATCTTTATACTCTTGGAAAGAGATGTTTTTCTTCACCACGCACGCTTTAACTCCTTTGCACTTCTTGATCTCTTCATCATCTTCTAGACTATAAGCATACAGTTTGGGTCTCAAGCCCACGAATTCGATGATTTGTTCAACGCCGCTCTCGTCCTTAAATTTACCCAACACCTTCTTGTTGTCGTTCGATTGAATGTTGGACGGGTGATCAACGGGATAATTGCTCGTGTCGAACCACTCGGCCACGTCCTGAGATATATCTCGGTAGACGTCTTTCGTCTCTATCTCATAAACTAAACTGTCCGTGTCGGTGAACAGTAGTTTGGCTTTATCACCAAATTTTCGTTTGACGTAATCGAAACTCATACATCAATCGCTTGCTGATATCTAAGATGATCGGTCTGAGATAATACGGTTTGTCGAACTTCAGATGCGTCTTTTGCATGTGAAAGGCCACTAGATTTTCGTCGAATATGGTTCGGTGTTTGTAATTGGGTTTTGCCACTAATGTTTTAGCTCTTTTCTCAGACGTGACGAGTCGAACGTCGGTTCTCTTCCTGATGTTTTCCATCGATTTACCGTACATGCAGTTGTTCATGAGTTTGAAGAAATCTTTTTCGAAATCGTTCTCGGCTCGAGTTCTGAGATTCGTGTTGAGATCGATGTATTTTTTCATCCAAGGCTCTTCGTCGAATCGAATGATGCGATGTATGTCAACTAATTTCATCCCGTAATCAACGTACTGTTTCAAATTCTCGCTGTAGATGACGTAGTTACGTTTGTTAAATAAATTGGGAATGAGTTGTTCCTCATCTCCCTCGTTCGGTTCCATTCGTTCAGGAGCCAGCGGATAATCGTTGTGTAGATCGTGTAATTCTTTCGGATAGTTCAAATCGACTTCTAAAATGCAAGGATAGTCTCTCCATTTTTGCATCTCTTCTGGTTCCTTCACCCATTCGAAATTTCCAATCGGTAAAGGATGACTCATAGCCCAACCATACAGATTATTAGCGTCCCAATACTGTATGTATTTAGTCGATCGTTTCGAATCGAAACCTTCTTTCATGTAGGGATTGTTAGCCTCAGAATGTCTGTGAGAGATCATCGAGACGCCACCTCTCGCAGCCCTTTCGAACATGAGCAACATGTCCACATCGGATAATAATTCCAATTGGACTTTGGTGGTCTTCAACAGAGCGTAATACGCCAAACTGGGTGCGGTGAAATACCAAGCGGGATCCAGATCGTAATTTCGACAACAGACGTCTCGAAAATTTTCGAACACGTCTGCCAAGAGTAGAACGTCAGTCTTCAGATAGAGATCGTGATAATCTCTCATGGTTTTCATATCGAATGATTTCCACACGTTTTTAGCATGTTCGTAATTCTCGTCGGAAATGTCGGATTCATATAATTTCGAATAAAAAATCTTCTTTTGAAGGTAGTGCGGTGTCTTCAAATCTCTTTAGATCATTCATGTAATCGTAAGGATAGACTCCTTTCCTCAACATGACGTCTACTCGTTCTTCGAAATGTTCGCTCGTGATTTTAAATTTATCCTTGCTCATGTTATCGACTAATTTTTCCAGAGCGGTCGCCATGAATTTAAAACTGTCGATGAAACGTATGCATCTACGAATGAATTTCGTTTTTTCTTCCAACGTCTCTCCATCGATTACTCTTTTCTCCTCCATGAGCTTCCATTTCGTGAAGGAAATGTATCTTTCTTCGCTGTTTGCGATGCAGTTTAATTCTTCGTGTGAGGTGCCAAGATTTTTCACGAACAGATGACTGTCGTAACCCGAGAGATTGTGAAACATCACCGGATAGAAAGCGGCGTCTCGATATTTTAAATTACACTTGCTGTGAGCCGGACCGCGATACAGACCCGTGTAATGATCGTGGTCTCTGACCTTCCTATTTTCCGTCGAATTCTTGTCAAACGATTGTCTGCATATGTGACATTCGGTGACTCTGTTATTTTCATCCTGCTGCTCTCGCGTGATGATCATTTTTGCCGGAGTTTTGAATTTGTCATATAACATTTGAAGTTTCCATTCTAACTCTTCCACGAACCTTTGAGCCACGTCATTGTCTTCATACTGTTTCATGTAGGTGAAGGGACCCATGTCGTGTTGCGAGTCGAAAGCGCATTTCACGTAAATGCAATAGCCCGAAGGTATGTGTTTTTGATATCTTTCGACGTAACTTTGAAGAGCGTTGGGTTGACAGGAACTCATTTTCGCGGTGAAACATTCGAAATCGGCGTACACGATGAATGGTACTTTTAACCTTCTATTGTGATTTTCAAACTTCACGATGGTGTTGGGTTTGGGCATTTCGACGTTGACACCTTGATTTTTGTTGCAATATTCCTGATGTTTCGCCAACGATTTTTCGCTGTGAAACGCGTTCATGCAATTGAAACATAAAGATATCTTTCCTTTATGTTTATTATATTGTTTCGACAGAAATCGGCTCAGATGTTTAACCCAACAATAATGATGATTGTCACCATTCGAAATCAATAATAAAATAATCGTCTTTTCTCTTCCGAGATACGAAGTCAATCTGAGAGGATAGATATTTTGTTTTTCGTCATATCCCAACACGTTCACCGCTACGGTGGGATTTTGCACCTCGAAACGTTCGATGTGTTTTAACTGCGTTGGAAAAGTCACTCCAGTCCAATCAAGATTTTTAGAAGTTACCTCGTAAGAAGAAACTCTTTCGATGTTCATTTTGACAGGGTATAAAGCAGAAGTGACTGCCCATTTAAAACACTGATCATCTTTATTTTTCACGTTGATTACGGCGTGCTTTTTGCTAGGAAATATGGTAATTTCAAGTAGGAAGACCCTTTCAACAAATCGTTTTTAGTTATGTGAATTTCGAGTTTCAACATCTCATCGAACGTCCAATTACTACCTTCATGTTGATAATTCGCGAGAGACGTCAACATCTTGTCTTTCATCTTTTCGAAAACGTCCGATAAATCTGAACCTCGAAATACGGGTTCGACATTAGATCTGAAATATGCATTTTTCACGATGCTCTCGCTGGACTTCACGTCGATTTTATTCATCATGCAATGGAGTATCATCTTAATTTTTAGTCCCACGTTCATGTGTTTGCGAAACAAATCCAATACTTTTTTCTTCACCCGTTCCATGAACAATTTCGGATCGATTTTCTTCAAAGAGGGAACCACGTCGAAAGTTTTAAAAATACCTTTGATCGCACTTTCCCATTCCACGGACTTCGATTGAAATAGTTCCGTGGTGAGTCGCGCTAGATATTCTTCTCCTTTCCCTTCGTCTATTGCTCGTCAAGTTCGCTTGATATATTTAGTTTGCCTAGAATCTGATGTGCATCACTCGTTTTCGTTTTTCTTTTCTTTTCTTTGGAAACTTGAATTCTTCTTCAATGGCTTTTCGTTTAGTCGTCTTCTTATTTTTCACAATCGAAACGTTTTTGTTTTTTTTCGACGTCGGCATTTCGATTCCTTTTACTATCTTTTTCTTCTTCTTCTCATTTTTCACAACCGATGCATTTTTTGACATCGTTGCTATCAGCATTTCCTTTGCCTTTCCATCATTTCGCAAATGTTTCTGTATGACATCAATCTTTTTTTGATTTAGTTCTATGATTTCTGAAATGGGAAATTTTTAATAGTTTACAAATCTCATTTAACTGAGGTATGGTTTTCTCATTTAAATTTTCCAATTTTTTTTTATCTGTTTGTTTCATTTTGTAAGAATATTTTTTTTTTAAAATTTTGTATTAAATAATTTGTTAAAAAGTTTTGCTTTTTTACTCTTTTTATATATAAAAAAAAAAAAAAAAAAGTTAAATTTTAAATTCAATTTTTTATTCAAAAACAATTTAAGACCGCTTTTATTTCTCGCTCGCAAACCGAACACGTTTTCTCATCTTTGGAATGACATTCTCTACAGTAATGCAGGTGTGCACACGGTAGAAACAAGACGTTTGCGACACCTTCGCAGACCAGACACTTGGTGGTGGACGTTTTACTCAGTTTGTTTTCGACAAGTGACGATAACTCGTCCGCTTCCGCCATGAATTTGATGAGATGTTCTAAAGTTATGAATTGAGACAGGGTCTTGTTCGCTTTGTTTAACGCATCGTACAATTGTTTCTCGGTGTATCCGAGTTGTAACATATCCATCAATAATTTTTGGTTTTTATCTCTATCCCTCTCTTCGTCTTGGATTTTGATCAATCCCAACGTTAGGATCTTGTTCAAATAATCGCATTCACCTTTTTCAATATTACTTATGTGTTCTAGTAAAGGTACGTAGTGAAGTTCCCAATTCATCAAATGTATGTCACAACAAAAACATTTGACTTTGTCGTCTCTACCCACGTAAACGAAACCCGCGGCGGCTAAGTCTTCGGGTTTTTGAGTGAGATGCGAAGGCCAATTTTTAAACGTTTGAAGTCTTGCACGTTCTAGACTATAATTCGGATGTTTGGACTTGATCATTGTTTTTACCTCAAAATTGAGTTTGTAAGAATTTTTTTTTTTTTTTTAACTTTTATTTATATATAAAGAGAAATAAAGAGAAACTTTTTTTTTTACCAAATTATTATTTAAATACAAATTTAAAATATACATTATTTGCAAGAATTCATAAAAACCAAATAATCGATCATGACAACAACACCTAAAAGATGCGAATTGAAATTGAAACGAGACGAAAAGTATGAGAAATCCAGTTTTAATATCTATACATTACAACCACACATGGGGTTGAGATGGTGGACTTAGAGTGCTACTACCACAAATATCGAATGTGTTTGAAAGTGGATGAAGCCGCGCTTGATTTGTTTTACGAGTATCAAAGCGAACTGCTGATTAATATCATCGTCGCCAAAGACAGAGAATTCGATAGGGGTGATTTATTGTTGTCCTATGGAGGTTACATATATCCAATAATCTCACCCGAACTCGTGAAGAAATCGGGTAGTGAGAGCGCATTCGCCTATGAAAAAAAAACTCAAAAGAGTAAAGATAAACATTCACACCATTTTCGTATGTGGAAAAATGACGAATGTCAACTTGCTAATAACGGACTTGGAAATATAAACAATAGAGAGATTGAAATTAAAATTTAACTTTTTATATATATATATAAAGAGAAAAAAAACTTTTACTAAAAAAATTTTACATTAAAGAAAATTAAAAATTAAAAAAACAACTTTTTTATATATATAAAGAGTAAAAAAAAAACTTTTTAAACAAATTATTATTTAAATACTAAATAATCAATCATGAAGACAACAACACCTAAAAGATGCGAATTGAAATTGAAACGAGTTGAAACGTATAAGAAATTCGGTCATAAAATCTATAGATTACAACGACACGATCCCATCGAATTGAACGAGGTCAAGACGAAGGGCTTAGAGCACAAATACGAGAAATATAAGATGCCTTTGAAATTGGATGAAGCCGCGCTCGATTTGATTTACGAGTACCAAAGCGATCTGCAGAACATCGTCATCGCCAAAAATAGAGAATTCGACAAGGACGATTTGTCGTTGCCCTATGGAAATTACATATTTCCAAACATCTCATTCGAACTCGTGAAGAAATTGGGTGGTGACAGCGAGTTGACCGATGTAAAAAAACTCAAAAGAGTAAAGATAAACATTCAACACGTTTTCGAAAAAGGAGAAGACACGAGTGTCAACATGCTAATAACGGACTTGGAAATATAAACAATAGAGTGATTGATTTTTTAGCGAAGAAAAATGAAAAAAAAAAAAAAAAATAAGATCATCTTTAGATCTCATTACTTTTTTTTTTGTTTTTTTGTTTTCCTTCTTCTTCACTATCATCATAATATATTATAATAACGTTTCCTTTTCTCTCAAATTTCAGCGTTGATTCTTCTTTTTCTTTTTTTCTTTTTCTTAGTGATGTGATACGTTTATGGTAACATTTTTGTTTATCCGAATCATAATTATGAACGAATGTTGTGCATCTCTTGGTAACACTCGCATCATTACCATTCTCTTCAGAAGGTAGTGGTGAACGTGGAAAGCATCGTCTCATTCTCAACCGTCTATCCCGCGCTTCATCTATCTCTTTCATTAGTTCTTTCCTTAGATATCCATCATTAGCGTCTAACCATTTTTTTATTTTTTCGCTCTCTGGCTCGCGATGTTCGTCATTATCGTCAAATTGTTTCTCCACCTTTTCATCCAGGTGATAAATTTGTTTCTCCACCTTTTTATCCATTTTAAATATATTATTTTATACTTTCTATGATTTTATATATTTTATATAATTTTATATTATAATAACATATTCAAAATCGGTATGTTCTTAAATGGCGAATTCTCACCGAGCAACAAACCCTTGCCGAGTTGCTCGACGTTCCGTCCACTCATCAGATAGAGACCGTTTCCTCTCAGAGAGTTGCCACCTCTAACGGGTTCTAGATACAATCTTTTACCGCTGTCGTCTACGTGGACGCGACACACGGCTCCTTCCTTCTTCAAAAACAGTCCGCTGCCACCCATTAATTTCTCAACTGCCGAACTAGCGAGTCCCGTGAGAGCTCCCACGCCGAGAGTCTTTCCGAGAAAGGGTAGCGCCTTTGCGGCGAAGGGTAATGCTTTTGCGGCTATTCCTGCCAATAGCGGTAGGAAACCACCTTTCATTCTCAAATTGTATCTCAATTGAGCGGGACTCATTCTCACCGTCAACCCTCTTCCATCGCAAATCGCTTTCTCCATCCTTTTGATTTGACTTCTGGTCCAGGCGATCGAATCCTGACCACCTCTCGTCAGATCTTCGTGAGTGAATTTGAATCTCACCGCCTCGCCTCGAGTTGTTAACGCTTTCTTAAGTTTCTTCCTCTGTCCTGCGGATATGTTCACGTTTTTAACCACGTATTCTGTCATAATTCTGTTTTGTTTTTTTTTTAAATATATTTACTTCAATTGTTTCTTGTTTAATAATTATATTAAAATAATTTTGTAAAAATTAATATTGCCGTTTATTTTATTTTTGTTATCTATATATATAATATTTTTTTTTGCTTTTATATTTCTCTTATGTGAAATCGTATCGTCACTCTCTCTCCGCGAAGATCTAACAGTTCACCATTTTGATCCGTCAACGTGGTTTTGAGACTATACAACGTGTCTAAAATCACTGGTAGATAAACTAAATTTCGAGGTCGCTCCACGATCTTATAACCCGGCGACACGTTTGGAAAGAAGGAATAGATCGTCGGTTGAGCGCTACCATTCACGTAGCTTCCAGCAATCACGGCCACGTTCACCAGAATGCTATTGACAGCGAGAATGTCGACCGTATTTTCAGATGCCGCGTGGCCTCGATACATCTTTCGATCGAATCCCAACATCTTGCCTATAGAATCGTCCGTGTTGAAATCCACTCAAAAATTATCTTCCAAATCCAACATCGTCTGTAAGGTATTAGGATTGGGAGCGAGTCTGATCTTGTTGCTTCCCTTTCCATCCGTCTTCATTCGCGTCTGAATGTAATCGTTCAAATCGTCTGTGTCGTAACTCCCTTTGGGAATTCGAATCTCCAACCAATCCGTTCCGTCGGAATACTTGAACGAGTTATTCTTTTCGGTGACATTGGGAGAGGAATAATAAGTCTCTAGATTCACCAACGCCATCTCGTA
Organism: Pictodentalium vernedei; assembly: GCA_031216915.1. NCBI lineage: Eukaryota > Metazoa > Mollusca > Scaphopoda > Dentaliida > Dentaliidae > Pictodentalium > Pictodentalium vernedei. The sequence continues at coordinate 191,840,069 of CM062289.1, forward strand.
TCTTTTCTCTCTATTCAATTCGATGAAGGGTTCGAATTTCGTAGCAAATCGAGTCGAATCGCCACTCACCACGATTTGAATGGATTGTTTCGCAGCCATATTCTCGGCTATCCGTTCTAACAATTCTCCATGTTCGAACATTATATTTAATTTTATTTTATTTTTTTATTCAAAACTAATTATTTGAAGATTTATTATTTTTCTAATTTTTTTTTATTTTCATGCTCTATCTTATTATTATCATCGGAAACATAAAACTTGTCGAATCCGCACCGATATTTTCCGCGATTAAATTCGCTTGTCAAATCGATCACGATGAAATTGTAAAGTCCACCATCCCAAACCCTCTTGCAGAATCTCCTGAATTCCGCAGCGCTCATGTCGTTTGCGACGTGATCGCCGTAGATGTGATTGAGATTCTTGAGATCTTGGCGAAAGAGACATAGAAAATTAGCATTCTCCCTTATCGTCTGTCTGGGCAATCGAAAATAATTCTGCGACAGGTAGAAACAGTCCACGTTGCTGTGTCGACCCCTAACGTAATACGATTCGCTGTCTCTCCAAAAGCAGATCATCGAAAATCATGAGATTCTTATCTTCCGATTTCAGTTCTCTAGGATCCGGAAACGTCACTAGCATTCTCATAAAATCAACACTCGACGTTCGAAGATGCATTTCTCTTCATCAGCTCCGTCGCCGCGCCATCCAAAATGGTCGAGAGTGGAGCTCCACTCTTGTCGAATTCCTCCCTACTGTCAAAGATTCTGGCTATGACGTCCTTGGGCAATCTGCGATCCATGCACTCTCGAAGCAATCTGTATTCGGGTTGAAACAAGCTCTTGCCAAACACGAACAATCTGTCGTAATCCAACCAGTCGGGTCGGGACAACAGATTCATCAACAGATTGGTCTTTCCACAATTCGATTTTCCCACTATCAAGCCTCTTATGCTCTTGGGAAAGAACTCGTTATTCGACCTCTTGGTCGCGGCGTCGTTCCAAGACATATCTTTAATGTTCATCTTTGTTGTATTTTTGTTTGTTTGTTATTTTAGATTCTTTTCAAACACAAATTTTTTTTATGTTTTTCAAACTCTGTTTTTTTAATGTTATTATTATTTATTTATATCGCACCGTCGCGAGTTCTCTTCAATCCGGATCCACTCGTCATTTTGGCTAAATCTTGTATGGGCACCACGGCATCCTTAAAATCTTTTCAACTTTTCGGCGTTTGCTCTAACACAGCTCGCTTCGCCGGCAGACTGATCAACTTGTCGATCAACGTGTCAGCTGCCATCTTGCCAGCCACAGAAGCTATCCTACCACTGGCTTCGGAAGCGGCTTTCTTACCAGCATCCAAAGCCGTCTTCTTACCGACCTCAAACACGGTCGATGCGAGTTTTCTACCCGCATTGCTCGTGAACGCTCGCATTATAGAATCGACGATGCCAGAACCGCCTTGAATGTAAGTTCTGACGTATCCCCTGTTCTTTATCACCAACATATTTTATTTTTATGATATATTTTTGTTTTTTTCACTGGTAAATCGTTTTTGCCGTTTAAATACCTTTATTATTTCTAGTGTAAAAATTTACTGTTTTATTTTTGTTTGTTTGTTTGTTTCTCTCTACTTATTATATACACATCAATCCTTCAATTCGTTCATCAGCCTTTTATACTGGTTTTTATTCAAAACCTTCTGTCTTAACAATTCGTCAGATACAGCAACTATCTGATTATCTAATCCCGTGTTACCAGCCCGTCTGCTCGCCATCAACAAACTCAATCTCTGAGACAGAGCGTCAGAATCGCTTGGAAGAAAAGTGGTTTTCACCCCTTTCCCAGTCACCGATTCGACAAACTTCTTGTTCAAATCCCATATGGGTTTCACCACTTTCGTCCACTTGTAACCTCTGTTGGCTTTGGGTCTCGTCTCTCTGGCATCGTTATTTGTCTTCATGGCGTGAGTCTGGACCAAAATGTCTCCGTAATTGTCGAAATCCTGTTCCGTGTAATCGCCGGGCTTGTCGTAAAGGAGCAATCTCCGCAGACCATCAGTTACTTTATATTTATTCGAACCCACGATCAATTCATCATCATCATCCATTTCCACTTTCCACCGTATCACCTACAAAAGTTCTACCCTCAGAATCCTTATAAATTCCATATGACTGATCTCTCTTACCGCCATCATCATCATACGATGCAACGCTACTAGTGGTGATAGTCGAAGCCGTATCGATGTCGCTCTCGCTCATATCTGTTTGAATTCCCGTGGGACTGTAATCCGGTGTAGATTGAACGGAATACCGATTTCCAAAATCTCCTTCCTGCTTTGCTCTTGACCCTCCGTCACGGGTTTAAATATTTTTGTGGCTTCGTGTCTGAGTTCCATCTCACCAAGACGTCTGCTCCTGTCAGCAGACTGAATGCTCTTCTTAGCACGTTCTTACTCGCCTAAAATTAAATCTCGGCGCCTAGGATCCATCTGTAAAAACATCTTTCGTTTTAATTGTTTTTATTATTTTCAAAATTAAATGTTTAATTATATATTTTTTTTATGTTTTTAAGTAATAAAAAAACTCTTTCCGTCTTAATATATAATAATCTGAAAATATTCACATCTCAACTGACTGTGTTAATTGAAGTTTAAAAAATACGTTTAAACAGTACATGACAAACCGGTTTCTGATTTAATGCATTTTGACAGTAGTTTTTACATTTGTCAAAAGATTTTTCATTCACACATCAATTCACCGAGTGTCGAATTAAGAGAGAATCCTTTTGATGACTGCGATTGCTATCATGAATATATTAAAAATTTTACCACTCAAAACCTAATTGAGCGGAAAATGCATTTTAAACATTCAGGATAAGTGTTTGACATTTTTTGAACGAACGCTTAACAGTCAATCTCTCTCATCAAGACAAAACACTAATATCTGGGTTCGCGATTTTCCAACCACACTGACGACAACACTCTTCGTTCAAAACATTTCCATCAAGTGCTCGTCGAGACCCCACCTCGCAATAACGTGCGCCAGTCTCACTTCGAGAAAACGCTACAGTGGGTTTGCGGATTCAAACATCACCTCTTCACGCGAGTCGATTTCAAAATCTCCGTCTACGCCTCCATTGGGTTTCAGTGTTAAAATCGTGTATATGAACGCGGATTGTTAGAATCGGCAAGAGGATGATGTTAGAAACCGCAAAACGTTTTTTCCTCGCAATTTAACACTGAACCCTATGGGAGAAATCCATTTGCGGATTCAAACATCATCGAACCTAAAATCCGCAGAGCGGATCTCCGTGTACGCCTCCATTGGGTTTCAGTGTTAAAATCGTGTACGGACGCGGATTGTTAGAATCGGCGAGAGGATGATGTTAGAAACCGCAAAACGTTTTTTGCTCGCAATTTAACACTGAATCCTATGGGAGAAATCCATTTACCGATTTCAATCGAAACGGTACATGTACTGTACATAAAATTTCATGCGTTTTCTGTCATTCTTGGATACAATCAGTGATGTTTGAATCCGCAAATGGATTCTAAAGCACCCTAAAAAACGTTAAAATCTTGTACACGTACACTATTTTAACACTAAATCCTATGGAGGTGTACATGTACACGTACACGTACATGTACGATGATGCTTGAACCCGCAAATAATACCTACTCAGGTTTGTGTTGAAATGAAGACTGAATACCCTACACATGTCATGTACATGTAGACCGTACACGAAAACATCATGAAAATCAAGGAGTACATGCTTTCCATGACTGTCGCGAAAAGTCTGCCTGTCAAGAGAGCTAATGTAAATACTGGGGACCATCTCAATACATTCCTGAATAATATCCAGCAAACATAACGCAAATATGTCACAAGCAAATTTCACAATGACGTGTCAAATATTTGGTGCTTACCAAATTTAAGGAGTATATATTATGGGTCTCTGTTCTGTCTGTATGCGTATTCTAGTGGGCGCGAAAACTGTTTATAGTGAAATGTAACATAAAAAATCAAATTTGATGGCAAATATCAAAGCAAAGATTCAAAGGACAGTTGTCGGAAAGAACGACACACAGGAAATATTCTGAAACCACAATAATGTGAAACGCAACAGCAAAGTTTCAATTGGTAGACAACTAACAGAGTGCTTTGGAGACAATAAAATTAGTATGATTCCGAAGGCAAGTTGAAACATGAAATCAGAGGACAGATTTTTACACTGAACAATGATAGAGGAGTAGCGAATACAAATATTTGAAATGGCGTGACCAGTTATTTTGTGACGACTTCAGCTGTTCTTATAAAGAGCGTTGATCTCTGTCAATAATGATGTTTGCGACCTGACGACAATAAAGAGCGTTGTTGAAAGATTTAGTAAGAAGTAAATGTTCTATGATTTCGAAACATATCTCGGAACATTCCTAGGATTTTATCTCCATTTGCGTTATCCATATTAGAGTGCTTCATTAGTTGTACCCCATATTCTACTCTGATAGTTCGTCGACTGACTGCTAGAATGTCCTATGTCCCATACTAAGGCGACGATTTGTCATATTTGCCTACCAATTCAACTTGTTTTCATTTGATATTTGCCTGATGTTTGCTACACGTCATTGGACTTGATCATATTGGAGTGCTTCAAGAGTTGTATCTCATATTCTAATTTGATATTTGCCTACCAACGTCGGGCAGAACCTGCTAGTGTAGCCACGATAGACTGGAACAAGTGCATAATATGTGAAAATGATGACCAAGATCGCAAGTGTGCAGCTGATAGAAATGGTCTTGGGACGTTTCTGGAAAATGTGAAGGAGTTTAGATCTCTTGGTGCTCTTCCAGTCACGTTATGTTTTGAAGACCTCGTGGCATAAAGCTTGTCTTCTTAAGTTTGCAACTTCTCAGTTGGAATGAACGAAGAAGAGACTATCGAACAAGAGGAGGAATGATGATGATCAACGTCCGAGAAAATCAACGCTGTCGTCACAGTGCTTTAGTGAAAACTTCATTTTCTGTACTGACAGTGGCGGAGTTCTGCACAGTTGTTGTACGCTTGAACTGACAAAAGTGTCAGTCAGAGAAATGACAACTAGACTGGGTGACAAAGAATTGTTACCACGAATAGCCGGGGGTGATTTAATTGCGATCGAGGGCAAATACCACAAAATCTGTCTTTGAAGGCTGAAGAATCGCTACCAGAGTATACTAAAGAGTGGAGAGAAGCGCGACGATAACTTACAGCCATTGAGCGAACGTGATAAAATAGTTCAAGGACGGGTGTTTGCTGAAGTGGTGTCACACATACAGGAAACAGTTGAAGCAGGAATCTTCCTGTTTGAATTATCTGAGCTCCATTCCCTTTTTTTGAACTGGACCTTCTGGTTTGGGAGATGAGAAAACGATAAATAAAACCAGGCTGAAAATTCAGCTGCTTCCTCATTTTGGTACAGAATGTCAAGAGCAGGTGACTGGTAGAAAAACGCTGCTTGTATTCAGCGAAGGCCTTCAACAAATCCTCAAGCCTGCATTGGAGTCTCGTGACTTTGATGATGAAGCTATGGCCATGGACCAAGTGGTAAAGACTGTGAGAAAATGTTTAGCCATGAAGACTTTAAGTTTCAGGGTTCGTTTCGCGAAGGCTGTCCGGATGCATCTATTTCGACAAACCTCAATACACTGGTGTCAATCCTACTATCAGGCAGCAACATAAACGAACGTGAAAATATGCCAACGTAGGCTTGTTTAACTACCTGTCAGCTGATCGTTTTCAATTTAAAACTTTTGGCTCCATCAACTTGCAGCAAAAGACATACGAAAAACGACAGCCTGCTCTTACTTTGCATTTTGGCCCCAGTGTTCATCATCAGTCACGAAGCAAGAAAATGTTGACGTGGCTTTGTGAACTTGGTCTGAGTGTCAGTTATGAACGAAATTAAGAAGTGGAAGATTGCCAAACCACTGCTGTTTCTCAAACATTTGTGCTTGTTCAATCAGTAAACCTTGTACAGATGCGGGAAGAAATACTCACTGTTGGAGTGATTGATAATATTGACCATAACTTGTCATCTGCAACAGCTCAAAGTTCATTTCATGGCACTGGCATCAGTCTCCTGCAGTACCCAACAACTGAAGATTGTGGGCGAAGTTGACAGCCCATCCCAGTGCCTCCAAAAATAACAAATGTACCACCACTCCCAGACCACTAAAGCACTGTTCCAGATGTTGTGTGTAAAATTGAAGCCACAAGTGTTCCTGAAGTTGATATGCCTAACACCGGACAGAACATAGTCGACGCACTGTACCAAGAAAAGAAAAAGAGTGGATACAATATTGTCTACGATTGTTTGCTTGTGCGGATTTCGATGCAGCTGGTCAATCAGGACCAAAGGACCCGCCTTGTATTAGCGCATTGTTGCCCCTGTTTTCTGAGAAGGCTGTAACAATATCTATGTTAAGACATGGCATGAATATCATAAAGTGTGAAACAGCAAAGTTGAATCTTGGCCAAAATCCGATGATAACAGAAGATCAGCTACTCTTCGCTTTATGCAATAATGTGCAGTGGATATGGCCTGAAAGTTTTGTCGAAAAGTCGTATGTCGTTATGTTTGGGCGCCTCCATCATTGTGGAACGTTCTCGGTAACCTCTTAGAGAACAGTAGCTGGACAAATGTAATACCTGACTCGGATAATGATACCACAGGTATAGCAGAATCCTTTCTTAGCGTTTTTCACTTAGCAAGGACAAGGTACGCACATCGGGTAACAGCCCTGGCTCTTCCCAAATTACAGAAGGACGCATTGACTGTTTCAGATGTCAATGGAAACCTTGAACAATTTGATGCTTGGCGTAAAGATAGGTGCGCACAGAGCCCAACTTGTGCATTTTGGGATCTAACATTGCAGTTCGGTCACATCTTGGACGAGACTTTACGCTATTTCTTACTATATTGGAGGAGCTTGCATCTTAGTTCTTCGTGTTTGACCACCAGAATTATGCCCGTTGGGTTCCTGTGTATATCAGAGATATGAAGACGCTTGCTAATGACATAAAGGGTCAGATAGAACGGTTCTGGGTCTTTCCGAAATCACATAAGTGTTTTTCGACCATGCCACTCGATCAAGCCTATGGACAGAATAACGCCAAAGTGAAAGATTCGGGAGGGGCAGTTGGGCTGACAGATAATTGCAAAGCATTAAAGGGATGGATGGTTTCTGGCCCGGAGCAAAAAAGGCTTCTGACAGAGTTTGCCGACCAGTATCGTCGATTCGACTCAGAAATAGTTTACTTCAAATTTCATGATTTGGGATTTGACACACAACAAACTTTTAAGGAACAACTTTTTATACCATGGTTACCCATTCTGTTATTATAAAAACCTATGACATAAATTTTAGCTTTATACACCAACCGCGGCGAACACGTTAGCAATGGGATTTCAGTAGTTAAAATTTACACCTACGGTGGAACTACATCCAAGCTGACCTTTGGTGACCCCGCCTTGAATGCAAACTTGTCTAAATTTATCACTCGTGAAGAGTGAAATGAAACCAGCAATTATTTATTACGTTTTAAATAGGTTTACCTCATAAGATAACCAAAAATTAACAAACATACGTTGGCTCGTGTTAATAAAGCATCCATAACTCGAAATAATATGTTATTAAAATGAAAATGGCCCCGTAATTTGCGCGTTTCGATTTCTATTTCGTTTCGGGGATACAATTGCCAGTGGAAGTACCGCCCACCGGTGCTCATGTAAACAAAAACAGATTCGCACGTGTGAATATTGATTTATTTAACATTTTAATTCTTATTAGTCTGGCGATCATGGTTTAAATAAAATACACCCAAAGTGGCTTGGTATACCAGATGCTCACCACTCGTGGTGAACTGGTGTTAGCCGTGAGTCAAGGGCTCGCGGTTAACACCACTTCACCACTCGTGATGAACATTTGGTATACCAAGTTACTATAGGTATATTCTATATATAAACTGTGCATGGCAAAGCAGCAGTGGGCAACCCCTTTGCGATCCAGTCACCGGAACTAATGAATCTTGTCAGCCATGACTGTGTTGACGGAGCATTGGGGCAGAAATTTCATACACTTTGGTTCTTGGGGAAGGAGAAGTATCCGAAATTTGTAAAAGAGGTTTTGGTTCATTGTTCTGTATTGATTCATCAGCTTATCAGCAGAAACAATATCATAATCTTCAAACAGTCTGCCGCAAGAAGCAGTTCAAAAATGACCCAAAAGATGGCAGACATCAAGAGCGACTATAGCCTATTTAGCCTGTACAACCTGGCAATTTGCTGGTAAAGGAAAGAATTCATGTTGGGATGAATGGAACTCCATGCCTTCAGCCACCACAGCTTCTCTGTATCCTGCGTATAATCCTTTTTGTCACAGTAGGATTAAAGCCAGTCGAATTTCAGATCATTGGGCACTATACCTACACTGTATGACAGTGAAACTCACTTTGAAAATGTGAATGATCTGCGAAGAGACTTGTTTCCAGATGGATTCAGGTGATGCGGAACCTTCCACCAACTCGGAATGCCCTAGTTCAGCATGAGAACTGATGTATATATCAAGCAAGTATTCGGTTGACATGTCTGCAAGCTAATCCAAACATACCAGGTCCAGATGGTTTCGGCAGGACTAAGAAGGGCAGTGAGTGGGAACCTTTCTGGACAGGACTACCAAATGCTACAAAAGCCAGCCACCAGCTTGTGAAATGCAGGTGTAAAACGGAGCCTATGTGCAACAGAAGATGCACTTGCAAAAGGACCGGCTTAAAATGTACAGCTCTTTGTCAGTGTCAGGGACATTGTAGCTGAAGTCAGGAAATGTAATACTTCACTGTAATTCGGTGCGTTCCGGACAGCTCCTAATACTGTGTCATGAATGAAATATATAACATGACATTTTCAATATATTTTGTGTTGGCAGCCATCTTGTTTTCTTTTATCCTACTCAATCGGTTGTTACGGAACATTAATATCATATTAGATTAAACCTGGTGATATTATCGTCAATTAAAATCAACCTTAAAAATGCGGGATTTGGTTTATATTTTACTTCTCTGTAAACGGTTTGACAAAGATGTCATTAAAACAGTATTTTCCGATAATGGCCGCAGCGGCCATCTTGAAATTTTAAAGTTTACATTATTTACTTGTAATTGGAATGTTACCATTAGGAGGTTTAACCTTGCAAACATGTGGTTAGGTAGTCTTTTAGGGGCTTTATACCTATTTATTACGGCTGTATTTCTAAAACAAGGATTTTTGGTCATAGCGGTGGCGGCCATCTTAAAAATATGTGAACCAGGTCCACTGGGCCGAGCACCACTATCAATTATGATTATTAATGACACAATCAGCGTGCATGCCACGTTTCATGCGTCAGTCACTCATGTTGTCATAGTTTTTGGGGTAAGCTACTGGACTATTATTTGTTTTCCCCAAAAGACCCTTTATAATTGATTCAACTCAACCGATTGGTAAACAATAAAAAAGACCGTCATCGCCGAGAGTGGAATACGATGCTGGGAGTGGAATGCTATTTTCGGCGAGTGGGAGTGGGAATACGAATATGTTGAGGAAGAGAAACAAATGAAAATAAAATAAAACGTTTTAATGACTGATGGGTGGATGGTTATCTATTTTGTATTGAATTTCAGTGACGAACGTTTGGAAAGGTTGTAGTCGTTTGAGCGATGGTTGCTTTTTAGTACATCATTGATTTGCTGGACATTCCTTATCTATCTAGGAGGAAAACTAACGACTAGTCGCTACATCGTTACCGTCTCAACGATAAAACTCCGTTGTTCATTATTCCAACACAACGCACGTTATTCCACAAGACTGCCTTCTGCAGAGCAACATTTACCCGTAACTATGCACGACCGACGCCCTCGCCTGATTCGTGCCCCATTACACACAATTAAGTATTTTAGAGTGGCAGTTAGTTTCACAACAACCGTCAGCAGCGCCGCCACACAACTACTGACGGATGACGCAGTTTTTCACAGCATCGATCTCGCTGTATTTCAGAAATTGATGGTGAGATTGTCTGATTTTGAGACGTGCTTTCAGTCATGTGACTATATGGAATCATTGGTTTTGTTAATCAAGCCCGCAGTCTTTGATCCATAAGTTGTCATTATTGTTTTATAGTAGTGTCGTCCTTTGAGTGGTTAAAGTCGACAGCAGATGTCGCTTTGGTGCACTCGAGGGACGATATGAAATTGTAATTTTAATAGAAATAAGACTATTAGGTGTCAGTGTGTATTAGAGTGACGGGGATTTGAGTTATCAACCCTTTTATTGTTGGTACGATTAAGAAATAACTGTTGTTTTCCTTCGGTTTATGCGATATAAACCGAAAATTTGCAGCACAAGCTTCATAACTCGCGTAGCGAGTTATGATTAAGTTTGTGCTGAAAATTTTCGGTTTATATCGCATAAACCGAAGGAAAACAACAGTTATTTCTTATAATTTAATCCGACTGTAATATTAAAATATAAAAAAACTATGTGTACGTGAACAAAAGAACTTTTAATTTTGGCAAAAGACAACAGTCAAACTCAGGAAAGTGTGTCACAAACAGGTCACGTCAATCATTGTCAAATTGTTTGTTGTTTTGATTTTCGATCGCAGACGACAGATATTTAGCAAGTCACGTAACAATATCATTAAAAACATTTTTTTTAAGTTCCCCCAAAATCATGTTTGGGTGTATGATCTTTTATTCGTGTCCCACTTCGGTATATTTTATTAAATTCAATTGTTCCCCAGAAATTATCATTATATTCTCGCTGACTGGAGGCGATGAAAAATCGATCATTGATCTTTGTTTACAATCTTGTTATCCATCTATCAATCTGCCGTCACGCCCTCACGGTAACAATTTGAGTTGAGTGGGCGGGGCTTCTAGAGTCTTCAAAGTTGGATCGGATGTGTGCGAACGTGTATACATTCCAAATCATTACGTGATTTGGTTTATACGATTTTGACAACTTTCACGCTGTATGCTTTCAACCAATCAAACGCAGAGGCGGAGCAAATGATTAAATTATTATGAAATGATATGTAAAAATTCAGTTCCATTACATTTCTTGGTTGGGTCTGTTATCAATTTTCGGGGAAGCCAATTCAATACTAACTGTTTCGGCGCGTTTTTGCCAAAACGCTGTTAGGAAGCGTAGTGGCTCAGTGGTTGCGACATTGAACATCAAACCAAGAGGTTCACAGTTCCTCCCCTGCCGGGGGTAATGACGTTGTGTCCTTGGGCAAGACACTTGGTCTCAATTGCCTACGTGGGGGCATGGCGCCGCTGTGTACTAAGGCGTAATGCACGTCGATGGCGCACCTGTCTTCAACGAATGCTAACCCTGCTTGTGTGAAGTTAGTACGCTGAGGAGTCTGACAGTAGTTCGCCGTTGTTTGGTGGTTCTCGCCAGGTACTCCGGCTTCCTCCATCCGTAAAACAGTCCGACACAAGGTGACACTGGCTGTCGAAAGTGTCGTTACACTCCAATAAATAACTAAATAAATTTTTGCCAAAAAACGCGGCACCCTAACATAAGTCCTCTACTGCTGACGAGGTTGCGGGCAGGCCTGAACATAAGCATTTGCAGAATGAGGTCCCCAGAGGGTGAATTTGATGATGATGCTATCCCATACATGGGCCAATTTATCCTCTGGGTACCTCTTTCTGGTTAGTTGTGAGACCCTGATTCAGATTGAGGTTCACAGGGGGTGGATTTAGTGATGCTACCCTGCTGGGGACCTCATTTTGCATATGACAGTCTGCTTATTTTCTGGCTTGGTTGCAGGTTCAAATGTCCTCTACTGCTGATGTAAATGCGATCAAACCCGTGGTTACAGGTTCAAATTCTTTTGGGTTGACCACCTCGATCAGATCGCAGCCATGTTGCGCTAAGGGGTATTTACATGCTAGCTAGGATGCGAGCGTTCCAAACGTTCCTATAAAATAATTATTAACGATTTGTCTTCTCGTGTAGCTGTTTCGACAGTTGGCTCTGATTTTTTTTGTCACAGAACAAAGCCAGTAATCACCTGAATGTCTTCCATTGTCAGATGTGTGGAAGACATAATAACTGAATTTAATTTAATGCAACGATTCGTTGCGTCAAACTTACATTCAGTGATTTCAACCAGTCCGTTGGTCTCATCGTAATGAGTATTTGTGAGTGTGTTATACAGCGAGGCTCACATTTAAGCCTCACCATATAGAAGTTGCAAAATGCGATGGAAATTTGATATTTGTTGAAATTTAGCGAAGCTCTGAACGTTCGTGTCAAATTTAGTTTGTGAAGGCCGTTAATTGTGTGTTACGACTGGGGATCGGTCGTAATCTGTTCCAATGAACGATGATAAACCCTTTCAGACAACGCATCATTTTTATTCATTCCTCAATTTCGGTTTTCAAAAAATCAATAATACAAGGGAGAGCACTCTCTGCTCTTACAAACTTAGGCGTACAAGGCATACACAATTATGTAATGAAGGCGCTGCCAAACTCGGTCCATCTGTGACTCAAACCAAATACACAACATCCCCGGCCAGAAATTAAAATTTTGATCCGGTACGGAAAAATTTTTACAAACGAGTCACAGAAGGACAGAGAAATAGCAGCAAACTGACATGTTATAACAAGATATAAATGCATGAGTAGTATACAGGTAAAAGGCCAGTAAAACTATCTTCGAAAATGACAAATGATTACATCTATCCCTATGTTCCCTACAACCTTCTATTACTTAAAAACAATCACACAGCACATTGCTCTTAAATGGATGACTACTAAATTTACCAAGTAGTCCCACATAGGTACATAATCACACATGAAATGTAGATCATACCTGCTATGATTGAAAAAAAAAGTTCTCTGCTACAAGGTACATAACTCATAAAGTCGTACAACAGTGGCCTATACTGATTCAGCAATCAATATACATGCAGTGTTATCTCACACAGGTTGCACTGTGCTGAAAGTTATCATGAAAACATGTATGGAGTCAAAAAACGTCACTGATACCTCATACCTGACTCACAACAATGTATTAAATCATTCCCTGGCACAAAAGTTAACTACTGAAAAATTATCGAACAAGGATGAGGTCATCCAGGACAAAAAAAAAATATATGTGGTGATATGAAGTAAGATAAAAGAAAAAAAAAATACATGGTCCATACTGCCAGAGTCTAGTCTGAAACATCTAAAGAAAACAGATGATAACCAGCCCGGTTACCAATCAAGTACATGTATACAATGAACATGAAATTCAAAAAATAAACCCCGAGTTACAGTTGATATGCAAATTATTATTTATCTATTTTAATAGTATTGTCCTTTATATGAGAGGAGGTAGTCTTTGTTCAATATGTTTTCTGGCTTTGCACTGAGACCACTCAAGGGGACCCAAAAGGCATTCTGTGCAGGTTCCCCTACAGTGTGAACCAAATACTGTTGTCCACCCAATGTGGTGCGCTGAGCTAAAACTCCACGTAGTTTTCACTCTCTCGGGTAAGGAAGTATACGAGACTACAGGCTTGGCAATTTCAGGAGAGCGATTTTTTAGCTCTCCTTACTGCCCTCCTGAAAGAATTAAGGAGAGCGAAAAATTGCCCTCCTAAATATTTTGGTCTGGGATGATTGAGATTACATGTGTTATGCTCACATTAAATTTTTGTTGTAAAGCAAAAATGTAATTTAACTTCGAAGTCACAGAACATCACATAATTTCATTTTGAAAGTGGTTTAGTGGTAAAAGGTAATGGCTGCAACCATACCCAAACACAGTTGCAATCATTTGAAGCAAAATGGGTCACAGCAATATTTTTTTTTCTGTCAGTTTCAAGTTCAACAACTGACATCACAGTTTGAGGGGTAATTATTCAAGGAATATTGACACTATAATATACTACAATTACTACTATCCTGTCACTTGAAGCACTTGCACCAGGATGTGACTGTAGATTCAAGCAGACCTGTTGTCCAAGAAAGTCATACGCCTACCACTATCACCTTCAACCTTCAACCCCCCTTGGGGGGTTGAAGGTGGTAGTGGTAGGGGTATGACTTTCTTGGACAACAGGTCTGGGTATACACACAGGTCTTGTCAAGTGTGTGTTCGTTTGTTGAGTGAGACATCTAGATGTCTAAGAGATTTCGCTTTACCTTAGTAAAGTTAATAAAATCACTGATGTAATAGTCTGTGGTTTCAGTTTCAATGAGTTTGTTCAACTGGATACTTAAAATGCTGTGTAAAGCTAATTGCTCTCCTAAGCTGATTGAGGAGAGCGATTTTTTGCCCTCCTGCATTTTTCAGAATGCCAGGCCTGAGACTAGGGCTGGGCCCTTGAGGGCGAGATGAAAAGCAGCAACTGCACGCGGTGAATCGTCATCTATAGAAGCCAGCAACAAATAAGAGCAAAATTCAGACAAAAACTGTAGGCCGTCTTCATTAGTGAAGCCGGAAAACGGTTTAAATGTTCTTTCTGGCAGTGGTTGGGGAGTTTGCACGAAAACCGTTTGACTTGGCATCCTGGACGAGTCGGTTCGATCTGTCTGGGTCCGATCTGCTTTAGGCGTACTGACCGATGTCGGAATGTCGAAACCCTCCAAACGTTCGGGCTGAGCAGTGTCCGATAGAAAAGGATTAAATGAATTGTTCATGGCAAAATAAAACAGGGTACAAAACAGCAAAGTTCCAAGGAAAAAACCGTGAATTGTAGGGTTGAATGTCAATACAATAGCCAATGCCATGTCAAATTAGCAACGAATGTCACGGAGCACATGGAAACGTCGGAAATGGAACACACATCTGCAATGTCATTTTAAAATGACGAAAAATGGCAAAATTTATGAAAATCATGCAACAGTATTTGTTTGAATTTGTCAATTCGGATTCTCCACCATGTTACGACTGGGGATCGGTCGTAATCTGTTCCAATGAACGATGATAAACCCTTTCAGACAACGCATCATTTTTATTCATTCCTCAATTTCGGTTTTCAAAAAATCAATAATACAAGGGAGAGCACTCTCTGCTCTTACAAACTTAGGCGTACAAGGCATACACAGTTATGTAATGAAGGCGCTGCCAAACTCGGTCCATCTGTGACTCAAACCAAATACACAACATGTGATGTATTCCAACAGACAAAAAACGTGACAATAATGTCACTTCATAGAACGTTACTGCATCAGTTTAAACTGGTCTTTGCCGGTTGGTTTACCTTACTATCCAAAGGTTGGATTGCATCTGCTCCAGCCATAGCCAAAATTTGTATTGTGGGCTTTTCATTTGTACTGGACGGGCTTTTCGGAGGTTTCATCGTTCTTTTCTTGGTATAAACTAGTTCATCAATAGTTTCTGGTCGAAACGTAACTTTTGAGGTGTGCGAAGACTGACATGTAACGAACGTTTACATGCCGTTGGCGTGTTGGAAGCTGGCAACAGACAGACTGCAGTGGCTCAAACTGTCTAAAACCACCGAAACGGCCTTTGTGAAGCCCCATTTTGGACATATAAGAGTAGCATTTAGTGCTATAATGTGCGTTCTATTAAATTGGAGTACTTTACTGGTCGGATTTCTCCAGAATTCTTGTTTTCTGCCTATTACAGATGCTATTCTATCTACTCTAACGCTAGCAGTTCAAATAGTCCTAGCTACTATTGACTACCTCTGCCCTCGTCCAAGTCTAAAAATCGCTAGTCAGATTGCTTGATCTCCCGTAATCTGTACCTACCCGTACAGTTATCTCCCTTTGTACAACGGAGGCCTCTATTATTCTCAAACCCAGACGACAATCAAGCAGGGATAGGTTTTACTCAAACGACTCTAATCTTATAGAGCTAATAAACTATCAAATAGTGACCCAAACATGCATCGCTCGGACGACTCGAATCCCATCGCTCAAATGAGCTATCGAGCATTTGCCCAACCGAGTGACTCCACGTACTGCTCTACGACTCATCTTTGTATTTGAGGATGCCTACAACATGGCTCCTTTACAGCTTCTAAGCTGCTATATGGCTCCGAGTTCCTGTACAGCTCCTGGTATTTTTACCATCAATTTCCACTTTGTCTTGAACTATCAATCCTCACTACTAACTTGTGGCACAACTACTGTTCTTAGTACATTATTGCCGGCACCGTTCCCAGTTCATATCACTTTTCACGATTACTTGCTCGAATAACTTTTTCATCCCTATCCCAAGTTCCACTAATAAACTTTCAGGCAGTCACTGAAAAAGCCATTGGTCGAACCCCATCGAGCAAATGAGCTATCGAACAATTGCTCATAATTGTTAAATGAGCTATAAGGCAATTAGTAATTGTTCAATGAGCAAATGCTCTTGCGACTCTTCCACTAATTTTGGTAAACAGAGATTCTATAAGGATTCTGTAAAACGGATTTCATAAGTGGGATTCCATAAGTATGATCGCAAGCTCCTATACAGAACCTGGTAGTCTTACTATCGGGTTCCATTTTGTCTTCAACTATCTGTCCTATGATTTGTCTCTATTTATTCTTCCACCCTTACCGCTTTTTACCATTAATATTGACTTGTAGCACTACTTCATAATTCCTAGATTTGCCTGATTATCTCGGTAACCTAAAATGCCTTACAGTACGTGGAGAGTGTATTATCATTAAATCACCCTCAGAGTGGAGATTCCACCAGAGCAATAATTGCAAATTTGTTGCAAAGCATAACCATCACAAGCAAAGTTCCAGCCAATGGACCTCCGGGTTTAACCCGGAGGTCCATTGGCTGGAACTTTGCTTGTGTATTTTGTCCATATGTACACAGAATTTGAAAGTGATACTTTGGGTGATACTCCACTTCGCGGGTGTTTTAGTTACAATCCACTCTCCACGTACTGTATATCCACATTTAGGTATTTGAGAACACGAGAGTCATAAGAAAATTCCACAATCAAGCCTAATCTATCATCCCTAATATCCTCACCTGAGTATAGAAAGACCAGGTTCCATGGTGTCCCACTTCAAACACCCCTCCCCCCCCAAAAAAAAAACAACAAAAAAACAACCACTGACCTTCGGCGGCCCATTTTCATCGTAGATGCCAGCCACAATATTTGACGGTGTGCAATGGTAGGGTTGTACGGTATATCGATAAACCGATATATACCGGCATTCAAACCAATATCGATTGAATACACGTGTAATTACAGAAATATCGGTTTATCGTCATTATTTATTTACCCACAATTTAATTTTCAAGATGTCTTGAGTTTTTTAACTGTAGCCCCGAATGAATAATAGTATCCCTTTATATAAGGAATCGTCTGCTTGTGCCATCGTAATATACAAATTCAGCAGTTGAAAAAATAAATTTCAAAAACTTCAACAAAACTATATCATGTGAGCTCGTTCCAGTGAGGGGTCACATGATATAGTTTTGTTGAAATCTTTGGAGAAAATCTGATTTTTGAAAATGATAAATTTTGATATCATCAAGGCACGCTAATTCGTTCCGACTGTGGTGCCGCGAGTCTCGATTGTGGTACTCTGTTGTGTTCATATATCTGAACAGTTTTCGATATACCTGTATACCGCGGTATTTTTTGGAATACCGATACCGGTATTCAGTTTTGAATATCGTGCAGCCTTATGCAATGGCCTAGTAGTTTAAGTGTTGAACTTCTGATTGCCAGGCGGGGATGCCGAGGGATCGACTCCCGGCAGGGGATCAAAAACCAACTTTCTAAATTCCTCGAAAACATGATTGTGTCCTTCGAAAACACAGTCAAGACCGTACAAGTCTTCGCCTGAGACCAACCACAACACTTTCGCCATATTGTACCGAGAGCGTTTCACATTTTAATGTTGCTGCTGAAAGGAAGGTGAACCAAGTACTTCTGAGAACTTAATCTAAAAGGCTAGACTCTAGCCACAATTTTAGACGGTGAGCAATGGTATAGTGGTTTAGGTGTTTGAATCCTGATTGCCAGGCGGGATTGCTGTGGTTCCACACCTTCATGCTGCTGCCAAAAGGAAGATGAACCAAGCAATCATGAGAGCTTCATCCAAAAAGCTAGATTCCAATCATCGTTTTTGACGGTGTGCAATGATCTAGTGGTTTAGGCGTTGGACTCCTGGATGCTAGTTGGGGTTGCCGAAGGTCGACTCCCGGCTGGGGATCAGAAACCAACATTCTAAATTCATCTAATGGTTGTGTCCTTCGAAACACACATACAGAGAGAGAGAGAAGGGGAGAGAGAGAGAGAGAGAGAGAGAGAGAGAGAGAGAGAGAGAAGAGAGAGAGAGTTTATTTTACACGAATCCTTCTGGGTTTTTTATTGTTCTTAACTTTTACCCCGCTCTCTAAGTAAAAGTAAGCTTTGACCCAACAATAGTTCAACAAAT
Organism: Pictodentalium vernedei; assembly: GCA_031216915.1. Taxonomy (NCBI): domain Eukaryota; kingdom Metazoa; phylum Mollusca; class Scaphopoda; order Dentaliida; family Dentaliidae; genus Pictodentalium; species Pictodentalium vernedei. The sequence goes on from CM062289.1 coordinate 191,858,515, forward strand.
AAATTTACACACCGAGGTACCCCTTTTCTGTGCTTGTTCCTTGCTCAGTAAAGTAGACCAGTACCCCTCCATACACACACTTTATTACATGTGTTGAAAAAGATTAATGATGGAACGAAGCTATCATTGACCACAGCAATGCAGTGTTGAAAGAATCAGTATGAGGAAGTATTTCATATTTTACTGTTGGCAAAAAAATCCACCCAAAACAAAACTGATGACTCATATGACGGTAGGCAGAACAAAGACTTAGTTTGACAAAAAATGATTGACCACTTAAATAGAGCAATTGTTCGAGGACGCCAGAATGTGTGAAAAGGATGACGGATCATAATATTTATAGTGATAAATTGCATGTGAAATAATAGTACATACTTATTAGTTGGATCCGCTTTTTGGTACACCCGTCGTCTCTTTTCAGAATCTCCATTCAACATATCGGCTTATTTGGCGGAAACTTTTTGCAGATTAGGTGAGAGGCTACGGTGAGGGATGGGTATCGTCGGAATAGGCATTTGACTTTACCAAGCCCACTTGGTTTATACTTACTATCAACAGAAGGGTTGAATAGGTGACGCAAATAATATTTTTTACATTTCTCTTTCCAAAAGTATATCGCACAGCAGCTTCTAACCTTTTTTCTAAAGTAATCGGCCAGGACTATTCACAAAAAAAAATTATTACTTTTTTAATTTTTGCCACCTAACAAAAATTATGAGCCCTCTCTCGCTAGAAAGAGCGAGGGATCATAAGCTATGTTTCTTTTTGGCCAAATGAATTTTGTTTCTGTTATTCAAGTTTTTTTTGGGGGGGGGGGGGGGGGGTGGGGGTGGTAAATGCCCCGGGTTCGTGTAAGGTAAAAAGTTAACAGATACGGTACACAGAGAAATTAAGATGCTGTTCTCTTTGTTGAAAGGACGTGGCATATAAAGAGTTACATTCAAGGAGCTTGCTCTTGGTATCAAGGTTGGTTGTTTAGCGCGCTCACGCGCGTGCACAGTTCATGCGGCATTCAGTTCTCAGGAAGATTCAAATGACTTGGGAAACAAAATGAAAGTGTCAATGACACTGTAGCTCAACTTGTTAAGACATGTACATGTATAGTATGTGACACAGCAATGACAAACAACTAGGTAATGCCCTGATAACAAAGGTACATGTAAAGTATTGTAACGGTCTGTACATACACACTGACCGTAGCCTGTAACAAATGTATAGGTAAAGTATTGTAAAGGTGGGTGACAGTCTGATGCAAAACTAGAAAAGAAATCTTTGAGTCCCAGAGTGGTTCTGACTGAACCCCAAAATATTTGTTCTCATAGCACAGTGATAACAAAGGCACCCCAAAACACACTCGTTCCTGTCCCAAGGTGAAAACATAGGCACCCAAGAAGTTTCGTGAAGATTAGTTCATAAATACGACCTATATATATATTGTGACAAAAAACTGATTGGACCTAATTTCGGTACAAAATGGCCACCGCCAGCAATCTTGAATTTTGGACCGCACCCAGAAACACTCGTTCTCGTCCCAAGGTGATAACAAAGGTACCCAAGAAGTTTCGCGAAGATCGGTTCATAAATACAGCCTCTTGCCCGAGCCGTATTGACATGTGCACTTACAGTGTATAAGTAGCACTGAATAAATCAAAGTTCATCTAATCTGCATAATTTCTGCACGAAAAAAAAAAACCGTATTATATGTGATGTATTCCATGTTACTAAACATTCATACAAAAATTTATTCAAATCAGAACTTTCATACAGAAGTTCTGTACAAAAAAATGATTGCACTAATTTTGGTAAAAATGGCTACTGGTGGCCATCTTGAATTTTGGACCACACCCAAAAACTCTCGTTCTCATCCCACGGTGATAACAAAGATACCCAAGAAGTTTCGTAAAGATCGGTTCATAAATACGGCCTCTAGCCTGAGCCGTATAGAAGTTGTGTCCAAAAAACTGATTAGACCTAATTTCGGTACAAAATGGCCACTGGCAGCCATCTTGAGTTTTGGACCGCACCCAGAAACACTCGTTCTCGCCCCAAGGTGATAACAAAGGTACCCAAGACGTTTCGTGAAGATCGGTTCATAAATACAGCTTCTAGGCCGAGCCGTATTGACATGTGCACTTACAGTGTATAAGTAGCACTGAAAAAATCAAAGTTTATCTAATTTGCATAATTACTGCACGAGAAAAAACACGTGTTATATGCGATGTATCCCATGGTACTAAACATTCACACAAAAAAATATTCAAATCAGCGCTTTCATATGGAAGTTCTGTGCAAAAATCTGAGTGCACCTAATTTCGTACAAAATGGCTGTCATCGGCCATCTTGAATTTCAGACCGGACCCAAAAACACTCGTTCTCGTCCCACGGTGATACTAAAGGTACCCAAGAAGTTTCGTTAAAATCGGTTCATAAATACGGCCTCTAGCCCGAGCCGTATTGGCATTTGCACTTACAGTGCTGAAAGTAACACTAAATACATCAAAGTTAGTCTAATTTGCATAATTTACGCACGAGAAAAAAATCCGTATTATATGTGATGTATCCCATTGTACTAAACATTCATAGAAAAAAATATTCAAATCAGCGCTTTCATATGGAAGTTCTGCGCAAAAATCTGATTGCACCTAATTTTGTACAAAAGTGCTACCAGCGGCCAACTTAAATTTCGGATCGGACCCCAAAACACTCGTTCTCGTCCCACGGTCATAACAAAGGTACCCAAGAAGTTTCGTAAAGATCGGTTCATAAATACGGCCTCTAGCCCGAGTCGTATTGAATTGTTGACGGACAGACGGACGACTGGCCATGGCATAAGCTCAAGTTTGGCTTCGCCAAAGTTGAGCTAAAAATGGAACCGTATACATACTGGATCCAGTGATATGCGGAATTCGTTATTACTTCTCGTTTTCATTTTCACTATTATAATTCTTTTACATAAACTGTCCTTGACTGCGTAAGCAGAATATGCTGGCATAAACATCTCTGAATTTATGACGTAATTCAGTATTGTCTTCAATACATTCCGTCCAGAAATCCCATAGACATTGTTAGAAGAAAGCGCGGCGTCAGTTGGGTTGGGTCCTTTTACCAAGTCATGGTACTCTCGTAAAAATGCAGGACTCAGAAGAAGTACAGATAAAAACAATCCGTTGATGCAATAACTCGGCCCGTTGGGGAGCTCGGTGGCTCAGTAGGTAGAGGTGCAGGCTGCAAGCCGAGGGGTCCTCGGTTCGAATCCCACCTGTGGCAACCTCGTTATGTCCTTGGGCAAGACATTTCATCTCCATTGCCCGTGATGACACCGTGTACTAAGGCGTACTGCACGTCGATGGTACGCATGTCTTCAGTGCGGAGTTACGATGTTGGAGAGCTGGCAGTGCGGAGTTACGATGTTGGGGAGCTGGCAGCTGCTCGTCGTTGCTCGGTGGTTCTCTCCGGGTACTCCGGCTTCCTCCACCCGTAAAACTGTCACGGTCATGATTAGCTATTGTGCATAAATATGTGACCTTAAACATCAATAAATAAATAAATAAATACGTTCGCCAAAAATTCAAATTGGTGTGTTCTGCGACATAACCTCCGTTGTCCCGGTTGATGATGAATATTTTTTTAAAATATTGAACATGTGATTTTAATTTCCAATCCATATTCACTTTGATATCTATAAATAAAGTGTATGGGGCATCACAATCAAGTATCAGGAATGAGACTTGGAGCTGTTCGATCGATTAATTAACTGGTAGAGTGCTAAGTTACTTTGGTCATAAAAATTTGTACCTGCGTCTTTGCCTTGTTACAATTTATGGGAGAGTGCCAAGAGGCACTCTCCCATAAATTGTAACAGGGCAAACCCATATAGACTAAGTAATTTCACTTCTAAGATAATGTGAAGCACATCCACAGAATATGACACCTTCAGGCTGGGGTACCTCTCTTCATATTAAAGCCCTGATAGTGGCTTTTAGCACACTACCAGTTAAAAAGCAAATATAAATTCGGAGGAATTTTGACAATGAAAATCCATTTTCCATAATTAGAAAACCTTTTCCTTGATTATGTCAAGAAATTAAATCTTTCTGGACAACAGGTTGACAAATACTCGACTGGAAAAAAAGTCTTTGATTCCGTTTTAAATTTTATAGGCCGAGTTCGGATAGAGGCTTTAACCCTTTACCTAACGTAACGGCCAAAACCGACCAGCGCTATTCTCAAAAATCGCCAATTAATTTTCAAAATATTTTCATTTTTTGTCTCAAAAACATAGGTTATGACCCCTCGTTGGAACGAGCTCGTCGAGCTCGTTCCAACGAGGGGTCATAACCTATGTTTTTGAGACAAAAAATGAAAAAAATTAGTTATTCAAGAATTTTTTTTGCAAGTGTCGTCTGCTTTTCATGTTAGGTAAAGGGTTAAACTGGGATTCACCGTATTTAATGTTATCAGATTAATAATTTCTTTCGATTGAACAGGGTGAATAAGAAAGAAATTGTATTTATTCCCTCGGGTGTCCTCAAACATTTGTGCGCACGGAGTCGCACGTGCGGAAATCAGAGTTGCTGATTGTTTGGTCATAAAGAATCAGTTCAGGTGCTATCGCGGTAGAGTGCACATCAAATCTCCGCTTTTTCGTTCAATTATATGTAGGGTTTTGCGGTTCGAAACAAGAAGTCGGGTTTGTCGCCATTATTGAAATCATGTGTGTTTTCTGTCATCCCAACGCGATTGTATGTATAATTGGAGTTGTCATAAAATTCAGAGTTTTGTATCGAAATGAAGCACAACATCGCGTGGCACCCACCAATTCACATATTGTGCTGTTGTATTTGATAGGTGCACAAATGTTGAGGGTGGGCTTCCGAGGGAATTCGCGTTCTGGTGTTATGCTACCTCCAAACTTTGAACGAAAATTCCGGTGGTCAAGGCAACGAGTGCGATGATTTAAGATTTCAAACTACGCATTTGCCCATTAGAAGTACATTTTGAAACCATTTTTGTTTTGATACATCCACACTCCATCCTATTAGATGAGATGACTGCGTGAATATTTCCCACAATTCGAGATATGCCAGCAGCCTATATTTGAGCATTCTGCTTTGTTTTTTTTCTGTGCGAAGGGGTGGGAGGTACTTTTCCAAGTTTTTTTTTCGGATGGAGAGCTGAACCTGAAAGTGTAGTCTCCCTTGTATTTATTTATTTACGGAATTTAACCACACATTTCACAGCCAGGGTAACCTCTTGTCGACAGTTTTACGGGTGGAGGAAGCCGGAGTACCCGAAGAGACCCACAGAGGAACGGCGAACAACTGTCAGACTCCCCAACGTAGTAACTCTACACAAGCAGGTTAGCATTTGTTGAAGACAGATGCACCACTGACGTGCATTAACCTAGTACACAGGGTCACCGTGCCCCCACGTCGGAAATCGGGATTAAGTGCCTTGCCTAAGGACACAACGCAATTACCCCTGGCGAGGATCGAACGTGGACCTCTCGGTTTGATCGGTTTGATGTTCAATACCGTAAACACTGAGCCACCCCCTCCCCTGTCCAATAAACTTGAAATTCTTTAGAAAGAATTTTCGTGAACCACCACTGGCAATACTTAGAGATGGTACCGGGGCATTTCCTCTCAAAGCGCCTCGGCATGGGCATTTTGTCCCAAGTCGAGTTTCGTACCGGGTCGATTCCCCCCCCCCCAAAAAAAAAATGATTTTTTTTTGGGGGGGGGGGGGGGGTGCATATGGGAGGGATGCCCTTTCACGTGTTTTCGAATGAAGATATTAATTTCCATAGTTTGGAACCCTGGCCAATAAACTTGAAGTTATTTTAAAATAATTTCTTGTAAACCACCAATCACTATGCTTTGAGGTGTGGTTTTCGTCTTTTAGTGAGTGAGATTCAAGTATGTTCACAGAATGTGTCCTGTTTATGTTCTAATCCGAAGAGATTGCATCATATAAGCACAAAATAAGAGTGCTTGCATAAACCTTCTGTTGTATTATCTCGATCGCGGTTAGACTTCTGGCTACGTATCGTTGACCGCAAAAATTTGTAGTGAATGTGAATGACGTCACGTTATTGTATATATTGTCATTGTATATTATGAGTTACATAGTATGGTATTGGCCTAATATGGTAAAAATACGGGGCCCGTTAATTCTATATATGGGATAAACTGATACTGTATACACCTCATTAGTTTACTAACAAAGTGTTTTTGAATATATTCGTATTTGTTTTACGTGAAGCGCTTATCGTCTCTATAGTTTGAAAGAAGAATAATCAAAGAGGAAATCACTCTGACTGTCAACGGCAGATTGATATCGACTGTTTGTATATATACTATTCAAAACAATTAAGGAATATCCAAACTGATGTTGATATTTTTGGAAAATGGTATTGGATTCGCGCAGGTTTTTCGCAAGAGCGCCGCGTTAATGTCTGTGGGGTACGTTTTGCAATTTTCATTTGTACTGGACGGGCTTTTTCGAAAGGCTTATTGTTCTTTTCGTGGTATAAACTCGTTCATCAATAGTTTCTGGTTGAAACGTAACTTTTGGGGTATACAAAGACTGACACGTGACGAACCTTTACGTGCCGTTGGCATGTTGGAAGCTGGCAACAGACAAACTGCAATGGATCAAATTCTCAACGTTACTCAATCGGTGATTAGCAGGTTGTGGTCACGCTACCGTCAGATAGACAATGTTGATGACAGACTTCGGCCAGGTAGGCCAAGGGCGACAACTGCTAACCAGGACCGTTTCATCCGAACCACAGCATTACATATCCGCCATCAAAGTGCCTCAGAAAATGGACAGCAGCTTAACCGATCGACAGACGTGCGAGTCAGTGGTCAGACTATCCGAAATCGCCTACACAGCTGGAATTTGTACGCTCGACGACTTCGAATAATTCCCGTTTGACTGAACGTCACATCGCAGCAAGGCGTAATTGGGGTGGAGCACGACAGCGCTGGTTCAATCGTTGGTGGAGCAACGTCATGTTTTCCGATGAATCGAGGTTCACTCTTGCCTTCCACGGCAGGCGGAATAGAGTGTGGTGCGACGGAACGAACGATACCATGACGTAACAGTTAGGCAGTACGATTGTTTTGGTGGTGGATCGGTTATGGTGTGGGGAGGCATAACCATGACAATCAGAACAGCATTACATGTCATTCAAGGGCGTGTCACAGTACTACCGTGACAACATGTTAGCAACTTATGTGGTGTCATTTGCGCGACATCACGGCCGTCGATTCATTTTCTAAGATGACAGTGCAAGAGCATACATGGCACGTGTCGCTACAGAGTTCCCTCAGGAGCAGAACATCACTACACTGCCTTGGCCAGCACTAAGTCCAGACCTTTCACCAATCGAGCACGTCTGGGATATGCTTGACAGGCGCCTACGACAACGCCAAGAGCCCCCACCAATGTCCAGGTACTCGCCGCTGCACTGTGGGAAGAATGGAATAACATCAGTCAAGCTGATATTGGACGTTTGGTGAGGAGGATGCCAGGTCGGATCCGCGCGAACCGAGGAGGATTTACAAGGTACTGAGGTCTTGGACTGAATGTGGTAAATTCTCTGACTGACCGTCCATGTCTTCTACAGCTCAGTGTATGGAATGTGTAATTGTCAGACACCCAACTATCGCTGAAATCATTCAGCAGATGTCACAGTGCATGCCTCAACTGTCTTTCTGATGAAAATACAAATATATTTCTTCATATATCTCACTTTTATCAAATATCCCCTACTTTTTTTTAATAGTATAGTTTATACACTGCATATGTACTTTTGAAAATCCATTATGTTCCAATGAGACTAAAATCATACTCCTCTGATTTGACGAGAGCTCGCTTAGTACATTCTATGTTTACCGTCTGACGTCATGACGCGAAATATTTGAAATGACGTTGCCCGTTTCGTGATTGCTTCACCAGTGGAATGACGATCAATCCGTTTCATTTTTCTGGATTTTTTACTCGTGCAGCAGACGGTGTTCCGGATGAAGTGTTGTTTAAATTACAAATCGATTTACGATTTGAACTGAGATGGAATAAGTTTATCTGGTTTATTGATTATTTATCCAGTGCCATCGTGGGACACGCGAGAGGTTTATTTACTAAACCTGGGATCGTTAAAAGTTACCTTGAATAAGGCAACTTTTAACGATTACATGTTCAGTAAAAAACCTCTCGTGTTTCACGATATAGGTTTTGGTCTTTGAGTAGTGTCTTATTGGAACATATGCGTTATTGTGATGAATTGACGGTAACATGGCCTGAGGTTTGCGGCTCGGAGCGTATGTTCAACCTCAACGCTTCGCGTCTCGGTTGAACATAAGCTCCTAGCCGCAAACCTTAGACCATGTTACCGTCAATTCATCACAATAACTATTTCTCTGAAACTTAGAGAAGGTAAGATATTTTTGTCACAGTGAAGTGGAAAAGTTCTCTCTTAAAATATCTGAGGCTAAAAATTCCATACATTGTTATATTTTAAAGAATAAATGTGGAAATATTTTTAGACACGGAAACCCCGAGACCAATATTGAAACTTTTAGTACCAGCCGTTAATATGGATGCTTAATTTTGACCAACAAGTGAAGAATCGTTTGTCATTGAGGCGGATATGGTGGTAATTTGTGAAGAATGAACTGAGTATAAGCAATAAATCAGCCAAATTTTCTGTTCTTGAGTTCACGCTTGATATGCGGAAATATCAAGCAAGACATCTGATTCTCAGATGTTTGAATAGCAATGATTAAAGTAATAACCGACCAATTAATCATATCGTTCCGTATGGTGTGTCCTTGGCAGTTACTCAGGCGGGCAATTTGTTCTCATAGACTATTTTAGATTGCTTTACTTCACAAACATCTTTCAAATATCACGTAAATAAAGTGTTTTGTCTGAGGACTGCATTCAAGCCAATCAGTGCTGATAAAGTGTCTCTGAAACTGTTCGTTTTTAACAAACGGGCCGATTGAGCAAGACGTTCTACCCGGAATCCAAGTAGAATTTCTTTATCAATCGATCCATATACGAGGTTTGTTAAAATTCAAGCAATTTTCCTCTCGAGAACAGATACGCACGGTGCGCAAAACTGAAATAATATTATTATAGATAATACAACAATTTATAGCGTGATTTGGAATGGCACTATCGTATATTGATGGCCCAACAAAAAGGATTAACAGCGCGACTCACCCGGACTGATCAGACATAGTATATTTACTTTTTTGGAGGGTTCAGGATCAAACGCAGGCTTAACCCTTTACCTAACAAATCGGCCACATCCGCCCGCGTAATTTGCAAATTGAGCAGTTGAAAACAATCGCGACACTGTATCTGTCAACTGGATAGAAAATGTCATTATGCGATTATGGAATTTAAAAAGGTTTATGGAGCCCACACCAACCAGCTGTCAAAATGTCACAGATAACAGAATATTATAGCCTTCTGCAGGTCAAGTTCAACTCAAATTTACCAGGTTAGTTGGACAGATAGTCTATTAAAAACATGTTCTGCATCCTGTTCAGTAAAACACTATTGTTGTCAAATTATGACGACGAAATCATCACACAAACGTGGTAAAGTGACAGTTGATTACAGCAAATGATATAAAACGTGTATATAGCTAAAATGTAAATAAGGCCTAGGGCGTTATATTCTTTCCATAGTTGTAATTTGTCAGAGCCAAAAGCAAAGTTCTCCACAACTGTTTGCGGACAAGAATGCGCCAAACAAACGATTTTTGTAGATTTTTTTGGGCATGAAAGAGCTATCCCCGTTCAACGTTCATATCATTTTCATCAAAGCCGCGAAAAGCTCCTTTTCCTTACTATTCAACCAAAAGTGTAAAGTCATAACGCAAAAGTAATTGTATTTGTTTTTTACTGGAATGCACACTTTAGTCTTTGTGACTGGCAACTACTTTCAGACCAGCAGTATCACAGCCGTGTTAAAAGATCTCCCATGGAATCAGCCTCGCATCAGAAGAACATAAGCAAGATAGCACGCTTAAAAGAATCCACATCAAGCTGGTTGACATTCCACCGGAACAGTTTTTGGTAGCCACCGATAGTTACAATGAGGACCTCGACATCAAGCTCCTCCAGCCACAGGCCAGAATCCACCCACACCAGTTCTCGTTCTTTCCCAGCGCCGCCAAATACTGCAACTCACTGTGGCAGTTGTGTAGATCTGCTCACTTGAATCCCTCAAGCAGAGTCTCGCCAAATCCAACTTCTGCAAATACCTAACTGTTTTGCCCCTTTTAGGGGTCCCACAGGGAAGGTCAAGGTGTCATTAAATTTGTCTTGTTCTGTGCCACCCTACACCATAGCTTGTTTGGACAATTTCCCTTTTTTTCGAATGTAGAATAAGGAAAAAGGAATAAGTAGGTAACTTCACAGTGCTTTTCAAGTAAATGTTTTGAATGTAAACAGAAACAATATGAAGAAAATGACCAAATAGCACACTGTACAAAAGGGCTATTTTATAATTTTCCAAAGTGTGATTTACTGGGATTTCCGGGTTTGATTATAAACGATAACTTAACAAGTGAATTATGCAATCAACAATTGGGTCATGTATCCGTGCGCGCAAACGAAGACGCTTTGCCGTAGGTGTGATGGGGATTTCATTGTTTTTTTATTGTTTTTTTTTAACCCTTTACCTAACATGAAAAGCAGACGACACTTGCAAAAAAAAATTCTTGAATAACTAATTTTTTCATTTTTTGTTTCAAAAACATAGGTTATGACCCCTGATTGGAACGAGCTCGTGAGCTCGTTCCAATGAGGGCTCATAACCTATGTTTTTGAAACAAAAAATGAAAAAATAATGAAAATTAAGGGTCGAAAGGGGCTTGTCTCAAACCGTCCCCGCGCGCCTTCGGCGCGCGAAACCATTCCGTCTGGGGCGACAAATAACATACTCCATCGCATCCGACTAACTATCAATAATAACTATCCTTCTTGTAACCTTTGTAGAAAAGATCATTTATTACTTTCCAAAGTGTGATTTACTGGGATTTTCGGGTTTGATTATAAACGATAACTTCACAAGAGAATTATGCAATCAACAATTGTGTCATGTATCCGTGCGCGCAAACGAAGACGCTTTGCCGTGGGTGTAATGGGGACGTCATTATTTTTGTTTTATTAACCCTTTACCTCGCATGAAAAGCAGACGACACTTGAATAACTATTATTTTCACTTTTGTCTATAAAAACAAAGACAAATGTTAGTGGTATCTGTAAGACGGTTTCTGGGCATATGTTATTTGTGGTATTGAATGCAAAGGACTTGAAATGCATTACCAAATTGAATTAATAGAGAGTAATCGCTTGACTGGACTGGTTACGTGAAATAATTCATTCGAGGCGATGGACTATATTGTAAAACACTCGTGCGCATTCGCGCACTCGTGTTTGTACAACGCCCCTCACCTCTCATGAATTAATTTTGAATTCGAGGAAATGGCAGTGTCTATATTATCTGTTACAATGTACGCACTGTTAATATAATAAACACAAAAAATTGAGAGAACATCAAAAGATCAAGTGTATACGACACCACTTGTCCAGACGAAGCTTATGATCTATTCTTTGGAAGATTCTACAGACTCTTCAACAATGCATTTCCGCTTGAATTGGTGCCCACGCCAAAGAAGTTCATAAAGCGTGAACCTTGGATGACACAAGCACTCTTGCAGTCCTCGCTAAATAAACAAAAGCTATATGTTAAAAAAATTAACTCACCCAATCCCCAAAATATTACGGAATACAAAAACTACTGCCAGATCTTTAATCGACTGAAAAGAATAGCTAAACAGAATTATTACACCAACACCGTATTAGCCAATACAAACAATATAAAAAAAACCTGGGAAATTCTGCGCAAAGCCATTAACAAAACAGAACACATCCCCTCATTGCCGTTGTCCTTTTACGATGAAAACAGCGAACTGACGGATGCAAAAAAAATTGCCGACAAATTTAATACTTTTTTTGTTAATATAGGCAAATCAATAAGTGAAAAAATTCCAAGCTCAAGCCGTAATTTCTCAGAATACATTGTTAGCAACAATGCAAATTCTTTTTTTATATCACCCACTAATGAACAGGAAGTAATTCGTTGTGCAGATAGCTTATGTGGAAAACAGTCCAAAGACTGTGATGGCTTATCGACCAAACTCGTAAAGGAAATAATCCCTGAAGTGGCACAGCCTCTAACTCACATAATCAATCTCTCGTTTTCGACTGGTAGAGTACCAAACAAAATGAAGACAGCGAGAATTATACCCGTATTTAAGTCCGGTGACTCACAAATATTCAATAACTATCGACCCATTAGTATTTTGCCCGCATTTTCCAAAATACTAGAAAAATTAATGAATATACGCTTAATGGCTTTTCTAGAGGAACAAAATATCCTGTACCAGTACCAGTTTGGCTTCAGGAAAAAACATTCAACAGTTCATCCTGTTTTACACTTGATTAACAGTGTTGCCGAGCAAAATGATAAACCCTCAAAAGATTGCACGATGTCACTTTTTCTAGACTTTTTGAAAGCTTTTGATAGCATCGACCACGTCATTTTGTTCAAGAAACTAGAACATTACGGTATTAGAGGATTGGCCAACTGTTGGTTTAAAGACTACTTGACCGAAAGAACCCAGTCTGTTTCATTTAAGAATGAAACATCCGATGCACAACAAATAACTTCAGGGGTACCCCAAGGTTCCGTTCTCGGCCCAATTTTGTTCCTGCTTTAGGTCAATGACATAAGTGAAGCAACACTACTTAGGGTACTGTCGTTTGCAGACGATACAACAGCATAGGGTCCAGTAACAACTTGGACACGCTAATAGAAAATGCAAATTCTGCATTATCTAAAATAAACGAATGGAGTTCTGCGAATAAATTAGCCCTAAATGCTTCAAAATCCAAATTTATGCTATTTCACCCCCAACTTGATGCATATAGCGCACGGGACAAAAAAATATCACTAAACGATATAAATGTCTCACTAATAGGCAATAACCAAGAAGAGATATCATTTAAATTTCTCGGAATCCACATAGACGAAAATCTGAAATTCAAACAACATGTTTCAGTTGTTGGTTCAAAAATAAGTAGGGCGATTTTTGCTATAAATATGACCAAGAAATTTCTTCCCCAAAAAGCCCTAAGAGCCTTGTACTTCTCACTTATCCACAGCCATATGACTTATGGGATACTAGTTTGGGGACACTCAACCTCAACAAATAGAATTGTTAACATGCAAAAGAAAGCCATTCGCATTATAACAAAGATGTCCTATAAGTCACATACTGACCCCCTTTTCAAAAGATGCGGTATCCTAAAATTCAAAGACCTTTATACACTACACTCGCTCCTGTTCATGCATGATTGGTTCAACAATAAACTACCTGTGTCCTTCTCTAACACATTCAGAATTTACAGGAACCCCTCGGGCATGAACACTAGACAATCTGGGAAAATATACACATATAAAACAAGAACACGCTTTTCAGCTGAACTTCCGTTCCATACTTGATCCAGAAATTCAGAATCTGAGTAGGCATCTTTTTAAGAAAGCGATAATGGACAAAGCTCTAAATTCATACACTACAGATGTGTCTTGTAATAACCCTGTGTGCCCCGATTGTACCCCTGTCCCTTCTGGATCTCAGTATACCTAACATCCACAACACACATAATACCTCCTTGTACTAATAAAAACGTGCTAATTTTTGATAATGCCGAATTCTTTACAAAGACTTTAGAGCAGCTTGCCACTGTCCTTTATGTCAGACCATTTTCTGTTTCATATGGGAATGGCAGGAAGACAGCCTTCATGGCTATGCCATTTCCATGCAGTGTACATTTTATCTTTGTAGAAAATACCACATGCATATATATATATATATACATTATGTAATTGTATACTGCAAATAAAAGATATTATTATATTATTGTAAAACACTCGTGCGCATTCGCGCACTCGTGTTTGTACAACGCCCCTCACCTCTCATGAATTATTTTTGAATTCGAGGAAATGGCAGTGTCTATATTATCTGTTACAATGTACGCACTGTTAATATAATAAACACAAAAAATTTGGTGAACATCAAAAGATTGTGAAAACGCCATTTTCTTATTTTTAGAAGGGTTTCAACAGAGAATAATAGCTAGCGAAACATTCAATCTTATTGGGGAAAAGTTGTAAAAAACAACTTCGTTATACTACTCTTCAGGAAAATGCATTAAGTCTGTGAAATGGTGTATGCGCACATCAATTATACAAACTCGCAAACATCTCGAAATGTTAAATTAAATTCCCATACCCTTAGTGTTAAATTTACTGTCAGTTTTCGGAATTTAAGTTAACTTTTCTATAAATCTCTTCCAATGACGAATATTGTCAGCCATGAGAGTCATTCCCCTTCAGAATCGCACTGGTTTCTGTATTTTAATTCCTTTCGATGATTTTACACCACATATCTGTAACTTTATCAAATCTATGTGGCCGGCGGATTAGGACGGGGCGACAAATCATCACCAATGACGAAATCATCCAACGTCATAAAAAAGTGCAGAAATTCTTCCTCACCCCGCGAGGACAAAATTCTTAAACAAAGCCCAAATTCCCTAATCGAAAAACTGAACGAACTTTACAACGCATGCCTCACCCATGGCTACTTTCCAAAATGTTGGAAAACAGCCATCTGTGTCATGATACCAAAACCTGACAAGGATTCTTCCGATCCAGCCAGCTACCGCCCAATCAGCCTCCTCAGCTCGAAGGAATCCTTACCAATCGACTCAGAGGGCACCTTGAAGATAACGATTTCTTTACTAAGTCGCAAAGAGCCTATAGAAACCGTAAAGAAGGCATCGAGCATGTCTATCGCCTAGTCACCCAAATGAAAACCGCGATTAACAACCAGCAAATAGGCTCGGCAGTCCTGCTAGACGTCGAATAAGCATTTGACTCTGTTTGGCACAATGGAATGCGCTATAAATTATCCAAAATAAAACTCCCCATGAAAATGCTTAGACTACTGTCCTCCTTCCTAAATAATCGCGAAATTAAAGTCAGAGTAAACAATGAAATATCCGACAGTGTCCCCCTAGAAGCAGGTATCCCCAAGGGTCCGTCCTCAGCCCCCCTCCTTTACATCTTCTATGTAAACGATCTCAAATTCTCCGAGAATCGTGTTCAAGCCCCAATTCGCGGACGATAAGGGCCTCTGGGACTCTAATAATACTGCCAATCTACTCCAAAACCTATGCAATGCGCTCTCGAAGACCTAGAACAATGGTGTGCCAAATGGAGAATAAAGCTGAACGCCAATAACACCCAACGAATCACCTTCACTCTCAAGACAGGCAAACGCGACTTTGACCTGAAACTATTGGATAAAGTCCTCCCAGAATGCAAAGAGGCGAAATTCATCGGCATCACCATTGATCAAAACCTGTCCTTTAATAAACAAACCAACGATATGGCCAGTAAAGCAACCAAACGCATTAACTTATTGAAAATGTTAAAGGGAACTTCCTGGGGAGCCAACCAGTCTACCCTACTTAAACTATACAAAGTCTTTGTGCGCCCAGTACTCAAATATGGGGCAATCATCCTGAGCTCAATCAAACTAATATGGGGAAACTTCAGAAGCTCTAAAATCACGCGCTTAGGGTCGTCCTCCGTGCCCCATGGGATACACCTATCAAAACACTCCACGGCAGAGCCGATATTCCCACCATAAAAGACCGCCTTGCCTCTTTAGCCGCGAAAAACCATGACCGGCTATCAGATAGCCAACTAATAATCCGAACTACGGGTAATTTGCGAAAGCAGACAAAAACCCCATAACGCCAAAACTTGGGAAATACTAACTAGGACTTATAACGGAGGGCAAAACGCCTAAACTTAAGGAAATACTAACTAGGACCTACAACCGAAGGCAAGACAGGAAAGTAACACCTCTGGGTGTGGCTCTGTGTGTAAGCCTGTTCTTCGCTACCTCAACTATCTAAAATAGGCCGATCATTAAAATGGGACTTTTAAACGAGGAAAAGACAGGAAAGTAACACCCCAGGGTGTGGCTCTGTGTGTAAGCCTGTTCTTCGACTCAATAAAAAATAGGGAACGAGAAGGTGAACTAACAGGCAGATTAACAGCTCAGCTATGGCCTTCTACCAGAAAGGGCTGCCTTCACCAACTCAACTAAAGTAACTAAAAATCGGAAACCTCGAGAGAAAAATAGAGAACGAGAAGGTGAGCTAACAGGCAGATTAACAGCTTAGCTGTGGTCTTCTACCAGAAATGGCTGCCTTCACTGACTCAGCTAAAATTACATCACGTTCAAAGACTGTATAAAACTAAACATGCTCGAGAAAAAACAGGAAACGGCACGGTGAGCTGACAGGCAGATTAACAGCTTAGCTGTGGCCTTCTACCAGAAAGGACTGCCTTCACCGACTCAGCTAAAATCACATAATATTTAAAGACTGCATTAAACTAAATATGCTCTATATTTATTTTTAGCTGCGACTAGCAGCTCTATAAGTGGCAATGTCGGTCTGTCGGTCGGTCGGTCGGTCGGTCGGTCGGTGACCAACGAGTTTCAAAACTCAATAACTTTTGAAATACTTGATGGAATGACTTTATATTTGGCATGTAAGTGTATCTTATTGGTGTCTAGCCACTGTTCAATGCATGTCTTGTTCCAAACATTTTTCTTGGAGTTATGGCCCTTGATGAACTTAGAATTTTGTGAGATTGCACCACGTCGATTTCGCGATTTTTTATATTTTACATATTCTAATGATAACTAATTCTGTCTTCTTCTTTTAGCAGGTACACAGAAGATGTTTTTTGACCAGCACCCCAAAAACCGCTAAGGAAACTACAATCGTTATAGAAACTGTAATCCCCATGGTTCCTGAACATCCTCCACTCCATCCCTAGAAGTGGTCGACCACTTCAAGGGAGGCGAGCGTTGGCCCTGCATCCCACCTCTGCCCCTTTTTGTAAGCGTCTATTTTGCGTATCCTTTGACCCAGCCAAATAGGAGCATAATGCAAGCCTGCCCCCGAACCAGGGACGTTCGGGTCTTCTTTCTGGTGGTCCCCGAAAGGGGTCGTTGTTGTTATCTCCCCAAAGATGCCCTTCCACGAACATAAACACCGACTGAGACAGCCTGAGGCAGACTATACTTGCCAATAATGGCCCGCCACCTAAATCATCTCCGAAGTGGCAGACTATACTTGCCCGAAAATAAAATAAAACACCACAGCACCCTCGGGGATCCATCCTCCCACACTGGTCCTCACCCGAGTGTTCAATCAACATCAATCACCGCAGCTAAACCTTCCACCCGTGACACCTTAGCCAGAAAATTCTGCCGAGTACCTGAACCTTTTCCTCTTTCAACACGCCTTGACATAAATCCAAAAGATCCCAAACAACCAATGAGGGTCGAAAGGGGCTTGTCTCAAATTGTCCCTGCGCGCCTTCCGCTCGCGAAACCATTCCGTCCGGGGCGACAAATAACATACTCCATTGCATCCGACCAACTATCAATAATAACTGTCCTTCTTGTAATCTTTGTATGTAGAAAAGATCATTTATTACTTTCCAAAGTGTGATTTTCTGGGATTTTCGCGTTTGATTATAAACGATAACTTCACAAGTGAATTATGCAATCAACAATTGTGTCATGTATCCGTGGGCGCAAACGAAGACGCTTTGCCGTAGGTGTAATGGGGACTTCATTGTTTTTTTTTTAACCCTTTACCTAACATAAAAAGCAGACGACACTTGCAAAAAAAAAATTCTTGAATAACTAATTTTTTCATTTTTTGTCTCCAAAACATAGGTTACGATCCCTCATTGGAACGAGCTCAACGAGCTCGTTCCAATGAGGGGTCATAACCTATGTTTTGGAGACAAAAAATGAAAAAATAATGAAAATTAATTGGCGATTTTTGATAATGGTGCTAGTCGGTTTTGATCGTTACGTTAGGCAAAGGGTTAAATAATATAATTATCGTTAATAAGGAACTGAACTGGACTGGTTACGTGAAATAATTCATTGGAGGCGAGGGACTATATTGTAAAACACTCGCGCGCATTCGCGCACTCGTGTTTGTACAACGTCACGAAACCACTCCAGTCAAGCGATTACTCTCTTTGTAATTCTGACACGATGTCGTATTCGTCATACAAGACGAGATTACTCTCTATGTAATTCTGACACGATGTCATATTCGTCATACAAGACTTACTCATCCCTTTTGCTAGAGGGTAATATGCGGCCAGAGAGTGTATTCTTGCCAACGAGCGTTGACAGTGGAGTGCGTTATTTTACAGTGCACTGATTTTAATCATGTCAGAGAGCACTATTACCCTGTAGGATCTCGAAGCGATCTATTTTAACATAAGAGTCCACTCAGAATTTTATCATTTCTTAAAGTAATCAACTTTTTAAATAAATTTTGAAATTCTTTTGAACACGACTCAAGTCTCAAATCTCCAGGCCGATTTATATAGTTTTCACTATACTTGTACCACCATTCATTACCGTTCAAATCACTTCTGTATTTGACATTCTATTGTAATTATGCTATTTTAACCCTTTACCCAACGAAACGCCCGCATCCGCCCGCGTAATATGCAAATTCAGCAGCTGAAAAAAAAATTATTTTTCGAAAAATTTGAACAAAACCATATCATGTGACCTCTCGTTGGAACGAGCTCGTGGAGCTCGTTCCAACGAGGGGTCACATGATATGCTTTTGTTCAAATTTTTCGAAAAAAAAATTAAAAAACGATATTAAATTAATAAATTTTTATATCGTCTGCGTTGGATAAAGGATTAATCCCTTAACCAACGCAGAACATATCAAAACTTGTGATTTTACAAATTATTTTGTCAAATTTTTCTAAATATTTCAACTAAACCATATCATGTGACCCAGAAAATTAATTTTTTTCAACTGCTGAATTTGCATATTACGCAGGCGGATGCGATCGATTCGTTAGGTAAAGGGTTAATCAATCATTTTCCTTCGAAATTGGCAATGACACGTTTTACTTTCTATCGTTTTCTCGTCACAATATAGCCTTGATGACGTTGCGTTAAGCACCAATAAATAAATAAATAAATAAATAAATAAATAAATAAATAAATAAATAAATAAATTCAGTACTGTCTGGCCAAGGGATATTTTCTGTTTTATACACAGACAATTTATTCACCGGAAAGTAAAGAGGAGGAGACCGACTAACTTCCACCTGATCACCCGCCCTGTCCCTATCAGAGTCTTCGTGCAGTCGGCTTACTAGTTACCTGGTTGAGTGGTAGAAACACTATTTGGGCTTTCAGAAAAATGAGGGTACCAGAGGTGACATTTTCCTTGCTCATGTTTCATATTCAGTCAATCGCAAATAATATTTTGTTTATATTGTTTGTTTGTTGGTTTGTTTGTTGGTGGTTAACGTCACATATTTATGCACCATGGCTAATCGTGACACAACATGGAGATGAAGTCAAGTTTAGTCAATCATTGATCAACATGTTGCCCATTTTAGACGACTTTCACCCCAAGCATTGGTGACTGGGTCCTATTTTACTAGTAAAGCAGAACTGGTTTACCACAGTAAACAAGTGCTGCTTACTTCCCGGGGTTCCCACGGGGAATTTTGTTTATATAAATTTGTTTTATGACAAATTATTGGAGAGTACATGTGGGTTTTCTCCAATAACCTGTAATAAACAAATTTTGAATAACAAATTCAGACCACCAAAATAATCTAGCGCTCAACCAGTTAAATAAAAATATTTCTTCCAGGGCAAGGGATACCATTCGACGAACCAGCCTCACCTCTCCTCTTCATTCAGAATGTTCGTGTTGTCGGCATTTCTGTCCAATACAACTTTGTAATTGTTTACCCCTCTATCCGAGGCATATTCTCAGTATTATATACAGGCAGTTTATTTGTGGGATGGAGTTTGCAAACAGTCCTGCCTCCATCAGAATGCTGACTCACTCGATATTTCAGTCGAATTCAGCTTTGAAAGTATTTACCTTCCAAGCAAAGACAATTTTTTAGTTGCTTTTAAAGACAATTTATTCATTTCTTGGTGGGCCTCCAGTTCTAACTTGGACCCAATATAATTTTACTCTGATGTGGACCTATAGACACTACCTCACAATAAAATTATGCTTCGCCCGTGGGGGCAAGTTTGGGCCTTCTACCTGAACAGCCAGTGCCTCCGTTCATCAGAATGATCGTACTGAAAGCTTTTCGGTTAATTTTCGCTCCGCCAACCCCTTTTATTTTGTATTATGCGTAATAATTGACGACATAACCAACAAATTCGCGTTGCCTCGATGACTCGATAGCTTTGAGATGAAACGTTTGTATCGCTGGCCGCATGGTGCTTGAGCGTTGGATACTCGCAATGTCAGAGCGATGTATTTGACCAGAACTATGCTCATCTTTTGTTCGGATTTTGGAAGCATAGACTGGATAAAACTTGTTACTTTCATCGATATTTAAAACGTGTACAAATTAACCCTTTACCCAACATGAAAAGAAGAGGACACTTGCAAACAAAATTCCTGAATAACTAATTGTTTTCATTTTTTGTCTCAAAAACATAGGTTATGACCCCTCTTTGGAACGAGCTCGTTCCAAAGAGGGTTTATAACCTATGTTTTTAAGACAAAAAATGAAAAAAATAATAAAAATTAATTGGGGATTTTTGTGAATAGCGCTGGTCAGTTTTTATCTTAGATTGGGTAAAGGGTTAAACCTTAAATGATCCGTGATAGACTTGACCAGTTATAACAAAGGAACGTAAATACGTCTAACACACGTTTACCTGTGTTGTTTTGTCAGCCGTTGTTGGTGGTGAAGCGACGTTCACTTTGCAAATGTGAAGGCCGAGAATTTCATAGCCAAAATTTCAGATAAAAAATTTTGATCCGCAACATGTATTATTTTCTTATTGCACATCCGTTGAAAGGATCGAAATTGACTAATGAAGTAAAAACCGTGTCATTTCAATAGAGCTGCACGGTATATCGATAAACCGATATATACCGGTATCAAACCAATATCGATTGAATACCGATGTAATTACAAAAACATCGGTTTATCGTTATTATTTATTTACCCACAATGTAATTTTCAAGATGTCTTGAGTTTTTTATTGAGCCCCGAATGAATAATATTACCCCTTTACTATGGAATCGTCAGCATGTGCTCACGTAATATACAATTTCAGCAGCTGAAAAAATAATTTTCAAAAATTTCAACAAAACTTTTTTGTTTTATAGAAATTTTTGGGGAAAATCTGATGAACTAATTTTTAAAATAATAAATTTTTTGATATCGTCTGCGTTGGGTAAAGGTTTTTCGAACCGCATCATCAAGGCATGCTAATTCGTTCCGACTGTGATGCCTCAAGTCTAGATTGTGGTACTTATGTTCATACATCTGAACAGTTTTCGATATACCGGTATACCGCGGTATTTTTTTTGAATACCGGTATTCAGTTTTAAATATCGTGCAGCCCTACATTTCAACTAATTTACGAAAGGTATAACTTGTAGTATCAATGTTGCAAACTCAATAAGAGATGCCTCTTACGGGATAAGCAGAATAACGTTTTTCGTCATTTCTTTCAACTTCACCTGACATCTGGTCTGATGGTAATTTGTTTGGTTCAAAAGACGAGTGTCAAAGGATCAGTTCTCAGCGCCTACAATGCACAGTGGAGGGAGCGGATGCTTTATAAGCGGAATTCTGATAATTCCCCAAAAACTGGAAAAAAAATACAAGTCTGACAAAAATTGAACATTACAATCCATTTTAATCCAAAAACGTCCACAAAAACAGAATTATACATCATAATGAAGGTTAAGATCTATAGAACATGGAAAATTTATGCAATCAACTCACAGAGTTGAAAGCAGGTACCAATGGTTCCTGGACGTCTGCTACCGTATTCGTACCAGAACTGATAATAAAGCAATATTTCAGGAAACAATTTCTGTCCGGCCGCTAGGGCACCGAATCTCAAAGTGGCGTCCAAAGTTTTTCCTCGATGGAATGTGTAAGAGTAACATCTCCTGACTACGAAAACGTTTACTGGACGTCTGGCAACCTTGAGCAATTTGAAATATCCACATTTAAGGTGACCTCGCCAGTTCGCGGATTGCAGTATTTGACTGCGGGCGGCTAATACAATATTCCGGGCGGATACCAGAGGATGCGTCCGAGTCTATATACAATTTTTTTAAGGATGAAAGACTCTGACGCCGATGGGGATCGAACCACTGCCTTGACGAGAGTACATTTCTGCGGCACCAATCGCCTAGCGAAACTGGCCCAGCGCCACAGTCCACTCGACTACCGACAAGCCCCAAAAAGCATGCTAGCAGGTCGAGCGTCCATGGAACTGGCACAGTCCACACGAAATTACTCGGTACTCCCCAGATAAGGGATATTCATACAACTGTTGATCATCTGTGAACCTGTAAAGCTCTGTCCAGCATTTAACGTTAGCTGTTGGGCCTTTTTTCATAGCAGTGGCAGTAATTTCGGGATCGGCCAGTGTCATGTCGATCACTGGGAGATATTCGGCTACATTATACGACATTCACGGATCATTCCAGACTCGTGACAAAAATGAGAGTCATACTCGTTAAATTCTGGACAACTTTCCTTTTGCAGATCATCGCTGAAGAATGCAAAATCGGTCTCTGTGGCCCTTCGAGTTGACAGTGCTGAATGACAAAGAATTTGGAGCGACGGGATGTATTTTTCTTCGTGAGAAATAGACATATCCGGGCGTTTCTGTCCGTGATAACGACCATCATCCAACTTATAGTCAATAGTCTATGACATTTCAGACTTTTGTAAGTCGCAGGAGACGACTGTATTGCGACTAGGCCGTCTTATTTGCCTGAGTTAACAACGCAGACAGAGAATGGGTACTAAGTTTCCATTCTGAAATGCAATGTCAGCATCGAAATTATCTACCACTACCTGTATTAGTTCACCGTTAGAACTAGATATTGGTGTGAACATTGCGAGCTGCCGTATTTGCTGCCGATTTCTTGAAATGCAACAATTTATCATAGGAGAATGTTACTTCGAAGTGATACATCGTTTTTATGCGGTCTTTAGAATCCCTCGTCATGGCAGCAAGATTAATTTGCATTGCTGTTGGTATCTCACGTCCTAGTGATGTTACAGTGTTTCTAATCAGCATCCCGGGTAGGGTGTAGTTTAATTTCGGCAACAAGCTACCCAGAAAAGCCAACAACATCCCGCTTGAAAACTCTGATATTTTATCAAAGTTAAGTTCGAGATCATAAGTGTTTCGATCTATATCCATATCCTTCATTTCGGCGCATATACTTTTCTTCAAAACTTTCACTGCTCTTTCGGCATCACAATCATCTGGATCCTGTTAAATGCGTATAGCCGATCCAGCTCTCGGTTTATCCGCTACAATCGTGGCTATCCCTGGATAGGAAATGACTAAAATGTCGTTGCCGTCCTTCTCGGCAAGTTTAGCAACAAACGTTTGATGGGTCATCTCTCATGAAAGCAACCACCGATTTCCAAGCTCGGCATCGGGATTTAAATCTGTTGAAATAGTGTCAATGAACTGCTTTGCTTTACCCAACGTTACGACCAGACCGGCCAGCGTTATTCGCAAAAATCACCATTCGATTTTCATTATTCTTCTCATTTTTTTTGGCTCACAAAGAACCTTATGACTCCTCGGTTAGCTCGTTCCAATGGGGCTTCATAATCTATGTTTTTGACGCAAAAATGAAAAAAATAGTTCAGGATTCAAGAACTTCGTTTGCAAGTGTTACGACCAGACCGGCCAGCGTTATTCGCAAAAATCACCATTCGATTTTCATTATTCTTCTCATTTTTTTTTTTGGCTCACAAAGTACCTTATGACTCCTCGGTGAGCTCGTTCCAATGGGGCTTCATAATCTATGTTTTTGACGCAAAAATGAAAAAAATAGTTCAGGATTCAAGAACTTCGTTTGCAAGTGTTACGACCAGACCGGCCAGCGTTATTCGCAAAAATCACCATTCGATTTTCATTATTCTTCTCATTTTTTTTTTGGCTCACAAAGTACCTTATGACTCCTCGGTGAGCTCGTTCCAATGGGGCTTCATAATCTATGTTTTTGACGCAAAAATGAAAAAAATAGTTCAGGATTCAAGAACTTCGTTTGCAAGTTTCGGGTAAGGTAAAAGATTAAAGATTGTTGAGTAAATGTGTTACAGATCAAGAGAGAATTGAGGGAGGTCAGGCTCGAACTATCGATCTTTAGAAGACAAATTCACGATTTACAATGATTCTAAGAGACGCGGTCAAACCAGTCTGGATTGATAAATGGACCTTAACCTTTGACCACTACTGTACAGCATAAGAGAAGGATTCAAAAGCCATACCGGTTTTATGTTGTTTGGGTAGCCTTCTGGTGGTGAGTGTGTCTTCTTATCGCAACGTCTTGAGTTCGATCCCTGTGTTGACCTAGTATTTTTTTTTCATCAACAATAATTTAATTTTATTGCTAAAACCTGCCCAGAGGACGTAAAAATATGCACGGGCGGAAAATTCCCGACCCTCTTTGATTTATAAGGATGCAAAATATTTGTATATATTATGTATCATTTATATTGGACTTGATAACAAATGTTTCTGATGAGATAAATAAGCCATGGTTGATGTGTCCTCACGGTTTAGAGGTAACTACCTTGTCTTGGTGTTCGAACGGTTGCGGGTTCGGTTCCCGTTAGCGGTATTTTACAAGGAAGGAAATGAATACTTGCGTTATCTTTTTCCTTCAGTCCTCAAATATTTGAACATAAAAATGTCGAATAAAAAACCTCCACACTGGTTTTTCAGAACACAATACTTGTTTTATAACTTGTGTTCGGGCCACGCTTGCAATCAATACTGTGAATAGAAAAACAGAGAACATGATTTTAAAAACCCCCGAGCCTTCGAATTATACCGCCCCCCCCCCCCTCCCCACCTTAAATTATCCATCTCGCCCCACTAAATGTATCTGTTTAATATAACGCTGAAAATGTACAAAACTAGTAATCCAAGAATAAACCCAAACAGCCAGCCCTTCCAATGCCGCCATCCAAGAACAAACCTTCGTATCAGCCATGTAGGGGTCAGTTATTTCTGATTCTCTCTACAAAATCTATATAATAAAACAATTTATTGGGAGGATAGGTAATAAATGATTCCCACAGGGCTGATGTCTGATATTATAATTCAGAACTGACTGGTCACATGTCATTTATGTTATTTAAAGCGAGATTACCAAGATTAACGTAGTTAAAATAAATACATAAATGAATCCACGCAATGAATATATTCGTTAGTTGTTTCACATAAAACATCTTCGTTAAACTGTTTATTTCGACTTTATCTGTACGATCTATTTATTCCGTTCACGATTGTAAACAGAGACAAAGGATTTGGGGAATCGAGACCCCAACTGAGCAAATAGCGTCTCGGTATCATAATTTTGCAGTCAATTTGCAAGCTTTCGTCGATTTTAGGCTGAATACTCTCTAAACTTGCAACCAGAAATGTCTTTTTGTCCTAATTTTTGTTTTGGATTCTCTCCCTTCGTTCAAATCGTCATTTGGGTAATCGAGACTTCTTGTGGCAGGAAAGCGCCTGGATTACCCCTAATAATTTCTTCACTCTGAAAGGCGAGCGACTGAAAAAGATTATTCATTAAAATCTTTGGTTTTATAATTATTTATTTATTTGTACTAATAACAATTACGTAAAACAGAAGCTTTCATTAAGAGTTCGAGGTTTAAATTAGTTTAACAATCAAGATGTAATTTAATTCATTTTACAGAAAACAAACTAGATATCCCGAAAAAAAAACTTCCAAAATTCTTTGTAATCATCCATGGCTTTTAAACACGGGCAACTCTAACATTTGTAGGCTGTTTGTTATTTCCGTGTCAAAACTTTTTTGTCACAAGCATTGAACTTCATCAAGCGCTTTGGGCTTCGTCGGAGAATCGAACCCAGAACCCCAAGATCAAACGCTTCAAGTTACCGCTGAGCCGGTACAACACACATCAAATCTTTTTCAAAACATCGCGTGGTCAGTATATCCCCTAGCCAGCACAACAAAATGCAATGACAGTGTGCGTCAGCAGGCAGGTAATATTTTGAGTTTCACAATTTTATACAGACACCAGTCCCAAGAAATCATTTTACCCGTCAGACATGAAATTTTAGAAAGAAAAAAAGCAAGTCCATTTCGCAAAGGGGAATAGAACCCAAAACCTTTTGGTGGTGGCTACATTAAATTACCACTGTGCCACGACGCTCTACAATTCATTATCCTGAATTATACAATATCAACAGTACAACTAAAATACATTTTATCGGAAACAATCTGGAAAAGCGACAATGACAGCTTACGTCTGTGATTATTGTTTTGCCTGAGTTCTCAAGAGAACGAATTCAAAGAGCATTTGTAACAAATAGTCGGCTCCATGCGATCAGGAAAACTTGTTCACTTGGGAGATGTTTTAGAAGGGAACAAAATAAACCATCTGGTACATCATAAACGGGAATAGAACTCGATACCTTTTGGTCAGGGGCAAACTGAAATACCTCTAAGCCACGAAGTACTACAATAGCCACGCAATAATTATATCATTCTAAGTTACATTTAAACACATTTCAAATGACTAAACTGTCATTGTGGTCTTTCATTTAGCTGCAATGACAGTTTGAGTCAGTAATATTTTTAGTTTCACGGGTTCATATAGATACTTGTCCCAGGAAATTATTTTTACTCCTCAGATATTTCACAAAGAAAATGCAAGTTGACTTTCGCTTCGCAAAAACGGAACCTTTCGGTTGTGGTCATATCAAATTACCACAGGGCCACAAGGAACTACAATTCATTAGCCGCAATTATACAATATTGACAATACAACTGAATGACATTTTGTTGGAAACAATCTGAAAGAGCAACAATGGCAGCTTGCATCGGTGATTATTGTTTCGCACGAGTTTAAACGACAACGGATTTAACAAGAGTATTTATAACAAATACTCAGCTCCAGACGATCATGAAGTCATGTTTTCTTGTGAGATGTTTTAAAAAAAAAAAACAAAATGAATAATCTTGCATATCATAAAGGAGAATCGAACTCGGTTCCTTTCGATCAAAAGAAGACTGAAATACCACTGGACCACGAAGTATTGTATCATTTAATCATCACTTATCGTTCGGAGTTACTAACAATGGTATTTAAACACACTACGAATGACGAAACTGTCATTCACATCATTCAATGACGAAGCCGGGGTTAAGATGGGGGGCATACACCCTTTGAAATATTCGCCACAGGCCCAGAACCCCAATGGCCTTCCGGATTTTATATTAACACCCCGCCCCCCCCCCCCCCCTCTCCCCCTGGTTGGGCGCCTGTCACCTTCAATTTTAAGCTTGTTATTAATAAAAAAAAACAACTAAAAAGTTAGAAATGACAGTTTGAGCATTCCGAGTTCAAAGGAAAAGGATTTTCCGAGTTTTATACATGTTCCAAGCTCTGGATGGAAGAGCTGAAATTTCAGATAAATAATGGCTGAAGGCGCTAGCTCTACTAATATTACAAGATCAAAAAGAATACACGCGTTGGGACGCCTCAGATATCCGAGGAATCGTTCTCTCCATCTTTCAATGAGCAAGATTTTTCATTATCTTGACAGAGGTGTTCAGTCAAGCGCAACTACCAATATAAATAGATGCGTGTTCTCTGATATTGTTATAAATATATGTCATCCCAGATGGCTCAGTCGACTAAAACGTTAGTAAATGTGTTACAGATCAAGGAGAATTGCGTGAGGTCAGGCTCGAACTATCGATCTTTAGAAGACAAATTCACGATTTACAATGAGTCTAAGAGACGCGGTCAAACCAGTCTGGATTGGTAAATGGACATTAACGTTTGACCACTACTGTACAGCATAAGAGAAGGATTCTAAAGCCATACCGATTTTATGTTGTTTGGATAGCCTTCTGGTAGCGAGTTTGTCTTCTAATCGCAACGCCTTAAGTTCGATCCCTGTGTTGACCTAGTATTTTTTTTCATCAACAATAATTTAATTTTATTGTTAAAACCTGCCCAGAGGACGGAAAAATATGTACGGGCGGAAAATTCCCGACCCTCTTGATTTATAAGGATACAAACTATTTGTATATATTATGTATCATTTATATTGGACTTGATAAGAAATGTTTCTGATGAGATAAATAAGCCACGTTTCATGTGTTCTCACGGCCTAGAGGTAACAACCTTGTCTTGGTGTTCGAATGGTCGCGGGTTCGGTTCCCGTTGATGGTATTTTACAAGGAAGGAAATGAATGCTTGTGTTATCTTTTTTCCTTCAGGCCTCAAATATTTGAACTTTTCACTTTAAAATGTCGATAAAAAACCTCCACACTGGTTTATACAGAACAAAATACTTGTTTTATAACCTGTGTTCGGGCCACGCTTGCAATCAATACTGTGAATAGAAAAACAGAGAACATGATTTTAAAAACCTCCGAGCCTTCGAATAACATCGCCCTCCTCCCCACCTTAAATTATTCATCTCGCCCCACTAAATGTATCTGTTTAATATAACGCTGAAAATGTACAAAACTAGTAATCCAAGAATAAACCCAAACAGCACTTCCAACGCCACCATCCAAGAACAAACCTTCGTATCAGCCATGTAGGGGTCAGTTATTTCTGATTCTCTCTACAAAATCTATATAATACAAAAAAAATATTGGGAGGATAGGTAATAAATGATTCCCACAGGGCTGATGTCTGATATTATAATTCAGAACTGACTGGTCACATGTCATTTATGTTATTTAAAGCGAGATTACCAAGATTAACGTAGACAAAATAACACATAAATGAATCCGCGCAATGAATATATAAAACATCTTCGTTAAACTGTTTATTTCGACTTTATCTGTACGATCTATTTATTCTGTTCACGATTGTAAACAGAGACAAAGGATTTGGGGAATCGAGACCCCAACTGAGCAAATAGCGTCTCAGTATCATAATTTTGCAGTCAATTTGCAAGCTTTCGTCGGTTTTAGACTGAATACTCTCTGAACTTGCGACCAGAAATGTTTTTTTGTCCTAATTTTTGTTTTGGGTTCTCTCCCTTCCTTCAAATCGTCATATGGGTAATCGAGACTACTTGTGTCAGGAAAGCGCCTGGATTACCCCTAATAATTTCTTCACTCTGTAAGACGAGCGACTGAAAAAGATTATTCATTAAAATTTTTGGTTTTATAATTATTTATTTATTTGTACTAATAACAATTACGTAAAACAGAAGCTTTCATTAAGAGTTCGAGGTTTAAATTAGTTTAACAATCAAGATGTAATTTAATTCATTTTACAGAAAACAAACTAGATATCCCGAAAAAAAACTTCCAAAATTCTTTGTAATCATCCATGGCTTTTAAACACGGGCAACTCTAATATTTGTAGGCTGTTTGTTATTTCCGTGTCAAAACTTTTTTGTCACAAGTATTGAACTTCATCAAGCGCTTGGGGCTTCGTCCAAGAATCGAACCCAGAACCCCAAGATCAAAAGTCATACGCTTCAAGTTACTGCTGAGCCGGTACAACACACATCAAATCTTTTTCAAAACATCGCGTGGTCAGTATATCCCCTAGCCAGCACAACAAAATGCAATGACAGTGTGCGTCAGCAGGCAGGTAATATTTTGAGTTTCGCAATTTTATACAGACACCAGTCCCAAGAAATCATTTTACCCGTCAGACATGCAATTTTAGAAAGAAAAAAAAGCAAGTCCATTTCGCAAAGGGGAATCGAACCCAAAACCTTTTGGAGGGGGCTACGTTAAATTACCACTGGGCCACGACGCTCTACAATTCATTATCCTGAATTATACAATATCAACAGTACAACTAAAATACATTTTATCGGAAACAATCTGGAAAAGCGACAAATACAGCTTACGTCTGTGATTATTGTTTTGCCTGACTTCTCAAGAGAACGAATTCAAAGAGCATTTGTAACAAATTGTCGGCTCCATGCGATCAGAGAAACTTGTTCACTTGGGAGATGTTTTAGAAGGGAACAAAATAAACCATCTGGTACATCATAAACGGGAATAGAACTCGATACCTTTTGGTCAGGGGCAAACTGAAATACCTCTAAGCCACGGAGTACTACAACAGCCACGCAATAATTATGCCATTCTAAGTTACATTTAAACACATTTCAAATGGCTAAACTGTCATTGTAGCCTTTCATTTAGCTGCAATGACAGTTTGAGTCAGAAATATTTTTAGTTTCACGGGTTTATACAGATACTTGTCCCAGGAAATTATTTTTACTCCTCAGATATTTCACAAAGAAAATGCAAGTTGACTTTCACTTCGCAAAAACGGAACCTTTCGGTTGTGGTCATATCAAATTACCACAGGGCCACAAGGAACTACAATTCATTAGCCGCAATTATACAATATTAACAATACAACTGAATGACATTTTGTTGGAAACAATCTGAAAGAGCAACAATGGCAGCTTGCATCGGTGATTATTGTTTCGCACGAGTTTAAACGACAACGGATTTAACAAGAGTATTTATAACAAATACTCAGCTCCAGACGATCATGAAGTCATGTTTTCTTGTGAGATGTTTTTCAAAAAAAAAAAAAAAAAATGAATAATCTTGCATATCATAAAGGAGAATCGAACTCGGTTCCTTTCGATCAAAAGCAGACTGAAATACCACTGGACCACGAAGTATTGTATCATTTAATCATCACTTATCGTTCGGAGTTACTAACAATGGTATTTAAACACACTACGAATGACGAAACTGTCATTCACATCATTCAATCACGAAGCCGGGGTTAAGATGGGGGCATGCACCCCTTGAAATATTCGCCACAGGCCCTGAACCCCAATGGCCTTCCGAATTTTATATTAACACCCCCCCCCCCCCCTGGTTGGGCGCCTGTCACCTTCAATTTTAAGCTTGTTATTAATAAAAAAATAAAAAAAACTAAAAAGTTAGAAATGACAGTTTGAGCATTCCGAGTTCAAAGGAAAAGGATTTTCCGAGTTTTATACATGTTCCAAGCTCATGATGGAAGAGCAGAAATTTCAGATAAATAATGGCTGAAGGCGCTAGCTCTACTAATATTACAAGATCAAAAAGAATACACGCGTTGGGACGCCTCAGATATCCGAGGAATCGTTCTCTCCATCTTTCAATGAGCAAGATTTTTCATTATCTTGACAGAGGTGTTCAGTCAAGCGCAACTACCAATATAAATAGATGCGTGTTCTCTGATATTATTATAAATACATGTCATCCCAGATGGCTCAATCGACTGAAACGTTAGTAAATGTGTTACAGATCAAGGAGAATTGCGTGAGGTCAGGCTCGAACTGTCGATCTTCAGAAGACAAATTCACGATTTACAATGAGTCTTAGAGACGCGGTCAAACCAGTCTGGATTGGTAAATGGACATTAACGTTTGACCACTACTGTACAGCATAAGAGAAGGATTCTAAAGCCATACCGATTTTATGTTGTTTGGATAGCCTTCTGGTAGCGAGTTTGTCTTCTAATCGCAACGTCTTAAGTTCGATCCCTGTGTTGACCTAGTATTTTTTTTTCATCAACAATAATTTAATTTTATTGTTAAAACCTGCCCAGAGGACGGAAAAATATGTACGGGCGGAAAATTCCCGACCCTCTTGATTTATAAGGATACAAACTATTTGTATATATTATGTATCATTTATATTGGACTTGATAAGAAATGTTTCTGATGAGATAAATAAGCCACGGTTCATGTGTTCTCACGGTCTAGAGGTAACTACCTTGTCTTGGTGTTCGAATGGTCGCGGGTTCGGTGCTCGTTGGCGGTATTTTACAAGGAAGGAAATGAATGCTTGTGTTATCTTTTTCCTTCAGGCCTCAAATATTTGAACTTTTCACTTTAAAATGTCGATAAAAAACCTCCACACTGGTTTATACAGAACAAAATACTTGTTTTATAACCTGTGTTCGGGCCACGCTTGCAATCAATACTGTGAATAGAAAAACAGAGAACATGATTTTAAAAACCTCCGAGCCTTCGAATAACATCGCCCTCCTCCCCACCTTAAATTATTCATCTCGCCCCACTAAATGTATCTGTTTAATATAACGCTGAAAATGTACAAAACTAGTAATCCAAGAATAAACCCAAACAGCACTTCCAACGCCACCATCCAAGAACAAACCTTCGTATCAGCCATGTAGGGGTCAGTTATTTCTGATTCTCTCTACAAAATCTATATAATACAAAAAAAATATTGGGAGGATAGGTAATAAATGATTCCCACAGGGCTGATGTCTGATATTATAATTCAGAACTGACTGGTCACATGCCATTTATGTTATTTAAAGCGAGATTACCAAGATTAACGTAGACAAAATAACACATAAATGAATCCGCGCAATGAATATATAAAACATCTTCGTTAAACGGTTTATTTCGACTTTATCTGTACGATCTATTTATTCTGTTCACGATTGTAAACAGAGACAAAGGATTTGGGGAATCGAGACCCCAACTGAGCAAATAGCGTCTCGGTATCATAATTTTGCAGTCAGTTTGCAAGCTTTCGTCGGTTTTAGACTGAATACTCTCTAAACTTGCGACCAGAAATGTTTTTTTTGTCCTAATTTTTGTTTTGGGTTCTCTCCCTTCCTTCAAATCGTCATATGGGTAATCGAGACTACTTGTGTCAGGAAAGCGCCTGGATTACCCCTAATAATTTCTTCACTCTGTAAGACGAGCGACTGAAAAAGATTATTCACTAAAATCTTTGGTTTTATAATTATTTATTTATTTGTACTAATAACAATTACGTAAAATAGAAGCTTTCATTAAGAGTTCAAGGTTTAAATTAGTTTAACAATCAAAATGTAATTTAATTCATTTTACAGAAAACAAACTAGATATCCCGAAAAAAAACTTCCAAACTTCTTTGTAATCATCCATGGCTTTTAAACACGGGCAACTCTAACATTTGTAGGCTGTTTGTTATTTCCGTGTCAAAACTTTTTTATCACAAGCATTGAACTTCATCAAGCGCTTGGGGCTTCGTCCAAGAATCGAACCCAGAACCCCAAGATCAAAAGTCAAACGCTTCAAGTTACCGCTGAGCCGGTACAACACACATCAAATCATTTTCAAAACATCGCGTGGTCAGTATATCCCCTAGCCAGCACAACAAAATGCAATGACATTGTGTGTCAGCAGGCAGGTAATATTTTGAGTTTCACAATTTTATACAGACACCAGTCCCAAGAAATCATTTTACCCGTCAGATAGGAAATTTTAGAAAGAAAAAAGCAAGTCCATTTTGCAAAGGGGAATCGAACCCAAAACCTTTTGGTGGTGGTTACATTAAATTACCACTGGGCCACGACGCTCTACAATTCATTAACCTGAATTATACAATATCAACAGTACAACTAAAATACATTTTATCGGAAACAATCTGGAAAAGCGACAATGGCAGCTAACGTCTGTGATTATTATTTTGCCTGAGTTCACAAGCGAAGGAATTTAAAGAGCTTTGTGTAACAAATAGTCGGCTCCATGCGATCAGGAAAACATGTTTTCTTGGGAGATGTTTTAGAAGGGAACAAAATAAATCATCTGGTACGTCATAAACGGGAATAGAACTCGATAACTTTTGGTTAGAGGCAAACTGAAATACCTCCAAGCCACGAAATACTACAACAGGAAAGCAATAATTATGTCATTCAAAGCTACATTTAAACACATTTCAAATGGCTAAACTGTCATTGTCGCCTTTCATTTAGCTGCAATGACAGTTTGTGTCAGCAATATTTTTAGTTTTATGGGTTTATACAGATACTTGTCCCAAGAAATTATTTTTACTCCTCAGATATTTCACAAAGAAAATGCAAGTTGACTTTCGCCTTCAAAGGCGAAGCGAAAACGGAACCTTTCGGTTGTGGTCATATCAAATTACCACAGGGCCACGAAGAACTGTAATTCATTAGCCGCAATTATACAATATTAACAATACAACTGAAAGACATTTTATTGGAAACAATCTGAAAAAGCAACAATGGCAGCTTGCATCGGTGATTATTGTTTTGCACGAGTTTAAACGACAACGGATTTAACAAGAGTATTTATAACAAATACTCAGCTCCAGACGATCATGAAGTCATGTTTTCTTGTGAGATGTTTTTGAAAAAAAAAAAAAAAGAATAATCTTTCATATCATAAAGGGGAATCGAGCTCGGTTCCTTTCGATCAAAAGCGGACTGAAATACCACTGGACCACGAAGTATTGTATCATTTAATCATCACTTATCGTTCGGAGTTCGGAGTTTGGAGTTACTAACAATGGCATTTAAACACACTACGAATGACGAAACTGACATTCACATCATTCAATGACGAACCGTGGTTAAGAGGGGGGGGGGGGGGGGGGGGGGGCTTGCACCCCCTTGGAATATTCGCCACCGGGCCTGAACCCCAATGGCCTTCCGAACTTTATATTAACACCCCAACCTCCCCCTGGTTGGGCGCCTGTCACCCTCAATTTTAAGCTTGTTATTAATAAAAACAAACTAAAAAGTTCGAAATGACAGTTTGAGCATTCCGAGTTCAACGGAAAAGGATTTTCCGAGTTTTATACATGTTCCAAGCTCTTGATGGAAGAGCTGGAAATTTCAGATAAATAATGGCTGAAGGCGCTAGCTCTATTAATATTACATGACCAAAAAGAATATACGCTTTGGGACGCCTCAGATATCCGAGGAATCGTTCACTCCATCTTTCAGTGAGCAAAATTTTTCATTATCTTGACAGAGGTGTTCAGTCAAGCGCAACTACCAATATATATAAATACTCATGCGTGTTCTCTGATATTATTATAAAGATATGTCATCCCAGATAGCTCAATCGACTAAAACGTTAGTGTTGAATGTATCCAAGAGGTTGCGGGTTCGATTGTTCTCTCCCAAACATTCATAATCAACAACCTATCAAGTCTGATCTTTGAAACAATTTTTGTGTTTTGAAATCAAATATCCCAAACTAATCGTGTAGCTTTAATACTCCCCTTCAGCAATAAATGGAAACTTATTGGAAACCACGAGTTGAGGTGCTATATAAGTAAAGGAAATTTGTTTAAAATATTGACTACTGCCACTGTGTACCACTACGTTGTGTTTGAAAGCATACCAATCAGTTGATTTGGGTTGACTTTTTAACCCAACTGATTTTAAAGTGATAATCGAAAGTCGTTATTTTGGGTGTCTACAAGGGCCGAATAATGGCATTTTGGCAAGTTTTTCCCCAATTCAAACCAAAATATGTCCAATCTCAGGCCTCATTCAAATAAACATTTGATTTTTCTTAATTCTTGAAGGTCTAATTTTGACTTTAACCACTTTTTACTGCAACAAAAATAAGTGCTCCAGCAGGCAGCTTTTAGATACATTTGCAAGGTACATCCAAGGGACCTTGTCAGTTGTTTCCAGGCAAGTCTTGGCTGCCTTCATAGGCAGCCAAGACTTGCCTAGTCACAATTACAAAGCTACAGAATGTAGACTATTACATAAATATCCTCATCATTAATAGTATACAAACAGTTTATTTGATCAAGATTACAAAGATTGATCATTATTTCATGCGTGTGTTTGTTATAAAACGTATAACATGTACTGTACATTTAGCTTCTGTATGAATGTTCTCAGTTCAATATGAAGGTAACAGTTCTAATTTTTTGTGTGTTTCTTCTCCCAAACAAATTGCCACTTGGAGCCTTCATGACGCGAATTTTACCAATTGCATGGCCCCGGACCCTTTCCCAAAGAGGGCAGAAGAATCCCTGATCGATTTACAAAAAAAACATTCCTATCCATCCAAGACAAAATCCATCTTTTCTAATTCGTTCTTAGAGCAAATCGACCATAGCAACAGAACTGGTTAGTTGCATCTCATTTATGCTATTTGAAATGAGAACACTAAGATTAACTAACGTACGGTAGTTAAAATAAATACATAAATAAATCTACACAATGAATGTATTCATTGTTCATCAAGTCTTTCAAATAAAACATCTTCATTAAACGGTTAATTTTGACTTTATCTGTGCGATCTATTTATTCCATTCACGATTGTAAGCAGAGACAAAGGATTTGGGGGAATCGAGACCCCAAATGAGCAAATAGCGTCTCGATATTAAAATTTTGCAGTCATTTTCCAGCCTTTCGTCGATTTTAGACTGAATACTCTCTGAACTTGCGATCAGAAATGGCTTTTTGTCCGAATTCTTTTTGTTTTCAGTTCTCTCCCTTCGTTCAAATCGTGAACTGGGCAATCGTGAGGTCTCGGTACATTTATTCAGGTGAAAATGTCGGCTTTTCAAGAAATGTGCAGCTTCCTATTAACTGGACCGAGGATATTTCGCATTTAAATTACCTCCCCTATTCACAATACTCACAATGTATATAGTTTCTGGAAGCTCTGAATATGGCCCTTTCTGGAGACAACTTATACTCAACAAAAATCTTACAATATCACTCAAATGCACTCAGCCGAATGTAACAGTTGATGGCTAAAAAATGGCTCAAAATGGTCAAAAGTTTCTCATTTTGGGGATAAATCTCCAATTTTCGTGCATCGATAGTGATAAAACTGTGTTATAGGAATTCCTCATTCCTCCACTGAGGATTTTACAGCATAACATGATCATTCTGACAAATAAAAAACATATGGGTTTCTTATTCATTTTTTCAGAAGGCTTTCTCAAAGCAAATTTACACAAAGAGTGTCCCATTTGTAAACTGCTAATTGTCAGGTCCCAAACTGGGTTAGTCATTTAACACTTCCATGTGACCTTGACCCCCAATTGAAATGCACTTGACAATACACAGTTTGAATCAAGACCACCAACAGATTATTTTGGCCACATCACCATTAATGAGAATTATTTACTAAATCCTCACCACCATAAACTAAAACTATAGCTCAAAATAGCCATTTGGCTGAGGATATCCAATAACCTCGGAAATGACATTTTAATAGGAAACGAGACCTGAGCGCCCGGATTACTCCTACTCATTTCTTTACCTTGAAAGACGAACGACTAAAAAGGATTATTCATTTTTATTCTATACTTTGTAAATAACCATTTCTGTTGGCTGACACAATCGATCGCATTTTTACCATTCACGTGACTGGTACTCAACAATCCATGTACACCGATTGTCCGGTGGTTATCAACTTTCTAAATATAGTTTTTGGAAAATCCCCTCCCAAGTTCTATTTCAATCGACGTAATCTCTATAACATTGTTTATTTTTATGTTATTCTGCAGATGATAACTATTTTATTCTTAAATAAAAGTATTTCTGGTTGATCTAATTGAACTTTTAATTAACAAATAGACGATTGTTTTTTTGAGGATGGTGTATATAATAAAACAGTTATGGACGTTTGTGGTGGTAAATATGATGTGATATAGACAGGTCAATATGCGTTTTGTAGGTTTATACCACATCATATTCACCGCCACAAAAATCCATAATTGTATATTATTGTATGCTAGCCTCTGAATTATCGCAAATTATCTAAAAGATATCGAGTCCATGGATATCGAGAAATATTCATCAGTAGCTTCCTAAATGACGTCACGTTTCGGCACATGACGTTGCCTTGAAGGAACGATTAGCAGATCTTTGTTATTGTCTTGAAACTGTTTGCAGTCGAATTGGGCTGAACATTACAACGTAAAATGTCATGTAGCATATAACAAAAAGACAATCTACGCTATTTTTGTGAATATCGGTAATTATCTCATTCGTGTGGACCAAAAAGTATTATTTTTCACTCGCGCAAGCGCTCGTGAAAAATAAAACATTTAGGTCCACACACATTAGATAATTCCCGATATTTACTAAAACAGCGCAGATATCCTTTATATATCCCTGGTTTTATAAATATTTATTTGTTTACATTGATAATAATTAAAACAGAAGCTCGCAATAAGAGTTTGAGGTTTAAATTAGTTTAGAAGTCAAGATGAAATTTAATTCATTTTACACAAATACAAACTAGATATCCTGCAATTACTTCACAAATCCTTGCAATCATCCATTGCTTAAAATACACGCATGAACTGTGGCAGTGTATTAGGGTGTCATAAAATGTGATTTCCAACAATTCTGAAAAATGCACACAATGACTAATGGGTGACATCAGTGATCTTTGAACCTCCATTGAGTTTCAACTCATTTAGTGTTGATCTCAGGCCCATCCATACATCATACCTTGCTTGAGATATGAGCATGATCTACTTTCAATATTTTTGGCTCCAACCTTTTTTTAGTGGGAAAATAGATCATGAATGTTCAGAATGCATTGGGATCATAAAATGTGATTTCCACTTACAGCAAATCTGAAAAAAATGCACTCAATAATCCCTTGGTGACCTCAGTGACCTTGACCCATATTTTGAACCTCCATTCAGTTTCGAATCATTTTGGTGTTGGTTTTAGGTCCACATTTCAAACCATGTTTGAGATATGAACGTGACCCACTTTCAAATGTTTGGTCACGCCCACTTTTTTGAGTGTAAAAATGCATTATGAACTTTGGGAATGCATTAGGGGGTCCAAAATATGATTTCCAGCAATTCTGAAAAATGCATTCAATGACGCATGGGTGATCCCATTGACCTTGACCCATATATTGAACCTCCATTGAGTTTCAATTCATTTGTTATAGTTCCAAGATCCATGGGTCATACCATGCTTGAGATATGAGCGTGACCTAATTTAAAAATGTTTGGCGACGCCCACTTTTTTATTGTTATTTATTTATTTATTGATGTTTAAGGTCACATATTTATGCACAATGGCTAATCATGACCGTGACAGCTTTACGGGTGGAGGAAGCCGGAGTACCCGGAGAGAACCACCGAGCAACGACGAGCAGCTGCCAGCTCCCCAACATCGTAATTCCGCACTGCAGCACAGGCGGGGTTAGATTGGTTGAAGACATGCGTACCATCGACGTGCACTACGCCTTAGTACACGGCGTCATCGTGCCTCCCACATGGGCAATGGGGGTGAAGTGTCTTGCCCAAGGACACAACGCGGTTGCCGCAGGTGGGATTCGAACCGAGGACCTCTCGGCTTGCAGCCTGCACCTCTACCTACTGAGCCACCGCGCCCCCACTTTTTTATTGTAAAAATGCATGTATGAACTTTGGGAATGCATTTGGGTTTGTGTGCGAGATGGGGTGCGGTGGGACGAGAGTCTTTTTTTAAAACGTGCGAGGTGTATATTGTTTAAAGTTTTGTTAGAGTGAAACTAAGACTTGTTTTTTAAATACTGTGTTTTGTGTGAGACACAGAGAATATGTATTGTAAATGGTCAATGACACTGCAGCTTAACTTGTCAGGAAGAGACTCAACTACAGCTACATATGAAATTTGAAACAAATTGGGTGAGATATGTAGCCTGTAGGATGGCTAATGGAATGGCAATTTATATGCCAAATCTCCAAGATGGCTAAAGAAATTTCCTCATATTGCACTAAGTTAAAATTTGGGCCCCTATAGGAGGCCCAAATATTAACCCAGGGACTTGATTTGAACAAACTTGAATCCTACCCCCCCCCCCCCCCTCCACGAGAGATGGTGTATACCAAATATCAAAAGATTTTGTCTAATCGATTTGAAGGAGATTTTAAAGATTATCCTCCATATTGCACTAAGTTAAAAGCCCCCTCCCCCACACATTAGGAAACCCAAATATTAACTGAGGGACTTGATTTGATCACATTTGAATCTATCCCACGTAATATACCAAATAATAAAAGATTTTGACTAGTGTTTCCGGAGAAGAAGATTTTTAAAGCTCATTCCCCATATTATATTGTCCTAAGTTAATTTTCGGGCTCCTGTATTGGCCCAAATGTGAACCGAGGGGCTTAATTTGAACATACTTGTATCTGATCCCCTCCCCCATGGACGCTGTGTGCCAAATATCAAGATTCTGATCAGTGGTTCTGGAGAAGAATTTCTTAAAATTTTTGCAAATATACTGATTCAGCATTTTTCGACTCCGCCCCCACCCCCAACCTATAGAACACTCTGACACAACAAATCGCATTTTTTACCATTCTATTCTACTGATTCCAAGGATCGTTCATAGCAAATAACAGTGCTATGTTCGGGGTGGTTTGGGAAATATGGGCATTTGGAAATATTTGATTTTGTATTTTAGCTTCTGGGGTTCCCACGGGAACACCGGGACAATTTTTACGTGGTTAAGTACGTGGAGAGTGGATTGTAACTAAATCACCCGCGGAGTGGAGTTATCACCCAACCTATAACTTTCGTATTTTGTTTGTTACGACTAAAAACAGAAGCAATGTTTCAGCGAATGGACCTCCGGATTTAACCCGGAGGTCCATTGGCTGAAACTTTGCTTGTGCTTGTGATGCTTTGCAACAAATTTGCAATTATTGTTTGGGTGGAATCTCCACTCTGCGGGTGATTTAGTGATAATACACTCTCCACGTACTGTATGACCCAATAATACCACATACTAAATTTGGTTCAAATCGGACCATCGGTTCAAGAAATAGAAATATTGGGCAGGGCCAAAATTCTTGCCCTTTCTATTACAAAGGCAAATATTGCTCCACGAACTTCAAAAGGAAGCCCCATACCAAATAACAGGTCATTGCACCCACTGGTTCATGAGAGTAGATTTTTTAAAAAAAATGAGCATTTTCTCCCACTCCTTCCTATGGAGAGTGGCAACTTTATTTGAAAACACTTGAATTGACATATGAAAAGGAACATGCATATCAAATTTGGTTTAATTTTGCCCTGTGGTTTGTGGGGAGAAGTCGATAATGTAAAGTTCACGAGAGAAGGACGGACGGGCGGATGACAGACAGAAAGTGATCACTTAAGTTCACCTGACTTTCAGTCAGTTGAGCAAAAAGGGGCACTGGGTTGAATTATTCTATTCGATATGGTGGGACATGTACATTGAGTTGGATCAATAGGTAAGTTTGTAGAATAGTCAATGGAGTGGGGAGGAGGAAGGCGTAATATACGTCGTGTGGCCATTGTCAGTAAAGATAATCATTCTACTTCGGTTCAGTAGAAAAACTCGTACCCCTTTTTGTCTGGACAACTAGAGCCCAAATGGCAAATGCTGGACAACTTGTACCCACAGCTGGACAACATGTATCCACTTCTCTTTGAATGGGTTTGAGTTTGAGTTGTCAAAACGTGGGTGCGAGTTGTCCAAACGTGGGTACGAGTTATCCAGACAAAAATGGGTAATAGTAGTCAAATTATGGGAACGATAGTCTGGTACGACTTGTCTCGTAAGTAACAAGACTGTTTACGACGGTTGAAAAGGCGTTCATGTATATTATTCCAAGACATCTTTTCAATTCTCTTGCAACAGTTGGCAGTTTGTCGAACAGTGGAAACGCAGTTGGTCGTACAGTTAAAAACTCTGCTTTTTGTAATTGTTCGTACAGTCAGGGAGACGACAGTGGCCCCAGTTATGAGCCCGATTTACGATTTAAGTGATACAGATTTTCCGTATGAAGGGCCCAATGAAGTGGAAAGTGACTCTTTTTAGCATTTTGAGAGTACAATGTATTTAAAACGTCACTGATCTTGTATTTCGGTATCATTTATCACAATCTCGTTCGCTAAAATTACAAATATTTTCGTGAGTCAATTCAACCAATTCTACGTTTAAAGACAAATCCACACAGAATCGGACCTCAGTCTGTTCTAGAAATAACAGTAAACTATTCTACTTACTGTGTTTAGACTGGATTCCTCGGTACATCTACTAAATGAACACAATCTCACAAAAATGACCGGTAACCCGCGTGCAATGTTTCAGTTTCCGACGTTTCAGTTAGGTAAGTCTCGCCGGACAGCTCACAATTTCCGTTTCATCCGACTGTCCGCTTATACCCTGTGAGATCAGGCGCAGGAAATGGACATGGATTGGTCATACACTAAAGAAGCTAGCAAACAACATTACAAGACAGGTTCTAACCTGGAACCCACAAAACAAGAGAACGAGAGGGAGGCCACACAATACTTGGCGAGTCAACAACAGAAACGGAGATGAATCGGAGATGAAGCATAGGGGTTCACATGGCAGAAACTGTCAAGAACAACACCAGACAGGAATAGATAGAAAGGACTTGCTTGTGGCCTATGTTCCGACATGGATTGAAGAGGCATAAATACCAAAAAATGTGCAGCGGATTAAGGGTTAACATGTTTTGATCAGTATATTTAGAAATGCGATAAGTGGTTTTGGCGGGGAAAATTGTGAAATTCAGTAAGATTCAAAAGAATTTCAGATAATGGGAAGAGAAGAATTTAAATCTCGTTGTTGTGGTGTGGGTCTCCTCTTGGTAGTTTATGTTTTATAATAAAATTTTGTTGCTGTTCTTGTAAAATAATAAAAAAAATGAAACAATTCGTATCAATTTGTTTCTGTCTTCAGATTGTCCACAGTCAGCTTTACGGCAACGAATTGTGCACAAGAGGGAAAACCAGTAAATGATCAGGGCTTGTTGAACTGTACCGAATGACTGAATAATTTATGGGGATACGTCAAACTTTCAGTAATAATAATCATAATGTCAAACTTGAATTATGACGAATACACGTACAATGGGATGAAAGAGTCCTGTCACTTTATTAGGTTAGTAAACTAAAATGTGACGTAATATTGAACCCTCGCTCTTATAAGACGTAAAGAACTTTTTTATTTTTACTGGGCAATGAAAATAGTGACACTAAATATTGCATCAGTCGTCACTGGCGAATGTTTTCGTCACACGAAGTTTTGAATACGATTAAGTGCCGAGCATCATTGTAAAAGTCAATGGTAAGACGGTTTGACATTACTTTTCCCGGAGGCAGACAAGTGCGTTGCGACGATGACCGATTGGGGGGGGGGGGGGGGGGGGGGGGGAGTGTAAACCTCATTTGTCCCAATAATGATGTCTCAACCGATCAACAACTCCAACTCATCACCAAGGCATCATTTCGTTGAAGGCGAGTTTGAATATAAGTTGGGATTAGAATCTAAAAAGCTCCAAACTTTTTAACCCTTTACCTAAGGTAACGGCTAAAAACCGTGCAATTCTCAAAAATCGCCAATTAATTTTCATTATTTTTTCGTTTTTTGTCTCTAAAACAGGTTATGACCCCTCATTGGAACGAGCTTGTCGAGCTTGTTCCAATGAGGAGTCATAACCTATGTTTGTGAGACAAAAAATGAAAATAATAGTTATTCAAGGCTTTTTTTTTGCAAGTGTCGTCTGCTTTTCATGTTAGATAAAGGGTTAAACATTTATTCGTGGATAAATAATATATACATGTAATAGTCGCGCAATAACATCTTATCTAACCCTTTGATCAACGCACACAGTCTCAAAATTCATTATTTAAAAAAAATATCTTTTCAAAGCTTTCAAAAAATTTCAACAAAACCATATAAAGTGACCCCTCATTGGAACGAGCTCGTTCCAAAGAGGGGTCACATTATATGGTTTTATTGACTTTGTTTTTAAATAATATTTTTTCAACTGGTGTATTTGTACATTACGCGGGGGAGGGGGGGGGGGGGGTGCTGCGGATGATTCGTTGGGTAATTGGTTAATTACGACGTACGGTACAGGTGCTCTAAGTTGGTCATTGCCTGCAGTCTGAAATTGATTCTACAGACTACCATTTGTATAACAGACATGAATGGACGGACGACCGGACAAACTAATACTTATACCTCTTGAGCTGCTCGCCTTACAACGGTTAAAGCAGCGACAGAATTCAAGAGCAGTGTTTGTATTGAAAGTCCGCAATGCAAGAATACGAACAGTAGTTAGCAACTTAGCAGTAAAGTATAGAGAGTGGAAATTGTCGGAAAAATATTACCGTATCACCGGGATAAAGCCTGTGACATTTTATGTTTTATTATTCTGAAAAGCACTAAAAGGTTTTAGAACATTTTGGCATGAGTAACTCGATGCCTTAGTCCGGTATTCAAATTAGTTATCCACCATGCAGGTACGGCAACCAGGGCCGCCGAGAGCGAGGACGGACCAGGGGGAATGTGTAGAAAGGACGTTAATGGCCCTGTGAGCGCCGACGGCGCGAAGCGGTAAGCAGGGGGACTCAAAAGCAGAAAATTAAAAAAAATTATTGCTAGTAGAAGCAGACAATATCTACTCAATTATTTCCTTACAATATGGGTAATTTAGTACCTGTATTTCTGTGTGTATG
Source organism: Pictodentalium vernedei (assembly GCA_031216915.1). NCBI lineage: Eukaryota > Metazoa > Mollusca > Scaphopoda > Dentaliida > Dentaliidae > Pictodentalium > Pictodentalium vernedei. Next base: position 191,903,059 of record CM062289.1, read on the forward strand.
GTGCATTTTTTCTTCAAAGATAATCGTGAGGCCACGATGCAAGAAAGACCGGTTGAAAACCAACAAACTGGAAAAAGAGTTGTTTTTTATATGTATGGACCCTGGTGAGTAATGCAACTACGTACTCTTGCCACCTCCAACAGCGTCGGAAGCCCGTACCAAAAGCCTTTCCACGATTTTCAGATAGGTCAACATACACTTTTTTAAAACACTAGAAATCCCAGGAAGTTGCCCTCCTTACCCCCCCCCCCCCTCCCCTTCCCTGGCGCAAGAGGGTACAAAAAATTAAGTAATTCATGAATTCATTTTAATCTTCATTATAGCTTACAATAACAATTAGTTATTAGTCATTTCAAATTTCTTCCAGCTTGTCCTAAAATATGTCTGTACTCGTTCTATATTAAATTGTTGTTTATAGTAACAGTCCGAGAATATAAAGCTATGAATGGAAAACGATGGACTTTGAATATACCACTTTGTAGTGGGAATTACGCTTAGCACGGATATACCATACGTGAACGGAGTCGGAACCCTGTGTTAATGAATATATTGTGTTTTAAATGTAACAAAATACTATATCTAAGTTCAAGTTCAGTTTCGTGGAATAATCTTGAGTGACCGACAACACAGTTACAGAATAGTGTAACCGGCATAGATATTAGAATTCTGAAAGCTGACCAAAGTGATTTTCTGCATGCCAGGTCATCAGACAAACAAGCTTTGTAATATACTGAGTCAAAAAAGAAAGTATAATAAACTTTAAGGAGCAATTTTGTTAGTATTATCGACTTTAATCCCCAACAAATTATTTTAAATTCATATTTCGAGTCTGGCTGTATGAATTTGCATAATTTCATGTTCTTAGTTACTCTTGCCAGCCTTACGTCAGGGCGTCGCAATTCAGACATGGGGTGAAATGAAAAATTCAAACATGCAGTCAATAGCGTGTATGTCCACCGTTTGCCTCCTGGATGGCAAGACATCGACGTTGCATGGAGCTGATAAGTCTCTGGATGTCACCCTGTGGTATTGCGTTCCACTCCTGCCTTAGAACATTACGTAAATCGCCTAACGTCTGAAGATCATGAAGTCGTATCCGACGGTCCATTTGATCTCAAAGATGCTCCATTGGCGACAAATCTGGCGAAAGTGGGGGCCAGGGAAGAAGTTCGATGCTCTGCTCCTCAAGAAAGTCACGATAGATACGCGCAACGTGACATCAGGCATTGTCTTGCTGGAATAACTGTAATCCGACGTTAGCGTTGAACAACGGGACAACAACAGCGTTAAGAATTTCATCCCTATATCACAGTTCATTCAGATTACTATCGATGAAGATCAACTGCGTTCGATGATGCGAGGAAATTCCTGTCCAAACCATCACACTACCCCCGCCGAAACTGAACGGTCGCATTCCCGCACGCAAGCATCAGAACCCGTTCTCCTCGTCGGCGATACACTCTTGCCCTACCACCAGCGCTGTAGACAAAATCGTGATTCATCACCACTAAAAAGAACTGTGCTGCAACGCTGCTGAGTCCAACGAACACGCTGACGTACCCATTCCATTCTGACGGTACGATGACGTTGGGTAAGGGTTGGTCCGTGGTATGGTCGCCTACTTCGGAAGCCGTGCGAGTCTGTTGTGGACAGTTTGTGCACTGGTTCTATCGTTAGTTTTACCAGGAGTAATTGCTGCTGTCCTCGTCGCCAGATCCCGAAAGTGAGACGTCCTGATGTGTCGGTCTTGTACATGGGTCGTAACTCTTGGTCGACCTGAACGCGGTCGGTCGGCAGTAGATCCAGTGGTTCTATAGCTTCCAATGAGACGGTAAATAGTGGCCACAGTGACTCCGAACTCAGCGGCGAGCTCATCTAGAGGTATCCCAGCCTCATGCATACCAATGGCACGCAACCTCTGATTTTCGGTTAACCTTGGGATTTTTTAAAATGTCGGAAGACAAAAACTGGCGTGTTTTCTCAATATTCCAGGCTCTCTAGCACAACATAACATGAAGAAAATCGTCGGTCACCCATTCAATTTGACATTCTCGGGTAGCACGTGCTATTTTGAAATTCATAGCAAAATTTATACGGTTGGGTGGACAACAGCAACATGTCATTAAACTCTTTGAACCACTTCTTGTCCATAAGCATGCAACATTAGAACTATTATATTTCATCCTTTATGCTATTTTTTTTACATTTGTTTCTATTATACTTTCTTTTTGACTCAGTATGTATATACGCCGGTCACATTATAAGTTATTGTGATGAATTGACAGCAACCTGGTCCGAGGTTTGCAGCTCAGAGCTTATGTTAAACCAAGACGCGAAGAAGCGTCTCGGTTGAACACAAGCTCCGAGTCGCAAACCCCAGGCCATGTTATTCAATTCATCACAATAACATATATGTTCCAATAAGATCATACTCATAGCCCAAAGCTCACATCGTGAAATAAACAAGGTAACTTGAATGAACAGGGCAACTTTAACGATAACAAATTTATTTTTAAAAAAACTCTCGTGTACCCCACGACATCACTGAACCACAGAAAATCAATATCGTAGATAGAGGTGAAGGTTACTCCACCTCAGTTCAAATCGTGACCTTTTAATTGGGTTGTGAGTATACATTCATAGCATGATCACTGGCCTCGAAAATACAATTTTGTACGCAGTATGCTCTTTGAATCTCCCCCATTGCTATTTTATTTTCAAATATATCACGTGGTGACGTCAGACGGCAACATATGCCACTGGAATCGTAAACATAGAAAAAAATTCTTAAGCTCTCGTCTTATCAGAGGGTGAGGATTTTAGTCTTATTGGAACATGTTATAAAGCTTGCTTGACTGGTGCCTTGTCGTGCAGTCAGTAGATCAGACTCAAACAATTCCAATGGAGTCATTCGAACTCTTGCGACTACTTTTTCGATTTCAATTTTGAACGTCAAATTTTGAGAAACCATGTCTGAAGGAAGCCAAGAAGCCACACAAGCCGCAGAGATCCATTCTGCGTGACTTCTTATCAGGGGATTTTTTAAAAATGCCACCCATTACTAAATTGTGGGCCACCTATTCTCAGGAACAGGACATGGAACAGGAACAGGAACGGGTACCTAATCTCAGGAATGCAGGAACAGAGAAAAAGAGCATTAATCCACGCAAGTGAATAAACTTTATTCAAATGTATGCCCACCATAACAACACACTAATCATATGTTTTTAACCCCCTAGGCCTCTCGTCTATATAATTTTTTGAATGTGTCTTTTTTTCACCTTTATCAATTTTCATTGAATTCACAGGAACAGTTACCGCCGGCGGAACGGTTCTCTTTGCAGCGGGAGTAAATTTCAACAGCCAAATATTGCTGCTCAACAGGTTGCCAATGATCTCAACTGAGTGAGGAGTAAACTTTCCAGTATTTTTTTCTCTCTAAAGTTGTTGTGTGGAAAAGATGAAGAGGTGCTGCGATGACTGAAAATCTTACAAATTTGAAATAAACTATTATTTTTTTTTCAAGGTAAGTGTAAGGCAGAGCCTTACATATCTTGTTAATCAGACCGAAAACGAAAAATGTGAAAAAAGACATTCCTGATGATATGTCGGGAAGGTGGGAGAGTACATAACCGGGGGGGGGGGGGGGGGGGGAGGGGATTGCGGCTCGGGAAAAGTTTAAGCAAAATCAAATTTTGTCGAATATATTATATTACTGCAGTTAAAGAAGGTCATTGATAGCATGGTTGTTTTTTTTATTTATTGGTATTTGAGGTCACTTTCTTGTATTTAGGCCAAAAAAAGTGTCGTGTTAGACATAGTCCCCCCCCCCCCTCCAATCCACCCAGTTTACTCCACACACAGTTGATAGCAAAAAACTCAAAATTAGGATCATTGGCAACCTGTCGAGCAGAAATATTTGGCTGTTGAAATTTACTCCCACTGCAAAGAGAACCGTTCCGCCGGTAGTAACTGTTCCTGTGAATTCAATGAAAATTGAAAAAGGTGAGAAAAAGACACATTCAAAAAATTATATAGACGAGAGGCCTAGGGGGTTCAAATCATATGATTAGTGTGTTGTTATGGTGGGCATACATTTTAATAAAGTTTATTCACTTGCGTGGATTAATGCTCTTTTTTCTCTGTTCCTGCATTCCTGAGATTAGGTACCCGTTCCTGTTCCTGTCCCGTGTCCTGTTCCTGAGAATAGGTGGCCCCCAAATTGTTTATATACAGAAGTCGCCATCTGTGTAAACGGCACCCCGCAACAAGAGCGACGAAGAGCAAAGTCTGAACTTATTGGGGATAAAGGATTTTGTTTGAGGTAATCAAAGGACGATATCTCCTTCACCACACGAACCTATTTAGTAGTCTCAGATGGTTCCGGTCAGGCATTTGCCAAAAGGTACCCTATATGGAATTAAATGTCGATTATTCTTAGAGAAAGAGAAGAATCCAAACTGTAACGCTGATTTGGGAGCATATGTAACCCCGCTGGACTGGAACCAAAATCCAAAAGAGGCAGGAGATCACAAGGCATTGAGGATGAATTAAAATCCTTATTTAACAGATATGAAGGATAAAATATGTCAACTGAAGGGTTTACTTTTGAAGAAACGTTACGAAAGCCTAGTCATGTTTGGAAAGGACATGATGAAGAACACTCAGGATGTCCCAGTTTTTCTTTATTTTTGAGCCAGCGAGTGGCACAAACATGTTCGACTGACTTAGATACTCCTTTGATAATAGCCTTATGAGGGGCCTTAAACTGGCATTTATTTCTTTGGAAATTGGAACAAAATCAGACAGTTTCCACATTGGTGTTCTTTTCAGAACTTGGAAAGGATTTGAATGATGAAACGGTTTTCGGTTGAACATATTTGGCCAAAATTGGGATTTCACTTGAATCGTCAGACCAAGAGTTGATTCCTAATTCAATCCTCCTCAACCAATCTGCATAGAAATTTAATAAGATTTGAAATGTTAAAACAACTTTCGTTGGTTCAAAATTCTTTTGACTTGTAATACTTCTTTATACGCGATATGTTGGACTAAATTCTTCTTCATTCTAATAATAGCGCTAAATTCTGGTTTTCGATGGCTAATTTGACTGAAGTTCAGAGTTTACTCAACCTATCTTGACAGAAGACCTCACTGAGGTCTTGTGACAAGCTATGATGGTGTAATCATTTAGTTTGCCGCATCAGTGACCTTATTCTATTTTTCCAATGTTGATGAAAGCATGCTTTAGTGTTTTTTAAAATAATATATACCCAGTATGCTTTTGTTCGTTTGCCATATCGGCATGTGTGTAATTAAAGCATGTGCAACTTTAATTCTTTGTTAGAGCAGACTGATACAGTTTATTTTAAAAGTTAATTTTATTTCTCTTATAAGATAACCCAACCAGGTGTCTTAAATGTGTTTGCAAAGTTTTCAGATCTCATATGCCAGGCTTCTCTCCAGACATGCACTATCTTCCTCGACATGTGCTTTCCACTGTGGTCCAGGGGTAAATGTCTGAACTTCATATTAACTCAACTGATTCCCTTTGAACCTTTTACCCAACGTAACGGCCAAAACCGGCCAGCGCTATTCTCAAATATCGCCAATTAAGTTTCATTATATTTTCAAAACAGTAGGTTATGACCCTTCTTTGGTACGAGTTCGTCGAGCTCGTTCCAATACGGGGTCATAACCTATGTTTTTGAGAAAAAAAATTAGTTATTCAAGAATTTTGTTTGTGAGTGTCGTCTGCTTTTCATGTTAGGTAAAGGGTTAACAAACTGTTTATACCATTGTTTAAACCGTTTGTTAACATGGAATCAGTTTCCCTGTTGATAAGCTCTCTATCAATAAGATATAATGTCCTGACTATTTGATGGTTCAGCCTTATCACAAATTGAAGGGAATTGGTTTGAAGAATACCCACTAAGCCTAAGGCTTGAATGATCAAAAGCAACCCTATATTTTGCTCATACATGTAGTCCCTTGAGTTCCAGTGTGTTCTATGTGCCTTCTGGCACATAGAACACATTGAAACTCAGGGGACGATGCATATGGCTGAAATTCATAATTACATAATGAGAGTCTGTAAAGGTAGTCAGAGTCTGTGAAAGTTGTCATTTATTTATTTATTGGTGTTTAAGGTCACATATTCCTGCACAATGGCTAATCATGACCACGACAGTTTTACGGCTGGAGGAAGCGGGAGTACCTGCAGAGAACCACCGAGCAAAGACGAGCAGCTGTCAGCTCCACAACATATTAACTCCACCCAAGCAGGGTTAGCATTGGTTGAAGACACGTGCACCATCGACGTGCAGTACGTCTTAACAAACAGCGCCACCATGCCCCCCCCCCCCCACGTGGGCAATGGAGGTGAAGTTTCTTGCTCAAGGACACTGCACGGTTGCCGCAGGTGGGGTTCGAACCAAGGACCCAAGGACCCCTCGGCTTGCAGCCTGCACTTCTACCTACTGAGCCACCGCACCCCCGTGAAAGTAGGCAGTTGTATTGGGAAATGGCATTATGCCACTGTATGATGTCCACTATTCATGTCAGATCTGGTTAGATTACATTTATGTTAGATTACATAAATGATAATTCGTTCAACTACTTTAAACTGTTTTCAAAATCGTTAGCAACTGATGGTGTGAAGAGGAACGGTGAACGTCTGTCCACATCCCCATGCTGCTAGCCCTTATCCCGAATTACTAATAACCCCCTGTTAACACAGAGGAGATGGAGTGGTGGCAAAAAGCCTAAACAAGCTTCCCTGATCAATTTGCATCACTTGGAAAAAATCTGGTGGTTGAACTTAGGTACCATTCAACAAACTCACATAGACGAATGTAGTATGGCAAGGTCCAGACGTGCCTTATTAGTTGGAGTTTTTGGTGGAGCCACCAGTGTTACATTTCCTGTGAACCGGACTTTTGGTGGAGCTGGCATGAAGCGTGTTTTACACTTCATCCAACGTGGTTTGACAAGTGGTGTGTGTAGAATAGGTATGCTATAGTATGCTATGGCATGTATAGTACTATATATATACTACTCAAAGTTTGCTAAGCACCAAGTATATCCAACTACCTGTTTTACGTTTTAGTTGAAATATTGTTATGAAAAGTGTATATATGTTTTATTTAATTATATCTTTAATGATATAAGTACAGAAATTAGAATTTTATTTGTGTTTGACATTATTTTTTAGCTTTTGAATACAATAACCATGGAAAATGGATATTATTGGTAAAAGAGGAACTTTGTCAAATTTGCCAAAAAGTTGACGGAGCGAACTGATATGGGTTCAGTATCAATTATGAGACCCATTACTGTTAATTACAGCTTGACAACGCCTTCTCATGCTCCCAGTCAGGTTCCTGATGGTCTTTTGTGGGATGTTGTTCCATTCTTGGACCATCATGGCACCAAGCTCCTGGACACTTCTTGGCTTGACTGGACGGGCTGAAATTGCAAGCTGCAACTCATTCAAGACATGTTCGATTGGATTGAGGTCAGGGGATCTTGCTGGCCAGTCCATACGCTCAACCCTCTCCCCCTGTTCGTACAACCGAACAGCATAGACAACATGAGGACGGGCATTATCGTCCATCAGAATTAATCTATCACTCACTGCACCTGCATACAATCTGACGTGGGCATCCAGGATCTCATCAATATACCGCTGTGCAGTCAATGCACCACGGTCAAGGATACAGATCTCTGTACGTCCATCCCAGCTGATGCCGCCCAGACCATTATTGACCCTTCACCATAGCAGTCATTTCCAGCAATCTCGGCTGCATGGAATCGCTCTCCAGGACTTCTCCATACCCTAGAACGCCTGTCCGTGTAGTCTAGGCAGTACCTTGACTCTTCTGTAAAACGGAAGGCCGCCAATCTTCTCTGGTGCATCCTACATGGTCCATGGCCCATTCATATCGTGTCTGGCTGTGGTTCGGGGACAGCGGAATGCGAATACATGGTCTTCTCGATCGGAGGCCACCTTCGTGCAACCTTGCCCGGATAGTATGCGTCGAAACATTTACCCCGGATGCATTCTAAAGGTCGCTGCGATGCTGGGTTGCTGTTGCAAAGCGGTTCCTACGGTCCTGAATGATCAAAAACCGGTCTTCAGCTGCAGATGTTGCCCTGTCTCTGCCACCACCATGTCGTCCTACTGGTGTGCCATACTGCTGAAATCTTGCTCAGGCTCTGGTGATCAACGTATGGTGCACACCAAGGGCTTCTCCAACCTAACGATGCGTAGCCCGTTGCTCCACCATCCCAACAGCCCGCCACATTTCTGCTTCAGACAAATGTCTTCTTACATTTGCCATATTCAATCATTAAATCACAAGGGTTTGTGTTTAAATGAAGACTGAATAAACTACACATGTCATGTATATGTAGACAGTACACGAAAACATCATGAAAATCAAGGGGTACATGCTTTCCATGACTGTCACGAAAAGTCTGCCTGTCAAAAGAGCTAATGTAAACACTGGGGACCATCTCAATACATTCCTCAATTATATCCACCAAATATATCGCAAATATGTCACAAGCAAATTTCACAATGATGTGTCAAATATGTGGTGCTTAGCAAACTTTGAGTAGTATATATGGTCTTGGGTCAACCTTCTTGGTAGTTTATAGATGACTGATGGGGAATGTGAGCATTCTTGAAAGTTTTCTCGACGAAATGAATGACTTTTTCTAATGACTTATTGATGCGCATGCGACGTCATAGACATGTTAATCGCTACTGGTGTCCACTGTACAATCCGACATTACATCGTTTGGGCCAGGGTGTGTCGTGCTTCTCAATCGAGGGTGATGTGTTAGTGTAGTATGTACACCTACGTAAATCTACTGATAGACCTTAGTGCCACTAACCAACCGAAGAGGCGAATACTTCGTATTTTCCCACGACTGGTATATGCGGTATGTAATAGTAGGTCATACGTTGATGTGGGTTATGCTTGGTTGTCTAGTACGAAAGTATAGGGTGGATTGTCTGTACCCCTATTGGCCTATAGTATAGTTTGGGTGGTATATACCTTGTTGATCTACTTATAGGCGTAAAGCCTTGGAACCCGAACGCCAACTTTTCTGATCCAGGATCATGCTACGGCTGAATTTAATAAAGTAAATGGTTGCCCATAACATGTGTGTGGCAGACTAATTAATATAAATTAATCTACCCCAAAATAACGAATATGGACTCTTCCAAGTGATGGAATTGAACGAAAATGGTATATACTATCGGGGTTCAAAGGTGTAATGCCACTAACCTACTGAATGCTGTGTATTAGCCCACGGTAGTGGGTAATAGTATGTCATATGGTGTCGTGGGTTATGCTTGGTGGTCTAGTACGGAAGTATAAGATGGACTGTCTGTAGCCCTAGCAGTCCACAGTTAGACCTTCGATCTAATAACACGTCGAATGCTTTGTTCGTCTTGTGGTTGTGATAGGTACTGAGAGCCAATCACGGAAGTGATAGTGGTAGAAGACTGGACGTAGAAACCATCGACTATACAGGAGACTAGAAACAACTGCTTGGAGCCTCTTAATGAAATTCCTTTTTAAGGATACGTCTATGGTAATATCCGAAAGGTGTCAAAAAGCAATGCGCGCGGTTGCCATTTGGAATAATTGCTATAATGATTATTTAACCCATTTAAGAAACAGGGATTATATGACCAAAGACGTATTTCAAAAGGGGATTCCAAGAAAGGGATTCTGAAAGCAGTATTTTCTAGGCTCCTGTATGCTATAGCCGATGGCCTCTTCCATCAATTCCATGAATGGCTCTCAGTACCTTTCACTGTACTACTATGCCTCTCAGTATCTATCACTATACTACTACCGCTGCGGATCCGGGTTCAAATCACGAGCACTTCGACTCATTTTGGAAAGGGGGATTCCGCTGTCCAAGTCGCTGTAAGTGGATGCCCGGAAAAGTGAATGATGATTTCGCCAAATGAGAAGTAATTGCTTGTATGGCTCTTCGACTCATCTCGGTGTTGGAGATTACTTATGAGATGGTGACACATCCACTTTCGTCATCCAAATACTGTAGACTTTCACTACTGGCGTCCAATATGTGTCCTGCACTGAAACCTTTCCCAAATACTGTTGGATGAAGCGTAAATACGCCTCATGTCGGTTCCAGTAATAAGGCACGTCTGGACCCCGCTATACTACTTTCGTCTATGCGAATGTGTTGAACAGCGCGTAATTTCGCTAGAATTTACTCCGGGTGAGACAGGGAGGGCTGGTGGCCGGGGCCTGCGAGATCCATAGTCTCTAAAAACACTCCTATGTATTCATCCCTACCTGGGTTTGCCGAGCCTAGCAACATCCGTGTGTATAGAAGACTTCTGGAGACTATGGAAGTAGGACTCGTGTAAAATCAAATCGGGACCCCGTGATTCAACATGCCCCCAATTTCATTTCCCTGGCTATGAATCTGGATTCTACGGGACCCCACTTATGAAAGAGACCAGTAGGCTCGGTTCGAATCAACTCGCTTCGCCCAAACCACAGATCCTCCCCACTCATCAATTTTATAATTCTGGAGATGACCCCCCCCCCCCCCCCCCCTCGTGTGTGTGTGTTTAAGGTTCAAAGGTTCTAGCACAAACGTTTCCTACTGGAACGTATTTTTCTTTTAATATGCCGCCGAAAAATTGTTTTCCTTTACTGAACCTTGATGGGTTTCAAACATGACAAAAATACATAAAATTCATTTAAACTGAGTGATGAGCGTAGGAACTGGTCAAACTGACTGGCAATAATTGATGTTATTCATTGATGGGCTCAAGGATGTTAAGCAAGCTTTTGTTTTTCTTATAGGCGATGACAAGTCCAGGATTCAAATGTTCATTTAATTTAGCATTGGTTAAATTTGATTCATCTTTGAATAGTTTTGCTATTTCGATATTCATTCTGTTATATATTAAAGTGAAAGGAACGATGGACCTCCTTTCGCATTCTCCCTCTGATATGTTCATACCAAATGTCCAGAGGGTTTGAAGCGTACTGATCCAAAAAGCTTCACGTTTTTTTCTCTAAATTCACCCGTTTCTTCTAATGTGTCTTCAATTAGTGGCTGTTCAATAGGATGGATTTCGAAATCGCCCAAAGAATGGCCAGGAAGATTAAAATGTTGTGCTTCTGGGGCATCAGCATTATGTTTTATATCCCGTTTGTGTCTAGTAGCACGTTCTCGGAATGGATTTTGACTCTGACCAACATACTGCTTCCGACAGCGTTTGCAAGTGATAAGATAAATAATATTTGGTGAATCACAATGGGGGGGGGGGGGGGGTTACAGATCTGGTAATGATTTTTCGTTTGTTCGGAGGAAAATTCCTCTTTCTGATCAGGCATAAAAATATGCAATCTTCAACGAGACTTTTTGCAATTAAATACCGCGCCACTACCATTCTGCAACGGTTTGTTGTGTTCAATTTTCAGTGGTTCGAAATCAGTAGTTTCTGCTGGACTTTCATGCTTTTTCGGAGTTTGAGATTTCAGGCTTCGCAAAAAGCGCAGTGAGTACACGATCTGAGGGCGCCACATAGAGTAGAACAAGCCTCATTGAAATTTACCTTATCACTTGAATTGCGGTGGAAACGAATGAGCTGTGATTTGATGATACCTTTAAAGGTATGTTGAGGATGAAATGATTTTGCCAGTGTGCAACAATTGATGTGAATCGGTTGGTTTAAATTATACTTTATAATCTAAATGACCGGATGCCTGAAATTGCTTGCCTTTATACACGGTCACATCGAGAAAATCAACAGAATTTTCACTGATAGTAGCATTTAATTTAATTTTTAAAACTAGGCCGATGAAATCGTCAGATGTGTACCCATACGCGCAACTAATAGAAAGCTGTATGACGGAGGGCACCCCGGATGCCGACATTATGTACACCATACATGGTATGGGTACATATAGAAATAGATTGGAGGAGTGCCTAATTTGATGGATAAAGAGCTAATATCTCCGGATCAAATTATTAGATTTACATTAAAAAAAACTATACAGCACAGCACATCAATAACCTGAATACACATATAAAGTAACGTGATAATCGGATTAATATTTTTTGAGTTATCGCATGCCGAAGAAATGGATTGGAGGAGTTCTCAATTTGAAGGATAAAGGGTTAATATCACAGGATCGAATTGTCAGATTTACACCAAAAACTATACAGCTCGGCACATCAGTAACCTGAATGCATATATGAAGGGACATGACAAACGGACTGATATTTTATGAGTTATCTCATGACAAAGGGATAGGAGGAATTTTCAATTTGAAGGATAAAGGGTTAATATCTCAAGATCAAATTATCAGATTTACACCAAACACTATACAGCTCGGCACATCAGTAACCTGAACACAAAAATAAAGTAACTTGACAATCCAAGCAATATTTTTCAAGTTATCGAATGCCAAAGGGATTGGAGGAATTTTCAATTTGAAGGTTAAAGGGTTAATATCTCAGGATCAAAATAAAAGATTTACACCCAAAACTATACAGCTCGGCACATCAGTAACCTGAACACAAAAATAAAGTAACTTGACAATCCAAGCAATATTTTTCAAGTTATCGAATTCCAAAGGGATTGAAGGAATTTTCAATTTGAAGGATAAAGGGTTAATATCTCGGGATCAGATTATCAGATGTACACCAAAAACTATACAGCTCGACACATCAGTAACCTGAACACAAATATAAAGTAACTTGACAATCCAAGCAATAGTTTTCAAGTTATCGAATGCCAAAGGGATTGGAGGAATTCTCAATTTGAAGGATAAAGGGTTAATATCTCAGGATCAAAATAACAGATTTACACCAAAAACTATACAGCTCGGTACATTACTAACCTGAACACAATTATAAAGTAACTAGACAATCCAAGTAATATTTTTCAAGTTATCGAATGCCAAAGGGATTGGAGGAATTTTCAATTTGAAGGATAAAGGTTTAATATCTCAGGATTAAATTATCAGATTTACACCAAAAACTATACAGCTCGGCACATCAGTAACCTGAACACAAATATAAAGTAACTTGACAATCCAAGCAATATTTTTCAAGTTATCGAATTCCAAAGGGATTGGAGGAATTTTCAATTTGAAGGATAAAGGGTTAATATCTCAGGATCAAATTATCAGATTTACACCAAAAACTATACAACTCGGCACATCAGTAACCTGAACACAAATATAAAGTAACTTGACAATCCAAGCAATATTTTTCAAGTCATCGAATGCCAAAGGGATTGGAGGAATTTTCAATTTGAAGGATAAAGGGTTAAAAACTCAGGATCAAATTATCAGATTTACACTAAAAACTATACAGCTCGGCACATCAGTAACCTGAACACAAATATAAAATAACTTGACAATCCAAGCAATATTTTTCAAGTTATCGAATTCCAAAGGGATTGGAGGAATTTTCAATTTGAAGGATAAAGGGTTAATATCTCAGGATCAAATTATCAGATTTACACCAAAAACTATACAGCTCGGAACATCAGTAACCTGCAGATATATATAAGGTAACATGACAATTGGATTGATATTTTTTGAGTTATCTAATGCCAAAGGGATTGGAAGAATTCTCAATTTGAAGGATAAAGAGTTAATATCTCAGGATCAAATTATCAGATTTACACCAAAAGCTATACAGCTCGGCACATCAGTAACCTGAACACAAATATAAAGTAACTTGACAATCCAAGCAATATTTTTCAAGTTATCGAATGCCAAAGAAATGGATACGGACGCCTGACGGACAGACGGACGGACGCTCCAACATTTCGGGTTTATGGGCTACCAAAAAAACATTTTGTATGTCCAAAACCTTATTTTACCCAGAACCCCACCCCCTCCACCCTAGAACTTATATTTAACCCTAACCCCACCCCTCCACCCAAAAAACACACCCTAACCCTAACCCTACCCTACCCCACCCTGACCCTAAACCTTAAAAGCCCACCCAAGACCCTAACCCCCACCCACCCCGGGACCTAACCCCCAACTTAAGCCCTACTCTGGGGCTACCCCTAACCTTAACCCCCACCCCATCCCTGACCCAACCCCACCCTAGCCAAACCAATAGGATTAGGAGCTATTTTTCGGTTTAGGGGCTACTAAAACTACCCCCCCCTGACCCCAACCCTACCCCCCCCCCCCCCGGGACCTAATCCTCCCCAACCTTAAGCCCTACTCTGGGGCTACCCCTAACCCCACCCCACTCCTAACCCTAACACTACCTTAATTTGGAGGTAGCCCCTAATAATAATATCCCTAAACCCGAAATGTTGGCACGGACGGACGGACGGACGGACGGACGAACGACGGATGGCCACCCCGGATACCGGCATTATGTGGACCATACATAGTATGGGTACACATAAAAATTCATCAAAATCTGAATGTTCCCAAATAATAAAAATGTCATCCAAATATCTGAGATATACGAGAGGATGCTTTGCACATTTGCTTAAGGCATTTTCTTCCCATTCCGCTACATAAATGCTTGTAAAATTAGGACTCAATCTTTTACCCATTATTTGTAGAAAATATTCTATACTACTCAAAGTGTGCTAAGCATCACGTACATCCAACAACCTGTTTTACGTTTTAGTTGAAATATTGTAATGAAAAATGTCTATATTTTTTATTTAATTATATCTTCAATGATTTAAGTACAGAACTTAAGATTTTATTTGTGTTTGACATTATTTTTTAGCTTTTGAATACGATAACCATGGAAAATGGCTATTTTTGGTAAAAGAGGAAATTTTTCAATATGCCAAAAAGTTGACGGAGCGAACTGGTATGGGTTCAATATCGAGTATGAGACCCATTACTGTTAATTCCAGCTTGACAACGCCTTCTCATGCTCCCAATCAGGTTCCTGGTGGTCCTTGTGGGATGTTGTTCGGGCTGAAATTGCAAGCTGCAACTCATTCCAGACATGTTCGATTGGATTGAGGTCAGGGCATCTTACTGGCCAGTCCATACGCTCAGTCTCCTCCCTCTGTCGGTACTCCCCGACAGCACGGGCAACATGAGGACGGGCATTATCGTCCATCAGAATGAACCCATTGCACCTGCATACAATCTGACGTGGACGTCCAGGATCTCATCAATATATCGTTGTGCAGTCAATGTTCCACGTCCAAGGACACAGAGCTCTGTACGCCCATCCCAGCTGATGCCGCCCCAGACCATGATTGAACCTCCACCACAGCGGTCATGCTCAGCAATGTTGGCTGCGTGGAATCGCTCTCCCGGTCTTTTCCATACCCCAGAACGCCTATCTGTGTGGTCTAGACAGTACCTTGACTCATCTGTAAAAAGGACAGGTCGCCAATCTTCTCTGGACCATCCAACGTGGTCCATGACCCATTCATATCGTGCCTGGCGGTGGTCCTGGGGCAGCGGAATGCGAATACATGGTCTTCTCGATCGGATTCCACTCCGTGAAACCTTGCCCGGAAAGTCTGCGTTGAAACATTTACCCCGAATCCATTCTGAAGGTCGCTTCGAAGCTGGGTTGCTGTGACAAAGCGGTTCCTACGGACCTGAATGATCAAAAGCAGGTCTTCAGCTGCTGATGTTGCCCTGTCTCTTCCATCACATCAGCATGCCATGCCGTCTTACTGGTGTGCCATATTGCATTGGTGCCAGACAGGTTAACCATATCAGTGCTTAATCCCACATCTGTTAGGCGGTTGTTACCTTTGCCTTTACTTAGTTTAAATATAGATGGTTCAACCAGTGATCGTACATAATATTGGCGGTTCTCGTGGTCCAATGTATTAAATCCTGAGCAATATCAAATTTTGCGTCATCAATTTTTGGTATCACTTTAACGTCCTTCACTTTCCGAATGGTTTCATTGATGATTCTCAAGGTTCTCCTCTCAGCCTGGGTGAGTTTTTGCGAAAAGTTTAGTTCAGCGAAATAAATTTTTGCTGATCTAAACTTGACCCTGATATCGCTAAGCATGTCCCGCAACTGCTTAACTACGAGATCAGTATTATCGCTTCGAGAATTCACGCCAATATTTTTTTTTTTTTTTTGGAGGGGGGACTGGACTGGCCCCTATGCCCTTTAAACATAGAGCGAAAATGATTGAACTTGGCACCGGGGTAACACTCCCCTTGGATGTCCGGGTGAGGATTTCGAACAATGCGTCCTAAATTTGAACTACCAATCATAAGGATGTTTTTACAAACATCGGGGAGGCGCCAGTTCCTTTTATCAAAATTAACTCTGCTGTTATGCCGAAACTGGGAGAATTTAGAATCAAATGAGAGGCCCAAGTTGTGGCCCGGTGATTTAACTTTCTCTGGGTACGATATACCTGGGTGAACCACGCTAGAGGTAGGAGAAGGAGGAAAAGAAACAGAAGCTGGAGAGGAAACAGAAGGAGCAGCAGGAGGAGTTATAGTGAGAGCACTAGGAGAACCGGAGAAGAAAGGCTGAGGAGGAGTATGAGGTTGTCTACATGGGGGCACAATGATGCCGTGTACTAAGGCGTACTGCACGTCGATGGTGCACATGTCTTCAACCGCTGTAACCCTGCTTGAACGGAGCTTGAACAGAGTTGGAACGCCGAGGAGCTGCTCCTCGATACTCGGTGGTTCTCTCCGGGTACTCCAGCTTCCTCCATCCTTAAAACTGTCATGGTCACGATTAGCCATTGTGCAGAAATATGTGACCTTAAACACCAATAAATAAATAAATAATAATATTGAAATGCACAGAAGTTCTCATGTGAAACGCCTCGATCCTTTTCAATTTGTATACGAAATTACAGCGATTCCGAAGTTTTTCTTCACGCGATTGGCTTCATTTTCACACGTGCTAAAAACTGAAACAAAAGCTGGCGATGCTGCTGATGGTTTTGACTTGTTGTAACAAAAGTGGTGAGCTCATTTTGTAAGAGAAGTGGTTGATTTTGTGACAAACGCAGGCGATTTTTTTTTGTAACAAACGTGGTGAGCTATAATAAAAGTGGTTGTTGTAACAAAAGTGGTTGCTACACCCGTTCCCCACCCTAAAAAGAAACTGATATGTGTGTTATACAGCTAACTCGATTGATGATGCACCTATATGCGACCCTACATATGCTATACTGGTATTGGCGAAGCAAAGTTATATGGGACTTATGGAGGAAGAAATTAAAAAAGGAAGAGTAGATCCAAATAAATCCCCACCTACTTATGTCAATTTACCCCTTATCTAACGCAGACGATATCAAAATTTAGTATTTTAATAACTATTTTTTAAAAACTTTCAAAAATTTCAACAAAACCATATCATGTGACCCCTTATTGGAATGAACTCGTTCCAATGAGGGGTCACATGATATGGTTTTGTTGAAATATTTTGAAACATTTATTTCTTTCAACTGCTGAATTTGCAAATTACGCGGGCGGATGCGGGCGATTCGTTAGGTAAAGGGTTGTTAAAGTTACCTTGCGGATTCTCTTCCGGAAACTGTGCAATGCGACGGGTACTTTTTGCTCTCGTACCTAAACTGTAAGTTCTTTCCAATTGTATAAATACTCTGTGAATCTTCTTGAAATTTTGACTTTTGGAAGTTTCGCTTACATAAAATACGACCACATCGACAAGTTGTTGCAACATTAGCACGATCATTGTTATTCTTATCTTTTTTCTTCATTTCAGCGCCTTTATAAATGTTGTTTTGGACAAACATGTCGTTTTTTTCACCAATCCTTTTTAGGAATGAAGAACGTACTTGTAACGTGTTACTCTTCATAATTGTTTTTAAAATTAAGAACATGGACAGACGAATTTGAACTGATCGGGTATATTTTCTATTCATCTGTTTTGGACATCATGACAACACAGCTCACATTCCAGAAGAACCATCGCATTATGAAGAAAGGAAAATACAGGAAATAAGACATTCCTGACAAAATACCGTGTGATAACATTTTGTGAAGTTAAAAACTTAAACGACTTTGTGGCTTATTATTAAGTAAACAAACACTAAATACCTTTAACCTTTTGAGGTCCTCAACGGAATTGACCATCGGGGCCAAAAAGACTACGAAACCATGCCGGGCTTAACACAAATAAATTGATGGCCGGTAGAAATTAAGGATACGGGTAGGATCGTCGAAACCGGGTCATCCTGGTTGGTCCAGTGTGAGGCTACCCAATGTGCTCTGATGTAGTGATTGCAATCCCGTTCCTCGTGCTGAATTGGTCCAAGACGGTCCGTATATAGGGTACACCTAAGTAAATAAACGGTTGCCATTCGTCGATGTTACACCATTAACTGGGGTGCGTGGTTCGGTGGTTAGGGCATTTGACTTCAAACTAAAAAGTCCTTGGTTCGATTCTGACCAACGGCAACAGCGTTGTATCATTGTGAAAGACATTTTACCCTGCTTGCCTACGCGGGGTATTGTGGCGCTGTATACCAAGGCATAACGCACGTTGATTCATTTTACACTTGCCATACCCAGCTTTCCACTTCAAGTGACTGGTTCAAGTGGACGGTTATCTCCCATTATCGACTATCAGAACCCATCAGCTCATTGCTTCACAGACAATCGGGCAAGGTGTGAGAAAAGTAATCAGATTATACAGAGTTTTGCACATCAAAGGAACAAAGGTCAAGGTTTGCGCCTGACAGTTATTTCCACCAGACAGTAGACACAAGATAATATTTTTCGAATTGATGCGCATCCCAGACATCTGTCAAACTAAAAAGCGTACATAGATGACTAAAAGTTGAGGGAAACACTGTTTTTACACATTTTTAGCATGATTGAAATGGAGAAACCAGTACATCTTGTGAGTGACAAAATTCAGATGGTAAACTGGTACCATTCAACAATCACTATAAAGAAAATATATTGAACTTTCAGATGCCATGCGCTTCCATAAAGTAACTTTTGAACATTTTATTTACAACTTTCAGATGCCATGCGCTTCCATAATGTAACTTTTGAACATTTTATTTACAACTTTCTGATGCCATGCGCTTCCATAATGTAACTTTTGAACATTTTATTTACAACTTCCAGATGCCATGCGCTTCCATAATGTAACTTTTGAACATTTTATTTAATCTTAGGAATTGTAAAACTTTCCCATCTCCGTAATGCTAATTTTCAATCCTCAAAACCGCATTCTCAGGGGAGATAACCAGACCGTTTTTCTACTGATCTGAAGGTAAATGCTGGCCATGTTTTCATCCGCTGCTGACTCTGTTTGTGCAGAGTTAGTTAGATGGTGAGTCTCAGCAGAATACACCAACCTCAACGGTCCCCATTTGTTGTTTTGTACTTCAGTCAACTCTTTATTGTAATGTTTATCAATAATTGTCGGTTATAAAATTCAAGTTATAATAACTCCACGTGATTGCTCGACCTGCTAACGATAAGTATAAACACAGAACGACACACGCGCGTGAATGGGTTAGATTGGCACGAGTGACGGCGCGGAAGGATAAAACGATATGCCGCAAGCCTCGAGTTGTATCCTTCCGCGATAGCACAAGTGTCATATCGATTAATCCATTCACACGCGTGTGTCATTCTGTGTGTATTACACGCCTTCACGTCTATAAAAGCATTTTTCAGAAGGACACTCAGCTATTCAATTGACAACAGTCAACAAAAAGAAAACATTCTATCGGCGATCAAATTTGTGAGGGGAACCCGTGTTACTATTTTCATCTATCGCTAGAGGTTCAAATTGTAATTGCGGTGCACGATTTGTAGAAAATTCCAGGAAAATTTCTCCTCTATTTAAAAATAGTCTGTCAACGATTTCTGTTCGGCACAGGTGTGCGGAACGGATTTTCATTTTCCGCGTGGTTTAGTGTTGCTGTAGATGGGGATTTCTTTGAACAGGCGTGTAATAAATTACATTTTGATAAAATAGTAGCCGTGTTGACAAACAGAATTGCAAAGATACTTTGGTGACGTGCAAGTGTAACAAAAATGCGATTTCAGTCTTCTTTCATAAGCAAAAATAATTCAAACTTTGAAGGTTTTAGTCCTCCCACGCGCTCTGGTCTAGAGAGGTTTAGCCATTAGCTGGCTGAGTGCTGGAAGCCTAATTCTGGGTCTTATTCTAAAGTGCAGGTGTCGCAACTTGAAGATTTCTTTGAAAGTGTTTTCATATTTTTGTTGAAGTGAAATAATGTAGACTGTTTGGATTTGTCTTGTTAAAATTTATGGGCGAGTGCCTCCACAGGAACTCGCCCATAAATTATAACAAGGCAAAGACCCGTGAACAATTTTTTTATGAGCAGAAATAACTTAGCTTTTCCACAAGGCTGTAGACTTGGAATGGTTAAGGTCATCAATTGAAAATAGCTGTAATGACGTTTATTACCAGAGTACACCCACGGCTGGCATTCATTCAACGCTGACGGTGCTGAACCACCTTGACCGCCAACCCAACCCACTCTCCGTAACCATTCTTTAATTCTTGAAACCAGTTCTTGGACTGTTTAGAATCTCCAACTTTTGTGCATTGACTTGTGCTGTCCTCGTACCATTTCATAGCTTCATAACTGCGTCCAAATACAATAAAATCTACAAACAGTGCGACGATCTTAATCAATACCCTATCTTTCACGAGTTATTGGTTGTTTGTTTATTGGGGTTTAACCCTTTACCTAACACAGTATTTTTAAAAAAATAAAGTAAATTTAACATTCTTCAAAAATTCAAAAACAAATTTCACAATTTTTTAATAGAACCATACAAATATGGTTATCATTAGAACCAGTTCGACGAGATGGTTCTAATGATATCCATATTTGTATGGTTTTATCGAGAAACTTCTGAGATATTTTAGGATGTGGTAGGCTTATTCTGGTTAATTTTCTAGCCGTTTTTGGCAGCTATGTTTGGTAAAGGGTTAACGACACTTTCAACAGCCAGGGTCACATCGTGTTAGAAAGTTTTACAGGTGGGCGAAGTCAGAGTATCCGGAGAGAGCCACGGCGCAGCGGTGAGCAACAGTCAGACTCTCCAATAAGCCGGAGTATTCGGAGACAACCACTGGGCAGCGGTGAGCAACTGTCAGACTCTCCAACGTACTCTAGGCACAAGCGGCCGATGGCAAGTGCATCATCGGTGTGCAGTACACCTTAGTACACAGCGCCACCGTGTTCTCGCATGGGCAGTCGGGATTAAGTGTCTTGGTGAGGATAAAATATCTGATCACACCAGGGTGGCGGTAGATTTCCCCGACGCGTGGGCTTATGATCCTCGACTTGGACTAGAGATATTTATGTTTTGACTGTGAAAACGTCGCAATAACCATGACTGTAGAAGCTTTGAGAGAATGAAAACATGACGAAAAATGAAAATAGAAAGTGGCTTGTGGAACTAGGGCGTTAAAAACAGGTGTCATGACGATTTGCCAAGTCACCGTGGTAGCTCGTGGGCTTATATCCAAATCAATCGTTCATGTGCTTATATGTTACCCTCTACAAGTATCTGAGAGAAATTCCCTGGTTTTAAAACATCACACGCAAACAGCATACAAACTATTTCCTGTCAGTTAAAAAAGCTGTCTATGTTTGGGCGTCAAGACTCAACTACCTTTTTGTTCACTGATCTTTCCAAATGTCGGCTGACGATAAACGCCTCGCGTTAAACAAGTACGGATTCTGTCACTTATTCTTAATGGCAGTTGTTAGTTCAGTGTATAGAAGTATAGAAAAAGTAGTCGGTGATAAATATTCATTACACAGTATGTTTGTGACCTAATATGGTATATACGATGTCAATTAAGTCCACTCTGAGCATGAGCTTCAATATGGAAATAACTTAACTCCTAACACTCTGATAGTATTTCAAAATTTCCATCATTGACTCCATATTGCCCATGTAGCTTGAAAAAATTATTAAATTATATCTTGTTTGACAGAGCTCGATGAGCTCTGTCAAACAAAATATAATTTATTAAATTCTCAGTTGCAGTGTGAGCAAAATATGCTGCTGAAAAATTTGGTATTTTGACATCAGAGTGCAGAGGGTTAAACCGTAAATAGAGCTGAGCGTTTTTTATTTTTCTGATTCGGTTTAGGTTCTGTTTCAGGAAAAAACTCGGTTTCGCTTCAGTTTTCTATGCATTAAGAGCATATAGTTAACACTTCAGACTCAGTAACTTGGAGAAAAACCAGCAATAGTTTATACTACACTACTGACCACAAAAAGACAGGTCTGTAAGCATCTCCATTGGGTTCATACTAACTTCCCTTTGATCACAATTATGGGTACAAGTGGGATCAGTTGCTAAATCCATTAAGTCAGAAAAAAAACACAAATTAGGACAAGAAAGGAATAAAATTAATTTATTTATTTATTGGTGTTTAAGGTCACATATTTCTGCACAATGGCTAATCATGACCGCGACAGTTTTACGGGTCTAGGAAGCCGGAGTACCCGGAGAGAACCACCGAGCAACTGCCAGCTCCCCAACATACTAACTCCACACAAGCAGGGTTAGAATTGGTTGAAGACAAGTGCACCATCGACGTGTAGTACGCCTTAGTACACAGCGTCACCGTGTCCCCACATGGGCAATGGGGGTGATGTGTCTTGCCCAGGGACACAACGCGGTTGCCGCAGGTGGGAATCGAACCGAGGCCCTCTCGGCTTGCAGCCTGCACCTCAACCTAATGAGCCACCGCGCCCCCAAAATAAAATTAATCGATTCTGTGTTGTTTCTCTGTGTCACATTTTCTCGCTTATGGACGAGTCAGTAAGGGAGAAGTGTATCAATAAGAACACGACGAATTTGACCCTTTGCCCGATGGACTTATGGTTGAGAGTCAATATTGGCTACTATTCCAGTTCCCTCCTATTAACCCTTTACTCGGCGTAACGATCAAAACGACCAGAACAATTCTCAAAAATCGCCAATTAATTTTCATTATGTTTTCATTTTTTGTCTCAGAAACTTATGTTCTGACCCCTCGTTGGAACGAGCTCGTTCCAATGAGGGGTCATAACCTTTGTTTTGAGACAAAATGAAAAAAATTAGTTATTCAAGAATTTGTTTTCAAGTGCCGTCTGCTTTTCATGTTAGGTAAAGGGTTAAGATAGTTTGATCACTTTGTGCAGAAAGGCAGTAAAACCGTTCGATTTGTGCTGGGTCGTGTGGTTGGGTTTTCCGCAAAAACCGGAGCCGAACCGGAAAACAGAAAACAAGTTCTAACATTAATGGTCACTGACAAACTGCGTTACTAATAATATGTCGTCAGTACTTCTGGAACATTTTCGTTTTTCTCAGATTTTTAAAATACTTTTTACTCTGTTTTAGTGCAAAGTAGTAATCCACTCCTGAGTCCCACCCCTTGTTGTTAAGTGTTATGCAACCATAAACATTGATTATATGATTTCGTTTAAGAGATACAAAAATGCCGTCAACTTGTTTTTTGTGCATTTGTTAGGAAATACCATTTATTTATTTATTTATTTATTTATTTATTTATTTATTAGGGTTTAACGAGGCACATTAACAGCAAAGGTCATATCGTGTCGGTGACAGTTTTACGGGTGGGGGAGCCGGAGTACCCGGATCAGAACCACTGAGCAACGATGAGCAGCTCTCCAACACCGTAACTCTGCACTGCAGCACAGGCAAGGTTAGATTGGTTGAAGACATGCGCACCATCGACGTGCAGTACGCCTTAGTGAACGGCGTCATCGTGCTCCCATGTGGACAATCGGGGTGAAGTGCCCAAGGAAATGCCATAAAACGTTTCAAATCAAATCCAAAAGTCAAGTGAATTCCCCTTTGAGTTCCCTTCTGATGTGTATTTTCGATTTACGAGATTTTGCATACTATATATAAGAAACGTTGATGGCAGTTCTGTGAATTAGTAGACACGCGAAGGGTGATTTCCAAACTTGATTGTTATTAGTGTTATCCGTGGAGAAATATACCAACTTGTTCAATCGCATATTTGGAAAACAAACTGTTGATGGGAGATAACTCGATGAAACTTTTCGTCAACAGTGGCGGTGAAGTCATCCAATCAGACAGATTAACTCACGTCCGAAATGGATTAAAGTCAAGATATTTTGAAAAACAATTTACTTCAAAATCGAAATCGGACTCAAAACTTTATTCAAGATCTTGAGTGTACTAGAAAGGTGACTTAACTCTTTCAACCTTGAGTTCTTGAGATGGATCATCAAATACAACACTAGTTTTAGTAACTTGATGAATCTATTTTGCATCTGTGGGGGAGGTTCAAAAAGAAGGGTTGTTCATTGTGATTTTAACGCAAAATTTTATGCATACATTTGAGAAGTTAGAAGTCAATTTAAATCAAGGAACTATCGACTTTTATCAGGCGAAAATCATGAACAGTGGGAGAAACTTTGAGCTCGGTTAATTTTTACCCTAGAATCTTCAAAAGATCGATTTAAATCAAAATCACTGCTCAAACTAGAGTTGAACATTAGCTGAGAATCTTAACCCTTTGAACCATGGTGGTATCTTCCATGTCAGTTCCATTGTAGCAGTAGGAAGAGTCCATATTTATTATTTGGGGGTATACAAATTAATATTTTCAACGTGCACGATGAAAATATTGATTGGTCTACACCACACATTTACCTTGCAGTCAGTCCCCCTTAATGGCATTATGGCGTAGCTTGTGACCCGACCGGAAAAAACGGCCTCTGGTGTTCAAATGGGTTAAGCCCGAGCTTAGGTTTTCTCGAAATAAGAGCTCCACAAATTTTCTGCTTCGTTTCACGTCGAAAGATTCGGACAAAGCATACCCATTTAACTCACACAGGTGCCATCTCTGACATATGTCGTAATGAAAATCGAATTTCTATAAAGTTATCTTCCTTGAAATTATTAGACGAGTGAGGAAAGTCCAATTAAAAATCAAGTAATTGCTGAGTAAACAGCAACAGAAAATAAAGCCAAGTTTTCTTTTGTTACTTTTGATAAAGGAAAGCAACAGTTGGTTCTCTGGGAGTTGTCAGTTGTTTTCGTTCATTAGAAGAATAAAAAAAGAAACTCGGCTTTTTATGGGAAGCTAATTAGAGACAATTTGTTCACAGATAATCCGTTCTTACGAATATTTACCATTATCACACCTACCAACACTAAGTCTCTACTTTGACTCTTTGTTTAACGAATGTGTTTTACAGTAATTGTTTTAGTTATTTTCCGAAAAACTGAACAACTTCCAAAGGCAATTTGCCCCTACAGCGTGCATTTTGTCGTCCTGACTTATTTCGTTATGAAAATCGACTTTCGATAAAGTTATCTCCCCTTAAATTATTGGACGGATGAGAAAGATCCAAGAAAAAAAGCATGTAATTGTTGAGAAAATATCTATGGCATCAGCAAAAAATAAAGTGAAGTTTCCATTTGTTACATTTAATACACGAAATCAACAGACAGCTCTCATAGCTGTCTATTGTTTTCGTTTATTAAAATAACTAAAGGAAACTTCGCTTTTTATGGCAAGATAATTCGAAGCAACTAAGTAACCGTCCACTTCGGCTCTTTGTTTGGCGAGTGTATTTTACAGTAATTTGCAAGTTTTTATTCTTCCCAGGAAAAAAATAGCAAATCTCACCTCCTAGGCTTTTATATAAATGGAAAGGACACTGTCTGTATTTTATATCACGATGCGATGTGCACACTGTTGATATAATGAACAAAAACAATGTTACAGAATATCAAAAGATGATGAAACGGCCGTTTTCTTATTTTTAACAATTTACCCAACGCAGACGATATCAAAATTTATTATTTTAAATATCATTTCTTAATTTTTTTCCAAACAATTTCAACAAAACCATATCATGTGATCCCTCTTTGGAACGAGCTCGCCGAGCTCGTTCCAAACAGAGGTCACATGATATAGTTTTGTTGAAATTGTTCGAAAAATAATTTTTTTTCAACTGCTCAGTTTGCATATTACGCGGGCGGATTCGGGCGATTCGTTGGGTAAAGGGTTAAATGGGTTTTCAACTGAGAATAAGAGTCGAACGTTCATACTGTTTAGTAAAAAAATGTGAAAAGCCAGCTTGTGTTATTTTTTTAATACTACTCTACAGGAAAATGCCTGAAGTTTGTGAAATGATGCTCACATTCAAGGTCACAGATTTGATAACATTTCTAAATTTCAATTTTTAAAAGAAATTCCCATACCTTTAGTGTGAAATTTACTGACAGCTTTAGAACATTGGGGGAACTAACTTTCCCATAAATCACCTCCAATGACAAAAATTGTCAGCCATGCGATATTGCGAAACAGTGTTAAATTTATCTCCCACTGAAAACTTTATTTCCCACTGAAAAACCAAATCGAGCTATAAATCTAATTCACCTCTGAGAAACACGTTACAACAATAAGCACATAACTTTTGCAAAAACTAAAAAAGTAGCTTGATTGTTTGCTAATGTTTTGTTTACGATCAACTTGTAAATGTTTACTGAATGTGGTCAATCTTGTTTGTTAGAAAATGTTTAGTCGTCTTATTTGTACACCTGATATCTTTCAAGTTGTCTACAGCACTTCTAGGCATTATACAATCGAACAATGGTATTTAACAAAAATTGTTCACAAGGAAAACCTTCCTTGTTTTTTTCTGTTTTACTGTTGATAATATCAATGGAACACAAACTTTGAAAGTTGTGTGGTTGCGGTGGTATAAACAATAATAACCCGCTACACAGATAACAAATGTTTCATTTTATTACAAGAATAAAATCTGAAGAATTCGGAATTAACAGAGGATATCTAGTGTTTTTGAGTGGATACCGAAAATTATCTCATGAGTGATCGAGACAAATCTTTATTTTTCGCCAGCGCTTGTCTCGGTCACAAGTGAGATAATTTTCAGTATCCACTCAAAAACACTAGATTTTCTTTTTATTATACGCTTTTTATAAGAATCTGATAATTCCACTCGTTTCAACTATGAATTTATGCATGAAAGCAAACAACACATTGAATCATTGAAACGCGGAAGTGATTTGATTGATACTCGGAACAGATAGCGTCTTGCAATCTGATTCAGCTGGCAGGTTTCTAGTCCAAGCATGGCCTGAAAGTCCGTAATATACGTTTTTGGTTTGGGACGTCCTTTGAAAGGACGTACCAAACCAAAAACTTATATTACGGACTTTCAGGTCATGTTTGGACTAGCGGGTTTCATGCATCAATTCAAGGTGAATATGTGTTGAATTATTGCTGGAAATGATCGGTATCCACTCAAAAATACTAGATTTTTCTCTTCATTATATATTTCTAAAACCAATTGATAATTTCCAGTGATAATTTGATTCGTATTCCCCTTGAAGTGATGCTTTGAAAGCCGTCATTTTGATTGATACCGTGAAAGTGAAAATTTCTATAGCTTCACAGTGGGGGATATGATTTCTGTCTCTCCGCAATTTCTTCGATAATCTATCATTTAGGTATAATAAAATTCATTACACCTCGTTTGGTACAGATGTTTGCCCTGAAAGCAACATATATAATGATTTATATTTTATCACAAAACTCAGAATAAACTGGCTCGTGAGTAGCATGTCAGGGGCTAACCTTTTCAACTCTTATGGACCCCGCTGGTGGACCCCGGAAGTAATGTCACGTCACGTAACCCAGTTACGTCATGTTGTGTTACTATGGTAGTCCACGTGAGCGATCCTGTTGTGGCAACATTACCATAGTGATACGTGGTGCCAGCGCACATCCACAGCGCGTGTTGTTAGGGTGATACGTGTTTCCGTCGACTATTTCGTATACAGGAAGCCGCCATCTTGGTTTCTATTGTAGCACGTGGCTGCTATGTGACTCAAAACCCTCTAATAGGACCGGGGTATCTTCGGTGGGTGTTTTCGATTCAACGAGACTAAATCTAATTACTCAAATAGACTCGACAATCACCCCAAATCCCTCTTATAGGACGGGGGTATGTTCGGAGAGTGTGTTCTATTCAACGGGGGTAAATCTAATCATCCAAATAGACCCGACAATCACCCCAAATCCAAAACTGTCAAAAATAACCCAAACAGACTTGGCGAGATAGTAGCACGTAGTGCTATAAGACACATGCTATTAAACTGGGGTACTTTTCTGAGTTTTACCAGATCCTCATATAGATGTTTTTGTGTGCTAGCGCACAGTGTGTACACATCACATGTAGCACATAGGAACATGCTGGATGTGACGACACGTGCTTGTGTGCTTATGCACAATGTGCGCACATTACATGCAGCACATAGCCACATGCGGTATTTGAGGATACTTATGACATGGTCATAATGTATCATTTGAGGATACCTTTTGAGAATACCTTTTGGGGGTATCTTTTGAGGATACCTTTACAGAATATCTATCTGAAGATAGTTATGGCTCTTAGCCCTATTCAGCTCCTGCCATGGAGATCAGCCCCGAACCTTTCATATCTCCAAGACCACCACTGTCTGGTACACATTGTGACACATTGTCTACTAGTACACAATCACATTCCACCAAACACCAGTCCTTCGTTTCGTGGAATCTCTTTCTGACTGTGCCTGTATAATCCCTTTTTGATCGCATATGCCTATATACTGATGTGTTATGCACACATTGTACACTAACACACAAGCACGTGCCGGCTCATCCGACATGTGCTTATGTACTGCATGCAATATGTACACAGTGTTACACATTGAGTCCAAGCACATAAGCACATATCGGTAAGACCAACATAGAGTTTGTTGAATGTAAGGTACCCTTGCCTGCATAATGTCTAGGCATTGTATAGACTGGTACAGGCTTAGATGAATGGGGCGATCTGATTGAGCCTATTAAAGAGTTGGCCAAAGGCAGATGTCAAGGAAGAATCGGGGGTAGCTACTTAGCTTGAAATAGAACTACAAGTCAATAGTAACGGTACAAGGCAGTAATGGTACAGGACTGCAAGAGTCATAGAAGACTATAGTAATGGGTTAATACAAAAGCACTTGATCATACGACAGATGGTGGCGACCATGGACAAGCTGTCGGTGGTGGCCTTGGGGCTATGAAGGGTGTGGAGGTGGTCTCGAAACCAGGAGCTGAATATGACTAAGAGCCATAACTATTTCCAGATAGATATCCTGCAAAAGGCATCCTGTAAAAGATATCCTCAAAAGGTATCCTGAAAAGGTATCCCCAAATGATACATTACTATATCATAAGTATCCTCAAACAACCCGTATATGCCTATGTGCTGTATGTGATGTGCGCACATTGTGCATAAGCACACAAGTACATATCGGCACATCCAGCATGTGCCTATGTGCTACATGCGATGTGTATTCATTGTGCACACTAGCACACAAACACATCTAGGGAAGTCGGAATATATATAGGGAGGTCGGGAAAGTCATAACAAAGTCAGGTCAAGCCAATGAATGGAGAGACTAAACTATAGAATAGACCAGGATAGATATAAGAAGAGGATTCCAAAGGAATCCGAACTAGTAAAACTTGTCAGGTCTGTTTGGGTAATTCTGCGAGGTATCTGGGCATTTGGGGAAATCTGAGCCAGAAAAGTATTCCAGTTTAACGGAACATGTCTTATAGCACTACGTGGTAATATTATAAACCCCAAAATGCTTCCCCAAGTCCGTTGCGGTGATTTTTGACAGTTTTGGGTGATTTGGAGTGATTGTCGGGTCTATTTGGGTAATTAGATTTTTCCACGTTGAATAGGACACACCCTCCGAACATAGCCCCGTAATATTAGAGAGTTTGGGGGTCACATAGCAATCACGTATTACCATAGAAACCAAGATGGCGGCTTCCATTTTACAAAATAGACGACGGAAACACGTATCGCCATACCACGCGCTGCGCATCACTATGATAATGACGTTACAATATTGCCGCACGTGGGCTACCATGACAACACAACATGACGTAAAACTGGGTCACGCGACAGAACGTCACTTCCGAGTCCTCCAGCGGGATCCACAAGAATTGGCAAGGTTGGCCCCGACACACTACTCTCGTGAATGTGTTTGGAAATCTTCATCAGAAAGAAATAAAAGTATTCTCAGACAGGGCGCAAACATCACACATAGGGAAAAATGTTTGTCCTCTGAATGTTCATGCCTACATTTCTGAAAAACAACAATATTTTTGATAATTCTGTGCCAAATCCCATGCATTTCTGTGATATATTATTTGCATTCGTGAACAAAACTGTAGTTGCATTTGGCTACAGAATTCCACCTTCAGTTTGACCGGTCTGTTTCTTCTTCCCCAACAGTCTCCCAGTCCGCCTTCGGACTGGAACATGCTTGAAGTAGAAAAAACATACCGATCCATGACGAGACTTGGGCTTGCACACCCAGAAGGAGAAGTAAGCATTCGTAAATTTGTTGATAAAACCTTTTGCTGATATATTATCGATGTCCATTGAAACCTTGGTGGATTTTTTATTGGGGTTTAACTACATTTTTCGACAATCAGTGTCACCTCGTGTCGAACAGTTTTACGAGTGAGAGAAGCCGGAGTACCCGGAATGAACCACCGCGCAACTGTCAGTCTCCTCAACCTACTAACTCCGAACAAGTATGGTTAGCATTGGTTGAAGGTAAGTGCACCGACATAAAGTACGCCTTAGTACACAGCACCACCGTGGGCAATCAGGGTTAAGTGTCTTTCCAAAGAATACAACACAGTTCCCTCTGGAGGGGGTCGAAATGTGGACTTTTCGGTTTGAAGTCCAATGCCGTAACCACTGAGCCATCGTGCTCCAGGTTAGATGGATAATTGTCTAAAGCACTTCAGATGGAAAGGCCGTAGGTTCGATCCTGCCCCGCGCCATCTGCGTTATTTCCTTAGACAAGACACTTAATTCCACTTGTCCAAGTGGGAGCATCATGGTGGCACAGTGCACTGAGGCGTATAGCACGTTCACGGTACACATATTCAGCCGATGCAAACACTATAAGTTGTCCGGCAGTTACTCGCCGCTGCTCGGTGTGGGTACTCTGGTTTCACCAAACCGTAAAGCTGCTCGACATGACATGTCTCCGGCTGTCAATAGTGCCGTTAAGCCTCGATACATTTAAGTCCGTTACACATGAGGTGATTGTCTGGAAATACACTATCTCTGTGGTGGAGTATGCGGTGGCTCAGTGGTTAGAGCATTGGACCTCAAACCGAAAGGGCAATGGTTCCATCCAGATCAGCAGTAACTGTCCGAGGGCAAGGCACTTCATCCCACGATTGCCTGAGTGGGGGCACAGCACTGCACGTCGATGGTGCACTGGCCTTCAACCGATATTAACCCTTAACCCTGCTTGTGCGGAGTTGGTAATTAGGAGAGTCTGACAGTTGCTATCCGCTGCTCGGTGGTTCTCTACGAGTAATCCGGCTTCCTCCACCTCTAAAACTGTCCGACATGAGGTGAACCTTGTTCTCAAATGTGTCGTTAAATCCAATAAATAAATAAATAAATAAATAAATAAATAAATAAATAAATAAATAAATAAATAAATAAAGCTATGGTATGACTCGAAAGCCAAACAATCAAACCCACAGCGAGTTACGGGTGTAACTCGTACCAGTTTCCTTCCAGAACTTGCCGAAAATATAAGATTCAAAACACCGCCGATCAAATTGAGAGACAAATCACGTGACCAAATAGACTCTCTGTATACACTTTTTAGTGTGTTTCAAAGACATTTTTCAGGATATAAGTCAGAAAAAGGAGAAAAATTGGATGTTCTTTCACTAATTCGGAAGAAGATGGGTTTATACGACATACAGAAAAAAATATCTTGTCAATACCTGGGCATTAAGAGGGTGTTTGAATAACTGATTTCTGTATACACCAATTCCGGACTCGGACTCGGCCTCGGCCTCGGCCTCGGTATACACTTTTCAGTGATAGCTAATGGACCTTACTGGGTTCAGGTGGGACAGTGATGGTTGAGAAAGCCTAAAGAAATCCCATTGACCACAGTGCTAACCTTTCACTCTCTGTACATCAAACCAAGTTGTTTTGAAAAAATACCGATACATCCACTAAGTACATCATCTCTTGAAAATATTAAATTAGAAAAAACATATGTTGCCATATCTCAACTCAGTTTAAATTTCGAATTTTCACTACTACCGTATGGTCTTGTGCTGAATGACCTTGACACTTTTTTCCCCATACCTCATATTTTTGAGAGAATTTCACACATTCCGACACACAATTACATACAAACTTTTTAATTTTTCCTAAAGTAGACAAAACAAATTAGGGAAGTGAGTGGAAGGGGTGGGGGGGGGGGGGGCAAAGCAAAGCCCCCTGCGCATCAAATAACGGTATTTTTGTTTTTTCTGGTGGACTGAAGTTCTCATCCAAAAATAATTTGGTTTCACTGAAATAAAAGCATCCTGATTTGTAATGGACTACGAAAAAGATCCAGAAACGTTGTTCGGGGAGAACACATTGTTTGTAGGACATGAGTTAAAACATACTAATCTCTTTACACCGGAAACAATTTGTTCACAACCACCCAGCTCACCACCTGTCTCGACGTCATCGTGCATATTGAAAATAATTTTAACAAGAGGCCCCAGGGGGGCTGAGGGCGCTCACCTGACATGGTAGCCTAAACATCAACCCAGGGAATTGATTTCAACAAGTTGCATCCATCTGCCCCTCCTAAGAAAAGCTTATACCAAATATCCAAAGTTTCTGACCAGTGGATCTAAAAAAAAATATTTTTAAAGAATATCCCTCATATTGAACTAAGTAATAATTCTGGCTCCCACGGGGAGCCCAAATATGAACCCAGGGACTTGGCTTGAACACACTTGAATCTCACCTTCAGTGGGATGCTGTATACCAAATATCAAAAGATTCTGAATACAGGATGTGAAGAAGAAGATTTTTTTTAAGAATATTCCTCATATTGAACTAAACTATAATTCGGGCTCCCACGGGGAGCCCAAATATCAACCCAGGGACTTGGCTTGAAGAAACTTGAATCTTACCTCCCAAGGATGCTGCACACCAAATATCAAAAGCGTCTGACTACTGGATCTGAAGAAGAAGACTTTTAAAGAAAATTCCTCATTTTGAACAAACTTATCATTCGGGCTCCCACAGTTAGCCCAAATATGAACCCAGTGACTTGGCTTGAACAAAATTGAATCTCACCTCCCTAAGGATGATGCATGCCAAATATCAAAACATTCCGACTGCTAAATCTGAAGAAGATTTTTAAAGAAAAATACCTCACATTGAACTAAGTTATAATTCGGGCTCCCACAAGGAGCCCAAATATGTACCCAGGGACTTGGCTTTAACAAACTTGAATCTCACACCCCTAAGGATGCTACACACCAAATATCAAAACGTTCCGACTGCTGGATCTGAAGAAGAGGATTTTTAAAGAAAATTCCTCATTTTGAACTAAGTTACAATTCGAGCTCCCACAGAGAGCCCAGAAATGGACCTAGGGAAAGGGCTTGAACAAACTTGAACACCCCCCCCCCCCCCAAGGATGCTGCATACCAAATATCAAAACATTCAGACTGCTGGATCTGAAGAAGAAGATTTTTAAAGAAAATTCCTCATTTTGAACTAAGTCATAATTCGGGCTCCCACAATGACCCCAAATATGAAACCAGTGACTTGGCTTGAACAAATGTGAATCTCACCCCCCTAAGCATGCTGCATACCAAATATCAAAAGGTTCTGATTGGTAGATCTGAAGAAGAAGATTTTTAAAGAATATTCTTCATACTGCACTAATTTAAACATTTGGGCTTCCATAGAGAGCCCAAATATGGACCCAGGGATTTGATTTCAATAAACGTGTGAAACAATCTTCCAAAGATGTTAAATGTGAAATTTGAAAGCTTTTGGGGCAGTGGTTTGGGAGAAAAGTAGTCTTAAATGTTTTTCCCATTACCCACGGCGTTAAAAAATGCTGACTCATCACCTTTTCGAAGTCCCGAAAAAGTACCCCATCATAAAACCGAAGGCTATTTTTTTTTACCATTCTATTCTGTTGGTCCTAAGGAAGCTTCACACCAAATAAGAATTCTCAGTGCCGCGCCATATCTCAATTTTGGAGATATGGGAGTTTTAATTTTTTTCTATTTTTAGCTCCTGCGGTTCCCATGGGGCAACAGGAAAAATTGGGCATAAATTAAGTACTTATGACACAATAAACCCTCATATCAAATTTGGTTCAAATCTGACCCTCGGTTTGGAAAATAGAAATTTTGGGCAGGGCGAAAATTCTTGCCCCTCCCATAACGAAGGCAAGTATACCTCCTCGAACTTCTCTTGAACAAATTTGTATCTACACCTCAAAAGAAAGCTGCACACCAAATATAAAGTCTCTGCTACTTCTGGTTCATGAGAAGAAGATTTTTAAAGATTTTGGTGCTCCTTGGGGCGTGGCACCACCCAGGGAGAGGGGCAACTTCATTTGAAAAAATCCGAATTGGCATCAGGTAATAAACATTTACTCAACATTTGAATAAAATTGGGCTAGTGGTTTTGGAGGAGAAGTCGGTTTTGTAAAGTTTACGACGGACGACGGATTGAAAGTGATCAGTAAAGCTCCCTTGAGCTTCGCACAGGTGAGCTAAAAAATCACTCAAAACATTAATCTTGATGTTTTATTCGCCCTTGGGTAAGTTCTGGATATTCAATAATTTTGGTACACAAGTGTGAAGGTCATAGTCAAATGATCTCATCTGCTTTTTAAAACACTTAATGTTGGAGCGAGGATGACCCCCTTTGCAGGAACTACGTGCAGGGATGAGAACTCCCAATGACGAAAGAAGCTACAACCTCGACCACTATAAAATCGTTCCAATTTCATATGCAACAGGACAGTTCAAGCAAGTTTTAAAAAATGTATTGCAATGAATAAATCTGGAAACAGCTGAAAAGCTGGAAATTCTCACCCCTGAACTTCTGATCTTTGCCTTTTCTTAGAATATACATTTATCCTTTAATATCGTTTGTATATTTGATGAAGCTTTCTTCAGGAATGAATGGTTTCGCGCGCCGAAGGCGCGCAGGGACGGAAATGGGGAACAAGCCCCTTTCGAGCTTTCTTCAAACTTCTCAACCAAGATATATACTTAAAGATCTGAACACCAAGTTTGATGAGGGTTAGGCAGTAGTACCAGTGATTTTGCTTGAAAAATCCGATACAGGACCTAATTCCCACTGATGTCAGAGAATTAAATTTAAACAGCTTTTAAACCTTTACTTGATGCACGGGATATCAAAATTTATTAGTTTTTTTCCAAAAAATTTCATTAAATTTTCACAAAGCCATATGTGACCACCTTATTGGAAATGTTTATAAAATGTTTGTTTTTTCAGCTGCTAAATTTGTAAATTACACGGACGGATACCGCTGATTCGTTAGGTGATGGGTTAGGCGCTATGCAGGGAATTTGCCAACACCAATTAAGGACTTTTAGGCCTGTACAAACTGGACAAACGATCATTTCATTCGCCTATTGGTCGCTGAAAAGAAATAACTTTTCGTTCACCTACAGTCCTTGACCTTTTACAAATATCTTCATTTGAAATGCTATTTTTAGCTCAACTTGACAACATCAAGTATGAGCTATTGGAATGGGTTGCGATCCGTCGTCCGTCCGTCTCTTTGTCCGTCCACAATTCCTTTAGCACACCCTGCAGGTCGCAGCTCTCACCCGATCAATTTCAAGTTTCATAAGTAGCTTTGGGGCAATGTCAAGATGGGAGCTATTGAATTTTTTAGAATTTCGTTGAAAAACCTGGCCGCCAGTGGCCATCTTAGATTTGGCATATAAATTGTCAACAATTCCATTGGCACACCCTACATGACATAGCTCTCACCCGATCTTTTTGAAATGTCATATGTGGCTTTGGTGTGATATCGAGATGGGAGCTATGGAATTCTTCAGATTTTCGTTCAAAAAGAATTCCGTTAGCACACCCTACAGGCCACATTTCTTAACCGTTTTTTTTCTTCAAATTTCATATGTAGCTTTGGTGTGATGTCAACATGGGAGCTATCAACTTTTTCTGAATTTCGTTCAAAAACATGGCCGCCATCTGCATCTTGGATTTGGCATATAATTTGTCAACAATTCCATTAGTACACCATTCAATTCGCATCCCTCACCCGATCTTTATCAGATTTCATATGGAGCTT
Organism: Pictodentalium vernedei; assembly: GCA_031216915.1. Taxonomy (NCBI): domain Eukaryota; kingdom Metazoa; phylum Mollusca; class Scaphopoda; order Dentaliida; family Dentaliidae; genus Pictodentalium; species Pictodentalium vernedei. The sequence goes on from CM062289.1 coordinate 191,939,313, forward strand.
TGGCGTGACGTCTTTTCTGTAGAAACTTGATCGAATGACTTGGCATTACTGGAGTTTTCTTTTCAGTTCAGTCCCTTCTTGGAGAAGTTGAGCTGCCTTGTCATTGACATTTTCATATTCATTTGTTAACTCTTCTAGAACCATTATCTACTTTATAATGATGATAAAACGAACTGTTATGACTACATAACTATGAAATTCTGTGATTTGTAACAGGCTGTTGAAAGAAATTCATGAAATAAACCGCGGTTGTCTAAAATCTGACACCAGACCGACACGAGTTATCGCGAGACTTCTTGTCGGAGACGTTATAGGCAAACTTAATTCAAATACTTTTCAAGGGAGGTAGTGAAAAATCAAGTTCGTTTCAAGGATATAAACAAATTCAAGCACTTCTCAGGGAGGGTGGCATAATTTAAGGACCTCTAGGAGTTTGGGTGCAGCGACGGAAACGGTTACTACAGAAATGGTAGCGACAAAAATGGACAAAAATAAATAGGTAGAAAAGCCCCCCTCAAACTAAAACAAGAGGCCTGAAGATGACTAAGCTCTCACAATTGTCCAAGTCCATTGATTCCTCACTAAGACATGATGCCCCCTCCCCCACTCCTCCAAAAAAAAAATATTTCGTTGCCGCCCCATAACACTGGCCCAGTGCAACGTTCACTTAAGATATAGAGCCTAAAATGGTCTTCAATATAGGGCTACACACTTTATATGTGCCCCAAATTCGCTCTTAGAGCACTGAGTTTTGCAAAATTTTCTTGAGAATGGGAGGCCTAACCCTAAATGGGATGCTCCGACGGTATCCCCTTCTCCCACTCCCTGCAAGGGAAGTGGGAATCGGGGGTTAACAAGCAGAGGGTTTTAGTTATGAATGGTGGAGGCCTCTAGATCACCCCACCCCCACATCCTTCCAAATATCCAGTTTGCTCCCCCCCCCCCCCCCAATAACAAGCTAGTGTGTCCACTACTACAAAATTCTAGCTACATGGCTGAGATTTCCAAATGAAAGTCTCAGTGATACTGGAGCTTAACTTGACTGTGTGTTGTATTCGATGAAATGGATAATGTTCAATGTTTATAAAAGGATTATGAAATACAAGAATTGTGATAATTGAGAATATGCTAATTTCTATTCCCTGTATGCTATGTTTTCAATAAAAAAATGCCGATAGGATCACTGATCCAATGTTGAGTTGTGACAGCACAAAAGTGGGTTTACTCATTATCAACTTATCGTCCGGAAACCATTTGTTTACAATTTACTATGTGAAGGGTCACTGTGACCTTGACCTTTGACTTAGTGATCCCGAAATAAATAGGGCTCTTTCTTGCCCCAATGCCAACAAACCTATGAAGTTTCATGAACGTAGGTGGAACCATTGCCAAATTATCATCTGGAAACCAACTGTTTACGATTTACTATGTTCAAGGTCTCTGTGACCTTGGTCTTTGACCTAGAGAGTCCAAAATAAATAGGGGTCTTCCACTCACCTAGACCAACCTATCTATGAGGTTTCATGAATGTGGTTCAAACCATTATCAATTGATCGTCCAGAAACCAATTGTTTCATGAATGTGGGTCAAACCATTATCAAGTTATCGTCCGGAAACCAATTGTTTCATGAATGTGGGTCAAATCATTATTAAGTTATCATCCGGAAACCAATTGTTTACGATTTACTATGCTGAAAGTCACTGTGACCTTGACCTTTTACCTGTCAAGTCCAAAATAAATGGGGTTCTTCCTCTCACTGATGCCAACCTACCTATGAAGTTTCATGAACGTGGGTCGAAACATTATCAAGTTATCATCCGGAAACCAACTGCTTACGATTTACTATGTTGAAGGTCACTGTGACCTAGACCTTTCACCTAGCGAGTCCAAAATAAATAGGGTTTCTTCCTCTCACTGATGCTAACCTAACTATGAAGTTTCATGAACGTGGGTCGAAACATTATCAAGTTATCATCTGGAAACCAATTGTTTTGATTTACTATGTTCAGGTCCACTGTGACCTTGACCTTTGACCTAGTGAGTCCAAAATAAATAGGGTTCTTCCTCTCACGAGGGCTAACCTACATATGAAGTTTCATAAGTGTGGGTTGAACCATAGTCAAGTTATCATCCGGAAACCAATTGTTTACAATTTACTATGTTCAAGATCACTGTGACCTTGACCTTCGACAAAGCAGGTCCCAAATTAATAGAGTCCTTCCTCTTACTGATACCAACCTACCTATGCAGTTGCATGAACATGGGTTGAACCATTATCAAGTTATCATCAGGAAACAAATTGTTTACGCCCGCCCGCCCGCCCGCCCGAAGCCGCTCGCCCGCCCGCCGCTCGCCCGCCCGCCATTCATCAAACTATAAGTCGAGTTTGACTTCATCGCAACTCGACTAAAAATTGAGGTGTACACTGCACTAAAGAAGTGAGGGGTGGGTTAATGTGGCCCTTACAGTTAATGCATGTCAACCAAAGTTACCAAATTATTACAGTAAAATTAGTCTAAAACGAGTCATCCTGTCAACTTACAAAGAAATCCCTTCATAAATATGGCCTGTAGACTGTGCTAAAGGTTTTCGAGCTTCGGGCATGTGTGACCATTACGGTTGACCCATCGTAACCAAAAGGGGGCGTCCTCATTTAGACATTATACTGAGTAATTCTACAAAGTTGCAATGCAATCCCTTCATAAATACGACCTGTAGTCAGTGCCAATGGTTTTCGGGCTTCAGGTCCTGTAGCCGTCAGAGTTAACCAATTGCGACCGAAAGAGGGCGTTCTCGTCTATACATTATATGGAGTCATCATACCAAGTTACAGTGGAATCCCCCCATAAATATGACCTGTAGACTGTGCTAAAGGTTTTCGTCTCGGGCAGCCGTCATGGTTGACATATCGCAACCAAATGGGGACATTCTCATCTAGACAATATAGAGAGTCATCCTACCAAGTAACAACGAAATCTCTCCATATTAAATACGATCTGTAGACTGTGCTAAACGTTTTGGGGTTTCGGGCTAGGGCAACTGTCACGGTTGATACACCATAACCAAAAGGGGGCGTTCTCATCTAGTCATTACACAGGTGTCATCCTACCAAGTTACAATGAAATCCCTTCATACTTACGACCTGTAGACTGTGCTAAAGGTTTACAGGTTTAGGCTCGGGCAGCCAGCACGGTTGACTGATCGCGACCCAAAAGGGACGTTCTCATCTAGATATGACCCCAAACCTGCATATGCAATTTCGTGACGATTGGACAAGTACTATGGGGTGTAGCCTGTGCTAAAGGTTTTCGGGTTTGGGGCTCCGGCAGCCGTCACAGTTGAACGATCGCGACCAAAAAGGGACGTTCTCACCTAGACAGTATCTGGAGTCATCCTACCAAGTTACAATGAAATCCGTTCATAAATACAACCTGTTAACTGTGCTACATGTTTTCGGGCTTCGGGTCCCTGTAGCCGTCACAGGTGGCCGATCGCGACTAAAAAGGGACGTTCTCATCTAGACATTATATGGGGTCATCCAACCAAGTTACAATGAAATCCATCCATAAATACGACCTGTAGACTGTGCTAAAGATTTCCAGGTTTTGGACTCGGGCAGCCGTCACGGTTGACAGATCGCGACCAAATGGGGTAATTCTCATCCAGACATCATACGGAGTCATCCTACCAAGTTCCAATGAAATCCCTCCATACTAAATTACTAAATATGACATGTAGACTGTGGTAAAAGTTTTTGGGTTTCGGGCTTGGTCAGCCGGCACGGTTGATATGTCATGACCAAAAGGGGACGTTCTCATCTAGACATACAGAGTCATCCTACCAAGTTACAATGAAATCCCTCCACAAATACGACCTGCAGACTGTGCTCAAGTGCTAAAGGTATTCGGTTTTTGGACTCGTGCAGCCATCGCGGTTGGCCGATCGCGACCAAAAGGGGACGTTCTCATCTGGACATGACCTCAAACCTGCATATGAAATTTCGTGGCGATCGGACAAGAACTACGGGGTGTAGCCTGTGATAAAGGAAAATGTGAACAGACTCACAGACTAACGCGTGACAGCAATAGCTTATCTTGACTTTGTCAAGTTAAGCTAAAAATAATCACGACTCATTATTTTCCAGATATAAGTCACATTGCAAGAGATTGGAAGACATTTCTCAAGTTTTGCACCGTTACCAAATGCAGTCATGCAAATTTATAGAAATAATATTCCAGCATTTTGGACATGAATTCACTAAAACCAGTAAATTTTCTGAAATTTCTCATTCCTGGATACTGCTTGCACTGAATTTCAGTCAGGTGAGCTAATGAAATAACAAAGTCAAATGAACTAGGGAGTGGTTTCAAGTAAAGTCTTGGCTGCAAAACTGATAATTAAGGCTTGACTTGGAATCTCTGCCGATATATTCTTCTCTGAAGAGGTGATGTGAAAAAAGTATTTTTGAAAAGGATGTCCAGTTCTTTAAAGGTAAAGCCTGATTCAAAGGTGCATGTCAAAAATTAAATTTTACAAGCTTTCCATAAAAACCCCCCAGATTAACTCTTTATCCAACACTGACGATATCAAATTTTTTATTTTAATTTTTTCAATGAAGCTCATTCCAATGAGGGGGAGGGATTAAAAATGGATTTGTTGAAATTTTCTGAAAAATATATTTTTTCAACTGCTTAATTTGTAAATTACACAGACGGATCCATGTGATTTGTTAGGTAAAGGATTAAGTGTATAAGGCCTAAAAATGAAAAATCTGTTTCTCAAGCACTCCTTTTGGCTGCCACATGCTCTTTTTCATAACCAATGTTAACTTTAAATGAACGTGTCAATGACACTGTACCTCATCTTGTTTAAGACATGTACATGTATAGTATGTGACATAACCTGAGCTGTATAGAAGTTGTGTACAAAAAAACTGATTGGACCTAATTTCGGTACAAAATGGCCACAGGCAGCCATCTTAAATTCTGGACCGCACCCAGAAACACTCGTTCTCATCCCAAGGTGATAACAAAGGTTCCCAAGAAGTTTTCGTGAAGATCAGTTCATAAATACATACTCTAGCCTGAGCCGTATTGACATGTGCACTTACTGTGTATAAGTAGCACTGAATAAATCAAAGTTCATCTAATTTGCATAATTTTAGCACGAGACAAAAACCCGTATTATATGCGATGTATTCCATGTTACTAAACATTCATACAGAAATTTATTCAAATCAGAACTTTCAAACAGAAGTTCTGTACAAAAAACTGATTGAACTAATTTTGGTACAAGATGGACGCCAGCAGCCATCTTGAATTTCGGACCGCACCCCCAAAACACTCGTTCTCGTCCCACGGTGATAACAAAGGTACCCAAGAAGTTTCGTAAAGATCGGTACATAAATACGGCCTCTAGCCCGAGCCGTATTGGCATTTGCAGTTGCAGTGCTGAAAGTAACATTAAATAGATATCAAAGTTAGTCTAATTGGCGTAATTTAGGCATGAGAAAACAACCCGCATTATATGTGATGTATCCCATGGTACTAAACATTCGCACAGGAAATTATTCAAATCAGCGCTTTCATATGGAAGTTCTGCACAAAAATCTGATTGCACCAAATTTTGTACAAAGTGGCTGCCAGCGGCCATCTTGAATTTCAAATCGGACCCCAAAACGCTCGTTCTCGTCCCACTGTGATAACAAAAGTACCCAAGAAGTTTCGTAAAGATCGGTTCATAAATACAGCCTCTAGCCCGAGCCATATTGGCATTTGCAGTTACAGTGCTGAAAGTAACGCTAAAATCAAAGTTAGTCTAATTTGCATAATTTACGCATGAGAAAAAAACCCCGTATTATATGTGATATATACCATGGTACTAAACATTCATACAAAAAAATGAAAGTGTCATTGACACTGTAGCTCAACGTGTTTAAGACATGCACATGTAAAGTGTGTGACACAGCAATGATAAACATCTAGGTAATGACCTGATAACAAAGGTACATGTAAAGTATTGTAACGGTCTGTACATAAATGCTGACCGTAGCCTGTAACAAATATATAGGTAAAGTATTGTAAAAGTGGGATGACAGTTAGATGCTAAACTAGAAAAGAAATCTTTGAGTCCCAGAGTGGGTCTGACGGAACCCCAAAATATTTGTTCTCATAGCACAGTGATAACAAAGGCATCCAAAAACACTCGTTCCTGGCAAAAGGTGATAACAAAGGTACCTCAAGAAGTTTCGTGAAGATCAGTTGATAAATACAGACTCTAGCCCGAGCCGTATTGGCATGTTAATTTACTGTGTATAAGTTCATTTAATTTGCATAATTTCTGCGCGAGAAAAAAACCTGTATTTTTGTGATGTATTCCATGTTACTAAACGTTCCTACGGAAATTTATTCAAATCAGAACTTTCACTCAGAAGTTCTGTACAAAAAATTGAATGTACTAATTTTGGTACAAAAAGGCTGCTGGAGGCCATCTTGAATTTTGGATTGCACCCCAAAACACTCGTCCTCTTCCCACAGTGATAACAAAAGTACCCAAGAAATTTCGTAAAGGTTGGTTCATTAATATGGCCTCTAGCCTGAGTTGTATAGAAGTTGTGTACACAAAAATGATCGGACCTAATTTCGGTACAAAATGGCCACAGGCAGCCATCTTGAATTTTGGACCGCACCCAGAAACACTCGTTCTCATCCCAGGGTGATAATAAATGTAACCAAGAAGTTTTGTGAAGATCAGTTCATAAATACAGCCTCCAGCCCAAGCCATATTGACACATGCACTTACTGTGTATATGTAGCACTGAATAAATCAAAGTTCATCTAATTTGCTTAAGCTCTGCTCGAGAAAAAAACCTGTATTATATGTGATGTATTCCATGTTACTAAACATTCATACAGAAATTTATTCAAATCAGAAGTTTCATACAGAAGTTCTGTACAAAAAACTGATTGCACTAATTTTGGTACAAAATGGCCACCGGCAGCCATCTTGAATTTCGGACCGAACCCAAAAACACTCGTTCTCGTCCCACGGTGATCACAAAGGTACCCAAAAAGTTTCGTAAAGATCGGTTCATAAATACGGCCTCTAGCCCGAACCGTATTGACATTTGCAGTTACAGTGCCGAAAGTAACATTAAATAGATCAAAGTTAGTCTAATTGGCATAATCTATGCACGAGAAAAAAACCCGTATTATATGTGATGCATCCCTTGGTACTAAACATTCACACAAAAAATATTCAAATCAGCGCTTTCATATGGAAGTTCTGCGCAAAAATCTGATTGCACCTAATTTTGTACAAAATGGCTGCCAGTGGCCATCTTGAATTTCAGACCGGACCCCAAAACACTCGTTCTTGTCCCACGGTGATAACAAAGGTGCCCAAGAAGTTTCGTAAAGATCGGTTCATAAATACGGCCTCTAGCCCGAGCCGTATTGGCATTTGCAATTACAGTGCTGAAAGTAACAATATATAAATCAAAGTTAGTATAATTTGCATAATTTACGCACGAGAAAAAAACCCATATTATATGTGAAGTATCCCATGGTACTAAACATTCATACATAAATAAAATTATTCAAATTAGAGCTTTCATATGGAAGTTCTACGCAAAAGTCGGATTGCACCTAATTTTGTACAAAATGGTTGCCAGCGGCCGTCTTGAATTTCGGACCGGACCCCAAAACACTCGTTCTCGTCTCTCGGGTGATAACAAAGGTCCCCAAGAAGTTTCGTAAAGATCGGTTCATAAATACGGCCTCTAGCATGAGCCGTGTCTACGGTGTGACAGACGGACAGACGGTCAGACGGACGACCGGCTATGACAATACCTCAAATTTGGCTTCGTCAAAGTTGAGCTAATTATTCAAATCAGAGCTTTCATATGGAAGTTCTGCGCAAAAATCTGATTGCACCTAATTTTGGTACAAAATGGCTGCCAGCGGCCTTCTTAAATTTCGGACCGGACCCCAAAACACTCGTTCTCGTCTCACGTTGATAACAAAGGTACCCAAGAAGTTTCGTAAAGATCGGTTCATAAATACGGCCTCTCGCCCTAGCTGTGTGTACGGCGCGACAGACAGACGACGGGCCATGACAATACCTCAAATTTGGCTTCGCCAAAGTTGAGCTAAAAAATGAAAATGAAATGGTTTTTGTCTGAAATTTTACCCACGTTGAAATGAAAGTGTCAATGACACTGTAGCTTAACTTGTGTGTGATGTTTGATGAAAAGGATAATGTTCAATGTCTATGAAAGGATTATGAAATAAGACAAGAATTGTGATAATTGGGAATATGTTAATTTCTGTTCCATGTATGCTATGTTTTTGATAAAAAATAATATGAGGTGTACACTGTACTAAAGAGCTGAGGGGTGGGTTAATATGACCTCACAGTTAATGTATGTGGCCCTCACAGTTAACGTATATCAACAAAAGTTACCATGTTACAGTGAAATTATTCCAAAACGAGTCATCTTATCAAGTTACATTGAAATTCCTTCATAAATATGGCCTGTAGACTGTGCTAAAGGTTTTCAGGTTTCGGGCCCCTGTAGCCGTCAGTTTCCCAGTTGCGTCCAAAGGGGACGTTCTCATCTAGACATTATATGAAGTCAACCTTACAATGAAATCCCTTCATAAATATGACCTGTAGACTGTGCTAAATGTTTTTGGGCTTTGGGCTCGGGCAGCCATATTGGTTGAATGATCGCAACAAAAAGGAGACATTCTCATTTGGGCATTATGTGGAGTGATCCTACGAAGTTACAATGAAATCCCTTTATAAATGTGACCTGTAGATTTTGCTCAAGGTTTTCGAGCCCCTGAAGCCGTCACAGTTGACCAATCCCGACCAAAAGGGGATGTCATCATCTAGGCATTATATGGAGTCAAACTAACAGGTCACAATGAAATCCTTCCATAAATATGACATATAGACTATGCTAAAGGTTTTGAGGTTTTGTGCTCTGGCAGCCATCAAGGCTGAATGATCGCGACCAAAAGGGCACGTTCTCATCTTGATATTATTTTGAGTCATCCTATCAAGGTACAATGAAATCCCTTCATAAATATTACCTGTAGACTATGCTAAAGGTTTTTGGGCTTCAGGCCCATGTAGCCGTCACAGTTGCCTAATTGTGTCCAAAAGGGGCTGTTCTCGTCTAGACATTATATGAAGTCAACCTACCAAGTTACAATGAAATCCCTTCATAAATGTGAACTGAAGACTGTGCTAAAGGTTTTCGGGCTATGGGCTCGGGCAGCCATCATGGTTGAATGGTCGCAACCAAGAGGGCACATTCTCATCTGGAGTGAACCTACAAAGTTACAATGAAATCCCTTCATAAATATGACCTGTAGACTGTGCTCAAGATTTTCGGGCTTCGAACACTTGTAGCCATCACAGTTGACCAATCACGACCAAAAGGGGATGCCATCATCTAGGCATTATATGGAGTTAACCTAACAAGTTACAATGAAATCCTTCCATAAATATGACCTATAGACTATGATAAAGGTTTTTGGGCTCGGGCAGCCACCAAGGCTGAATGATAACGACCAAAAGGGGACGTTCTCATCTAGACATTATTTGGAGTCATCCTACCAAGCTACAATGAAATCCCTTCATAATTATGACATGTAGACTGTTCTAAAGGTTTTCAGGCTTCGAGCCCCTTTAGCCGTCACAGTTGCCCAATCGTGTCCAAAGGGGTACGTTCTCATCTAGACATTATATGAAGTCAACCTACCATGTTACAATGAAATCCCTTCATAAATATGACCTGTAGACTGTGCTAAAGGTTTTCGGGCTTTGGGCAGCCATCATGGTTGAATGATCGCAACAAAAGGGAACAATCCCATCTAGGCATCATCTGGAGTGATCCTACGAAGTTACAATGAAATCCCTTCCTAAATATGACCTGTAGACTGTGCTCAAGGTTTTCGGGCTTTGGGCACCTGTAGCCATCACAGTTGACCAGTCACGACCAAAAGGGGATGTCATCATCTAGGCATTATATGGAGTCAACCTAACAGGTTACAATGAAATCCTTCCATAAATATGACTTTTTGCCTATGTTAAAGGTTTTTGGGCTCGAGCACCCATCAAGCCTGAATGATCGCGATCAAAATGGGTCGTTCTCATTTTGACAGTATTTGGAGTCATCCTACCAAGTTACAATGAAATCCCTTCATAAATATGACCTGTAGACTGTGCTAAAGGTTTTCGGGCTTCGGGCCCCTATAGTCGTCACAGTTGCCCAATCACGTCCAAAAGGGGACTTTCTCATCTAGACATTATATGAAGTCAACCCCCCAAGTTACAATGAAATTCCTCAATAAATATGACCTGTAGACTGTGCTAAAGGTTTTGGGGTTTTGGGCTCGGGCAGTCGTCGTGGTTGGCAGATCACACCCAAATGGGGAAATCCTCATCTAGACATCATAAGGAGTCATCCTACCAAGTTACAATGAAATCCCTCCATATTAAACATGACCTGCAGACTGTGCTAAAAGTTTTTGAATTTTGGGCAGCCATCACAGTTGACAGACCATGCCCAAAAGGGGACGTTCTCATCTAGTCTATATACAGAGGCATCCTACCAAGTTACAATGAAATCCCTTCATAAATACGACCTGTATACTGCGCTAATGGTTTTCGGGTTTTAGCTCGGGCAGGCATACCGGTTGACCGATCGTGACCAAATGGGGACGTTCTCATCTAGACATGACCCCAAACCTGCATTGGAAATTTCGTCACGATCAGACAAGAACTGCAGGGTGTAGCCCGTGCTAAAAGAAAATGTGAACAGACTCACAGACTTCCGCACGCGTGATGGCAATAGCTTATCTTGACTTTGTCAAGTTAAGCTAATGAAAGTGTCAATGACACTGTAGCTCAACTTGTCAAGACAAAGACATGTACATGTATAGTATGTGACACAGCAATGACAAACATCTAGATAATAACCTGATAACAAAGGTACAATTAAAGTATTGTAACGGTCTGTACATAAATACTGACCGTTGCCTGTAACAAATGTATAGGTAAAGTATTGTAAAGGTAGATGACAGTCAGATGCTAAACTAGAAAAGAAATCTTTGAGTCCCAGAGTGGGTCTGACTGAACCCCAAAATATTTGTTCTCATAGCACACTCATTCCTGTCCCAAGGTGAAAACAAAGGTACCCAAGAAGTTTTGTGAAGATCAGTTCATAAATACGAGCTGTATAGAACTTGTAACAAAAAACTGAATGGACCTAATTTCGGTACAAAATGGCCACTGGCAGCCATCTTGAATTTTGGACCATACCCAGAAACATTCATTCTGGTCCCAAGGTGATAACAAAGGTACCCAAGAAGTTTTGTGAAGATCGGTTCATAAATACAGCCTCTAACCTGAGCCGTATTGACATGTGTGCTTACATTGTGTAAGTAGCACTGAATAAATCAAAGTTCATCTAATTTGCATAATTTCTGCACGAAAAAAAACCCTTACAATATGTGATGTATTCCATGTTACTAAACATTCATACAAAAATTTATTCAAATCAGAACTTTCATACAGAAGTTCTGTACAAAAGACTGATTGCACTAATTTGGGTACAAAATGGCTGCTGGTGGCCATCTTGAATTTCGGATCACACCCAAAAACACTCGCTCTCATCCCACGGTGATAACAAAGGTACCCAAGAAGTTTCGTAAAGATTGGTTCATAAATATGGCCTCTAGTCTGAGCTGTATATAAGTTGTGTACAAAAAAACTGATTAGACCTAATTTCGGTACAAAATGGCCACTGGCAGCCATCTTGAATTTCAGACCGCACCCAGAAACACTCGTTCTCATCCCAAGGTGATAACAAAGGTACCCAAGACATTTCGTGAAGATCAGTTGATAAATTCAGACTCTAGTCTGAGCCGTATTGACATGTGTACTTACTGTGTGTAAGTCGCACTGAAAAAATCAAAGTTCATCTAATTTGCATAATTTCTGCACGAGAAAAATCCCGTATTATATGTGATGTATCCCATGGTACTAAACATTCACACAAAAAATTATTCAAATCAGCGGTTTCATATGGACGTTCTGTGCAAAAATCTGATTGCACCTAATTTTGTACAAAATGGCTGCCATCGGCCATTTTGAATTTTGGACCGGACCCAAAAACACTTATTCTCGACCCACGGTGATACCAAAGGTACCCAAGAAGTTTCGTAAAGATCGGTTCATAAATACGGCCTCAAGCCCGAGCCGTATTGGCATTTGCACTTACAGTTCTGAAAGTAACACCAAAAAACATCAAAATTAGTCTAATTTGCACAATTTATGCACAAGAAAAAAACCTGTACTATATGTGATGTATCCCATGGTACTAAACATTCATACAAAAAATTATTCAAATCAGAGCTTCGTATGGAAGTTCTGTACAAAAAACAAATTTCTGCATTGTCGGTACAAAATGGCGGCTGGCAGCCATCTTGAATTTCGGACCGCACCCAAAAACACTTTTTCTCGTCCCACGGTCATAACAAAGGTACCCAAGAAGTTTCGTAAAGATCGGTTCATAAATACGGCCTCTAGCCCGAGCCGTATCCAATTGTTGATGTACGGACAGACGACGACGGGCCATGACAAAAGCTCAAATTTGGCTTCGCCAAAGTTGAGCTAAAAATTGATAAATTTGTACCTTGAGTGCACGAAGGCCTTGCAATGCTTTAGCATTGAAAAGCCTCCTTGCTCTCAAGGGACAAAATACATCACCACCCATGCTATTCCATAGATTATGAGGCCTAAAACATAAGCCAAGAACATGAACTTTTGAGGGCAAAAAAATAATTACAGAAATAACAAGAGGCCCCAGGGGGTCTGAGGGCGCTCACCTGACATGGTAGCCTAAATATAAAACACAGGGAATTTATTTCAACAAGTTGCTCCCATAGGAAGCCCAAATATGAACCCAGGGACTTGGCTTGAACAAACTTGAATCTCACCTCCAGTGGAATGCCGTTTCCCAAATATCAAAAAATTCTGACTGGTGGATGTGAAGAGGATTTTTTAAGAATATTCCTCATATTGATCTAAGTTATAATTCAGGCTCCCACAGGGAGCCCAAATATCAACCCAGGGACTTGGCTTGAACAAACTTGAATCTCACCCCCCAAAGGATGCTGCATGCCAAATATCAAAACATTCCGACAGCTGAATCTGAAGAAGAAGAGTTAAAAAAAAATTCCTCATATTGAACGAAGTTATAATTCAGGCTCCCACAGGTAGCCCAAATATGAACCCAGGGACTTTGATTTAACAAACTTGAATCACACCCCCCCTAAGGATGCTGCACACCAAATATCAAAACATTTTGGCCGCTGGATCTGAAGAAGAAGATTTTTAAAGAAAATTCCTCATTTTGAACTAAGTTACAATTCAAGCTCCTACAGTAAGTCCAAATATGAACCTAGGGACATGGCTTGAACAAACTTGAATCTCACCCCCCTAAAGATGCTACATACCAAATATCAAAACATTCTGACTGCTGGATCTGAAGAAGAAGATTTTTAAAGAAAATTCCTAATTTTGAACCAAGTTATAATTCGGGCTCCCACAGTGAGCCCAAATATGAACCCAGGGACTTGGTTTGAACAAACTTGAATCCCACCCCACTAAGCATGCTGCATATCAAATATCAAAAGATTCTTATTGGTAGATCTGAAGAAGATTTTTAAAGAATATTCCTCATACTGCACTAATTTAAACATTTGGGCTCCCATAGAGAGCCCAAATATGGACCCAGGGAATTGATTTCAATAAACCTGTGAAACAATCTTCCAAAGATTTTATATGTGAAATTTGAAAACTTTTGGAGCAGTGGTTTTGGAGAAAAGTGGTCTTAAATGTTTTTCCCATTACCCACAGTGTTAAAACAAGAGCTTGACTTTCGTCTGGTGCATACCCCCACGTGGTGTACCGCCTAGTGTGGGCATACCTATGACCAACAAATATCATTTATGAATATTCTTGTACGGACTGACGAACGGATGCACAGATGGACGGATGCAATCCAGTATACCCCCCCCCCCCTTCCATTTTCTTTGAAAGTTTTCAACAATTTCCAACAATTTCTAAGTCAAAAGGTATGGTAAATTGTTTGGTGTTTGGAAGTTTTATGCAATAAGGCAGACGCCTTTGTCATAGGCAAACTGCACGCCATATTTCACTGAAACCCGATAACCCCAATCCAGTATGCACCACCCTACTTCCCATTTTCTTCGAAAGTTTTCAACAATTTCCAACAATTTTTAAGTCAAAAGGTATGGTAAATTGTTTGGTGTTTGGAAGTTTTATGCAATGAGGCAGAAACCTTTGACATAGGCAAACTGCATGCCATATTTCACCAAAATCCGATAACCCATACCTGAGATGCAGGCTGAACAGACAAATAATGTCTATTTCCTACAATTTCTAAGTCAAAAAAGGGAGATAACTCTAAAGCCTGTCCCATAAGCAGTGTTCATGGCAAATTTCACTGCAATAGAACATTCGATACCCGAGATACAGGCTGAACAGACAAAATTTGGCTCGGACGGACACAATTTCTAAGTGAACAAGTAATAAAAAAAAAATAATAATAAAAAAAAATAACTAGTTTGGGCATACCTATGACCAACAAATATTATAAAAAATAATAATTTACTTAAGTTATGAATATTTTCGGACGGACTCACACACGGATGCACAGACAGACGGACGGATGGACATAAGGACAGACAGACGGACGCATGTAATCCAGTATACTCCCATTTTCTTCGAAAGTGGGGGTATAATAAATGAAAGTGTCAATGACACTGTAGCTCAACTTGACAAACTTGAACTTGGTAAGTTATAAATGAAATGGCAAAATTGAAGATCATTGGGACCAATGTCAGTTTTTTTGCCAGTGGCAACATTTTTTGACAGAAACCGAAGAAAATCGATAGCTCCCATCTAGAGGCCTCCCCAAACAAGCATGCCAGGTTTCAAAGCAATCCGATCAAAAATGTGCCCTATAGGGTGTACAAAAGGGAAATATTGTGGTCTGACTAGACTAAATTCTAAGAACGTTGGCCATGGCAACATTTTTTGACGGAAATGGAAGAAAATCGATAGCTCCCATCTAGAGGTCACCGTAAATAAGCATACCAGGTTTCAAAGCAATCTAATTATAAATGAGCCCTGTAGGGTGAGCCAAAGGGAAATATTGTGGCCTGACTAAACTAAGTTCTAAGAATGTTGGCTGCGGCAACATTTTTTGATGGAAATTGAAGAAAATCGATAGCTCCCATCTAGAGGTCACCCCAAACAAGCATGAAAGGTTTCAAAGCAATCCGATCATAAATGTGCCCTGTAGGGTGTGCCAAAGGGAAATATCGAGTCTTCTGACTAAACCAAGTTCTAAGAACGTTGACCGCGGCAACATTTTTTGATGGAAATTGAAGAAAATCGATAGCTCCCATCTAGAGGTCTCCCCAAACAAGCATACCAGGTTTCAAAGCAATCTAATCATAAATGTGCCCTGTAGGGTGTGCCAAAGGGAAATATTGTGGTCTGATTAAACTGAGTTCTAAAAACGTTGGCCGCGGCAACATTTTTTGACGGAAATTGAAGAAAATCGATAGCTCCCATCTAGATGTCACCCCAAACAAACATGCCAGGTTTCAAAGCAATCCTATTATAAATGTATCCTGTAGGGTGTTCCAAAGGGAAATACTGAGTTTTCTGACTAAACTAAGTTCTAAGAACGTTGGTCGCGGCAACATTTTTTGACAGAAATTGAAGAAAATCGATAGCTCCCATCTAGAGGTCTCCCCAAACAAGCATACCAGGTTTCAAAGCAATCTGATCATAAATGGGCCCTGTAGGGTGTGCCAAAGGGAAATATTGAGGTCTGACTGAACTAAGTTCTACGAACGTTGGCCGTGGCAACATTTTTTGCCGGAAATTAAAGAAAATCGATAGCTCCCATCTAGAGGTCACCGTAAATAAGCATACCAGGTTTCAAAGCAATCAAATCATAAATGTGCCCTGTAGGGTGTGCCAAAGAGAAATATTGTGGCTTGACTAAACTAAGTTCTAAGAATGTTGGCCGCGGCAACATTTTTTGACAGAAATTGAAGAAAATCGATAGCTCCCATCTAGAGGTCACTCCAAACAAGCATGCCAGGTTTCAAAGCAATCCGATCACAAATGTACCCTGAAGGGTGTGCCAAAGGGAAATACTGAGTCTTCTGACTAAACTAAGTTCTAAGAACGTTGGCCGCGGCAATATGTTTTGACAGAAATTGAAGAAAATTGATAGCTCCCATCTAGAGGTCACTCCAAACAAGCATACCAGGTTTCAAAGCAATCTGATCGTAAATGTACCTTGTAGGGTGCGCCAAAGGGAAATATTGAGGTCTGACTAAACTAAGTTCTACGAACGTTGGCCGCGGCAACATTTTTTGACGGAAATTGAAGAAAATCGATAGCTCCCGTCTAGAGGTCACCCCAAACAAGCATAAGAAGTTTCAAAGTAATCTGATCATAAATACGACCTGTGAGGTATGCCAAAGGAAATTGTGGACGTACGTACTAACGTACTAACATACTAACGTATTAACGTACGTACGCACGTACGCCGACGGACGAGAAGTGATGGCAATAGCTCAGCTTGACTTTGTCAAGTTGAGCTAAAAATGCTGACTCAGCACTTTTTCAAAAGTCCCCCAAAAAGTACCACATGATAAAACCAATAGCAATTTATTTGACCATTTCACTATGTTAGTCCTAAGGAAGCTTCACACCAAATAAGTATTCTCAGTGCCGTGTAGTTTTGGAGATATGAGTGTTTTAATTTTTTCTATTTTTAGCTCCTGAGGTTCCCATGAGGCGATGGGAAAAAGTTTTTTGACAAAAATTAAGTACTTAAAATTTGATTCATATCTGCCTCTCTGTTTGGAAAATTCTTGCCCCTCCCATAACGAATGGCAAATATAGCTCCTCGAACTTCTCTTGAACAAATCTGAGTCAATACCTCAAATGGAAGCTGCACACCAAATATCAAGTCTCTGCTACTGTTGGTTCATGAGAAAAAGATTTTTAAACATTTTGGTGCCCCTTGGGGGCATGGCACCACCCAGGGAGGGGGGCAACTTCATTTGAACAATCCGAATTGGCATTAGGTAATAAACATTTACCTAACATTTGAATAAAATTGGGCTAGTGGTTTTGGAGGAGAAGTCGGTTTTGTAAAGTTTATGATGGACGACGGTCGCAAAGTGATCAGTAACGCTCCCCTTTAAAAACTAAAATAAAAAACTCCTCGTCTGCATGTAATTTTACAAATAGTGGCCTGAGAAACATATCTACCTTGAGGGGGCCTAATCAGTAGTGTACTGACATCCCTAAACTGACCAGATAAAAAACTGACAATTGACCAGCCCACTTTCCAGCTGTGCAAGGCAGTTGTTGAAGCATGCAGCACAGATATGAGAGTGCGTTTGTCTGGAAAGTACGTGTGTGTGAGGGGGTCCACTTTGGAAAATTTGGAAAAGTCTCGCTTCAAAATAACGCCACCTGGAGCTGTTCTGGGTGTGTGATAGTTTCAGTTGCTATTACAGACACTATCCAATTAGCTTATTTCTTGGTGTTTAAGGTCACATATTTCTTCACAATGGCCTATCATGACTCAAAGTGTGGATTGAGTAAAGTCCAGCCAATCAATAATACCCATGTAGCCTTTTTTAGAACACTTCCACCCCAGGCACAGATTACCAGGTCCTATTTTACCAGTCAAACTGACCTTGTTTATCAAAGTAAACAATCATTGCTTCAGTGCCCAGGGTTCCCATAGGAAGGTACTATCCAATAATTTTAACAACAAATCCACTGATAATATTAACAAAACAGATTATTGTTAATGAAAGAGTCAATGACATTGTAGCTTAACTTGTCTGTGTGTTGTGTTTGATGGAAAGGATAATGTTCAATGTTTATGAAAGGACTATGAAATAAGAGAAGAATTGTGATAATTGGGAATATGTTAATTTCTGTTCCCTGCATGCTATGTTTTTAATAAAAAATAATATGAGGTGTACACTGTACTAAAGAATTGAGGGGTGGGTTAATGTGGCCTTCATAGTTAATGTATGTGACCCTCACAGTTAGTGTATGTGACCCTCACAGATAACGTATGTCAATGAAAGTTACCAAGTTACAGTGAAATTATTCCAAAACGTGTCATCCTGTCAAGTTACAATGAAATCCCTTCATAAATACGGCCTGTAGACAGTGCTACAGGTTTTCAGGCTTCAGGCCGGTGTAGCCATCATGGTTGACCGATGGTAACCAAAAGGGGAAATCCTCATCTTGACATTATACTGAGTAATCCTACCAAATTACAATGAAATCCCTTCATAAATACGACCTGTAGTGTGTGCTAAATTTTTTGGGTTTTGGGCTCTGGCAGCCGTCATGGTTGAATGATCGTGACCAAAAAGGGACGCTCTCATCTGGGTATTATCTGGAGGGATCTCACCAAGTTACAATGAAATCCCTCCATAAATATGACCTGTAGACTGTGCTAAAGGTTTTCAGGCTTCAAGCCTCTGTAGCCATCACAGTTGACCAATCATGACCAAAATGGGACGTTATTACCTTGACATTATATGGAGTCAACCTACCAAGTTACAATGATATCCCTCCATAAATATGACCTATACAGCAGGCTGAATGATCGCGACCAAAAGGGGACGTTTTCGTCTAGACATTATTTGAAGTAATCCTACCAAGTTACAACGAAATCCCTTCATAAAGGACGACCTGTACACTGTGCTAAAGGTTTTCAGGCTTTGGGTCCCTGTAGCCCTCACAGCTGACCAATCGGGACCGAAAGGGGATGTTCTCATCTAGACATTACATGAGTTACAATGAAATCCATCCATAGATATGACCTGTATATTGTGCTAAAGGTTTTTGGGATCTGGCAGTCATCACGGTTGATAGATCGCAACCAAATGGGGAAGTTCTCATTTAGTCATCATACACAGTCATCCTACCAAATTACAATGAAATCCCTCCATATTAAATATGACCCGTAGACTGTGCAAAAAGTTTTTGGGTTTCGAGCTTGGGCAGCCAAAAGGGGACGTTCTCATCTAAATATTATACAGAAGCATCCTACCAAGTTACAATGAAATCCCTTCATAAATACGACCTGTAGACTGTGCTAAAGGTGTTTGGGCTTGGGCAGCTAGCATGGTTGACCGATAGTGACCAAAAGGGGACGTTCTCATCCAGGCATGACCCCAAACCTGCATATGAAATTTCATGACGATCGATCTGTGCTGAAGGAAAATGTGAACAGTCTTCCGCAGGTGTGATGGCAATAGCTTATCTTGACTGTCAAGTTAAGCTAAAAATGAAATTATTTCATTATCAGAACCCCCCCCCCCCCCACACCACCACCCCTCCCAATTTATTAGCTTTGTTCCATTCGTTTCCACCTTTTGTATCTATTATTCTGTTGGCCACAAATATCACATACCAAACATTTATCTCACAACAAGAACGTATTTCCCCCAATATAATTAAAAATGTCTAAGACAAAATACAAATCTGTATTGGGGGGGGGGGGGGGGGGGGGGGGGAAACAACTACACACACTATCATTTCGGAATGTTTTTTACCTGTACTCATCGAAAACTGATTACACAAGTCGAGGAGACCATTTTGATAAAAGTAGTTAAATGATAAACTAGAGTATGTCACGCATGCAGCCTAACTGTCCCAGCAATGGCAATACTCAAGACACAAAATAGTCGGAGCCATCACGTGAGTTTAAAAAAAAGTTTCGCATGAAGTGACTGTAAAGCGTTAAAAATGCATACTGGAGGAAAAAAATAATAAAAAAAATGCCTAATTGGCAGGGGCTGGGCAGAGCAACAACTTCAACAATTTTCATTGGATGATTGTGATCATCAAACTTGCCCTGGAGGCATGTACTCAAAAGAATTGAAATCTGTTAACTTTTGTTTAAGTTATGGCATAAAGAAAATTGTAGCTTAACTTGTGTATGTGTTGTGTTTGGTGAAAAGGATAATGTTCAATGTTTATGAAAGGATTATGAAATAAGACAAGAATTGTGATAATTGGGAATATGTTAATTTCTGTTCCCTGTATGCTATGTTTTTAATAAAAAATAATATGAGGTGTACACGGTACTAAAGAGCTGAGGGGTGGGTTAATATGACCTCACAGTTAATGTATGTGGCCCTCACAGTTAACGTATGTCAATGAAAGTTACCAGGTTACAGTGAAATTATTTCAAAATGAGTCATCCTATCAAGTTACACTGAAATCCCTTCATAAATATGGCCTAGACTGTGCTAAAGGTTTTCGGGCTTCAGGCCTGTGTAGCCGCGATGGTAGACCAATTGCAACTAAAATGGAACGTCCTCATCTTGACATTACACTGAGACATTCTACTAAGTTACAATGAAATCCCTTCACAAATACGACCTGTAGTCTGTACTAAAGTTTTTTGGGTTTTGGGCTCGGGAAACCATCATAGTTGAATGATCGCGACCAAAAGTGGGCGTGGTCATCTGGGCATAATCTGGAGTGATCCTACGAAGTAACAATGAAACCCCTTCATATATATGACCTGTAGACTGTGCTCAAAGTATTGGGGCTTCGAGCCCCTGAAGCAATCACAGTTGACCAAACACGACCAAAAGGGGATGTAATCATCTAGGCATTATATGGAGTCAACCTAACAAGTTACAACGAAATCCTTCCATAAATATAACCTATAGACTATGCTAAAGATTTTGGGTCTTGGGCCCGGGCAGCCATCAAGGCTAAATGATCGCGACCAAAAGGGGATGTTCTCATCTAGACATTATTTGGAGTCATCCTACCAAGATACATTGAAATCCCTTCATAAATATGACCTCTGGACCGTGATTAAGGTTTTCAGGCTTCGTGCCCCTGTAGCCATCACAGTTGCCCAATTGCGTCCAAAAGGAGTCGTTTTCATCTAGACATTATATGAAGTGAACCTTCCAAGTTACAATGAAATCCCTTCATAAATATGACCTGTAGACTGTACTATAGGTTTTCGGGCTTTGGGCTCAGGCAGCATTCATGGTTGAATGAGCACAACCAGAAGGGAACATTCTCATCTGGGCATCATCTGGAGTGATCCTACGAAGTTACAACGAAATCCATTCATAAATATGACCTGTAGACTGTGCTCAAGGTGTTCAGGCTTCGTGCCCATGCAGCAGTCATAGTCGACCAATCATGACCAAAAGGGGATGTCATGATCTTGGCATTATATGGAGTCAACCTAACAAGTTACATTGAAATCCTTCCATAAATATAACTTATAGAGTAGGCTAAAGGTTTTGGGGTTCATCCAGACATTATTTGGAGTCATCCTACCAGGGTACAATGAAATCCCTTCATAAATATCCCAAAAGGGGATGTTCTCATCTAGACATTATATGAAGTCAACCTACCAAATTACAATGAAATCCCTTCATAAATATGGCCTGAAGACTGTGCTAAAGGTTTTCGGGCTTCGGGCTCGGGCAGCCATCATAGGTGAATGATCGCAACCAAAAGGGCACATTCTCATCTGGAGCGATCCTACGGAGTTACAATGAAATCCCTTCATAAATATGACCTGTAGACTGTACTCAATATTTTTAGGCTTCGGGCGCCTGTAGCCATCGCAGTTGAATGATCACGACCAAAAGGGGAAGTCATCATCTAGGCATTATATGGAGTGAACCTAACAAGTTATAATGAAATCCTTCCATAAATACGACCTATAGACTATGCTAAGGGTTTTTGGACTCTAGCAGCTATCAAGGCTGAATGATCACGACCAAAAGGGGGCTTTCTCATCTAGACATTATTTGGAGTCATCCTACCAAGCTACAATGAAATCCCTTCATAAATATGGCCTGTAGACTGTTCTAAAGGTTTTCGGGCTTCGGACTTGGGCAGCCATCATGGTTGAATGATCGCAACCGAAAGGGGACATTCTCATCTGGGCATCATGTGGAGTGATCCTACGAAGTTACAATGAAATGCCTTCATAAACATGACCTGTAGACTGTGCTCAAGGTTTTGCGGCTTTGGGCACCTGTAGCCGTCACAGTTGATCAATCACGACAAAAAGAGGATGTCATCATCTAGGCATTATATGGAGTCAACCTAACAAGTTACAATGAAATCCTTCCATGAATATGACCTTTTGACTATGCTAAATGTTTTTGGGCTCGGGCACCATCAAAATGGGACGTTCTCATCCAGGCATTATTTGGAGTCAACCTACCAAGTTACATTGAAATCCCTTCATAAATATGACCTGTAGACTGTGCTAAAGGTTTTCAGGCTTCGGGCCTCTGTAGCCGTCACAGTTGCCCAATCACTTCAAAAAGGGGACTTTCTCATCTAGACATTATATGAAGTCAACCTATCAAGTTACAATGAAATCCCACCATAAATATGACCTGTAGACTGTGCTAAAGGTTTTCAGGCTTTGGGCCCGGGCAGTCATCACGGTTGATAGATCACGCCCAAATGGGGAAATTCTCATCTAGACATCATACGGAGTCATCCTAACAAGTTACAATGAAATCCCTCCATATTAAACATGACCTGCAGACTGTGCTAAAAGTTTTTGGATTTCGGGCTTGGGCAGCCATCACGGTTGACAGATCATGCCCAAAAGGGGACGTTCTCATCTAGGCATTATACAGAGGCATCCTACCAAGTTACAATGAAATCCCTTCATAAATATGACCTGTAGACTGTGCAAATGGTTTTCGGCTCGGGCAACCATACTGGTTGACCGATCACAACCAAAAGGGGACGTTCTCATGTGGACATGACCTAAATCATTTTGTGACAATCAGACAAGAACTACCGGATGTAGCCTGTACTTGTAAGGCTGAGTAAAAAATTTTAACCACAAACTTGAACCAAAACTCCAAATGTCAACTAAACAGGAAAAAAACCCCAAAACCCCCACTTGAACCTTCAGTAAAGTCTTTAACCACAAACTTTAACCAAAACTCTAAATGTTAACAGACGGATGGATGGACAAAAGTCATTACTATAGCCCTCACTGTAAACAGTTGGGCTAATAAATCACCAACTCAATGAAATAAATTAGACTAGATAATTTTTGCCATGTTGATTTGGTTTACCATGAGTTAAACATAAAAAATCAAATAAAGAAACAGACAGCTGAAACTCTAGTATAAACTTTGCCACTAAAAGTACAAGTGAAGAATGAATAGGGATTAGGTCATGCACAGCTCAAGAATGTAATACCATGACATCAGGATCTTAATTCATAAAAACTCAAATCATAAATGCTGAATGATCATCAAAATATATGCGAACAAGTCAAAAAGGGAGCAATATTATACATAAGATAAATTGGTTATTACCACCAAGTGTGTTTCTGAGATGGTGTATTGAAGACTCGAACCTCATTTCTGGATCATGTAGCGACTCGTCCTGATAGACTAAACGATATACACCCAGAGACATGGCATGTGTTTACAAGATAATGAATATCATAATCAGCAAAAAGTTTAATTATTAAGCACCGGGTTGTATCCGGTGCTTCATTAATTAAATTTTTTTTGATGATTATTCCTATAATTAGTGTTTGGAATTTAATATTATTACATCCGTGGAAATATTGCCCACCCGTGGAAAGTGACCAGTCCATGGCGTCATATTATATATGCCCAGAGACAAGGTCTTGACTTCAATGCACCATCTCAGAAACCAACATGGTGTTGATAGCCTATATATGTGTACCAACTGTTCCGTACACTGTAATAAACACCATAAGATGAAAATGAAGTTGATTTTTGTTTATTTCATATAAGACTGTAATAGACTAGAATGTACAATATATACATTTTAAGCAATCAAATACAACAGATGCCATACAATTTATAACAAGAAACATGTAAGGCTTGGGGCTGATTGTTTTCTTTGTAATCAGACTAGCTGCAACGAAACATTGCCTTCTCCTTGAATGCAAATTTCTATAAATGCTATGCAGGTAACATCCCTGAAAAACCTGTCACAAAATTTGTTTTTAACAACACAAGTCATGTAGTTACATTTAGCCAAGCTCATCCATGAAGTAAATCAGCCGAAATAGATTTCAATCTATCTCACGAAAAATGACATAAGTTCAGTGCATCACATATAATGAAAGGTTAATACATTCCAACAATAAAAAACCATGTCTCAAACAATTGGGCAGTCTTAATCATGGGCTTTAACTGGTTGAGAGCTAGTGCTGAAAGCAACTTTAGGCAAGGACTTACACAATTCAAGGCTATTGAAGGCCATTTCTCGACATATTTCAGCATTTTTCAAGGCAATACAACAGCCAAATACAAGAATTTTCAAGGCCTGCATTCACTTGTCCTGACTAGGCCCATCTAGCCATTACCCACTCCTTCCACTTCCCTTAACCCTTTACCCAATGCAGAGAATATCAAAATTTATTATGTTAATTACTATTTTTTTAAATTTTTCAAAAAAAATAAACAAAACCATATCATGTGACCCCTCATTGGAATGAGCTCATCGAGCTCGTTCCAATGAGGTATCACATGATATGGCTTTGTTGAAATATTTAATGTGCTCAAGGTAATTTGCAAATTACATGGGCAGATGCGGGCGATTCGTTAGGTGAAGGGTTGAAGGGAAGTGGGATGAGGGGTAATGACTGGAGGATCCTAGTTAAAACTATGACTTCACAATCTCTGGCATATAAAACTATACGTGTTTCGTTAGTATTTTCATGTTATGAATATTCAAGGCTTTTCCAGACCTCCTTGCACATTCTCCGGGAATTCAAAGCCTTGAATGTCCCTTAGTCAAATACAAGGCTGTTCCTTGAATCCAAGACCCCACAGGAACCCTGGCATTCGGCTGTTGTTTGCTCAGCCACAGAAAAAAAAGGTTCATAAAAAATTGATGTGTCACAATTTATTGAAGAGTTTTATGCCCCACCCACTTTACATGATTTCCCAACAAGTTTAATAAGTTGAGAGCATGCAAATAATCTAATAACCCAGCATTCCTGTAAAATATTATCAGCAAATGTAAACAGATTTAGATGCCTTTGAAAGTCCAATATAGTCTGCCCGTTCGGTCTATTTTTTTCTAATTTGACCATTTTCCAACCCAAAGCCTAGCCTTTAGTTTAAATTTATTTATTTATTGGTGATTAAGGTCTCATATTTCTGCACAATGGCTAATCATGACCGTAACATGGATACAGAGTCAAGTTTAGTCAATCGTTTATACCCATGTTGCCCATTTTAGAGGACTTCACCCTCCAAGCACTGGTGACTGAGTCCCATTTTATCAGTAAAACAGAGCTTTTTTAACATAGTAACGCTTCACTTCCCAAGGTTCTCACTGAGGCATGGGTTTGAAAGATAGCCAAGTAGAAGAAACGTCCAGACAATAACATACACACCAAAAAAGAATGACGTTTGGGCATTTCAACACTGACTGACATAAGATTATTATAACATCCCTTGAGTGCAACAATGCACCATCTGCAATGCTTCAGCATTGCAGATGGTGCCTCGTTAAACTCAATGCTCAATAATATATGGCAAGACTAGAAAGGACATTGTTAGTAGTTACAAAGCTATAGTATATCATTTGCACCCCTCAAAACTACCACACATAACACTTTTTATCACCTGTCACACTCAACACATGAGAATTACTGGCCTGAACCATAGTATGTACAGTACATCTTGTATATTTGTGGCCCCCACATTCATTGAGCTTCTGTCACCTTTGGAGGTACTGAACTGCACCATGTGACTTCATTGCCCAAAACTCTGAAAATTTTGAAAACAGAGCCAAATATAATGGAGGATGACCACGATAAACAAATGTCTCTTTTTTTTCCATAATTTCCCAGCTGTTTCACAACACTTTTTTGAAATCTAGACATTCTCCACACCTGGACATTTGCCATTCTGAACATCAGTTCTTACTAACCACACTCCATGTACATCTTTATCTTCAGGCCAGCTCCTCTTAAAATGTTTGTAATCTACAGTCAATGTCCTTGGTCGACGAACCGCGACTCAAAACACTCATTGTTATGACAGAAGATTCATTTGGTATTTACCGTATTTTGTAAACACACACCTGAGAAGCATTACTTTTTGGAAACCCAACTCTCAGCAAAACAGATCTATTTCCAACAGGGGAGTCACATCACTGACCGACAGTTCGAAAATTCAGAAAAAAATGGATGTCGGAATGAAACGCAAAACTGGAAATCCGGCAAAAATGAAGAAGTTACATCCGATTACTGGGTCCACTTCACATGGTACATGGAAGTGAGAGCTAGGTGTGCCAACTATTAAACCAGTTAACTATTTTTGTCTCTTATCCCTAATCTAACCAATCATCAAATTTATTTATTGATGTTTAACATTCAGCCCACTTATGTCAAAACGTGAAAATTTAAAGCTGTGAATTTTTACCATGATGCAACTAGGAATTTAACCCTTTGAACACGAGTGGCCATTTTTCCGGCCAGGAACATGATGCGTCATAACATCATTGTAAAGGATGGCTGGTCAGTAAATGTGTGGGGTAGACCAATCAATATTTTCAACGTGCAGCATTGAGGAGCCCTGCACGTTGAAAATATTGATTGGTCTACCCCAAATAATGAATACAGACTCTTCTTGCTGCCATTGAACTGGCATGGACGTTACCACCAGTGTTCAAAGGGTTAATTTAATTCCATCTTGTAGGACAGCGCTCAATGAGATTGGGACTATGCCATTATTTTAACATGAATTTTACAATGTTTTCTAATTTCCTGGTAAAACTAATTTACACATTCAATCAACAACCTTGTTGCATAGTGAAAAATGCAGTAAAACGACTTCTATTTTCTTCTGATGTCATAGGTGTTTCCTCAACAATTACTTGCTTCTTAATTGGTCCTCCCTCACTCATGCAAGAATTTCAAGGGTGATAACTTTATTACAAGTCGTTTTTCATGACAATAAAAGTCAGGGATACATACTGTATCTGTTTGCCAATTCTGAATAAGTACTACACCCTGTCATTAAATGTCGTTATGCCGAGATGTGTTATGTCCAGATGTCTTTATGTCCATATACCATGCACCAAAACATGGAATGCCCAAATATTACATCACCGAGTTTCTGTTCCAAGCAACTTCACATTATATTATTATATTATATTTATTTTTGCATAAGCATAAAACCATGAGAAACAGTGATAACATATAACAATCAATGTAACATTCTGTATATATACATATATAGATATGAAAATATGACCATAGCAGTTGTTCAGCATTTATACAAATATTCTCATAAATATGCACACAATTTACAGGGCGAAAGCCAACGAAACAATCAACAAGTAACAAGTTTGTAAAAACAAGGTAATCTCATTTTGGATGAGGTGTAGGAACACATAAATATTATTTTTTTTAATAAATTGTTAGCTTCTTAAATGACAGCTGAAGGTTATCTTCAGTCCCCAGAAATTCACTCTTTATCCACGTGGGCTCAGACAGTTATGCAATCGCAGTTGTCTTAAGTAATGCATTAACTGGTAGAGTGCTGGAAGCCCATATTTGGGCTTTATTCTGAAGTGCAGGTACTGCAACTTAAAGGCTTCAAATTCTGTGGCTGTGCATCATATTATCTTTGAAGTGATATTATTTAGTCTGTTAAGATTTGCCTTGTTACAATTTATAGGAGAGTGCCTGTGGGCACTCTCCTATAAATTGTAACAAGGCAAAGACATGAGAAAACATTTAGGTAGCCAAATAAAATTTAGCACTCTACCAGTTAAAAAGCATTAAAAAGTTAAAAAGCTCATTCCAGGATGACAATAGGATGTAATTCATACACACAAAAGAGTATATTACTGAGTTGTGAACCGGTCGAAATTGTCATTCCGCTATTCTCCCCACAGAATTATAGAATATCACCCGTTGGAAAAGAAATGCGAGAACATTTAACCCGCAAGTCCACTGATTTATTTTATGTTAATAACTATTGAATATACATGTACACAGCTGCAGATGACTGTACAGACAGCCAACAATGATGTAAAAACACTGTTAAGATAAAAGCATCCTATAAGTAGAGACCCCAATGAAGAATACACCTAGGACAACATTTACAGATGAATATAAAAGGGGCAGTTTGTGGCTGTATGGGGACTCAAGTGTTAATCTGAGATGCTGTTTTTTGTTTGTTTTTTTTTCTTAATTTAGTCTTGATTTCACAATATTATACATGTATTTATCAAATCTCGACCACTGGTGCGTAAATATTTCGTAACCTGAACAAGAGAAATACAATTTTTGTGAGCATGGTACCATATGTACATGACTTTTATACATAAAAGTTAGTGGACATTCAAATATTTATTTATTTATTTTTTTATATATTGGTCCCTCTTTGGGACCTTCATGTAAAATTATTTTAATCATTTCTGATATTTGTATACATGCCAGTAAAAATTTTTTTACACATATATTCCAAAACAACACCTGCTCCTACTGATTCTTGGAATAAGATTCCCAAGAATCAATATCGGGAGCAAATATTATTTTGGAAACAAATAAAAAAAATCAATTTGTGCAGAACAAATACCACACCATATTTTAATTTAAGAGTACAATTTCCGACCAGAATAATCAAAACATTTACCAAATGTATTCTTCAAGGAGTTCCCATGACTTTCCACAAGAAAGTCAGATTTTCAAGTACGTTCAATTCTGTGGAATTGCGGTTTTAAAATTCAATCATTTTCAAGGACCTACACTGTCTATTTTTATGCAGCTACTCTTTGCGTACTCACTTGTTTAGAATATCTGCTGTTGTGAGTTGTATTGTAAAGTTTAACCAATGCCTGCCCTAGATGCATAAACACTGGTACTGTCAGCATATTATGGCATGGTCATGTCAGTTTGTGCATCCAATAGATTTGCTGAAAATGAAATGCACCACAGATCTTATTTTTTTCTGGTGGATTCATGTTGACTAGAGGAAGGTTCCACTCGATAATCAGTTTTCTGCCATATCCAATATAGCCACCATGGCAGCCATCTTGGATTTTTTGTAATTTTTGCTTGTCAGTGCAATAATTTGAAAATGAAATGAAACATGGTTTCTATTTCCATTCATCTGCCCATTAACATTTTGTTTATGCCTGTGATAAGTTTTCATTAGCAGCAATATAATGATTTCCCAGTCTGGCAGAGCATGTATGATTGGTTTCTCATTCCTGGATGCTATTTTCATGTTTTCTTTGCTATTTGGAAAGAGAAGTTACCTCACGCTCATTAACCCTCTGCATACTGATGTTAGAAAACCAAAATTTCCAGCAGCAAATTTTTTCCCATGATGTACCAGGGAATTTAATCAATTGAATCTTGTTTGACAGAGCTCGTTGAGCTCTGTCAAACAAGACTGAATTGGTTAAATTCCTAGTTGCAGCAAAGAAAAGATTCCAGCTGGAAATGTTGATATTTGACATTAGTGTTAATTGTTATATCCATTATCTTACATCATTTGATGGATCGCTCTGAGAGAGAGAGACACCCAAGTAATTATATAAGAGGCTGTTAGTGTCAGTGAAGGACAGAATAAACAGTAAATATGGTCATCAAGCAAGAAAGGTGCACTACAAAAAATATGGCAGAAATTATAATGCCAGATACTAAGACATAACAGGCATCCACAAAAATGGCAGACACTAATATGACAAAAATGAATGGGTTGAATAAAATGGCAGAGATTAACAAAAAGTTTAACACCCATACACAGAAGAGCCTAATCATCAAGAGGACTTGAGAGCAGTTCCTCACTAGATATTGGCAGCCAAGACTTGACTTTGAATCACTGCTGCAGTACTAATCTCTGAAGGGTTTTTGTTACGAAAATGTATTCAGTCTGGTAAGGGTTAAACCCAATGCAATAGTGTGAATTTCACAAAATTTAATTTTACTAAGCAACTTTCCATTAACAAAAATAGTTGAAGTGTGTAGCTGCTTTTCTTAAACTTCTTATTTTTTGTCATTTGTGATTCCAGCCCTGAACCCTGTCATTTTATCTTATGCACTCCTTTCTGCCATTTTTGTCACTGCAAAGTTCATTGCTGCTATTTTCATTGCTGTCATTTTTATGACTGCTATTTTTTCCTTAGCCCTATAATTAAAATTCAATCAAGAAATTTTGACAATTTGACAAATTTAAGTACTTTTCAAGTACCATGTAAAAACAGATGTTTTTCAAGGCCTTAAAAGCTTAGAGGCAAAATTAAATCACTTAAAAAACTCCAAGCACCTGCATGAATCTTGAGCATACCACATTAAAATGTTTCCTTTTTATTTACCACGATCAGCTCTAGGAATCATCATATCTCGTTAACTCTTTACCTAACATGAAAAGCAGACGACATTTGCAAACAAAATTCTTGAATAACCGAATTTTTTCAGTTTTTGCATCCAAAACATAGCTTATGACCCCCTGTTCCAATAAGGGATCATAAGCTATGTTTTTGAGACAAACTTTTTTTAAAAAATAATGAAATTTGAATGGTAATTTTTTGTGGTTAGCACTGACCGGTTTTGGCCATTATGTTGGGTAAAGCGTTAAAAATGGTATTTACTGTTGAAATAATCTAAATATAAATCATACCAATAAAATAAGTCAGTAAAAAATTTGACTGCCATAATATTAAACAACACTGAATAATGACTAGTCACTGTTAATTGTGATTGTCAATTGAACACATGCAGGAAGAACAAAATGTAAGTTGCAGCACCAATGATTTTATGAAAGTGTGAACTACAACATGTCTAAACATTTACCTGACAAAAACAATCCAATCTGCTGAGAAGCTTGTACATACAGTAACAAATACAAATACATATTAACCCTTAACCCTTTGAACTCTAGTGGTATCTTCCATGCCAGATCAATGACAGCAATTAGAGGAGTCCATATTCATTATTTGGGGTAGACCAATCAATATTTTGAACGTGCAGCCTCAGGGCTGCACATTGAAAATATTGATTGGTCTGCCCCACACATTTACTGAACAGCCATCCTATATAATGACATTATGATGTATCATGTTCCTGGCCAGATAAGCGACCGATCAGGTTAAAGTCGTGAGTCCCGCACTGACAAAATTTGTGGCACCAGAACAAGTGGTGCACTGTTCATTCACAAAGAAATCTTTCACATAATGCACATACTGGAAGTGGTTTCTGGTCAAGTACTGGCTTCCAAAACAGGCAGTCTAGATTTGACTAAAAATTACAGCCACACCACGAGACTAAAGGTTATGGCAGGGCTGAAATTTATAGAACAGTCAAGTACCCAAATGCACAGTTTAAAACATGCCACAATATCAGGTCTATCAACTCTTTGCCTACTGCACACAGATTTTCCTGTCTAGTACATAAATACTCTGTTATGTAGGAAAGCTTCTTGGTTAAAGTTAACTAAATATACACCTATAAATCGCAGAACTCCTCTTTATTACAGATTTCTTGATACCAAATTCTATATATTTATTTATTGGTGTTTAAGGTCACCTACTTCTGCACAATGGCTAATCATGACGACAACATGGAGAAAAAGTCAAGGTCAGTCAATCATTTATACCACTTCACAGCAGCCATGACTAGATTTGATAAAATATATCTTAAAAATACTTAGCAGGTAAAGAGTGAAGGAACATCTTGACAAGCGAATCTGGCCAGCCATATTCACAAAATTGCCATTCAAATTTTATTATTTTTAAAAATTTCTTCCCTCCGTAACAAACATTACGGTCTCCCTCACTAGAGCGAGCACTTGGTGCTAAGCGATGTTTTGGTGGCAAAAAGGTACATTAAAATTTTCAGTTATTCAAGAGTATTATTTTACAAGTGTTTTCTTCCTTTTTTTCTACCCTTTATTAACCCTTTACCCAACCAATCGCACGCATCCGCCCACGTAATATGCAAATTCGGCAGCTGAAAAAATATTATTTTTCGAAAAATTTCAACAAAACCATATCATGTGACCCTTCTTTGGAACGAGCTGGTCGAGCTCGTTCCAAAGAGAGGTCACATGATATGGTTTTGTTGAAATTTTTTGAAAAAATTTAAAAAATGATATTTAAAATACTAAATTTTGAAATCGTCCGCATTGGGTAAAGGGTTAAACGAATCGGAAGTCCACGTAATTTACAAACTAAGTAGTTCAAATTTTTTTTTTTTTTTTTTTAAATTTCAAAGGAACCATATTATGTGACCCCTTCACTGGGACGACGTTCAATGAGGGTTGGTTTTGATTACATTTTATGAAAAAATTTGAAAAAGTAATAATTAAAATAATAAATTTTGTTATTGTGTGCAGAAGGTAAAGAGTTGAAAGAAACAGATACAACTTTAGATGAATTGGATTGGGACCAGAGTGATTTTGCCAGATAACATTCAACAAAAACTTCAGATGAAAAAACTCCCCAAATCTTTTGACATAAATCCAACAAAAGCCTTCTGTTGCCATTATCTCATATTTACAATAAATATAATTTATTAGTATTCCGACCATTCCACACTTGATGCTAAGTGAGCGATGCAAAAGATACCAGAAAGATATACAGTACGTGGAAGGTGTATTATCACTAAATCACCCGCAGAGTGGAGATTCCACCCAAGCAATAATTGCGAATTTGCTGCAAAGCACAACCAGCACCAGCAATGTTTCAGCCAATGGACCTCCGGGTTAAACCTGGAGGTCCACTGGCTGAGACATTACTTGTGGTTTTTGTCGATATGAACAAAATTTGAAAGTTATAGCATGGGTGATAACCCCACTCTGTGGGTGATTTACTTACAATCCACTCTCCACGTACTGTATAATCATAAGTACACTTGTTGAGTAGGTAAATAAACTATTTGCCAAGAAATGAAAATAACATATTTTCATCTACATGAATGAAAACATCTTCACATCCACTCAGAAAGTGTACATTTTCTTTTTACTATATGTGCTGGAAATTCCATTATTCAAAGTCATTGCAAAAGACAATGCCTATGGCGGTATTTGAAATTATATTTTTGAAAACAACTGGCTTGTCTGGTACTGTTGGAAGAAAACCTTCCAAATCTGAATGCATGCAAACTATGTACTTTCAAATTATGAGTAAGATGTATAACAGAACCCTGTTAATTGAATAGCCACTTTGCCAAAGAAAACTATTCAATTAACAGGAATATTCAATTAACAGGCATTTGATCACTTTCCTGTACTCTTAGAGATATTTATTTATTTACACGTATTGGTGTTTAACCCTTTAATAACTTGAAAATAAGACGACACTTGCAAATAAAATTCTTGAATAACTATTTTTTTTTCTCCATTTTTTATCTCAAAAACATAGGTTATGACCCCTCACTGGAACGAGCTCGATGAGCTCATTCCAAAGAGGGGTGATAACCTGTGTTTTTGAGACAAAAAATGAAAAAAATAATGAAAATTAATTCACGACTTTTGTGAATATGCTGGCCGATTTTGGCTGTTACGCTGGGTAAAGGGTTAAGGCCACATATTTCTGCACAATAGCTAATCATGATCTCAACATGGATATAAAGTCAAGTGCAGCCAATCGTTTACACCAATGTTGTGAATTTTAGAGGACCTCCAATCGAGGCATTGGTTACCGGATCCTATTTTACCAGTAAAACAGAGCTTGTTTACCACAGTGAACAACCACTGCTTCTCTTCCCAGTGTTCCCACAGGTATGTATTCTACAGATAAAATGAGCATTTATTCTATTACATCTTGTTTGACAGCACTCATGAAAAGGCTGTAAAAATGCACAGAGTTAGTTGGTTACTTGTTACATAGGGTGCAGGATTTAACCCTTTACCCAATGAATTGCCCGTAACTGGCCGCGTAATATGCAGATTCAGCAGCTGAAAAAATATTATTTTTCGAAAACTTTCAACAAAACCATATCATGTGACCCCTCATTGGAACGAGCTCGTCCAATGAGGGGTCACATGATATTGTTTTGTTGAAATTTTTCGAAAAAAATAAAAAAACGATATTTAAATTAATAAATTTTGATATCGTCTGCGTTGGGTAAAGGGTTAAGGAACTAATGGAAATACTTATACTGAATTATGGAAATTTTTTAAAGTGAATTCCAAAAAGGAAAGCATTTTCTATTTTCAAATAATAGCCTGTTGATATTGAAAAATATTAGAATTTTGCCACACTTTAATACGGCAGCACATAATAAAAACTGATAATTTTGTATTATACTGTTTGCATCGCTGACGTCACATCGGGGTGCAATGGCCTCTCAACAAATTACAAACAAAAAGTACATAAGTTCTGCACAGGAATGATTGAAAAGTTTTTATAGGATCTCTGAATATTGGTCAAGTGATCGAGACATGATATTTACAGTTTTGTTGATAACAGTATAATATTTTAGGATAAGAAAGGGCAATGACTGTGTTGAAATTGGTATTCAGACAGAATATCTACCTGAGATAATATTTAGCCAAAGCATTTTGGGGAAAATTACATCGTTACAATGCATATTTTCTATTCTGATTCTCCAAACATACATAGCTGGAAAAAAGACAAAACACCTGATAGACTGATGGAAATTCAATTTGGGAAGAATAATCAGGAGTCAATACAGCAGAACAATGCTAACTGAATACTCTCCCCTCCCCCATAAAAAAATGTACTAATTTTTCTATCATTTAGTGATAAACTATGCATTTACTCTCTTATATCTTCTTTGACAGAGCTCTCTGAGATCTGCCAAACAGGATATAATAGACAACTCTTTAACTATTAGAGTGTGGGAAGCCCATATTTGGGTTTTACTCCAAAGTGCAGGTACTGCAACACAAAGGCTTCAAAGTAGGTGGATGTCCTTCATATTATCTTTGAATCTAATTTATTTGGTCTATATGGATTTTCCATGTTACAATTAATGGGAGGGTGCCTAAAGGTACTCTCCCATAAATTGTAACATGGCAAAGATTTGTGAATAAATTTTGATGACTAAAAATAATTCAGCACTCTACCAGTTAACTTAAAAATCTGTCGCATCTGCCCTCAATACAAATTTAGCATTTGCAAATAAAGTTTTTGAAAATTTCAGCAAAACTATATCATGTGACCCCTGACTGAAACAAGCTCAATAACCTCCTTCCAATAAGGGGGCACATGATATGGTTTTGTTGAATTTTTTTAACATTTGAAAAAAAACCCCAATTCAACAAAACATTTGATAGCATGTGTGTTCAATAAAGGGTTAATAATTACTAATAACTGAGCATTTTGTGTGTTCTGAACTTGACTTGTATATCCTTTGTTAACTTTCAGTCTCTCCTGACCCTTTACACTGTGATGTTAAAATGGCAAGGTTTTCAGCAACAAATATTTCCCATCATGCAGTTTGATATTTAACCAAATATACCTTGTGTGACAGAGCTCATTATGCTCTGTCAAACAAGATATAATTGGTTAAATTCATAATTCATTTATTTATTGCGGTTTAACAACTCTTTCGACAGCCAGGGTCATCTCGTGTCGGAGCTTTATGGGTGGAGGTACCCCTAGCACCCGGAGAGAACCACCGAGCAACTGTTAGATTCCCCAACATACTAATTTCACACAAGCAGGGTTAGCATTGGTTGAAGACAAGTGCTCCATCAACTTGCAGTATGCCTTCGTACACAACCCCACCGTACCCCCACATGGGCAATTGGGATTAAGTGTCTTGCCCAAGGACACAATGTGGTTGCCACAGGTGTGATTCGAACCAAGGACCTCTCAGCTTGCATCTCTACATACTGAGCAACCGCGCTCACAGTTAAATTCATTATTAACCCTTTACCCAACGTAACGGCCAAAACCGGCCAGCGCTATTCTCAAAAATCGCCAATTAATTTTCATTATTTTTTCATTTTTTGTCTCAAAAACATAGGTTATGACCCCTCGTTGGAACGAGCTCGACGAGCTCGTTCCAACGAGGGGTCATAACCTATGTTTTTGAGACAAAAAATGAAAAAAATTAGTTATTCAAGAATTTTTTTTGCAAGTGTCGTCTGCTTTTCATGTTAGGTAAAGGGTTAAACAAGATAAAAACAGAGTGATTGGGGAAAATTCTGCTGCACTACAAGTGTGTTAAGGGCCTTTTTCTTAGCTGGGATGTGTGTGTGTGAGGACAGGATAGACCTGCCAGGCAGTGCTACCACATGAAACTCTTTCAAAAGGAGCGTGAACCCTGGCATTGCTATTTATACAATAAATGTTTATTTATTTGTTCATTGTGGCACAAGATCACTTTCAGCATCTTTGGCTACAATTTGGCCCTAACACAAGTATAAAGTTGAGTTTAGGCCCCGCAAAGTAAATCTTGTCTCTTAGGCCATTTTTTGTAAAATTGCATGTGGGCAAGTAGTTTTATTTTATTTTTGTAATTATTTCTTTGCCATCAAAATTCATGTTCTTGGTTTGTTTTAGGCCTCATAACCTGCAGAATAGCATGGGTGGTGGTGTATTTCGTCCCTTGAGTGCAAGAAGGCGTTGCAATGCTAAAGCATTGCAAAGCATTGTTGCACTTGAGAGACAAATTTATCAACTTTATTAACTTGGGTAATATCAGGCATAAACCATTGAATTTTTATTTTTTTAAGTTCGCATTGGTTATAAAAAGACAGCATGTGGGAGGGCCTGAGAAACAGATTTCTAACTTTTTTTTAGGTCTTAGCCATTTATTCTACTTATAATTATAGTAGAACTTCAATAACACCATTTTAAGCTTGGAATGAACAGGTTGAACATTTCAAAAAAAATTCTGCTGCTGCTGACACTAGTAAACTCCTACTTTGACGATACATATATCTGAAAAGGACATTTTGTTTGTCACACTTATAAATGCACTAGATTTACAAAGTTCAGTAGGAAATAATGTCGAGGAATATTGCACTTCATTTTCTCTTCATTTGTATCCCTTGGAAGCCATGTGATGCTAAATTTGCCTCTTCAAAAGCTTTACGACCATCTTCGCCTGTGAAATAAAAAATTATAATTGTTATCTTTTTTTAATGTTTTAATCTGTTTGATCTCACTTTAACATATATACGCAGTGTAATGATAAACTAAATGCGAGTTGCAGGATGAAATTAAATTAGATTTTAATTGAAATTTCATGCTGAATATAGGTGTGTATGTATGTTGGGGGGGGGGGGGGTGGGCATTGGGGATACTTGATACCCAGATTCAAGTACCCTGGGTATATCTTCACCATTAACCCTTAACCCTCTTGAGTATTTTCAAGAGATATCTGTCATCAGTTAAGCACTTGGTCATGACTAGATTTGCTGAAAAAATGATCTAAATTCAACTCAAGGAATCATTGGTGAAAAAATCCAATCAGTTTACAGGGGAAAAATTTGATTAAATGTGCCAAAATTAAACTTATTTCAGTGGCAAGAGAAATCCAAACCTGGCAGGAATATTTGCCAACAGCATGCAAGGAGTTAATCCTACCGATTTTGTATGCAATGACCATTGCAGTCACATTGTTTCTCAAGGTTCAGACTGGTTTCATGCACCAACAAAATGATTTCCGTGGCCATGGGAATAGGATGCTACTGCACAACACTCGGAGTGTGAATGACAAGCCTGGAAATAAGCAGACTGTCATCTGCAGAATGAGGTCCCAGAGGGTGAATTTGGTGATGCTACCCTGCACAGCAGGGTAGCATCACTAAATTTACCCTCTGTGAACCTTTACCCACCACATAGGGCTCAAACTGAAACAAGGTTTCTGAACAGAAAGAAGTACCCAGAGGATAAAATGGCCTACTGCGTGGGATAACATCAGCAACTTCACTCTCTGGGGACCTCATTCTGCAAATGACAGATTGCTTATTTCCAGGCTTGGTGAATGAGCACACTTGTGAAAGGAAAAGAAAACATACAATGTCCTGGGTTTGGAATAGAATCAAATCAAATCTCAGAACTGATTTGAGATTTGATTCGTTTTTCAAATAATTGTAGGGCCCCATGTAAAAGAGTCACAGACAGATCACGATCAGGAAAAAAAATGGAATGCTTTTTCATCATTGTAGTGAGCAAACTAGGAAACGAATGAACCAAAGGACTGATGGGACGAGTGGTATACAAAGGAGAATATGAAGGCCTGCAGACAAAACATAAAAGTCCCCATTACACACAGAAATGAATCTTGATGGAGGAAATGAATCAACATTATTACTTACCAAATGAATATAGTGTTTCTTTTGCTCTACTTCTTACTGCAGCCGAGACATCAGTCTGACATAAATATACTAGTTGATCGACACTTTCTGTTGCCTGAAATTATAAAAATGCCTATATAGGCAGCCAAGACTTGTCTAGAAACAACTGTCAAAGCTCTTAGAATGTACCTTTAACGTTTACCCCAAGACTACATGTTGGAGCACATTTTCTAAGGTTTATAGCAATTGTAAAAGTTATTGGAAATAGGCCTTCGAGTTAAATAAAATTCTATCTGTATCAACCTTATTTCATTTTCAAGGATTGACAAGTAAGTTATACAACTTAAATTAACTCCTTTCCTTAGTGCAGTGGTGTGGTGTGTGAAATTTTTTTAAATGGAGTTTTAATGACACTTTCGACAGCAAGGGTCACCTTGTGTCAGACAGTTTTATGGGTGGAGGAAGCTGAAGAATGCAGAGAGAGCCACTGAGCAGCGGTGAGCAACTGCCAGACTCCCCAATGCAGTAACTCTGCAGAAGCAGGGTTAGCATTGGCCGAAGACAAATGCACCAACAATGTGCAGGATGCCGAAGTACAAAGCGTCACAATGCCACATGTAGGCAATCTGGATTCAATGCCTTGCCCAAGAACACAACACAGTTTCCCCTTGTGAGGACTGAACTGTGAACCTTTCGGTTTAAAGTTCAATGCTGTAACCACTGAGCCACTGCGATCCCTAGGTATGCGAGATGACCTCTGAAGAGGCAACTTAGTGGCCTTTGCTCTTTATAGTGGCTTTGATCTTCAGGGTGCATGAAGTGTGACTCTCTCCACACAGGGGACTGCCATATTACATCCCCATCTGATAGGACGGTACACTGTAATGGCATCAACCCCAAAGCCAATGCTATCGGAGAGTATACAGGAATCATAACATGATTTAGAACAGCGAAAACGGAACCAATAAGGCATAACATCATCATGGATAACTTCATATAACCACAGATCTTCAACTGCCCTTTTATCAACTCTTAACCCTTTGAACACCAGAGGCCGTTTTTTTCCGGCCGGGTCACAAGCTACATCATAATGTCATTAAGGGGGATAACTGCAAGGTAAATGTGTGGTGTCGACCAATCAATATTTTCAACGTGCAGCCCTAAGGCTGCATGCTGAAAATATTAATTGGTCTACCAACAAATAATAAATATGGACTCTTCCTACTGCTACCATGGAACTGACATGGAAGATAGCACCAGGATTCAAAGGGTTAACCTGCAAAGTACATTTTTGAATTTTCTAACCTTTTACCTAACAAATCAGCTGCATCTGGCCGTGTAATACACAAAATGAGCAGTTGAAAAAAAAGGTTTTTCAACAAAATCATATCATGGGGTCACCTAATTGGAATGAGCAAATGGTCTTAATTTATTTGAAAATTTAAAAAAAATATTTAAAAAATAAATTTTGATATTGTCTGCATTAGGTAAAGGGTTAATAAGGTCCAGTCATGATGGGATTTGATGAAAAAATCAAACAAATGACACCAAGAAATCATGGATCCAGTTGACAGGGATATATTGCATTCATCAAAGGCAGGATTATCTCCCTTTTGGTGACTGGAGAATAACTGCAAACACCTCTTTGTTGACAGATGTCTCATGTTTCACTGAATATATGTTACTTATAAAAATGGACCACCATTTCCTTTCTTCTGAGGTCCTTAACATTCTCTTCTTCCTTCTTTTTGTCTCTTATTTTTGTTTGGCTTCGATATTAATTCCTTGTTAATATTTCAAACAACTCTTAATTCAACTCAATTTCGTGCCAGATCTTTGCCCTGAATTGAATCGTATGTATTATTTTTGGAGAATGCCAAAAATAAGCATTAAGCTTGATGTCGAATCCATTTTCATATAGTGCACTGTATGTTCTCTGATTGTTCTTCACAAAATATGAAATTATAGCACCTAACTTTCTTCAAAATAAAATATTGCTGAAACTAAAAATGAACTCCAATTTGGACAGTGCTAATTAAATCGACCAAAACTATTCGTTTATTTATTTGAGTTTAAGGTCACATATTTCACCACAATGGCAAATTGTGACTGCCGACCAGAACAAAGTACTAAGAAAACACTGCAAACTGTGTTTATATGCAGTGAAAGCATGTTAATTTGAAGAGACACTTTGCCACTGAAAATTATTCAATTAACAGGAGTATTCAATTAACAGAGATTGTGACACTTTCCTGTATTCTAGAGATAAACTTAGCACTTATTCTATTATATCTTGTTTGACAGAGCTCCACGAGCTCTGTCAAACAAGATATAATTAGGCCAAATAGGTCTATAAATAAAGGAAAACTGGGGGGATTCAGGCTAATTTCTAGGTTACAAGATTTTTTATTCAATTAACAGGGGTTTATTCTATATTTATTTATTTATAAAGGTTTAACGACACTTTAACATCCAAGGTCATGTCGTGTCTGTGACAGTTTTACGGGTGGAGAAAGCCAGAGTATTGGAGAGAACCACCAAGCAATGACGAGCAGCTGCCAACTCCTCACCGTCGCAACTCTGGACTGTAGCACAAGCAGGGTTAGATTGGTTGAAGACATGCACACCATTGAAATGCAGTAAGCCTTAGTACACAGCATCATCGTGACACCATGTTCACAACTGAAGTTAAGTGCCTTGCCCAAGGACACAACGCGGGAGTCCAAACCGCTAAGATAGTCACCCATCCAAGGACTAACCTGGTTTGACAAGTTTACTCTATAACCTATATTCAATTAACAGGCCAAATTTGTACAAAAGGGATGGTAAATAGTTTTGTGTTGGGAAATTATATTCAATTAACAGGATTATTTAGTTAGGAGATATCTGATTAAGTGGGATCCACTGTACTGCTTCTGTTTCTACATGTTGAAATTTATCTTCATTATGTTTAAAAATAACAAAGCTTAGAGAAATATTTAAATTTGCTATGTAAAATTGGAGCTCGAAGGTCTGTAATGGAATTTTGAAAACAAACCTCAAGTATAGAAAGAGCAACACAAGAGCCACTTCTGATATCTGCTGTTCTATCTTCTAAACCTTCTACAAATATCACTACTGCTGCTTCTCTTGTTTCTGATTTCTTCATTATAAGTTTTATATATGAACCTATAAAAAGCAAACAGAATAAATGAGAAATGCTGATACATCTACATATATTCAAATTATCACAGTGAGGTCCCACAAAGTAGATCTTCTGTTTCTCAGGCCATTTTTTTGTAAAATTGCATGCGGGCCAGCAGACAGTTTTTTTATTTTATTTTTTGTAATTACTTCTTTGCCATCAAAAGTTCATATTCTTGGTTTGTTTTATGTTTTAAGCCTACTGAATACCATGGTTGATGGCATATTTCATCACTTGAGTGCAAGAAGGCTTTGCAATGCTAAAGCAATGCACTCAAGGGACAAAGTATCATTTTGACAATCTTGGGTAAAATATCAGACATAAACAATTCAATTTTTATTTTTTTAAGTTTGCATTGGTTATAAAAAGAGAGCATGCGGCAGACAAAATGACCATGTGGGAGGGTTTGAGAAACAGATTTTTAACTTTTTAGGCCTAATGTTTATTTATGTCTAGAGATCTATTGGTGATATTGCTTCCAGATAAGACCCAAGAATTTAATAAAATGCAAATCTTTTGATATGCACTTGTGTTTATTATTATCCTTGAGTGGTGTCATGTGTGGAGGTGGGATGGGAAGTCTCACCTGAAGGGGAATACTTGACCCAAACACAAGGTTTGCTGAGTGTCTGGGTCAAATATCCTTCTCTGAGACTGAGAATGGGATTTACCCACCCAATCTGCCTCACCACTTGAGGATAATTTCTCTTGCACCTACATCACAAGACATCATGAAATCAAAATACTGATCATGCAATAGAAAATTTATTGTTGTACCGATAAAAATGAATTCAGAAAGAACATCAAACAGTTCTGTTTATACAAAAAGTATACACTTCCAAACTCAGTGTCAGCTCACAACAGCAATGGGTTAACATACTGAAGTGAGTTGAAACAGATGACATTCCACTGATGTCACTTTTGGAATTATTGATTTTGATGATGTTGTGGGGTGTGCCGGGAGAAAAAATCATTTAGTGGTGGATTGGATGGGTAGCTGTATCAACTGAAGCGAAGCAGGATGCCATGTTTGATTACAAACACAGACAATGTTGAAACAGTCCAGTGCTTATTAAATATTCAAATGGAGATAGTCAAGTGATATGGGTAAGATAGATCTGTTTCATCTCAGTATCTCTCCAGAGACACGCATAACTCAACGGGCAAGTGGTGGGAGAAAATACATTTACTAAACAATGAAGTAATATGTTTTATAATTTTGTAAGATAAAACAAGGAAATGCCAGGGGGGAAAATCTCCTGTCAGCCAAACAGAAGTTAAATAATACAGGCAATGAGAGAAAAACAAAGTCAAGATTATTTATTTATTTTGTAACAGGGGGTGGGGTGAACGACTCCCTAGGGGCTAGAACCCTGGCCAAAATCTCCCTGTTGTTCTTCAGATTCGCGAGGATCTGGGACAACTAACAAGCCATGGATGAAATATAACTCAACCCTGGAGGTAGAATAAACATTAAGTTATGTGTTGTGGTCTGGAAGAATACACAATAAAATAGGAAAACAGTTTATATGTGGTTTATTAAGAAGCCAAAAATAGTATGATATGAAATGGACATATGAATGACGGATCAAAAACCACGGCCCCACTACACTTTCACCCAAAAGAGGTTTAAATTCCACCCGACATGTGTTCAGTAAATGTGGATGCTTCGCTCACTGAACTCGGACCTGGAGAGAATCACTGTCAGAAACGTTTATTCTCACCAGGGCCGAGTTGAACAGGTCCCAAAATGATGGTACCCATTACGGTTAACCTTTTTACAGTTCATAAAGTGTCCGCATAACTAACCTAGTGTATAGGCTTAAGTTTGGCCAGCAAGTTTAAAGCTTTATTGCCAAACATAAAGTGGTCGGCGAATTATGAACGAGACCGCTCTTATACAGGACAAATTTCACGGGGAAAGATTTTGAATACTAGAATCTGATTGATCCCTCGGTTTCACCTCGACGAATGAAACAACAGCACAATGCTCTACGGTGTGAACCAATAAGGTACATCCATTGATTTTTTATCATGGAAATGACTAGAAGCCAATAAATACAGAATTAAACGTCTGTTATGACCAGACGATTTAGAACAGAGTAATTTAGAACTTTTTGTTGTATATTATATTTCAACTGCTGTTACCAAATCCGTTAAAATTTAAT
Source organism: Pictodentalium vernedei (assembly GCA_031216915.1). Classification (NCBI taxonomy): domain Eukaryota; kingdom Metazoa; phylum Mollusca; class Scaphopoda; order Dentaliida; family Dentaliidae; genus Pictodentalium; species Pictodentalium vernedei. The sequence continues at coordinate 191,983,080 of CM062289.1, forward strand.
GGTGTTTGATAATAAAATTTGAATGGTCATTTTTGTGAAGAAGATTGGATAGGTATGGCCATTACGTGACTTAACAAGGTGCAATGCCACCAGTATCCCCCACTGAGAAGTGCTTTACTAAAAAGGGGGACAAGGCTGGAGTTTTGGCTTTTATCTGTACTTATATACTAAAGTTATCCAGAAACCATAAAGAATGAAATTTTCTAAGTTGAAAAAGGCCCATAACTCTAGAAGAAATGATTGTTACTTGTGAATATCATTTCCTACATGATGGTCCATCAGCACACCAAAGATCATTCAAATCTGACATGCACGACCGAGATACAGATGTCTAAAGTTGTTACAGATGGGCAGACGAATGAAGGACCTAATTGCTAGATCCCCCACAAACTTCATTTTGGCAGGGGATAAAAAAGTAGGATTCAAATGACAAAAAAATTAAGATGAAAAGAAAGTGTCAATGATACTGTAGCTTAACTTGACTGTGTGTTGTGTTTAATGGAAAGGATACTGTTCAATGTTTATGAAAGGATTATGAAATACTACAAGAATTGTGAGAATTGAGAATCTGTTAATTTCTGTTCCCTGTATGCTATGTTTCCAATAAAAATAATTTGAGGTGTAGACTGTGCTAAAGAACTGAGGGGTGGGTTAATGTGGCCCTCACAGTTAATGTATGTCAATTAAAGTTACCAAGTTAGAGTAAAATTATTCCAAAATGAGTCATCCTATTAGTTACAATGAGAGCCCTTCATAAATATAACTCGTAGACTTTGCTAAAGGAATCTTGGTCACATGACGTTTTGGCAGTCATGGATGACCGATCATGACTAAAATACGTCCGTCTCATCTAGATATCATATCAAGTTATCCTACCATGTTACAATTAAATCCCTTTATAAAAAGGACCTGTAGACAGTACTAAATGAATCCAGGTCGAGTGACCAGATGGTGGTAATGGCTGAGAGATCGTGACCAAAATATGAGTCTCATCTAGACGTCATATTAAGTTATCATTCCAAGTTACAATGAAATCACTTCATAAATATGAACTGCAGGCTGTGCTAAACAAATCTAGGTCACAGGCCTGTGTGGCCATCACGTTTGACTGATCACAGCCAAAATTGGATGTTCTCATCTAGACATTATACTGAGTCATTCGAACAAGTTATAATGAAATCCCTTCAAAAATATGACCTGTAGACAGTGTTAAAGGTTTTCAGGTCTTGGGCTCGGGCAGCCATCACGGCTGACAGTTTGCGACCAAAAGACGAAGTTCTCATCTAGACATAATATGGAGTCATCGTACCAAGTTACAATGAAATCCCTTCATACATATGACCTGTGGACTGTGCTCAAGGTTTTCAGGCTTCAGGTCCCTGTCGTTGTCACGGTACAATGAAATCCCTTCATAGATACGGTTTGTAGACTGTGCTAAAGGTTTTGGGCTTCGGGCCTGTGTAGCCATCATGGTTGACTGATCGCAACCAATAGGGGACGACCTATTCTAGACATTATACCGAGACATCGAACCAAGTTACAATGAAATTCCTTCAAAAATCCGACCTGTAGTCTGTGCTAGAGGCTTTCGGGTTTTCGGGCTTGTGCAGCTGTCACAGTTGAACGAACGCAACCAAAAGGGGACGGTCTCATCTAGGCATTATCTGGAGTCATACTACCAAGTTACAATGAAATCCCTTCATAAAATACAACCTGTAGGCTGTGCTAAAAGTTTTCAGGCTTTGGGCCCCTGTTGTCGTCACAATTGACCGATCGCAACCAAAAGAGGACGTTCTCATCTAGACATTATATGGAGTCATCCTTCCATGTTACAATGAAATCCCTCCATAAATATGACCTGTAGACTGTGCAGATTTTCAGGTTTTGGGCTCGGGCAGCCATCACATTTGACAGATCGCGACCAAATTGGAAAGTTCTCATCCAGACATCATACTGAGTCATCCCACCAAGTTACAATGAAGTTAAGAGAAGTCAAGAGTTACAATTAAATACGATCTGTAGATGGTGCTAAAAGTTTTTGGGTTTTGGGCTTGGGTGGCTATCGCGGTTGACAGATCATGACCAAAAGGGGACGTTCTCATCTAGACATTATTCAGAGTCATCCTACCAAGTTACAATGAAATCCTTTCATAAATATGACCTGTAGACTGTGCTAAAGGTTTCGGGCTCCAGCAGCCATCATGGTTGACTGATCACGACAAAAAGGGGCCGTGCTCATCTAGACATGACCTCAAACCTGCATATGAAATTTCGTGATGATCAGACAAAAACTAAGGAGTGTAGCCTGTGCTAAAGGAAAATGTGAACAGACTCACAGACTAACAGACTTCTGCACAAGTGATGGCAATAGCTTATCTTGACTTTGTCAAGTTAAGCTAAAAATACATTCCAAAAGCAGAAAAAAAACATTTCTGACATGTCTAAATACTGTTGGAAAAAAAGTTTTGAAAAAGATAGTTGTCTTCTACTTACCAGATGATTGTCTTATTTCTCTGTTTGCTGATACTAACAAAGTGCCAATAACTTTAACACATGCAGATGATGGTAATGTGCCTCTAAGTTGAAGTATTGCCTTAATTGTAATATCTGGATTTCCTGAACACAGTCTGTCACTTAAATATACTGCAATTATAAGACATATACATATTTATATCAAGGTGTAGATACCTTTTTCTGGTGCGAGGATAGGACTATAAAATGTACAGTGACATGCAGTTACACATCTCAAATATCTGTTGGAATTTTATGGCCTTGACCATTGTATTAAGTTAGGGTGTATGTGTGGAAGTAAAAAAAAAACAAGAAACATTTTACAACAGTTAAAGTGTGCTTAATGTAGAGAGCACAAACACTGACACCCCCCCCCCCCCCCCCACCCCGAAAATTGAATTGACAAAGCTCATTTTTCAGTATGTGAAACTGTAATGAAAATATCTGAAAACAAAATAGAAGGTACACATCTTAACTGTATGTAAAAGAATGTTTGAAGGAAGGTTTCAATGAAATCCATTCACAAGTTTAAAAGAAGTCGCGGATAGCAAACGTTAACACCCCCCCCCCCCCCCCCCCCAAGCTTGAATTGACAAAGCATATGGGAAACCCTAGAAATGAAAATATCTGAGAACAAAACAGGAGGTGCACATCTTCAATAGATGTAAAAGAATGTCTGAAAGTTTCAACGAAATCTGTTCAATGGTTTAAGAGGAGTTGCGGATAGCAGATCTGTACAGAATGTCAATTGAATTTGACAAAGTTCATTTGTCAATATGGGAAACTGTAACAATGAAAATATCTGAAAAGAAAATAGGAGGTGCACATCTTCAATGTATGTAAAAGAATGTCTGAGAGTTTCAATGAAATCCGTTCACTGGTTTAGGAGGAGTTGCGGATAGCAGGTCTGTACAGAATGTCAATTGAATTTGACAAAGTTCATTTTTCAATATGGGAAAGTGTAAAAATGAAAATATCTGAAAACAAAATAGGAGGTGCACACCTTCAATGTATGTAAAAGAAGGTCTGAGAGTTTCAATGAAATCCGTTCACTGGTTTAGGAGGAATTGTGGATAGCAGATGTGTACCACCCTAAAGTCTAACGGATGGATGGACGGACGTACGTACAGATGGACCAAGTGATCACTATATACCTCCCACTTTTCAAGTGGGTGGTATAATTAAAAATGGATACCTGAAAGATTCAGTCGCCTTGGTTTTAAATTGCAAATGACAGTTGTTTCCACTGGCCTTGATTTTATGTATATTTACTAAGACTGCATATCTTAAAAAAAATTCTGACAAGCCTTCAAATTTTCAGACAAAACTTTTGGTGTGTAGGCACGGGAGTGGTTGAGAGTTGCAGTCAGCTCAAGCACCCTGTATCTATGCCCCAATTCCCATGAAATTTAAATCTATTCACACTTCAAATGTCAGAGTGTCATGATTAAGCTGACATTGAGGATGAAAGCTTTCGCTGTCTTTGCAAAAATCAAAATTTAAATTGCAGAATTTTGAAGAACAAGACATATGAAACTTGAAGTTGGTGTATGAAATATTGACTCTCCTTCGGAAACAATTCAGGAGAGGACAATAAACATGCAAATTAACCCTTTACCCAACCTGAATACCAGAAAGCAGTTGGAAAAAAAATTCTTGAAAAACAAATACTTGATTTTAATTTTTCCCTCCATGAGCCCATTCCCAGAGGGGTCATAAGCTATGTTTCGGAGACAGAGAATATTGAACAATAATACAGTAGAGAACACTTAAATAGATATCTCTCAATTGAATAACCCTGTTAATTGAAATTAACCAAACCATTCGATACAAATTTGATCTATTAATTGCTCATAGGTTTTTGAGTAAACTCCGACAAATACAGAATTCCTTATGTTTATAGATCTATTTGACCTCAGTGTATCCTATAATACATTAATCTATTATATCTTGTTTGACAGAGCTCCCAGAGCTCTGTCAAACAAGATATAATAGAATAAATGCTCAATTTACCTCTAGAATTCAGAAGAAAATTTCTGTTAACTAAATACAACTGTTCAATGAATACATTTTACCTGGAAAGCAATTATTCAATTAATGCCGTTCAACTTTATTTGAGTAATCAATGAGTTTACTTACATTCCTCAGACACAATATCTATGGTCTTCAGGCCACCAACTTCTTTGAAATGATGCATGAGTTGGAATACTGTTATCACATTAGTTGGTTTATATTTGTCCTGATCAAAACTTGGAATATCCAATATTCTGGAGATAATATGCAGGAACACTGAAAAGATAAATACAGTTTATTTTTATTTGTTTTTCTTCCTCCAAAACAAATCATATTCCCACTCCCACATGCCGAAAATGGTGTTCCACTCCCAGCATCATATTACTCTCTCAGTGATGAAAGACTATTTTTTATTTTTGGACATGTTTTGAAAGTAACCACAGAATCCATTATAAAGGGTTGTTTTTGGAAAACAAATAAGGGGAAAATAAAATTAATACAAAGTTCACTGCTTGGATTTGGGTACAATTTTATCCTCTCAAGGTCTGTGCAGATTATTTCAACAATCCTCCACGTGCCCCACTCAAAGGTAAAAATCATACTCAAATCTGAGCAGTGAATTATTGTCTACTTATTACAACTGTCAGTGGATTTACCATAGGTCTAGGAGTTGTGCTTGATGTGGCTTTTCATCAACTGGATGGAATATGTCAAAGATACTGATTGACTGTTGTCATAATTTGTTTATTATATGACAGTGGCTATTTAACATTAAATCCTCAGAGTAATTTTGTGGTAATAACTACCGTATGAGCATGGACACCAATGCAGATGACTGAACAGTGTTTACAAACAGCCAACAATGATGTAAAAGATTATGAAGAAAAATGCAGCCTAGTAAAAGAGTTCTCAAGGAAGAATACCTTTAGGGCAACTTTTCCAAAATAACATAAATGTGACAGTATGTGGCTATAAGGGAACTTTAGGGTAAATATTTAATATTTAATATGACACCTAAAATGTAAAAAACAAGAAAAAAAAAAGCATTACTTATGTCTCCCCCCCCCCCCCCCCCCCCCCCCAATCTACAACACCACAGATAGCATATGCTGCTCCTTAAAGTGGTGGCATTTCTCAAGATGGCACGAATATCTGCCATTCTGAACAAACATGCAGTCTAACTTGATTAAACTACCCCTACATAACCTTCAACATGGGTGAAATAAAAATCGTTCAATTTTCGGCAGCCATTCTAGGAAAATTATTCCCATGGATAAAAAAAACATGAAAAAGTTCAAAGGGGCAGTTTAAGTCTAACAAGGAGCATAACTGCAGTAAGTGTGCTTGAACAAATCCCGCTTGCAATATATGGATTTAACACTATACCCAAGGACATCAAAACTTGACAGCCAATGCTCAAGTTATCATGCAAAACTTTAGTAGAAACTTTTGTAAGCATAACAGAGGATATAAATTATGTATGTGTAGACAAAATCAGTCATATGTGGATATCCTTTCCCCCGATCACCAAACCAACGCATGTCACAATTTGACAACCGATACTTGAGGTATAATGCAAAACATTCATATGTAAAGTTTTCCAAGGTAAAAAAGGGCCATAAATCTGGTACATATGCATGTACAAAACCCACTATATGTGGATGTCCTTTACACCAAGCTGGTCTCTCACCATCCCAAAGAACTTCCAAATTCGACAACTGTTGCTTGATTTATAATGCAAAACATTTGTACAAAAAGTTTTCAAAGTGTACCAAGGGCCATAACTCTGGTACATATGCATGTACAAAACCCACAATATGTGGATGTCCTTTACACCATGCCAAAGGATATCCACATTCAACAACTGTCACTTGATTTATAATTCAAAACATTTGAATAGAATGTTTTCAAAGTGTACCAAGGGACATAACTCTGGTACATATGCATGTACAAAATCCACAATATGTGGATGTCCTTTACACCATGCCATAGGATATCAACATTCAACAACTGTCACTTGATTTATAATTCAAAACATTTGAATAGAAAGTTTTCAAAGTGTAACAGGGGGCGACAACTCTGGCACATACACATGGTTCCAATTGAGGGGGGGGGGGGGGGGGTGGGGGGTGGGGGACTGTAGTTTCAGTTGAAATTCTCTACAGCTACCTTGAACTTTTGTGATCCTCAGATAAACTTATTGAGTGCCTACATGTTCAACATTCTGGAAAGACTGGGAGCTGTAAGGGTATGACTGCATTTTGTTCCAGCTTGGATGCTTCCTTCAAGTGATTCAGATACAAAAGCATAAAATCAATGTAGTTCCATAATTTAATAATTATACTTTTGAGAAGTGGTTTTCTTTTCTATTTCTGTGTATACAGAAACATACAAGGTCCCTTACAGATGCATTTCGAAAGCTTCTATAAATATTACAGTAAACAAATTGTAGGCGGTTGTATTATGCTGTTATGATACAGATTTTGTATCAGGGCTGCATTCAGGTCATTACAGAACCAATACATACTTACTGTAAGATAAACTGTAAAAAAAAACCCCAATTACTGGACATAGGGCTGCATGATATTCTAAACTGTATAGCAGTATCAGTATTCAAAAAAATACAGCGGTATACCAGTATATCGAAAGACTCTTCAGATATCTGAACATACCTACCACAATTGGGACTTGAGCCATCACAACAGAGCTAATTAGCAGGCTTTGATGATGCAGCTCGAATAACCCTTTACCCAATGGAGATGATACCAAAATTTATAATTTTAAATATTAGTTTATCAAATTTTCCAAAAATTTCAACAAAACAATATACTGTGACCCCCTCATTGGGATGTGCTCGTTCCAATGAGGGGGTCATATGACATGTTTTTGTTGAATTTAAAAAAAAAACAAAACTTTTTCAACTGCTGAATTTGTATATTACTCAGGCAGATGCAGCCGATTTGTTGGGTAAAGGGATAATAATATTCATTTGGACTACAGTTAACTGGTAGAGTGCTGGAAGACCATATTTGGGCCTTACTCTGAAGTGTCAGTACCAGCTCTTAAAGGCTTCATAATTTGTGGATGTTGTTATACCACCTTTGAATTGAAATTATTTAGTCTGTTAGGATTTGCCTTGTTACAATTTATGGGAGAGTGCCTATTGGCACTCTCCCATAAATTGTAACTAGGCAAACATATGTGAACAAATTATGATGACCAAAAATAATTCAGCACTCTACCAGTTAACAAAACATCTTGAAAATTAAATTGTGGGTAAATAAATAATTACGATAAACCAATATTTTTGTAATTACACTTGTATTCAATTGATACTTGTTTGAATACCAGTATGTATTAGTTTATCGATATACTGTGCTGGCCTAATTAAGCACTAAAGTCTGCCTATCAACATTAATCTTTCATTCTACAAATTGAGTGAAAATGGAATATGATGAGGCTCTAATAGTACTCACCCCTATCTGACTTAATTTCATATTTTTCTTGTATTTTTGCAGCATATTTCTGTTCAAATACTGCATATAGCTTCTCAGGTTGTACATACAGGATATTATGATCAACACACTTCACCCAGAATTCTCTCAGTTGTTTATCACTGGTCAACTCAGAAAGTACTGAAAAGAAAAATGTCTGTTGATTAGGCCTAAAAATGTAAATGAAAGTGTCAATGACACTGTAGCTCAACTTGACAAACTTGAACTTGGTAAGTTATAAGTGAAATGGCAAAATTGAAGATTAATAGTACCAATGTTATTTGGTGAAATTTCAACATAACAGCATTGTGTGTACACAACGTCTGAGTAATCCATGCATTTTTAAATGTCAACTGTAAGACTGGCTAAAGAAAGAATGTTGAAACATAAATGCAGTAAGTTCAGAGGTTATTTCAAATGGGGCAACTTTTTTCACAGAAATGAATGCTAATTAATAGCTCTTATCTGAAGTGCTCGCCTAATGAGCACACCAAGTTAAAAAACAATCCCCTAATAAATGTGGCCTATAGGCCATGTCAAAGAAGAATGTAGATGCACAAATGCAATAAATTCAAAAGATTGTTGCTAACAGCAACAGTTTTTGATGGAAATGAAAAGAAAATTGATAGCTCCTATCTGTGTCAGGGCTCCAAATAAATTTTTTTCAATGCGTAGCAAAATGCTACACAATTTTGAAAATTGCATAGCATTTTTTTAAAATTGCATAGCATCTTTCTAGTACCAAGTTGTGAGTACCTCTGTAGGTAGAAGATTATACTCTTGTACTTGTAGGCTATATATCTATATTTCATCATACATGCATTCTAAATTCATGAATTCACACCAGTATTTCTTGTTCAATTAGTCGATCTGACACTGCACCTCCACATATTCTATACACATTCATAACTCAGAAAAAACAAAGTTCTAAGTGTGATGTCTCGTCCCCACCCCCCACCCCCAGAATCAGGGCTCAAAATGTGCTGTAACCTAAAAAAGCACAAATCATACATATCTCATACTTCCCTGTGTTGTAGTCCCCCATATTTCAACATTTAAGCAACAGGTTATCGTGCCTATGTCATAACTCAGAAAAACAAATTCTAAGTGTGACGTCCCACACCCCCCCCCCTCCCAAATCAGGCCTGAAAACGTCCTGTAACCTAAAAAAGCACAAATCACACACATCTCATACTTCCTTGTGTTTTAGTCCCCCCATATTTCAACATTTAAGCAACTGGTTATCATGCCTATTAAGTCGGGGCTTTGAACCCCCCTCCGATACTCCCCCCAAAAAGGAAGATGGGAATAAAACAAGAGCCCCCCAGGGCGCCTGAGGGCGCTCACTTGACACGGTAGCCTAAATATCAACCCAGAGAATTGATTTCAACAAGTTGCATCTGCTCCTCCTGAGAAAAGCTTATACCAAATATCCAAATATTCTGACCAGTGGATCTAAAAAAAAAAACGATTTTTAAAGAATATTCCTCATATTGAACTAAGTTATAATTCAAGCACCCACAGGGAGCCCATATATGAACCCAGGGACTTGGCTTTAACAAACTTTAATCTCACCCTCCTAAGGATGCTGCACACCAAATATCAAAACATTCTGACTGCTGGATCTGAAGAAGAAGATTTTTAAAGAAAATTCCTCATTTTGAACTAAGTTACAATTCGAGCTCCCACAATCAGCCCAAATATGGACCCAGGGACATGGCTTGAACAAACTTGAATCTTACCCCCTCTAAGGGAGCTGCATAAAAAATATCAAAAGCATTCATCAGCTGGATCTGAAGAAGATTTTTAAAGAAAATTCCTCACTTTGAACTAAGTTATCATTCAGGCTCCCACAGTGAGCACAAATATGAACCCAGGGACTTGGCTTGAAGAAACTTGAATCTCACCCCCCCCCCCCCCTCCCCCACCATGGATGCAGCATGCCAAATATCAAAACATTCTGACTGCTGAATCTGAAGAAGATTTTTAAAGAAAAATTCCTCATATTGACTAAGTTGTAATCCGGGCTCCCACAAGGAGCCCAAATATGGACACAGGGACTTGGCTTTAAGAAAGTTGAATCTCACCCCCCTAAGGATGCTGCACACCACATATCAAAACATTCCGACTGCTGGATCTGAAGAAAAAGATTTTTTAAGAAAATTCCTCATTTCGAACTAAGTTACAATTCAAGCTCCCACAGTGAGCCTAAATATGGACCTAGGGACATGGCTTGAACAAACTTAAATCTCCCCCCGCCTCCCCCACCCCCAAAGGATGCTGCATACCAAATATCAAAACATTCCGACTTCTGGATCTGAAGAAGATTTTTAAAGAAAATTCCTCATTTTGAACTAAGTCATCATTCGGGCTCCCACAGTGAGCCCAAATATGGACCAAGGGACATGACTTGAACAAACTTGAATCTCACTCCCCAAGGATGCTGCATACCAAATATCAAAACATTCCGACTGCTGGATCTGAAGAAGATTTTTAAAGAAAATTCCTCATTTTGAACTAAGTTATAATTCGGGCTACCACAGTGAGCCCAAATATGAACCCAGGGACTTGGCTTGAACAAACTGGAATCTCACCACCCCTAAGCATGCTGCATACCCAATATCAAAAGATTCTGCCTGCTGGATCTTGAGAAGATGATTTTCAAAGAAATTTGCCTGAAATGTACAAGTTCAAATTTGGGCTCCTATACTGAGCCCAAATATGAATGCAGGGGACGATTTGAACAAACTTGAATCAGATCCACCCCACAATGTTGCATACCGAATATCAAAAGATTCTGCCTACTGGATCTGGAGAAGAAGATTTTTTAAGAAATTTGCCTGAAATGCACCAAGTTCGAGTTTGGGCCTCTATAGTGAGCCCAAATATGAATCCAGGGAGCCGATTTGAACACACTTGAATCAGATCCACTCCACAATGTTGCATACCAAATATCAAAAGATTCTGCCTGCTGGATTAGAAGATTTTTAAAGAAATTTGCCTGAAATGCACAAAGTTCGAATTCGAGAGCTTCTTTAGTGAACCCAAATATGAATCCAGGGAGCCGATTTGAACAAACTTGAATCAGATCCACCCCACAATGTTGCATACCAAATATCAAAAGATTCTGCCTGCTGGATCTGGAGAAGATTTTTTATGAAATTTGCCTGAAATGCACTAAGTTCGAATTCAAGCTTCTATAGTGAGCCCAAATATGAATCCAGGGTGCCGATTTGAACAAACTTGAATCAGATCCACCCCAAAATGTTGCATACCAAATATCAAAAGATTCTGCCTGCTGGATCTGGAGAAGAAGATTTTTTAAGAAATTTGCCTGAAATGCACGAAGTTCAAATTCAGGCTTCTATAGTGAGCCCAAATATGAATCCAGGGGGCTGATTTGAACAAACTTGAATCTGACCCTCTATAGATGTTGTATACCAAATGTGAAAGGATTCTGACTGGTGAATCTGAAAAAGAAGATTCTTTTATGTTTTTCCCATTGCCTACAGTGTTAAAAAGTGCTGAAACTGTACCCTATGATAAAACCGATGGCAATTTTTTTGGACCAATCCTTTTTGTTGGTCCTAAGGAAGCTTCACACCAAATAAAAATTCTCAGTGCTGTGCAGTTTTGGAGATATGGGCGTTTTAATTTTTTTCCATTTTTAGCTCCTGCGGTTCCCACGGGGCTACAAGAAAAAAAAATCGGCATAAATTAGGTACTTATGAACCAATAAGCCCTCACATAAAATTTGGTTCAAATCAGTCTCTTGGTTCGGAAAATAGAAATTTTGGGCGGGGCAAAAATTCTTGCCCCTCCCATAACGAAGGAAAATATAGCTCCTCGAACTTCTCTGACTCTACACTTTAAAAGGAAGCCGCATACCATATATCAAGTCTCTGCTACTGCTGGTTCATGAGAAGAAGATTTTCTAAGATTTTGGTGTCCCTTGGGGGCATGGCACCACCCAGGAGGAGGGGCAGCTTCATTTGAACAAATCTGAATTGGCATTAGGTAATAAAAATTTACCAAACATTTGAATAAAATTGGGCTACTGGTTTTGGAGGAGAAGCCGATAATGTAAAGTTAACGCCGGACGATGACGGACCGAATGTGATCAGTAAATAGGTCGACAGAATTTGATGAGGGTCACATGCAAAACCATGGAACAAAATTACATACATGAATTAAATCAACTAAAACAGGTAAGTTTACCTATGAATTGGATGGGATATGTGGGGGGGGGGGGGGGGGGGGGGAGAGGGGGCTCCTTAATGAACTACTGTGCTTTTAATGAGGTACTGTTAAGTATATTGTCTTTATTAAAATCTTGACTCGTCTCTTTTTTTGTGGACGGAAAGTGTAACTGCAATTGCCAGTTGGCCATGTGCCATTTCTGTCAATAATACTCCAAACCACGCCCACAATAGTAATCATCTCATCTCATTTTAACTTGTCTGACCAAAATTAAATATGAATTATTCTTCTACTCTTTCCCTGGTAAGTGTTCAGTTCACCTCATGTGGTCGTTCTTTCAGAAAAAAGTACAGGGAATCATATTCATTTTATTCTTTCATGTCTTCACTGCTAAAAGAAAGTAGATGCTTGAAACTCCACTTCATATTGCTGTGACCTCATTGTAAGTTCATTACCTCCCTTGATGTGCATTGCTCTGTTTTGACAAATTTCCATAGCCTGTTGAAACCAGTACATGTCTGTACAAAAAATGAAAACAGCATAGCGTGTTTTTTTTTCTTTCTTCTTTTTAATACATGTTAACCAAAATCAAAATCAAAGTCATCCAATAAAAGATTTGTGACTCAGAAGTGCATGTGATAGAAAAAGTGTGGGTTTTGCCCTTTAGTTTAAAATGTGATGGCATTACTAAATTCCACCGTAAATTCCAGACTTTGCATATTGTGAAACATGATGAGAGATAATAATTTGCATCGCTAAAAGCGAGTTTTGCATCACGAAATGCAATACCGGTTACTTTGAGCCCTGATCTTTGTCACCCTGCATAAGCCTACAAAGTTTCAAAACAACCTGATAATGAATGCTCCCTCTCAGGCATGCCAAAGGAAGATGTTAATGCACAAATGGTTTGAAGGTCATTGCTTGTGGCAATGTTTTTTCCCCTCTTTTTTATGGAAATTCATAAATATACCCTGCAGAGAGTTCAAAAGGGATAAATTGCGGCACGAATGCAGGAAGAATAATTTTTTATGGAAATGAAAACTAGAGGCTCTAAAGAGCCTGTAATTGCTCACCTGGAACTACATATAAAAATTGGATTTCCCATAGGCTTTCCATGGTAACTATGAGCTGCAACTGTGACCATGTTTGCAACATTACATCAACATTACATGAGGATCATTGGTAGGTGTCCCAGTCCTCAATCATATGAAGTTTCAAAACATTTGAATCCATCAAACAGAATCATAGAATGTCTCTGGTGGCCATATTTTCCAACCAACGGGAACAAAAAGAGAATTGTTTGTGGAGGGCCTCCTATAGACCATTCCTGCCAAGTTTTTGGTTCATGTCGGCTCAGTAATTTCAGAGAGATGAAAATGAGATTTCCCATTGGGTTTTTCTATAGTGACTATAAACTGCAATTGTGGCCATGTTTGCAACATGATCAACATTAAATGAGGAACGTTGGTAGAGGGTGTCCCAGTCATCAACCATGCAAAGTTTCAAAACATTTGGCCCTGTGGTTTCAGAGGAGAAGAGTTTTCAAAATTGACCAATCAGAATCAAAGAATGCTTCTGGTGGCCACGTTTTTCATCCAACAGGAATAAAATGAGTAACAGTTATAGAGAACCTCTCATAGACCATGCCTGCCAAGTCTGGTTTACACTGGCTCAGTACTTTCAGAGAAGATCATGAAAATGTGATTTCCTGTAGGGTTTCTATAGTAACTGTAAGCCACAATTGCAGCCGTAATTGCAACCCGATGAAGATTAAATGAGGATCATAAGTAGAGGGGGTACAGTCATCAGTCATATTAAGTTTCAAAACATTTGGCCTTGTAGTTTCAAAGATTTCTTGAAAATGCACACATTTATGAATTCTGTTTCAACAAAAAAATCAGTAAAAGAAGGTTAAATATTTTGAAAATTACAATTTTTTTCAGACAGTATTCTCTTTCAAATAGCTTTAGATAGGTAAAGGGTTACAGGAAACACATTTTACTCCAATTTTGTCATATCTAGATTTATTTTTACTAGAGAGCTACTGGGAAAAGAAAACAAACAAAACTTCCATGCTTTTCCAAACACCTATCATCAGTATTTCAGATAAGGGTCTGAAATTCAAGATGGCCGCTGGCAGCCATTTTGTACAAAATTAGGTGCAATCAGATTTTTGCGCAGAACTTCCATATGAAACCTCTGAGTTGAATAATTTTGTGTGTGAATGTTTAGTACCATGGGATACATCACATATAATATAGGTTTTTTTCTCGTGCATAAATTATGCCAATTCGACTAACTTTGATCTATTTGGTGTTACTTTCAGCACTGTAACTGCAAATGCCAATACGGCTCGGGCTAGAGGCCGCATTTATGAACCAATCTTTACGAAACTTCTTGGGTACCTTTGTTATCACCATGGGATGAGAACGAGTGTTTTGGGGTCCGGGCTGAAATTCAAGATGGCCTCTGGCAGCCATTTTGTTCAAAATTAGGTGCAATCAGATTTTCTGTGCGGAACTTCCATATGAAACCTCTGATTTGAATAATTTTTTGTGCGAATGTTTAGTACCATGGGATACATCACATATAATACAGGTTTTTTTCTCGTGCATAAATTATGCCAATTCGACTTTGATCTATTTAGTGTTACTTTCAGCACTGTAACTGCAAATGCCAATACGGCTCGGGCTAGAGGCCGTATTTATGAACCGATCTTTACGAAACTTCTTGGGTACCTTTGTTATCACTGTGGGACGAGAACGAGTGGTTTTGGGTGTGGTCCAAAATTCAGCCATTTTGTACTTTAGTTGGTGCAATCATTTTTTTGTACAGAACTTCTGTATGAAAGTTCTGATTTGAATAAATTTTTGTATGAATGTTTAGTAACATGGAATACATCACATATAATACAGGTTTTTTTCTCGTGCAGAAATTATGCAAATTAGATGAACTTTGATTTATTCAGTGCTACTTATACACAGTAAGTGCACATGTCAATACGGCTCGGGCTAGAGTGTATTTATAAACCGATCTTCATGAAACTTCTTGGGTACCTTTGTTATCACCTTGGGCCGAGAACGAGTGTTTCTGGGTGCGGTCCAAAATTCAAGATGGCTGCCAGTGGCCATTTTGTACCGAAATTAGGTCCAATCAGTTTTTTGTACACAACTGTTGTACCTGATGCTTCATTAATTAAATTTTTGTTGATTATTCCTACAATTAGAGTTTGGAATCTAATTTTATTGCGTTGGTGAAAATACTGCCCACTTGTGGAAAGTGACTAGAATACATGTTCCAACATACAGGCTTTTGGTGTTAGAGACAGATGGAAGTTACAGTACCTTGTCAGTGGTTTCTAGAGAAGTCTTGGCTGCTTGTATAGGCAGCCAAGACTCCACTAGATATTAATGCTAGGACAAGGTGTTACTTTATTATGAGGGAACAAAAAAATAAGAATTCTCCAGGCTTTTAAGGACATTTTCTGAATCTGTGATAAGAGTGAAATGAACATTTTGCAAGATTTAAAGTTGATTCTCATTGTTTTCCTTGTGATAACCATTTGCAAGAATTGATTCTAATTCTTGCATGAAATTAAACCAATGAATTTGAAAACTATTCCTAATGAACCATACACTGCAAATTTACTTGTGTCCTTAATGATTCACTCCACTTGCAAGTCTGGATATGGCTGTCTGTTTACCCAGAGTATTGTGATCATAAAAGTGTCTCTTTTCTTCAAAATCTAGTTGTCACAAACTTACTTCAGTGAGCTGAGATTTCATAAATAAAATATTACGAACAAGGGAGAAGAAGAAAAACAAACAAAAATGCCATCTGATATTTAACCCTTTCAACTCTGGCACCCTGGAAGATATCATTTCAGTCAATTTATTTATTTATTTATTTATTTATTTATTGGCATTTAATAGGACTTTCGACAGCAAGGGCCACCTCATGTCAGACAGTTTTAAGGATGGAGGAAGCCAGAGTTCCCAGAGAGAACCACTGAGCAATGATCAGCAACTGTCAGACTCCCCAATGCACTAACCCCACACACGCAGGGTTAGCAGACAAGACAGACAAGTGCACCATCAACGTGCAGTGCGCCTTAGTACACAACGCCACCGTGCACCTCGTGGGCAACTGGGATTAAGTGTCTTGCCCAAGGACACAATGCCACTGCAGCAGGTGGGATTCGAACTGAGGTCCTCTCAGCATTCAGTCTGCACCTCTACCTACCGTGCCACTGCACTTGCATTTTAGTCAATATACTGTCAACGATGAAACGTGCAAAACCATCCTGGTTTGTTAATAATTTAATCCAACAGCTCTGTTGAGCTGTTCGATTAAATTATTACCAAGCCTCGCATCAGATTTTTTAATTGAACGGATTAATGTTCTAGCATTTATTTTTTAATAGTGAGAGTCTGCCATGTTAATGTGTGTAAAGTGGACAGAGGATTTTAATTTGACTGCATCAGGAGCTAGTCAAAATTCACTGTCCACTTTTGTATTCACAATAACAAGTGAATACTGAAGCATGATATGAGGCTTCTCAACTACAAAAGTCACTGAGGTTCCACCTTTTTCACACAGAGAAAAAAAAATAGTTTAAAGTACAGAGGAGCATATCATACAAACCTTCATGTAAATCTATATCAGAGCCTGATTTTGCTATTTTTATAAGGTTATCTAGGGTGTCTGACTGTTGCTGCAGCTTATCTAAAGCATAAATTTCTCTACATCTCAATGGTCCGAAATTGCCCAAGTTCTGCAAGTAGAAAATGTGAAAACCAAACATCTTTACTGAGTCACACCACTTCTACTGATATACAAAGGTACTGTTGGTATATCTACATACCTAACACTAGAGGACTAAACATTGTCTCAATTTTTGCCCCAAAACATAGGTTATGAGCCCTTTACTGAAATAAGCTCACCATGCTTATTCCAATGAGAGTTTATATACTTTGTTTTTGAGGCAAAATTTGCATAATAAAAATAAAATTTGAATGGAATTGTTTGTGAAGAACGCTGGCTTGATACTGCTGTTACATTAGGTGAAGGGTTAAGAAATTGGGTACAGGAAGTATTTTTATTTAAAAAACCAAAATATTTTAATTTTTGCCCCAAAACACAGCTTGTGTAACCTAATTGGAATGAGTAAGGCAAGTTATTTATTGCCATTTTAAGGTCACAAATTTCTGCACAAAGGCTAATCATGATCATGACAGTTTACAGGTGGAGGAAGACAGAGTACCTGGAGAGAACCACCGGGCAATGCCGAGAAACTGTCAGCTCCCAACATACTAACTCCACGCAAGCAGGATTAGCATTGCTTAAGACAAGTGCACCATCGACATGCAGTATGCCTTAGTACACAATGCCACCATGCCCCCACTGGGGCAATGGGGGTGAAGTGTCTTGCCCAAGGACACAATGTGGTTGCCGCAGGTGAGATTTGAACCGAGGATCTCTCAGCTTGCACCTCTACCTACTGAGCCACAGCACCCCTGAGCAAGGCAAGCTCTTTCTATGCTATGTTCTGGAGGTTAAAATTGAAAAAAATAACTATGATTAGGCCACAGAAAATAAATTAACTGATTATCAGACAATTTTTTTCCAAATCAGTGAAGGAGAGAGGGTTTTATGTTTAATTTTTTCTCGCATGTAATGAACATGGATTGAGAGGCCTACCGCTGTCTTTTCATGCACAGAATATATAGAAAGTGCATAATTATACAAATTAAGTCATTTAATTTTAATCATTAACCCTTTACCTAACATGAAAAGCAGACGACACATGCAAAAAAAACTCTTGAATAAAAAAAATATCAAGTTACTCAACCAAGTACTTTCAAGTTGTTCATGATTGAATTTTGGGATGGACGGATGGCCAGACAGATAGATGGATGGACAAGAGGATCCTATATATCCCCACTGGGGGTGGGGGTATAAGAATAAAAAAAATTCAAGTCTCCTGAATTTGTGGTAATATTAGAAGACACTGCAAGGCAGTAAAATCATCCAATGTGTGGTCAATTACAGTGAGGGATTGCCTGAGAATCAAAACATTTTTTTCAACCTTAATGCTAGCTGGAGGTAACCATTATGTTAGGTTTACAAGTAACATCACAAAAGGTTTTTCAAAGGTGAGCTTTTATTATTTGCTAGTTATACCCATAAAACATGATGAATTACAAAACTTGATGCAAACACAAGAATAAAGCAAGGGAGGTAACCCAATTTGTAGATCATAAAATGCAGGCAAGTGGAGTTACTATGAAAAAATGAGATATGGCATTAAATCTGTTGATCTGATGGATAATGTGAATGGAGACATTTTTTTCTGTTCCCAATTTATCAGTGATTCCCATTGCACTTTCTGGATATACTACCGTCTTCCCCATATCAGTGTTATCTCATCTTTTGAAGCATGACTGATAAACACACAAACACAGATACAAATCTTACACGTTTAATCTCTATTTATTTATGGGAATTAACCCCTACAGAGATGCCAAAATACTGAAATGTCAAGCAGCTATGTTTTCCCATGATGCAACTAGCAATTTAACCCTTTAGCTAACAAATCGGCTACATCTGCCTGGAGTAATTTACAAAGCGAGCAGTTGAAAAAACACATTTTTCAAAATTTCCAACAAGACCATATTATGTGACACCTCACTGATTGAGCTCATTAAGCTCAATCCAATGAGGGGGTCACAGGATATGGTTTTGCTGGAATTTTCTGTAAAATTTTTAAAAAACAAAAATTAAGATAAGAAACTTTGATATTCTGTGTGTTGGGTAAAGGGTTAACCAATTCAATTTTGTTTGACAAAGCTCATTGAGCTCTGTCAAACAAGACTGAATTGGTTAAATTCCTAGTGGCCTTTTGCAGAACAAATTGCTTCTTAAAATTTTTGTTTTTGACATCAGTGTGCAGAGGGTTAAAGCCCCTTTCTGCATCTATCATTATTTTGTGACCACAAACGATGTGTTCGTCAACTTAATTTGGGAAGTGGGTGATTATTATTATTATTTTGCCAGTAATGCATGATTAATCTACAGAAAAAATAGGCACTGCTTCAGTTTCAGTTTTATTCATTTATTTCCTGGAGTTTTAGGTCACTTTCAACAGCTATGACAGTATCATGACAACAGCACAATTATAAAATCAATTTTAGCTAATGAGAATCACAAAATGAAATATGAATCAGTGATAGAAAAAACAATTCAAAACATGCCATTGAGGCTTCTGTTTTCAAGCATTCAACAAACAATCAATTTAACATCACTGGGACTTTTGTAAAACTATATTTTTAGCATACTATCCATCACCTCGGCATTGTCATTTGGTCGACAGCCAGGCTCACCTCATATTGGACTGTTTTACAAGTGGAGGAAGCTTGGAGTACCTAGAGATAACCACTGAGCAGAGGTGAACAACTTCACCACCCCAATGCACCAACAACTATGCACAAGCAATGTTAACATTCCCTCTCCCCCCCCCCCCCCAATGCACTAACAACTATGTACAAGCAATGTTAATATTCCCCCTCCCCCACCCCAATGCACTAACAACTATGTACAAGCAATGATAACATTGGTTGAAGACAAGTACACCGTCGCGATGCCTTAGTACACAGCCCCATGCCCCCACATCAGAATTAAGTTAACTTGCCCAAGGACACAATGCAGTTTCCCCTGGTGGGTATACGACCATGGACCATTCAGTTTGAAGTCCCATGCTATGACCACTGAGTCACCGCACTTCTGCAAGTGATAGTGACATGTATATCATTGTTAATGCAGAAACTGATATGAGATCGAAACACTTACAATCTGTGAGCAGATTATTTGCAGAAACTATTCTGTACTGCATATGCTAACAATCATTGTCAAGTAGTACCCGACAAGGATCGTTAGTGTACACACCATTGAATAGTTTCTGCGAATTTGCTGTATTCATAAACCTTACATGGGGTGTAAAAGAAATAAAGGGCATCAGAATTCTTTTATAAAAAGTGACTCGGAATTGCGCTTGCAGAGTTCATAAGTCAATGAGTACACTCCATAATTCCGAATTTTTTGTGCATTTTGTGTGCTTGATTGATTAGTAAAAACAATTTGAGGGTCACCAAATTGAACATAATATATTATCAATAGAATGGCAATAGTTATTGATATTGTGGACAACCGGTTGCAAGCTCTTCAACCTGTTAACTTGAGCCAGGAACTGGTTGTGAACCAGTTATCTGGTAATCCGTTTCAGCTCTTGCTGTAACTGGAGTATTGCTCGTCTGCAGAAAATTTTATCTGCAGCAATTTAGAATTAAGGCCAGAAACATGCCCAGTCAAGTATATGTGTGTTTGAAATATGAAAACAAGTATAATACAGTGGAGCCCACTTAATTGAATATCTCTTAACTGAATAACCCTTTTAATTGAATATAATTTCCCAACACAAAACCATTTACCATACCTCCAGTACAAATTTGACCTGTTAATTGAATATAGGTTATACAGTAAAATCCTGTTAACTGAATAAAAAATTCTGGTAACCTGTCGAGAAATTACCCTGACTTTCCCCCAGTTTTCCTTTATTTATAGACCTATTTGGCCTCAGTATGTCCAATACGTGCATTTAGTCTGTTATATCTTGTTTGACAGAGCTCATGGAGCTCTGTCAAACAATATATAATAGAATAAATGCTAAGTTTATCTCTAGAATACAGGAAAGTGACACAATCCTGTTAATTGAATACTCCTGTAATTGAATAATTTTTATTGGCAAAGTAGTTATTCAATTAACAGGGTTCCACTGTAAAATCAATGTTGTTTTTGAGGCAGTTGATCAAATACTTACGTCTAGCAGTTTTTCACAGTATGCAAGATGGAATAACAATGCTTGATCGACTTGATCATTGCCTGTAGTGGGTGGAATCGGACTGGAGCCCATACTAGAGCCCAACTGTGTGTCCTCACTAAGTCTCTTTGCAAGGGATTCTATACCCGAGTCAGCAGTCTTTGCAGTTGATTCTGGACTAGCCATCATTAAATCTAAGCTAGAGGATTTACTATGACTGAAATAGTAAAGAAAAATAAGTGAGTAATAAAAAGAAACTTCAAATGCAGGAGTCTGAAGCTGATCAAAATCATCAAGTTGCGTACAGGCTCAGGAAAATTACACTCATTTGGTGATCCATGATGCGTGGTCCTGGGCGGGAATATCTGCCAGCAGCAGTTATCTGGTAAAGGAGTTAATGGGAATTGAAATATATTGGAATTTTATTATCTTTTGCTTTTTTTGTTTTTTTTACCAAAAAATTTAATAAATCTATAAGAAATCATTTTTAACATATTCAAGAAGAAGCTGATGAAACATTCACTCAGTTTGCATACAACACTGAATCGATGTACTGCAAACTTGTCAAAAATGTTCTGAGGTATTGTGTAAAAGCTCAATGAGCTCTGTCAAACAAGATGTGATTGGCACATTTCTCAGTAGAAGTGTTCAATAAAACTACTTTTTACGAGAGGGCAGCCTTTTACAGTTCCAAAATTAGATATGGTAAATGCTGTGCCTGAAATAATAGTAATTGTGCCCAAATTATGCAGTACTGAAAAGCATTTTGCAAAGTTTTGCAGTCTTTGTCCATAGTTTCGTCAAGTTTCGCAAAAAACGGAGAGTTCAGGGACTACCGGACGTAAAGAAAGAAAATCATAGAGTTCACCAGAGGAAAGATCCTTCATCGGACATCGTCTTATGCAACACTGTCAATGCAAGAAAGAAAATCACAGAGTTCACTAGAGGAACGGTCCTTCATCAGACACTGTCATATGCAACAATGTCAATGCAGAATGCTTTTCATTGGCAAACAAACTGTATGAGAAAACATAAACTCGAGGGGAAGAACAAGAACAATGTTGAGGACCCATAACAAAGATTCTGTGTTTCTGAGCAATAAGTAAAGATACTTGAAACTGATCCACAGAAAGCAAAAATTTGGGTGTTTTTCTCTTCAGCTTTACTTTGGGGCCACAGAAAAAGATGACATTCTCTGAAAGAGGAAAACTCACATCTTTGCAGTTAATCCAGGAATAAAAAACACAGCTTCCATGCTTTTCTATCTTCATGATGATGCCAAGCTTTTACACTGATTTTTGAAAGGCTAGTTGTGAGGCCGATATCAATAATGAAACCCAAAAAGGAAGAAATTTACCTGTTGTTCCTCTACAACATAATCAGAATGTAGCTAAAGATCAGGACTTATGGGTAATTAGTTAAAAGATCATCATATATAACAAGTATAATGCAAAGCATGTGCATAACTCTAAAACAGATACTCACTCTGGTGATGCAGGTGGCAGTTCAAGTTCATCAACAGTCTCTTCTGTATTCAGAAAATCAAATGCTTCAAGAGCACTCTCAATTGACACACTTATAATGGATGACCGGGAACTACATCGTGAATGCCTCTGTGAATAAAAGAAAAAAAGATATGAAAGTTAAAATATTTATAGTAATTTCTATATTTTTTATACTTACCAATGACCCAGACATAGCTGGTGCTAACTCTTAAAATATAGGGCCAAACACAAATTTTGCCCCCCAATCCCCAAAATTTGCATCTAAAACCAAAGAAAACATGTCCTGAATGGCCCTCCACACTTCACCTCTACTGCGCATGCGCAGTGGCAAGGACGTTCCGAAATTGGCGCCATTAATCATTCTAATAACCAGTGCCTGGTAAGCGCTATGTACTCAGCGGGAAGGCAAGAGTTCCCAACTCCTGGGAGGGCCATCCCCGTCTGGGTCATTGGTAAGTATAAAAAATATAGAAATTACTATAAATTTTTTAACATTTTTATACTGTACCAATGACCCAGACATAGCTGAATAGTAAAAAGGCTGGAGGGCAAGGACATAGAGCAAGATGGAATACGCTCAATAATATAAAATAGAGTCATCCCCTCTAGGGAAAAAGAAGTAACAGGCCTTACATGTATCTTTCTTATTTATGATAAATTAGAAAGATACAACACCTTCCAAAATTGAGCATCATACATCCATGTACTCTATTAATATCCAATATAATCCTTATACTAATAATTTTTAAAGTAAGCCAATAAATAAAGTAAGTCTAGAGAATAGAGACTCTTATACTCCTTAAAAGTGTCTGAGGATTGCATAATCATGTCCGTTGACACATGCAATATACAAAAGCTATACTTTAAAAACTAAGACTTGAATGAATTTTTAAAACATAAACTTCTCACTAAACAACCATCCCAATAACAGCTCAGAATTACTAACTCCGGAGGAGGTATCCCCTTGTTTTCATAGTAAAACAGGTGACCCAAGGGAACATCCTACCCCCCCCCCCTTTTTCTTGCCCTGGGTCAAATAGCCCAGAGCGAAGAGGGCAGCAGAACGGAGTCACTGCCGAAACAGACAGCCTACCTAGCTATAGTAGCAACTGTTAAGTGAATGACATTCTGAGCAGTAGATAATAGACCTAACAATAGAGGTCTCCAGAAATGGACTCGATATTTCTGAGATAAAAATTCATGAATGTGGATGGCTGAGCGCAATGAGCAGCCTTCAAAAATCTATAATAGCGACACTATTAATGTAAGCCCAAGATGTAGAAGAACTCTTACTTCATGAGCCAAAATCTTAAGCACAACTGCTGAGTCAATGATATACCATAAGCAGTACCGATAGTTAATAGAATCCATTAGCAATAGAATGGAGCGTAACGTCCTTCTATTAGGCATCAAAGACAGAAGAAGCTTACGCCTGTAGTAATAAACAGATATCTGTTTATAAATACATAAACTCTAACTGGAGAGAGTAAAGGCCTATGCCCGTACGAAGACGGAGGGACCTTAATAACAATAGGTTCCGGATATTAGGAGCCTAACTCTTATGCAAAAATCCAACCTAAATAGTAAAGGAAGTAGTGATTCCGAAACTACGAAAGTGAAAATCATCCATCGATAGTGCATGAAACTCACTGACTCTTCAGTAAAAGAGAAACCAACAGAATTACTGTCTAAAAGGTCAGAATTTGAAAACTACTGTTTCCAGAGGCTCAAATGATTACTTAGCTAAATAAGAACCAAAGTTAAATTCCATATAGGAATTTAATCTAAAGATTCTAAGTCTATTTATCAAAAAGTCACTAACTGACTTAGATAAAGAGACATAAGACTCAATTGTAAACTATCCTAGAGTGCATAGGTATGAGGTAACATAAACCTATAACCTTAATAATAACAGGCTGCAGTAGATCTTGTCAAACAAGTATACTACAAAGTTGCAATGAGTAGTATGGAGGGATCAACAATATGAACATAATGATCCCTACACCAACGATGGAAGAGCCTCCACTTTAGCCGCATAGAATAGCAAAGAAGAGAAACTCCTATAGTAAGAAATCGCGTCCAAAGCTCGTCCAGTACAATGCTTACAATGCAATACGGACCACACAACGGAATACGTGAAGGTTGCGACCTTGCGGGTTGTGATAAAGATGACACGATTTACCCAGCGAAAAAAGATCCTCTCATTGAGGAAGATTTCACGTTAAGTCCCACAGTAGACAACAGAGTAAATTACCCACGGTCTCTGTGAAGATAGAGATGCTATCAACAGAAATGTATTGTGGTTGTTTATCTTAGCAATACCTGCTGAAACAACAGCGCCGGAGGATACGCGTATCCTATCATTCCGTCCTATTAGATCAATAGAGCGTTAACAACATTAGCTCAGAGATCCGGACAAGCCAACACATACGTCTGCAATTGATTAGCAAGCTGTGTCGTAAATAAGTCATCATTGGGCGCTCCCATAGATAGCAAATCTGATTGAATACTTGTTTGTTGAGAGTCCATTCTGACGGCAACAAGCGACCCCTAAGTGAACGGGAGTCCGGTAAAACAATCAGACGACCCAGAATATGACGGACCGAAACAGAACTTGGTGTACTATAACCAACAGACGGATTCTTTCCATTAAATTGAATAACGGAAACGAATGAGTGCCTCCCTGGTTCCGGAGATACGCCACTACTGTCGAATTAACGGACAGGATTTGGACGTGCGTTTCTGAATAATGTTCATGCAATGACACAAAGCAAGCCTAAAAAACATTATTCCGCGGAAGATAATTGGTTGCTTAGAGACTGCGGAACCCAAAGACCCTGGCACTTCGAATCCATTGGGATCAATATTATATCCCAATCTGTTTGACTGGCAACCATCATAACTGCAACACTCGGGTCCGGCAACTGCAGTGCACTCTCTCAGTCAACCACCGAATGTTGCCCCAGTCTGAATCTCTTGTAACACTAGATAGACAAGAGAACGTGTAAATCGAGCAATTCATGGATTGCTGAAAAGTTGCCGTCGAAGAGAAGCTTCTCCGAGAACGAAGCGACTCTGAGAGAGTTCTTAACCTTACTATCCACGCGCGTGGATGTATCTAGGGCTGCGTAACGTCTAACCAACTCCAATCAGCCACTGAAGGGCGGAGTTATACGTGAACAAACTACTGCCCTCAAAAGAAATCACATTGAGAATAATATCCCGTAAATCTTTTCTTGAAGACGTAATGAAAACGCCTCAGTAAGGTGGATTACGTATGATAAAGCGTCTAAGTTAAGTCTACTAGACATCATTGTCGTTTCCAACATTGAGGTTGGAAAAGACATAGACGGCGAAAAAGAATATTTCCAGTCTTTAACCACGCCGTCTAGACGCATGTGAACTCTCGGTATGCCCTGTTCTGCCAAAATAAACTATTCGTATAAATGATAAAACGGCAGAAATGAGCAACGCGGACAAGAAACTAAACTATCATGCTTGGTAGCAGGCTTGAATGCATATATAGCGTCGAAAAATAAAACACATGTTGTAATGAAATTATTGGACTGCGTCGGTAAGTCAGGGACAATGTCCCTGAACCGATCCAAAATTCCGAGTCCAATGACGCTATAAGTCTCTTATCCAACATCGCAGCAATGTAGTCCGAAATAACAATCACTGGAAGATAATGCCAGAAGATATGAATGGCAGCTTCCAATACTACGAAAGGGAAAACTCGAAATCTTTCGAATCTCTTTCGCCATCCTGTCGGACCCTATAAAGCGTTCGGTCGTCCGTACCTGATGCAACCGCGGACCGCACCGACCCAGCGCCATCGGATAATTCCTGATTCGACCAAGAAACTGTCGATTGCTGGGATGCTGCGAAACAACTGTGCTAACTCGGATAGCACGTCCGTCACTAAGGCCTGAGGAGAAGCGGTCCTACAATGCATTGCCGCTGGAAGCTCCGTGATCGTTACCCCGTGCATACTACCAATATGCGAGCAAACGGAGTGTATAGGCCTCGTGTCCCTTGGCTACCGGATGGCGTGACCTATTCGTCGTGGAATCACTGAATGACGAAACTGATCGGATAATCGAGGTCACGTAGCCAATGTGCGGTCGTGTGCCCTGCTGTGAGGATGAGGAAGCATTATGGACAGTCTCTCGGACTGTCAATATAACGGAGCGTCCCGACCGACAGACATATGCTCCGAATGTAAAATATTTGAACCACAACATGCGGTCCCCTATGTTGTTGGACGAGAGAGGGACCTCTCGCTCACAGCCCGGACGGACCTGGACAAGCCAGGAACCGGACTAACAGGCTTCCTCCGATCTGTCCTCAATCTGCCATCACTGGGTGAGTACTAAAGTAATTAAAGTGCTCGCATCACCCAAATCTCCTTCCTGGACCGCAACGGACGAACCCGGCAGCCGAACCATTCGATGAATGCACGCTACACCGGGTGAGCTAGCGAATGTCACTCCGTCGATCCTACAAGGGATCTCTTAGGCGAAAGACATATTCCATGAGCACTTATTGCCGCTAGCTCTTCATTAACTATGACGACAGAGGCACACTTTTGAAAGACATCTCCGTAACTTTGCGAACAGAAACCAGAAATGCTTGGTTATAGCAAGCATATAATAATAATATATATAGCGTCGTTCAAAAATTCGAAAGTTTGTGTGACATTATTGGACTATGTCGGAACTGAGGGACGATGTCCCTGAACCGAACCAAAAATTTCTAAGTCCACCGACGCTATCAGTTTCTTATCCGGCATCGCAGCATTCTGGTCCGACGAAAGAAGCTGTAGAAGACCAAGTCAGATGACATACACAACAGCATATGTTGTTCCGAAAGGGAAAGCTCGAAATCCTCCAAATCCCTTTCGGTATCCCGTCGGACCGGATGAAATTTTCGGACGTCCGTACCCGCTTCCGCGGAGCGTCCCGACCCAGCATTGTCGGATAAAAAATATGCGACAGATTCAGTTGATGCTGGGATGCTGCGATAAACTGTGCTATTTAGGAAAGCACGTCCGTTCCGGAGGCCTGTGCAGTAGCGGTCTTACAATGCATTGCCGCCGGAAGCTCCGTGTACGTTGACTCCCGCACACTTCCTATGCGAACGTCCGGAGTCTGCAGGCCTCGTGTCCCTGGCTACCGGATGGTGTGACCTGGTCGCCGATGATTCTCTGACTGGCGAAGCTGACTGGATATCCGAGGTCACGTAGCCAAGAGCGGTCGTGTGCTACCATGAGAATGAGGAAACCTTATTGACAGTCTACTCCGGACTGACTATATGTCGGAGCGTCCCGAGCGACGGACGTATGCTCCGAATGCGAAACATTTTGTACCACAACATCTGGGGCCAGATGTTGTTGTACGAGAGAGGGGCCTCTCTCACTCGCCATCCGGATGGACCAGAACGAGCTATGAACCGGACTAACAGGCTTCCTCCGTTCTCCCTCTGATCCGCCGTCACTGGGTGTGCATTTGGTTGATTTATAGTGCTTGTATCACCCCAAAATTCCTTCTAGACCACAACGGACGAACCCGGCTGCCGAACCATTCGATGAATGGACGCTACACCGGGCGAGCTAGCGGACGTCAAAGGCCGTCGAACCTACTAGGGTCCTCTTAGGCAATTGGCGTATTTATATGAGCACTTTTCCGCTAGCCCTTCATTAATTGTGACGACGGAGGCACAATGTTGGAAGACATCACAGATACATGACCCTAATCTTGATCGTCTAAAATTGAAATTGATAAAGTAGAGTGACCCTGCGGGGAAAGGACCAGAATGTCCAATTCCCCACTAACATACCGTGACATACGCTTCCCATATTGTCATCGAATACAGAACAGGAGTTAATGCGAGTACACTGACCACATATAGAATGATTATAAAAGTCAGAGGAAGACTTCCTCTTATTACAATTGATCAATATCCTTTCAAAGTGAAAAGAAAACAAGTCCTGGTACTCGCACTAACCCCTGGCAATCAAAATACATAATAATAATATGATCCATTAATATAGAAAAAATAATTGAAATCAAAATATTTTGAAAAAATATTTTTTCAGAACAGCCCAAGTTTCTGAAAAGTAACGTTAAGCCCCAATGGATCCCAAGCCTAAGTGTGGACAAAAATTTTAAAAATATTTTAAACAATTTATTCAACACTTACGAACAATAATAATGTATCTAGTTATGATTAAAATAACATCAAGATATTATTTTCCAGAAATCCCCCCCTCACACAGAGGGCTGTTGTAAATGTAAACAATGAATGTAAAAACACTAAAATAAGACTCCAGGCATCCAGGCCCGGAATCAGTTACCAAAAATACACTATCTGATGCAAAACAGAGACTTCCAGGGAAGAAACTGCAGAACATCAGATGGTAGATGCAGAACACAACGCCTAACCACCCGTAGGTGAAGACGTAAACATGGGGAAAAGAACAGAATTCATTCTGTTATTCAGCTAAAACTCCCAAGAAAATTTAGTAAGAGAATAGCAAGGGGGGGACTTAAAGGACAGGGAGAGAGGAAAACACTGAAAAATCAGTGTAACTAAATAATCAGAATGACAACAAAAAGGCTGCTGCCTCGAAAATAGGTAACTTAACATAATTTCATTAAAAAATTTTAAGTTACAGCCCTGATAATATTCTGTCACACATTTTTCCTCTCCTCCTTCTCTATCCTCCTTAGAATCACCATTTCACTAATATTTATGTGTCTGGCATCATTTAAACTGAGATTTACAAGCACAAAGATCAGTCAGATGTTAACTGATGAAGGGCCAAACTTAGAATGATTAATGGCGCCAATTTCGGAACATCCTTGACACTGCGCATGCGCAGTAGAGGTGAAGTGTGGAGGGCCATTCAGGACATGTTTTCTTTGGTTTTAGATGCAAATTTTGTGGATTGGGGGGCAAAATTTGTGTTTGGCCCTATATTTTAAGAGTTAGCACCAGCTATGTCTGGGTCATTGGTACAGTATAAAAATATCATTATGTATCACAATAAATCATGAAACACTCTCATTTTAATATTCAACCCAGTAAGCATAAATTTGGGAGCGAAGAAAAATTTGACAGTAAATGTGATGACATAATGAACAATACAACGTTTGTGCCGATAAGTAATAATTTATTCCTACAGCTCTAAAGAGCTCTAGAATTAAACTATTACTGAACCACCCTACAGTTGCAAAATGGATTTGCCATTTTGCCATTGACAGTATTGTATGATACGAGACCATACAGGGCACTAGTGTTGAAGGGCTTAACCTGTTGAATGCTGGTATCTTCCAAGACAGTTCAATAACAGCAATTGGAAGAGTCCATATTCATTATTTGGGGGTAGACCAATTAATATTTTCAATGTGCATCCCTACCTAAGAGCTGCACATTGAAAATATTAATTGGTCAACCCCACACATTCACTGAGCAGCCATCCTACTTCATAAAATTTTGATGTTATCATGGTTCTGGACAGAAAAAGTTGGCTCTCTGGTTTAAATGCTTATGATGCTGTGGTCATCCCAAAGGTACACTGTTCCTTTAAAATAAACTGAGATGATAGAATAAAGATTTGGAAATCTCAAATTTCTGAGCTGAATTAAATTGGATCATCAATCAGATCAAGCAAAAGAATTCGAATTGATCCAGGCTTGTCATTTTGAGGCGGGAGATCGCCCCGGGACGCAGTCACCCAGGCAAGTTCAAAATTCCGCGTACAATAAACATCTGCCTAACCCCAATTTCTGCGGCCCATTAATTCAGTCAAAGGCACCTCAAAATCAGTCGTCTCAAACAGCAATTTTCGCGGATTGAAGGAGGTATAACAAAGCGCAATTTGTGAAGTTTGTAGTGTGTCTTCAACGCAGTCACCAAGAGACAATAAGTAACTTTCCAAATACGAGTGAGAGGTCTGCCAATTCCAAAGTTGTAATTAGTTATTACATCGTTCATCAGACTGTGACAACTCTCGTGTCACGTGCGATTGCGGGATGTATCATCCCGAAGCCAGTTTGACCCCTGACGATTTGCCTGGGATGTTTCGTCCCAAAAGCCAGACGATTTGTTCCCCAAATCTGATTGATTCGCCCCAGGTTATTGGCATCTGGTGGTGAGCATGGTGCACTAGCTTGTACAGTCATCATATAATGTATAGATACAGGCTTGGTTATTTGGATGCAGGATAACTATAACACTCGCTGTTAGTGTCATGGGAAACCTGATATCTTGCATCCAAATATTCGAGCCTAAATCTATATATTACGTGATGATGTACATCATAATTACACAAACCATGTACCTTAAAATGATATTAGTAGTATACTCAGCAGGCTGAAACAAAATGGCCTCTGCAAACCATAAATGGCCCTCCTGGGGTCATTTTACGCGAACCCAAAATGGCCCTCCTGGGGTGATTTGAGGCAACCATAATGGCCTTCCGGAAATTTTTAAAACGACAAGCCTGTGAATCAGATTCAACTCTTGGAGTATAGATTTTAATGCCATTTCATTTTCTGTTTCAGCGACCCTCGCAAAAAATGAAGAATATTCAGAAAACTGAACCAATACAGGAGCCAGTACTAAAAAGCTTTTACACCTGTACTATTTATTATTATTAATATTATTTATTGTTCTGCACAAAGGGTAATCATGGCCGCAACATGGAAGTAAAGTTAAGTCTAGCCAACTGTTTATACTCATGTTGCCCACTTTAGAGGATTTCCATAACAGGCATTGGTTACCGGGTCCTATTTCAAAGTAAGCAAGCACTGCTTCACCTCCCAGGGTTCCAACGGGGATAACCTGTACATCAAAGAATTCATCTACCTGTAAACATAAATGACTGAAATGAATCAACAGCTTTTTACAAAAAATATAACAATTCACTGATAGGTAAGTTGCTTTGTCGTAAACCCTTTACCTAATGCAGACGATATCAAAGTTCAGACCTTCATTTAAAAAAAAATCCTGGCGCGTTATACATCGCGTGCCTAAGATGATGCCAAGGCGCGCGGTTTCTCTTGTGGAGCGCCAATTTGGGAAAACGCCTCTTGAGGCACAAAAATGAAAAAGGAGACGCAATTACGTAATTTACGAAATAGTACACTGAAATAAAGTGTAAATTGGTTTAAATTTAATGATACAAAAATTACAATTTCTTACCACTAAATTTCTACGTCTATTTCATGAAATAATATGCGAGGGTAAAGTAAAAATTACTGCTTATTTTCGTGATGTAAACAATGAATATGAAGGATAATAGGTACCAAGAAACATTGTGTCCCTCGCAGACCAATATTATCATTCGGTGGCATGATGTATACGGCTAAAAAAATAGTCGAATAGTCAAGTGTTTACAGACACAGTTTCTGAAACTCTGACATTGTTGACGTAAACTAAAAAAGCAACTGCATTTTTTTCCACATGTGCGATTGATCGTTCGCTGCAAATTGTAACTGTGTGAGCGATGGCGCACCATTAAAACGAAGGTCTGAAAGTTTATTTTATATATAATATTTTCCAAAAAATTTCAACAAAAACATATCTTGTGACCTATCAATGGAATGAGTTCCAACAAGAGATCACATGATATGGTTTTGTTGAAATGTTTTTAAAAAATAATATTTTTTCAACTCCTCAATTTGTATATTATGCAAAAGGGTATGGCTGATTCGTTAGGTAAACAGTTAAAAATGCTAGTGATTCATTTCAGTCATTTATTTCTAAAAAATGGAAAATACAATTTTGGAAGACACAGCTGGAAAAGTTTAAATGTACTGGCTGCTGGTGCTCTGTATTAGTTCTCTCTCCGAAAGCCTGTACAGATCCTCTATTGTTTCTGAGAATGGATCTCTTAATACATCACTGAATCTCTTGCATTAATGTATCAAATCCATTACATCGATATCACCACGCCAGAAAATAAGCAGAATGCCATCTGCAAAATGAGGTCCCCAAATGGTGAATTTAGTGATGCTACCCTGCACAGCAGGCTGCATCACTAAATTTACCCTCTGTGAACCTCAATCTGAATCATGGTCTCAAAACTAAACAGAAAGAGGTACCCAGAGGATAAATTGGCGAACTGTATAGGATAGCATAATCAAATTCACCCTCTGGGGACCTCATACTGCAAATGTCAGACTGCTTATTTTCAGGCCTGGATATCACTGTCCTGTTTGGTAAGTACACCAGGGGTCATGAACTGTGGTTGTAGGTCATGACTCCTTTTTCTGCAAGTTCAAGCACTCATGTCTGCAACCTTCCATCATATAGCAATCTTTTCAGTTATCGGTCATTAGAGACTCACATGATCAGGATTTACATTATGAAGTCCATATTATGTGCATACACCAATAATTGAAATAAGTGTTCCCACCTGACATGTGACAACAAAACTTACTAACATTTCAAGCATTTACTTTAACCCTTTACCCAACGTAACGGCCAAAACCGGCCAGCGCTATTCTCAAAAATCTCCAATTAATTTTCAAAATATTTTCATTTTTTGTCTCAAAAACATAGGTTATGACCCCTCGTTGGAACGAGCTCGTCGAGCTCGTTCCAACGAGGGGTCATAACCTATGTTTTTGAGACAAAAAATGAACAAATTTAGTTATTCAAGAATTTTTTTTGCAAGTGTCGTCTGCTTTTCATGTTAGGTAAAGGGTTAAGACAATGTAATATAAATCAAGAGGAAAGCAATGCATTACTTTTATCAATCTACTTTCTATGTTATCAACACATTTCTCATATCTCTGTTCTGTAACAGCTACCTGTACCAATTCCTAGCCATCAACTTCTCTTTATATAAAGCCGTGTTAACCCCTTACCCAATGGAAACAATATTAAAATTCATTATAAATATTGTTTTTTAAAATTTTACAATAAATTTCAACAAAACCATATCATGTGACCCCATCCCTCCATTCGAATGAGCTTGTTGAGCTCATTCCAATGAGGGGGTCCCATGATGTGGTTTTGCTGAAATTGATTGATAAATATATATTTTTTTCAACTGCTGAATTTGCATATCACATGGAAGGATACAGCCGATTCGTAAGGTAACGGGTTTAAAAGTGACTGGAGCAAATCAAGACCATCATGCTAGTTGACAGAAAACATCCATCAATAATAATTTTTTGATTTAGAATTAGATAAATTCTCAAAGCTGCACAGATATAATAATATCTCACAAACAAGGATATAAGAAACCCATCACAATTTCATAGAATGTTTATTGGCATATTTTAATTCATGTATTTATTGGTGCTTAAAGTGACTTTCAGCATCTCTCGCTATATCAGGACTGTAACAAGTATAAAGTAATGTTGAGCGAATCATTCATATCTATGCATCCCATTTTAGAAGACTTCTACTGGAGGCGATAGTTACAGTGTCTAGATTTACCAGTGAAATCAAACTTATTTACCCGTGTAAACAAGCTCTGCTCCACTTCCCGGGGTTCCCACATA
Source organism: Pictodentalium vernedei (assembly GCA_031216915.1). Lineage (NCBI taxonomy): Eukaryota > Metazoa > Mollusca > Scaphopoda > Dentaliida > Dentaliidae > Pictodentalium > Pictodentalium vernedei. The sequence goes on from CM062289.1 coordinate 192,017,197, forward strand.
GGGTTATTTGTTTTTTAAATATTTTAAAAACTAGTTTTCACAAGATGACTCTGTTTAACAATGCTATTCTATCCACAGTGACCGACAAAATTATCTGTGCAAGTGACCATCTTCACACCCTACCAGGTTTGATCTGGTGAGGTGCTTAACTCCCTGCATCCTGATGTCAAAACACCGAGATTTCAAGGAGTAATTTTTTTCACATAATGCAACTAGGAATTTAACCAATCCAATCTTGTTTGACAGAACTTATGGAGTTCTGTCAAACAAGAATGAATTGGTTAAATTCCGTGGTGATTTATGGGAAAAATTTGTGGCTTTAACTTTTGATATTTTGACATCAGTGTACAAAAGGTTTTAAACACCAAATTTAACACAAAAACAAATATAGATTGAACAAGATTGCCCAATTTATGCTATTATACCCCACTCTAGGTGCAAAAACTGAGTCCAATATATATATATTTTTCAACAAACAGGAACAACAATTGAATGAAATCAGCATAGTATCGCATTTGTGAGTATTCGGCATAGGATTTGAAAGATACCTACTATATTTCATTACAATTTGTTAACTATTAGTTAAGCTGTTCAAAGTTTTTGATTTCAGACAGCTTGATGGATAGAGAGACAGATGGACACATAGATGGATTTATTATTTAATTGTTGGCATTCAAGGTAAGTTTCCACATTTTGGACTATGCAGTATCATGACAGTAACAAAGGTATAAAGTGAAGTGTTGTCAATCGTTTATATCTATGCTTCCCAGTTTAGTGTTGCTCCACTTCCTGTGGTTCCAATGGAGGACAGATAGATGCTTGTAATCAAGTATCGCTCACTATTTCTTTGAGACTTGAGGTATAAAAATCTCTTTCAGAGAGAGGATATATATTTAGAACAAGAGGCGTGGCTAAATATACCCGTTAGTCATTTTTGAATTGTACCAACTTTGGTTAAGATCAAATGACCCAAAATGCAGTTATTGGTTGGAAACCAAAATTGTTAACAGATGGTGGAATTCTAAGTTGAAAAAGGGCTGTAACTCATGTAACTCATGTAAAAATACTTGAACGGAACCCATATTCGAACTTGGCCTGTATTACTAGCTGGGTATTACACATACAAACTTTGGCTGAGATCAAATAATCCACACTGGAGTTAACAGTCGGCAACCCAAAATGTTAATAGGTCAAATTCTCTAAGTCACAAAGGGCATTAACTCATGTAAAAATAATTGCAAGGAACGGATATTCGAACTTTGCCTGTATTACTAGATGGATAATACACAGACCAACTTTGGCTGAGATCAAAAAATCCAAACTGGAGTTTTCAGTTGAAAACAAAAACATTTTAATAGACAGTCGAATTCTAAGTCGAAAAAATGCCATAACTCATGTAAAAATAATTGGACAGAACCCATATTTTGAACTTGGACTGCATTACTAGCTGGGTAATACACATACCAGCTTTGGTTGCGATCAAATAATGCAAACTGTAGTTATTGTTTGGAAACCAAAAATGTTATTGGACAGACAGACTGATTACATAATATAACCGTTTTTCAAATGGGCGTATAAAAATTCCACTTGTAGATAATATTTTTTTCTTCTGTTTACACTGCATGATATAGGTTATTACCACCATGCGGGTTTCCGAGATGGTGTATTGAAGTCGAGACCTCATCTCTGGGCACATATTAACAAGTCCTTTGGGACTCGTCGATATTTGACCCAGAGGTGAGGTCAAGACTTCAATACACCATCCTGGAAACCTACTTGGTGGTTATAAGGCCTTAAAAAATAAAAAATCTGTTTCTCAGGACCTCCCGCATGGTCCTTTTGGCTGCCGCATGCTCTCTTTTTATAACCAATTTAAACTTTAAAAAAATAAAAATTAAATGGTTTATGTCTGATATTTTACCCAAGTTAAAAATATTGATGAATTTGTCCCTTGATTGCAAGAAGGCTTTGCAATGCTTTAGCATTGCAAAGCCTTCTTGCACTCGAGGGATGAAATACACCACCACCCATGCTATTCTGTAGATTGTGAGACCTAAAACTTGAACCAAGAACATGAACTTCTGATGGCAAAGAAGAAATTACTGAAATAAAAAATAAAATAAAAAACTGCTCGCCCGCATGCAATTTCACAACAAATGGCCTGAGAAACAGAAGATCTACTTTGTGTGGCCTAACCAATTTATCTTACAATATTCCCTCCTTTCTTGACTTGTTCGCATATTTTTCGACAATCGTTCAGCATCTCTGAGTTGATTTTTATATGAATGAAAATAATGATGTCATGGTATTGCATTCTTCAACTACGAATGATGCAATCCCCATTCATTATTCTACTTTACTGTAGCCACTGAAGTCTACAGCAGTGTTTCAGCTGTGTTTCTGTTTTATTTTTCAGGTTTAGCACATGGTAGGCCTATGTAAAAAATTCATGGCAAAAAATGATTTAGCCTAATTTATTTCATTGAGCTGGTTATTTATCATTTAATTGCTGTTATCAGAAATAGTAGCCTTAACATGTGTAATAAGTTTTTGATGAGTGCAAGTAAAAAAAATTCTCTTTCTGAATCTAATGATCGCATGTGCAGTGTTGCTACCCTCAATACAGATTTGTATGTTGTCTAAGTGTTTTCATTTGCATTGGGGGAAATACGTGCTTGTTGAAAGATTTGGACACTATCACAGGAACACCAGGAATGACATGTCAGACTTCATCGTCTCAATAGCGGTCTTTCAATCTAAATTAATCACAGTGCCTTACAATTAGAGTTACATTACCAGTGCCTATAGGTAGGTCTAGAAATTTTAATCTTTTGCCTAAGATCACAGCTTATGACCTTTCATTGGAACGATCTTGATGAGCTCATTCCACTGTGAGATCATAAGCTATACTTGAAAAACAAAAATTTGAAAGATAACATAATACAAATGGCGATTTTTATTGATAGCACTGACCATTTTTGCCTGTCATATTGGGTGAAAAGTTATGAGATTTGGTGATGTTTATTTATTTATTGGAGTTTAAGGTCACATATTTCTGCACACTGGCTAATCATGACCTTGACAATTTTACAAGTGAAGGAAGCTGGAGTACCCAGACAGAACCACCGAGCAACTGTCAGCTCCCCAACAGACTAACTCCACACAAGCAGGGTTAGCATTGGTTGAAGACAGATGCACCATCGACATGCAGTATGCCTTAGTATACAATGCCACTGTGCCCCCACATGGGCAATGGGGATGAAGTGTCTTGCCCAAGGTCACAATGCGGTTGCTACAGGTGGGATTCAAACCGAGGATCTCTCAGCTTGCACCCTGCACCTCTACCTACTAAGCCACCGCACCCCCATTTAAGGATATGATTTCAGGATTCAGAAGTGGAACCAGTACATGTACTATGGTCATTACTCTAACTCATTACTCAATGCATAAGATATCAAAATTTTGTTGGTTATTTTTTTCGAATTTTTCAGAAAATTTCAACAAAACCATATCTTGGTACCCCTCATTGGAATGAGATTGTTCCAATGAGGGGTCACTTGATAAAGCTTTGCAAAAAATTTTTAAAACAATTTTTTTTTTCCGCTGCTCAATTTGTAAATTATGAAGGCAGATGTGGCTGATTTGTTAGGTATAGGGTGAAGTACTTGGACATTTGAATGAAATTAGGAAATAATTCTAAACATATTTCAATTCACTAATTCTTGTACCAACACTGATCCTTGGAAAGCTCTCTCAGTGGTGGTGAACATAATTTTGTTGCCCCACCCACTCCATTTTATACACACAGCCTATTTAAGAAGGTCATGGAGATTTCCCTATCTGAAATAGCCCACGTGACTACTATCAAATATACCCCACATGACAAATTTGCATACCTGATTACATAACTATTTAAAATCATCTGCAATTGTAAAAAAAAAAAGGCAACAACTTCTTGGTTCGCATCTATAGATACAGCAGAATTCGTCGAAAGCAAATGAAAATGAAAGTGTCAATGACACTGTAGCTCAACTTGTCAAGACATGTACATGTATAGTATGTGACACAGCAATGACAAACATCTAGGTAATGACCTGATAACAAAGATACATATAAAGTATTGTAATGGCCTGTACATAAATACTGGCCGTAGCCTGTAACAAATGTTTAGGTAAAGTATTGTAAAGGTGGGGGACAGTCAGATGCTAAACTAGAAAAGAAAAATTTGAGTCCCAGAGTGGGTCTGACTGAACCCCAAAATATTTGTTCTCATAGCAGTGATAACAAAGGCACCCCAAAACACACTCATTCCTGTCCCAAGGTGAAAACAAAGGTACCCAAGAAGTTTCGTGAAGATCAGTTCATAAATACGAGCTGTATAGAAGTTGTGACAAAAAACTGATTGGACATAATTTCGGTACAAAATGGCCACTGGCAGCCATCTTGAATTTTGGACCGCACTCAGAAACACTTGTTCTCGTCCCAAGGGGATAACAAAGGTACCCAAGAAGTTTCGTGAACATCGGTTGATAAATACAGCCTCTAGCCCGAGCTGTATTGACATGTGCACTTACAGTGTATAAGTAGCACTACATAAATCAAAATTCATCTAATTTGCATAATTTCTGCACGAGAAAAAAACTTGTACTGTATGTGATGTATTCCATTTTACTAAACATTCATACAAAAATTTATTCAAATCAGAACTTTCATACAGAAGTTCTGTACAAAAGACTGATTTCACTAATTTTGGTACAAAATGGCTGCTGGTGGCCATGTTGAATTTCGGACCACACCCCAAAACACCCGTTCTCATCCCACGGTGATAACAAAGGTACCCAAGACGTTTCGTAAAGATCGATTCATAAATACGACCTCTAGTCTGAGACGTATAGAAGTTGTGTAAAAAAACTGACTAGACCTAATTTCGGTACAAAAGGCCACTGGCAGCCATCTTGAATTTCGGACCGCACTCAGAAACACTCGTTCTCGTCCCAAGGTGATAGCAGAGGTACCCAAGAAGTTTTGTGAAGATCGGTTGATAAATACAGCCTCTAGCCCGAGCCGTATTGACATGTGTACTTACTGTGTGTAAGCAGCACTGAAAAATTCAAAGTTCATCTAATTTGCATAATTTCTGCACGAGAAAAAAAAAACGTATTATATGTGATGTATCCCATGGTACTAAACATTCACACAAAAAATTATTCAAATCAGAGCTTTCATGTGGAAGTTCTGCGCAAAAATCTGATTGCCCTTAATTTTGAACAAAATGGCTGCCAGCGGACATCTTGAATTTCGGACCGCACCCAAAAACACTCGTTCTCATCCCCCGGTGATACCAAAGGTACCCAAGAAGTTTCGTGAAGATCGGTTCATAAATGCGGCCTCTAGCCCGAGCCGTATTGGCATTTGCACTGACAGTGCTGAAAGTAACACTAAAGTTAGTCTAATTTGCATAATTTACGTACGAGAAAAAAACCTGTATTATATGTGATGTATCCCATGGTCCTAAACATTCATACAAAATATTATTCAAATCAGCGCTTTCATATGGAAGTTCTGTGCAAAAAACCAGATTTCTGCATCGTCGGTACAAATTGGCGGCTGGCAGCCATCATGAATTTTGGACCGGACCCCAAAACACTTGTTCTCGTCCCACAGTCATAACAAAGGTACCCAAGAAGTTTCGTAAAGATCGGTTCATAAATACGGCCTCTAGCCCGAGCCGTATTGAATTGTTGATGGACAGATGGACAGACGGACGACTGGCCATGGCATAAGCTCAAATTTGGCTTTGCCAAAGTTGAGCTAATAAAAAACACTTGAAGGAAAACAGCAGGTCATCTAAACTTTTTCAACCATACATGTTGCCGTAGCTACGATCACTCCACACATTCAAAGGCACTTTCACTCTTGGTGAAAGATGTCAACTTTTTGACAGCACTAAACACATTAACCCTATGAGTATGGGTCACGGTTTATTGTGGTATATACTTACAGTATATACCAAAACATCACCCGAAAAAGACAGATTAGTGCATTATTTTTCAGATCAGAACGACGGTATAATATATAGAAGCTATAAAATTGTCAGCATATATGGCCTTACTTGACTGAAGGATCAAAACCAGGCTCTGGGAGTGGGATAAAAATGAACCAATAGGACCTGATGTATGAGATGAAAATATCTCACCCTCAAGGCCAGAGCCTCGTGTCCAACCCCAAAATCTGGCCCTCAGGTCAGATTTTTCCATCTCACACCAGGTCATGATGGACTATATTATTTTTGCCATGGAACTGCAAAGTACATGGTGTAAAATAAACAAAAACTTACTCGAAGCATATGTTCTAATGTAACCACAACTTCTTCTAACTTTTGTAACTCCGAATACTGTCCTTGGAAATCTTCCAGAGTACTAGACAAATTGTTCAATGCATCCTCGAGATTGTTCGGATCATCGCGTGACACAGTGACATGTCCATATCCTCCAGATAACTGGTTTTGTGAAAGCAGTGGAGGAGGTAAAGTTGTTGTAGGAAGAGAAGTCCGAACAATATCAGGAGGAAGTGACGTTCGATTTGGCATGATATAGCTTTTATTGTCTTTTACAAATACAGGTGAGTTTGTGAGAGGTGAAGGTGATAGCACTTTGTGACTTCCATACAGAGAATCCCGGTCATCAAATGACTTGTGAAAAGATGTTGGACTTGAAAATCTTCTATCTGGTCCTAGCTCCCAATCACTAGTTGACTAAAATAGAAAATAAAATAAGAGAAATAATAAACTGCCATAAAATTTAAATTACCTCACTTAAATTACAGGGGTGTGATTCCACTCATATAAAATAAACTGAAAACATGTTTGAATGGAGGGAAAAGTTTCAAAATCAAACTTTACATCCCCCACATAACTAAGATCCTGAAGAAATAATGTTTTGGTGGCATTTTAACTATTTGAATTCACATGAAAACACTGAAAAAGACCATTTTCATGTAAATTTAAAGAACTACAAAATTTGTAGTTAGGTAAGAAAACAAATAAAATCAGTTAAAAATCTAAAAAATCGAACCCCTGAATTTAATAGTAATTCTTTCAACAAATAGGTTGTTATTAACTCTTTGAACCCTGATGGTGTTGTCCAAGTTAGTTCAATGAAAGCAATTGGAAGAGTCCATATTCATTACCTGGGGGAAGACCATTCAATATTTTCAACGTGCAGCCTTTGGGCTGCACATTGAAAATATTAATTGGTTACCCCACACATTCTCTGAACAGTTACCCTACTTTGTGAGATCAGGGCATATCATGTTTTGAGACCAGAAGGGTTGCAAGGGTTAAGAACTGAGAGGTTGAAGGACAGTAATTATGAATGACTCCAATCAGCTATATCACAGAATAACTCCATGATTATCTGAATAGGTGTGTTCAGTTCACCAGAAAGTAATTAGTCATTTCACACTGAAATCATTTCACACTTGCTTCATTTCATACTTTCTACCAACAATTATTATTATTCATTGAATTTAGGGTCACTCTCAGCATCTTTGGCTATATCCAGTGGTTTATTGGGGGGTTAATTACACTTTGAACAGCCAGGGTCATATCATGCATCACAAGTATAAAATCAAGTTTAACCAATAGTTTATACCTATGTTGACCATTTTAGGGGACTTCAACCTCAGGCAATGGCTACCAGGTTCTATTTTATCGGTAGTACAGACCTTGTTTACCACTTCTTGGAGTCTGCTGGGATACCAAAAGTAAAATAACACTTTAAATACTTATAAACACACTTAAGGGGCCTTAATTGCTCATCTGAGAAAGTTATTTAACCCTTTACCCAACGTAACGGCCAAAACCGGCCAGCACTATTCTCAAAAATCACCAATTAATTTTCAAAATATTTTCATTTTTTGTCTCAAAAACATAGGTTATGACCCCTCGTTGGAACGAGCTCGTCGAGCTCGTTCCAACGAGGGGTCATAACCTATGTTTTTGAGACAAAAAATGAAAAAAAATAGTTATTCAAGAATTTTTTTTGCAAGTGTCGTCTGCTTTTCATGTTAGGTAAAGGGTTAAAGGAGGTTTTAAGGTCACATTCAGCATCTATGTCTAGTTAATACTACAGAACACAAACATGAATACAGGCACCTGATTTAAAGAAGCTAGAATTTGAAATCTTACACCCACCCCTGTGATACTGAATATACCACATATCAAGAGATGCTGACTCGTGTACCTGAAAAAGGAAATTTTTGAAGAATTTTTCTCATATTGCACTTCGTTAAAATTCAGGCTCCCATAGGAAGCCCAAGCAGTGAAACCAGGGTCTTGATTTGAACAAACTTGAATCTGACCCTTCTAAGGATGCTGTATACCAGATATCAGAAGATTCTGACTGGTGGATCTGAAGAAGATTTTTAAAGAATACTTCTCATATTGCACCAAGTTAAAATTTGGGATCCCATAGAGGGCCTAAATATGAAGCCAGGGGCTTGATCTGAACAAACATGAAGCGGTCTCACATACGAATGCTGTTCAAATATGAACAGATTCTCACTTTTGGAGTTGAAGAAAAGTTGTAAAGAATATTCCTCATATCGCACTAAGTAAACCTTCAGGCTCCCTAAGAAGTCTGAAAATGAAGCCAGAGACTTGATTTGAACAAATTTGAATATGACTTCCATACGGATGCTTTATACCAAATACCCAAAGATTCTGGCTGGTGGATCGGAAGATGAAGATTTTTAAAGAATTTTTCTCATATTGTATATTAAACTCTTGGCACCCATAGGGAGCCCACATATGAAGCCAGGGTCTTGATCTGAACAAACTCAAAATCTTGCCTTCCCAAGGATGTTGCATACCAAATATAAAAAAGAATCTGATTGGTGGTTCTGGAGAAGATTTTTAAAATTTACACTAAAGCTGCCCTTCAGCTTCGTTCTGGTGAGCTAAAAATGTTCTACTGGTATAAAAGTCAAGTAATAGCAAACTTATTTTAATGAATTGTTATGCCAAATAATTGTTTCAGTTTTCATCCATTTGGTCTAAAATTTATATGAATTAAGAATGAAAATGCAATTGATTATCAATACTTCTTCAAAATTTGCATGCATATTTCTAAAATTATTTTAAATATGTTTGTTAAAAATCAATATCATTTTAACACATTCTTATGCTTATCAATGCCTTATCTGGAGCACTGAAATAACTCTTAGTCTGCTGAGTATCTTCTCGAATTTCTCATAAAGTCAAATCCTGGCTTCTGTAAAGCAACCATGATTTGATTTTCCGAAAAATTCAATGGATCCTTGCACCAAGAGGTCCAAGAAATTGTTAGTAAGAAGACTACTCCTACAAAATCCATAATAATACCTATTTCAGGCAATTAGGTACTTTTATAGTGGGCAGGCATATCCTGTCAATTTTTTACAGTTAACTGTTTTCCAAGGAAATTTGTACAATTTGCTCAAACCCATATGGCAATTTACGGAGAGGTCAGTCGTGAAAGATTATGTTTGCAACCTGAAGCCAAACAGTTCTGAGTGAATGGCCAGTCTGTAAACTGCAGTACAGGTCTTAGAAATCAAACCCTTAGCCCTTAGTAATCACACATAAACTTAGGGGCTTACCATCCAAGTGGACCTTAGTCCATTTATTTTTTGGCTGTAACAAACAAACATAAACATCTCAATTTACCAAACAGAGGGGTTTTTTTGCATTTGTTCTTTTAACAGAATAAAACAGTTATAACTTAAGGTTTTTTTTTATAAACCGTTTTTAAATTTGAAAGAGTAGCTTCTTCTTATCCATTTGGTTGTTTAACAAGTGCTTTTATCTGGTAAAGTGCTAAATTATCTTCGGTCATAAAAATTTGTTTATGTGTCTTTACCTTGATACAATTTATGGGAGAGAGTCTAAGGGCACTCTTCCCTCAACTGTATTGTTTATATATCTTTATTAATGTGACATGTGCTGTAAATATAACGATAACAGTATAATAAAAACTAATCTAAATATATGAATCTGACCCAAGGGACCTATATGTCACCTATTGCTCTAATTCTTTATTAGGCATGCCAAATATTGGTGAAAAAGTAAGTAAAGTGATGTCTTGCTATTCGTATAGGTTAATATGTAATGCAAGACACTGTTGCAAGACATATCCATATGTACTAAGTAAAGTCATTTCAAAGAAAGTTTGGAACACATCCATAGAATATGAAGCCTTCAAGTTGTGATACCTCCACTTCAGAATAAAGATAAGGTAGATTTATAATATTGCTAAGGTGTAGCTTTTCGTCCGAAGGTTAACTTTTTCAATACTGAATTCCTGAATGGTATTGTCCAAAAGAATATAATTTACAGTGATGTGGGCGAATCTATCTTATATTCATATGGAGGTTCAGTAAAAAGTTAATCCTACAACCATACAGGGTGGTAGAATTAAAGAATTACTGATTCTCCTCACTCATTTGATGTGCATTGGGGATCATGTCATCGAATGCTTCGATTTTTCTTGCGCAAAAATTGGATGCATTACGGTTTGAAAGGATTAAAATAATATATCAATTGGTCCATTCTTTTTGACTAGTGAACAGCCTTTTAGCCTGAAAAGGCAGGATCAAAAACCAGTTCCTGCATCATCGAATAAAAGTAATGAAGAAAAAAGTGTTTCTACTGTACAAATTATGGTAGCAGTATTGAATGCTTGTTTCAAGTCTTGTACAAATTTTTTACTATTATTTTTCAGTGTATATCACTCCGAGGATGTAGGAAGAGTGCATTCTTAAATGTCAGTGCTCAGTTGTTTTCGGTCGTCACCTTTTGTCACGTCTTTGCCTTGTTACAATTTATGGGAAGCATGCCTACAGGCACTCTCCCATAAACAGTAACAGGGCAAATCTATGCACACTAAATTATTTAAAAAATAATATGAAACACATCCACAGAATATGAAGCCCTTAAGTTATGATACCTGATTTCAGAAGAAAGCCTAAATAAGGATTTTCAGCACTCAACCAGTTAACCCTTAAAGGCCTATTTCTGACTTCTATGACCTCAGAACAGGTGCCCATAACATGTCATCATGAGAAGGTCCTTCTGACAATAGGCAAATGATCTTGGCAGTGGTTTTCTAGTGAAGTCTTGGTTGCCTTAACAGCCGAGACTGGACTAGAAATCACTGCTAGTCCACTGGACATATAGATGCTGTGGGCTGGTGGGAATTTTGCTCATTTGCCCAGGCCCTTAAGGATTAACTGTTTTCCTGAGCCCCATGGGGTAAAACATTATTCACAATAATCATCAGGATCCACTTTCAGGTACATACCAGTTGTTCACCATTGAGTGCCAGCATAGATACTGGCCTCTGCCTTGGTGTGGTCTGTGAGCGAGGTGGCACTTCGTAGAATGATAGTGTATCATCAACTCCTTCAAGTGGACTAAAAAGAAACATCAAATCATCCTTTAGAAAACTTTCAAGGCTGAACCCATACAGTATGTCATCCAATGACAGCCATCAACACTTTGTTGACAGACAGTTCCATTTTCTAATACCAACAGAAAATCAATACTGGATGACTGCAAGAAAGGATTTCTCTCAGCATTGCTTTACCATTTACTTAACATAATGATCATATCTGTCCAGTGCCATCACAAACAAATACTGGCATTCAAAATTTTAGTTTTGTGTCAATATTCACATCCAAAACATAGATTAATAATCCCATATTGGAACAACCTCAAATAGCTCACTCGAATGAGGGGTCATAAGCTATGTTTTGGAGGCAAAAATGGAAAAGTTTTTTAAGCGTCTTCAAGTAGTGTTAATTGGATATCTCTTAACTGAATAACCCTGTTAATTGAATATAATTTCCCAACACAAAACCATTTACCATACCACCTGTACAAATATGACCTGTTAATTGAATATAGGTTATAGAGTAAACTCCTGACAATTGAATAAAAAATCTTGTAACCTATCGAGAAATTACCCTGACACTCTCCAGTTTTCCTTTGTTAACCCTTTACCAAGCACAGATGATATCAAAGTTTATTAATTTAATTTTTGTTTTTTCAGAAGATTTAAAAAAATTTCAACAAAACTGTATCATGTGACCGCTCATTGGAAAGAGCACTTCGAGATACATGATATGGTTTTGTTGAAATTTTTCGAAAAATATATATTTTTTTAAATGCTTAATTTATAAAGAACATGGACGGATGCAGCCGGTGCGTTAGGTAAAGGGTTAATGGGACAATACTTAACCTAACACTAAGAACTATCTCAGTTTATTTCTTTATTTATTGATGCTTCAAACAACATAAGCATCTAAGGCTATACTTTGGTGATTAAACAGTATTTAGGGTAAGAGGGGTCTGTTTATTCAGGAAATACAATAATTCATTAAAATTGTGATATCATTATACTGTAAAGAGGAATAAATAATAAGTGAGAAAAGTACAGGGGAGCCCACTTAATTGGATATCTCTTAACTGAATAACCCTGTTAATTGAATATAATTTCCCAACACAAAACCATTTACCATACCACCAGTACAAATATAACCTGTTAATTGAATATAGGTTATAGGGTAAACTCCTGTTAATTGAATAAAAAATCTTGTAACCTATCGAGAAATTACCCTGACACTCTCCAGTTTTCCTTTGTTTACAGACCTATTTGCACTCAGTACATCCAATACAGGCACTGGAACTCTGTCAAACAAGATATAATAGAATAAATGCTAAGTTTATCTCTAGACTACAGGAAAGTGACACTATCCCTGTTAATTGAATACTCCTGTTAATGAATAATGTTCATTGGCTAAGTTGCTATTCATTTAACAGGGTTCCACCGTAATGAGAAAAGATAGCATTAGTATAGGTCCCACAAAGTAGATCTGTTTCTCAGGACATTTTTTTAAAATTACATGCGGGCAAGTGGTTTTTTACTTTATTTTTATAATTATTTCTTTGCCATCAAAAGTTTATGTTCTTGGTTTGTTTTATGTTTTGGGCCTCATAATCTACAGAATAGCATTTGTGGTGGTGTATTTCATCCCTTGAGTGCAAGAAGGCTTTGCAATGCTAAAGCATTGTAAAGCCTTGTTGCACTCAAGAGACAAATTTATCATTTTTATTAACTTGGGTAAAATATCAGACATAAACCATTTAATTTTAATTTTTTTAAGTTTGCATTAGTCATAAAAAGAGATACGGCAGATGCAATATGCCAAATTTTAATAGATTCTGAGCAGTGGATCTGAAGAAGAAATTAATTTTTTGTAAAGATTATTCATCATATTACACTAAGCTCCCTATAGGGAGCCTAAATATGAATCCAGGGACTTAATTTGAACAAAGTTGAGACACACCCAAAGTTAAAAATTTGGGCTCCGATAGGGTGTCCAAATATTAATATTAGAGATTTTATTTGAACAAACTTAAAATTGACCTCCATAAGGATGTAATATACTATTTATAAAATGATTGACTGGTGGATCTGGAGAAGAAATGAATAGTTGGTGGTATAAGTTATTGTAAACTGGAGAATAAATGGAATCTTCTGACTTGTACACTTGAACGACTCCATCAAAACTCCAAAAGTGACAAAATTGTAACAAGACTCCCAACGGTCAATTAATTTGTAGGACAATTAAAGTTGTTACTTGTGTAAGAACGAAGGGAGGTTTATGCCTAAATTTTTTGCAAATTAGTGATAGCAATGAAACATTTGCACAAATGTTCTCTTTATATTCTTCAGATCAATTGGAGCTATTTAAACCAGTGCTGGAAATGAACAAAATTTACGGGTGCAGTTTTAAGCTCCTGTGAAATGAGAGACAGGAGTAAACTGCATCCGCAAAATGTTAGTTCATGAATTTTGAGGGTACACTGCCACAAAACACCAGAAACTTTAAATGTATAAAGACCTGCTGAACTATAACAGTAACTTGCCACTGGCCACAGAGTGCTGTTTTCTCAAAACAATACACATTTATATGCCCTCACAGTATATAGTGCTCCACAATATTTTTCAACAAGTGCATTTTCTAGCTCCCATAAAATAGAAAACACGGGTGCTGACAGGAGCAATTGCACTCACACCCATCTCATTTCCAGAACTGTTAAGCATTTCCATTTTTTCTAAAAATAGAAGTGTACACATTCATACATTGTCAGTTTTTACACATTCAATGACTATCAGCTGTAAATTTGTAAAAATATTAGATATTGTTTGTTGAATTTATGGGAAAGGATGATCAACTGGTAGAACGCAGAATTTCTTCTGGTTGTGAAAATTTCTTCACATCTTTGCCTTGTTGCAATATATGGGAGAGTGCCTACAGGCACTCTCCCATACATTGTAACAAGGCAAATCTTTACAGGCTAAATACTTTTACTTCAAAAGATAATATGAAGCATATCTGCTGAGTATGAAGCCTTAGTGTTGCAGCACCTGTACTTCTGAATAAAGCCCAAATTTGAGCTTTTAGCACTCTTCCAGTTAATCGACTGTCAATTAATGGTGGCAATTAGTCGAATATGAAAATTGATAGTCATGACAGCCCTATTAAAAATCTTGTAAAAAATAAAGATAATACTCACTTCCACGTGACAATAACACTAAGCTTTAGTGACCCGTTTGTGTTTATATTGACTGTCATCAGTTGAGGATTGGCAGAAAATAAATCTCTGGTTTCACAACACTTCTGTCCCAAAACCACAGACTTGAAACTCCTTACTTCTACACCCTGTGAAGGAAGAGAAAAAATATATGCATTCGAGTGGATCTGTACACCGACAAATTCTCCATCTAATAAACTGGCCACAAATATCCAACTGTACACATTTGTCCAGTTTAAAACTGTCAAGTGACTGGAGTTATCTGTAATTCTCACTGCTCTAGTCATTAGGGGTTATTGTTTGTTTTTTGGGGCTTAATATATTTTCAAAAGCCAGGGCCATATCAGAGGTCAGACAGTTTTATAACTATCAGACTCTCCAACTTACTAACTCTGCAGATGATGCAGATTTGCAGCGGCTGAAGGCAAGTGCACCATCGATGTGCAGTACACCTTAGTACACACTGCCACTGAGCCTCCACGAAGGCAATCAGGATGAAGTGCCTTCACCAAGGACACAATGCAGTTACCGCTGGTCCTAACCAGTTTTGAAGCATTGACCTTTTGGTTTTTAGTCCAATGCTCTAATCACTGTGCCACATACCAACAAGGGGTTATTAGAAGTTTTCTCTATGACCCTATACCCAATGCACACAATATCAAATTTTTTATTTCAATTAATTTTTTTTCTTTAAATTTTTCAAAAAATTAAAAAACAAATATCATGTGACCACTCAAAGGAACAAGTTTGACAAGCTCATTCTGATGAGAGGTTAAATGATAGAGTTCTGCTGAAATTTTTGGAAAACTGCAACTCAAGTTGTACATTATGTTGGCAGATGTCACAGATTCATTAGATGAAGGAGTCAACTATATACATTTAACTGGTTCAATTAGAAAATAGTTTGTGTGTTTATGAGTCATATGCATATAACAGGGTTATTCAAAAAGATCTAATCAAGTGGGCTTCACTGTAAAACATTATAAGGAAAGATGTGGACCTCTTCTTGCAGTCAGCTTCGGCACAGCTTATGACTACATATATCTCAGTGGAAGAAGTTTCTTACCTCTCTTCTACTGAGAAGTCAAGTGCGATTTTTCGGAAAAAACAGAGGAATTTGTTCCAATGCTCTACCAAAATGAGCCTGACCGATCTCAAAATCATATGTGCATAGGTTCCCATGCTGCTTAATCTCTGTGCCAAGTTTTAAACTAAACTGAATGGAAATTGAAGCAATACAAGCATGGACAATGTTGTGTTCATGGACAACAAAATCTAAGGTAAAAAGGGCAATAACTCTGCAAATGTCACAGGGTTCCTGCAGACAATTTCTGATAAAATTAAAGGCTATTCAAGGGCATTTCTCGATATATTACAACATTTTTAAAGGACCTACAATAGCCAAATTCAAGGATTTTCAAGGACCTACCTTCACTAGTCCTGAGCACCTTTGGCCATTACCCCCTCCTCCCACTTTCCTAAAAGGGCATTGGGCTTTTTCCTACGAGGGAAGTGGCAGGAGGAGGTAATGACCGGATGGGCCTTGTTAGGACTATGCCTTCCATAACTCTGGCATATAAAACTATATAGTTATGATTATGTGCTTCATCAGCATTTTTATTTTGTGAATATACAGCACTTTTCAAGGTCTCAACACATTTTTCAGGATTTCAAGGCCTTGAATGTCCCTTAGCCTAATTCAAGGCCATTCCTTGAATCCAAGGCCCCATGGGAACCCTGTTTCAGATCAAACTCAAAATCGCAGGTGTACATGTTTCAGTGGTGGTTAACACATGTGCCAAGTTTAAAAAAATTGATTCATAAAATTGTGGCCACAGATGGACAGACTTATTCCAGTATAACCTTTCTTCTGGGGGAGGAATGGGGCAGGGGGGGAGCAAAAAAAATATTTTCAGTGTGTAACCCTCTACACACTTATCTCAAAATACCAACATTTCAATTTCATCATGCAACTTAAATTTAACTAATTTCGTCCTGTCTAACAGAGCTCATGAGCTCAATCAAACAAGACTAGTTAAATTCCTAGTTGTATTATGAGAACGATTTGGAGTTTAAAAATTTGATGTTTCAGCATTAGTATGCAGAGAGTTAAAGACATCTTCCATACTAACCTTAATACTTATGACATCCCCAACCAATGCCTTGAAAGCAAAGTTAGGTACATCCCACCTCTGGGTTCCGTCTTTCTCCATTTTACCTCGAGACTTCCATTTCTGTGCACCATAACATAATGTAACTTGGAAGACATCACCAGGACATATTCTTGCAAATCCAGCCATCCCTGAAATGGAATAAAACAATTCTTTGACATTTCCTTTGATCAAGAATTTACAATTACATTATTTTCAGTCTGTGGCGGTAAATGTATACAAGAAATTTACTGTCAAGTTCTCAAATAATTTAGAATGATCATTTGGAATAAGCAACTTGTTTTATTGTAACACATGCTCATAGCCATGGTGACCATAATTTCTTATTTTAAGAAAATATTTTTAAAAATTTATTGATGAGCACCTGTTGACACTCTCCAATCCTATATATAAATGCGATTGCACCTCTCTCTCTCTCTGTGCCTTTAACCCTTTACCCAATGCAGACGATTTCAAAATTTATTATTTTAAATATCATTTTTTAAATTTTTTCAAAAAATTTCAACAAAACCATATCATGTGACTCCTCTTTGGAACGAGCTCGTTCCAAAGAGGGGCCACATGATATGGTTTTGTTGAAATTTTTCGAAAAATAATATTTTTTCAGCTGCTGAATTTGCATATTACGCGGACGGATGCGGGTGATTCGTTGGGTAAAGGGTTAATGCATTTCTTAAGTTTTTCAGAAATGGAACTATAACATGGCACTATGGATCCAGGGAGTGACATGCAGTGAGTTTCGATCCCTCTGATCACACTTTCATGGGGTTCAGTGGAAATTTTAATTTTTTTTTCCGGTTCATGGGGTATATTTGTTCATACTCAACAAATTTACATACTCTTCTTTTCCCTACCCATTGATAATATACCAGTCTGTTTACACCCTACCAATAAACTAGAGGTGTGACTGTCCCAAATGGGCCTGTCCATATCCGATGGCGCCATGAATATTCAAAGATGAAAAGGGGCACAACTCTGGCAAAAAAAAAGTCTCATCGAAACTAAAATTGCAGGTGCACAGGTTCCCATGGTAGTGAAAATCCATACCAAGTTTCAAAAGAATCATCTCATAAATATCTGAGAAAATCTCCGGACAAAATTTAGGCATTCTGAAATGAAAAGGGGTATAACTGTGGCAAAAAAGTCTAGATCAAAACTATAATCGCAGGTGCAGAGGTTCCCATCATAGTGAACATTCATACCAAGTTTCAAACAAATCGACCTATAAACATTTGAGAAAATCTCCGGACAAAATTCAAGCAGTCTAAGATGAAAAGGGGCACAACTCTGGCAAAAAAAAGTCCAATCAAAACTACAATCGTTGGTGCACAGATTCCCATGGTAGTGAACATCCATAACAAGTTTCAAAGGAATCAACCCATAAACATCTGAGAAAATCTCCGGATAAAATTCTGGCATTCTAAGATGAAAAGGGGCATAACTCTGGCAAAAATAATCCAACAGGAACTGTTGTGTCGAACTATAATTGCAGGTGCTTAACACTCAACCAGTTAAAACATATACTCAAAACCATTAGCCCTTAAAGACCTCTAGATTTTTATACATTTTTGCTACACTTTGACTATGACTAACTAAATCCAGGGCTTTGCTGTTGTTTCCAGGCAGGCAGCCAAGATTTGCCTAGAAACAACTGCCATGGTACTTACAATGTAACTCTGCAAGTTTTTCCAGAGTCTGTTATGTTAGGGCACCTGTTCACTTGCAGTAAGCGAGATCAAAGTCAGAATTTGGCCTTAACCCTTTATGCAATGAAGACGATATCAAAATTTATTATTTTAAATGTTAGTTTTTCCAATTTTTCAAAACATTTCAACAAACCCATATCATGTGACCCCCTCATTGGAACGAGCTCAATAAGCTCGTTCCAATGAGGGGTCACATATCGGTTTGTTGAAATTTTTTGAAAAACAATTGATTTTCAACTGCTGAATTTGTATATTACGTGGGCTGATGTGGCCGATTCATTGAGTAAAGGGTTATTAAGCTACTCCTGAGATTGATTGTTGAGAAGATATCACCCTTCCACATCCCAGGATTCCCATGGAGAAGTGATACCACAATAACAGATGTCATTACTAGGATAAATAAATGATATATTACAGTACTGTGATTGAAAAAGCAGCGTCTTTCTCAAATTAAATGTAATAAGATGGTGATCCCACTGTGACCTGTGGATCAAGATTTTGTAAATGAAATTTTGAGAGGATGAGAATGACTCAAGAAAAACAAATGAAAACAGCATCTGAAATGCAATGTTTCACATTTCTTTTTTAGGTGAGTGGTATTCTTTGGTCTTGTGGGGTAAGAAGATGTGGACACAGAATTGCAGCCCAATCAGGAGCGAGTCGTGATCAGGTTAAAACCTTTTCACCGCTTCTGTAGTTAACCCTTTACCCAACACAGATGATATCAAAATTTATTATTTTAAATACCATTTTTTAAAATTTTTCAAAAAATTTAAACAAAACCATATCATGTGACCCTCATTGGAATGAGATCGAAGAGCTCATCCCAAAGAGGGGTCACATGATATGGTTCTGTTGAAATTTTTTGAATAATAGTATTTTTTCAGCTGCTGAATTTGCATATTACGCGGGCAGATGGGGCTGATTCGTTGGGTAAAGGGTTAAGAGTACTGTAAAAATTACTTTCATAATGGCATCAACAGAGTAAATGGTACACTGAATGAGGTGGCTGGGCCCACGAGTAAGATCAGAAGTCATATATGACTGTGGCTACCTTGTAATCCCTCATTATTGCTGGTGTAACATATTGTTAAAAACTATAAGTGTATACATTGGCGGGGGTTCGAATTAAGTGCTTAGATGCAACTATCTGATGTATAAGTGTATACTTCTTTAGTTCTAAACTTGCCCTTTACTTAACCATTTACCCAACGAATCGCCCGCACCTGCCCGCGTAATATGCAAATTCAGAAGTTGAAAAAATATTATTTTTTCAAAAAATTTCCACAAAACCATATGTGACCCCTCGTTGGAACGAGCTCATCGAGCTCGTTCCAACGAGGGGTCACATGATATGGTTTTGTGGAAATTTTTTGAAAAATCTGAAAAAATTATATTTAAAACAATAACATTTGATATCGTCTGCATTGGGTAAAGGGTTAATGAATCGGACGGTGTAATTTACAAAGTGAGCAGTTGAATTTTTTTTTTATTTCGACAAAACCAAATCATGTGACTCCTCAATGGAATGACCTTCCTGAGATCGTTCCAATGAGAAATCACATGATATTGTTTTGTTGAAATTTTTAGCAAAATTTTAAAAAACAATAATTAAAATAATTTCTGTGTTGAGTAAAGGGTTAATAAATTTTCACAAAGTCCATGAATTAATTCTAGCAACCAGGAATGTTTTTTGACATATGAATAAAAGGTACGGCAGTGTCAAAGCATATTTATTACAAATTAGATACAAAGAACAAGCAAAAAAGATCATAAATTATCATCCAATTATCACTAATAATATTTAATGGTGTTTAGGGTAAGTTCAAACAACAATAGATATATCATGGTTCATCAACAGGAGATATAATTACTAGAGGAGGTAATTATTCATGAGATCAAGTCATGGGGCCTGATTTTATTTGAAAACAAAAAAAAGATTCAATTCAGAAGGATAGTCTTTGACAATACTAAATTGCTAAACTTGGAACAGAAAAACAAGGAATTACGCAAAGATGCAAAAAAAAATCAATACACAGAAATAAAAATATGATTGCATTGTACGACTTTTCCCTAGATATTAAAATAATTATGTAATTAATATGAAAAGCTCCCACAAATGATTGCCTGCAACCTACACAGTCTATGTAATCTAATACATAGAAAAAAATAAGTCGTTTGACAGGCAGGTCAAAGTAATTTTATAAGAGTGGCATCAAACAGAATTCCCACATCACAGGACATGTTTATTCCAACCTAGAATAGACTCTTTTAATGCCATGATTGTCTCTGGAATGAAGAAAAATCTTCAGTTTTGCAGAATTTTCTTAATGACCCTTGCCCTAATAAGAATAGATGACAAGATTTACCAAAACATTTCCTGAATACAGTACTCAGATCACAAAAGCAGACAAGAGAATTTCGATCGGATTGCAACTGGGTTGCAATCCGGTCGAAATTATCTTTCTGCATTTCTCCCTACAGTTGTAGAATCTCACACATAGGAACTAAAATGCAAGAACATTGTACGTGAGACGCTATTTTCATTTGTTCTTTTTGATCTGTGTTGATTCTGCAATATTTTATTTTTGAAATCTTCACTCTCTTTAAGTGTGTCATGACACAATCTCAATCTGATGAGCAAATTTATTTATTTATTTATTGGTATTTAACCCCCTTCACACTGATGTCAAAATACCTAATGTTCAGGGTGCAAATTTTTCCCATAATGCAACAAGAAATTTAACCAATTCAATCTTGTTTGACAGAGCTCATTGAGCTCTTTCAAACACGATTGGATTGGTTAAATTCCCAGTTGCATTATGGGGAAAAATGGCTACTTGAAATTTGGATATTTTGACATCAGAGTCAAGGGAGTTAAGATCACATATGTCTTCACAATAGCAAATCATGACCGCAACATGGATATAAAGTCAAGATCAGCCAATCGTACCATGTTGTCCATTTTAGAGGCATTGCTGATTGCATCCTACTTTATCAGTAAAACAGAGCTTGTTTACCAAAAAGTAAACAAGCACTGCTTTACTTCCTGAGGTTTCCACAGGATATCAATGGAGAAAAATATCGCTTTTATGATCACTGTACTGTAACTAATTTTTTTTTACTTTTTGCCTCCAAAACATTGCTTTTACCCCTCACTGAAACAAGCTCTAGCTTTGAGGACAAAAATTGAAAAGAAAAAAACAAGAGGTGGAGCATGCCCCAGTTCATAACCACATAGTGCATACCACCAAACACTGGCAAGAGAGAAAAAATAAACCATGGTACTGTGAAAGCGTTTCCCATAAACAACCTTCAGTCAAAATTTCATTGAAATCCAATAACCCAAACCAGAGATAAGAGTCATTCAGACAAAAAATTGGCTATTTTACGAGGCAAACAACCTCTCCTCCCCCACCCCCGAAGGTAATTAAGACCAGAAACATCTGTTACAGAAGTTTAATGATGATCAGACCATCAACATAGGAGATATAGAACAAAGCATAATATCACATGTGGGAAGGTGATTCACTCATGTATTTGCTTTCATTCATGAGGTGCTAACTTTCAAGGACTGCAACTACAAGCCTTACAAGCCTGCATTCTGTTCATCCACAACTGCTGCCATACTGTCAGCAAATGGAAGAAAAGGCAGAGTAATTTCTCTCAGGCAAGCGAGAGTCAAACAAAATTATCCTTCACTCATCTGTTGAGACCTGGCTCTCAAAACATTCTGGTTCACACAAAAGGGAGCTTAAGTGAAAATAAACTTGAGAACTTGACATTACTGTGTCATTATTCAGGTCAGTGTGTTTGATTGTGAAAGCAATTTTCAAGGGATGACATAACCATGTATTTGTAAATATTTCATTTCTCTGAGAGAGAAATTCAGTAGAAATGTATGGAAAATCAATGTCTGGTTTGTGTTTTGAACCTCAATTTCTACCACGTCCAGATTTCATTTCATAAATATTCATAACTTTTGATCTAAATTAATGTGATTAAATGTTCGTCTAAGAGAACTGCTGCACTATGATGCTCAATTTTCTCCAAAGTGTTTTTGATGAATAAAACCCTTTACACTGAGTAAACAAGAAAAACTCACTCATTCTCTATTTACCTTACATGAACTGGTTCCAATCAGTATAAATTTGAAAAATCAAGCCATAACCAGTGATTGTACACTTTTTCAAGATAAATTCCATGTTTATCCCAGGATTTCAAGGGAATATTTTCCAAAACTTTAATAGGGTTTTGGGGACAAACCTGGAAACAAAAGTTTAATTTTTCAAGCACCTGGGTGATGGAAAAGTCTTGGATTATCCACAACTTTTCCATAACCCAGAGGCTTGAAAAATTCCACTTTGATTCTTACTACCACATTTTTCAGAATTAATATAATGACCTGCAACATTTAATGAATGAATCATAAAGCCTTCTCATCTTTACGCTGAATAAACATTTGCAATGTTTTGTGGGCATGTTTTTAGCAAGTTTGAGATTGGCATTACATTTCATAGGAAATTTCCACTACTTTTTCAGGCAAGAAGCAAAAATAGCCCCATTTTTCCAGGACAAGAAATATTTCTCAGTTTTTAAGGCCTTTCTAGGTTTCCAGGCGCGCATATGAACTTTGCATAACTGATACGCAGCTACAGACTATAATAATTTGGCTTTATTCACCCTTGGAAGGAGAGGATTTTAATGCTTGTGTTGTGTTGAGTTTTATTTTTATTTTTTGGAAGTGGGGCATGGGAGGGGTGGGGTAACCATGTTACCCATTACACTCTCACGAACACTTAAATACAACACTTAAAAAAAATATTCCCCACAATTAAATATTTTCATTTTTGGCTTAAAACACAAGCTTATTATGACCCCTGAATTGGAATATACTTGATAAGGTTATTCCAATGACGGAACATAAGCAATATTTTGGAGGCAACAATTTAAAACAATAAAATTTGAATGATAATTTTTCAAATAATTTTGGCGGAGAATGGCCATTACTTTGGGTGGGGAGGTTAAATGTGACCACTGGAGCTTAATTTGAACAAACCTCTAAGTCATCCTAACAAAGAGTATGAAAGCATCTAAGATGGAGCACTGGCTTGGGAGGAGAAGACTTTTATACTGTTTTGTTATACATAATGATAAAATCTTGGGCTGCCATTACCCCACTAAATATAACCCCATGGCCTTGAGTTGAACAAATTTGTAAATCATTCTCACGAAGATGTTGTATGTCAATCATGAAAACTTTTGGAACAATCGATTGGGAGAATAAGATTTGTTAATAACCTGTTAGATGACAGTTATTTTATTTTTATAAATTTGCATGGAAATGGTCTCTTTGCATTCTGTGCAAAAATTTGCCAAAATCTCATCCTTGACCCCAAGCATTGGTTACTGAGTCCTATTATACTAGTAAAACAAAACCTGTCTCTCACAGTAAACAAGTATTACTTCACTTCCTGGTGTCCCACAAGGACACCATGGCAAACAGACTTGTCAGCAAATGCCATCAGATGAAGGGTCAATGTATTGAAGCAGACAGAAAAACAGTTGCAGTGCTTCGACAAGACCTAGCTACAGTTTTTCTGTGTTGCAGCAAATGTTTTCTTATTTTAAAGGCTCAATTAATATAAATGTTCTAAGCAAGTTTTTTTGATAAGCCCTGGAATGCAAAACTTGTTAATTCACAGCTGCTCACAATCTCCAAGTTGCTTAACTATACATAAAAAATTATCCAAACCTAGCGACCTGTTCAGGCAGACGACACTTCACTAGAAATAGCTGCTCAGGTTAATCCTTTGAAGTTTATTTCCAACTTTAATCCCTTTTACTGTCAAAGAACAGTTGCCCCAACATGTAGTCTCTAGGTAAATTTTCAAGCTGCATACAAGTACTTTAGCAGTTGTTTCAAGGCAAGTCTTGGCTGCTTATATAGAGAGCCAAGACATTTCAAGAAACAACTGCAAAGCAACAGGATTCAGACTGTCTGAGTGTAGAAAAAATGCATAAAAATATCCAGTCCCTCAAGGGTTAAACATCTTTTTCTCTTCACCAGAAACTGAATCGTTCAAGTCATAAGAAACTACTATGTGGCATTGGTGATAAGAGTATGCAACTTCAGACTTCAATGTGTTAACATTCTACTGTTTTCTTCCAAGACTAATTACATAATCACTAAACTCATTCCAGTTAGTTGGCATGAGCTATATTTGAAAAAATATATATAGAATTCTCAAATTAATCAAGTCAAGTAAGTGGCAAGAGTGTGCAGTCAGGGATGTAACTGTGTGAAGACAAAAAATTCAGAAACAATGAAATCAGATTTAACCCTATAACTAGCATGATCAGAAAGTGTCTCTTGATTAACGCTTAACCCGCTGAGTATTTTCAAAATATTTTTCATCAAATCTAGTCATGGCTACTGTCAAGCAGCCATGACTAGATTTGATGAAAAATTTATCCATACTTAACTCAAGAAATCATTGGTCAAAAAGTCTGCTCATTTTATGGAGGGAAATTTTATTATTGTGCCCAAATTATATTTATTTCAGTGGCAAAAGAAATCCTGACCTGGGCAGGAATATCTGACAGCCACATGTAAGGAGTTAACTGAAACTCCTCAATTTTTCCTTCCAAAACAAGGTTTATGATCCCTCATTGGAATGAGCTTGATGAGCCCATTCCAATAGGGTATCATTTGCTATGTTTGGGATAAAAAAAAAAAAGAAAAAAGATTTGAATGGCAATTTGTGTGAATAGCAGTGGCCAGATATGATCATTACAATTTGGCTAATTGAAAGAAAAATCCTTGAAGTGAGAAAAATTTGACTGAAAAACCCTGAGTTCTTGGAAAACTCCCCAAACTTGCATCCTTGCCTGCAGGAGTTAGGGAGTTAATGGGAGAAATAGAATTCCAATAATAGAAGAAAAAAATTGCAATTTTTATTTCCAAGATAATTGTAGGGCTGACATGAAATTGTTATTTATGAATGATTCTCAGCTATAAAAAGCTGGATTGATGGACCCCTATAAATGTTCTCTGAGACAGGCCAGGATTTGCGAGATAAATCAACTGATGTCTGATCCATTACAAATTCTCCCACAGAATAATTTTCAAACAGTAACATGAAGTTTTTGCACTCTAGGGACGGTTTTTGAGCAGTAAATAACAATATATTTCTTATAGCTTTGTTATAAAAGACACTAGATTCTCTTCAAGCGAATACTGGATGTTAGAGAAACCCTAATAATTGTATATATATCACCTGCACCATATAATTTAAGACCCTTAAAGTGGGATACAACAACATCTAGGGTCTCAACAGAAAAGTGAATGAAACAGTTACAACTTGGGACTAAGAATACCCCCCGCAACACACTCTCTGATTGTGGGCAACAATAATACCAAGTACCATTAATATCTTTCAAGGCTATCAAAAGTTTTGAGCAGGATACGACTTGTGTATATTTGGATATGGGTATGTGAATTTGAACTAAGTCTGTGACCTTGACCTTGTAGACAGGCATTCCAACCAACCTTATTCGCGATACACCCTCTAGTGGTGGGCAACATTAATATCAAATATCATATACAAATATATTTCAAGGCTATCAAAAGTTCTGAGCCGGACATGACTTGTTTTATCTGGATTTTGTTGTGGGGTATGTGAACTTGAACTAAGTCTGTGACCTTGACCTTACAGACAGGCATTCCAACCTTATTATCGAAACACCCTCTGGTGGTGAGCAACATTAATACCAAGTATCATTAATATCCTTTAAGGCCATCAAAGCTTCTGAGCTGGACACAACTGGAACGAATCTGTAAGTCAAGTGAAGGGTGTATGTGGATAGATGTGGGAAGAATCAAAGGTAAACAAGGTACAAGGTATCCCTCACCAATGTTTTCTAAGTTGAAAAAAGCCCACAACTCTAGAAAAAAAACAAAATGCCGATAGGATCACGGATCCAATGTCGAGTTGTGACAGCACAAAAGTGGGTTTAATCATTATCAACTTATAGTCCGGAAACCAATTGTTTACAATTTACTATGTGAAGAGTCACTGTGACCCTGACCTTTGACCTAGTGATTCCGAAATAAATAGGGCTCTTTCTTGCACCAATGCCAACCTACCTATGAAGTTTCATGAACGTAGGTGGAACCATTGTCAAATTATCATCTGGAAACCAATTGTTTACAATTTATTATGTTCCAGGTCACTGTGACCTTGGCCTTTGACCTAGCGAGTCCAAAATAAATAGGGGTCTTCCATTCACCTAGGCCAACCTACCTATGAAGTTTCATGAATGCGGGTCAAATCATTATCAAGTTATCGTCCGGAATCCAATTGTTTATGATTTACTGTGTTGAAGGTCACTGTGACCTTGCAAGTCCAAAATAAATAGGGTTTTTCCTCTCACTGATGCCAACCTACCTATGAAGTTTCATGAAAAAACATTATCAAGTTATCATCCGGAAACCAATTACCAAAAGGTAAATAGTGGGCACTAGGAATCCACAAAAGAGTAAAAAAGAGGAAGAGGAAAACTTATTGTACATTGAATGCAGCGAAATAAAAGCAGAGGAAGTACAAAGAGTGGTCTCCAAATTAACCCTTTACCTAACATGAAAAGCAGATGACACTTGCAAACAAAATTCTTGAATAACTATTTTTTTTCATTTTTTGTCTCAAAAATATAGGTTATGACTCCTCTTTGGAATGAGCTCGATGAGCTCATTCCAAAGAGAGGTCATAACCTATGTTTTTGAGACAAAAAATGAAAATGAAAGTGTCAATGACACTGTAGCTCAACTTGTCAAGACAAAGACATGTACATGTATAGTATGTGACACAGCAATGACAAACATCTAGGTAATGACCTGATAACAAAGGTATATATAAAATATTGTAACGGTCTGTACATAAATAGTGACCGTTGCCTGTAACAATTGTCTAGGTAAAGTATTGTAAAGGTGGGGGTGACAGTCAGATGCTAAACTGGAAAAAAATCTTTGATTCCCAGAGTGGGTCTGACTGAACCCCAAAATATTTGTTCTCATAACACAGTGATAACAAAGGCACCCCAAAACACACTCATTCCTGTCCCAAGGTGAAAACAAAGGTACCCAAGAAGTTTCGTGAAGATCAGTTCACAAATATGAGCTGTGTAGAAGTTGTGACAAAAAACTGATTGGACCTAATTTTGGTACAAAATGGCCACTAGCAGCCATCTTGAATTTTGGGCCGCAACCAGAAACACTCGTTCTCATCCCAAGGTGATAACAAAGGTACCCAAGAAGTTTAGTGAAGATCGGTTCATAAATACAGCCTCTAGCCCGAGCCGTATTGACATGTGCACTTACAGTGTATAAGTAGCACTGAATAAATCAAAGTTCATCTAATTTGCATAATTTCTGCACGAGAAAAAAACCTGTACTATACGTGATGTATTCCATGTTACTAAACATTCATACAAAAATTTATTCAAATCAGAACTTTCATACAGAAGTTCTGTACAAAAGACTGATTGCACTAATTTTAGTACAAAATGGCTGCTGGTGGCCATCTTGAATTTCGGACCACACCCCAAAACACTCGTTCTCATCCCACGGTGATAACAAAGGTACCCAAGAAGTTTCGTAAAGATCGGTTCATAAATACGGCCTCTAGCCTGAGCCATATAGAAGTTGTGTACAAAAAACTGATTAGACCTAATTTTGGTATAAAATGGCCACTGGCAGCCATCTTGAATTTTGTACCGCACCCAGAAACACTCGTTCTCGTCCCAAGATGATAACAAAGGTACCCAAGACGTTTCGTGAAGATCGGTTCATAAATACAGACTCTAGCCCGAGCCGTATTGACATGTGTACTTACTGTGTGTTAGTAGCACTGAAAAAATCAAAGTTCATCTAATTTGCATAATTTCTGCACGAGAAAAAACCCGTATTATATGTGATGTATCCCATGGTACTAAACATTCACACAAAAAATTATTCAAATCAGCCCAAAACACTCGTTCTCGTCTCACCCCAAAACACTCGTTCTCGTCTCACGGTGATAACAAAGGTACCCAAGGAGTTTCGTAAAGATCGGTTCATAAATACGGCCTCTAGCCCGAGCCGTATTGGCATTTGCACTTACAGTGCTGAAAGTAACACCAAAAAACATCAAAGTTAGTCTAATTTGCATAATTTACGCATGAGAAAAAAACCTGTATTATATGTGATGTATCCCATGGTACTAAACATTCATACAAAAAATTATTCAAATCAGAGCTTTCATATGGAAGTTCTGCACAAAAAACAGATTTCTGCATCGTCGGTACAAAATGGAGGCTGGCAGCCATCTTGAATTTCAGACCGCACCCAAAAACACTTGTTCTCGTCCCATGGTCATAACAAAGGTACCCAAGAAGTTTTGTAAAGATCGGTTCATAAATACGGCCTCTAGCCCGAGCCGTATCCAATTGTTGACGGACAGACGGACAACGGACCATAACATAAGCTCAAATTTGGCTTCGCCAAAGTTGAGCTAAAAATAATGAAAATTAATTGGTGATTTTTGTGAATAGAGCTGGCCGGTTTTGGCCGTTACGTTGGGTAAAGGGTTAAAGAATGGATAAGCTGGAGAAACGGATGAAATTCCCAACAAATTCCTCAAAAAGAGGGTGATGAACTATATATATAAGTGCCTAATGGTAGTCCTGGTAATTCATCCTTGTGTCCTCAGTAAAAAAATTGCTGTGGAAAACTGGTGCTTCTACGGCAATTGCTGTGAAGCCTGTTCGATTGTGTGAAAATCATTAGGGGGCAGGGCATAGTCTGAATTGCCATGTATATGTAGTATGCAGTTAAGTTAAATCTTTTAAGTAACTTTAACATGTGAAAGTAGTTCGATATATATGTGTATATATTCACAATCAATGTGCAGAATCTTTAACTCAATTAGATTTTGCGAATATCATGAACCATGTGAATGCAGAGAAAAAATCTTGGAAGTAAGCAGGCAACTTGCTCAATATGTATGGTGTGAGTGAAAATAAGATGCATCACAACCACAAACAAGTATCTCACTGCTTCTATGTTGATAACACAAGAACCTGACATCAGTTTCTGGAAAGCTCTGTAAGAGCTTTCCAGACACTGGGATTAGATTTTGGTGTTATCAATATAGAAGAAGCAGAAAATGTAGTTTCTAGTGGTTATGCTGCAACTTGTATTGTAAATTGTAAGATTAGCAATGCAGCGTATTGCAACCCACATGGTTTGGTTCCTTGTGTATAACCTGGAAGTTGTGCAATTTCTACTACCACAAGGCTTTCTGCAGAAGCCATCCTCGGCAGTATGTTTGCTGCGGATATTTTTCCTTTTCTCAGCATTCTCCTTGGCACTGCTGATTGCTGAGGGTGAATTACCAGGGTTGCTAATGGTATTTTTCAACTTGGTCATTGAAAAACAAAAGGTTCCCAAAGAGTAGAGAAGGCTGGGTAACATTCATACACAACAAGCAAATTCAATGAATTTGTGTCTCCCGCTGGGCTGCAGTTTCAAGGGGTATTAATGCATCCAGTGGAATATAGTTGAGTTGCAAGTGAAAGTTATTTAGAAGAGACACAACAGACAGTGCTTCAGACAGGGGTTATCAGATTTATTTTCACGGAGGTCACTGTCAAAGCAAGTAAAGTGATGTGGAGTATAACTGTGAGAATCATTAAAAATTAAGACTGTATGCTAAGACATATTACATTAAACTGATGTGAAAAGTAATCCATATATGGAATTTCATTGAAATCGGTTGACTCCAAGGAAAGTTAGAGTCTGGAAACCATCAGCCAATCAAATTGAAGCAACCTAATTAAATATGCACAGAAAATACCCACGTTCGAACTTGGACCCACAATTGATGAAAGTGATCTACTACCCAAATTTCATCGAAATTGACTGACTGTAAGGAAAGTTAGAGTCTGGAAACGAAAAACATGGAAGGAAAGCACTTACTGTGTATCAGTAGTAGCACTGAATAAATCAAAGTTTCCCTAATTTGCATAATTTTTGCACAAGAACAAAACCCGTATTATATATATTATTGCATGTTACTAAACATTCATACAAAAATTTATTCGAAACCGAACTTTCATATAGAAGTTCTGTACAAAAACTGATTACACCTAATTTCGGAACAAAATGGCCACTGGTGGCCATCGTGAATTTTGGACCAAACCCCAAAACACATATTCTGGTCTCACAATGATAACAAAGATACCCAAGAAGTTTCGTGAAGATCGGTTCATAAATACAGCTTTTAGTCCGAGATGCGTTGACGCACGGGGCAGACGGACAGGCAGACAGACAGATTTTCGATACAAAATTTCCCACATTCGAACTTGACCTAGGTATTGATAAAAGTAATCCATATATGAAATTTCATCGAAATCGGTTGATTTTAAGGAAAGTTAGAGTCTGGAAACCGCCAGCCAATCAAATTTCAGCAACCTAATTAAATATGCACGGAAAATGCCTACATTCGAACTCGGACCCACAATTGATGAAAGTGATATACTACGCAAATTTCATCGAAATCCGGTCACTGTAAGGTCACTGTAAGGAAAGTTAAGGGTCTGGAAACGAAAAACACGGAAGGACACCCCGAATTTAATATCTCCTGTTTTTTTTCAAAAAGCGGGAGACAAAACGGACGATATGGAAGTACTGGATAACTACTGGGGTATCTCAGTGAGTAGCAACACTGTACAAGTTTTTGGTAAAGTCTTATTTGGCAGACTGGAGGAGATCCCATGGCTTTACAGTTGTTTCTAGGAAAGTCTTGGCTGCCTGTATAGGCAGCCAAGACATGCCTAGAAGCAACGCCAAAGTACTGAGAATGTAACTTGAGAGCTGACCCATCATATTCTTCTACCCAGCAAAGTTTGAAAAGAATTTAGTATAGATGTTTAATGATTAAAATAATACAGAGTATCATTTTTGTTGGGGGCAGAATTTTAATGATGAGGTTCCAATGTATAAATACGTACCTTGCAGTCTGCAATGAAGTACACCCAACATACTTTCCAGTTGTGCTTCTATAGCACACATTGTCTGAAAAGAGAAAAGTACAATACATAGAGATTATTACGAGTCGAGCTCCGGGGTTCTAAGGGCAGATCATGACGAGTCGAAGATGAGTCGTCATCTACCCTTAGAACCTGGAGCGAGACTCGGATACATATTTTGTACACCCACATAATGGTAGTAATTATTTTATCTTACAATATATTGGGGATTAGTCAAGAATGTAGATGAATATATAACAAACTATTTATTCGTACGGATGAACAAAAAGAAAAAAAATGGAACTCACGCGAAAGGAACGTGCTTGTATCCGACCCCCCTGATAGAAACATCTGTATTAGGGGGGTCGGATACATGACAGTTGCGGAGTTAATACAGACAAAATACATGTTGATTGTACGATAAAATAATTTATCTTACAACATGAACGTATTTCCCACAATACAAGTGAAAACGTCTAGACAAAATACAAATCTGTATTGAGGGGAGCAAGAGCATGTGTGATAATTCTATTCACAAAAAGACCTGCACTTGTCTTAGAACTAATTACACATGTGGAGGACACCATTTTTTATAAACAGTAATTAAATGATAAATCAATCAACAACTCAACAAAATAAATTAAACAAGATTATTTTTTGCCATGATGATATTTTTATATAGGCTTACAATGCGTTAAACTTGAAAAATAAAAAAAAGAAATGAACAGCTGAAACCCTACTATAAACGTCAATGGTTATAGTACAAGAAGAATAATGAATGGGGATTACATCATGTCTACCACAAGAATGCAATACCATGACATCAAGATCTTCATTCATAAATCAATTCACGGACGATGAATGATGGTCAAAATATATGCTAAGTCAAGAAAGGGAGGAATATTCTCAGATAAACTGGTTATTACCCACTCGTCAATCTATACCCAGAGACAAGGTCTCAACTTCAATACACCATCCCAGAACCCACCTAGTGGTAATAACCTATAAGTACATAATCCTTTAGCTAATGGAATGGAAAATCTAAATTCAGCTTCATACAAATGTAACAAAATTCCCATTCAATGTAATTTTTTGCTCCAAACCCTAGGTTTTATACCATTCTTCCAATGCAGTCCATTAAGGTGACTCCAAAGAAGCAGCAGATCAAGACAAAATGGACAATGTGACCACAGAAGAAATGGAGATGAAGAAATGGCCTGGGACAAAATGACCACAAAATAATGACGAGTTCAGATAAAACAAATTAATTATATAAAACTATACAAAAGTGTTTAAAGGTCACAATTACAGTCTGCTTGAAATCTACAAGACATTTTTCACAGGTTCCTGGATGTAAAAGATGAAACTGTAACTTTTCAACTGTCTCTTTCTAATGTTTTTAATGGCAGTTTTTGTTAAAAAAAGAAGAAGACAAACTGTGATGGTCTAGCCACTGATGTCTCCGAACCCATAAAGTGATGGCTGAGACAAAATTTTTCTAAGGTTTGAGTTATTTATTTATTGGTGTTTAAGATCATATTTCTGCATAATGTCTAATTGTGACCGCAACATAGAGATTTTACCAGTAAAGAAGCACTGCTTCACTTCCTGGGAGTGGGGGTTGAGTTTTCGGAATTATTGAACCTTGACCTTCGTCATTCAGACTCCGTGCTGCTGCATAACACACCATACCTTAGTTCATTACCATTGTGTGAAGTGTTCTCAATATTCACCAAGCAATTACAGAGTTACGACTGTGACACACTTTTCCAGATGGACAAACAAAATGTAAGCAGATGAATGGAAGGATGGACAGTCCATATTTAAAATGCCCCTTTCCTGGGTCATAAAATTTAAAATCATTGTGATCAACTCATTTAAAAATGAACAAATGCACAAATTTCCCTCATACTAACCAGTTTTATTTCTTAGTATTCAAATTTGAATGATTTTTCAGTTTTACATATTTTCATTTCATGAATTAAATTTTACTAGTGGAGAGAAGATTTTGGCATAATAATTATAAAATGAATGTAGAATTTATTGCTTAGTTTAGCATCTGACATTGAATAACTGACTAGTCGATTAATACATGTAGTCGACGTATGTCCGGCGATCAGTAAAAATCCAAATGGCATTGATCGTTTCAACACTATCATGAATACTTTTTCTGTGGACATTACAGTATTGTGATTACAAAGTGGACAAGTCATTTTGATGAGACCAGGACTGGGACATGGTCTTGTCAAAATGTTCTGTCCGCTTTCCTCCCAACAAGACTATAGAATCTCACCTGTTGAAAAGGAAATGCAAGAAAATTTGACTCTCAGATGATATTTTCTTCTGGTGTAAATGTGTCGCAATTGTACAGATTAGGGAATAAAATATGCATAGCACAAAGAGTGAAATCATATCTGGAACTCTTCAGTAAATTAGGTCTGTACCGAGCTTTAGCTCGGTCCAGACCTACTTTACTGGACAAGTTTTGTAAATTTTGATATAAGCTGGGGATGAGTTGAAGAGTCTCTTCATTATATGATCCAAAACCCCATAAAAGACACTTGAATACATTACAGAACTCCTAGTGCTATTTCTGTTCATGCATGGCCATGCATAACCATTTTGAACCCTTTGATACTTTTGTATGTCTTATGACGTATGAAATCAAACAGTGCGTTGATACTTTGGTCATTTATTTGGATTTTCCTGAAAGGAAAATCTATTTGTTATTGCCAAGATGATTATTCTTTTTTTCTTTCTTTTTTTTTTTTTGTTTTTCCAACACATCGGGGAAACAATTTTCTCGAAAACGGTCTTTAAGATTTTTTTCAAACTTTGCACGATCAATGACGGCCATGAGTTCTAATAAATAAAACCATCAGTATTTGGGGGAAAATGTTTCTTGGTGGGCAAAAACGCCCAAAAATGCCCGAAGCTTCGTTGGCCAATACCTCATGAAAGAAAAAAGCTATCGACTTAATTTTTTGACAGACTTGTCAGAATTACTCTTGTCTAAAACAAATATAATCGGTATTTTTTTCCATTTTTTATGTTTTCTGCCAAAATTTTTCACAAAACGGAAAGTTATCTAAAAAATCGGCCATTTTGGATTGAAATAGAGCCCTCTAAAAGGGTTCCAAATTGAAGGAAGTAATACCGCTTTATAAAAAAAATCGAAAAAATTTCGTTTCGATTTTTCGTTAATCCAAAATGGCGGCCAAAAAATCGAAATTTTTTTTTTCGTTTTTTATGTTTTGTTCAATTTTGAGACAGAAAAAAAAAAAATTTTTTTGCACTGAAAATTTTCGGTCTGGTTCGGACTTCCGAAACTTTCGACCAAAATTCGGAAATTTTTGTGTTTGTTTTTTATGTGTTTTGTTCAATTTTGAGACGAAAAAAAACAATTTTTTTTTTTTACACACCACCACCAAGAAACGAAAATTGGTCTTCAGACTGGTACTTTGACCTAATTATACTGTACTACCGGAGTGGGTAAAAAGTGGCGGTGATTGCAAATGTGTAGCGCATATATAGGTAAAAAGATTCCCCACAGTTTGGAAGCACAATTTTGTTGCGTTTACCTTCGGGCGGTCACCAAAAGTAGACTCTCGGGCTCTCAACGGTCCGTACACCCTCTTTTTGGCATGAGAATACTCGGCGTTCTTGACTCGTATAAGGATTTCGTGATTCATATGGTATCATTCACAGTCTGTTTAAACCTTTCCCCACCCCATGGGAATAAGGTTTTATTTCACTTGGCTTCTGATGGCTGGAGAACTACCACTCCGGTTCGGACTTTTCGACCAAAATCCGGAAATTTTTGTTTTTGTTTTTTATGTGTTTTGTTCACTTTTGAGAAGAAAAAATTTTTTTTTTTTTTTACACTTCACCAAAAAACGAAAAATCTGTCTTCAGACTGGTACTTTGACCTAATTATACTGTACTACCAGAGTGGGTTAAAAGCGGTGGTGACTGAGAATGTGTAGCCCTTACACAGGTAAAAAGATTCCCCGTAGTTTGGAAGTACAATTTTGTTGAGTTTGGCTTCGGGCGGTTGCCAAAATACACTCTCGGCCTCTCAACGGTCTGTACACCCTCTTTTCGGCATGAGAATACTGGGCGTTCTTGAATCGTATAAGGCTTCCGTGATTGAAATGGCAACATTCACGGTATTTTTAAACCTTTCCTCACCAAATGGGAATATGGTTTTATTTCACTTGGTTCTGATGGCTGGAGAACTACCACTCCGGTTCTGACTTTTAGACCAAAATCCGAAAATTTTTGTTTCTGTTTTTTATGTGTTTTGTTCAATTTTGAGACGAAAACAATTTTTTTTTTTACCTGGAAATTTTTTGGTCCGGTTTGGACTGAAAATTTTTGATCAAAAAACAAACTTTTTTTTTAGATCACCACTTTGACCTGACAAAACTGTACTACGAGGCGGGTTAAAGTGGACGTTATTCAGAATTTGGATGTTGAGGCTCTTCCTCCACCAGTAAAACTATCCGACGCGACTGCCCAACCCCCACCCAAGGCAAACACGCATTAGATTAGACTCTACAGACTCTGGCGTCCAAGCCAGGAAACACGTCTGAAAAACCTTGCATCATTTTGCACCCGGCGACCTCAATTTCAGTGAACGTTGTTCATAATGTTACATGGTATTTTGTATCCTAAACTGAAATCAAAAGTAGAACACTGAGAGTCTGTTATTTTTTATGGGAATATGACTCCAGCTACTCATCCCCTCCCCCGTCCTCATTGAATTTGATGACGGTGGCAATTCCGATGGTATTGCCAGATTGTTACTAACTGTGTAGACATTACATAGAGACACATCCCTAATTAGCCTGGCTGCCATTACCGAATCGGACTGTATCAAATTTTTGCGGCAATCCACGAAGCGATTTGGAACAATTCTCACACGTGTACGGCTCATCGTTACAAACAATATTTATGCGAACCATCAAAAACTTTACGCAAACTGTCGGGGATTTCGAAGCAACCCATTTTTCGTTCGCGTATTTTTCAATTCAGGCGACCTCCAGGCGAACCAAAAGATCGTTCGCTTAAAAAGCAGGCCTATTGTGTTAACCATTGACTAAACGCAGAGCCATGACAATCCTCAAATGAGGCATTATGAGGCTCTAGAATAGTTATCAGAGACTCTTATTAAAAAAATCGGGAAGGGGGGACCCCCTCCAATACCCTCCCTCACCTCGGCGGGGCTGTGCATTTTGGGTATGCCCAATATATTACGGACTTTGGGTCCAAGTTCGAATTAGCCTTAGGTACAGAATTGTCCCCCCCCCCCCCCTCCCCTCTCCCCACACCCATGTCGAATTTTTAATTAATGCTGACTTCGGGCCGGGGAAGTTGCCTTCTGGAACCGCGTTTCAATTTCAGGCTTGGATCGGATTTGATTTCGGATCTAAATACATGCATTTATGACAGAGAACAGTTCTATTCATAAAAATATGTGCTTTTAGATTATACAGGGTAGGCGTTTGATTTACTGCCAAATGTCGTCCACTCGTTGACATTTAATGAGGTCGACATAGTAATAACGCGCAGTGTGAAATGTCTATGGTTGTTTCAATATATGGAGCCTTGGCGGTCAGTACAGAATTTCATTAGATACGACCTCTGGGAGCTGGCATACTGCATAGCGATCCTGCCGACATTGCTGCTGTTTTGATTCAGTAGTGTAGCCACGGAATTAATGTTAAATGTCCCCCCCCCCCCCCCCAAAAAAAAAAAAAAAAAAAAAATTGACCCAGTGCAATTTCATGCAACATAGAGCCCCCACAAATGCTCTCCAATATAGGCAGCACATGCTACAACTGCTCAGACTGAATCTTAAGAGTACTGAACTTTGCAAAATATTCTCGGGAAGACTTTGTCCTTACTAGGAGTCTGTGACCCTCTGGACATTACCCCCTCCGCAAATTTCTCTGTACTAACCCAGAAACCTGACAACGACCTTCCAAAAATGGTAGTTATCACACTTTTCTCCTGAACAATAGCTGCTGGTCAAACGAGAAGACCCCAGTGATTTACATCAAACAGCAGGGTTTCTGTAAAAAAAAATCTTGACATTATATCGTCTACCGTCAATGTGATGATAGGCTCATCAAGAATCCTTTTTTCTGCGTTCTTCTCAATTTTCAGACGAAAAAGAGGAAGAAAATCCTGTGTATTGTGCGGGCACAATCACTTCATCTAGTTTTGTTATCATTTTTCGATTTTGTAAAAGTTTTAACCTCAATTCCTATTTTCTCCTGAATAGTGCTCAGTGACAACCATTGAGCCAAATGTTATCACAGCTTAAAATACTAATATAATCCTGCTGTCAAGACTTCTTAACTGGTTGAGTGCTAAAAGCCACTATAGGGGCTTTCAAAAAATGAGGATACCAGAGCAAAAGCCAACACTTTCTTTGCTTAAATTTCATATTCACTCAAACACATATAATATTTTGTTTATATAAATTTGTTTTATTACAAATTATTGGAGAGTGCATGTGG
This sequence comes from Pictodentalium vernedei, assembly GCA_031216915.1. Classification (NCBI taxonomy): domain Eukaryota; kingdom Metazoa; phylum Mollusca; class Scaphopoda; order Dentaliida; family Dentaliidae; genus Pictodentalium; species Pictodentalium vernedei. The sequence continues at coordinate 192,055,307 of CM062289.1, forward strand.
GCACTCTCCAATAATTTGTAATAAAACATTTTGAATAACAAATTAAGACCACCAAAAATAATCTAGCCCTCAACTAGTTAATCACTGATGTGAAAAATATCTTGTTATTTGTACTTTCTGACATTTGATGTCGCATTTTGAAAAACGTTGATGAAACTGCATTCCCAGTGATGATTGAACGTCAGAATAATTAAAGTCTCAAAGGGTTAATGAAGGCACTTAATAACCAGAAGAAGAGTTAGATATATTGAAAAGGTTATACATACCTGTGAACACTCTTTGTATCCAAACTTGACATTTGTTAGGGATTCTTTTCGCTTGCCAGGTGAAGTAACATATGCTTGAGCCATAGTTCTCACTCCTTCCCGTAACTGCTGCTGTATCATGTAATATTCTTGCAACTCCTCAAGCTGAAAGAAAGAGAAAATGCAAAGTTCACTGAGAAATACAGAAGAGCCCACTTAAGCTTATTAAGGGCAATAACTCGTCAAAATTTTTGTTTGGTGGGGGAGAGAGAGGGGGCTGCTTATTTGGGCATCCTGATGAAATACTCAGAGGATGTCCCAAAGATTCAAACCTGTAACCCTATTAGTTTTGGAGAAATGAGTTTGGATGTCGACTGCATGAAGGCCATTTCAGAATTCGTATAGCACTGTGAGAAAAGAACTATCCCGAAACTTCATAAGATTTTTTCAATACTTTTTATGACCTGAACCAGCTAGTATTTGAATCATCTCTACGTAACAAGCTAAAATGAGTTGTAGAATTTCTGTCACTTTTTACCTTTGCTGATGATTCCATCTATTGGAATCATTTCTTAAGAAGCTCTCACAGAGAACCTCCCAGGAAATGATGTTAAGTGAACCAGTGTAAATTTTTTTTTCTGGGTTCAGAAACTCAAAAAAACCCACATACTTGCCACTATTTATAAGCACACTCTGTAACCAAAACAGACCAGGCAATGACCAAAAATGTTAAATTGTCTGGCACTTCTTAGGTCCTGGAATTCAAATTTTAAAATTTAAGCACTTCCCTAAAATTTAAGCACTTCCCAAGTAATATAGGGACCATGTATCTTACTATAATTGAGAGTTAGTTTATTTGTCATAACACACCTTATCTCTTCAAACTCTAAGGGCCCTATTGCCTTCAAAACTCACCAGGTGTATGTATTTCTATCTGATATAACTAAATCAACAGGTTTGGTGGCAATAGTTTGCATTGTTCCCCAAAAATCGGCAAATGTATCGCATACTGTGCTATTCTGTATACAGATATGAGTTGCTTTAAAATGAAAGTGTCAATGACACTGTAGCTTAACTTGACTGTGTTGTGTTTGATGAAAAGGATAATGTTCAAAGTTTATGAAAGGATTATGAAGTAAGACAAGAATTGTGATTATTGGGAATATGCTAATTTCTGTTCCCTGTATGCTATGTTTTCAATAAAAATAATTTGAGGAATAGACTGTACTAAAGAATTGAGGGTTGGGGTTAATGTGGCCCTCACAGTTAATGTATGTCAACCGAAGTTACAGTAAATTATTCCAAAATGAGTCATCCTACCAAGTTACAATGAAATCTCTTCATAAATACGACCTGTAGACTATGCTAAAGGTTTTCGGGTTTTCAGCTTGAGCAGCCATCGCGGTTGACAGATCATGACCAATAGGGGACGTTCTCATTTAGACATGACCTCAAACCTGCATATGAAATTTCGTAACGATCGGACAAGAACTACGGGGTGTAGCCAGTGTTAAAGGAAAAGGTGAACAGACAGACACACAGACTTCCGCACACATGATGGCAACAGCTTATCTTGACTTTGTAAAGTTATGCTAAAAACTGTGCGTAGCACGGATTTTTATCCACCAGCTTCCATAATCCTGGTACCTTGCATTGGGGGACAAACATTTAAACATACTCCGACAGGGTTGTGGAAATTCAAGAAAACTATCTATGCCGTAACTCTTTCTCTACCAGAGACCCCTACTGTCATCATGCTTCATATTCCATGCTGTAGTATAAACCAAGCAATAGAATTTATAGAGGTGTGTAATATAAAATTCCAAATCCCCTGCCAAATGGCAGGGGATTTGAAATTTAATATTGCTCACTCCTTTATTTTGAAAACGGATTTAACCTTTCAAGTGCAAGTTTACATAGCTGGATTTACCTATTCAAAAGATCTGGTAAGGAAAGAGTTAAGGGTTAGAATACAGGAATATAAACGAGAAATAGCCGGCAGAAATGTGAAAGATTTGGTTGTGTTCTTGAAAAGGGTTAACAGGGTTTTCTTATAGGAAAATGAAAGTATTGACTCAATATTGATGGAAATTCAAGCAGTAAAGTGAATATGTTGTAATAACGAACCTTTGTCAAATGGAATTCTAATCGCTTCAAATATCTTTCAGCTGCTTTCACTTGCTGCAAAAAGAAAGAAAAAATCTATATCAAATGACGATTAGCAAAAATAAAGAAAAAAAAATCTATATTAAAATGATCTTGGCAATATTGATCAAATTGTATAAACACTTTATGCTGAAGATCCTCATGGGTTGATTTCTATCCCCTCTGCTGGAAAATATTATCATTCAGTTTAGTACAGAGAGAGGGGATTACACTAATCAGTTGAATGAACTCATTCCATTAAGGTATCATAACCATATGCTAATATTTAGAAAAGTATAAAAAATCTGAAGCTCAGGTGAGCCTAAAATGCTCACCTGGATCAAGTTGTCTAAAAGAATTAAAGTTGGTAAAAAGGAAAAAGCAAGAGAGAACTAAAGGTTAGTGTTAACCCTTTACCTAACGTGAAAAGCAGACGACACTTGCAAGAAAAAATCTTGAATAACTAATTTTTTTCATTTTTTGTCTCAAAAACATAGGTTATGACCCCTCGTTGGAACGAGCTCGTCGAGCTCGTTCCAACGAGGGGTCATAACCTATGTTTTTGAGACAAAAAAATGAAAAAAATAGTGAAAATTAATTGGCGATTTTTGAGAATAGCGCTGGCCGGTTTTGGCCGTTACGTTGGGTAAAGGGTTAAGGGATCAGAAAGCGTGTGGCCAAAAGGAAATGTCACCTTGTTCAATGTGTACATATTGCAACGACAGGCACTAAATCTGCACTGAACAAGGATGTCCGTTTCTCAACTCTCTCCCCTCACATTTGCTACCCTACCCCCTGCCAGCACACATTCAATATTAGGATCAAAATTCTGTTGGAAAAAAACTAAAGACCTACCCTCTGAAAAGACCTATTTTGGTGTGAATTTTTTATTGAAACTGGGTGAAATACTCCTGGAAGCCATCAGTTGTGTGAAGAAATGGAGTGAAATGGCAGTCAACAAGGACATGATTCAAACAAGTTTTACTGACACATTAGGGCTTTCTGGTTGTGTGTTCTTGCACACTCAAGAAAGATGGAATCATTCATGAAAAGAGAACATTTGTTTTCAAGAAAATTAATTTTATTTTTCAGTGGAGCCCACTTAATTGGATACCTCTTAACTGAATAACCCTGTTAACTGAATATAATTTCCCAACACAAAACCATTTACAATACCTCCAGTGCAAATTTGACATGTTTATTGAATATAGATTATAGAGTAAACTCCTGTTTATTGAATAAAAATCTTGCAAACTGTCGAGAAATTACCCAGACTCTCCCCAGTTTTCCTTTGTTTATAGACCTATTTGGCCTCAGTACATCCAATACAGGCATTTAATCTATTATATCTTGTTTGACAGAGCTCTGTCAAACAAGATATAATAGAATAAATGCTAAATTTATATCTAGAATACAGGAAAGTGACACAATCCCTGTTAATTGAATACTCTTGTTAATTGAATAAGTTTCAGAGGCAAAGTGGCTATTCAATTAACAGGGTTCCACTGTACCATGTGTGCTGTGTGTATTCAACATTACCTGATACAATACAGACACTGAGAAATGTGCTAGAGGCACAATGCATGGAATCTGGCCTACAAGTAAGAATGTGATGTAAGACCACATCTGATTGGTTGTTGTGCATCCGAGTGATGTTATGTGAATGAAATGCGTCATTACAAAATGATGTCAAGCAAGAATGTAAGTCGATCACCGAAGGTGAAATATTTCTTCACAAATATCAGCCTCATTCACATTTTTTTTTATAATTTATTGGAATTTAAGGTCACACATTATTGCACAATGGCTAATTGGGACCCCCAACATGGATATAAAGTCAAGTCCAGCCAATCGTTTATACTCATATTGCCCATTTTAGAGGATTTTCACCCCCACCATTAGTTACTGTGCACTATTTTACCAGTAAAACAGTTTTTCTATGACAGTAAACAAGCACTGCCTCACTTCCTGGGGTTTCCACAGGATCCCCATTCACTTAATTCAAGTGGAATCATGGTATAAACACATAACACAACTCAGGTGGAGTACAGGGAACAGGAATCATTGACCCTTATGTTAGGAATTTTTCCTGTAATTCACGCATGTGTTTGAAGTGAAATTATTTTGTCTGTGCAGATCGACCTTGATAAAAGGTTTGGGAGAGTGCAGGCACTTGATCTCCCAAAAATTGTAACAAAGCAAAGACATGTAAAGAAATTTTGTGGACCAGAAATAATTTAGCACTGTACATGTACCAGTTAAAGCTCTGTGATTCTGAATACAAAGACATGATTGGTCAAATGAGACGAGAACTTTTATCAAATACGGGAGCACCATTTACATAAAAACATTCAAATATGACCCACACAAATCGATTTCCATGTAATTCCTCTTTTATATTGGAAAACATGGTTTACCACTGATTTGATTCCATCAGACAGGGTAGTACACATGCAGTATACAACTAATTTCGTCAAGATGCAGCCAAACTGTCTCCGTATAAACTGATTATGTTGAGAAATAGGAAACACTAATTGAAGTGCAATCATTTTAATTGCCAACAAATAGAATATGTGAAAAAAACTTATGGGATAATGTGTAATTGGGAAAGAAAATGTCTTTGAGGAGAATACATAAATAATGAATCACCAATGATGTTCAACAATTAACTTTTTCACCGCCGGGAAAAACAAAGTCTATTCACCCATGGTCAAGATAAAATAAATACAGCCCTGTTAATTGAATAGTGATCTTGCCAGTGAAAATTATTCAATTAACAGAGATTGGTCACTCTCCTGTATTCTAGAAATAAACTAAGTATTTATTCTGTTATACCTTGTTTGACAGAGCTCTTGGTGCTCTGTCAAACATGATACAATAGATTAAATGCCTGTACTGGATATATGCAGACCAAATAGGTCTAAAACCATGGGAATTCAGTGATTGTCAGGATAATTTCTCGACATATACACATTTTTTCATTCAATAAACAGGAGTTTACTCAATAACCTACTTGTAATTTACAGGTCAAACTTGTACAGAAGGTAAGGTAAATGATTTTGTGTTTGGAAATTATATTCAATTAACCAAGTTATTCAATTAAGAGATATCCAATTAAGTGGACTCCACAGTATGTCTACTTAATTGAGTTGCCACATAAATACACTGGAAATAATTTGGGGCTGAACTTGAATCTCACAAAAAGGTACATACAGCATAACTCCAACTAGTTCTGGAGAGCAAGCAAATAGGATTTATAAGGTTTTTTCCACTGCGTTTAAGGTCACTTTCTGCGTTTGTGCCAATATTAAGACCACAAAACAACTGGATGTTCAGCTTCAGCCAATTTTTTATAATTGTGATGCCCACACTGCAGGACTCTCAAACATTGGTCTGACCCCACTTTTTGGTTTTTCGGTCTTATTACAGAGGAGCCCACTTAATTGGATATCTCTTAACTGAATAACCCTGTTAATTGAATATAATTTCCCAACACAAAACCATTTACCATACCTCCAGTACAAATTTGATATGTTGATTGAATATAGGTTATAGAGTAAACTGTAATTGAATAAAAAATCTTGGTAACCTGTTGAGAAACTACCCTGACTTGCATCAGTTTTCGTTTGTTTATAGACCTATTTGGCCTCAGCACATCCAATACAGGCATTTAATCTTTTTTATCTTGTTTGACAGAGCTCATGGAGCTCTGTCAAACAAGATATAATGGAATAAATGCTAAGTTTATCTCTAGAATACAGGAGAGTGACACAAACCCAGGCCTCGAAATAAGAGGTGAACGCTCGTAGCGTTCGCCTATCGGTTATGCAGATTTGTTTTCAGGCGAACGCTCGATCGGTTAAACAAAAATCATGTTGATGGCCGACGAAGTTAGTTGTTACGAAATGAGAAAAGTTTTCAACATTTTTCCTCCCATTGATATAAAAGAAGCACTGCAGTGAACAAAATGAGAACAAAATGCTCATGTGGTTATCATACAGCGTGTTTCAATCATTACTGTACTTGTGGGGGTATAAATCTATAGTATTAGCGGTACTGAAGATCTGCAGTACCAACTCGCGGCACCCTCTGGCTCTCGAAACAATTAATTTGTTTCGATTCTGAGAAAGACGTTTGTCTGTTACAGCTAAAGGGAGCTAACTGCTTTATTAATACATTTACCGCACGTGAGGCATTAACTCTTGCTCTGCGCGAAGCTGAAAATAAGTCTTCGATACAATAAAAAGGAGACATATTGAAAATCAAATGAGCTGTTGTTAATTATTTGTATTCCGCCTCTTTTTACCCTACCAATCCATGAGAAAAGTTTTCGAACACATTATGGAAACTTCTTTTATTCAACAATGCTGACTTCTTATTTACATGCTTATTCCATTTCAATGAACAGCCAGCATGGTTGTGAACATGGGTTTTTTCAAATGATTTCGAACATTGTGGCACAAATCAAGTTTTAGTTTGGAACTTTGGATTACATTCTCCGGATTCTGAAATGTAGGGGAAGGTAGATACGATTTACAATTGTTTCTTTTCCAATGTTGATCAGAGACTGCCAATGCAACTCCCATGCCCTAAAGTTCAATGTATTCGTAATACAGACGTCCATTGACGGAATTTGACCCCATCCCCACACAACTGCCAAATTCCCACTCCCAGTTCGAGACAAATGTGTTTGGGTTTCTGAAATAATAAGCCACACAGCAAAATAAACAATTAAAATTCTTTAATTTTTATTAAGACACAAAAATCATATAAAGCAAAGAACAACAAATGTTAATGCGTGCACACGTGAATGTGCGTGTGTATGTACCTGTTTTGTACTGCGCCTACCTTGGGTCCCTTGTGTCTAAACGCCAAACTAATTTGGGAGGAATTGTAGTTGGGTATGTCAGAAGCTTTGTCAGTATTAATACTTTTAATGCAATGGTTAACCAATATAAGTTTATGAAAAAAATCTAGGTAACCGATCAACAGGTTAACCATTGTCAAATGAGGCAACCTGCTGGAAGGTTTATTAAAATCTTGTTATTTCGAGGCCTGCAACCCCTGTTAATTGCATACTCCTGTTAACTGAATAATTTTCATTAGCAAAGTGGTTATTCAATTAGCAGGGTTCCATTGTACAAGAGCATTTAACTCTTTTGTGCTGGGAGTGGTCTCAGAACAAAATGTTACCCTTAGAAGTATATCATTGCATTTGCATTATTGCTGTAAAATATAATTAAATGGGAGTACATGAAGCTCTCTTAACTCTTTGCATGCTGCTGGCGGATATTCCTGCCCAGCACAGGGTTCCTCTTGTCACTGATATAAGTATAATTTGGGCATATTTAAACATATTTTCCCCTGTAAATTGAATGGATTTTTTCACCAATGATTTCTTGTTATATTTAGATTAATTTTTCATGAACTCTAATCATGGCTGCTTTACAGCTCATTGGTAGGACATAGTACAAGGCACAGAGGAACTCACACTACCTGCCATTCCATGCCAAGTGATTTTCTTTCCCATGCGATACTGTACAACAAGTCAACTATGCTAATACATAGCAATGGTGACATTGTAAAATAGTATGTGACACTAAAGAGTCTATCAGTTCTGAGGTGAGCTGTCTCTCTTATGCACCATCACACCTGCCTCGATTCGACCTAGCGAGCAATTACCCCTTACCTAATGAATCGGCTGCATCCGCCACATAATACACAAATTTGGCAGTAGAAAAAAACAAAATTATATCATGTGATCCCTCAATGGAACAAGCTTATCAAGGTAAAGGTAGTCCTGGTAATTCATTCTTGTTTCCTCGGCAAAATAATTTCAGGGTGCAGGGCATAGTCTAAAGTGCCACTTTCAAGTAACTTTAACATGTGAAAGTAGTTCCGAGATACATGTGTACACAATCACAATCAATGTGTAGAATCTTTCACTCAATTAGATCATGCCAATATCATGAATCATGTGAATACCGAGAAAAAATCTTCGAAGTAAGGAGGCAACTTCCTCAATATGTATAGAGTAAAAATAAGATGCAGCATAACCACAAACTTAGTATCTCACTGCTTCTATGTTGATAATAACAGAATCTGACATCAGTTTCTGGAAAGCTCCTACAGAGCTTTTCAAAAGCTGATTTCAGATTCTGGTGTTATCAACACAGAAGAAGCAGAACACATAGTTTCTAGTGGTTATGCTGCAACTTGTACCGTAAATTGTAAGATTAGCAACCCACATGGTTTGATTCCTTGTGTAACCTGGAAGTTGTGCAATTTCTGCCACAACAATGCTTTCTGAAGAAGACATCTTCAGCAGTATTTTTGCTGTGGATATTTTGCCTTTCCTCAGAATTTTTCTTGGCACTGCTGATTGCTGAGGGTGAATTACCAGGGATGTAAAGGGTTAAATTTAATTCAGGTTTTGGCAGATTTAACAAGTAATTAATATCCCCAAATCTTTGTCTTTAAATCTAAAAGATTTTCAAAGACTTTATCCTAAAACATATTTAAAGTATGGTGTCCTACTTATCCACATCAAGCATTCAATAAAATCAATCAGTTTTCATACATCTGTGCTAAACACCTCAATCTCACATAATAGATGTTCACACTTTGAAGTGAGACAGCATCAAACAGTGATGAATTGGCTCAGTCCTACTGGAAGAATTTACACATGGATGAAGCCAATCAGTATATTTCTCTTGAAAGATCAATTTGGATAAAAACCCTTTCAAGACCACAATTTCAAGTGCGTGAAGTTGAGGGACTAGGAGTAGATGGCACATTGAGAGTAGAACAATAATGGAGAGTAATTTCTCATACCTATCCCAGTCAGGCCCTGTACATGGACAACCAACAGTATAAGTCAGAGATGCCCTTGGCACTCTAGTAGAGTGCTAGAAGCCACTTTTGAGGCTTTACACTGTGTACATTATCTTGTGCTTTGTGCAGTAGTAAATAAAAAAAATGTTCATATAAAATTATTTTGTTACAATTTATTGGAGAGTGCCAACAGGCACTTTCCAATAAAAAGTAAAAAATAATTATTGATAAATAAACTACCGGTATTGCTAAACTAAGGCTCGCTTGCTGGTAGCATTGCATCTTTGAAAAAATACTCATGTTACAAATCACCTTTGAAAAATAATTTAGCACGCTACCAGTTAGATACCACCAAGTCTAAGCTCCATGTGTTTCCTGATAACATACCCAATGATATGCTAATAGAATTGAAAGATCATGAAGTAGTATTGGAAACGTATATAAGGGATAATATGGTGATCCCAACAAGCCAGCGATAGCCAACTGTTGCCTAGACAACAGAGATCATTGAGGTGGAAAAAATGGTGCCCAGAGAATGGCCCAGAAAGCAAGAAGGAAGAAAAAGCTGAACATCAACTCCAAGAACTGCTGATTTATTTATTTATTGGTTTTTAACAACACTTTTGCCAGCCAGGGTCACCTTGTGTTGGACAGTTTTACAGGTGGAGGACCCGGAGAGAACCATTGAGCAATGGCAAGCAATTAACAGACTCCCCAATGTACTAACTCCACATAAGCAGGGTTAGCATTGGTTGAAGACAAGTACCCCATCGACGTGCAGTATGCCTTAGTACACAGCGCCACTGTGCCCCCCCCCCCCCCTCCCACGTGAGCAATCAGGATTAAGTGCCTTGACCAATGACACAACGCAGTTACACCTGGCGGGGATCGAACAGTGGACCTTTTGGTTTGAAGTCCAATTCTGTAACCATTGAGCCACTGCGCTGCAATATGCTGACAGAATTAAAAGATCATGAAGTAGTGTTGGAAACGTATATAAGGGATAACAAGGTGATCCCAGCATGCCAACGAGAGCCAACCATTGCCTAGATCACTGAGGTGGAACAAACGGTGCCCAGAGAATGGCCCAGAAAGCAAGAAGAAAAAGCTGAACACCAACTCCAAGGGTTGCTAATGAGTCTGATTGTCTTCTGGAGTCCTTTGCTTCCTCTGGATGAGGCCTTCAAAATTCAAACATACACCCATAAAGGTCGAAGGACAGTAGACAACCTCACATTGTTCCTGTGAGCCTCTGGCAAGTCTTTCTTTTGTCATGATTTTTTCTCATCTTTGCTCAATGTCAAAACAGTGAAATTTCCCACCCAATTTTACCCATAACTATCTGTGCATTTAATCCTTTTCCTATTGAATTGGTCGCATCCACCTGCTTAATTTATAAATTAAGCAGTTGAAAAAAATATATTTTTAAAAAAAAATTTCATCAAAACCATATCATGTGACCCTTCATTGGAACGAGCTTGTTGAACTCGTTCCAATGATGCTTTCACATGATATAGTTTTGTGGAATTTTTTTTTTTTAAATTTAAAAAACAATGATTAAAATAATAAATATTGATATCCTCTGCATTGGGTAAAGAGATAAAATCTCACTGACAAGAATGAAAGATTCTTGTCATGTTCCTTAAGTACGAGCTTGTCCCAGTGATGGGTGACATGATATAGTTTTGCTGAAAAAATTAAAAAAACAATAATTCAAAAAATAATAATTATATCGTGGGTGTTGGGTACAGGGTGAAAATCTTGTTTGATAAGATTGAAATATTCTTGTTATGCTCCTCAAGTACGAGCTTGTCCCAATGATGGCTCACACGATATGGCTTTGCTAAAAATTTTTTTACAAATTTAAAAAAGAATAATTAAAATAATAAATTTTGATATCCAGGGTACTGGGTAAAGGATAAAATTCTCATTAACAAGAATGAAAAGATTCTGGTCATGTTCCTTGAGTACATTGTTTGTTTCAAGACTAACTATTTTACAAGGTATGATAAACACATTATGTAGCTTATGAATTCCTCACCTTGACGACATGATACATGTTTCTTGGGATGAATTTATTATGCCCCCGACTTGAAAAGTCAAAGGGGTATCTAGTGGAGACCTCCGTCTGTTCGTCTGTACCAACACCTTGTATCTCAGCCACTGCTATTCAGATTTGGATGATATTTGGTATTGTGATAGAGTATCATGGGGTAACGATACCTGCGTGGCGTGAGTTTCTTCCACACATTTTCCCCCATCATGGGGGAGCGATACCTGTGTAGCGTGAGTTTCTTCCACACATTTCCCCCTGAATTATGGCCCTTTTTCACTCCTTTGTCTTAGATTTTTTTTTTGCGGTCGGGGCATTAGCAGCACGATACAGGCCTCTTGTTTAACAGGTTCAGAGCTGGAAGCCAATGTTTGGGTGTTATTAACCCTTTACCCAATGAATCGACCGAATCCGCCCGCATAATATGCAAATTGAGCAGTTGAAAAAACTTTTCCATGTGACCCCTCTTTGGAATGAGCTCGATGAGCTCGTTCCAAAGAGGGGTCACATGATATGGTTTTGTTGAAATTGTTTGAAAAAAAATTAAAAAATGGTATTTAAAACAATAAATTTTGATATCGTCTGCATTGGGTAAAGGGTTAAAAGATATTTGTGTTATAATAATGCTCTCTTATTTGTTATAAATGCTTCTTAACCCTTTACCCAACAAATTGGCCACATCAGTCTGTGAAATTTACAAATTGAGCAATTGAAATTGAAAAATCAAGTACTTTTCAAGGACAGAAACAAATCCAAGCACTTTTCAAGGAAGGGACCAAAATTCAATGACTTTTTATTTGAGTGGGGACTCTGTGTACGGAGAGTGGTGCAGTAAAATGTCTCCAAAACAGGTGTTCGCCCTCTTCCTATGTAATGACCATATCTGATCAAAGCAATTTTCAAAAAAAAGCTACTGAACCATTTGTTTTTTTCTTCCATTGTTGCCTCCAATACATAACATATGACCCCTCATTTGAAAAAGCTACATGTAGCAACACCCAGCCAGTGCTATTTCCAAATGCTGTCATCCAAATTTTCTTAATTTTTCCTTCCAAAACATGACTGAAGACCCCTCATTAGAAGGTTCCAATTAGGGACGTCAACTATGTTTTGAAGAAAGAAGAAATTTTATTTTTTAGTTATTCAAAAGTTTTTGGACAATGTCTTCCTCTAGTTTCTAATTGTATTAGGTAGAGAGTTAACTCCAGACACTTTTTCAAGTATATTTTGAGAATATTAATCACTTTAGGAAGTACTGTAGACTCACAGGGCAGATACATGAATAAAATATATACACAGGATTTCCTATATGGGTACTGATGTAAATTCTGAAGAACATATTCTACTAATTTGTGCATGAGAGGACTGAGTAACCTCAGACACGGATGTTTCGGCTTCAAGAGTGGAAAACTATCTTTGTCTTAACAGACAAGAGATCAAATATAAAGTCCTTGTCACATACCTATAATGTTATTCTTTTGTTTGAACTGGATGATATACGTCAAGGACTTGATGAGAGCATATGCAGCAATCAACAAATACCTTGAATATCGCAGCAAGTCGTCAAACACGTTGGTGATCAAGATTGTTTTTCCAAGTAGAAAAGTGATGAATTCTGAATGTGCAGAATGGGATTCTCTGTTACATGTTACACAAACGAAAACGATGGAATGTTAAAACATAATACTTAGTGCTCTTTATTGACCATTTACCCACTGCACACGATGTCAAAATTTACTTTTAAAAATCTTTTCTAAAAATTTCAACAAAATCATACCCTGTGACCCCCATATTACAAAGAGCTTGATGAACTCATTCTAATCAGGGGGTTACATGATATGTTTTTTTTTTTGTTGAAATATTTTGAAAAAGTTCATTTTTTCAATTGGCCAATTTGTAAATTATGTGGGCAAATATGGCCGATTAATTAGGTAAAGGGTTAAAGTCATTTGCCTTTTCACTGACCATGTAAACAGAACTCCCTCACACAATAGTATGCAAGCAAAGTGTCACACAAAATAAAATTTAACCCTTTACCTAACATGAAAAGCAGACGACACCTGCAAAACAAATTCTTGAATAACTAATTTTTTTTCTCAAAAACAGAGGTTATGACCCCTCACTGGAACGAGCTTGGTGAGCTTGTTCCAACGAGGGGTCATAACCTATATTTTTGAGACACATGAAAGTGTCAATGACACTGTAGCTCAACTTGTCAAGACATGTACATGTGTAGTATGTAACACAGCAATGACAAACATCCAGGTAATGACCTGATAACAAAGGTACATATAAAGTATTGTAATGGCATGTGCATAAATACTGACCGTAGCCTGTAACAAATGTATAGGTAAAGTATTGTAAAGGTGGGTGACAGTCAGATGCTAAACTAGAAAAGAAATCTTTGAGTCCCAGAGTGGGTCTGACTGAACCCCAAAATATTTGTTCTCATAGCACAGTGATAACAAAGGCACCCCAAAACACACCCGTTCCTGTCCCAAGGTGAAAACAAAGGTACCCAAGAAGTTTCGTGAAAATCAGTTCATAAATACGAGCTGTATAGAAGTTGTGACAAAAAACTGATTGGACCTAATTTCTGTGCAAAATGGCCACTGGTAGCCATCTTGAATTTTGGACCGCACCCAGAAACACTCGTTCTCGTCCCAAGGTGATAACAAAGGTACCCAAGAAGTTTCGTGAAGATTGTTTGATAAATACAGCCTCTAGCTCGAGCCGTATTGACATGTGCACTTACAGTGTATAAGTAGCACTAAATAAATCAAAATTCATCTAATTTGCATAATTTCTGCACGAGAAAAAAACCCGTACTGTATGTGATATATTCCATTTTACTAAACATTCCTACAAAAATTTATTCAAATCAGAACTTTCATACAGAACTTCTGTACAAAAGACTGATTTCACTAATTTTGGTACAAAATGGCTGCTGGTGGCCATCTTGAATTTCGGACCACACCCCAAAACACCCGTTCTCATCCCACGGTGATAACAAAGGTACCCAAGAAGTTTCGTAAAGATTGGTTCATAAATATGGCCTCTAGTCTGAGCCGTATAGAAGTTGTGTACAAAAAAACGATTAGACCTCATTTCGGTACAAAATGGCCACTGGCAGACATCTTGAATTTTAGACCGCACCCAGAAACACTCGTTCTCGTCCCAAGGTGATAACAAAGGTACCCAAGTCATTTCGTGAAGATCAGTTCATAAATACAGACTCTAGCACGAGCCGTATTGACATGTGTACTTACTGTGTGTAAGTCGTACTGAAAAAATCAAAGTTCATCTAATTTGCATAATTTCTGCACGAGAAAAAAACCTGTATTATATATGATGTATCCCATGGTACTAAACATTCATACAAAAAATTATTCAAATCAGAGCTTTCATGTGGAAGTTCTGCGCAAAAATCTGATTGCCCCTAATTTTGAACAAAATGGCTGCCAGCGGCCATCTTGAATTTCGGACCGCACCCAAAAACACTCGTTCTCGTCCCACGGTGATACCAAAGGTACCCAAGAAGTTTCGTAAAGATCGGTTCATAAATGCGGCCTCTAGCCCGAGCCATATTGGCATTTGCACTGACAGTGCTGAAAGTAACACTAAATACATCAAAGTTAGTCTAATTTGCATAATTTACGTACGAGAAAAAAACCCGTATTATATGTGATGTATCCCATGGTACTAAACATTCATACAAAAAATTATTTAAATCAGCACTTTCATATGGAGGTTCTGTGCAAAAAACAGATTTCTGCATCGTCTGTACAAAATGGAGGCTGGCAGCCATCTTGAATTTCAGACCGGACCCCAAAACACTCGTTCTCGTCCCACGGTCATAACAAAGGTACCCAAGCAGTTTTGTAAAGATCGGTTCATAAATATGGCCTCTAGCCCGAGCCGTATCCAATTGTTGACGTATGGACAGACGGACGATGGGCCATGACAAAAGCTCAAATTTGGCTTTGCCAAAGTTGAGCTAAAAATGAAAAAATAATGAAAATTAATTGGCGATTTTTAAGAATAGCGCTGGCTGGTTTTGGCTGTTACATTGGGTAAAGGGTTAAAACACTGCAATAAAAATAAAACTTTTCACGTGATAATGGCAAGATTTTGCCAAGTTAAAAAAAAAGAAAAAAAAAAGGTCAAATTGAAAAAAGGACGGAGATAATAACCCTTCTTTAATTCTTCTGACATCATTGCATGATGCGATAAAGAGATAACAGCCTTTTTTCTTGTATTTTCACATAGTGAGATACATGTACCTCTGATTGAATGTGACTTCCATAAAGATGATAAATTTTAAAAATCAGTTGACACTGAATAATGGATCTAAGGAAGATTTTCAAACAATATTCATTATAATGCACCAATTTAAAATTCAGACTTTCACAGAGAGCCCAAATGTGTAGGTACTATTTATTATACCAGTAAAACAGAACTAGTCAACCACAGTAAACAAGCACAGCTCTACTTCCTGGAGTTTTCACAATAATTTAATTTTGTCTATTTTGAAAATTTAAGCTTGGCCTAATTCCAAGTTATTTCCAATCATCTCATCCTCCCTTGAGTGCTTTAGCATTGCAGATGGTACCTTGGTGCACCCTAGGGAACAGGCCTCAATTTAATAAAACAAGTGCAACACCAAGGGTGGCTATGCCCCCTTCACCCCCTCCTGCCAAGCATGAGTTTTTTCTAGTCATTTATCTTTGTTGATATCGAATTAATAAATAAATATCTTATCTCCATCAAACCATAGCACCAATACAGAAGGTCACCAAATGTATCTATGGGACACGAATGCCCCCTCTTCATGATAAAACTAAATTTCGTGGTTCACAAAGTCAAAAAAGGGCCAAAACTCCGATAAAAATTATCGAACCATACTCAAAATCAAACCCATCTGGTATATAGTCTACAGTAAGCTATATTCCACATTTGATTGAAATCAGACACCTTTTACTCAAACAATATCTTCATGTCTTCTAAGCTGGAAATGGGCCATAACTCTGCCAAAAAATATTGGATCAATCACACTATCAATCACAACCCGTATTATGTGGTTATAAACCTATGTGTAAAATTCTGTTTCATTTCGATCAATCAAACTAAAAGTTCGCATCCAGAAACCAAAATCAACATATCTTCTAAGTCGGAAAAGGACCATAACTCTACCAAAAAATATTGGATCAAGCCAGGGACCAGCCGTGAGGGCGACTAGGGCGATTAAGTCACCCTTCTAAGCCCAAAGTCGCCTAGAAAAATAGTCGGGGCGATTACAAGTCGCCCTCTAAAAATTGGCCAAAATGAGAAAAGGCTGAACTGAGTGATGCGAGGTTTACATGAAAACGAGTATTTTCAAAAATCGAATGTGCTCGAGTGTGATAAATGGGCATTTTAATTCGTCAAATAAACGTCCATTTATTTGAAATCACACGACAAGCAATTGTCCATTGTCGCTTTTGGCGGATTTTTTTATTTCTATTTTGTTGCGTTCCAGTCGGAGCTTCAAGTGTCGAAACGAAAGTAGGTGACTTACGCGACTCAACAAAACAACCCAGTTTGAAAGTAGGTTACGTCGCTTAGGATGCCGAAAATGTATACACAACGGACGTATTCTATAACACATTATTTTCATTTCGATTTGCTGACGACTGTTAACTGTTGGGCTGTCTATTCCCAGAAAAACACGAATGGAATTGAAACACATGAAAAAAAGCTTTAAGTGATGTCAAGAAAAGCTTTGTACAGGACACAAGTGTGCATGTGGACGATCTTGAAAAAGGGTCCTCCTAAACATCGGAATGACATGAAATGACGCGGAATGACACCGGAATGCCATAAAAATGATGTGGAATGACATTTCTTTTACAAAATACTCGACCCCAGAATGTATTTTGTTTATTAACTAACAAAGTACCTCACAAGCAACCTTCTTACATCTGGTCCTGTTCACACTTTCAGACTTAGGAAATTATTAGCTTAGTAGACTTTGTTGAAAGGCAACCACAGGAGGGTGATGGGGGATTGGCACGAAGAAGAGATGAGGGGTCATGAAGGAGAAGGTAGCAGTGGGGAATTTTCAGTCAATAATTACATTGTGATTTTTTAACCTGGCACAGATGCATCATAGACAACTGGGACCTGGATTATTTGTACATTAATGGAAGACCATAAATTGAAAATATGAAGGGGCGGCAGGGGTGGTACATGAATATTCTTAATTTTCCCCACTTACCTATGAAGTCTCCCTACATGACTCTGCAGTCTCCCTATTTTTTCTGGAGGGAGACTTGAAGTCTCCCTAAAATTCTCCCCTAGGCTGGTCTCTGGATCAAGCCCACTATCAATCCCAACCTCTATTATGTGGTTATAAACCTAAGTATAAAATTTTGTTTCACTTCGTTCAGTCTAAACTAAAGTTATCGTCCGGAAACTATATTCGGGACATACATATGTGACATACATATGGACAGACAGAACTGACAAGGGGAAGACTTAATGCCCCTTGGCAGAATAGCAGGGACATAAATGAAAGTGTCAATGACACTGTAGCTCAACTTGACAAACTTGAACTTGGTAAGTTATAAATGAAATGGCAAAATTGAAGATCATTGGTACCAGTGTTATTTGATGAAATTTCAACATAACAGCATTTTGTGTGCACAACGTCAGAGTAATCCATGCATTTTTAAATGTAAACTGTAAGACTGGCTAAAGGAAGAACGTTGATACACAAATGCAGTATGTTCAGAGGTCATTGTAAATGGCAATTTTTTTCACAGAAATGAATGCTAATCAATAGCTCTTATCTAAAGGTCTCGCCCAATGAGCATACTAAGTTAAAAAACAATCCTATGATAAATGTGGCCTGTAGGCCATGTCAAAGAAGAATGTTGATGCACAAATGCAATAAATTCAAAGATTGTTGTTAACAGCGAGTTTTTGATGGAAATGAAAAGAAAATCAATAGCTCCTATCTTTGTCACCCTGCATAATCATACAAAGTTTCAAAACAACCTGATAATGAATGTGCCCTCTGAGGCATGCCAAAGGAAGATGTTAATGCACAAATGCACTAAGTAGAAGGTCATTGCTTTGTGGCAATGTTTTTTTTTGGGGGGGGGGGGGGGGGTATGGAAATTCATAAATATACCCTACAGAGAGTGCAAAAGGGATAAGTTGATGCACAAATGCAGTAAGTTCAAAGGCTGGTGATAACGACAATCATTTTTTATGGAAGTGAAAAAAAATCAACAGCTCACATCTAGAGGTCACCCCGAACACACATACCTAGTTTCAAAGTGATCTGATCATAAATGTGCCCTGAAGGGTGTATTAAAAGGAAATATTGAGGTCTGACTAAACTAAGTTCAAAGGTCAGCAGCAATATTTTTTGACAGAAATGGAAGAAAATCGACAGCTCCCATATAGATGTCACCCCACACAAGCACACCGAGTTTGCAAGTGATCCAATCATAAATGTGTCCTGCAGGGTGTGTCAAAGAGAAATATTGATGCTTAACTGCACTAAGTTTTTACTAAGTTCATCAGAGGTTGTTGTCAATGGCAGCTATTTTTGACGGAAATGGAAGAAAATCGATAGCTCCCATCTAGAGGTAACCCCAAACAAACATACCAAGTTTCAAACCATCCTGATCATAAATGTGCCCTGTAGGGCGTGCCAAAGGAATATGTTGATCCCTGACTAAACTGAGTTCAAAGGTCGTTGCCAGCGGCAACATTTTTTGATGGAAAATGGAAGAAAATAAATAGCTCCCATGTAGAGGTCCCCCCAAACAAGTATGCCAGGTTTCAAAACAATTCGATCATAAATGTGCCCTGTAGGGTGTGACAAAGGGAAATATTGAGGTTTGACTAAACTAAGTTCTAAGAATATTGCCAGCGGCAACATTTTTTGACGGAAATGGAAGAAAATCGATACCTCTCATCTAGAGCTCACTCCAAACAAGCATACCAAGTTTCAAAGTGATCTGGTCAAAACTGTGCACTGCAGGGTGTGCCAAAAGTGAAATATAGATGCATAACTGCACTAAGTTCATCGAAGGTCAATGCCAGTGACAACATTTTTTGACGGAAATGGAAGAAAATCGATAGCTCCCATCTAGAGGTAACCCCAAACAAGCATACAAAGTTTCAAACTGATCTGATCATAAATGTGCCCTGTAGGGCATGTCAAAGGAATATATTGATGCCTGACTAAACTAAGTTCAAAGGTCGTTGCCAGCGGCAACTTTTTTTGATAGAAATGGAAGAAAATCAATAGCTCCCATCTAGAGGTCACCCCAAACAAGCATACCAGATTTCAAAGCAATTCGATCATAAATGTGCCCTGCAGGGTGTGCCAAAGGGAAATATTGAGGTCTGACAAAACTAAGTTCTAAGAACGTTGGCCGCGGCAACACTTTTGGATGGAAATGGAAGAAAATCGATAGCTCCCATCTAGAGGTCACCCCAAACAAGCATGCCAGGTTTCAAAGCAATCCGATCATAAATGTGCCCTGCAGGGTGAGCCAAAGGTAAAAACTGAGGTCTGACAGTTCCAAGAATGTTGGCCACGGCAACAATTTTGGATGGAAATGGAAGAAAATCGATAGCACCCATCTAGAGGTCACCCCAAACAAGCATACCAAGTTTCAAAGTATTCTGATCATAAATGCGACCTGTGAGGTGTGCCAAAGGAAATTGCGGACGTACGTACGTATGCCCGGACGTATGTACGTATGCCAACGGACGAGAAGTGATGGCAATAGCTCAGCTTGACTTTGTCAAGTTGAGCTAAAAATCAGGAGTAGGAATTTATTATTCATTTGGGAAAATTGATTAGCTGTTGATGAAAATTAACTTCAGGCTGTTATTGATTGAATTCCAAAATTTGCAAATTGAATTGTGAAATGTTAGGATAATCCAAATAAATAGAGCCCTGCAATGGACGGCCGTTATATGGATAATTCTCAGTTCCCAACTTTTATGTTGACATTTGAGAACAGTGCAAGAAACATATCTGCATCTGCAATATATAGGTGAAGGCCATATCCAGTATAACTGAATGCCTATAATGCAAGATAATGATGTGTGCATAAATAATAAATTACTCACAAAGTTGTGACAAGATAAATGGTGATATTGCATGCCAGATGATACGTGTTTTCATTGATGTCTCTTTTTTCCATGCATCATATTTTTGTCATGGGGAAAAGATATAATGAAGTGCCTGAATCAATTACAAGTGATGGAATTCTATCAGTAGCAAAACAAGTAGTTGAAAAACAGCAAATAAAATAACACAGACATTGAGGGATCATTTTGTAAGAGAGTACAATTGTACACTATTAAATGAATACAGTACAGCCGCCATGGATTGGTCACTTTTCACGGGTGGGCAAGATTTCCATGAATGCAATAATATTAGATTCCAAACACTATTTATCGGAATAATCATCAAAAATTTAAATAATGAAGCACTGGGTACAACAGGGATCTTCATTAATTAAAATTTTCGTGATGATTTTTATTACCTCGTAAACGAATGCGTGGACATCACTGCCCACACGTGGATTAAGACCAGTTCACGGCGACTGTACTGTAGCAACTATTTATTGGTGTAAGGTCACATATTTCTGCACATTGGCTAATCATGACCGCAACATGGAGATAAGGTCAAGGTTAGTCAATCTTTTATAACCATGTTGCCCAGTAAAACAGAGCTCATTAATTATAGTAAGCAAGCCTTGCCACATTTTGCAGATGACAGCCTGCTTATTTCCAGGCTTGTTAACAGGTCACATTTGTTCGGAAGGTATGGTAATGGTCTGCTGTTTGTTAGTTATATAAAATAACTATTATGATTTACTGGGTTTTAAGGTTACTTTCAACATCTATGGCTATATTGTGACTGCAAAAAAAAGGTTTAAAGTCAAAGTTAACCAATCGTTATTCCGATGCTGCTCACATTTGAGGACTTTCACCTCATGCACTTGTTACCAGGTCCTATTTTATCAAAAATACAAAACTAGTTTGTCACAGTCCATAACCAAGCACTGCTCCACTACTTGAGGCTCCCATGGTGTTTATGAAAGGCTAACCCTTCACCTAACATGAAAAGCAAACAACACTTGCAAACAAAATTATTGAATAAGTAATTTTTTTCATTTTTTGCGCCAAAATAGCATATGATCCCTATGTGGAATGAGCTCAACAAGCTCATTCCACTGAGGGGTCATAAGCTAATAAAGCTATGTTTTGAGGAAAAAAATGAAAAAAATGATGAAAACTGAATGGCAATTTTTGTCGCTGGCCAGTTTTGGTAAAGTATTAAATGCTTATTTGGGATGTAATGAAGCCAAATTGTAGACATGGGGAATTGTCTGAGTCATCCTTCAATAAATTACAGGATTTTTTATTCAATTAATTGGGAGTTTCAGGCTCTAACATACAAGAAATTAACGGGTCATATCTGTATTTAAAGTAAGGTAAATGGTTTGGTGATTGGAAGTTGGCAATTAACAGGATTATCCAATGGAGAAATATAAGTTACGGGATGTTTAGTGGTCGGATATGGTGTCATTTGAGGTGAAGTGAGATCAATATTAGGTGAGGCGTTGTGTTAGCCTTGCCTAATATTGATCCCATTTCGCCTCACATGACACCATATCCGACCACTAAACATCCTGCAGCATATTTATTATGTCAGCGGACAAAATCCAGTATGTCCCTTTAATTAATCGGCCCGGTAATTTATTTGTGAAAATGTAAACAAGCAGATGTAAGTTTACAATGTAAGGGGAGTAACTCTATCTAGCAATCATTTCGTGCTGAAGCGATTATCGATCGGTACAATTTACCTATTGGATGAGGTTATCGATCATAAATAAGTTTCTCAATATGGGAAACATATTATAAACAGATTATTTCTTTTTCTTGAAGTGAGTTTAACGAAATTTAAATCACATTCAATGGACGATTCGGATCGTTTGCTGTAAGACTGCCATTTTTGAAATGAGGTGGTTGTATTTTATTTCTAAAACAATATGGTGGACACACACTTAATATTGACTTCATATCGGGTCACCAATGACGTCATCATCGACCTGATATGGCTTCATAGGCCGCCACCATTTATCCACTCTGATTGGATGATCTCAAGAGTTGACATAAATTTCAATTAAGAAGATTCCACTGCAGTAAGAAATCATATGGTATATGAAAGTCCCCACACATACACAGATAATCAGAAAATTATTTATTGGTGTTCATGGTCACTTTAAGTATTTATGGGTACATCATTACAAAATCGGAAGATAACAACATGAAACATGATAACTTGAGACAAGGTACATGCACAAGAATCATTACTAACCATAAGTCTAATCACAACAACATAATATGGTTGGCACACAAAAGTGAGACAAGTTTTGAGTCGTGCACTTATAATAAAAAAATATTTGAAAAATGTTCCCACTTACAGTGTCTGAAGAAAGCAACACATATAATTGCTCCTGTGCACCATCACAGAGGCAGAACTTATGTTACGCAAGAAATTTCATGATACAGCGTGCTACACTTCAATGGTGCTCTCAACCAATGCTAACCCGGCATGGACAGAGTTAGTATGTTGGAGAGTCTCATAGTTGCTCACCACTGCCTGGTGGGTCACTCCGGGTACTCCGATTTCCACCACCCATAAAATTGTCTGACACAGGTGACCCTGGCTATTAAAAGTGTCATTGAACCTCAATAAAAAAAAAAAACCAAAGAGAATGAACAGTTTTGTAGCAATGGCTCATTTAAATATTCAATGAAGCTAGTGCTTCTTTTTTTTTTTCTGGCTACTGTATTGCAATTGATCTCTTTCTTGATCAGATTGTGATCTGGGAGAGACAAACATATACCAGTTGAATGAGATTTCCTTAACCCTTTACCTAACATGAAAGGAAGATGACACATGTAAATAAAATTCTTGAATGACTAATTTTTTTCATTTTTTTGCATCAAAAACATAGCTTATGACCCCTCATTGGAACGAGCTCGTTGAGCTCGTTCCAATGAGGGCACATAAGCTATGTTTATGAGACCGAAATTTAAAAAAATAATGAAAATTGGATGGTGATTTTTGTGAATAGCGCTGGCTGGTTTTGGGCGTTTTGTTGAGTAAAGGGTTAATGAAATATTGCAATATCAAGAGAAAATCTCGAAAAACAAACAAAAATAGCATCCAAGACCCAATGTTCTCTCGTGTCTTTTTTGACATCTAAGATTCTACAGTGTTGTGGATATACACAGAATGTCATAAAGTGTGATTGTGTTCATCAATATGGCATGAGTGTCAGCACAGATGGATAGATCGAGATGGCATGAGTGCCGTATTGATGAATCCATTCACACATCGTGGCATTCTGTGTTTATTACCTCTAAGACATAGAATCCATTAATTTATAAATTCTGATATCACACAGAAAAAATTTCAAACTTTAAAACTCTTTGTTATTTTATGACTGAAGCATTTGATTAATTGGCTATCATCACAGCTTCTAAATTGATCTGGTTTAGAATGCGATGTTTTGATTGGCCGATTATGAAAATGGGTACAGTTTAGTTCTTTTAATGGATCCATGATTTCAGGTGGAAAAATAGTCCATCAATGCAAATCCATATGGAACACATGTACCGTACACACTTCTAAATATGGAACTGAAGGAGAGGTAATAGGGGTGTAATAAAGCAGCATATTTCAACCCTATTGCAACTGAGTCAGAATACTCCATTTTTGTAATCATAATACAGTAGAATCCTCTTAATTGAATATCTATTTTGCCAGTGAAAATTATTCCATTAACAGGAGTATACAATTAACAGGGATTTGGTCAGTTTTCTGTGTTCTGGGGGTAAACTGAGCATTTATTCTATCATATCTTGTTTGACAGAGCTCATAGAGCTCTGTCAAACAAGATATGCTAGAATAAATGCCTGTATTGGATGTAGTGAGGCCAAAAAGGTTGATAAATAAGGGGAATTTGGTGAGTGTCACAGTAATTTTTTCGACATATTACAAAAATTTATATACAATTAACAGGAGTTTACTCTACAACCCATATGCAATTAACAGATCAAATTTGTACTGAATGTATGGTAAATGGTTTTGGGTTTGAAAATTATATTCAATTAACAGGGATATACAATTAAGAGATATCCAATTAAGTGGGCTCCACTGTACTGCGTCTATCAGAAAGTGATCAATTAATGAAATGAGTAAATCGTTTCTTTAAACACTTTCTCACATAGTTCATTGAACTGTTTTTATTAAAGTGCATCTAAATGACTTCTTAACTGTTAGAGTGCTGAAAACCTATATTTGGGCTTCATTCTGCATGCAGGTACCCCAGCTAAAAGGCTTCATTTTCTGTGGATGTGCTTCATATTATCGTTGAAGTGAAATTATTTAGTCGTCGGGAATTTGCATTGTCACAATTTATGGTTGAGCATCGACAGGCACGCTCCCATAAATTTTAACAAGGCAAAGATGTAAGAATAAACTTTGACAAATAATTTAGAACTCCACCAGTTAATTAGAAATATTTAAAATCATTAAAAATGGCCACAAACATTTGGAAGAGAATTTCCCTCTCAATGCAAAATGAAAGTGTCAATGACACTGTAGCTCAACTTGTTAAGACATGTACATGTATAGTATGTGACACAGCAATGACAAATATTTAGGTAATGACCTGATAACAAAGGTACATATAAAGTATTGTAACAGTCTGTACATAAATACTGACCGTAGCCTGTAACAAATGTATAGGTAAAGTATTGTAAAGGTGGGTGACAGTCAGATGCTAAACTAGAAAAGAAATCTTTTGAGTCCCAGAGTGGGTCTGACTGAACCCCAAAATATTTGTTCTCATAGCACAGTGATAACAAAGGCACCACAAAACACACTCGTTCCTGTCCCATGATGATAACAAAGGTACCCAAGAAGTTTCGTGAAGAACAGTTCATAAATACGAGCTGTTTAGAAGTTGTGTACAAAAAACTGACTGGACCTAATTTCGGTACAAAATGGCCACTGGCAGCCATCTTGAATTTTGGACCGCACCCAGAAACACTTGTTCTCGTCCCAAGGTCATAACAAAGGTACTCAAGACGTTTCGTGAAGATCGGTTCATAAATACAGACTCTAGCCCGAGCCGTATTGACATGTGTACTTACTGTGTATAAGTAGCACTGAAAAAATCAAAGTTCATCTAATTTGCATAATTTCTGCATGAGAAAAAACCCCATATTATATGTCATGCATCCCATGGTACTAAACATTCACACAAAAAATTATTCAAATCAGTGCTTTCATATGGAAGTTCTGCACAAAAATCTGATTGCACATAGTTTTCTACAAAAATGGCTACCATCGGCCATCTTGAATTTCAGACCGGACCCAAAAACACTCGTTCTCGTTCCACGGTGATACCAAAGGTACCCAAGAAGTTTGGTAAAGATCGGTTCATAAATACGGCCTCTAGCCCGAGCCGTATTGAATTGTTGATGGACAGACGAACGACTGGCCATGGCATAAGCTCAAATTTGACTTACGTCAATGTTGAGCTAATTATTAAGAGCAAGTGAAATTGTTCTCTTTGCTTTTTGATCTCCCCTACCCCTTCCACAAAATAGGAAATTTGAGAGGAGCCCAAAAACGTTACAACACTGGGGTAACTCAAATGTTGCCAGAGTAACTTTAATCTAATAAGAACTTAACTAAATTATCTGTCGTTTTATCAGATTATGGATGTGGGATGGTCGTGTTAAGTTGGGCACTTCCTACAAAACTGAACATGTCCTCCCACACATACTCCAATAAAGTGACAAATAACATATTTCAATTCATAAAATTTAATTTAGCTCAGTTGCTTGTAAGATAATGAACTCTGAGGTGGTCGAAGCCTTTCATTTATACAGTGGAACCCTGTTAATTGAATAGCCACTTTGCCAATGAAAATTATTCAATTAACAGGGATTTTCACTTTCCTCTATTCTAGAGATACAGCTCCGTGAGGTCTGTCAAACAAGATATAATAGATTAAATGACTGTATTGGATGTACTGAGGCTAAATAGGTCTATAAACAATGGAAAACTGGGCAGTCAGGGTAATTTCTTGACAGGTTACTAGATTTTTTATTCAATTAGCAGGAGTTTACTCTATAACCTATATTCAATTAACAGGTCAAATTTGTACAGAAGGTATGGTAAATGGTTTTGTGTGGGGAAATTATATTCAATTAACAGGGTTATTCAATTAAGAGATAACCAATTAAGTGGGCGCCACTGTACCATAGAAATATCAAATGATGATGTGTATTTCCAGTCAGATCAGCTTTTGTGCATGCAACAGTTTCATAGTTTTCAACATGGGCTAATTAACTCCTTGCATGCTGTTGGCGGATATTCCTACCCGGGACAGAATTTCTCTTGTACTCGAAATAATTTTAATGTTGGCACTTGCACAAGTTCTCCCCCAATAAATAGAATGGATTCTTTCACAAATGATTTCTCGAGTTAAATTTGGACACATTTTTCATCAGATCTAGTCATGGTTGCAAAGCAGCCATGACTAGATTTGCAAAAAAAAATATCTCAAGAATAATCAGCAGGTTAAAAGTTAAAACATGCAGTCTTGAATATTCAAGAGGAGAACTAGAGTCAAAATTAGTCCTTTTGTGTTGTAAATGTAACCTTGCTCAGTTTCAATACCAACCCACTGTTCAGCAGGCAATTAGGAATGGTTGTTTTCAGATAACAGTTGAATGAAATTCAACTTCTCAGCCTACCTGGAACAAACAGATCTGTTGCTCAGTGGGTTGCCTCTCTTTGTTTATGTTGATATTGGCTTTAAATTCACTGACCTGTCAATATTGACAGGCTCACCTCTGGTATTTTGATTATTAATCAAGTTCAAAACAATTTATTTAAATACAATTTAATGTAGATATTAAAAAGCCCTTTCCAACAGGTTGTTAGAGAAATTAATTTCACGAACTACATTCACCCAAACCACAAATAGTTTATTACTGAAATTTTGAAATTATAGGTACAGTGGTAATTAAACAACAACAAAAAAAAACCTCTCTTGAAATCCGAGTTATCAAATATGATTGAATCCTGTTAACTGAATAGTTTACCAGTGAAATGTATTCTACTGAGAGAAATATTCCATTAGCAGGGATTTTGGTCACTTTCCTATTTTCTAATACTAAGGCGTGAACATCACGGCCCAAATGTGGTTGGTATCAGTATTGAGCCAATACTGTTCGGTATCGGTATTGAGCCAATACCGATTTACCGTACCGAGGGAATCTCAAAATATTGAAATTTTGGAATTGAAAAATATTTCCGACATTGGTTAAACAATAAAAGGACAAACAATAGAACATTGTGCAAAACTCACAAGAAGAGCCCATTGACTCTGTATTTCTGAAGGCAGTCACCACCGGTCATTTTATGTAACAAAGAAACTGAGAGAAACTACCCCCTGGTATTACATCAAATGACCAATGGTGAGTGCTGTTTGCAATATTCTGACACTTCGATGGCTTTGTCTGCTATAAAATGGTGAACTGCAGTTAAAACTAGAAGTCCTGTCATCAAATGCACACAAATAGCACGTCGATCTGCACGTTAATCTACGCGTTAGGACCATAGTAAGGCTATCAAATTCTGTACATATGGCCTGTACACAGGCAATGTTTCAGCCAATAGACCTCTGGGTAACCCGGAGGTTCATTGGCAGAAACATTGCCTGTGTTTGCTATGAGTAACCTGGAGAACAGCCGTGCTTTGGATGCCATTCGATATGGCCATTGTGCGTAATTCCTACGCGCAATTAAGCCTAGATAAGCGCACAGTCCATGACAGGACTTCTAGTTTTAACTGTATAGGTGGGCAGTATACCAAAAATACATGATATTGGTATCAGTATGAGTATATGTATGTTTTTGACACTGAATACCATACTGTACCAATACCAAGGTGAATCG
Source organism: Pictodentalium vernedei (assembly GCA_031216915.1). Lineage (NCBI taxonomy): Eukaryota > Metazoa > Mollusca > Scaphopoda > Dentaliida > Dentaliidae > Pictodentalium > Pictodentalium vernedei. Next base: position 192,083,651 of record CM062289.1, read on the forward strand.
TTCTAAAATACCGATACTGAAACCGAACTTGAAATTTCAATACCACCCAACTCTGTCTTCTTGCCTTTATAGGATCCATGTACATGATGCAATCATTACAGTGAAAAGGTTAGTTACATGTAATTTGATGACACCAGAACAAAAAAACATACACAGCAATCAAAACTAAAATTCTATCAGATTATTACATGATGCACAAGAGAATGAAGCGAAAAGATAGTTTACCTTATCCAGTTCTAATAATTTTCCCTACAATTGAAAAACGTAAATTTCATGATATAAACTGACCACTGATATGCACTTTCTTAAAAACGAATGTTTTTTTTTTTATATAATTAAAATGTTTTAAATTTGATTCCCAAAGTACAAAACCCACTGAAAATATCCTGAGTATATAACAGCAAATAAAGTTGACCAAGCAAGCTCCACATAAGGTTGTGCAGTTCAAAATAGGTTGATTTGCTGCTCTACCACCCACTGATTGTAATCTGTCCATACCCCTTACTTGTCAATCATCTCAAATTAAGTTTGTTCACAACATTCTAGAATGTGTTGATAAAAGTAACATTGTAATGCACACCTGTTTTTGCACATTTTCAACATCTGAATGGAACCAGTCCAATTTCTGGGGATGCATATGAATATGAATGAAAGTAATATTTCTGTTATTTTATTTCCTCAATGTCTCTGAAGGACTGGTTAATTCCTACTTTGTGTTACAGAAAATGACTAGCTTAAGAAATCTGCAAATGTGTGTAATAAATACAGAACTGCACAAGCATTTGAATGAGTTGTTTATAGCTCTCATTTGCTTTGGCACAAAATACCACTTGAGGCTTCATCTCTCTTGGTATTCTTGCACCCAACCAAACTTATGCGATAAACATTAACCCATTCAAAAGCTTATGCGGGTCTGTCTATATCTGATACTCCTATGGGGGAAATTTGCAGTTCATTGACCATAATCTACACAGTGGTCCATTAACACCGCATTCAGTACAGTTGGACCGTTAATTGAATAGCCACTTTGCCAACGACAATTGTTCAATCAAAAGGAATTGTGACACTTTCCTGTATTCTAGAGATAAACTTAGCATTTATTCTATTATATCTTGTTTGACAGAGCTCCATGAGCTCTGTCAAACAAGATATAACAGATTAAATGCCTGTATTGGATGTACTGAGGCCAAATAGGTCTACAAAGGAAAACTGGGGATAATCAGGGTAATTTCTTGACAGGCTACAAGATTTTTTATTTAATTAACAGGCGTTTACTCTATAACCTATGTTCAATTAAGAGGCCAAATTTGTACTGGAGTTATGGTAAATGGTTTTGTGTTGGGAAATTTTCAATTAAGAGTGTTATTCAGTTAAGAGATATCAAATTAAGTGGGCTCCACTGTACTACCACATCTTGTCAGTGCTATTTACAAGAATCACCATTCAAATTATATTATTCAATTTTTTCCATATGACACCTGAATGAAACAAACTCTTTGAGCTCATCTCAACTATAATTATCACTGAAGGTGATTAATACCCCCACTTCTGGCTTAATAGAATGCACCTCTGAATGTTGAGTTTGAAAAACCAATAATAAATGCAAGTTCATGGGAGATAACTTGGTTAAAATTATCACAGATCAAAAATTTTGGAATATGCGTATGCCCACTTGTTAGTCATAATGTTTGCGAAGTTTGATCAAAATTGGTTCATTAATGAAGGAAGGGTTCCACATACAAAAATCTCATATACAAATCTATATTAAATCTTTTATGTTCAATCATTAGTGGCCATGTTTAAGAAGTTTCATTGAAATTGGTTCAATAATGTCGGAGTTGTGCACACAAGAATCACATTTGAAAATCCATAATAAATCTAAGTTCATGGGAGATAACCTGGTTAAAATTTTTGCAGATGAAAAAGTTTAGAATATGCTCATGTCCACTTGTTAGTCATAATGTTGAGACGTTTGATCAAAATTTTTTCATTAATGAAGGAACACACACACACACAAAAATCTTATATACAAATCTTTTTTAAATCTTCTAAGTTGAAGGGGAGATAACCTGGTAAAAATCATCACAGATGGGACATTTGGAAATATGTGCATGGTTAGTCATTAGTGGCCATGTTTAAGAAGTTTCATCGAAATCGGTTCAATAATGTTGCACACACATGAATCACATTTGAAAATCCATAATAAATTGAAGTTCATGGGAGATAACCTGGCTGAAACTGTCGCAGATCAAAAAGTTTGGAATATGCACATGTTCACTTGCTAGTAATAATGTATGAAAAGTTTGATCAAAATTTGTTCCATTAATGAAGGAAGCGTTCCACACACACAAATCTCATGTACAAATCTATATTAAATCTTTTAAGTTGAAGGGAAGATAACCTGGTAAAAATCATCACAGATGCAAAACTTGAAAATATGCGCATATTCACTCATAAGTCGCCATGTTTAAGAAGTTTCATCAAAATTGGTTCAATAATGTAGGAAGAGTTGTGCAGACAATCTCATTTTGAAAATCCATAAACCTAAGTTCAGAAGAGATAACCTGGTTAAAATTGTTGCAGATGAATAATTTTAGAATACGCACATGTTCACTTGCTAGTCATAATGTGGGAGAAGTTTAATTGAAATCGGTTCAATAATGTAAGAGGAGTTGTGCACACAAGAATGATGGACAGATGGACACAATATATCTCCCACTTCAGAGAAGTGGAGATTTGGGGGTATAATGAGTTTATAAGCTATATTTTGTATGCAAAATTATTTTTTTTTAGATCAAGAAGCTTGTTTTGCATGAGCCATCCTCTAGTTGTGTTTGGTAAAGAGATAAACAACCCATTTACCCAATAAAATGAGTATACCTGACTATGACATTTAGAGAAATCTGATTGAAAAGGCTTATAAACCATATGTTTGTCGGAATTTCTAATGACATTAAATCAATAACTGCAGAAACAGCAAAGGCATAAAGAGGAGGATTACAACTACACCAGACGTAAATGCACATATGCTCTTATAATTTGCAGTTAAAAAAATTGCATTGATTTATTTGCTTCAGTTAACTGTCAGAGCCTGTGCCCACTTAACACCAAATGATTGATTGTTTGATTGAGTAAATGAATAGAATTTTCCCCTTCACACCAACATAGCTATTTTCACATGATGAAAAGGATTTTGGTATTACAAACAGTGAAAAAGGGAAATTTAGGCCCCCACAAAGGAGATCTTGTTTCTCAGGCCATCTTTTTGTAAAATTGAATGTGGGCGGGTGGTTTATTTTACTTTTATTTTTGTAATTATTTCTTTGCCATCAAAAGTTCTTGTTCTTGGTTTGTTTTATGTTTTTGGCCTCACAATCTACAGAATAGCATTGGTGGTGGTGTATTTCGTCCCTTGTTGCAGTCAAGGGACAAATTTATCAATTTTATTAACTTGGGTAAAACATCACACATAAACCATTTAATTTTTACTTTTTTAAGTTTGCAGTGGTTATATATAACTAGAGGTAGCTGCTTGGGGTGGCAACCCCCCCCCCCCCCCCCCCAAAAAAAAAAAAAAAAATTACCCTGATACTGTAACCTTGGTAATATATAAAATTAAATTAACACAGCAACTGTTGGTATTATTTATTTAAATAATACAGATAAGATTGCTTGTACCTGTATTATTTTGATGAAATGTCATGTTTGGTTTCGATCAGGACCGATAAGATTTTAAGTTCAAGGTCACTGTGACCCTGACCTCTGGCACAATGACCTAAAAATATGTAGGGCTCTTCCTCTCAACATGCTCAACCCATATGCCAAGTTGGGTTTCGATCCCGAATGCACATTTTTAATAATTAAGTGAGCTGAAACCAGCTCCGACAAATAGAATTTAAATTTCAAGGTCACAGTGACCTTAACCTTTGGCATAATGACCTAAAAAATAAATAGGGTTCTTCCTCTTATGCCCAATAGGGTTCTTCCTCTTATGCCCGATCCACGTGCCATGTCAGGCAAACATTTTAATTAGAAAGCGGAAACCAAAAAAGAAAAGTTAAAGTTCAAGGTCACTGTGACCTTTTCCTGTGACACAAAACCCCCAAAATAAATAGGGTTTTTCCTTTCATCGTGCTCAACCCATAAGCCAAGTTAAGTATCAATCGAGCAAGCAAAATTTCAATTTGAGAAGACAACTCAGGCAAATGTTTAAGTTCAACGTCAGTGACCTTGAACTTTGGTGCAATGACCTCAAAATGAATAGGGTTCTTCCTCTCATCATTCCTAACCCACGTTCCAAGTTGGGTTCCAGTTGGACAAGCCAAACATTAATTACAGAACAGAAATTAACACTGATAGAAATTAAAGTTCAAGGGCACTGACCTTGACCTTTGGCACAATCATCCCCCCCCTCCCCCAAATAGTCTTCTTCCTCTCATCATGCCTAACCCACATGTCAAGTTTGGGTTCAGTTGGCCAAGCAGAACTTTAATTACAGAGCGGAAACCAACACTGATAGAAATTAAAGTTCAAGGTCACTGTGACCTTTACCTTTGGCACAATGATCCCAAAATAAATCGGGTTTTTCCTCTCATCATGCCAAACCGTATTCCAAGTTTGAGTTCAGTCGGCCAAGCAGAATTTTAGTTAGAGAGCGGAAACTAACTCTATCTACAGACGGACCGTGCCATGGCTATATCCAGAAAAAAATTGGAGGGGAGATAAAAAAGTGTGCATACGGTAGCAAAAAGGACTATATGGGAGGATCTGAGAAACAGATTTTTAACTTTTTAGGCCATATTTATTTATTAGAGTTTTAACGACACTGTTAACTGGCAGGGTTAAAACAGTGTCAGACAGCTGTCCTGACAGAGGAAGCGGAAATACCAAGATAGAACCACTGACCAGGAACAAGTAACTGTCAAAGTTTGCAACTTACTAATCCTGCACATAAGCAGGATTTGCATCAGTTGAAATCCTGTGTACCATCATAGTGCAGTACACCTTAAACCACCAGGCCACCATGCTCCCACTTGGGCAATTAGGATTAAGTGTCTTTCCCAACAACATCATACAGATAACGCAGGTCAGGATCAAACCTACAACTTTTGGATCTGAAATCCAATACTCTAACCATTCAACCACCGTCCTCGAGAGAGAGGAATATCAAATCAATGTGTTGAGTTAGCTCAGTGGCAGTATACCTCAACTCCATAGGTCGCAATTTGCTACAGATCACTGATGCCGAAGGACATCCCAAAATATGACCAATACTGACAAGGTTGCTGTTCATATAAAACATATGTTTTCTTAATGCTGATGGACCTCCTAAATTTTCTACACATTTACTCCAAAAGCTCTCAGATCACATTCTGGGGCTTCAAATTTCCTCCCAATCCATCAACAAGAGAGAATATCTTCACTGAGCTCTTCCCACCTAAGGCTTCAAGTTTTCTACAGTTTATATGGAGAAAAAATAATAAAACACAAGTGAGAGAAGATAATTCTATGACAGTCACTTCAGCTGACTTTTCAACCTGCAAAATCCTACTGGATAAAATTTAATATTTCCTTCTTACACTTTTTCATTTGCATGCTGAGGAAGAATATGGTTGGAAACCTAAGCTAACAAGGGTTTTCATTTATACACTGTCAATGCATAGTGTTGAGTGGATAGAAAAGATTTAACCCTTTGAGTAAGAGACTGGTCAGTCATCAAAATTGTTAGTAAAATATTTTTTCATTTTGAGGTAAAAAAATGAAATTTTTTAGTTATTCACAGAAGTTTTTTACAACTGTTGTTGGCCATTCATGTCAGGTAAGAGGTAAAAAAAAACAAGAGGCCCCAAGCGGCTTGAGGGCACTCACCTGACATGGCAGCCTAAATATCAACCCAGAGAATTGATTTCAACAGGTGCCATCTGCTCCTCCTAAGAAAAGCTTATACCAAATATAGAAAGATTCTGATCAGTGGATCTAAAAAAAAAAGATTTTTAAAGAATATTCCTCATATTGAACTAAGTTATAATTCAGGCTCCCACAGGGAGCCCATATATGAACTCATGGGACTTGGCTTTAACAAACTTGAATCTCACCCCCCTAAGGATGCTGCCCACCAAATATCAAAACATTCCGACTGCTGGATCTGAAGAAGAAGATTTTTAAAGAAAATTCCTCATTTTGAACTAAGTTACAATTCGAGCTCCCACAGTGAGTCCAAATATGGACCTAGGAACTTGGCTTGAACAAACTTGCATCTCACCCCCTAAGCATGGTGCATACCCAGTATCAAAAGATTCTGCCTGCTGGATCTTAAGAAGAAAATTTTCAAAGAAAATTGCCTGAAATGCACTAAGTTTGAATTCGGGCTTCTATAATGAGCCCAAATATGAATCCAGGGGGCCGATTTGAACAAACTGGAATCAGATCCATCCCACAATGTTGCATACCAAATATGAAAAGATTCTGCCTGCTGGATCTGTAGAAGAAGATTTTTGAAGAAATTTGCCTGAAATGCAATAAGTTTGAATTCGAGCTTCTATAGTGAGCCCAAATATGAATCTCGGGAGCCGATTTGAACAAACTTGAATCAGATCCACCCCACAATGTTGCATACCAAATATCAAAAGATTCTGCCTGCTGGAAATGGAGAAGAAGATTTTTTAAGAAATTTGCCTGAAATGCACTAAGTTCGAATTCGAGCTTCTATAGTGAGCCCAAATATGAATCTAGGGAGCCGATTTGAGCAAACTTGAATCAGATCCACCCCACAATGTTGCATACCAAATATGAAAAGATTCTGCCTGCTGGATCAGGAGAAGAGGATTTTTGAAGAAATTTGTCTGAAATGCACTAAGTTCGAAATCGGGCTCCTACACTGAGCCCAAATATGAACCCAGGGGGCCGATTTGAACACACTTGAATCAGATCCACCCCACAATGTTGCATACCAAATATCAAAAGATTCTGCCTGCTGAATCTGGAGAAGAAGATTTTTTAAGAAATTTGCCTGAAATGCACTAAGTTCGAAATCGGCCTCCTATACTGAGCCCAAATATGAACCCAGGGGGGGCTGATTTGAACAACCTTGAATCAGATCTACCCTACAATGTTGCATACCAAATATCATAAGATTCTGCCTGCTGGATCTGGAGAAGAAGATTTTTTAATGTTTTTCCCATTGCCTACAGTGTTAAAAAGTGCTGACTCAGCACTTTTTCAAAGTCCTGAAAAAGTACCTTGTGATCAAACCGATAAGGATTTTTTTTAACCATTCTATTCTACTGGATAAAAGTAAGCTTTACACAAAATAAGAATTCTCTGTGCCATGTAGTTTTGGAGATATGGCAGTTTTAAGGTTTTTCCTATTTTTAGCTCCCGAGGTTCCCACGGGGCAATGAGAAAAACTTTTTTTGCATCAATCAACTAATTATGACCCATTATCATCTCATATCACATTTGGTTCAAATCGACCTCACGGTTCTGAAAATAGAAATTTTAGGCGTGGCCAAAATTTTGGCCCCTCCCATAACGAAGGCAAATAATGCCCGACAAACTTCTCTTGAACAAACTTGATTCTAAACCTCAAAAGGACTCTGTATACCACATATCAAGTCTCTGCTACTGGTGGTTCATTAGAAGAAGATTTTCAAAAAATTTGGCCATTTTTTCCCCACACCTCTGCTCAATATGAGCCGAAACCTAATTTGGATAAAAATCAAAATGCCCCTATATAACCACTACTTACATGAAATTTAATTAAAATGTGGCCAGTGGTTTAGGAGAAAGAGGCTCAAACACCACCTTCATGCAGGACGACAGACGACGGACGCAGAGTGAAAAGAAAAGCTCACCCTGACTTTCAGTCAGGTGAGCTAAAAACCCTCCAAAATAATTATTAATGCTCTTTGTATTCACTCAATGGAAATGAGGCCCAAGTTGAACTATGGTGCATTGAATGTTTTGGTAACTACGGAAACAAGTTATTGAGTTAATTATTTCCTCAACCTCCATCCATTGCATCCTTATTGTAAAACCAAAATGACCTTCTTAATGACAAAAGGTCAGAAAGCTCTATCATTTTCAGTTCAAATATAATCAGATTATTGAGAATATGTCAATAATGTGGAAATGTGGTTCGAGATTACATGTAAGTTCACCGGTGTTTCACCTGGTGATTAAATGGACGGAAAAATTAATTACCCCAATTAGAAATTGATTTCTATCTCATATCTCACCTGTGATATTGATGAATCAGACTGCTTTGTTTGTAGCTGGGCCACATCATTTTGTGTTGCTTGAATGAACTCCCTGCATGAAAAAAAATACAGCAATTTGTTAATTGTAAGATCCAGTCCAAGTGATAAATTGTCTATAAATTGGAAAAATAGATTCCTTTTACCCTTTACCCAATGTAACGGCCAAAACTGGCCAGCCTTATTCCAGGGGTGTGATTGGGACCAGATGAAAAAAACTGAAATCATCTTTACATGGACAACAAATTTCAAAATTAAGCTTTATATCCCCATATAACTGAAGTCCTGTAGAAATAATACTTTTGGATGCATTTTTTTACATGAAAATGGTCTGAAGGACCATTTCCATGTGAAATTTAAAGAAAAAAAATATATAATTGAGTAAGAAAAAAAACTGAAATCAGATAAAAAAAACTGAAAAATCACACCCCTATTATTCTAAAAAAAATGCCAATTAATTTTCAGTATTTTTTTGTGTCAAAAACATAGGTTATGACCCCTTGTTGGAATGAGCTCGTTCCAATGAGGGATCATAACCTATGTTTTTGAAACAAAAAATTTAAAAAATTAGTTATTCAAGAATTTTTTTGCAAGTGTCACCTGCTTTTCATGTCAGGTAAAGGGTTAACCTTTTACCCAACATGATATAAAAAAATTACTATTTTAATTACTGTTTCGTCAATGTTTTCCAAAAATTACAACACAACCATATCATGTGACCCCCTCATTGGAACAAACTCAATGAGCTTGTTCCAATGAGGGATCACAAGGTTTTGTTTAAATTTAAAAACTTTTTTTTTCTTTTTAAACTGCACAATCTGTAAATTAAGCAGGTAGTTGCCGACAATTTGTTAGGTGAAGAGTTAAACTGATTGAGTGCTCAACAGTGTTTATACTAGTCAGAAACTGCTTGGTGCCTAATTTTTAACCAGAATGCATTTTTTTTGTGTCAAAACAAAGACAATTGATAACTCTAGCCCTCTACCTAACACAAAGTGTGGACAACACCTGAAAACCTAAACGTTTCCATTTTTTGCCTCAAAAACATAACTTATGATCCAAGGAACAAGTTAACAGGTTTTAAAATTCTGTTAACAGGCTTTAAAATTCTAACTAAATTGCAGTGGTAGGCTGTGTACCAAATTACAGGGAAATTAGAGGCCATAGCAGATGTTTTTTTTGTCCAATTTCATAAAAAGTGATTTAAAGAGAATTTGAACAAAATAAGTTAGCAATTTCCCAAAGCAACAATTTCCATTATGCAAAAGTACTGTTATGTTTTATATATTATTCTAATGAACATGTATGTTTGTATCGATTAAATAAATTAATTTGAAATCAACAATTTATTGGTATTATCAAAAAAGGTTGGTAGTGTTTTTCATCCTGATCTTGTTACCTGACCACTCGCAGAAATTTTGGGAACAGCACAAAGTGCAATGTCATTATTCATTGAAATTAGCTCTCTCAGGAAGACAAAGTTGAAGTTTGTGCACATTTGTCTCTGTTTATAGCATAAGTATCCATACAACCTATCTTAGATAACTGTTGTCAATACCGATTCTGTGGGTTTTTATTGGTAGCATAACTGCCCTTCGTTTCAAATAATACATAGTTTTTGATCTGATAATGCCCAGTTATTGCTAAACTAATGCACAGTTTTTGTTCATGGTGATCCAATATTCAAAATGCAGTGAAGGTATTAATTATTTCCATGTGTATCAGAAATTATAACACACAGTTTTGTTTACTTCCGATCACTTTGGGCAAATTCATTTACCTCTTCTCAATGTTGTATCTTCTGAAAATTTGTCTGCATATAAGTTTTTGAAAGATTTAAGTAATTTCGTGCTGTTTCTGATGTCTAACACTTTGCACACATTGGTGTTTTTAACATGCTCTATCACATACAAATTCTGAGAGTTGATATTTTTTCAAATTATTGTTCATTTAACAACATTTTTGTCAACAACCTGTTGCTTTGCAGTTATTTCTAGGCAAGACTTGGCTGCCTATACAGGCAGCCAAGACTTGCCAAGAAACAACTGCCCAGTTATTTAAAATACAACTTCAAGTTTACCCAGAGACTGCAAGTTGGGGCACCTGTTCATCTGCAGTAAAAAAATAATCAAGCTTGGGATTAAGCGCTGCCGGGTTATTCTGAAGCACCAGTAGAGCCATAAGAAACCAAAAATGGTATTTCAGGCAGTCATTATTAAAAAAAAAAATCTTCAATAGGGTTGAATGGCAACTGACTTTGCAAGTCTGTGTTGTGTCCATACTGGGCCAATCTTTCTAATGGTCTGTCTCAACAAGCTCACCCCGAAGATGGTGTTAAAAGCTATGTCTTGCAGGTAAAAAATGAGAAAAAAAAATGGAATAGCAATATTTCTGGACAGTGCTTGTCGGTTTTAGTCTTTACGTTGCATGACAACCAGCCTGAATATATTGGTTCAATCACTGAGATTGAGTGAGTTAAAGTCGGTTATTGTCTCTGTCCTAGTTGTCAGCTCCATTTTAGGCAAGTGATAATATACTTCTTTATTTATTTTGATGTGCTATTCACTACTGCAATGGATTTTCCTCCTATGTCTGAGGATAGCCGATTGTTCATTCATTTATTTATTGGTGTTTAAGGTGACTTTCTTCATTTTTGGCCATCTCATGACTGCATGATGTCAAGTTTAGCCAATCATTTATACCTGTGCTGCCAACTGCAGAGGACTTATCATCCCAGGCATTTGTTCTGGATCCTATTTTACCAGTAAAACAGAACTTGTGTTTACCACAGTAAACAATCACTGCTCCACTTCCTGTGTTTTACATGGCGTAACAATAGAGAATTGGAGTTTAGCCAATGGGAGATTTTCAGCGCCAAATCAATTTTTTTTTTTAAATGCAACCGGCAAATTTGGCACCCAACAGTGTGAACACTGGTGCTAGAATTCACTAAACAGGATCCTTGGAAAAGTGCTGAAAGCCACTGCAGTGGCATAACAATGAATACTTAACTTGCTTGCTGAGCAGTAGCAAAAATGTTTATCAACAAAACTAACAGTGACCACCCAGCCACGGTTGCCCCCGAACTATGGACAAATGGCCTGTAGTACTGGAATGAAAAGTTCTGCGTTAAACCTGATTCTATGGGAGAATAAAGTTTTCTCATTCCTGTGACCCTGACCTTTGTCACTCGAGCATGGTGTTGCTGTGCAACAGATCTTCCATTGATGTTTACCCTTGTGTAAGGTTTCATGGAAATCTAATAAAGTATTATAGAGTTATGGCTCCGGAGAGACAAATACAGTCTATGAGAGAATTAAGTTTTCACATTTCTGTGACCTTGACCTTTGTCACTTGGTCTTTACCTTTGTGTGAAGTTTTGTGAAAATCAACTCCATGCATTATAAAATTATGACTCAGGAAGGACTAATACAGTCTTGAGAGAATTAAGTTTTTCCATTCCTGTGACCTTGACCTTTGTCACATGCGCATGGTGTTGCGGTGCAACAAACCTTCTATTGGTCTTTACCGTTGTGTAAAGTTTCATAGAAATCCACTAAAGCATTATAGAGTTATGGCTCCAGACAGACAAATAAAGTCAGACAGACGGATGGATGGACAGACAGACAGACAGACAGACAGACAGACAGACAGACAGACAGACAGACAGACAGACAGACAAATATGGATGGATGGACAACCCGTATTTAAGATGCATCTCTATAACACAGGGGGAGGGGGGGGGGAAGAGGGGGGAGGACATAAAATTGTTTTGTAACAATTACTGAAGAGTGCCATCAGTACTCTAAAAAATTGTATCAAAATAATTCTAAAGAAATATTGCTGAACTACAACAAGTTAGTCAAGTTACAAATCACCTTTGAAAGATAATGTAATGGTTATATTTATTGGTGTTTAAGGTCACATATTTCTACACAATGGCTAATCATGACCACAACAGTTTTACGGGTGGAGGAAGCCGGAGTACCGGAGCAATGGCAAGCAACTGTCAGCTCTCCAACATACTAACTCCACACAAGCAGGGTTTGCATTCATTGAAGACATGTGCAGCAACGACGTGGAGTATGACATAGTACACGGCGTCACCGTGCCCCCACGTGGGCAATGGGGGTGAAGTGTCTTGCCCAAGGACACAACACGGTTGCCACAGGTGGGATTCAAACCGAGGACCTCTCGGCTTGTAGCCTGCACCTCTACCAACTGAGCCACCGCACCCCCATAATGTAATGGTTAACCTAGGAAAGAAGTATACAAACATAAACAATCAGTAAAGGAGAGGAAATAGGTTTTTGGATAACAGAACGAAAATAATTTTTTTTTTACCTGCGACACAGATCTGGGATTAGCTATCACAGGAGCTTTTCAAACAGAAATACCTGTTGCAGATAGAGATTTTGCAATATATCATAAATACTGTTCGGTACTGAACCAATACCGATTTTCTAAACCGAAGGAATCTCAATATACAACAAGAGGCCCCAGGGGGCCTGAGGGCGCTCACCTGACATGGTAGCCTAAATATCAACCCAGAGAATTGATTTCCACAAGTTGCATCTGCTCCTCCTAAGAAAAGCTGAAACCAAATATCCAAATATTCTGACCAGTGGATCTAAAAAAAGATTTTTAAAGAATATTCCTCATACTGAACTAAGTCATAATTCGGGCTCCCACAGGAAGCCCATATATGAACCCAGGGACTTGGCTTTAACAAACCTGAATCTCACACCCCTAAGGATTCTGCACACCAAATATCAAAACATTCCGACTGCTGGATCTGAAGAAGAAGATTTTTAAAGAAAATTCCTCATTTTGAACCAAGTTACAATTCGAGCTCCCACAATCAGCCCAAATATGGACCTAGGGACATGGCTTGAACAAACTTGAATCTTACCCCCCTAAGGATGCTGCATAAAAAATATCAAAAGCATTCATCTGCTGGATCTGAAGATTTTTAAATAAAATTCCTCATTTTGAACTAAGTTGTCATTCAGGCTCCCATAGTGAGCCCAAATATGAACCAAGGGACTTGGCTCGAACAAACTTGAATCTCAGCCCCTTAAGGTTGCTCCATGCCAAATATCAAAACATTCCAACTGCTGAATCTGAAGAAGAAGATTTTTAAAGAAAAATTCCTCATATTGACTAAGGTATAATTTGGGCTCCCACAGGGAGCCCAAATATGGACCCATGGACTTGGCTTTAACACACTTGAATCCCCCCTCCCCCCCAAGGATGCTACTCACCACATATCAAACCATTCCGACTGCTGGATCTGAAGAAGAAGATTTTTTAAGAAAATTCCTCATTTCGAACAAAGTTACAATTCAAGCTCCCACATTGAGCCCAAATATGGACCTAGGGACATGGCTTGAACAAACTTGAATCTCACCCCCCTAAGGATGCTGCATACCAAATATCACAAGATTCTGCCTGCTGGATCTTGAGAAGAAGATTTTCAAAGAAATTTGCCTGAAATGCACTAAGTTCGAATTTGGGCTTCTATAGTGAGCCCAAATATGAATCCAGGTGGCCGATTTGAACAAACTGGAATCAGATCCACCCCACAATGTTGCATACCAAATATCAAAAGATTCTGCCTGCAGGATCTGGAGAAGAAGATTTTTGAAGAAATTTGCCTGAAATGCACTAAGTTCAAATTCGAGCTTCTATAGTGAGCCCAAATATGAATCTAGGGAGCCGATTTGAACAAAATAGAATCAGATCCACCCCACAATGTTGCATACCAAATATCAAAAGATTCTGTCTGCTGGATCTGGAGAAGAAGATTTTTTAAGAAATTTGCCTGAAATGCACTAAGTTCAAATTTTGGCTCCTATACTGAACCAAATGTATAAACCCAAGGGGCCGATTTGAACAAACTTGAATCAGATCCACCCCACAATGTTGCATACCCAATATCAAAAGATTCTGCCTGCTGGATCTTGAGAAGAAGATTTCCTAAGAAATTTGCCTGAAATGCACTAAGTTCAAATTTGGGCTCCTATACAGAGCCCAAATATAAACCCAAGGGGCCGATTTGAACAAACTTGAATCAGATCCACCCCACAATGTTGCATACCAAATATCAAAAGATTCTGCCTGCTGGATCTGGAGAAGAAGATTTTCAAAGAAATTTGCCTGAAATGCAGTAAGTTCAAATTTGGGCTCCTATACTGAGCCCAAATATAAACCCAGGGGGCCGATTTGAACAAACTTGAATCAGATCCACCCCACAATGTTGCATACCAAATATCAAAAGATTCTGCCTGCTGGATCTGGAGAAGAAGATTTTTTAAGAAATTTGCCTGAAATGCACTAAGTTCGAAATCGGGCTCCTATACTGAGCCCAAATATGAACCCAGGGGGCCGATTTGAACAAACCTGAATCAGATCCACCCTCCAATGTTGCATACCAAATATCAAAAGATTCTGCCTGCTGGATCTGGAGAAGAAGATTTTTTAATGTTTTTCCCATTGCCTACAGTGTTAAAAAGTGCTGACTCAGCACTTTTTCAATGTCCCGAAACTGTACCCTATGATAAAACCGATGGCAATTTTTTTTTACCAATTCTTTCTGTTGGTCCTAAGGAAGCTTCACACCAAATAAAAATTCTCGGTGCCGTGCAGTTTTGGAGATATGGGCGTTTTAATTTTTTTCTATTTTTAGCTCCTGCGGTTCCCATGGGGCTACGGGAAAAAAAAAATCAGCATAAATTAGTTACTTATGACCCAATAAGCCCTCACATAAAATTTGGTTCAAATCAGCCTCTCGGTTTGGAAAATAGAAATTTTGGGCGGGGCCAAAAATTTTGCCCCTCCCATAACGAAGCCAAGTATAGCCCCACAAACTTCTCTTGAACAAATCTGAGTCTACACCTCAAAAGGAAGCTGCACACTAAATATCAAGTCTCTGCTACTGCTGGTTCATGAGAAGAAGATTTTTTAAGATTTCAGCACACTTTTTGGGTGTGGCCCTACCCACGGGCGGGGCAACTTGATTTGAACAAAATCGAATTGCGATGTCATAACAAACTATTATCTCAAATATCAATTAAATTGGTTCAGCGGTTTGGGAGGAGAAGACGCAAACACCATGTTCACGGACGACGGACGCAGGACGACGGACGACAGACGACGGACGGTGAGTGATCACTATAGCTCTCCTGACTGAAAGTCAGGTGAGCTAAAAATTAAAAGGACAAACAATAGACCATTATGAAATATTCCTAACAGGAAGAGACAACGGATTATGTATTTCTATTTTCATTTGATGGTGTATTTTTTCTCAGCTTTTTTGTTACATCAAATGACTTGTGGTGAGTGTCCGGATTATTTCCAACATTTTGACAATTATGTGGCTTTGTCTGCTGTTAACGATGATCTGCCGCTGGGCAGAATACCTTTGTTTATTTATTGGGGCTTAATGACACTTTCAACAGCCAGGGTCAGCTCGTGCTGGACAGTTTTATGAATGGAGAAAGCCTGAGTACCCAGAGAGAACCACCAAGCAAGGGCAAGCAACTGTCTGACTCCCCAACGTACTTACTCCATACAAGCAGGGTTAGCACTGGTTGAAGAAAAGTGCACCATCGACGTGTAGTATGCCTAATACACAATGCCACAGTGCCCCCAGGTAGGCAATTGGGATTAAGTGTCTTGCCCAAGGACACAATGCGGCTCTGCAGGTGGGATTCGAACCGAGGACCTCTTGGCTTGCAGCCTGCGTCTTTACCTTCTGAGCCACCATGCTCCAGACAGAATACCAAAAATACCAGTTAATACTGCTACTGATGTGAGTATATACATGTTATTGACAGTGAAAACCGTACGGATACCGAGGTAATTGATTTAATAAATACTGATACCAAAACCAAACTTGAAATTTCAATACTGTGCAGCTCTAATAATGGATATGGGGCGTCACACTTTTTGAATACCTTTGGCCATTAGAAATATCTTCTGCATGGCATTTGGTAAGTTTCACTAAATTATATGGTTGTAACCAAATGGAAATTTTTACATTTTGAGACCACAAAATTCCTTTCCTTCACATCCTTTTTTTTTGCCTCAGTTCTCAAAAAAATAAGCATTTATTAACCCTTTACCCAATGCAGACGAGTTCAAAATTTATTATTTTAAATATCATATTTAAAATTTTTTCGAAAAATTTCAACAAAACCGTATCATGTGACTCCTCTTTGGAACAAGCTCATTCCAAAGAGTGGTCACATGATATGGTTTTGTTGAAATTTTTCGAAATATAATATTTTTTCAGCTGCTGAGTTGTGTATACTCAATAAATAAAGCAATGAACATATATATTCTCTCAATATTTGGGAGAAATCAGTGCAAAGTGGGTTAAATCCAATTATTTTTCCATTGTGAAAATATTTGGGAGAAATCAGTGCAAAGTGGGTTAAATCCAATTATTTTTCCATTGTGAAAATAATCACTTTCAGGATAGCAAAAATAGAAAAAAATTGGAAATACTTCACTCTTTCAAAATCTGATGGATTGAACTTTTGTGAAAAGGCTCAATTTCAGATTTTTTTAAATCAACTGATGTGTGCGACATTCAGTGAGTAAAATCAAGTTATCATTTTCACGACAATGATGTGTAAAATTGTATTTTTACTGCTTCTTATCAACATAGAGATAAAACTGACATTTCATTAACATCACACATTGCTAGGTATTATAAATGTCTGTTGATTTGTTTCTTGCATGATCAAATTCATTAAACTTGATTCTATTAGATAATGAACAATGATATATTTATTTTAGTCTCTGAAGGTAAAATAATCTACTGCTTTCTGAAGGAGTTTAAATGAATAGGTTTTAACAATTGGAGTCCAGATATCAATTTTAACTCTTGCGGGCCGAGTTCCATTTTTAATCACACTTTTCTACAACAAATTAGGTGTGTCAACATGCAGTCTTTGAGTGAACTTGCATTTTACATTCAAAAGTGCCTTTGCAGTTGTTTCTATGTAATGCTTAGCTGCTAAAATAGGCAGCCAAGACTTGCCTAGCAACAAATGCCAAGTCACGGTATATGCACTATCAAAGTGTAACAAATATGTGTATAAAAAATCTCTAGACCCTTAACACTTAAGGGCCTAGAGGTTTTTACATATTTTTGCTCCACTTTAATAGTCTGCATCCTGTGTCTTTGCTGCTGCTTTTGGCAAGTCTTGGCTGCCAAGACTTGCCTAAAAACAACTATCAAGGTACTTAGAATGTAACTTGTGAGTTAACCCAAAGACAGCAAGTAGGGGCACCTGTTCTGCTGCAAAAAATCTGATCAAAGTCGGAATTAGGCTCTTCAGGATTAAAATAGTGGAATATGTTTACACATATACATGACAGAGACATTTTTACAGTGGACCACCAAATTCCACTACTGCCTATGTTTTTCTGTTCAGTTCTTCAATGTAAAAAAAACCCAAACGGTTTTGATTTTCAGACTATCTTCATTGAAATTGAACCCCTTGTTGAATGTTTTTATTGCTTTGCAGTGTCTTCTAAAGTTAGTATGAAATTGTGAGACATAAAAAATTTCTTTTATGATTGATATATATTTATTTGATATGCATACAAAAAACAATGCCTTTCTCTCAAGCGTTGAGAAAAATGCATTAAACCCTTTACCTAAAACCAGACAGTGCTATTCAGATAATGTTCCATTCAAATTTTCTTTTTTCGCTTAAAAAACCCAGATGGTGTCCCCTCATTAGAAAGTGTTCAACAAGCTCGTCTCTATGAGGGAATCATAAGCAAGATTTTTCAGGCTGAAAATGAATGTGTTTAGTATTGAAGAAATATCTTTTCTAGTGTTATTTGCTATTAATGATTAGGAAAAGGATTAATATCCCCACTTCTGGTTTCAAGAATGAATCTCTGAATGTGGAACCTCGTTCAATTGTTTGTGGGTATGAAGGTATGTCTGAGAAGTTTTGTCAAAATCAGTTCATAAATAAAGAGGAGTTATGCATCCAAAAATTTCATACAGAAATCTTGATAAAATCTAAGTGCAATTTATTTGTTATGGTTTAACAACACTTTAACAGCCAAGGTCATATCGTGACGGTGAGTTTTATGGGTGGAGGAAGCCAGTATACCCGGAGAGAACCACCGAGCAACGATGAGCAGCTGCCAGCTCCCCAACATCGTAACTCCACACTGCAGCAAAGGCAGGGTTAGATTGGTTGAAGACATGTGCACCATCGATGTGCAGCATGCCTTAGTACACGGTGTCGTCGTGCATGAGGACACAGGGTTAAGTGCCTTGCCCAAGTTCACAACGCGGGAGTCCGAATCGATCACTCAGACGGTCACCCATCCAAGGACAACTTATGTGCAAGGAGAGACAACTTAGATGAAATTGTAGAAGCTTGAAAATACGGAAACACACACACATCCACTTGCAAGTTATTATGAACAAAACAAAAAGTTTAATCAAATTTAACGGGAGTTCGCGTGGATAAAATTTGTTTAAAATCGTTGCCAATTTAAAATTCTAGAATATGAGCATGTTCACTTGTTGGTGATCAAAATTGGAAAGATTCAGTAAAATCAATTCATAAATGTAGGAGAGAGTTGTGCATGTATAATCTCATTAAAATTTAAAGTCCACGGGAAGATAACCTGATTAAAATCAATGCAGATTCAAAATTGGAAATATGCACATGTTCACTTGTTCGTGGTCATGTTTGCGAAGTTTCATCAAAACTGATAATAAATTTAGTAGTCACACACACAAGAATCTCATATAGAAATAAATCTTAAATCGTTTAACCTGAAGGGGAGATAACTGGTTATAATTATTCCATACCAAAAATTTTGAAATATGCTTGTTAATGGTCATATTTGAGAAGTTCCATCAAAATCAGTTCATAAACGGAGGCAGAGTCACACACACAAAAAAACAAGGTATGGGGTATAAATTATAAATAGCGCACAGCTTGGAGTTAACTACCAAAATGGTGGTCCTTGAGGACGAATAGCCCATGTGCCAGAGGCGTGTGGGCTATTCATCCTCGAGGGCCAATATTTTGGTTTAGTCATCAACATGCCCTGTGTAATAATTATTATAGTGCGGGAGCTGATGGAGATTTGTTTAGCATTGCGAGTACAAAAGGTTTGAGGTATGGAGTATTAAGGTATGGGTGTAGGGTCCCTGAAATGACCGTTCTTATGTTTTGACACCTCTGCAATTCCAATGGGGGGTGGGGACTTGAAATATCCTGAAAATCAATTTTAATTAGCATACCTGAGTACACGGATGGAACCCGTGTGAAAATTTTCATTTTAGGGTGTAATTGAGGATCCATCATTCTTAAGTGCAAACTCTTGTGCGAAGTCCACTTAAGAACGCTCCTAATTGGTGCTAATTAGCACTTTAATTAGCATGGTTGAGTACATCGATGGAACCAATGCCAAAGTATCTGATAGGTAGCCTTGATTAAGGAACATTAGTTCTTAAGTGTCAAAGCCTGTCCAATGACCCTTAAGAAGAGGTCAAAGGTGAGGGTCAGGGCCGCTCAGGCTTTAATTAGCATACAAGAATGGAACCAATGTGAAAATGCTCCTTTTTAGGACGTAACTGAAGATCAATCATTCTTACGTGTGAACTCCTGTGCGGAGTCCACTTCAGAATGCTACTAGTTGGTACTTCGAAGATGGGGGTTATCATCCTATATGGCACAAAGGGTCCCAAATGCCAGATACTCTCATCCAAGAAGATGATTTCAGCAATGAAGATAGCATTGAAGAGGAAGACATGTCAGTTTCTTCTTCTGATGACTCAGACTGGATGGAGGGTGATGAATAGGCGCACAACAACCGAAATCTACATGTGACTCCATAAGTCTCATCACCGTTAATGGGTCAACAATGATTTTTTTAATTCACTCAAAAGAATAAAAATTTGGGTTCAGGGGAGGGGGGCTTCTTGAAAATGAAATATATATGTATATCACACCTCATCCCATCTCTCCCATTGTAAGCCAGCAGTCTCTATTTTGGTGTAGTCTCGTTCACTATACCATTTCTATTTTTAGCACAATATGAAAAGAAAAAAATGCCGCTCAGGATCACCGATCCAATGTCGAGTTGTGACAACAGTTCCTTGCACCATGGCCAACACACCTATGAAGTTTCATGACTCTAGGTTGAACCACTATCAAGTTCTCATCCGGAAACCAATTGTTGCGATATACTATGTTCAAGGTCACTGTGACCTTGACCTTTGACCTGGTGAGTCCAACATCAATAGGGTTCTTCCTCGCACCAAGGCCAACACGCCTGTAAAGTTTCATGACTCTAGGTTGAACCACTATCAAGTTATCATCCGGAAACCAATTGTTGCGATATACTATGTTCAAGGTCACTGTGACTTTGACCTTTGACCTGGTGAGTCCAAGATCAATAGGGTTCTTCCTCGCACCAAGGCCAACACACCTATGAAGTTTCATGACTCTAGGTTGAACCACTATCAAGTTATCATCCGGAAACCAATTGTTGCGATATACTATGTTAAAGGTCACTGTGACCTTGACCTTTGATCTGGTGAGTCCAAGATCAATAGAGTTCTTCCTCGCACCAAGGCCAACCCACCTATGAAGTTTCATGAATGTAGGTTGAACTACTATCAAGTTATCATCCGGAAAGGAATTGTTGCGATTTACTATGTTCACGGTCACGTTGACCTTGACCTTTGATGTAGCGAGTCCAAAATCAATAGGGTTCTTCCACTCACCAAGGCCAATCTACCTATGAAGTTTCATGAATGTGAGTTGAACCATTATCAAGTTATCATCCGGAAACCAATTGTTTAAGATTTACTACGTTCAAGGTCACTGTGACCTTGACCTTCGACGTAGCATGTCCAAAATCAATAGGGTTCTTCCTCCCACCAAGACCAACCTACGTATGAAGTTTAATGAATGTGAGTTCAACCACTATCAAGTTATCATCCGGAAACCAATTGTTTACGCCCGCCCGCCATTCACCAAACTATAAGTCGAGTTTGACTTCGTCACAACTCGACTAAAAACTGTGAAAATACTTACTAGGATCATATTTCCTCACTCGGTTCAGTATAATATAATAGTTAGATCATGACTTGCCGTTGACTATGCTGATTTAGTGCCCAGTGGAGTGGTTTGGATCAACCGCCTTCGGCTCGGGATCTAAACCAATCCACTGGGCAATTAATCAGCTTGTCAACTCCAAGCCATGATCTATTAAATATTACACCTCATCCCCATCTCTCTCATTGTAAGCCAGCAGTCTTTATTTTGGTATAGTCCCGGTCACTATACCATTTCTATTTTTAGCTCAACATAAAATGATACAAACTGGGAAAATACTTACCAGGATAAAATTTTGTAACTCTATTCGGGATAATATAATAGTTAGTTCATGACTTGTCGTTGACTGTGCAGCTTTAGTGCCCAGTGGAGTGGTTTAGATCCCCAGCCTTCGGCTCGGGATCTAAACCAATCCACTGGGCACTAAATCAGCTAGTCAACTCCAAGCCATGGTCTATTTAATAAATATAACCAACCTTACTGGATCAAATGTGTAGGACGGACTAGCTGCTTGAAATGACCTACATTGGGTAGCTATTGTCATGCTGGGTTTCACAGTAACACACATGGAACAGTAGCAAAACACAATGCCAATTTGAATCAGTTCATGGTGATTCATTTTCATACCTATCTAGCGGTTTGGATTCAAATCAGCCAACCTGATTCTGTGATAGCATGAGTGTATAATTCTCACGGTATCTTAACGATAGGTTCCGTGTGACCCCCTCCCTCCCAAATGTGTTCTTTCATGTTTCTACGCAAAGGTGCTTTATATATTTTAAGTTTCGATTGGAGAGTTTGCAAACACTTGCTTGATCTGACTATTTACGGTAATATCTTTGACGTTTCATTCACTACACTTTACGAGATTGTCACAGATCAACCCTTCGCAATTGCACATTTGAATGTGCTCTAATTTGTGATTTGCATTCCGTCCACTTACCTCCAGTCCCGGAGCTGTTATTTTTTTCATAAATTTCTATTTCTGGTATCACTGCAGCTGCAAGTGGTTTGTTTTATTTCCATTATTAAAAGATATTTTATTGTCATTCTTATCTTTGTATTCCAACTTGGATTCAGTGTGTTGTCTGATGATATTAGACAGAGTAGTGGAACATTTTCACACTTGTTCCATTCATGTACTCACGTATGCTAATTGGTGCCTAAGCAGCCCTAACCCTCACCTTTGACCTCTTCTTAAGGGGTCATTGCACAGGCTTTGGCACTTAAGAACTAATGTTCCTTAATCAGGTCAACCTGTCAGATACTTTGGCATTGATTCCATCAATGTACTCAACCATGCTAATTTATTTATTTATTTATTGGTGTTTAAGGTCACATACTTTTGCACAATGGCTAATCACGACCACAACATGGAGATAAAGTCAGGCCAGTCAATCATTTATACCCCATGTTGCCTATTTTAGAGGACTCGCACCCCAAGCATTAGTGACTGGGTCCTATTTTACCAGTGAAAAAGAGCTTGTTTACCACGGTAAACAAGCACTGCTTCATTTCCCGGGGTTCCCACAGGGAAACCATGCTAATTAAAGTGCTAATTAGCACTAATTAGGAGTGTTCTTAAGTGGACTTCGCACAGGAGTTCGCACTTAGAATGAAGGATCCCCAGTTACACCTTAAAAATTAATCCGTGTACTGAGGTATGCTAATTAAAATTGATTTTCAGGGTATTTCAAGTTGTCCCCCATGGGAATTGCATGGGTATTGAAACTTAAGAGTTGCCATTTCATGGACCCTACACCCATATCTTCATACTTCACACCAAAACTTTTTGTACTCACAATGCTAAACAAATCTCCATCAGCTCCCGGTTTATTATATTAATCGAACAAAGCCAGGAAGAATCTTGCTATCCATCGGGATTCCAATCCTGAGTACACTGCCTATTGTCAGTCTTGCCCATGACAGGCATTTTCATTATAAGAAATAATGAAACAGAATTCTGGAAAATAATCTCTTAACCCTCTACACACTGATGTCGAAATTGCAAAGTTTTCAGCAGCAAATATTTCCCATAACGCAGTTTGATATTTAACCAAATATACCTTGTTTGACAGAGCTCACTGATATAATTGGTTAAATTCATGGTTAAACAAGTGAAAAACAGAGAGATTGGAGAAATTTCTGATGCACTAGCAGTGTGCTAGGGGTTAAAGGACGCATTGTGTTCCATGAGTCGAATATTCTATGACTATTTTTACAAAGTATGTAGTACACGGGAATAGTGCATGGTTATTTTTAGAACCATCGATAGGTGAAACCATGGAAAACAGTACAGTACCTCACTGCCAATCAGAGGAAGGACACATCACGTAAGCTATAATATAAATATTCCACTTCAGTTGTCTCATTTTGCTGTTAACCCTTTACCCACTGCAAAATTTATTGTTTTAATTATTGTTTTTTTTAAATTTTTAAAAAAAATAAAAAAAATATCATGTGACCCCTTATAGGAAAGAGCTTGACAAGCTCATTCCAAAGAGGGGTCATGATATAGTTTTGTTGAAATTTTTGGAAAAATAAAATAAATATCATAATTTTCCATTTATGTGGACAAATGTGGCCAATTTGAGAGGTAAAAGGTTCTCTAGTTCAAATTTTACTACATGGCTCATAGTCAAGTGACAGCAGGCTGAACGTTTTAGTATATGTGAGAATGTCTTCAGGATTCATTACAGTGATATTTTTAAGTAAGTCTATTGTTGCAAAAGGTTTAGTGAAACCATGCAAGGTAAAATAGTGATATCTATGCTTTTATTAGACATCATCAACTAATGTATCTTTTAATGGCAAATTTAACCGTCTCGAGTTTTTCCACTTTGTCGGATGGTACACTATTTATGAAAACAAATTCTTCCCTCGTGAGTAATATCCTTGTAGTACAATTGAAATATTGAAAAGTATGTGCAACTGAAAATGTGATGGGATATTGTCCCAAACCATCCTCTCTGTAATTTTGGTACAATATAAAAAATATTGCTTGAGGTTGCGAGCCATATGGCAAGTTTGGGCCAGTCAGTCAATCTTAATGTGCATATTGACCTCAGCATTGGTTTGGTCAATATACTAGTGATGAACCGATAATCGGAATCGGCAATTGGAACTGGCCGTTTATGGGGCATCGGCCAATTATGACTACCGGCAGTTAAAAACTGGCAGTTTCCGGTTATTCTATATTTAACACTGACTATTAAAAATCCCTTTGATATCTGGCCATTTCAATAAAGTTTCCCCATTAAAAACGTGTGTAGTGCATAGCAGAAAATTTAGGGATTTGCAGAGCAGAGATATTACGGAATTTACCAACTGAAATAGGTACGAGATCGCCACCATTTCCTGAAGATTGTAGAGTTCATGTAAACAAAGAAACACATCAGGGGAGGTAACAAGTTGAAAAAAGAACAATGAACAATACATACTGAGATACGTGTGAACTATGTGTCATACAACTTCACAACACACATTAACATCAAAATTATTATTCATTTAAGACACAACAAAGTATGTGTGCTCAGAATATTCCTGATTAATACAGCCAAATGTGTTGTATCCTTACACCAAACCGTATTAACACTATTTACCGGAATAAAACACAATCTTCACGAGAAGAATATCGTGTGATTGTATCGTTAATGACGATCTTCCCCACACCCCAACCAAAATGCAAATATTATTTTGGCTAATATTGCCCAGCACTAAATATGCATACTCTGAGAACTTATAAGGTATTAAGCTTTTGTAATTGATGATTCATCAACGAAATTCTGTAGTATAACAGGCACCAACAGATTTTCTTCAGTGTCATACTTCAACCATCGGAATCGGAAGAGAAATAACCGGTAATCGGTTGATAGCAAGTTTTGATAATCGGTTCATCACTGCAATAAACACATAATGAGTGGACTGGCTGGTCCTTAACCCTTTACCCAACGCAGACGATATCAAAATTTATTATTTTAAATATTATTTGTTCAAATTTTTCAAACAATTTCAACAAAACCATATCATGTGATCCCTCTTTGGAACGAGCTCGACGAGCTCGTTCCAAAGAGGGGTCACATGATATGGTTTTGTTGAAATTTTTTGAAAAATAATATTTTTTCAACTGCTGAATTTGCATATTTCGCGGGCGGATGTGGGCGATTTGTTGGGTAAAGGGTTAAACTGCCAAATGGCTCTCAACCTTGTGCTACCTTGTTAACTTTGTGTTGACATTATCAAATAAATTACGGAAACAAAATAAGGAAAGCACATAATTATTTCACAGCAACTCACTAGAAAATCATCTTTTAAAATATATAACTTACCGAATTCCTCTTTTAACACTTTCAAACATGATGAGTGCTCTGTGTGGTCGAGGTACCTTAGGCATTTTTATGTGTGTTTTCCGAGTACTGACTCCAAGGCTTTTTGTACTGTGACCAGACCGTGAGTTTAGTGTTGACCTTGGACTGTGACGTAATGTCTCTCCCAGTATGGGAGTAGAAGGCTGGGAGCCTGAACTGGTCGACATCCCAGCAAATGATTTACTTCGAGTTACAGTAACAGGTTTCTTTGCACCTGTAGTGTCTCTAAATGATATTCCAATCGCTTTTTCATTTTTACGTTCTTTACGGGTCATTTGGCCCAAGTCTGAAATGAGAGAAAAAAGATGTGGGTTAGAAGTCTGATTTAGTAGTGCAGGGTTTCATTTCTGTCAACAGAAGACAAGTAATACAAAATAATGCTCCTAAACTTATTAAGATGCACTATTAGGGGAGCTAAAATTGTCACAACAGATACTTCAGGGATGTGATTTTTCAAAAATGTTCATTATTTTCTTCATACAAAACAAGCTATTAACCCTTTACAGAACGCAGACGATATCAAAATTTATTATTTTAAATATCATTTTTTAAATTTTTTCAACAAATTTCAACAAAACCATATCATGTGACCTCTCGTTGGAACGAGCTCGATGAGCTCGTTCCAACAAGAGGTCACATGATATGGTTTTGTTGAAATTTTTTGAAAAATATTTTTTTAACTGCTGAATTTGCATATTACCCGGGAGGATGCGGGCGATTCGTTGGGTAAAGGGTTAACTGAATTCACTTTGAAAAAAATTCCATAATTCAGTATAAGTATTTCCATTCGTTCCTTGAAACTTGCGGCCTATGCAACAACTAACAAATAAACCCTGGTCATGTAGTGCGTGATATGGCAGCCTATCAACTAATCCTGTGCAATGCCTAGGGTTAGTGAGTGTATGTTGGCTAATCAACTGACTCTGTCCACTGCACAGAGTTAGGTTAGTCACTCTTTTCTTTCTGGTAATAAATAAGATCATCTCTATTATGTGACTAACCCATTTACATTGCACAACCTTAATGAGTGACCATTTTCATGTAGTGTGTGATATGGTAGTGACCAACTGTTTTTTTAACCAGAAAATGTGACTAACCCTGGTCATCGCACAGGGTTAGTCACACTTTCTAATTTACTGAGTTACAATGTTTTTTCAATCAATAAAAAAAATTGTGATTTTCCCAAAATTGTAGTGTCTTCAAATTCGAATGCTCTACAGACAACTTGACCACAGTACTTCAAATACAAGCATTAATTTTGTTGTATCTTGTTTGACAGATCTCAGTGTCAAAGGATATAATACATGTACAAGAAATACTCTCTTTAAAATCAGAATAAAGCATGATTACCAACCAAGTTCTGGTCTATTGGCCGAGTGCTAGAAGCGACTATCATGGCTTATGTCAAAAGTGCTGAAAGGCACTTTAGTGGCTTTATGCTGTATGCAATTGCCCAGTTTGCTCAGTAACAGAATTTGTTGTATGCTTAAAATTGTTTTGTTACAATTGTTTGGAGATTGCCAACAGATACTCTCCAATAAAAGATAATAAAACAATTATTTATGAACCTTATCTAGCTACACTTAGGCTCTCCTTGATAGGGGCATGCTACCTTTTAAAAAAAAATACTCAAGTTACAAATCACTTTTGAAAAATATTTCAGCACTTTACCAGTTGTGTATATTTCATTTACTCAAATATTTTTTACTGACGAAGCGGCAATTCAATTGACAAGGTTCCACTGAATTTCGTGTTTTTATGATTTTGGGGGGACATTATAAACTGTTTCATACTTCATAACTTCAACAACGCAATTATTGAATTTATTTATTGGTGTTTAAGCTTACATACTTATGCACAATGGCTCATCGTGACCATGACAGTTCTACAGGTGGAGGAAGCCGGAGTACCCGGAGAGAACCACCAAGCATTGACTGGCAACTGTCGACTCCTCAACATTCTAAGTCTGTTCAAGCTCCGCTCAAGCAGGGTTACAGCGGTTGAAGACATGTGCACCATCGATGTGCAGTATGCCTTAGTACACGGTGTCAACGTGCCCCCATGTAGGCAACCGGGATAAAGTGCCCTACCCAAGGACACAATGCGAGTCGTCCCAGACGGGGATTGACCTCGGGACCTCAAGCATAGAAGTCCAACAGTCTACCACTGAGCCACCGCACTCCCAATTATCATTGAAACTGAAAAATAATATTTTCAAATCATAACAGTAGCATATTTATATCATTATAATATACAGTGGAGCCCACTTAATTGGATATCTCTGAGCTGAATAACCCTGTTAATTGAATATAATTTCCCAACACAAAACCATTTACCATACCTCCAGAACAAATTTTACCTGTTAATTGAATATAGGTCAGAATAAACTCCTGTTAATTGAATTATTTATTTATTGGTGTTTAAGGCCACATACTCTTGCACAAGGGCTAATCATGACCACAACATGGAGATAAAGTCAAGGTCAGTCTATCGTTTATACCCCATGTTGCCTATTTTAGAGGACTCGCACCCCAAGCATTAGTGACTGGGTCCTATTTTTACCAGTGAAAAAGAGCTTGTTTACCACAGTAAACAAGCTCTGCTTCACTTCCCGGGGTTCCCACGGGGGTGTTAATTGAATAAAAATATTATGTGACCTGTAGAGAAATTACCCTAAATCGCCCCAGTTTTCCTTTATTTATAGACCTACATGTATTTGGCCTCAGTACATCCAATACAGGCAATTAATCTATTATATCTTGTTTGACGGGGCTCATGGAGCACTGTCAAACAAGATACAATAGAATAAATGCTAAGTGTATCTCTAGAATACAGAAAAGTGACACAATCCCTGTTAATTGAATAATTTTCATTGGCAGAGTGGCTATTCAATTAACAGGGTTCCACTGAATTTTGTTTTTGAGAGCTTTTTGAGAGTAATGTACAGGCAAACAGCCCCCCAAAAATAACAAGAGGGATGTTACATCCCAACGCTCACCTACATTCGCGCTTGATAATGTCGTTCCAATGTAACATGCCTAATATTTAGTTAATATAAATCATTAACTAGGCATCAAATGATTAATGTGGTTTATGTGATGGCTTTGGAAAGTCTATATTTCTGCATTTATTATATATCAATTCAACATAAAATCATTGGATATAAAAGCATTTTTTTCTTTTAGAAATGTTTAAGATTAAGAATATGAATCGTGAGGCCAGATATTAAATCATAAATAAGAATTAGGAAAGGCTTTCATAAATCACTGAAATTGTAAGTACATTCATTGGTTAAAGAGGAGTTGTGGAAAAACATTCATTCAAGGCTTTCATAAATCACTGAAATTGTAAGTACATTCATTGGTTAAAGAGGAGTTGCGGAAAAACATTCATTCAAGAAAGTGACTATAAGTCCCAACAAAAATACATCACATCAACAACTAAAATAAGCCTTTATGTTACTAGTAACAAGTATGAGAAAGTATTAAAAAAAAGAGTAAAAAAAAATTTTTTTAAAGAAAGTGAATATAAGTCCCAAAAATCCCCCTCACCTTAACACAAACTTTTAGAACTTAAAATTGAGTAAGTCAGACAAAAACGTGAACATTGTGACTGAAAAAAAGAAAAGAAATCAGTTAAATTTCTGCATACAGTAGGGTTAATACCTACAGTTGTTATTGAAATAAGAAAATAAACAGTAATGAGAGATGAAGGCACCACAATCTGCACAAAAGCTGACTTTAACACAAATTCTTACAACACCTAAACGCTAATTCTTACAACAAGTTTTGGCAGAAAATCAGCCTCAAATTCCTCAAATATGTATGTAATGAGGGTTAAATATTACTGCAATGTAGTTCAGTAACCCAAGTGTAGAATATTAATCGCCTGGAAAGACACATAGAAACACAACTCACCTAAACACAAAGTTTACAAAGTTTTACAACTTAAAATTTACTAAGTCCGAGAAAAACATGAAAATTTTGACTGAAAAAAAAAAAAAATTCCGTTAAATTTCTGCATACAGTCGGGTTAATACCTACAGTTGTTACTAAAATATGAAAATCAACAGTAATGAGAAGTTAAAGCACCACAATTTGCACAAAAGCTGACTTTAACGCAAATTCTTACAACACCTAAACGCTAATTCTTACAACAAGTTTTGGCAGAAAATCAGCCTCAAATTCCTCAAATATGCATGTAATGAGGGTTAAATATTACTGCAATGGAGTTCAGTAACCCAAGTGTAGAATATTAATCACCTGGAAAGACACATAGAAACACAACTCACTTAAACACAAAGTTTTACAACTTAAAATTTACTAAGTCCGAGAAAAACATGAAAATTTTGAGTGAAAAAAAAGAAAATTTTCGTTAAATTTCTGCATACAGTAGGGTTAATACCTACAGTTGTTATTGAAATATGAAAATCAACAGTAATGAGAAGTTAAACCAGCACAATCTGCACAAAAGCTGACTTTAACACAAATTCTTACAACACCTAAACGCAAATTCTTACAACAACTTTTGGCAGAAAATTTTAGCTGAAATTTGGAAAAAAGTCGTAGTTTCAGGGTTAAATACTGTTCTAATAGTCCCCTACAACCTACATATGCAATATCAAAGGCCTGAGCCCACTGATGCTTGAGAAATTCACCTTAACATTAAATCTTACAATATTGGACACGCCGGACGCCGACGCTGACGCCCGAGGTTATCACAATAGCTCACCACATCTTACAGATGTAGGTGAGCTAAAAATGGGGCATGGCCAATTCCAATCCTTTTCATTCTGTTTTCCATACAACAGAAAACTTCACAGACCAAACTACTATTCTTTATGTGGTTATTAAAGTCAGAAAAGATAAAAGATCTCAAACATATATTACATTCATTGAAGGATACAAATTTTGCTAATCAAAATTGATTATTTGATGTCGCATGACATCATCGTTAATCTCGGAATCATCTTCACGTCAAGATGACACTTTCAATAATGAGGAGAAATTAAATATTGATGTTCTCACAATACCAACAACTCATTACAGAATAATAGAAAAAATTCTATACTGCTTTCTCAAGCCTGGAAATGAAGAGCTAACGTGGTAACCTGTTAGCAGGTTACGCTATAAAAAATGATAGTAACCCATAGGGAAAAGTATTGTTATGCTTCTGTTTACTACGTCTTGAGGTTTACATTTTGACAAAACAGTACTGTTACCCAGTATTGTGATCACATGTGTGGTTTCTCTCTCAATCGGATCACAATATAGTTAAGACACCCTTGCACTCGCGATAGATTATTTATTTATTGGTGTTTAAGGTCACATACTTATGCACAATGGCTAATCATGACCGTGAAAGTTTTAGAGGTGGAGGAAGCCAGAGTACCCGGAGAGAACCACCAAGCATCGACAAGCAACTGTCAGCTCTTCAACATTCTAACTTTGTTCAAGCTCCATTCAAGCAGAATTACAACAGATGAAGACATGTGCATCATCGACGTGCAGTATGCCTGAGTACACAGCGTCATTGTTCCCCCATGTAGGCAACTGCGATGAAGTGCCTTGCCCAAGGACACAATGCGGGTCATCCCGGACAGGGATCGAACTTGGGACACTCGTGACAGATGATTTGATCAATAAAATACTGTGAAGCGAAGACATCATTTTGAAAAACAAATGAAAACAGCATACATGCATGACGTGATTCAATGTTCTCACCGAATTGTTTTCAAAATTTAGGATTCTACAGTGTTGAGGGAAGGAAAACAGACAGATAATTTCAACACGATCATGACCCAGTTGCGATCGAGTTAAACTTTCTGTCTGCATTTGTGATCACTGAACTGTATCTTGCTTACAAATCAGACAAGAATACAAACTCGTAATCTATTCATCAAACATCTGATGCATAAACCAATGAGGCATGGTGTCCCACTACATCTCATTGTTGTCTATAGACATATTATAATTACATGAATCAGTAAGTTTATTGATCTGCAACAATGTATTATAAGTGGTGTAAACATGCAAGTAACATCTGTCCTACTACCTACAAATAAAGTGGTACAAGTCTTCTTCAATCTAGCAATGATGAATAATGGAAATTTTAACACCTGTCAGCCAATAAGTCTGTCCAGGACAACTTGTGTCATCTGTGTAATGGCATGGGATCTAGCTGCGGACTGTTTAACCCTTTAGGGCACAGGATATCAAAACTTATTATTTTAATTACTGTTTTTCAAAAATTTTCAAAAAATTTCATCAAAACCATATCATGTGACCCCTCACAGGAGCAAGCTCGATGAGCTCGTTCCAATGGGAGGTAACATGATATGTGTTTGTTGAAATTTTTTTTTCAACTGCCTAGTTTGTAATTACGAAGACGCATTTAGCCAATTTGTTTGGGAACGGCTTAACTAGGGACAGACCTAATTTCTTTATTTGGGTTTAATGACACTTTCAACAGCCATGCTCACATCATGCTGGGAGGTTTTATGGGTGGAGGAAGCTGAAGCACTCTTAGAGAATCACTGAGCAGTGGTAAGTAATGGCCAGACTTTCTAACTTACTAACCTGACAAAAGCAGAGTTGGCAGAGTGAAGGCAAATGCACCTATGTACACAACACTATCAAGCCCCCATGTAATCATTAATTAGTAAGTATCTTGACCACAGACACAACACTGATGGCACAGGTCAGCACAGAATGTCGACCTTTTGGTTTAAACTTCAATGCTGTAACCAGTGAACCATTGCACTCCCGGAAAGGACCTAGTAAGTAGCCAACGTGAATCTGGCTTCTGAATCTTAAGGCAGACAAGATCGACAAGAATAAGAAAAACCAGTCAGAAAATGAACAGTTTTTAAATCAATTTAGAATTTGACAACTCTAATTATGCAAAAAATAATGAAATTGAATGCACAAATGCAGTATATTTACATCATACAAACATGAAAACTTTCAACAAGAAGATTGTTATCAGTGATTGATAAAACAACAGCATAAAAGACAAATTACTCAGAAGGATCAGTAATTACTCAAACCCCCAGTGGGCTGTATTATTTATTTATTTGTGTTTTAAGTCAATGACAGCATGTAAGGTTATATCATGTCCACAACATAGGAGCAAAATCATACAAAGGAGGTGGGCTGTAGGTTTAAATTATTTATGAACCACCTCTCTAAACTAGAAAAAGTATTCTTCAAAAATGCTGTAGCAAATACTGCACTACTTTCATTCTCAAATTTGTGGTTGAATGGCTGATTGAGATCACTTCGAGCATTTATGGCTTTGTAAGAATCACAAAACATCCTTATGTGTAGTCATCAGGGGTGGCAGGGGGAGGGGGGGGGCAGGAGGGGGGGGCCTTCAGCCCCTCCACTTTTTTTGCTGGGTCATGTTTTTTGTACGCATATATTTTAACACAACCAATGACTGGTGAAACAAGGGGCAGATCCAGAGCCTTGATCCCCCATATTTTCACCAGTTATGTTTCTCTCGTACTGGTTCAGTTTCGATGGATTTCGGATAATTTTTTGCAGTAAGTGGCAGCAAACGCTAAATTGCATACAGTCTGTTAAAAAATCGGTTAACTGAAAGAGATCGTAATCTTACAGACATACAAGTTCCAAATCCACCCCCAGACAAGATAATCCACAGACAGTATAATTGCTGTAAACATCTGGTGAAGCATACAGGTGAGGTTTATTTATCAGCTTTGGTCGTTATGACCAAAGCTGATAAATAGAATTCTATTTTGGCTCAAATGCACTTGGAAATTATTGGTAAGATGAGTTGCCAATTGTACTACGTGTATGTCTAGACAGTTACTAATGTTTAGTAACTATTTAGTAAACATTCTGTTTATCTTATTATTATTAATGGGAGAATCAGACATGTTAAGCTCATGAATTGGGCTCCTGCGAAAATTTGATTCGAAAGTCAATGTTAGATTTGATTCGAAATCGGAAATTCGAGTATTTTCAAATATACTTCGGCCATACCTGTGAATGTTTACAGATTGTAATTGATCACATTATTTTATACTGAGTATTGTTCTGAGTAACCTGTAGCAGTAACAGTGTTTGTAGCGATGTAGCTACAACTGTACAACAGCTGTAACTACATTGCTACAAACACTATTACCGCTACAACTGTTCATTTCAACTTTTTGTACATTATGACCAGTGACCATTTATAAAAAGTGTTATCCCCCTCCCCCCACACCTGAAATGTATAAGTTAGATTATCTCCCCTTGGAAATGTCAGAAGGGAATTATATTGCTTCATGCACATCTTCATATGGAGTTCTTCCATTGTGTAAAGTTTCCTGAAAATTCTTCAAACGGTTTAGGAGGAGTTGCACTTACAAGGATGGACAGATGGTATAAGTTAGATTATCTCCCCTTGGAAATGTCAGAACGGAATTATATTGCTTCATGCACATCTTCATATGGAGTTCTTCCATTGTGTAAAGTTTCATGAAAATTCTTTAAATGGTTTAGGAGGAGTTGCGCTTACAAGGATGGACAGACGGTATAAGTTAGATTATCTCCCCTTGGAAATGTCCGAACGGAATTATATTGCTTCATGCACATCTTCATATGGAGTTCTTCCATTGTGTATAGTTTCATGAAAATTCTTCAAATGGTTTAGGAGGAGTTGCACTTACAAGGATGGACAGACGGACAGATGGACAGACGGACAGATGGATGGACAGGGTGATTCCTATATACCCCCCCCCCACCCCCAAACTTTGTTTGCGGGGGGGTATAAAAAGTATTGAACTTTGAAAAATTATTCAGCTGTTCAACTTCAATAAATGATTTGTTCCACATGATCACATTATTTTATATTGAGTATTGTTCTGTTCGATCACAGATACTGGATACATCGTCAAAAGCAACGGTTTTCTAAAAGAATACTCCTGATTATTATATAAACAGAAAGTTGAGCAGGCTTCAATTTACAAGCGGACTGACTCCAGTCAGTGTTGAATTATTGTTTCGTTTTAGTCATTCCGCATTTCGAAACAAATGGCTTCACGACTGAATGGAGTCGATCCGATTTGAAACGAGTTTTGGTATGATAAAAGTGAGGTATCAACCCTATCAGCCAGGTTTGTTCATAAATGTATATTGCTGCAGTTTTGAAGCTGGAAAGTCAACCACTCGAATAGTTTCAATCAATAGCTAGTATATTGTTTTATATCTCAATTTATAGTGTAGAAAGTGGTGAGGCAAAAAATGCACTTTACACAACTGTGCGTCTTTTAATAATCAGGGTTATTATTTTAGAAACAAACTTTTCTTTTGATGATGTATCCATTAACTGTGATTCGAAGTTCGATTTGAAATTTGATTCGTTTCACCAATTCTGATTATTAAATTCGATCAAAATCGGCAATTTGCAGGTCCCCATCATGAATGGCAAAATAGTGAGATTTTTTAGGAAAAATAGTGAGATTTTGATTTTTGTATGGCTCAAAGAGGAAAATTTATTGACTTTAATAGTGAGATTTTGTTAAAATTCCTATATTCCTAAATAGTAAGTACCCCCCCCCCCCCCCCCCCACCCACCCCCCAAATGAATCACGGTCAACCTTTGAAAGGAACAGCTTTGCGATCACAGTACTGTTAGGATATTCCCATTTCAAACTTGTATGACTGAGATTGTAGAGCTAGCTGCAATTCTCAATCAGACATATTAAGCTCATAATTGGCAAAATAGTGAGATTTTTTAGCAAAAATAGTGAGATCTAGATTTTTATATGGCTCAAAGAGGAAAATTTATTGACTTTAATAGTGAGATTCTGTTAAAATTCCTATTTTCAAACTCATTTAACAAAACTTTAATCTGGAAAAGAGTGAGTCTCCCTCTAAAATAGTGAGACTTTCAGTACAAGTCAAAATAAGTTGTAGGATAACCCCTGTAAACTATATATTTTTCTCTTCCTATAATGATAAGACCAGAAGCTGACATAAATTTCTGGAAAGCTCTCAATGAGAGCTTTCCAAAAAATGATATCACATTCTGATCTTATCAGTGCAGGAGCAGCAGTATACTTAGTTTACTGCAGTCATGCTACAACTTATTTGGACTTGTACTGTAACATGTCTGTTCTCAATCCCAAACAATAATGTGACAACTGTCCAATATATCCTTCCAGATACAAAATGTACATGATACTGATAAAATAATACAGATAAAATCTCTGCATTGTGAGTTCAGATTACATGTGTGTGTATGTGCACATGCATGATCAATTCATCTAAACAACAGGAAACCTGACAATGAAATGATTCCAATTGCAGCTGCTGTCTAACAGCAGTCTCTAATACTTGACACAGATGCAGGTCAATGTCAGATAAGTTTTCACTACTGTTCTAAACACCTGAACTAATTAAATTTTCAAATGCTGTGACACAATCAACTGCTGCTGTCTATAAAACAAACATCATTATGTTTCAGAGCTGACCTTTTAAATACCAAGTGTGAGCAAGCATAATGATGCTGTCTGTAAACGCATAGAGCATAACGGAACACTTGCCCTACACCAATGCTAACCCTGCTTGTGCCAAATTAGTACGTAAAAGAGTCTAACAGTTACTCGTTGCTGTTCGGTGGTTTTCCTTGGAAATTCCATCTTCCTTTACCCTTATTTATTTATTTATTGAAACATAAAAATACTTTCAAAAGTTCTGATATCAGAGTCACCGTGTTAGAACCTTTACCTGCAAAACCGTCCAACATGTGACCCTGCTGTTGAAAGTGTCATTAAACCCCTCTGGGTGAATTTAATTCTACTCACGACACTCGTAATTTAAGGAGTTAATAAATACATAACTATTCAATGGAGATCTCAGACCTGGAAGTGGGGACAGTGATGTAGGACTTAACCGAAATTGGTGATTTGGTGTGAAAGCTAAGAGGTCTTTGGGTGGCCTGCGGGATAAAGGGAAACCAGGTTTTAAAGAGTACACTGATGGCACCTTTGATGGATCCTGCTGTTTTAGCGGAGGTCATGGTCGCTGGAGCTCAGGGAGAAAATTAGGAAAGACAATGAAAGGAGTGCCAAATGTGTAGTAAGAGAGGAGTAACAGAGACCCCGAAACACTTTCTATTAGAATGTTCAATATATCAGCCTGACAGAATAAGATTCGCTGAGAGTATAATAGGGAAGTGGGATGGGAGAATGGAGGATTATGTGGTTATTGGGAGACACAAAGGAGAGGGAGGGTTAATATGATTATCAGAGATCTTGAGAAGGATTGCCTGGGGGATATCATCTAACAGTTTGTTTCTGGGTGTTGTGAAAGAGGCATGGTGATAGGCAGGCATTTGGGAACCCATGGTTAATCAAGGCCTTCTCACCTGAGAACTGCAATAAATCAGCAGCTGGCCAAAGTATAATTATTAACTGCCCCGCCTTAAACAAACACATCATTACTTCCTGGTAGTTCTGCGTGGCATAGTTCAATCTTACGGGTCTGCTAAAAGCCTAGAGATCCCTACTGATAACAAAATCATGTGATGAAGATAACACTATGTACAAGCTTTATATTCTCAGCTTCATATAGTGAATTGCAAACTACATTTCATTCTTAAATTTTTTTTACATTTTATTTCAGAGTACAGTAGAATCCTCTTAATAGAATATCCATTTTGCCAGTGAAAATTATTCAATTAACAGGAGTATACAATTAACAGGGATTTGGTCAGTTTCCTGTGTTCTGGAGGTAAACTGAGCATTTATTCTATTATATCTTGTTTGATAGAGCTCATAGAGCGCCATCAAACAAGATATAACAGAATAAATGCCTATATTGGATGTAGTGAGGCCAAAAAGGTTGATAAATAAGGGGAATTTGGTGCGTGCCACAGTAATTTTTTCGACATATTACAAAAATTTATATACAATTAACAGGAGTTTATTCTCCAAACATATGCAATTAACAGATCAAATTTATACTGAAGGTATGGTAAATGGCTTTGTGTTTGAAAATTATATTCAATTAACAAGGATATACAATTTACAATTAGGAGATATCCAATTAAGTGGGCTTCACTGTACCACTGACAGCCTCCATTAACTTGCCAGGGGCATCTGTGAAATTAATCTTACAATACCATTGACTGTTACTGATTGGGTGGAAGAAGCCACTGTCATGATCTTTTGAAAAGTGCTAAAAGTTACTCTGCATTTAGTTTGTTTACTCAGCTCTAGAAAAATTGTTTATTCATTTATTAAGGTTTAACGACACAGCCAAGGTCATATCATGTCGGTGACAGTTTTATTGGTGGAGGAAGCCGGAGTACCCGGAGAGAACCATCGCGCAACAACGAGCAGCTGCCAGCTCCCCAACATTGTAACTCCGCACTGCAGCAAAGGCAGGGTTAGATTGGTTGAAGATATGTGCATCATGGACGTGCAGTACACCTTAGTACACGGTGTCATCTTGCCCCCATGTGGACAATCAGGGTTAAGTGCCTTGCCCAAGAACACAATGAGGGAGTCTGAAATCGATCTCTCAGACTGTCACCGGTTCAAGGACTAACTGGGCTCGACGTTGCTTAACTTTGATCTAATGAGAACTGGTTAAAAATGTTTTTATTATAAAACGGTTTTGTTACAATTCATATAGTTTATATAACATGGTTTTGTTCAAATTTATTAGAGAGGGCCTATGCACTCTCTAATAAACTGTAACAAAACAATTATTTATAAATACTATCTTGCACAACCACCTCACCTTGCAGGTATATTTAATTGGAAAATAAACTACTCATATTACAAATCACCCTTGAAAAATAACTGAACACTCTTCCAGTTATGTTTATTTATGATATACACTATCACACTCAAAATCTATGGCCTTAGTTCCGATTGCCTACATGGGTGCACAGTGGCACTGGAAACTAAGGAACACTGCACGATGATGATGCACCTGTCCTCAACCCATGTTAACCCTGCTTGTGCTGAGTTGGGGTGTCTGACAGTTGCTTGCCACTGCTCAATGGTTCTCTCTAGGTACTCTGGCTTCCTCGACCTGTAAAACTGTTCAACACGAGATGATCCTGGTTGTCAAAATTCATTAAATCCTCATTAAATAAATAAATAAAAAATAAATGGCTATACCATAACTGTAGCACAAGTTTTTAAATTCAGTTCTGCCATTTACATGTACATGTATTTATCCCTCTGCTAACCATTTTTCCAACCCATGGTATTGGCTACTGGGTCTTATAACACAACTGAAACACCTATTTAAAACTGAAATCAAGACCTCCTCCATTACCTGGGGATTCCCATGGTGAAATGTGACTGGACTCCAGACACTCATACCTGTCCCAACTACAATAGCTCTTCAGTGATAACATACCACCTTTGACATGAACTTTTGAAAAGCTCTTTGATAGACCATTCCAACAAATAAACGATAATGGTTGGTAACATCACTGAAGTTAGGGTCCTGCAAATATTTGATTCGATATTGATACCATACGTCTGTTTCGATCCCGAATCAGTTTGAAGATTTGATTTTTTCAAATCTCTCATACTAACTTCAATTTGTTACATTTCCAACAAAGATTGGATAAAATTGTCTTTAGACATTTCATTCATGTAGGCTCAATTCAATTTCATATTTAATTGTGTATTTGACAACGGTTAATTGTTAGGTAAGTAGTGAATTTTGTCTGGAACATTTTCCACAGTTTTAGTTTTTGAAGAAATGCTTAAGAACGTGAATAGTACCAAATTAAGCCTTCAAAAACTAAAACTATGGATCATGGGTCTAGCTGTCTCAGCAACGGTGCTGCAGAGAATATTTATAAATTGGTGTTCACGGTCATTAGTCAGTCTTGTAAGGGTCATTACAGTGCTCCATGAATTTCGTTTGGTCCAATATGAAATAACTTGTCTTTTAAGATTAGATTTCGAGATTTGATTCGATATCGATATCGAAGACACGGTTTGATTCAAGATTCGATTTGAAAACAAATTTGTGATTCGCAAATCCCTAAGTGAAGTGATAAAAAATAGTTTCATAGGGAGGAGGGAGGGGGTGGTGTGAACATCTTTTCCAAAAAATTTAAATACTAATAAATGTGTCTTTTAATTTATATGTATCTTTTATAAGTGAGTCACCAAGGTTAACCCTTAACACACTGAGGTAAAAATACCAAAATTTCAAGAAGCAAATTCTTTCCATAATACAACTAGAAATTTATACCTTTACCATAATAATAATAATACTTTGGCCGGCTGCTGATTTGTCATGGTCCTCGGGTGAGAAGGCCTTGCTTACCTCTGTGCTCCCAACAGCCTCCCTATTCCCATGCTTGTTCTCTCCTCCCAACACTTGGAGACGAACTGCTTGATGACATCCCTTGTCCCATTCTTCCCAATCTCTCTGATTAGCATATTAACCTTCTCCTTTGAGTCTCTCACTAACCACATATCCTTCATTCTCCCATCCCACTGCCCCATTATACTCCCAGTGAATCTTATTCTTTTAGACTGGTATTTTGGGCATTCTAGAAGAAAGTGTTCCAGGGTCTCCACCACACCCAAATTACACATCTGGCATTTCTTTTCACTGTTTTTCCCATTTCCCCCCCTCAGCTCCAGGGACTGCGACCTCAACTTGAACAACAATGCCCTCCCCCCCCCCCCCCCTCCCCAAGGTGCCATCAAGGTACTCTTCAAAACCAGGCTTCTCTTTATCACGCAGGCCACCCAAAGACCTCTTTGATTTACCCCCCTCTCGTCAATTAAGATTACCATCCTCCCTGACCCTTTCTATGATGATTTTTTTACCCTGGTTTGCCCCTACGTCTAGGTCCGAGATCTCCAATGAGTAGTTCTCTATTAGCTCCCTCACTTGGACCATCCACCCAGTCTTGATATTTAGTTTAAACAATATTTTTATTAATGAAAACACTGTAGTTGCAGACAATATGATTTACAATAAAGGAAAGAAACAAATATAATTATGACGCAGTGAATGCAGCATACAGAAACAATACTAGTTAAATCATAAAAATGAAGGGATTCAACATATATGTCTTGATATTTGAGTTGAAAATTCTCTGGAACATTACTTTACACCATCGGCTGTCAGGGAGATTTACCAAATAATTAAGATAACCGAGTCTCAATAAGTCTTTGGATAATTATCGAGGGATCTCTGTCAGTTGTAACATTGAAAAAGTTTTCTATAAAGTCCTGTATGGGACTTTAGATACCAATTGCACAGGATATCAGTATTTATTATGTCTCAAAGTTAGTTTGTCCAATCAAAATGCTGGAATACCTTCTAAAGATTCCACCGTATCGGGTTACTCACCTGATATTAATTAATATCAGATGAGTAGCCGCCATTACTATTTTGATGCAATTCCCCTCACTTCGAATTTTCAAAATCTGAATTAAAACAAAATAAGAGAATTTAGGTTCCGAAAATATTTTCAAGATACCGTATTTTGTGATTTAAAACATTAAATATGTAAAAAGATGGGCAGAAGATAATATTTGTAATCTGAAAAGTTCTTTGTTTTACGACTCCTTCAGTCACTGTTCAGATTCAACTTCAAAGTTCAAGTTGC
The DNA here is from genome assembly GCA_031216915.1 of Pictodentalium vernedei. Taxonomy (NCBI): domain Eukaryota; kingdom Metazoa; phylum Mollusca; class Scaphopoda; order Dentaliida; family Dentaliidae; genus Pictodentalium; species Pictodentalium vernedei. The sequence goes on from CM062289.1 coordinate 192,125,003, forward strand.
GTTATTGTTATTGTTTGCTCTACAGTAAAAAAGTGATTTTTAATGTTCAAAACTGCTTTATTAGTCCTTTTTAGGTAGTAACAACAGTAAATGTATGCAAGGGGCCTCCAGATTATGCCGAGTTGGCAAGCAGCACTGATCTCAGTGGCAAGCAGCGATTCGTTTCATTATTTGTAAACAAGTACGGCAATCGCCCTTCGCAAAGTGATGATTTGTTTACAATTACCATGGTTACACGTACCGGTGCCTGTTACTGTTCATGATTCTGCGCGGTGCTATCAATAGTGGTTCCTGAAAAATAAATTCCGGGCCGTTGTTTGTTTATGGAGAAAATTATTAATCGCTTGATTTACATGGACTTTCGACATAATAAATATGTTACATGGCGTGTAGCTGGCTGATACATTTCCATACAAGGCTCTGAGTGTTCATATCAGGTTCGGCTTCGCCTCACCTGATATGAACACTCATCGCCTTGTATGGAAATGTATCAGCCAGCTACACGCCATGTAACTTATATTATTATTTCAAATATTATTTTTCAAGTTTTTCAAACAATTTAAATAAAACCATATCATGTGGAACCCTCACTGAAATCAGCTCAATACGCTTGTGTCATTGATGGGTTCACATGACACAGTTTAGTTGAAACTGTTTGAAATTTTTTTTTTTCAATTGCTCAATTTGTAAATTATGCCTGAGGATGTAGCCGATTTGTTAGGTAAAGAGTTAACCAATTCAATATTGTTTGACAGAGCTCAATGAGCTCTGTCAAACAAGATTGAATCAGTTAAATTCCGAGCCGCTTTATGGGAAAAAATTGCATGTTGAAATTTTCATATTTCGACATCAATATCCCGAGGGCTAAGCTAATATTTGTAATTGCAAACAAACATCTTGCATATCAATTTGTAATATTTGCACAGTACCATAGTAACAAAGCTATATTTAGAGAAAATAAAGAGGAAAAATTTACAAACCTCAGCTCCCAAAAATGCAAGTTTAGTTTGTAATGGCTGTGCAGCTGTATGTCAACAACCTGTAATTTTGCTTTAAGTGTGAAAATCTACTTTCTCTTTACAAGTTATTGCTTATTACAAGTCCACACAACTTGATAATTACACGCATTGTCATTAGCCTATTATGAGCCAAAGGCTCATTACCTGTATCAACATAAGCTGATATTCCTTAGTAATCCAAAATCATGCCCTAAACTTGTACATGTACATAGATATACATTATTCATAAAGTTCAGGAGTTCTAATTCTATTAACCCTCCTTTCTTTACCCAACAAACTTTTCAGAAAACAGCATAAAAAAAAAATAGTTTACAAAACTTAAAAAAAAGGAATTTGGTTTTGTACCTTTGTGATTTTCAACAAATAATAATGTCAACAGTAATATTTAATATAAGGAAAAAAAATTTCTGAACACATTTTGGTACATAATTCTGTTCATCCAAGGTCAAATAAAGAGGATAAAAGAAGTTGGGCAGAAGAAATCAAGAAGGGGGTTCAAATCAGTACTTGGGGGAGAATTTCATTCCATATTCATCATCTGCAAGATTTGTTGTTCACATCTGGGGCAGGAAAATATTTGTTCATCCAGGAAGGGGAGAGGGGGGAGGGGGGAGATATATTGTGACCTGTGTATCCCCATGTCATGAAAATGTTTGGGGCTCAAATCATTATTTGGGAGAGAATTTCATACATATTCACTATTTTCAAGATTCGCGGTTCATATGTTGGGCAAGAAAAAAAATATTTTTCATGGGTGGGGGGGGGGATATTGTGGCCTGTGTATTCTCCCCTCCCCCCACCTGAAACTTCCAAGTCATGAAAATGTTTGGAGTTCAAATCATTATTTGGGAGAGAATTTAATTTCAGACATGTTCACCATTTTCAAGATTCAATGTTCACAGGTTGGGCATACAATTCTCTTTTTAGGTGTGTGTGGGGGTGGGGAGATCTCATGACCTGTGTATCTTCCCCTGACCTGAAACTTGCAAGTCGTGAAAATGTTTGGCGCTCAAATTATTATTTGGGAGCAAATTTCATACATCTTCACCATTTTCAAGATTCACTGTTCACATGTTAGGCAGGAAAATATTTTTTTCAGGTAGGGGAGGGGAACGATATCATAACTTGCATATCTTCCCCCCCACCTGAAATTTCCAAAACAAGAACATTTTCAGGGCTTATATCATTATTTGGGAAAGAATTTCATTCAGATTGACCATTTTCAAAGGTCTTTGTATTGATTAAACAACTTGTCGACAAAGAAGTGGGCTTCAGGTAAAACTGGTTCACATCTTGACAAGCACAATTCCCCCCTCCTACCCGAGACCAAGTTTTGAGGTTACATGTACATGTTAAGTACAGTGGATCCCTGTTAATTGAATAGCCACTTTGCCAATGAAAATTATTCAGTTAACAGGGGTATTCAATTAACTTAACATTTATTCTATTATATCTTGTTTGACAGGGCTCCACGAGCTCTGTCAAACAAGATATAATAGATTAAATGCCTGTATTGGATGTACGTGTACTGAGGCCAAACAGGTCTCTAAACAAAGGAAAACTGGGTAGAGTCAGGGTAATTTCTTGACAGGTTGCAAGATTTTTTATTCTATTAACAGGAGTTTACTCTATAACCTATATTCAATTAACAGGTCAAATTTGTACTGGAGGTATGGTAAATGATTTTGTGTTGAGAAATTATATTCAATTAACAGGGTTATTCAGTTGAAAGATATCCCATTAAGTGGGCTCCACTGTACTACCTCAAAAACTACTGTTGATAATTGATAAGATAAGCATTTTCCTTTTTTAAAAGCAGAGTTAGGTAAAGTAGGTTCTCATGGAGTTTCTCATGTAATACTGAGTATTCAAATTTAATGAACATGAAAAAAGCGTTGCATTGTGAAGCAATTCCCCCATGTCTATGATGAGCTGTGGTATGAGTAAAAGTGCAAAAGAACAACAAATAACAGGATGGAACCCAGTGCCATTCTGGTTTGTGCTACAGGACAAACCTATTTCGTAATGAGCTAGGAAGACAGCATCGTGTTTTGATCCTCGTAGCAGATTAGTGTCTCCACCTTGTTGTTGATCACAACTGTACCCAAACCATACAGGTGTTCGTGTGAATGACTACACTCCAGTGTTAATTGTTATCACCCAATGTCTTTGTTTTTGCCGACTGAAGCTGGACATTGGTCAATACCGCTGTTAATTATTGTGTGATTCGGCCGAGATAGTCTACAGACACTGACAGCAGAGAGATCACTTATCGTTTGTTTTCAACACAACGCAGCAGCCATTACAATTTGTTACCTCGTCTTTCTCAACCACTTTGGTGCCTTCTACTTTTAGGTAAGTGCCACTTATACTTCTATTATTATGTTAAGAGTTTTGATTATCGGCCATTCATTTGTCCAGCGGGCTGGTGCCTATTTGTCCAATGGTAATCTGGGCACCCGTCACTTTCCCCGCTATTTCGATTTTTCTTCCAAGCTTCGTCTGCAACAACAAGCTTGGTCCGGTCGAGTTTTTTGGTTTAAGTGGTGCATCTGTCGCCCTGTTGTCGGAGAAAGTTCAGGGTGTCCTTAAAAGTTTTAAGCCCCATTTAGTTCTCTTGCAAATAGGTGCCAACAACCTTTGTTCATCTTGTCCCAAGGTGGTGGCTTGTCAGATCAATGACTTCACTTTGCAGTTACGTCAAACTGGTGGTGTTCAATGGGTGTACGTTAATCAGCTGTTTCGCCACACAGTGGTGTCTCGTCGTCACCTTATTCGCTCGGAGTTGTCTGTGGAGCAGTTTAACCAGGACATCGATTTGGTGAATTCCATGCTCTGCCAAACCCCAGTCGCTTCTTATATGGACAAGCCCATTTGGAAAACGCCTTTTCCCATTTTCTCGGTGACGGTGTTCATTTTACAGCTGTTGGTATGGCCAAATATGTCCGGGGTCTTCGTGGTGCCATTCTCCATTGCTTCAATCGGCAGTGCCCCGAGTAGTATTTGTTTGTTTTTCCCTGGGCCATCTTTTGGTGGTTCATGCATTTGTCTTAGTGGGTTTATTTCTCAGCCCCGCTCTGCACCCCCCCCCCCCCCCCCCCTAATGTCATTGCATTGTCCGGCGACTTCACCCCGCGAGCGACAAAGACCCAACACCAGTACCGACAGAATTAAGCATCCAAACTTACTGAAACAATCCAGTATCTGTTGAGCCTCGCATTATAACCAACCACGACTAGATCTTATGCATTGGCCATGGAGAAGTATCAGACGTTTGCAATTTCGCACTCTTTACCTCTGTCTTGGCCTATTCATGTGTCCCACCTATGTCTTTTCATGGCTCACCTTTTTCGCCAACAGCTTGCGTATAAGACGGTCAACTCCACCCTTTCGGCGATCGGTGATGTCCCCAAATTATATGGTTTTCCCAACCCTATGGAGTCATTTTTAATTAAGAAAATTCTGGCCGGATACCAACGGGTTCGGCCGTCAATTGATGTTCGTCTGCCAATTACCCGTCCAATTTTACACCATTTGTTGGCAGCCTTACCTAGATGTTGCCAAAGTGTGTACCTCAGTACCTGCATCGCCTGTGTGCGTAGGTTGGACGTTGGGCCTGTGTGCGGCTGGATCTGTATTTTTTCTCCAATTTGATTTCGTATAGTAGGGGCATCGTCTCCATTACTTCATGGTCCGTTCATCACTCAGATGCATCTGGTGGGGCACTTCATTCCGTCTTGCGAATGAAGATTGGTTATTTATGGGTCTATGTTTTATTGTATATTATAAAAAAAAAAAAAAAAATTTTTTACCATCCCTGGTGGGTCCATTGCCTCTGTGCATTCTGGTTTGCCCTCCTCTCCTTCCACACGTCTTTTTTTGGCAGGATGAATCCTACCGTCGGTGCATTCATCTATGGCACTTTGTGTCTGCCCATAGAGGACATGTCAAGGGAAGGAGGGATGTCAGTTGTATGTAGATGTAAATAAGGTAAAATTTGTTCAGACATAATGTTTATTTGCTATATTTTTGGCCACACTGTACTGTATGGGATTTTACAGGACTTTAATAAAGGTGTGGTGTAGCCCATTACAACAAGTCAGTCTTTGAGTTATTTGTCATGGTGCACAAATAACAGGATGACACCCAGTGCCATTCTGGTTTGTGCTACAGGACAAACCTATTTCGTAACAAGCTAGGAAGGCGGCGTTGTGTTTTGATCCTCGTAGCAGATTAGTGCCTCTACCTTGTTGTTGATCACAACTGTACCCAAACCATGCAAAAATTAAAATAAAAATTTTGATATCATGTGATTTCTGCAAAGGGTTAAAATCTATCCATGAGAAATAGGCCAAATAATACAATGCATGCACGAAAATGTGAATAATACACCATGAATTATGCCGGGACTCAACAATAGCCCGCTTCCCTTCAAATGTTAGTGAGCACTTTACAGCTTGCTTCCCATTTTCAAAATCGAAAGGCTGAGACATGGGGCAATAACTCTCTCCCCTTTTGACAAATCATTGTGGTTTTCAAACATGTCCAAGACAATGTTAACCCATTGCACATTGATGTCAAAGTCCAGAAATTTCAAGCAGCAATTTTTCCCATAATGCAACTTGGAATTTAATCAATTCAATCTTGTGTGACAGAGCTCAATGAGCTCTGTCAAACAAGATTGAATTGATTGAATTCCTAGTTGTATTATGGGAAGTATTTTCAGGTAGAAATTTAGATATTTTGACATCAGTTTGCAGAGTGTTCAATGCACATTTCATTCTCGTGGTGGTTTAGTAAAACCAAATACATACAGTTAAAACTAGAAGTCCTGTCATGAAATGCACACAAATAGCACGTCGATCTGCGAGTTAATCTACGCATTAGGACCATAGTAAGGCTATCAAATTCTGTACATATGGCCTGTGCACAAGCAATGTTTCAGTCAATGGACCTCCGGGTAAATCCATTGGCTGAAACATTCTCTGTGTTTGCTACGAGTAACTAGGAGAACCTTCCGTGCTTTGGATGCCATTCGATATGGCAATTGCGTGCAATTCCTGTACGCAATTAAGCCTAGATAAGCACACAGTTCATGACAGGACTTAATAGTTTTAACTGTACAAATGATTTGTCAGTAAATAAAATTTTCTCTTACAACAAACTTCCAACTCACAAATTGGCCAAAATATGTTAATGTTAAACAGTCTTAGATGTACATGTAACAAATTTGTCAATTCTAATATGAAAGGCATCCAAACAAGGTTGACATGTACATGTAATGTCCAACGTCATGTACCGAGCTTCTTTCATTAAACTAATGGTATGTTATCGAGGAGCCCTTTCCAACAGTTTGTCACATAACACCGTTTTCTCAGCAAGCAATACAAAGGTACAAATATACACAAGAACGTTAATCTTACGTCAAAACAGATCATGTCAATGAATGACTGGTTAGCCATATCAAGTCCACATAATTTGTCTGGAGGAGTTCAATAACAGCAGTAAAGTAATTGTGTATGGTCTGATGATTTACACCATAGAACCCCATAGCTACCCCACAGATACCCCATAGAGATATCTGAAAAGCAAATCATCCCATAGATTTTTAAAAATGAAAGTGTCAATGACACTGTAGCTCAACTTGTCAAGACAAAGACATGCACATGTATAGTATGTGACACAGCAATGACAAACATATAGGTAATGACCTGATAACAAAGGTACATATAAAGTATTGTAATGGTCTGTACATAAATACTGACCGTTGCCTGTAACAAATGTATAGGTAAAGTATTGTAAAGGTGGGTGACAGTCAGATGCTAAACTAGAAAAGAAAACTTTGAGTCCCAGAGTGGGTCTGACTGAACCCCAAAATATTTGTTCTCATAGCACAGTGATAACAAAGGCACCCCAAAACACACTCGTTCCTGTCCCAAGGTGAAAACAAAGGTACCCAAGAAGTTTTGTGAAGATCAATTCATAAATACGAGCTGTATAGAACTTGTGACAAGAAACTGATTGGACCTAATTTTGGTACAAAATGGCCACTGGCAGCCATCTTGAATTTTGGACCGTACCCAGAAACACTCATTCTCAACCCAAGGTGATAACAAAGGTACCCAAGAAGTTTTGTGAAGATCGGTTCATAAATACAGCCTCTACCCTGAGCCGTATTGACATGTGTGCTCACATTGTGCAAGTAGCACCGGATAAGTCAAAGTTCATCTAATTTGCATAATTTCTGCACGAAAAAAAAACCCTTAGAATATGTGATGTATTCCATGTTACTAAACATTCGTACAAAAATTTATTCAAATCAGAACTTTCATACAGAAGTTCTGTACAAAAGACTGACTGCACTAATTTTGGTACAAAATGGCTGCTGGTGGCCATCTTGAATTTCGGACCACACCCAAAAACACTCGCTCTCATCCCACGGTGATAACAAAGGTACCCAACAAGGTTCGTAAAGATTGGTTCATAAATATGACCTCTAGTCTGAGCTGTATAGAAGTTGTGTACAAAAAACTGATTAGACCTAATTTCGGTACAAAATGGCCACTGGCAGCCATCTTGAATTTTAGACCGCACCCAGAAACACTCGTTCTCGTCCCAAGGTGATAACAAAGGTACCCAAGACATTTCGTGAAGATCAGTTCATAAATACAGACTCAAGTCTGAGCCGTATTGACATGTGTACTTAATGTGTGTAAGTCGCACTGAAATATCAAAGTTCATCTAATTTGCGTAATTTCTGCACGAGAAAAAAACCCGTATTATATGTGATGTATCCCATGGTACTAAACATTCACACAAAAAATTATTCCAATCAGCGCTTTCATATGGAAGTTCTGTGCAAAAATCTGATTGCACCTAATTTTGTACAAAATGGCTGCCATCGGCCATCTTGAATTTTTGGACCGGACCCCAAAACACTCGTTCTCGTCCCACAGTGATACCAAAGGTACCCAAGAAGTTTCGTAAAGATCGGTTCTTAAATACGGCCTCTAGCCAGAGCCGTATTGGCATTTGCACTTACAGTGCTGAAATTAACACCAAAAAACATCAAAATTAGTCTAATTTGCACAATTTACGCACGAGAAAAAAACCCGTATTATACGTGATGTACCCCATGGTACTAAACATTCATACAAAAAATTATTCAAATCAGAGCTTTCATATGGAAGTTCTGTACAAAAAACAGATTTCTGCATCATCGGTACAAAATGGTGGCTGGCAGCCATCTTGAATTTCGGACCGCACCCCAAAACACTCGTTCTCGTCCCACGGTCATAACAAAGGTACTCAAGAAGTTTCGTAAAGATCGGTTCATAAATACGACCTCTAGCCCGAGCCATAGCCAATTGTTGACATACGGACAGATGGACGGACGGACAGATGGACGGACAGACGGACGACGGGCCATGACAATAGCTCAAATTTGACTTCGTCAAAGTTTAGCTAAAAATGTATACAGACATCAGAGTATTGCTACTGGAGTTAATGCAATCTCTGGAAATTATTGACTTTGAAACAGACAGACCAGGTTGTGGAGAATAATTAGAACATTTTGCATAAATACACAGAATGACACGCATGTGTGAATGGGTTAATCGATATGGCACGAGTGCCAGCACAGAAGGATAGAACGAGAGGCTGCAGGCCTCGAGTTTTATCCTTCTGTGATGGCACAAGTACAAGTGCCATATCGATTAACCCATTTACATACATGTGTCATTCTGTGTTTATTACATGCCTTCACGTCTATAAAAGCAATTATTAAAAAGACACTCAGCAATTCTGTTGACAACAGACTATCAACAAAAAGAACACATTTTATCGCCAACCAAATTTGTGAGGGGAACCCATGTTACTATTTCGTCCCCTGTGTTCCAGTGTGTTCTATGTGCCTACTGGCACATAAAACACATTGAAAATCAGGGGACGGTTTTCAGCTATCGCTAGTGATTCAAATTGTAATTGCGTTGCATGATTTGTAGAAAGTTCCAGTGAAATTTCGCTTCTTTATAAAAATAGTCTGCCAATGATTTCCGTTCTGAACATATGTGTAGAACAGATTTTAATTTTCCGCATGGTTTAATGTTTCTGTAGATGGAGATTTCATAGAAAAGGCGTGTAATAAAGCATGTAGAAGAAGAGACAGATTCAGTATTTTGTGAGTAATGTGAGAGACGGATACATGCACCATTTTCCAATATAACTGTCGGGTGAATTATTCCTCCTTTCCAGGGTTATTTATTTATTTATTTATTTATTTATGTTTAAGGTCACACATTTATGCACAATGGCTAATCATGACCGTGACAGTTTTACAGGTGGAGGAAGCCGGAGTACCCGGAGAGAACCACCGAGCAACGACGAGCTGCTGCCAGCTCCCCAACATCGTAACTCCGCACTGCAGCACAGGCAGGGTTAGATTGGTTGAAGACATGCGTACCATCGACGTGCAGTACGCCTTAGTACACGGCGTCATCGTGCCCCCACATGGGCAATGGGGGTGAAGTGTCTTGCCCAAGGACTCCTTTCCAGGGTAACCAAGAACATTGTTTGTAATGGTTGCTTTGAAAATACTTTAACAGAAATATAGTTTTCGAACCACAAAGAAATCTGCATCACAACATGGAATGGACTATTTGAGAATGACTGCTCAATGTAACAGGAATTCATTCCAGCACCCCAGTTTCAAGTGGTGGATTTTATTTTTGTTTTAATAAAAAAAATTCCATCTCAGAAAGGTTTCAAAGTATACATTTGGAAAAGAAAAATCTGCTATGGGGTGATTCATTGTTCTGATATTTCTATGAGGTATCTATGGGGTATCTATAAATGAGGTAAATTGTCAGACAGATTTTCTACCCTCTTAAGTCTGGATTTTGCAGTACTTCATTTAGGAAATCTCAGTCCACTGGTGTGAATGTATTGTAACCAGATCATGATCACACGCTTTTGCAACCACAATACTAGGACTTAAGTATAGGTTTTCAGTGATTTCTAGGTAAACTTATCAGTACAGTGGAACCCTGTTACATGAAAACTTACATTAACCCTTTACCCAATGAATCGGCCACATCCACCTGCGTAATATGCAAATTCAGCAGCTGAAAAAATATTATTTTTCAAAACATTTCAACAAAACCATATCATGAGACCCCTTTTTGGAACAAGCTCATTCCAATGAGGCGTCACATGATATGGTTTTGATGAAATTTTTTGAAAAAATTAAAAAAAAATTATATTTAAACTAATAAATTTTGATATCGTCTGCATTGGGTAAAGGGTCTGACACTTTTGAGAATCACAGTTAACAGGAGTAGTCAATTAACATGGATGTGGTCACCTTCCTGTGGTCTTAGACTATTTACAGTTGAAAATAGAAGTCCTGTCACTTTATTGTGCACCATTTTGAAGTAAAAGTGTGCACGTTGAGTAAGTGCACCTTTTGCCTCTATCAAACTCAAACTGCCTCATTAGCGTAACTCAATTCCTGTAGAAAAACAGCATTCCCACCAACAATTCTATATTAGTATAAGATAATTTCTAACCTCTACTGGAATACATGTACATTGTACATGTAATGACGTAAATAGATAATAAAATTTGACAACATATATGGAATGAAGAGAGTGGATTACTATATATTTGCAGCGCCATATATATCAGTCTAAAAGAATGAAATTCACTGGGAGTATAATGGGGAAGTGGGATGGGAGAATGAAGGACATGTGGTTAGGGGGAGACTCAAAGGAGAGGGTTATTATGCTAATCGGAGAGATTGGGAAGAATGGGGCAAGGGATGTCATCAAGCAGTTCATCTCCGAGTGTTGGGAGGAGAGGAGAAGCGTGGGAATAGGGAGGCAGTTGGGAGCTCGGGGGTAACCATGGCCTTCTCGTCCGAGAACCGTGACAAATCCGCGGCTAGCCAAAGTGTGTTATTATATTACATGTATTATATTCTCCACTCGAAAAGAAACTTTTATTGTTCATAACTGCAAAAGAAACACTTACAAACTTGCATGACATGGAACACTGGGTGCAACCTGGCGGTCCATGTGATAAAAGTTTGCAAGTGCTTCTTTTGTTTTGTCCTAAGAAATTGTAAATAATTAGTAAGTGAAGACTTTATCCCCAAAGGGATTTAGTAGTAATCCACCCCTCCACTAAATGTAGTCTTGATATTTTCTTTTTGTTTGATCGGTTCAGTTTGTTATTTCACTACCGACCTCGCCAATAGAGCATTATATTTTGCATTGCACAGCAAACACACTCTCGTGTATTTCAGACTACTTCATTCTTTCGCAGTAAGGAGCACATTAACTGAGCCTTTTCTGCGCTAATTGTGACAGGACTTCTAGTTTCAACTGTATTTATTTACAGGTATTGGTGTTTAAGGTCACACATTTCTGTATAATGGCAAAGCACGACCACAACATGGATATGATATCAAGTCAAGCCAATTGTTTATACCCTTGTTGCCCATTTTAGTGGACTTCCATCCCAAGCATTAGGTGACCAGGTCCAATTTTACTTGTAAAACAGAGCTTGTTAAAAAGATCAAACAAGCACAGTTTCACTTCCTGAGGTTCCAAATGGGAACTCTATAGAGATAATCCGAGCATTTAGTCTATTATATCTTGTTTGACAGAGCTCAGGGAGCTCTGTCAAACAAGATATAATAGATTAAATGCTCACATTGGACGTCCCGAGACAAAACATGCCTATAAACAAGGGACATTTGGTGATATTCTGGGTAATTTTCTGCCATGTCACAAGATATTTTATTCAATTAACAGGAGTTCACTCTATAACCTATATGCAATTCATTTATTAATTGGTGTTTTAAGGTCACATATTTCTCCACAATGGTAAATCATGACCGCAACAGTTTTACGGGTGGAGGAAGCCGGAGAGAACCACAGAGCAATGGCGAGCAACTGTCAGCTCCCCAACATACTAACTTCACACAAGCAGGGTTAGCATTGGTTGAAGACAGGTGCACCATCGATGTGCAGTACACAACGCCACCATGCCCCCACATGGGCAATGGGGGTGAAGTGTCTTGCCCAAGGACACAACGTTGTTGCTGCAGGTGGGATTCGAACCTGGGACCTCTTGGCTTGCAGCCTGCACCTCTACCTACTGAGCCACTGTGCCCCCTATATACAATTAACAGGTCAAATTTGTACTGAAGGTGTGGTAAATGGTTTGGTGTTTGGAAGTGATATTCAATTAACAGGGTTATTCAATTAAGAGATATACAATTTAGCAGGTTTCACTCTGTATCATTATATCATTAAAATAACACTATTTTTTATATTTCTTACCATGTTGTTAATGAAAGTTCCCAACTTCACATGAACTGATCCACGTAAATCCCAACACAAACAAAAGAAAATGATCTCCGTACTATTGCTGGAATTACTGATAAATCCAGTAAGTGTCATGAATCTACTGCCAACTATTCACTCTCTAAGTGGTCACAACACCTACATAATATCTTGTCTATTATCAGATGAATATTTCCACAGTACCTCATAGGTAGATAGATCAATATCTAAAATATGTTATCAGTGAAATATCTTCTTCGAGGACTACACCCCAAAGTCACACCTTCATTTCATACATCACCGGTGATTTGAGACAGTGGGAACATGAGCATGTGTGACATGCAGAAAACTTCTTACTCAACCACCTTCCTGTTTTCTCATGAAATCTCATTCATGTTATCCTCTCTTCTTCCTAATCTTCCAAAGTTACTTCATCAAACACAACCTGAGATAATGTTTACATACATACAGTTAGAGTCAAAAGAATTTGTTCTCAACAATGTGTTTTTTAATACTCCAGTTAGACAGTATTGAGAGAGTGGATGACACATAGAGTAGGTAGAGAGTGGATTAGCTAAAACACTAGTGAAGTTTCCACTCACTTCATGACTGTCAATTTTCAATGTTAGACAAAAGTAAGACAAGCATAGTTTTATCAAATGGATATCCGAGTTCAACCTGGAGGTCCATTGGCTGAAACTTTGCTTGTCAAACTTATGCTATTTCACAGGCAATGGGTTGGTGTCTAGATGGAAAGTCCACTCCAAAAGAGTTTTAATGGTAATACACTCTCCATGTTGAGTACAGCAGAGCCTTGTTAACTCCTTGCATGCTGCTGGCAGATGTTCCTGCCCAGGACAAGATTTCTCTTGCAACTGAAATAAGTGTAATTTGGACACATTTAATCACATTTCCCTCCTGTAAACTGAATGGATTTTATCTCCAGTGATTTCGGTAGTTAAATTTAAATGAATTTTTCATTTCATCTAGTCATGGCTGCTGCAAAGCTTTTTCCTGAGAGAATACAGTTATAATGCAGGCCTGGACTTTTGAAAACTCTAGGGGAGCTACTACGGCTCCCCTAAATCTGTGCCAGAAGAGCTATTCTGTACTTGAGCCTGTTATTAATAAGGGGATTGAAGGTTTAAGGAGAGCTATTACAGCTCTTAAGGAGAGCAATTATGGCTCTTCTTAAATTGATTTTGCAGGAGCCATGGAGGGCGGGAGCTATAGCTCTCCTCAAAAGGCCGGGCCTGATAATGGGTATCACTTTATTAGGATTAACTATGAGAAGAGCACAATGGCTATGTAACCTGATTAAGCTGTATAAGTTTAGGGATAATAGAGTTTTGTGTAAGAAATTGGGAATTTTACAGCATGTACTCACTCCAATGGGAATGGGTCCTTATTTTGTTCCCCTGCAGAGCCACAAATGCCACTGCCCACAAGCTCCACATTGATTGGCATTCTTATGCCAACAGAAATCATATCTACAGTAATTTTGTGACTTGTTCCAAACACACCTTAACATTTGGAGGCCAATGTGTATTTCAGGGTTTTGTGAACTAGGAGCATGTGCCTTTAACATGCCATCATGAGACATTCCTGCTGACAATAGACAAACCACCTGAATAGTGATTTCTAACCAAGTCTTGCCTGCCTAAAATCACTGCTAAGTAACTTGACATGTACATGTTTTAGTTCCGTATGGAAATCAGGACAACTGCCCATGCCCTTAAGGGTTAACAAAACTGAAAAGAAATCAGTCATTTCTTTCATGAAAATTTAAAAATACCAAAGGTTTTGATATTTTATGATTGGTTCACTTGGGTTTTTTCGGTATCCCCATGATATTGGTATCAGTTCGGTATATTGCCCATCTCTACCTCAAACTAGTATGCTAGTCCAGTTGAAACTTGAGGATCCGATAACCAAGTTTGTAGATAGATCATGTCCAATTTGGTAGCCAAAGCAGGTAATCCATAGTCCTCAAATCTGCTTGTGAGTTCTGCATGTAACAGTCACAACCAACAATTGTATTTTATGAAAAGGTACAAAACACACAGCAGGCTAAAAGTTAACCTTCCCAAATTCAAACACACTTTGTCAACAGCCGAGATGCAATCAGATATGACCATTGTTACAATGACCAATTAGGAAGTTAGGTATGACTATACATTAGGCACAACTGTCTTTTATCTCACAACTGTCTTTTATCTCAGGGCTTCTTGTAATACAACAGGTAAGCTTCATCAGTAAATATAGTTCGTGAGGGCAATTATGTTGCTCTACTAAGCCCAAAGTCGCCTAGAAAAATAGATGGGGCGATTACAAGTCGCCCTCTAAAAATTGGCCAAAATGAGGAAAGGCTAAAAACTGAGTGATCCGAGGTTTACATAAAAACGATTATTTTCAAGAATAGAATGTGCTAGAGTGTGATAAATGGGCATTTTCTTTCATCAAATAAGCGTCCATTTATTTGAAATCACAGGAGAATCAATTGTCCATTGTCGCTTTTTGCGGATTTTTTATTTCTATTCAGTTGCGTTTCTGTCAGAGCTTCAAGTGTCGAAACAAACATAGGTGACTTCCGCGACTCAACAAAAAAACCCAGTTTGAAAGTAGGTTACGTCGCTTAGGATGCTGAAAATGTATACACAACGGATGTATTTTCTAATACTGTATTTTTATTTTGTTTTGCTGACGACTGTTAACTGTTGAGCCATCTATTCCTCGAAAAACAAATGGAATTGAAACATGTGAAAAAAAAAGTTTTAGTGATGACAAGAAAAGCTTTGTACAGGACACAAGTGTGCATATGAAGGATCTTGAAAAAGTACCTTCATAGCATCCTTCTTACATCTGGTCCTGTTCACACTTTCAGACTTAGGAAACTATTAGCATAGAACACTTTGGTGAAAGGCAACCACAGGAGGGTGCTGGGGGGATTGGCACGAAGAAGAGGGTTTATGAAGGAGAGTATAGCAGTGGGCGATTTTCAATCAATAATCACTGTGATTTATTAACCTGGCAGAGATGCATCATAGACAACTGACCTTGATTAATCAGGCATTAATGGAGGACCACGAGCTGAAAATATGGAGGGCAGCAGAGGGTGGTGCATAAATATTAATTTTCCTCACTTGCCTATGAAGTCTCCCTACTTGACTCCGCAGTCTCCCTATTTTTTCTGGAGGGAGACATGAAGTCTCCCTAAAATTCCCCCCCAGGCTGGTCCTGGACCTTTATACTTGTATAGGAACCTACATGCACATTGGGTGTCTTTTTTCTAACCCGGATACCTTTCACGATACATGTAATCCAATTACAACACAATGAATAAATTTTAGACCCTTTTAACTGCACTTTTAAGAAAGAACACATGACTGTAATCAACTGGATAAAATATTTCTAAAAGATGAAAATATCAAATTTACAAACCCAAAGAACAATGTTTGCAACAAAAGTCAACAACTGAGTGATCATTTCATTACATCTGGTTTGACAGAGCTGTATGAGATCTCAGGTCAAAACAGTATGTTCTGAATTATTAGTTTTTCACAGTGGAGTAAATGAAGAAATCTGAAAGATGAATATCCCCAGCATTTGTCTAATCATATTGACTTCTGGCCACAAGGGAGAAGCATTTTGAACTCAGGGATGTTTCTACCACCATATATATCTATATATTGGGAAGGGACCAGGGTTCATGCAGTTGGGAAAATTACTGCCTAACAGGGCCAAAATGGGAACCCAATTGACAGTACAGCCGCTGTGGACTGGTCGTAATCCTGGCATGGGCAGTGACACCCATGCATTTACCAGGTAATATAATTAATTCAACATCAGCAAAATTTCAATTAATGAAGCACTGCGCTGTATTTCCACAGATCCAATAATATTTGATCCCAAAAACTAATTACAGGAATAATCAACAAAAATTTAGTTAATGAAGCACCGGGTACCACCAGGTGCTTCATTAATTAAAATTTTGCTGATGATGATTTTTATTAACAGGTAAACGCATGCGTGGACATCACTGCCCATGTACTGCAATATACAAATTCAGCTGTTGACAAAAAATTATTTTTCAAAATATTTCAACAAAACCATATCATGTGCCCTTGTAATGGAACAAACTCATTCCAATGAGAGAGTCACATGATGCTGGCTTTATTGAAATTTTTTGAAAAATTTGAAAACCTAATATTTAAAATAATAAATTTTGATATCATCTGTATTGGGTAGAGGGTTATGGTTTAATCAAAGTTTATATTGGATACCAATAAAAAATTTAAATGTTAGAAATTGGGAAAATCCATGCCTAAACTCGGGAATGTGGCCCATATTCTACCCTGGTCAGCACCCATAAAAAACCCTGGAACTGCATCCTCTAAAATTAGTTGACTGTTCAACCAAGTAAAAATTAGTGATACCTTATTTATTTATTCACTAGAGTTTATTAATATATATCAGCAGGTAGAGTCATACTGTGTTTGTTAGTTTTAGAGGTTGAGGAAATGGGTGTACCCAGATGGAACCACAGAAAAGAGTAAAAAGTAAAGCCAAGCCTTTTATTAATTAGCAATTTTGCATGGCATATTCATTGACATTCTCAAGCTGCGATATCTGTATGAAAAGTATATTTGAAGAAAATTCAGGGTTATTCAAGAAGAAAGAAATTTCTTAGTGATGCCTAACCTTTAAATTTTATATGTTTTGACTCAAACTATATACATGATCTGATGAATCACTAAAGTCTAGAAGATAAAAATACATCATCTAATGAACATCTCCACAACTCAGGAATTTATAGCAGTGACATCTAATATTGCCTGACACCTGAACTACTTTCACACAGAAAAACTCTTATTATGTTCCCAATCTTGTGCCAACAAGCTTCCATTATCAATGAATATCAGGCCATCAACTCAGATCAGAAGAAGAAACTTGTTGATCTTCACATCAAATTTCATCTATTTCCACATGTTGAATGAAAGGGAAATCATCACAAAACACACTCCTTTTAAAAGAGGTTCAAACACCAGAACAGCAACTTGAGTTATTGCTCGGCATCTGTGTTATTTTCTTTAACACTGAATATATCTGAAAAATCACCGTTCACTGTTTAGTCTTGAGTATTTAAAAAATCTTTATTCAAACTGAAATTTGACCTCTGAAGTAAACACTGTTGACAACATAAGCACAAAATACTGATCAATGGACTCATCCTATTTATGCTAATGATGCCATATTTGGAATAAAATATAAGATAAATGCTAGCAAGTGACATCAAAAATCAATAGTTTTACACATGGACTATAAACTTTTTCACCTCACTGCCTAGAGTTGTATACTTGTATCTATTTTATTCTGTTAGCTAACTTCCTGGGTAGCATCACATGATGATAAGTTGGAAATATTCAAGTGTATAATTAGAAACAATGGCTTCAGGGCATATTTATTGAGTCAATATTCTTTATTGAGCATCAATTGATCACACCTGTGTTAGGGTATATTACATAGATGTTTTTTAACCCATTGCAATGTTTAACCCTTGTTATGCTAATAAGTACCGTATCTACTTGAACACAACGGCAGATGACTTTACAGTGTTTCTACATTACTGTTGGCTGATTGTACAGGCAACCAACAATGATGTAAAAACAATGTCAAGATAAATGCAGCCTACCAGAACAGTTCTTAAGGGCCTATATAAGTAATGAAATTTTGTTTTTTTTGAAAATTCTCACCTCTGATATTCCTTCAATTCAAATTAAATATACACAAAATGTACATCAAAATGAAGATTGAGACGTATAGAACACAAAACATATGTGTAATCAACTCATGGAGTCGACTGTAGGCACCACTGGTTCCTGGAAGTCTGCTGCCGTATTGGTACCAGAACTGATAATTTAATAATATCTCACGAAAACAACTTGTGGCCAAATGTGCTTTACATATCCAAGAACAAACCTAGGGGATCAAAATTCTTCAAAACACGGCGACAGAGCTGCATGGGGGTACATTCCAAAGCCTTTGCTTTTGTTTACGTATGAATATACTTTTGATTTCCGGTCGACGTGATCGGATGGAAAAAGCATGTAAAAACAACGCCATCTAAAATCAAATAATGAAAAAGATCACCTTCATACAGTATACTGTTATTAGATAGAGATTGCACAGTTGCCATATTCAATGCAAGGTATCATGATACCTGTTGAAATTTCTTAGAATTACAATTTTGTTTTTCGATGGAAATTCGTGGTATTGAGTGATTTGCGCATGTCTGTCGAGCATGGAAACCATCTTCAATAAAAATGCCGACAGTGTTGTCCTTTTCCAAAATGCAGTCCTATCGCTGCACTCGAAAGCATTTTGAATGCCTAGCTTTGTTACTGAATATCTGAAGCACATTCGGCCACGAGTTATTCTTGCGAAATATTATTTTAATATCAGTTCTGGTATGAATACAATAGCAGACTTCCAGGAACCTGTGGTGCCTGCTGTCAACTCTATAACATATGTGTTTCGTGTTCCATACATCCCAACCTTCATTTTGATGTATAATTTGTGTATATTTAATCTTATTTTAAGGAACATGAGAGGTGAGAATTTCAAAATAAACAAAATTCCATTACTTATATAGCCCCTTAACTGGAAGAGTGCAGTAGCCCATATTTGGGCTTTATTCTAAAGTGCAGGTGCCGCAACTTAATGGCTTCATATTCAGTGGATGTGCTTCATATTACATTCAATTTGAAATTATTTACTCTGCGGATTTGTCTTGTTACAATTTATGGGAAAGTGCCACTTGGCACTTTCCCATAAATTGTAACAAGACAAAGAGACGTTGACAAATTGGATGACCAAAAATAATTTAGCACTCTACCAGTTAACCCTTTAGCCAACGAATTGCCCACATCCACCCGCATAATATGCAAATTCAGCACCTGAAAAAATATTATTTAAAAAAAAATTTCAACAAAACCATATATGTGACCCCTCTTTGGAACGAGCTCGTTGAGCTCATTCCAATGAGGGGTCACATATATGGTTTTGATGAAATTTTTGGAAAATTTAAAAAAAAATGATATTTAAAATAATAAATTTTGATATTGTCTGCGTTGGGTAAAGGGTTAAAGAAGAATACATTTGGGGCAACTTTTTCAATGCAATATAAAAGGGAATATTTGTGGCTGTCTAGGTACTAAGGGTTAAAGGATTGGAGATTTTATTATTTTTGTTATGCTTTGTAGTGTACATCCTGTGGATCTGCAGTTGTTTCTCAAAACACTGAAGTTCTCATGCATACAGTACCAGCTTCAATAAGCTTAAAGTAAATTTCATACCATTTTCGTTGGTTATTTAACAATTTCAAGTCTTGACCTAATTTCTTGAGAAGCTCTCTCCAAATGCTTCCCAAGAAATGACATAGAGGCTTGGAATTATCAATGACTAAAAAATGTAATATATATATATATACATTTTGCATGTCAGCTGGTACTGTAGCTGAACAAGGGATTAAATTTCTTAAATGCACAACAAACCAAGGAAGGAAACTTCCAAGTTCATGTCCCTTTGTTTTGGACAACCTTGGTTCGGCCCTGCAAAGACGACCTGACTGGTCCCAAAATATGCTAATCAAACACTCTATACCATTCCTGCTATACTTACCATTAGCTCCAAAACCATGGCTGGAGATCCTATATGTGTGATCATGGAAAGATTCAGTTTACAGGAGTATTCAATTAACCCTTTACCCAAAGCAGATGATATCAAAATTTATTATTTTAAATATCATTTTTTCAAATTTTTCAAAAAATTTCAACAAAACCATATCATGTGACCCCTCGCTGGAACAAGCTCGTTCCAACGAGGGGTCACATGATATGGTTTTGTTGAAATTTTTTGAAAAATAATATTTTTTCAACTGCTGAATTTGCATACTACGTGGGCGGATGCGAGCGCTTTGTTGGGTAAAGGGTTAACTGGGATTTGGTCACTTTACTGTGTTATAGAAGCAAACAGGGCATTTATTCTGTTATATTGTGCTTGACATATCTTGTGGAGCTCTCTCAAACAAGATACAATAGAATAAATGCTCAGATATAATTGATTAAATCTCAGTATTGGATAGTGAGGCAAAATAGGACCCCAAACAAGGGTGAATTCACTGCTTATCATGGTAATTTCTCAAAATATTACAGGACTTTTATTCAAGTATCAGGAGTTTACATTATAACCTATATACAGTTAACAGGTCACATTCTTTCTGAAGGTATGTAAATGGTTTAGTGTTTGTAAGTTGTATGCAATTAACAAGGTTATTCAATTAAAAATATCCAATTAAATGGCCTCCATTGTATTTAATTGTATGCCGGTCTTAATAATTCTATGTATATTATATTATTACCCTTTTAAAATTATACAATTTTCCTGATTGGTCAGTAACCAATGCATCCAGTACGGTACATTTAACTCCAACAGGGTGTACAGAGTTCATCAGGGTGTATAAGAATATCACGTGACAGCTAAAAGGGATGAACAGAAATTCTATGGTACACTTTGCTGATTTCCTTTTCACCCATCGCTTCAAACATTTTCGTCAGTAATAGTAAACATTCAGATTCACAAACAAAATAAGAACAATATTGTTTCTTGAGAATATTCTGAAAACTTCAAATAAAATGCGTGCATACCCCCAATTTATGATTTTACTGTCGAGAAGAGGGATTCTGTTGTGGTGTTTCCACACTACAGATCTTTTGTGGTTTTGCTTAACATGCAACCTCGTTATATGAACTGTCTCTTCAGTGAAACTTATTAAAGCACTGGTACAAGTTTGAATATAGTATCCCCAATACTCCCAAGACACACAATGCACCACTGTATCGAATAAAACACTTTTAAAGTCAACTTGTGTCCCACAATAATAATGACGCGTCATTTCCCAATGTCCTTGAACTGAAGTCTCTCAAATGTTTGAGTTTAATTGAGGGGAAATAATTCTAAAACATCCTTGTCCAATAATAAAGAAAGATATGTTTGTTTCAGTTTTTGTAATTATTACTTTTATCAAGGTTTTCGTCACTGGAATACCGTTTGGGGATTATATAATAACACAAAACTCGACACACTGAAAAGGCAGGGTAATAAGTTTGTCACAGCATTTCAGCAGGGTGTATGGGACCGTACTACTACCCTTCTGAGATTCATATTTCCTTTTGGCTTTTCAGCCTCAGAAAATACAGATCTCAGAAGGGTAGTACAGTCCTTTTCAGCCTCAGGAAATATGGATCTCAGAAGGGTAGTACAGTCCCATACATGCCTGTTGTCACTCTCCAATAAATTCTAACAAACAATTTTAAATGAACTTTTCTTCTACTGCAGAGCAAACACCAAGCTAATGTATATAGTGTAAAGTCATTATAGTACATTTTTGCACTTTTCAATAGAGCCATGATAGAGGCTCCTAGCACTCAACCAATTAACTAAAAGTAAATGAAAGTGTCAATGACACTGTAGCTCAACTTGACAAACTTGAACTTAATAAGTTATAAACAAAATGGCAAAATTGAAGATCATTGGTACCAATGTTATTTGATGAAATTTCAACATAACAGCATTGTGTGTGCACAAGGTCAGAGTAATCCATGCATTTTTAAATGTAAACTGTAAGTCTGGTTAAGGGGTTGATACACAAATGCAGTATGTACTTATTATATACTAAAGTTATCCAGAAACCATCAACAATGAAATTTTCTAAGTTGAAAAAAGCCCATAACTCTAGAAATGAAAGTGTCGATGACACTGTAGCTCAACTTGACAAACTTGAACTTGGTAAGTTATAAAAAGTGAAATGGAAAAATTGAAGAGCATTGGTACCAATGTTATTTAGTGAAATTTCAACATAACAGTATTGTGTGTGCACAACGTCAGAGTAATCCATGCATTTTTAAATGTAAACTGTAAGACTGGCTAAAGGGTTGATGCACAAATGCAGTATGTTTAGAGGTTATTGTAAATGTCAACTTTTTTCACAGAAATATAAATTTTATAGTAAATTTCCTTTCTTATTATACCTACCGCAGTTGTTTACTACAGGCTTGCACTACAGTGGAAGACCCAAACTCGGATAAAATACTCTCTATTTTAATATTTCCCAAGAGATTTGAGAAAGAAAAGTGGTGCAAAAAACACTACAAAAAAAAAAGCCAAAACTGGGTCGTGCGCCATCGGCGCACACTCAGTAGAGCAAGCTCTTCCCTTAGTACAATTCCACAACTTCTGTTAACCAGTACGCAAAGCAGTCATCAATTAATCATTCTTTTGAGTCCGCGAACATAGGAGTTATGTGATCAGCGGGGAGGAAGGATTCTTACACGAATAAGAAGACGGGAGGGCCTCCATGTAAACAATTGCGGTAGGTATAATAAGAAAGGAAATTTACTATAAAATTTATATTTCTTATCAACCTACCTTACAATTGTTTACTACAGGCTGAATAGAGAATAGGATGGAAGGAATCACATAACCAACCCACACATAACTCAATTGCACTGGAACCGTGGACAGAGGAAGAGGTCCCTAGTCCTATCAAACCATAGCATCACAAACATTAGTAAAAGACAATGAGAGATGAGGCATATGGTGATGTGCGATGCACAGACAGAAAGGGCAGTAACAGCACAGAGCTGGAACTGACCTTGTAAGAAGCTGAATGGTTGGGATAGACAACAGCCTGAGCAGAAGAAAGAGGGCCTTTAGAACAAAGGTCCTCTGCCTGCTCCTGCAACTGTCGCAGATAAGTGGAGAAGGTAGCATTTCTCCAGTAGGCTGCCAGCATAACATCCGACAACATGATGGAGTTAGTATAAGCCCCGAGAGGTAGACAATGCACGTACACCTCGTGGCAGAAAAACGATTGGTAATACAATCGCCAGTCGCTAGACGAGCGGAAGCTGCACAAATATCAAGACAAATTCATCGATTCAGGAGAGATCTTCTGTCGACCAGGAATAATAAGAGATAGAAAAAAATTGATCCTACCCTTCCAAATGAACAGAGCAAAGGGTGTTTACCCTCAACAGAAGGAAGATAGGAGGCTGAGTCGTTTCCGGTATCCGATTCTTGGCCAGAAAGGAGCAATCACTAGTAAACATAACACTCGTGGGAGAGCTCAAGAAAAAGGCCAGATCAACCGAGAGGGAGTGAAGCTCACTAACCCGTCTGGCTGAGGCAAAAGCCAACAGAAAAAGTGTCTTGTATGTGAGAAAACGCATATCCACCTGGGATAAAGGCGCGAACCCCCCCCCCCCCCCCTCCCCCCCAGCGCAGATCAGCAACCAAGAAAGTGTCCATCTTGGAGTAAACTGCAAAGTCCTAGGTCTTTTCAAGGAAAAGTGCAGAACAAGCTTGGCGAGGCAAGGATGAGTGCTGATACGACGCTGTCCCACATACGAAAAAGGTCCCCGAAGCATGGACCTGTATCCATTGCTGGAGACCCCCAGAATCAATCATATACCAGAAACTCCGCAATCTGTGTGATTGAAGGAGTGACAGAAGCAACAGAGTGATTGCACACCATCGAGAGAAGACCTTCCACTTAGCCGCAGAGGCTAAACCAGTGGAGTGAGTGCCTCCTGGAAGAAGAAAAGCAACTCCACTGCTTGTCTCGAAAAAACCACTACGGAGGAGACAGGACCTGATAAAAGACATGCGCGAGACTCCAGAGTCTCCATATGAAAAGTGGCCGGCTTGGGAGTTGGAGTCCTGATCCAAGACCATCAAAGTCTGGCAGACTGACGGATTGGCGAAATCGTAGGAACGATAAAGCACCAGAGGCAAAAAAGTGTCAATCCTGATGAAAAACGACGTCTTCATAGCCTTGGAACTCAGCTTAGAGTCCAAAGCTGTAAATTCTTCAACCACCTGTACCGACAGGCACGGTCGAAGGCGCCCAGAAGCAGGTTGCTCCACAGGCTGTAGGCGTGCGACCGATGATCGTGGCCGGGCTGACACTGTCGGCTGGTTTGAGACCTGGAAGGAACCCAAACACAAAGTCAAGAGCTGCCCCAAGTCAGAAGACTGTTGGCTCTCAAATTCAAGAGCTGCCCCAAGTCGGGTGCGGGAGGAGCTGCACATCCCCCATGGAGGGGGTATAACTCTCACCAGAAGTGGTCGTGTCGGGAGGCCCCAAAACGACAGCATTCCCGGGTGCGGGAGGAACAGCCACCAGAACGCACCAAAGGCGAGGGCAAAAGGCATTGCCCTAAAGGACCGAACTGGAAATAACAGAGGTGAAAGCAGTAGAAGAAAAAAGGTGAACTCAACAGATACAGAAAGTAGAACACCCCCAACTACGAGGGTAGGTGGCAGAAAAAAAAAACGGTTACACAACAGAACCCAGACGGCCGGCAGGGACCTAAAAAACAGAAATTCAGCCCTCAACAGAGCGAAGAAATCCTGTCCATACAGTTCCTCATTGACACCTAACTCCAATAATAATATTAAAATTTATCAACCGAAAAATTTTATGTCCGAACCGCACGGAACAATTTCGAAAATCATGCGCGAACTCGGAAAATATATCTAAAATTCAATGAAAATGTGGTTGAAAATATTAACGAGAATATATAAAACACAGTCCTGTTATTATATAATCTTGAGATCCATAATTCCAGTCACAGGAAACCATTATCGACAAGTTGAATTATCACTGCTTCGTAATGCAAATGGCGACACATCCTTCACGTACCGCGGACAAAAAAAGAATGATCAATTGATGACTGCTTTGCGCACTGGTTAACGGAAGTCGTGGAATTGTACTAAGGGAAGAGCGTCCCATACTGGGTGTGCACCGATGGCGCTCGACCCAGTTTTGACTTTTTTTTTCGTGGTGTTTTTTACACCACTTTTCTTTCCCAAATCTCTTGGGAAAGATTAAAATAGAGAGTATTTTATCCGAGTTAGGGTCTTTCACTGTAGTGCAAGCCTGTAGTAAACAATTGTAAGGTTGGTTGATAAGAAATGAATGCTAAACAATAGCTCTTATCTAAAGGTCTTGCCTAATGAGCACACCAAGTTCAAAAACAATCCTATGATAAATGTGGCCTCTAGGCCATGTCAAAGAAGAATGTTGATGCACAAATGCAATAAATTCAAAGATTGTTGCTAACAGCAACAGTTTTTGATGGAAATGAAAAGAAAATCAATAGCTCCTATCTTTGTCACCATGCATGAGCATACAAAGTTTCAAAACAACCTGATAATGAATGTGCCCTCTGAGGCATGCCAAAGGAAGAAGTTAATGCACAAATGCACTAAGTAGAAGGTCATATTGCTTGTGGCAATGTTTTTTTTTGTTTTTTTTAATGGAACTTCATAAATATACCCTGCAGAGAGTGCAAAAGGGATAAGTTGATGCACAAATGCAGTAAGTTCAAAGGCTGGTGATAAAGACAATACTTTTTATGGAAATGAAAAAAAGCAATAGCTCACATCTAGAGGTCACCCCGAACACGCATACCAAGTTTCAAAGTGATCCGATCATAAATGTGCCCTGAAGGGTGTGTTAAAGGGAAATGTTGAGGTCTGACTAAACTAAGTTCAAAGGTCAGCGGCAACATTTTTTGACAGAAATGGAAGAAAATCGACAGCTCCCATATAGATGTCACCCCACACAAGCACACCAAGTTTGCAAGCAATCCAATCATAAATGTGCCCTGCAGGGTGTGTCAATACTGATGCTTAACTGCACTAAGTTCATCAGAGGTTGTTGCCAATGTCAACTATTTTTGACGGAAATGGAAGAAAATCAATAGCTCCCATCTAGAGGTAACCCCAAACAAACATACCAAGTTTCAAACCAACCTAATCATAAATGTGCCCTGTAGGGTGTGCCACAGGGATATGTTGATCCCTGACAAAACTAAGTTCAAAGGTTCTTGCCAGTGGCAACATTTTTTGACAGAAAATGGAAGAAAATCAATAGCTCCCATGTAGACGTCACCCCAAACAAGCATGCCAGGTTTCAAAACAATTCGATCATAAATGTGCCCTGTAGGGTGTGACAAAGGGAAATATTGAGGTTTGACAAAACTACGTTCTAAGAATGTTGCCAGCGGCAACATTTTTTGACGGAAATGGAAGAAAATCGATAGCTCCCATCTAGAGCTCACCCCAAACAAGCATACCAAGTTTCAAAGTGATCTGGTCAAAACTGTGCACTGCAGGGTGTGCCAAAAGCGAAATATTGATGCATAACTGCACTAGGTTCATTGAAGGTCATTGCCAGTGGCAACATTTTTTGACGGAAATCAAAGAAAATCGATAGCTCCCATCTAGAGGTAACCCCAAACAAGCATACAAAGTTTCAAACCAATCTATCATAAATGTGCCCTGTAGGGCATGCCAAAGGAATATATTGATGCCTGACTAAACTAAGTTCAAAGGTCGTTGCCAGCAGCAACATTTTTTGATGGAAATGGAAGAAAATCAATAGCTCCCATATAGAGGTCACTCCAAACAAGCATGCCAGATTTCAAAGCAATCCGATCATAAATGTGCTCTGTAGGGTGTGCCAAAGGGAAATATTGAGGTCTGACTAAACTAAGTTCTAAGAACGTTGCCAATGGCAACATTTTTTGACGGAAATGGAAGAAAATCGATAGCTCCCATCTAGAGGTCACCCCAAACAAGCATACCAAGTTCAAAGTGATCCAATACTAAATGTGCCCTGAAGGGTGTGCCAAGGGGAAATTTTGATGCATAACTGTACTTAGTTCATCAAAGGTCATTGCCACCGGCAATATTTATTGGCAGATATAGAAGGAAATGGATAGCTCCCATCCAGAGGTAACCCCAAACAAGCATACCAAGTTTCAAACCAATCTGATCAAAAATGTGCTCTGTATGCCATGCCAAAGGAGTATATTGATGCCTGACTAAACGAAGTTCTAAAATTGTTGCCAGCGGCAACAATTTTTGATAGTCAGAAATGGAAGAAAATCGATAGCTCCCATCTAGAGGTCACTCCAAACATGCATGCCAGGTTTCAAAGCAATCCGATCATAAATGTGCCCTGTAAGGTGTGCCAAAGGGAAATATTGAGGTCTGACTGAACTAAGTTCTAAGAACTTTGGCGGCGGCAACATTTTTATACAGAAATGGAAGAAAATCGACAGCTCCCATCTAGAGGTCACCCCAAACAAGAACGCCAGGTTTCAAAGCAATCCGATCATAAATGTACCCTGTAGGGTGTGCCAAAGAGAAATATTGAGATCTGACTAAATTAAGTTCTAAGAACGCTGGCCACGGCAACATTTTTTGACGGAAATAGAAGAAAATCGATAGCTTCCATCTAGAGGTCACCCCAAACAAGCATGCCAGGTTTCAAAGCAATCCGATCATACATGTGCCCTGTAGGGTGTGCCAAAGGGAAATATTGAGGTCTGACTAAACTAAAAATGTTGGCCGCGGCAACATTTTTTGACGGAAATTGAAGAAAATCGATAGCTCCCATCTAGAGGTCACCCCAAACAAGCATACCAAGTTTCAAAGTGATCTGATCATAAATGCGTACGCCGACGGACGAGAAGTGATGGCAATAGCTCAGCTTGACTTTGTCAAGTTGAGCTAAAAAACAAAACAAAACAAAATGGTTGCAATGTGCCAAAAATATTTATATTTTAATTCAGACTGCATGTCGTCATGACAGTCCACTTTTGAAATTCCATGACTTTTCCAAAATCTCAACTGCATTTTGTCATTTTCCAAGACGTGACTTTTCAAGTCCTGAAAATGAACTTTGAAATTCCAAGACTGTTTCAGGATTTCATGACTGATATAAACCAGTCCTGGAAATGAGACGGGTGCGAGTGCAATTGCTCCAGTCAGCACCATGTTTTCTATTTTACGGGAGCTAAAAAATGCACTTGTTGAAAAATATTGTGGAGCACAAATATACCGTGAGAGCATTTAACTGTGTGTTGTTTAGAGAAAAGTGCACTCTGTGGCCAGTGGCAAGTTACTGCTATAGTTCAGCAGGTCCTTATACATTTAACACTTACGCTGCCGAAAGCGACTATTGTCACCTATTTTATGATGACTATCTGTACGTTCTGATATGCGCAGATCAAACCTATCATCTGATTACTTGTTGGAAAGGGCTCAGAGAGCCCTTTCCAACAATTAATTAGATGATGGAGTTTCAAGGATGTCATAAATTTTAATAAACTTCCTCGCAAAACAAATCCTCCATAGATGGCTAAAGTGGGCATGGCAGTAAATGGGTTAAAGTTTCTGATGTTTGGTGACAGTATTCCCTCAAAATTTGTGTACTAACATTTTACGGGGGCAATTTACCACCCCCCCCCCCCCCCCCCCCCCCCCCCCGACTCTTGATTTTACAGGAGCTTAAAACTGCACCCGTCAATTTTGTTCATTTCCAGCCCTGATAAAACCTGATTTAGCCAAATTTAGTTGAAAAACATTGTTTCCAAAATTTTAATAGCAACAGTGTCATACTAAAGAGGATCAACAAAACAATATACAAATCATGTATGAAGATACAGAAAGATCACTGAATAAAAAAGGTGTTATGATAAAAAGACAAGCATATCAAGGGAGACAACTGCACCACATATCTTTTGAACTGCAAATTCAATCTTTCATAAAAAGAAGACGAAACACAGACTATGCAAATTCAGCAAAGTTGGGCAACATAATCTGGCCACCTACATTTTCTGTGTTCCTGCTTACCTTTTACCTAACGAATTAGCTGCATCTGACTACATAATTTACAAACAGCAGTGGAAAATTCAATTTTCACAAAATTTCAACAAAACCATGCAATGTGACCCTTCACTGAAACGAGCTTGCCAAACTTATTCCAGTGAGGGAGAGATAACGCGATATGATTTTGTTGAAAATTTGTGATTATAATTAGAAAAAAATTAATTAAAATAACAAATTTTTTTACCCTAGAAAAGGGTCAAGTATTTCGGAGTTAATTACAAACCCATAACACAGCTCAGAAAGACCACAAATGCTTTATCAATTTTATTTATTCGAAAGTTGAAGCGATGAAAGTTAAACACTGTGTCAATGGAAGAAATAATTATTTGATATTCAAACATGCTCAAAGCTTTCTGACAAAATTCTATACTGGTGTTTTTTATCTATATTACAAGTGGATTGACAATTTAATTTGAGTGAGAAAATTAAAGAGGTGATATTACATGGTGAATGCCTTTCAATTTGTATCAAGTTGCTCTGAATGCTGAAGTGGTAATTAAATTAAATGAGGTGACACTTGTACCTATTGCGGGGGGAAAAAAGGCCAATTTTAATACACTCGAGATTCTCCCTTTCAGTGGCAAGAAATTTTGAAGTAACTGAACCTTCATGTTTTAAAGTTTAATTGTGGACAAAAAAAAATCAAGCAATTTTAATTGGCAGAATAATTATTGGAAACTTGTATTTTACTCCACTCTTACCAATCCCTTCTATTTGTAGAGCAAGGGGTGGTTTGATATTCCATATCACTGGGGATGAGTTTTTTTCCATAAATAGTGCAGGCAGATTGGCACTGCAAATTGAATTACCTGTTCGCAATAAAAATGGAAGCGGTATTTATTATTTATTGGGGTATAAATGACAGTTTTAAAGAGGAACCAGCGGGCAGGGGTGAGCAAAGGTTGGACTCTCCAATTTACTTATTCCCCCACATGCTGAGTTTGTATCAGCTGAAGATCTATCATCAATGTGCAGTACGCATTAGCATGCTGTGCCACCATGTTCCCACTCGGGCATTAAGGATTTAAGAACATGTAGAGAAGAGACCCTGTGATTTTGGAGGGAAGGACGGACACCTGGGGATACATATATTCTAGTATATCCCTTGCAAACCATGTACATTCAATCACCACAGTACTATATTCCTAATCGGATCATCAATTACAAAACTGACTACAGAGAATCATATTTTTTCTGGTACTTTTACAATAAAACTGTCACTATTAACCCATAAGGGCCTCTTTCTTACTTTGACAAACTGAGTGACTGCTGAACAGGTTTCGTCATACTGGAGATAAAATTACGGTTCACAGTGGGAATCCAAATATG
Organism: Pictodentalium vernedei; assembly: GCA_031216915.1. Classification (NCBI taxonomy): domain Eukaryota; kingdom Metazoa; phylum Mollusca; class Scaphopoda; order Dentaliida; family Dentaliidae; genus Pictodentalium; species Pictodentalium vernedei. Next base: position 192,155,502 of record CM062289.1, read on the forward strand.
TGAACCCATGGGACTTGATTTGAATAAACATGAATCTGAGAACACCCCACAAGAATGTTACATACCAAATATCAAAAGATTCTGACTGATGGATCTAAAGAAGATTTTTAAAGAATATTCCTCATATTGCACCAAGTTAAACTTCGAGCCCCCACAGGAAATCCAAATATGAGTCCAGGAACTTTATTTGAACAAACTTCAAGCTGACCCCCCTCATCCCCTGCCCCCCACACCTCAAAAGATGCAGTATACCAAATATCAAGAGATTTTGAAGGGTAGATGTAAAGTTTTTTTGAATGCATTTCCTCATATTGCACCAAGTTAAAATTCGGGTTCCTATAGGGAGCCCAAATATGAACCCAGGGACTTGTTTCAAACAAAGTTCGTAGTTCTGTAGAAGATTTTTTAATTTAAAAAAAATAAATTGTGGAGTACTAACAGAATTATGCCCCTTGGGGTGCCCCCTGTGTGCATGGCAACTTTATTTGAACAAACTTGAATTGACATATGATAAGGAACATGTATATCACATTTCATTCAATTCCGCCCAGTGGTTTATGAGAAGTCGATAATGTAAAGTTCATGCTGGATGGATGGAGGATGGAAGAAAGTGTTCACTTGAGCTTTGCTCAGGTGAGCTAAAAATACTATAGAGTGTCACATTACAATTTATGACACTCTGCAAACTCCTGGTCTTATCTCATACCCAGGATTGATTGATACGCCTCCCTTGCCCTCAGATGTTTCTGAAGCCCTTGAGTCTAGTGGCTTAGCAATGATTTCCAGGCAAGTCTTGGCAGCCAAGCTGTAATCTGACTATTGTATGTGGGATCTCTTCTTGATTTTATGTTTTTGTACCTGCTGAGAGACAACATTTGTCAGTCAAATAAATACTTGGAAGGTTAATATAATAGCTCCCAAGCAAGGGTGTTATCCTATAGCATAGGGTTTCCCCATGATAATGAAATGACTGTTATACTATGGGGCAGTCAGCATCCTGAACCTTTTTCGGGGGTGGGGGGGGGGGGCTGGGGTGGGAGGGGTGGGAGGGGGTCTATGAGTCCCTCTCATCACAACGAGTTTGATGAGTGGTCAAAGCTATGTTTCACAAGCAAAAATATAAAAAACAAGTGCAATGCCAAGGGTGGCTATGCACCCCCCCCCCTCCCCCATCACTGCTAAGCATGAGTTTCTAGACATTTATCTTTGTTGATATTGAATTAATAAGTATCTTACCTTATCTTATCTCCATTAAACCATAGCACTAATACAACAGGCCATAAAATGTGTCCATCGGACACTAATGCCCCCGCTTTATGATCAACTTTATTTAGTGGTTAACAAAGCCCAAAAAAGGTGCCATAACTCAGATAAAAATTATCGCACCACACCCAAAATCAAACCCGTCTAATATATTGTCTACAGTAAGCTACGTGCATATTCCATGTTGGATTGAAATTGGACACTCATAACTCAAGTTACCATCCGAAAACCAATATCAACAAGGCTTTTAAGTCAGAAACCCGCTTTATGATAAACTATATATTTAGTGGTTAATAAAGTCCAAAAAGGGGCCATCACTCAGATAAAAATTATCGCACCACACTCAAAATCAAACCCATTTGGTATATTGTCTACAGTAAGCTATATTACAAGTTTGATTAAAATTGGACATCAATAACGAAAGTTACCATAAGGAAACCAATATCAACATGTTTTCTAAGTCAGAAAAGGGCCATAACTCTGCAAAAATATATCAGACTAAGCCCAATATTAATCCCAACCTGTATTATGTGGTTATAAACCTACGTAATAAAATTTTGTTTTAATTTTGTTCAGGCAAACTAAAGTTATCGTCTGAAAACCAATATCAACCTTTTCTAAGTTGGAAAAGGGGCTATAACTCTGCCAAAAAATATCGGACCGAGTCCACTACCAATCCCAACCTGAACAAGAGCTGGACTTTCGTCCGGTGCCTACCCCCACACGGTGTACCACCTAGTGTGGACATACCTATGACCAACAAATATTATTTATGAATATAGGTATAGATGCACAGATGGATGTACGCAATCCAGTATAATCCCCCCCCCCCCCATTTTCTTCGAAAGTTTTCAACAATTTCTATGTCAAAAGGTATGGTAAATTGTTTGGTGTTTGGAAGTTTTATGCAATGAGGCAGAAGCCTTTGTCATAGGCAAACTGCATGCCATATTTCACTGAAAAACGATAACTCCAATCCAGTATACCCCCACCCCCATTTTCTTCTAAAGTTTTCAACAATTTCTAAGTCAAAAGGTGTGGTAAATTGTTTGGTGTTTGGAAGTTTTATGCAATGAGACAGACGCCTTAGTCATAGGCAAACTGCTTGTCATATTTCACTGAAATCCGATAACCCATACATGAGAACTAGACTGAACAGACAAATAATGTCTATTTCCTACAATTTCTAAGTCAAAAATGGGGGGATAACTCTAAAAAGGAGAATGTGAGAAATATCGTTGAATCCTTTTTTTAAAGCCTATACCATAAGCAGTGTTCATGGCAAATTTCATTGCAATAGAACATTCGATACCCGAGATACAGGCTGAACAGACAAAATTTGGCTCGGACGGACACAATTTCTAAGTGAACAAGTAATAAAATAAAAAATAACTAGTGTGGGCATACCTATGACCAACAAATATTATAGAAAATAATAATTTACTTAAGTTATGAATAATCTCGGAATGACTCACACACGGACGGACGGACATTCTTACAAATGGGTAGTTATGTGGCTATTTTTAAATAAAATGCATGTCCATTATATTAAAACAAGTGATTTTGGGGTTGTAGCAAACCCTGACCCTACCCTTTACTGACCCTAACCCTACCCCCCCCCCCCCCACCCCCAATTCTAAACCCCACCCTAGACTAATGAAAATTCAATATATTCTTAGTCTATTTTAACTAAAATGCATGTCCATTGTATTAAAATAACTTTTTGGGTGAACAATTTTTGGGGTGGTAGCAAACCCTAACCCTACCCTTTACTGACCCTAACCCCACTCCAACTCTAAACCCCACCCTAGAATAATGACATTTAACTATGTGACTAGTCACATAAATTGCGGTAGTCATCTAACCCCCATTTCTATCAACAAATAGCCACCTAAACCCCATATATCTGCCCGGACAGACGGACGGATGTAATCCAGTATACCCCCATTTTCTTCGAAACTGGGGGTATAATTATGTGGTTATAAACCTATGTATAAAACTTTGTTTCATTTCATTCAGTCAAATTAAAGTTATTGTCCGGAAACCCTATTCGGGACTTACATATAGACGGATGGACAAGGGTAACACTTAATGCCCCTCGCCAGATTGGCGGGGATATAAAAATTATAAAACTAGAATAGCAATTTTTGTGTGTATCACTGAATAGCTTTTGCCTACACAAAAGATAAATGGGAAAGAAAGCACCATTATATAATGGGACACATGTTATATCAGGGCTTGATTTAATCTGAAAATTTTGAATAGCAATTTACTATTCACCCTGGAAAATTGATTAGCAGTTGATCCAAAAGCACTTGAAACTAATAAATCTTGAATAGCAAAATTCAGAAATTGGAGAGCAAAGTGCTATGCTAATCCAATTAAATCGAGCCCTGTATATAATGTTACACATTTTGTTCATAAAAAATAGTTTCTCATGATACAACACAGTCTCAGAATCTCCAATACATTGTAAGAAAATAATTTTTCAAAAACAAACTATTAAGCTTGATAATACCTGAAGTTATAGATATTCACTGAAAAACAATTTAGCAGGTGTTTATTGTTTATACTGGCTAATCTGAGAGAAGATATAATTTGACTGAAGTTAACTCTTTCAGGGATTCTTTTGGGTGTATGCAGGGGCTGAATATTGGACTGGGCCTTTCCCAATGGCATTTTATTTATTGGTGTTGAATGGGCATACCATGACCATGACAGTTTTACAGGTGGAGGAAGCCGGAGTACCCGGAGAGAATCACCGAGCAATTAATGGCGAGCAGCTGTCAGCTCCCCAACATACTAATTCCTCACAAGCAGGGTTAGCATTGGTTGAAGACAGGTGCACCATCGACGTGGACCACAATGCCACTGTGCCCCCACGTGGGCAATGGGGGTGAAGCATTTTGGCATGATTTTTCCCAATTTAAACTAAAATTTTTTAAATCTCAGTGCACATTCAAGTAAAAATTTAAGCCTTCTTTAACTACTGATGACCTAATTTTTGGCTTTAACCCATTACCCAATGCAGACGATATCAAAATGTATTGTTTTAAATATCATTTTTTTTTAAATTTTCAAAAAATTTCAACCAAACCATATCATATGACCCAATGGGCATACCATGACCATGACAGTTTTACAGGTGGAGGAAGCCGGAGTACCCGGAGAGAATCACCGAGCAATTAATGGCGAGCAGCTGTCAGCTCCCCAACACACTAATTCCTCACAAGCAGGGTTAGCATTGGTTGAAGACAGGTGCACCATCGACGTGCACCACAATGCCACTGTGCCCCCACGTGGGTAATGGGGGTGAAGCATTTTGGCATGATTTTTCCCAATTTAAACTAAAATTTTTTAAATCTCAGTGCACATTCAAGTAAAAATTTAAGTTTTCTTTAACTATTGATGACCTAATTTTTGGCTTTAACCTATTACCCAATGCAGACGATATCAAAATCTATTGTTTTAAATATCATTTTTTTTTAAATTTTCAAACAATTTCAACCAAACCATATCATATGACCCCCCCCCCCCCCCCCTCCCTTATTGGAACGAGCTCGACAAGCTCGTTCCAAAGAGGGGTCACATGATATGGTTTTGTTGAAAAATAATATTTTTTCAGCTGCTAAATTTGCATATTACATGGGTGGATGTGGCCGATTCATTGGGTAAAGGGTTAATCACTTTTTATTGCAAGAAAACATGTACCTCAACAGGCAGTTTTTAAGATAAATTTGCAATTTACATCCCAAAAACCTTGTCAGTTGCTTCTAGGCAAGTCCTATATAGGCATCCAAGAAATGCCTAGACACAAATGCAAAGCCACAGAGTGTGGACTGTCGAAGTGCAGCAAAAAGTATAAGTATCTTCATCATTTAATGGTACAGTGGAGCCCACTTAATTGGATATCTCTTAATTGTATATCCCTGTTAATTGAATATAATTTTCAAACACAAAACCATTTACCATACCTTCAGTACAAATTTGATCTATTAATTGCATATGGGTTGTAGAGTAAACTCCTGTTAATTGAAAATAAATATTTGTAATATGTCGGAAACATTACTGTGACAGGCACCAAATACCCCTCATTTATCAACCTTTTTGGCCTCACTACATCCAATACAGGCATTTATTCTATTATATCTTGTTTGACAGAGCTCTATGAGCTCTGTCAAACAAGATATAATAGAATAAATGCTCAGTTTACCTCCAGAACATAGGAAACTGACCAAATCCCTGTTAATTGTATACTCCTGTTAATTGAATAATTTTCACTGGCAAAATGGATGTTCAATTAAGAGGATTCTACTGTATATGTATAAGAACAATTTATTTAATAGAGATTACAGAAGATGATCTTTATTTCATGTGACTGTTTGTTTTAAAACATACTACATGTATTATACATGTAGCAGCTTCTGTATTGTTCTCAGTTGAAAATGCAGGCAACATTTCTTATTCTTTGTGTGTTTCTTCTCCCAAATAAATTCTCAATTGGAGCCTCCATGATGCAAGTTTTCCCCAAATGCATGGGCCCCAGACCCTTTCCCAAAGAGGGCACAGCAATCCCTGCTCTTTACCAAATGCACTGATCATAAAGACCAGCACTATATTCACAAAATATTTATTTTTTTTAAATTTTTACCCCAAAAGCATTGAATGTGACCCCTCATAGGAATGAGCTAACCAAATCTATTCCAATGAATGTGTCATAAGTGATATTATGAGGCACCAAATGAATACTGAAATTGTTGGAAAAATGTTGTGAAAGTGTCTTCTACAATTTGTGTCAGGTAGTGGATTAAACCTTTACCCAACACACACACTATCAAAATTTGCTATTTTAATTTATTTTTCAAATATTTAAAAAAATTCAACAAAACCATATCACATGACACTTCTGTGGAAAGAACTAAATGGGTTCGTTCCAATGAGGGGTCACATATCACATAATAATTTCATTCAACAGTGCTCAATTTGTAAATAACTTGGGTGGGTGTGCAAATTCATTTGGTAAAGGCTTAACCCTTTCAGCCTGTTGTGCCTTAAATTTTGTGTTAATAAAATAGTAGAAACTGATGGGAGCATATATTGGCTCTGTGTTATGGCCTTGAACTTCAAACTGAAAGGTTTCCAGTCCAATCCCCAGCATAGGTAACTACATTGTGTCCTTGAGCAATGCACTTAATCCCAATTGCCCACATGGGGGCACGGTGGCGCTCTGTACTAAGGTGTACTGCATGTTGATGGTGCACTTGTCTTCCTCCATCCATAACACTGTCCAACACAGGTGACCCTGGTTGTTGAACATGTCATTAAACCCCAATAAAAAAAAAAGAAAACAAGAGGTGTACATCGGAGATACAGGTGTCGAGTTGTGGTGGCAAATATTAGTCAAATCGGAGAACGTTTGTTCAAGTTATTGTACTAACAGTCCCAGGATGCCTGCACGCCCATCCGCCTGGACGCACATCAACCGTCGCCAAACCACAGGTCTTGATTGTTAACACAACTCAACCGAAAAAGTAGAAACTGATGACAAGATGAAACAAGAGGCCCCACGGGGCCTGAAGCGCTCATCTTGTACAGAACACAATTTAAACAGAGTCCAAGAATGAGTCTACATTAAGCAAGCCATCTCCATAGACTACACTGTCAATCCTTGAGTCCCTCAGGAGTGACAAAAATAATCTGGGCATCATGCCTTTTCTTCAGTTGATCATAAGTAAAATGTAGAGCTCCCCTATGAAGCCCCTTGATACAACCTATGTGGATTAATCTTAGTACCTCTAGAGGGTACTGAATACAAAATTTTTAATTCTTCAGCAAAATGGCCAATTCCGGCTCCCATAGAGAGCCCAAATATTAACCCAGGCTCTTGATTTGAACACAGTTAAATCTGACTTCCCTAGAGATGTTGTGTACCGAATATGAAAGCATTCTGACTGTTGGATCTGAAGAAGAGAAATTGTAAAGAAATTTCTTCGAATTGCACTAAGTTCAAATTTGGGCTACCATAGCGAACCCAAATATTGACCTATGGATCCGATTTGAACAAACTTGAATCTGCCCCCCCTAAAGATGTTGTATACCAAATGTGAAAGCATTCTGACAAGTGAATCTGAAGAAGATTTTTGAAGAAATTCCCTCATATTGTACTAAGTTAAATTTCATGTTCCCATATGGAGCCCAAATATTAACCTAGGCACTCGAATTGAACAACCTGGAATCTGACCCCCCTAGAGATGTTGTATACCAAATATAAAAGCATTCCGACTGGTGGATCTGAAGAAGAAGATTTTTAAAGAAATTTTCTCATATTGCACTAAGTAAAAATTTGGGCTACCATACTGAGCCCAAATAAACACCTAGGAATTTGATTTGAACAACTTGAATCTGACCCCCATAGAGATGTTGCATACCAAATATCAAAGCATTCTGACTGATGGATCTGAAGAAGAAGATTTTTTGAAATTACCCTCCATATTGAACAAAGATCAAATTTGGGCTTCCGTAGGAAGCCCAAATATTAACCTAGGGACTTGGTTTGAACAATCTAGAATCTGACCCTCATAACAATGATGTATACCAAATATTAAAAGATTCTGACTGGTGGTTCTGAAGAAGAAGATTTTTAAAGAATATTCCCCATATTACCCTATGTTAAAACTTCGGGCTCCTGTAGAGAGCCCAAATATGAACCAATGAGCTTTATTTCTACAAACTTTTATCTGACCCCCCTATGAATGCTGTATACCAAATATCAAAAGATTCTGATGATTGGTTCTGGAGAAAAGATTTTTTAAAATTTTTGCAAATATGCTGACTCAGCATTTTTTCGATGCCCATTACAGAACACCCTAACATAACCGATGGCAATTTTTTTTTACCATTCAATTCTACTGGTCGTAAGGATACTTCATACCAAATAAAAGCTCTCTGTTCCGTGAGGTTTGGGAAATATGGGCGTTTGAAAATATTTCTATTTTTAGCTCCCAGGGTTCCCATGGGGATGCGAGAATTTTTTTTTTTGCATGGGTCAAGTACTTATGACCCAATACTACCACAAACCAAATTTGGTTCATACCGGACCATCGGTTCAGAAAATAGAAATTTTGGGCGGGGCTAAAAATCTTACCCCTCCTATTACAAAGCCAAATATTACTTTATGAACTTCGTTTGAACAAACTTGATTCTAAACCTCATATGGAAGCTCCATAGCAAATATCAAGTCATTGTACACACTGGTTCTTGAGAAAAAGATTTTTAAAATATTTTGGAGCATTTTCCCCCACTCCCTCCCTATTGGGCTGGGCATGCTGAGTTGAACAAAAATGAAATGCCCCTTTGGGACCATCACTCACACAAACTTTCACTTGAATTGGCCCAGTGGCTTTGGAGGAGAAGACCAAAACATGGTGTTGACGACGGACGACGGACGGGAAGCGATTAGATTAGCTCAGCTTGACTTTGTCAAGATGAGCTAAAAATACACAAAATTTGGTTAGGATCATCAGAAATGATATCATCCTACAGCCCTGTAGGGCTGTTGGATTAAATTATTATTGTACCTCCCTATGAATACAAAATAGATTAAACCACTTCGCTGTGAACAATATTTTGGGTGATACAAATCAGGAGCTTAGTCTAGAAAGGGTTAATGAAAGTATATGGCATGTGGATATGTGTGATGAGCTTACAAAACAAACACTGAGCACTTGCCCACACAACCAGTGAATCAGACCTCAACTAAGACAAGTCAATGCTAATTGAATTGAAATACCCAGAACAAAAATGTGTTTTCTGATTTACTTCCCATTATATATTTATAATAAGTAGGCACACGCCCAGCATAATACTGTATTGACGAGCTAACATGCCAATGATATGAGAGGTTTGTGGAATGAATAAATATTTGTAGCGCATGACTTTCATGTTTTCCAAAATTTGTTCAGTATGTACTGGGTCTGTTTATTGGGTGTTGCGTCAATTTAACACCCAGTTATATCTTGTCAGACAATTTTACAGTTGTTGCCATGCCTGATATTGGTTAGGGGAAATGAAAAGGGCGAATGGGCATGTGCTGGGTTTGATCCAAGTAGATTGGGAAAGCGGCCTTTTTCTTGGTCTTGGGAAAATTATTCAATTGGTGATCTGAATATAAATCCGCCTGGAAGCTTTTTTTTCTAGAGAGAATAAGGGTTAAATGGGTATCACTTTATTACAATTAACTATCAGAACTATCAGAAGAGTACAATGGCTATGTAACATGATTATGCTCTATAAGTTTGGGGATAACAGTGTTTTGTGTCAGAAATAGGGAATATTATATAGCATGTACCTCACTGGGCACGGGGCCTTATTTCACCCCCAAAAAGGGCCTAGATTAAACCCTGGGTGTGTGTCATTGGGTTAGGGTGGGAACATGTTCCACCTATAAAGCTGTCTGTCACCAATTTGCCATCGGATATTTTACCAGTAAATTAGAATTTGTTAACCTCAGAAAATAAGTAAGTACTGCTCCATTTCCCGGAGTTCACACAGGAGATAGATTTGAAATTATGAACAAAGAAAAATTGCTGCACATTTTCATGTTGTTATCCAACAATGCATTTCAGTGGGTTGTACTGTAGTCCACAGCTCGGTGACACGAGAAATTTTTGAAGAGCATTGGAAACCCCCACCCCCATACACTGATGTCAAAATAGCAATATTTCAAGCAGCAAATTTTTCCCTTAATATAACTAGGAAATTAACTAATTCAATCTTGTTTGACAGAGCTCATTGAGCTCAGTCAAACAAGAATGAATTAGGTAAATTCCTATTTGCGTTGGAAAAAAAATGCATTTCGAAATTTTGGTGTTTCACATCAGTGTGCAGAGGGTTAGGAGAAATAGATACCCAGGATATGTTAAGTGTTAGACAATGTATTTATACTCTATTTACACAAAATTTACTCATGGAAGAGTCAGATCCCTGGCCATCCAGTCCCCCAATGATGGTGACATTGTCGACCCAACCAAAGTTTTGCAATTTGTGGTTGGCCCGAGGAAAGCAATGTAAGTATCTCTGTCAAAACTGCCACTTCTTCAACCCAGACCAATGTCTGAAATTCCAGCTTTGGTTCTAGTTGGAGCAGAACTCTTGAAAAACATTTCAAACTACTCGCCCAAAAAATGAATTACCAAAAAAAATAACTCAAAACTCAATAATCCAGGGCTCCACAGTCTGAATAATACTTAAGTCTGACTTGAGTTGTAAAGTGGACTCAAGACTGAGTTTTACGCAGTCAAATATTTAGAAAAATAGGCCGATGAAATCGTCAGATGTGTACCCATACGCGCAACTAGTAGAACGCTGTATGACGGAGGGTCACCACAGATGCCGACATTATGTACACCATACAAGGTATGGGTACATATAGAAATGGATTGGAGGAGTGTCTAATTTGATGGATAAAGGGTTAATATCTCCGGATCAAATTATCAGATTTACATAAAAAACTATACAGCACAGCACACCAGTAACCTGAATAAATATATAAAGTAACATGACAATCGGATTGATATTTTTTGAGTTATCTCATGCCAAAGGGATTGGAGAATTTTCAATTTGAAGGATAAAGGGTTAATATCTCGGGATCAAATTATCAGATTAACACCAAAAACTATACAGCTCAGCATATCAGTAACCTGAACACAATTATAAAGTAACTTGACAATCCAAGCAATATTTTTCAAGTTATCGAATGCCAAAGGGATTGGAGGATTTTCAATTTGAAGGATAAAGGGTTAATATCTCAGGATTAAATTATCAGATTTACACCAAAAACTATACAGCTTGGCACATCAGTAACCTGAACACAAATATAAAGTAACTTGACAATCCAAGCAATATTTTTCAAGTTATCGAATGCCAAAGGGATTGGAGGAATTTTCAATTGAAGGATAAAGGGTTAATATCTCAGGATCAAAATAACAGATTTACACCAAAAACTATACATTTCCGCACATCAGTAACCTGAACACAAATATAAAGTAACTTGACAATCCAAGTAATATTTTTCAAGTTATCGAATGCCAAAGGGATTGGAGAAATTTTCAATTTGAAGGATAAAGGGTTAATATCTTGGGATCAAATCATCAGATTTACACTAAAAACTATTCAGCTCGGCACATCAGTAACCTGAACACAAATATAAAGTAACTAGACAATCCAAGCAATATTTTTCAAGTTATCGAATGCCAAAGGGATTGGAGGAATTTTCAATTTGAAGGATAAAGGGTTAATATCTCAGGATCAAATTATCCGATTTACATCAAAAACTATACAGCTCGGCAAATCAGTAACATGAACACAAATATAAAGTAACTAGACAATCCAAGCAATAATTTTCAAGTTATCGAATGCCAAAGGGATTGGAGGAATTTTCAATTTGAAGGATAAAGGGTTAATATCTCAGGATCAAATTATCCGATTTACACCAAAAACTATACAGCTCGGCACATCAGTAACATGAACACAAATGTAAAGTAACTTGACAATCCAAGCAATATTTTTCAAGTTATCGAATGCCAAAGAAATGGATACGGGCGCCGGATGGACAGACGGACGGACGGAGAGACGGACAAAGGATGGACGAACGACGGATGGTCACCCCGGATGCCAGCATTATGTGTACCATACATAGTATGGGTACACATAAAAAGCTCAAGTTCATAATACAACTCATACTCAAGTCTTTACTCAAGATCTTGAGTCTACTAGAAAGGTGACAATTCTTTTGAGTTCACGAGAGGGATCATCAAACACAATAATAAGCACTCGTATTAGGTGAATCTACATTGCATTTGTGAGGAGTTTCATTGAAAATTTAAGCCTCAGGCCTTATTGGGTTGTAGAATTAAATGTTTACTGACCCTCAGATATGTTAAGTCTCACTATTTTAGAGGAAGACTCACTATTTTCCAGAAATTTTTTTTTGTCAAATAAGCCTGAAAATTCAACATTTTAACAAAATCTGACTATTAAATTCAATAAATTTTCTTCTTTGTGGCACATAAAAATGAAAATCTCACCATTTGGGCTTAAAATTCTCACTATTTTGCAAATCATTGGCTTAACATATCTGCTGATCCTCTTAAGCTATATGTTGTTTGTTATACTGACCTCTTAAGCAAAATGCATCTCCTTATCTACTTCTCTAAAAGACTGATCAGTTTTCTTAATGCAAAAATTTTAAATGAACTGTTTGAGAGGATTCAAAGTCAACTTAAATCAAGGAACTAGGAACTTTAATCAGAGAAAAATCATGAATGGTGATGTGAACTTTGCTCAGCTAAGTTTTAAATTTACTTGTTCAGTGGAACCCTATTAATTGAATCAATACGTCCTTTGCTGCTAAAAATTATTCAGTTAACAGGAGTGTTTTAAATTAACAGGGATATGCAGGGTTTGTGTTTTGTCGCGGCCGATCGGCACCAGTCCCGAGATCGGCCGCGAGAAGGTTGTCGTGGAGGCCATTTTTCCGGCCGCGATCGATCCGTGAACTACAATCTAAACTAACCCATCTGCCGCGAATATGCAGTCCTTCGATTTTAGCGTGCGCTGGCGCACGCAGTGCGCAGGTAAATGCCGATGGTAGCGCGTTATGTTGGGCGCACGTAGCCGTTCAAAAAGTAGCGCTTGCAAATAAAAATAGACAGTCAAAATGTCCGAGGCCAACATTATCTACCCCAAATCACAGGCCCTCATGGTTTGATCAGTATTAAACACTGGCTTTTTTCAAATGTAAACAACACTTTCAAAGGAAGTATCCCTTACACCTGCGCAGTAAGGTTACTTCAGGACAACATCTGTCAAATATTGAACATCGAGCATCGTTAACGCCCACGACAATTGTCAGTCTCCAACACTTGCACGGAAAATACGCCCACTCAATCACCAAACATCTCGGCACTCACCAGTTTCACCTGTCAATAATTTTGCAGTCGGCTCACACACCTACCAATTTCCAATATCAGGGACAAATCGTCTCCAACTGCTGTAAATAACTGGATTTCATACATTTATTTTGCCAAGAAGAAAATTTCTTTCACAACCTGTCTTAGAAAATCGTGAATCGGAAATTTTTCCCGATAGATTAAAAATTACCGCAACTCATTTGAAGGAGCGAATCAATTGCAAAAAGCCAAAAATATTTTTGGAAAATCCGAAACACACAAAATCAAATCTTTGTGGTTTTTATCGCCCAACTCGAATGCCCATAATTAATAATATGCGTTTCATTTTGACATACCATTGTATTTTTTTTATATCAATCAAGGGTGAGTGTTAGATGTATCATCAGTTCCAACAATTATCCCGCCTCATAAATTTATTTATATCGCCCAACTTGGGCACTTGACATGCGTTTCGAACAACATGATGGCACCAGTCATTCCAAAAATAAACAAAAGTAACAAGCCATCTGAAGTGCAGGTTTCGGATGTTTCGGCCTTTTACAGTTTAGCCTTGGGACGTTTCGCCCCAGGATATTTCTGCCCCGATATGTTTTGAAATCGAAGACGAAACAAAAGAAGAAGAAAAAAATGGGGGTGTTTTGGCCTCGACAGGCGTCGGCCCCAGTTGAGGCCGAAACGTCCCCCCCCCAAAAAAAAAAACGAGGCCAAAACGACCCAGAACCGACGTGATTGTGGCATTTCAAACATTTTTTTACCCTACAAACCTGCGACGCTGTATTTGTAAACACAAAGCCTGGTGGATTCAGCTCTGGTCATGTACCCAGATGTATGGGTCGGAAGTCTTTCAACCCAAATGGGTGGGGGGGTGGGGGGGGGGGGGGGGTGCGACTCTACAAAGGCGACAGCATATATTTTGACTTTGGAAAATTGGCCCTGAATAGGCCCCGACCCTCTGATCCCAGGGCCAATTTTTTGGCCTCGACCATTTTCTAAATCACGAACCCTGGATATGGTCATTTTCCTGCATTCTGGAAAGAAACTGAGAATTTGTTCTATTACATCTTATCTGATAGAGCACATGGAACTCTAAGTGTTCAACAACATATGATAAGTTAAATGCCTGTATTAGATGGACTGAGGGAATTTGGTGATTTTCAAGGTAAATTCTCAAGATTTTTTATTCAATTAAGAATTTACTCAATTTATTTATTTATCAGGGTTTAACGACACTTTAACAGCCAGGGTCATATTATGTCCGTGACAGTTTTACGAGTGGAGGAAGCCAGAGTACTCAGAGAGAACCACCGAGAAACGACGAGCAGCTGTCAGCTCTCCAACATCGTAACTCTGAACTCTGCACCGCAGCACAGGCAGGGTTAGATTAGTTGAAGACATGACCATCAATGTCCAGTATGCCTTAGTACACAGCCGTGACAGCGTCATCATGCCCCCATGTAGGCAATCGAGGTAAAGTGCCTTGCCCAGGGACACAACGTGGGAGTGCGAATAAGTCGCTGAAATGGTCACCCATCCAAATACTAACCATGCTCGACGTTGCTTAACTTTGGTAATCTGCCGAGAACCGATTACCATGACGCCACCGCACCCCCCAAATTTACTCAATAATCTACATACAATTAAATTTGTATTGAAGGTTTAGTAAATGGTTTGGTGTTTGGAAGTTATATTCAATTAACAGGGTTATTCAATTATGACATATCTAATTAAGTAGGCTTCACACTCTTTTTCAAAACATCACAGCTCAGGATGGAGTTGAAATGGAGTCAGAAATCCTGAGTCGGAACTTAAGTTTTTTCGAAAAAATGGGTCCCAGAAAAACAGGAGTTGAAACTTTGTTTCGTACTCTTTTAAAATGCCAAATACAAAGATTTTTCTTCCTTTGTCTTGAAGAATGCAAGAACAGAATGTGAGCTTGGATGTAGAGTAAGGATGGTGTGAATGAAATACAAGAAAAACCCCAACAAACGGTCAATGATTACTGTTCCCCAAACTTTACCTGAGTTGTGTTCAGACATGTTATTATTTATTTATTGATGTTTAAGGTCACAAATTTCTGCACAATGGCTAATCATCGCCACCGTGCCACCACATGGGCAATGGAAGGTGAAGTGTCTTGCTCTAGGTCACAACGTGACTGCCACAGGTGGGATTCGAACCGAGGACCTCTCGGCTTGCAGCCTGCATCTCTACCTACTGAGCCACCATGTCCACCCCCACCCCACCCCACCCCCGCAGACATGTTATGTCTCACTATTTTAGAGGGAGACTCACTCTTTTCCAGATTAAATTTTTGTTAAATGAGCTTGAAAATAGGAATTTTAACAGAATCTCACTATTAAAGTCAATAAATTTGCCTCTATGAGCCACATATAAAAGTCAAAATCTCACTATTTTTGCAAAAAATATCTCACTGTTTTGCCATTCAAGAGCTTCACATATCTGGTTGTGTTCTGAATTTATACCACAAACTTGAATTAACCCTTTACCCAACGCAGACGATATCAAAATTTATTATTTTAAATATAATTTTTGGAAATTTTCCCAAAAATTTCAACAAAACCATATCATGTGACCCCTCGTTGGAATGAGCTTGTCGAGCCCGTTCTAACGAGGGGTCACATGATATGGTTTTGTTGAAATTTTTTCGAAAAATAATATTTTTTCAGCTGCTGAATCGGCATATTACACGGGAGGATGTGGCCGATTCATTGGGTAAAGGGTTAAGTGAATGAAGCTCATATTTTTAAAGACAAGTATCATCTTTGGCAGTCTGATAATTTTCCTGCTTGACCCTGTTTTGTATTGAAGCATTTCATTCATATCACAATGACACTCAGATGCATAAAGTCCAATCAGATGCATTCTTAAACCCTTACCTAACAGAGTATTTTTAAAAAATAAATTAAATTTCACATTTTTCGAAAATAAATTTCACAAATTTTCAATAAAAAGCTGGTTCTAATGATATCCATATTTGATTGGTTTTATTGAGACACTTCCAAGATATTCTAGGTTGTGGTAAGCTTATTCTGGTCATTTATTTATTGGTGTTATAAGGTTACAAACTTATGCACAATGGCTAATCGTGACCGTGACAGTTTTATGGGTGGAGGAAGCCGGAGTACCCAGAGAGAACCGCTGAGCATCGATGAGCAACTGTCAGCTCCTTAGCATTCTAACTCTCTTCAAGCTCCGCTCAAGCAGGGTTACAGCAGTTGAAGACATGTTTACCATCGATGTGCAGTACTCCTTAGTACACACTGTCATTGTGCCCAATCTAGGCAACCTGGGATAAAGTGCCTTGCCCAAGGACACAACGTGGGTGGTCCCAGACTGGGATCGAACACGGGACATCTAGCATAGAAGTGCAACAGTCTACCACTGAGCCACCGCGCTCCCCGCTTATTCTGGTTAATTTTCTGGCCAGTTTTTTTTTTGCCGCTATGTTAGGTAAGGGGTTAAATGACGTTCTCATGGTAATCCAGGTTCCTCGCATGGTGAACCTAGAACATTTCCCAATGTATTATTGTTCTGTGTAATGTTGAATATGCTCAGCTAACATGGTACAATGTAAAGACCACAACCGGTAAGCGTTCTCTGCAAAAAATGCCTTTCACATTTTATTATTTTTTCAATGTTTGTCTTGAAAACATAGCTGGTTGCCTCTCACTCAGATAAGCTTATTCAGCTCATTCCAATAAGGGTCATTTGCTGTTTTTTAGGCCGAAAATTAAAAAAAATTTAGTTAATTTTTTTTTCAGCACCTCAGAACTGTGAGATGCATTCATCGCAGGATCCAGCTCCTCAGAGTTCAAAGACACATGTATCTCCAATCCTTTTTTCAAAATCTTGTAACCAGGTTGCTTCAATAATAATACATGTAACATTGGGTGAAAAAAATTCTTCTGAAAAAAACTGGCTGTGCAAAAGCTAAAAGGTTAAAATCCAATTTTGATATACACAGAAGGAAAGAAACAATGACAGTGAAAAAGAATGAAACATTTACAATTTTGAATGATGCTTCATCCTCATCATTGTAAAATTCAGTTGTGAGAAATGACTTTGATAACCTAGCTGTAACATGATTCCCAATCATAATTGCTGATAAAAAGAAATTAAATGTATATCTCAGATATATAAATGAACAAACTCAATGAATAATGCCCTATGGTTGAAAAGGTGCAAATTGAGCATGGCGAATATATAAATACCTAATGGAAACACTAAAGGTGATGAACAATCTATTGTAAAAATTCTAATTTCATCTTGTTGACATACTACTACCAAGTAACACAAAAGGTCACCACCTCACATGGCGTTACAAAGGTGACTGACCCTAAAATGACTTTTTTGCTTTCTGGGTCTCTAATTTAACACTTTACCTAACATGAATGCTTGAACGGCCATAATTCAGAATGAGTGCCATTAGCAAAAATTGCTATTCAAATCTGATTATTTTTCTTTTTCTTTGACTCAAAAACTTAGACCATTGAGTTCCAATGAATGGTCATAAGGTATGTTTTTGGGGAAAAAGACAATAAGCCACAATATTGCCAAAAATTAGTTAACCCTCTGCACACTAATGTCAAAATACCAAAATTTAAAGTAGCAATTTTTTTTTATAATACAACTATTTATTTATTTATTGGTGTTTAAGGTCACATATTTCTGCACAATGGCTAAACCATGACAGTTTTACGGGTGGAGGAAGCCGGAGTACCTGGAGAGCAACGACGAGCAGCTGCCAGCTCCCTAAGATCGTAATGCCGCACTGCAGCACAGGCAGGGTTAGATTGGTTAAAGACATGCGCACCATCGACATATCGATCACTCAGATGGTCACCCATCCAAGAACTAACCGGGCTCAATGCTGCTTTACTTCAGTGATTGATGAGGACCGGTTACGGTAACATCACTGCGCCCCCTATAATGCACCTAGGAATGTAACCAATTCAATCTTGTGTGGCAGAGCTCATTGAGCTCCATCAAACAAGACTGAATTGGTTAAATTCCCAGTTGCATTATGGGAAAAATTTGCTTCTTGAAATTTTGATATTTTGACATCAGTGTGCAAAGAGCCATTTAACAAAACCACAATTTTCATCATGCAAAAGTACCCTCATATTTTACATATCATTTGTATGAAGGCACCCGTTTCGATTAAATAAATAGAGATTTTATCAAATATTAAAAAAAATGCTGTCATCGCTTTTAAATTCAAACTGGTTAGTTCATCAATCACAAAAAATTTTGATGCAATGTTATTTTCAATATTCGTCGCGATCAACTTTCTGAGAAGGACAAATGTGAAGTTTGTTTTTCACACAGGTCCAATTATAGTGAAAGTGCCATTGCAATCTATTTCAGATTACTATTGTTGATAAACATGTTTGGGGTTTTTTATTGGATACATAGCTGCAACTTATTTGAAATAATACAGTTGTTTTTTTTATCTATTTATGCCCAATTTCTGCTAACATAGTGCACAGTCACAGAGATTTCCCGGGTTTTTGTTTACCTCTGATAACTTTTGGGTAACTTTTTGTTTATATTTTTGCAAAGTTGTATTTTCTACAATTTCGTCTGCACTAAAGCTTTTTTTATTACTGATTTAGGAAATTTTGCGTTGCTTCTGATGTCTTAGACTTCGCATGCAGTGGGTTTTTTTTTCACATACAAGCAAAATCTGAGTCAATGTTTTTTCAAATTGGCACTTATTGTCCATTCAAAAGGTTGATACTTTCAACTCTGTTTATTGTTTATTTTTGTTTAAGGTCACTTCCAGCATCCGTGGCTATATACACTGCAATAGCTACACATGTATAGAGTCAACTTTAGCCAATCATTTTTAATGATTTGTGTCGATCACATTAAACAAACTCTGACAGACTGATTTATTTATTTATTTATTTATTAGGGTTTAACAACACATTAACAGCCAGGGTCATATCATGTCGGTGACAGTTTTACAGGTGGAGGAAGCTGGAGTACCTGGAGAGAACCACCGAGCAATGACGAGCAGCTGCCAGCTCCACAACATCGTAACTCTGTACCGTGGCACAGGCAGGGTTAGATTGGTTGAAGACATGCACACCACTGACGTGCAGTACGCCTTAGCACACAGCGTCATCGTGCCCCATATAGGCAATCTGGGTTAAGTGCCTTGCCCAAGGACATAGCGCATGAGTGCGAATCAGTCGCCAAAATGGTCACCCATTCAACTACTAACCACGCTCGACATTGCTTAACTTTGTTGATCTGACGAGAACCGGTTACCGCGACGCCACCGCGCCCCCGACTGACAGACTGAATTGTTTAAACTGCTAGTTGCATTATGGAATAATTTGCAGCCTGAAATTGTGATATTTCGAAAGCATGCAATGTGCAGAGGGTAATAAAAAGAAATCTATCATTTCCACGTCATTGTGCAGGGGGTTATAAAATAATTCTATCATTTATTGAACCCTGCAACTGCTAACTCAGCAAAGAGGAAAAGTAATGTTAATTTATTTATTGGGGTTTTAGAACACTTTCAACGGGCAAGATCACCTTCTGTTAGACATTTTTATTTTTATGAGTACCTAGAGAAAACCACTAAGCAACTGCACAAGCAGGGTTAGCATTGGTTGAAGGCAAGTGCACCATCGATGTGCAGTACGCCTCAAGGCTACATCACCACAATACCCTGCCTGGGCAATCAGGATGAAGTGCCTAGCTCAAGGACACAAGCAGCTACCACTTTTTATGATTGCTCCGTGGATTCCCAGTTTGAAGTTCAATTCTCTAACCACTGTCCACAATGTCACCATGCTCCCAAGTAATCAGTTAAATGGGGGCGCGGTGGCTCAGTTGGTAGAGGTGCAGGCTGCAAGCCGAGAGGTCCTCGGTTTGAATCCCACCTGCGGCAACCGTGTTGTGTCCTTGGGCAAGACACTTCACCCCGATTGCCTACATGGGGGCACGATGACGCGGTGTCCTGAGGCGTACTGCACGTCGATGGTGCGCATGTCTTCAACCAATCTAACCCTGCCTGTGCTGCGGTGCAGAGTTCAGAGTTACGATGTTGGAGAGCTGACAGCTGCTCGTCGTTGCTCGGTGGTTCTCTCCGGGTACTCCGGCTTCCTCCACCCGTAAAACTGTCACGGTCACGATTAGCCATTGTGCATAAGTATGTGACCTTAAACACCAATAAATAAATAAATATAATCAGTTAAATATAATATTGGCTTCACAGTTTGTGACCTTATCTATTATATAAATGGGAAATATGTGATTCCTTGATTTGTCCAGGTAGAAATTTTCCGTTGTGCAGGTGGGCTTCCTATCCTTGGACAGGGCCCACCAGTATACTATATATGGTTTCAGTAAAGTTCATATCTCACGAGAGCAAACCTCGGCATGATTCAGAATTTACTGACACAGTGTAAACCAGATTAGGTGACTAGTAAACTTATAATTTCAATTATCAGCTGTGAAAGCAAGCCAGAATATAAGCAGACTGTCATCTGCAAAATGAGGTCCCCAGAGGGTGAATTTAGTGTTGCTACCCTGCACAGCTGGGTAGCATCACTAAATTTACCCTCTGTGAACCTCAATCTGAATCAGGGTTTCAAAACTAAACAGAAAGAGGTACCCAGAGGATAAATTGGCTCACTGTATGGGATAGCATCATCAAATCACCCTCTGGGGACCTCATTCTGCAAATATCAGACTGCTTATTTTCAGGCCTGTGTGAAAGGGTCAAGCCTTAAGATTGGACAGTCTCCATATGCATGTTGAAGAAATTACTTCGGGGGCCAAGGAATCTGTCAAACAAACCTGGATCTCAAAGGGTGGGTTCACTGAATTCTCATTCTGACAAAGAAGGCCATCTTCAATGATATTCCCAAGAACACATGACAAATTTAGTTGTTGCATAATGGGATGAAAAAACCGTGACAGATTGTGGAATCAAGATGAGGTGACAGATGACATGTTAGCTAGTGCATAAGAAGCAGAGTGTGTAAATAATTGTGGAAAAACATTTTTCTAAAGTGCAAAGCAATATGTACAGAAAGAATCAAAATTAGTTTTCTAACTGCAGTATGGATGTGTATTTATTGGAGTTTATTCCTTTACCTCAGGAGTCGGCCGCAACCGCCCAAATTAATTTACAAATTGAGCTGTTGAAAAAAAAAATTTCACCCCCACATTTTAATAAAACCATATCATGTGACCCTTATTTATATTATTCATTGGTGCTTAAGGTCACATACTTATATGCACAATGGCTAATCGTGACCGTGACAGTTTTACGGGTGGAGGAAGCCTGAGTACCCAGAGAGAACCATGAGCATCGATGAGCAACTGTCAGCTCCTCAACATTCTAACTCTGTATAAGCTCTGCTCAAACAGGGTTACAGCGGTTGAAGACATGTGCACCATCGACATGTAGAATGCCTTAGTACATGGCATTATCGTGCCCCCATGCAGGCAACCGGGATAAAGTGTCTTACCCAAGGACACAACGCAGATCGTCTCGGACGGGGATCAAACTCGGGCCCCTAGCATAGAAGTCCAACAGTCTACCACTGAGCCACCGTGCTCCCGATGTAACCCTTCATTGGAATGAGTTTGTCAAGCCCATTCCAATGAGGGGCACATGGTATGAAATTGTTGAAATTTTGTGAAAAATGTGAGAAAAAATAATAATTAAAATAACAAATTTTGATACTGTGTGTTTTGGATAAAGCATTAAGGCCAATCTCAGAATCTATGGCTATATCATGACCACAATACACGAATATAAAGTCATGTTTATCCATCTGGCTGTAATTATATGCAGCTCACTTTAGAATACTCTCACCCCAAGCACTGATTACAGAGGCCTACTATATCCAGTAAAACCAAACCTTTCAGTTAAAAAGAACTGTTCCACTTCCATGTTCACAATGGGGTTAGAAGTGTGAATGAGGGATAATTCCAAAACTCCTCACTTGTCAGGGCTGAAGCTAGTGCTCTTGAGATGAGGAGGAGGGAGGGGGGGGGGGGGGTTGGTGAAATCAGACAAGGCTACAATTGAACACACTTAATTGGATATCACATTATTGAATAACCCTGTTAATTTAATATAACTTCTAACACAAACCCATTTAGGATACTTTCTGTAGAAAATTGATCTGTTAACCCTCTATCCACCGTGATGTGCCAAAACCGGCCAGCACTATTTACAAAAATTGCCATTCAATTTTCATTATTTTTTGTCTCAAAAACATAGCTTATGACCCCTCTTTGGTACAAGCTCATCATAATGAGGGGTCATAAGCTATGTTTTTGAGACAAAAAATGAACATATTTAGTTATTCAAGAATTTTGTTTGCAGGTGTTGTCTGCTTTTCATGTTAGGTAAAGGGTTAATTGTATATAGATTGTAGAGTAAACTCCTGTTCATTGTTTATTAAAATGTTTGTAAACTGTCAAGGCATTTAATCTATTATATCTTTATTTATAAACCTCTTTAACCTCTCAGTGCATCCAATACAGGCATTTAATCTATTATATTTTGTTTGACACAGCTCCTTGAGCTCTGTCAAACAAGATATGTGGTAATAGAATAAATGCTCAGTTTATCCCAAGACTACAAGAAACTGAGCAAATCCCTGTTGATGCAAGTAATATGCTTTACAGGCAATTCCCCACTCCCCTGGTGGTCCAGTGGACATTCGGCAGAAATTAGGCGTGGATAGTGCTGTCTGGTGCAATCCTGAACATCTTCTGAATTTCTTGTTTTAACAAGCTACTGCATCACTGAAATAGTTCTAGATGTAAATAACATGAAAATTTGTTCCATTTTTTCATTGTTGAAAAAGTGATTCTAGTACATCCAACTTTCAAGTCTTGATATTGATCTTGGGATGCCCAAGAAATGATATAAAGTTATGTTTTGAAGATAAAACTTTTAAAAAATATAATAAAATACAAATGCCAATTTTGTGTGAATAGCACTGCACAGCCGATATGGCCATTACATTTGGTAAATTAAGTGTTAACTACAAACATCAACATCTAGGCATGTCATTTTGAACATCACAGGAGAGCGACTGGCATACATGTACCCTTCTGGGGAAAAGTTCAGGAGGACTAGAGCCCCCAAAGTAATGACAGGCATATCATTGTGATAGGAATTTAACAATGTATGAGTGGGGCCTTGCAAAGCTTCAAAATTTGATTCGATTTCACGTATCAAATTGGTATTCAGGTTGATTCAAAATCGGCTTCCCGATTTGTTTCCCTTTGAATCCCTTAACTGGAATATAGCTTGGTATCAGTCATATTCTTCGTCTCCTAGTTCAGATGGAAATTGTACATAAATAATGCTGAAAGTGAAGACTTTAGTGTAATTTCTGCTATATTAACATAAATATCATCTGCACCCATGCTGCCAGCCATGCTAATTCCCGTCTCACCAGTCACTACTACTGTTGGAAGCAAATTTAAAGTTTCCAAGCAATCTCGACGATAAGCTGTTGCTAGGAGCTAGTCCTGTGCAGTACATAGTATGGGCAAATCACTGACTTGCTTGTGTTTTTGAATTGTCGCCCTTGCTGGATAATATTCACACTATATCAGGCATGCCTTGATGATGCAGTTGAAATATTTCATCAGTCGGGACTTGAGCCATCACAGTCACAACAAATCAGGTTTACAGTACCACACCCCTTCCCCCAACCTGTCACATTCTACTGATTAATTGGATATCTCTTAATTGTATATCCCTGTTAATTGAATATAATTTTTAAACACAAAACCATTTACCATACCTTCAGTACAAATTTGATCTGTTAATTGCATATGGGTTGTAGAGTAAACTCCTGTTAATTGTATATAAATTTTTGTAATATGTTAAAAGAATTGCTGTGACACGCCCCAAATTCCCCTTATTTATCAACCTTTTTGGTCTCATACATCCAATAGACATTTTTTCTAACATATCTTGTTTGACAGAGCTCTTAGAGCTCTGTCAAACAAGATATAATAGAATAAATGCTCAGTTTACCCCCAGAACACAAGAAACTGACCAAATCCTTGTTAATTATGTACTCCTGTTAATTGAATAATTTTCACTGGAAAAATGGATATTCAATTAAGAGGATTCTACTGTATTTAAAAAATTAAAATACTCATGATACATTTGACCTTTGAATATAATTTAACACTCTATTGGTCAGTTGAAAGAGATTTAGTTTGATTCCATCAGTTTTATTCAGCAAACACAGATGTTAGAATGCCTTCGTTTATCAAGATTTTCTAGGAAGGCATTTACCACTCTCCTTATTTTGAAATCAGGCTGGCTATAGAGGGCGAGAGCAATCCCTCTTCTCAATATTACAGGCCTGAATATCCCTCCAAGTCAACATGGCCAAAGTATCAACTCAGACCATATGAATTTGGTAGTATCTTATTCATTTATTTTTATTATTTATTAAGGTTTAACAACACTTTAACAGTCAAGGTCATATCGTGTCGGTGACAGTTTTATGAGTGGAGAAAGCCGGAGTACCCAAAGAGAACCACCGAGCAATGACGAGCAGCTGCCAGCTCCCCAACATCGTAATGCCGCACTGCAGCACAGGCAGAATTAGATTGGTTGAAGACATGTGCACCACTGACGTGCAGTACGCCTTAGTACACAGCGTCATCATGCCCCCATGTAGACAATCAGGGTTAAGTGCCTTGCCCAAGGACACAACGTGGGAGTCTGAATCATCACTCAGACAGTCAACCAGCCAAGGACTAACCGGGCTTGCCGTTGCTTAACTTCAGTGAACCGCAACGCCACCCCACTCCCATTTGGTAGTATCAAAATTTCATCATGCATCTACATTCTACAATACCAGCAGAATCAGACCCAAAGCTAACAGGGGACCTGGTCTGTGCCTCCCCCACCCCTCCATCCCCATGTCTGCCAGAAATGTTTGTCAAAAATTGTTGGTCACCAGAATGACAAAATATGCTCTGAAAGAAGCTAATTTGAAAAAAGATTGATCAATTGATGAAACCACAATTTTCATCATGTAAAATATATGTTATATAAATGGGGACTGTGTCCATTAAGTCCAACTAGAAATTCAAGATTTGATCATCTCCCTTAAATTATAAATATGTAATGCAACTATAAATTTTCCGTTGCATGGGTGGGGCTACCCTATCCTAGGACGGTTTGACCTGCTAGTGTTTCATATATCCTCTGTATAAAAGCGCTTGTTTGTTTATTATCATTTCAAGGCATTACTTCAATTAATTATTGTTTTAAAGAAGTACACTGAGTTTATATATAGTTTATGCTGACAGTCGATGACCTGAGAACATTGTTGGAAACCTTCAAGTCTCACCCACCATGTGATGTGAAAATTTTGAAATCCTAGTTTCAGGCCGAAGCAGAGCGAAGTTTAACTCTCTGTACACTGATGTCAAGATACTGAAATTTCAAGTAAAACATTTTTCCCAAAATACATCTTGAAGTTTAACCAATTCAGTCTTGTTTGACAGATCTCACTGAAAACTCTGTCAAACATGACTGAATTGGCTAAAAATTCTGAGTTTCATTTTATATTTCAACAACAGTGTGCATCGGGTTAAGGTGGGCACAACAAAAATATGAGGGGGGATGGGGAATGGAGTGGGGGGGGGGGGGGGTTGGTATATGTATGAAAGAATGACAAAACTTCAAAGAATAATTCAATTTATTTATTGGTTAGTTTAAAGTCACATATTTTTGCACAATGGCTAATCAGGATAACAGTTTTACGGGTGGAGGACACTGGAGTACCCAGAGAGAATCACCGAGCAACTGTCAGCTCCCCAACATACTAACTCCACACAAGGCAGGGTTAGCATTGGTTCAAGACAGGTGCCCCATCGACGTGCAGTACGCCTTAGTACACAATGCCACCGTGCCCCCACGTGGGCAATGGAGGTGAAGTGTCTTACCCAAGGACACAAAGTGATGGTTGCCACAGGTGGATTTTGAACCGAGGACCTCTCGGCTTGCAGCCTGCACCTCTACCTACTGAGCCACTGCACCCCCAATCATAATCCAATAAAAGACCTTGTTATATTTAACTGGTAGAGTAGTACTGAATTATTTTTTAAAGGTGATCTGGAACACACATATTTTCTTTTAAAGATACCATGCCACCAATGAGTGGAGCCTTAGATTAGCAAGATTTTGTTCACAAATAATTAACTGTCTTCTAACAACCCTGGCGCTCTCCAATGAATTGGAACAAAACAATTTTATACCAACATTTTTCTTGCAATTTCTGAGCAAATGACAAGGTAATGCATACAGTGCAAAGCCATTAAAGTGGCTTTCAGCACTTTTTCAGGAGAGCCATGATAGTGGCTTATAGCACTCAACCAGTTAACAAATATTCATGCTTGATGTTGAAGGGTTCATAATAATTACTAGGATAATAGAACTAAAATAGCTATTTTGCAATGTCCACATATTTCTGTTTATTGTTAGTCAATACAAAATTTAACAACATCAGATCTGAAAATACACAGCTGTGATGAGGTGTATTGTACTGGTCGGTATTCAGGTATTCAATAACCATTCAAAACATTCCATCCATATTTCACCATTGGTTGCTGATGACATGCCCATAAATAATACTAATGTCAAAAACTCAGTGTGATGTGTATTTGAATTAATTAGAAAATGACCCTGGATAGAACAGAAGTAGTAGCTGTGATAAAAAAACGGACAGAGATGTCTCTCAGTGGCACCTGATCAAAACTACCTTCCCACTTTTCTCCCTTTTCATTTATTGGAATTTAAAGGCACTTTCAACAGCCAGGGTCACCTTGTGTCGGACAGTTTTATGGGTGGAGGAAGCCCGAGTACTCGGATAGAACTACCGAGCAATGGCGAGTAACTGTCAGACTCCCCAATGTACAAACTCCACACAAGTAGGGTTAGCATTGGCTGAAGACAGGTGTATCATTGATGTGCAATACATTTTAGTACACAGTGCCACTGTGCTCCCATGTGGACAACTGGGATTAATCCTTTACCTAACATGAAAAGCAGACAACACTTGCAAAAAAAATTCTTGAATAACTATTTTTTTTTCATTTTTTGTCTCAAAAACATAGGTTATGACCCCTCATTGGAATGAGCTCGACGAGCTCATTCCAAAGATGGGTCATAACCTATGTTTTTGTGACAAATGAAAGTGTCAATGACACTGTAGCTCAACTTGTGTAAGACATGTACATGTATAGTATGTGACACAGCAATGACACACATCTAGGTAATGACCTGATAACAAAGGTACAAGTAAAGTATTGCGGTCTGTACATAAACGGTCTGTACATAAATACTGATCGTAGCCTGTAACAAATGTATAGGTAAAGTATTGTAAAGGTGGGCGACAGTTAGATGCTAAACTAGAAAAGAAATCTTCATGGGGTTAATGTCACAATGGGGATCCTTGCATGGCGCACCATAAGCCAAATGTCAGCAATAGTTTTTGCCTGTTTGATTCAAACCCTTCTAAGGTTGATTCATACTAATTAATAAATATTTGTCCAGTCCTTCTTAAAATATAGGTATTTGAATTTTTTATCTTTAGCTCATAGGGTAATCCACGGGTGAGGAGGTTTTATTTTTCTCATTGTAAATAGAAAATCGGGTTGTGCTAATAATGTTTACCCTCCCCAAACAACACCAAATATTAACACAGGAACTGGCGTCAACACATTTGAATATACACATCCTAGGGATGCTGAATTCAAGAAACATTATTTTGTCTGGTGTTTTTGGAAAAGATTTTTAATTATCTCCCTTTTTGAGTCCCCGAGTGGGTCTGACTGAACCAAAAATATTTGTTCTCATAGCACAGTGATAACAAAGACACCCAATAAATTTATAGCAAACATTACTGACATAAAAAATCTTCTTAATAGGTTCTGCACAAAAAATGTAATACACAGAATTCCTGTAAATATGACTGCCAACAGGCATTTTGAATTTTTGGCAGAGTCCCAAAGCAGTCGTTACCATCCCATGATGATAACAAACGTAGTCTTAAAAGTTCTGTGCAAAAAAACTGATTGCACCTGTATAAAACGGCCGTCGGCTGCCACCTTAAATTTTGGACCACACCCAAAAACACTCGTTCTCATCCCAAGGTGATAACAAAGGTACCCAAGAAGTTTCGTGAAGATCGGTTCATAAATACAGCCTCTAGCCTGAGCCGTATTGACATGTGCACTTACTGTGTATAAGTAGCACTGAATAAATCAAAGTTCATCTAATTTGCATAATTTCTGCACGAGAAAAAAATCTATATTATATGTGATGTATTCCATGTTACTGAACATTCATTCAAAAATGTATTCAAACCAGAACCTTCATCTTGAAGTTCTGTACAAAAAAACTGATTCTACCTAATTTCTGTACAATATGGCTTCTGGCAGCCATCTTCAATTTCAGACTGCACTAAAAAATAAATCAAAGTTCATCCAATTTGCATAATTTCTGCATGAGAAAAAAAACCTGTATTATAGGTGATGTATTCCATGTTACTAAACATTCATACAAAAAAATTATTCAAATCAGAACTTTCATACAGAAGTTCTGTACAAAAAACTTATTGCACTAATTTCAGTGCAAAATGGCTGCTGGTGGCAATCTTGAATTTAGGACTGCACCCAAAAACATTCGTTCTCGTCCTATGGTGATAATAAATACAATTTACAGAGTAAAGAGGTTTATGCTTCTTCCAGTGGATTTTTGATAAATTAGTTCATGGTAAAGTAATAAAATTTCATATCTGGTGTTTCCTGGTAAAGTGATTAAATTTCACATCTGGTAAGCCTGCAGCAGAGTGAGTCAGGACGAAATGTGATCCGTGAATATTTTTGACCAATCAGACGACTGGTCAGTCAGAAGAATTTCGAAGATAGCGTCTTTCAGGGAGAACCAGCATTCCTTTGTTCGCAATTGCAAAGATAAGTATACCATAATTTTATCCATCCGACATTTCTCACACCCACCCTCCCACCCGGTTTATATACATCTCAGAGCAAACTGCTCTGGTTATCATGTCAGCTTGATTTCAGCTTTTATTCATCTGCTGGTCTGATTCCATGCTTTTCTAGAGTTTTTTCTCCACCCAAGTGGTTTTACCTCTGGTTTTTACTGCAGGAATGTCGATTTCTACCCACTTTGCGAAGTGTAAGGCGGTTTACACCCACTTTGCGAAGTGGAAATTGTTTTTAACAAGTATTAAACGTTATGTATATAATTTATCTAGTTTCTGTTTTGTCCAAATATAGTTATATTACATCTATTAATTACCAGCTAATAATAACCATATATTAAATAATATCAATTTTAATAAAACGGTAACTTATGTTGCCCGTTCCGGAATTTCATCTTCTGTTTTATTCTGTTATTACCCTCACTGGTTGAAGCATAAAGGTACCCAAGAAGTTTCGTAAAGATCGGTTCATAAATACGGCCTCCAGCCCGAGCCGTATTGAATTGTTGACGGATGGACAGACGGATGACGGGCCATGGCATAACCTCAAATTTGACTACGTCAAAGTTGAGCTAAAATTAAAATATATTGAAAATTAATTAGTGATTTTTGAGAATAGCGGTTTTGGCCGTTACGTTGGGTAAAGGGTTAAGAGCCTTGCCCAAGGACACAACACAGCTGCCTTAACATATCACAAGATTTTTAATCAATTAACAGATTTTTTCTGTAACATATATTCAATTAACAGGTCAAATTGGCACTGAAGGAATCAAAAACAGTTTTCTGTTTGGAAATTATATTCCGTTAACAGAATTGTTCATTTAAGAGGTATCCAATTAAGTGGGCTACACTGTACTCTCAAAAATCTAAAAAATAAAATTAAAAACCCACAATTTAAATACAGTAAATGTGTTAATGAAGTTCTGGCATGAAAAGAGATGAGACATTCTGGGTACAAGGGGAAATCGTGTTCCAGTCAATCAGGTGATTATCATAACAATAAAAGTCTTCCTTTATGGATGGTTTGCAATCTGAAGTTCATAAAACAATAGCTTCAGGTAAAAGTTGACTCGGTGTCTCGATCGATTTATCATTTATCATTCTCATAAATTTTGTTTTTAAATTAATGTATCAGAAATGCTATAATGTTCAACACTGCTTGATGACACATTAAATGACAAACATCCACATTAAAATGGATTCAAACTCTTACCGAGACAGTTTCCATCAGCACTAACAAAACTGGTGCTGGGCAGTGTAGCATACTGACTGCTCGGTATAGAGATTGTGCCAAAACTGATTTACCATAACAAGGAAATCTTATAATAATAATTTGCAGCCTTGGGGCTGCACATGGAAAATATTGATTGGTCTTCCCCACTAATTCTGTGAGAAACCATTTACTGTATGAAATTAGGATGCATCAATATTATTTATTTATTGGTGTTTAAGGTCACATATTTCTGCACAGTGGCTAACCATGACCGTGACAGTTTTACGAGTGGAGGAAGCCAGAGTACCCGGAGAGAACCACCGAGCAACTGTCAGCTCCCCAACATACCAACTCCACACACCCAGGGTTAGCATTGGTTGAAGACAGGTGCACCATCAACGTGCAGTACACCTTAGTACCCAGCGTCACCGTGCCCCCACGTAGGCAATGGGGGTGAAGTGTCTTGCCCAAGGACACAACGCGGTAGCCGCAGGTGGGATTCGAACCGTGGACCTCTCGGCTTGCAGCCTGCACCTCTACCAACTGAGCCACCATGCCCCCTAGGATGCATCAAGATCCTCACAAAAAACAAATTCTTGGAAAAGTAGGCCCTTGGGTTCAAAAGGTTAATTTGATCAGTGTCAAATTTTCTACAGGAAAATATTCTCATAATGCAACAGAGTACTTAACCAATCATATCATGTTTGATATAGCTCTAGGAGCTTGGTAAACAAAATAGTGTCTGTATTTTGTATGGAAATCCATTTTGGTATTCAAATTGAAGAGAAGACAATTTTGTTAAAAACTATCACAAACTCAAAATTCTAAGTATGCACATGACCATTTATTTATTAGTTACTATGTGTAAGTATTTTGATCAAAACCAGTTCATAAAGCATGCGCTGTATAATAAGTTTAATGAAGTGCAAGACCACATTCTGGATTGGCAAGATTAGACTACAACACAACTAATAAAATCATGTTTACAATTATGATGTCCACATGGTACATAATTATGTTGCCCACTTACAGGTGTTTATAATTATGATGTCCAATTTGGAGTTTATAATTATGATGCTCACTTTGGAGTTTATAATAATTAATTAACAAGTGTTCGAATTGCCGACGCGGGGGTCGCGTTTTTGTGGCTAATGCAACGGTGGCTATGAACTTGATCACAAAAATGTTCCTGAAAACCCACATAATGAAAATGAATTGGATCGGTTGACATTTGTTCAAGTTATTGTGCTATTGAGCACAAACTTTGCAAAAAAATGACCAAGTCAGCCCAATAATTTTGACATCGTATATCGGACGGAGCCCAGTTTCCAAACTCGATCGAGATAATCTTCTCAGAAAACCATATAACAAAAAGGAATCGAATCAGTTTAAGTTATCACGTTATCAAGCACAAAATTTTTAAAAAATGACAAAGTCAGCCAGCCCAATAATTCTGCTGCCATACATCGGACTGAGCTCGTTTTCAAACTCAATCGAGACATTATTCCTTGAAACCCATGTGCCAAATATCAGTCAAATCGGTTGACATTTCTTGAAGTTATTGCACTATCAAACTCAAAATTAGTTGATTTTAACAAAAGGCCTTGTGAAAAGCATCGACACACCCTATTTCGTGTCATCGGGTGTTGAACATGCATATCAAGTCACATACCAAATATTATTAACATCCATCCAGAAACAACTAAGTTATCAGTAAAAAGGGTCGCCTTCCCACCTGCCCGGCGCTCACCATACCAAAAGACCAATTTAAAAAAAAATTCAACTAAAAACTTTGAGGGGTTCAGAGGGGTTTATAATTATTTTGATTACTTAGAAGAAGAGTTTATAATTATGCTGCCAATTTGATAGTTTATAACTATGATGTCCATTTGGGAGTTTATAATTATGATGTCCACTTCTCAGATTATAATTATGAAGTCCATCTTGGAGTTCAGGATTCTGATGTCCACTTGGGAGTTTATAATTATGTTGTCCATTTACGAGTGTGTAATTATGTTGCCATCTTAGGAGTTTATAATTATGTTGTCCACTTGGGAGTTTATAATTATGATTTTTACTTTGGAGTTGAGGAGCGCGGTAACTCAGTGGTTAGAGCATTGGACTTTAAACCAAAAAGTCAACGGTTCATTACTGAACGGTGATAGTACATAAAGACACTTTTCCATAAATTGTAATAAGGTATATCCTGACAAACTAATTTATTTTCAAAGGAAATATGGACTACATCCTCAAAATATGATGCCTTTAACCCCTTTGAACCCTGGTGATATCTTCCATGTCAGTTTAGTGGCAGCAATTGGAAGAGTTCATATTGATTATTTGGAGGGTAGACCAATTAATATTTTCAATGTGCAGCCTTAGGGCTGCACATTAAAAATATTGATTGGTTTACTTCACACATTCACTTTGCAGCCATCTTTCTTAATGAAATTATGTCCCATCATTTTCCTGGACCCATTAACCCTTAAGTCCTCAGATTAATTTTAAAGTATTTATGGCCTTTTTTCTGCTTTCATAGTTATTGATGACTTGGCAGTGGTTCTACATCACTGCTGACTGCCTATACAGGCAGCCAGCAGTGATGTAGAACCACTGCCAGGAAAAATTCAGTCTACACACAAGAGTAATAAAAAAGATTACACAAGGGAGCACCTGCTTCAATGCAATATAAAAGTGGCGGTTTGGGGCTATATGGGGGCTTAAGGGTTAAAGAGGTCTTACGGGTTCAAAGTGTGAAGCTGTAGCAATGACACTTCAGAATAAAACCCAAATGTAGCCTTCCAGCACTCTACCGGTTAATAGTGTAGTCATTTGGTCTTGTTTGTTTTAAAACAAATGAAGCAATCAGCCTAAAGATAGGGATGCATAACATCATTTGTAGCCGGTGACACACATAATTTATCACAAATTTCTGCATATCTTCATTGCTTGAGGTTTTGAATTAATCCTTCTGTAAATTTTATGATCACAAATTGATATTAATATGAAAATTTTCATACCATTTTGTCTACATCTTGAGATATGATCTGCACTAAATTTTTTTTACATAAGTTTATTATTTAAATGTCTTCTTGAAGAAATCTGTAATGTCATGCAACCCTTGAGGCAGAAGAGAAGTTGTTAGTTGTAAGTTGAGAAGTTGTGTTAACCCATTCAATATGGTATGAATTAACTTTTGCTTACAGAAAAGCGATTGGGCGGAATTGGATTTTTGTGTGCGGTATCGGTTTCGGTATTTTTAGGGGTATGTATATATGCGATATCGGTTCGGTATTCACTATCACTATTTGACTTGACTAAGATTTTCTGACAGTACCAAAGGGGAATGTCATGCAACCCTTGAGGCAGAAGAGAAGTTGTTAGTTGTAAGTTGAGAAGTTGTGTTAACCCATTCAATATGGTATGAATTAACTTTTGCTTACTGAAAAGCGATTGGGCGGAATTGGATTTTTGTGTGCGGTATCGGTTTCGGTATTTTTAGGGGGGTATATATGTGATATCGGTTCGGTATTCACTATCACTATTTGACTTGACTAAGATTTTCTGACAGTACCAAAGGGGAATAAATACCAGGAGAAAATACTGAATAAATTGTTCTTGTATCATTCTACTGCAGCACAAGAAGTGCCAATATCATTGATCTCAACATTGGCATTGTTTTGCCAACATAAATCATATCTACAATAATTTTGTGACTTGTTCCAAACATTCCTTAACCTTCAAAGTCCTATTTCAGGTTTTTGCGACCTCAGAACATGTGCCATTAACATGCCATAATTAGGAGATCCTGGTGACAATAGATAAATCACTGCTAAGCAACTGGGAATTCAGGACAATTTCCCAGGCACTTAACAGTTAACAAAACTGAAAAGAAAATCAGTCACTTTTTTCATGAAAATGAACACTTCAACTGCTATCAAGTCTAAACAAGGCCTTAGAATTAGCGAAAGAAGGAAAATAGGAAAATTCAGACAGTTTTAGTATTCAATGACAGGTTTGGTTCAGTTTTTCGGTACTGGTTCATTTTTTGGTTTATTGCCCTTCTCTATTAAAGGAAAAGGTCCTTTTTCTTCACATTTATTTATTTATTGGGATTTAACAGGCAGGGGTTGAAAAGACTGATATTGCAGTAACACAATGGCTCTGAAAATCAATTTGTGTTAACCCTTTTATTCAACGCAAAAGAAATCAAGATTTATTATTTTTAAATTCTATTTTTTCATCAAATTTCAACAAAACCATATCATGTGACCCCTTCATTGGAACGAGCTTGTTGTGCTCATTCCAATGAGGGGTCACATGATATGATTCTGTTGAAATTTTTTGAAACATAATATTTTTTTCAATTGCTCAAATTCATATATTACGCAGGCAGTTGTGGGTGATTCGTTAGGCAAAGGCTTACAGCAAACTGATGAATTGTGTCACAAAATTTATATTTTCCATATTTATATATGCACAATTTCTCAGAAATGCCTTTCTAGGAGAATACTCTCGGGGTTCTAATATTATTATGATTGTTTAGTAATCTGAATTTATCACACACCTATTAATGTAAAACAAGGGATTTCCACTGTTCTGCCTGTATGATAAAAAAAAAGTTGTATCGCATATGTGATACAACGTAAACAGAGAAGGAACCCATCTAAATATACCATGTCAATGATTGGTCAAATGCACAGGAGTCGAGATCGCTTGGAAATTCCAAGTTCCTCATTTACATTCGTTTACCCGGGATATTTAAACAATCAGATTCGAGTGAAAAATTTACAAAATAAAAGTAACAATCTGACTGCTTGTTCCTTGACAAATACTTTCCACAACTGGTCATATAGTTGTGGACTGTGCTAAACTTATTAGCTATTTTAAAACCTTTTTGTTGTGTTATTCCCCGCAGTTTAGTCAATATCTGAAGTTCGATCATTGTGACCATGACACTGATCAGTGTCAACTGGTTTTGACCAATTGAATGCCGTAAAAATTAAAAAGTAGATTAGGTTGGTACCCCACTACCTGACAGTGATGTCTTGTGGACAACGAAGGAAACATGGAAATTATCCAGTAGAATAGTTCTTTTAGTTCAATTTTCATGTAGACTGGTTGTTACATGGGAGGTGTGTGATAAATACAGAACCGCACATACGTTTGAAGAGATTGAGAATTATCACACTCGATTGCTTTGGCTCAGGATATCAAAGCCAAAGGCTCGAGTTATATCCTGGGCCAAAGTCATCAAGTGCTATCCTGGGCCAAAGGCTTGAGTGATATGCTGGGCCAAAGCAATCGAGTGTGATAATTCTTAACCCATTCAAATGTATGAGATATTCTGTATATGTAGTGTAGTGCCCATCCACAATTGGATGGTCACTACATTCAAATTGCAAAACTGTTCAGTAAATTATCTAATATACACATTTTCATAAATAAATAACTTGGTTGTTGATAGTTCAACAGATATGGTCAGACTTACAGTGTGTTATAAGAAACATTTTCATGCTCTATGAAGAGGTTCAAAAAGTTTTTCTGGAATCCCACATTTCAGTTCATGTTACCCAATTTCAATAACATGGTAATGCATGGGATACCTGAAAATATTTGAATTTTCTACCCTTGAACAGGGGGTCATACCATATCAAGAGTTTTAGGAGTGGAGAATGCTGGAGGACCTGAAGAGAAGCAATGAGCAGTGGCAAGTAACTGCCAGACTCTCCAATTTACTAGTTCCAGACTAAAATGGTCAGCACTGAATGAAGGCATGTGTACCATCAACATGCAATATGCCTAAGAACACTGCATTACTGTGCTCCCCAAGGGCAGTTGAGATTAAGTGTCCTTCCCAAGGACATACCAGAGATAACACAGGCCAGGATTGCACCTACATCCATTTGATCTGATGTCCAGTACTCCAAGTTACCAATGAGCCATTGCAATCCCCTTTTGACACACAAGTCACAAAGCAAGCATTGTGCAGGATGAAATAGGCTAATTTCATTTTTTCTTCCCAATTTGGAATTAGTTTTGACATACTATTTATTTATTTCTTTATTGGTGTTTAAGGTCACATACTTATGCACAATGGCTAATCGTGACTGTGCCCATTTTATGGGTGGAGGAAGCCAGAGTACCCAGAGAGAACCAACGAGCAACTGTCAGCTTCTCAACATTCTAACTCTGTTCAAGTTCCGCTCAAGCATGGTTACAGCGGTTGAAGACATGTGCACCATCGACGTGCAGTACGCCTTAGTACATAGCGTCATCTTGCCCCCATGTAGGCAACCAGGATAAAGTGCCTTGCCCAAGGACACAACGTGGGTTGGCCCAGGCAGGAATCGAACTCGGGACCTCTAGCACAGAAGTCCAACATTCCACCACTCAGCCACCGCACTCCCTCTGACATACTATTAAGCTTCTAATGTCAGTCATGCTGTTGAGCAAACAAAGATAATTGATTAGACTGATCTAGATGTCCAATGTGAAATAAACAATCATGCGATATAATTTTTTTTTTGCAATTATTTCATCAACAAGAGGCCCCAGGGGGCCTGAGGGCGCTCACCTGACATGGTAGCCTAAATATCAACCCAGAGAATTGATTTCCACAAGTTGCATCTGCTCCTCCTAAGAAAAGCTGAAACCAAATATCCAAATATTCTGACCAGTGGATCTTAAAAAAGATTTTTAAAGAATATTCCTCATATTGAACTAAGTCATAATTCGGGCTCCCACAGGGAGCCCGTATAAGAACCCAGGGACTTGGCTTTAACAAACCTGAAACTCAAACCCCTAAGGATTCCGCACACCAAATATCAAAACATTCTGACTGCTGGATCTGAAGAAGAAGATTTTTAAAGAAAATTCCTCATTTTGAACCAAGTTACAATTCGAGCTCCCACAATCAGTCCAAATATGGACCTAGGGACATGGCTTGAACAAACTTGAATCTTACCCCCCTAAGGATGCCGCATAAAAAATATCAAAAGCATTCATCTGCTGGATCTGAAGATTTTTAAAGAAAATTCCTCATTTTGAACTAAGTTGTCATTCAGGCTCCCATAGTGAGCCCAAATATGAACCAAGGGACTTGGCTTGAACAAACTTGAATCTCAGCCCCCTAAGGTTGCTCCATGCCAAATATCAAAACATTCCAACTGCTGAATCTGAAGAAGAAGATTTTTAAAGAAAAATTCCTCATATTGACTAAGTTATAATTTGGGCTCCCTGTGGACCCATGGACTTGGCTTTAACACACTTGAATCTCCCCCCCCCCCCCCACCCCCCAAGGATGCTACTCACCACATATCAAACCATTCCGACTGCTGGATCTGAAGAAGAAGATTTTTTAAGAAAATTCCTCATTTCGAACAAAGTTACAATTCAAGCTCCCACAGTGAGCCCAAATATGGACCTAAGGACATGGCTTGAACAAACTTGAATCTCACCCCCCTAAGGATGCTGCATACCAAATATCACAAGATTCTGCCTGCTGGATCTTGAGAAGAAGATTTTCAAAGAAATTTGCCTGAAATGCACTAAGTTCAAATTTGGGCTTCTATACTGAGCCCAAATATAAACCCAGGGGGCCGATTTGAACAAACTTGAATCAGATCCACCCCACAATGTTGCATACCAAATATCACAAGATGCTGCCTGCTGGATCTGGAGAAGATTTTTGAAGAAATTTGCCTGAATGCACTAAGTTTGAATTTGGGCTTCTATAGTGAGCCCAAATATGAATCCAGGTGGCCGATTTGAACAAACTGGAATCAGATCCACCCCACAATGTTGCATACCAAATATCTAATGATTCTGCCTGCTGGATCTGGAGAAGAAGATTTTTTAAGAAATTTGCCTGAAATGCACTAAGTTCGAATTCGAGCTTCTATAGTGAGCCCAAATATGAATCTAGGGAGCCGATTTGAACAAAATAGAATCAGATCCACCCCACAATGTTGCATACCAAATATCAAATGATTCTGCCTGCTGGATCTGGAGAAGAAGATTTTTTAAGAAATTTGCCTGAAAAGCACTAAGTTCAAATTTGGGCTCCTATACTAAGCCCAAATATAAACCCAGGGAGCTGATTTGAACAAATTTGAATCAGATCCACCCCACAATGTTGCATACCCAATATCAAAAGATTCTGCCTGCTGGATCTTGAGAAGAAGATTTTCAAAGAAATTTGCCTGAAATGCACTAAGTTCAAATTTGGGCTCCTATACTGAGCCCAAATATAAACCCAAGGGGCCGATTTGAACAAACTTGAATCAGATCCAACCCGCAATGTTGCATACCAAATATCAAAAGATTCTGCCTGCTGGATCTGGAGAAGAAGATTTTCAAAGAAATTTGCCTGAATTGCAGTAAGTTCAAATTTGGGCTCCTATACTGAGCCCAAATATAAACCCAGGGGGCTGATTTGAACAAACTTGAATCAGATCCACCCCACAATGTTGCATACCAAATATCAAAAGATTCTGCCTGCTGGATCTGGAGAAGAAAATTTTTAAGAAATTTGCCTGAAATGCACTAAGTTCGAAATCGGGCTCCTATACTGAGCCCAAATATGAACCCAGGGGGCCGATTTGAACAAACTTGAATCAGATCCACCCTACAATGTTGCATACCAAATATCAAAAGATTCTGCCTGCTGGATCTGGAGAAGAAGATTTTTTAATGTTTTTACCATTGCCTACAGTGTTAAAAAGTGCTGACTCAGCACTTTTTCAAAGTCCCGAAACTGTGCCCTATGATAAAACCGATGGCAATTTTTTTTACCAATCCTTTCTGTTGGTCCTAAGGAAGCTGCACACCAAATAAAAATTCTCGGTGCCGTGCCGTTTTGGAGATATGGGCGTTTTAATTTTTTTTTATTTTTAGCTCCTGCGGTTCCCACGGGGCTGCGGGAAATTTTTTTTGTTGCATAAATCAAGTACTCAT
Source organism: Pictodentalium vernedei (assembly GCA_031216915.1). Classification (NCBI taxonomy): domain Eukaryota; kingdom Metazoa; phylum Mollusca; class Scaphopoda; order Dentaliida; family Dentaliidae; genus Pictodentalium; species Pictodentalium vernedei. Next base: position 192,194,957 of record CM062289.1, read on the forward strand.
GATCCAATAAGCCCTCACATAAAATTTGGTTGAAATCGGCTTCTCGGTTCAGAAAATAGAAATTAGGGGCGGGGGCCAAAATTTTTGCCCCTCCCATAACAACGGCAAATATTATCCCTCAAACTTCTCTTGAACAAATCTGAGTCTACACCTCAAAAGGAAGGTGCATACCATATATCAAGTCTGTGCTACTGCTGATTCATGAGAAGAAGATTTACAAAGATTTTGGTGCCCCTTGGGGGCGTGGCACCACCCAGGAGGAGGGGCAACTTCATTTGAACAAATCTGAATTGGCATTAGGTAATAAACATTTAGCCAACATTTGAATAAAATTGGGCTAGTGGTTTAGGAGGAGAAGTCGATAATGTAAAGTTAACGCCGGACGAACGACGGACGGATCACGATCAGTAAAGCTCCCGCTGAGCTTCGCTCAGGTGAGCTAAAAATCATGATTGATTATATGCTTCTATTTGTGTGAGTGGTGGTGAATCTTACACTAGATTCCACCTCAGACCATGCAAATCATCTGGCCAGTGTCACCAACCACTGAGGGTTGGATAAAACTACAAATGTAAAATGTAACAGATCAAGGGAGAAGTGCATGCGTCAAGCTTTGACCACAACCTTTGTTGTAAATATTATCCGATTAACTGGTTGAGTGCTCGGAGCCCAAATTTGGGCTTTACTCTGAAGTGTGAGTACCACAAGTTAAAGGCTTAATTGTTTGTTTGTTTGTTTGGTGGTGGTTAACGTCACATATTTATGCACCATGGCTAATCGTGACACAACATGGAGATGAAGTCAAGTTTAGTCAATCGTTGATCTACATGTTGCCCATTTTAGAGGACTTTCACCCCAAGCATTGGTGACTGGGTCCTATTTTACTAGTAAAGCGGAACTGGTTTACCATAGTAAACAAGTGCTGCTTACTTAAAGGCTTAATATTCTGTGTATGTGAACATTATCTTTGAATTGAAAATTATTTAGTTTGCAAGGATTTGCCTTGTAGCAATTTATGGGAGAGTGCCGCACTCTCCCGTAAATTGTAACAAGGCAAAGACATGCGTTTGTTGTCCAAAAATAATTTAGCACTCTACCAATTAACTCTTAACCCACTGGGTATTTTCGAAATATTTTTCCTCAAATCCAATCGTGGCTGCTGTGAACCAGCCATGACTGGATCTGATGAAAAATTCATTCAAATTTAACTGACAAAATCATTGGTGAAAACTCCATACAATTTACAGGGAGAAAATTTGATAAAATGTGCCCAGATTATACTTATTTCAGAGAAAAGAGAATACTGTTCTGGGTGGGAATATCCACTAGCAGCTTGCAAGGTGTTAGGAGATCCAGATGGACAAGGCAAAGACATGGGAAAAAATTTTGTTGTCCAAAAATAATTTAGCACTCTACCAGTTAAGAGATCTGGACAAGGCAAAGACATGTAAAGACATTTTGTTGTCCAAATATATAGAGGATATTCACGAAAATTTTATGAATGCCGAAAATATCTCGTGAGTGGCTACAAAGAAATATGAGGATCTTCACTCGCGACTGCGTCGCTCATGAAGATCCTCATATTTCTTTGTAGCCACTCACGAGATATTTTCGGTATTCATCAAATTTTCGTGAATTTTCTTTTTATTTAATGCTCTACGACTACAAACTCTCCAATTTGTGGCCTTTATTTGCCATTAAGGCGCAAAATTTATGTGCCGAACCGGCGTCCATACAAAAATTACAACAACCAAACTCCAACCATTGGAATGTGTGAATATCCGCACAAAAAGTAGTCCCGTCTTATTTCTCCCCTAACTTTTCGATTTACCAAGGCTGGCGAATTGAAATAATCGCAATGTGTTTCGAAGAAATAGAACAATAACAAAAAACACCACTTTCTTATTTTCAATAACAAGACACGTCATTTTATTTTTTTTGAACTCAATGCACTGAAGACGTGTGAAGTTGAACTGAAGAAATTTGAAAGTGATTTCGGCTTTTCGCTGGAAGGTGAATGAGAAAGTCAAACTTTGAAACCGCTGATTTAATGAATTGATTTAGTCACTGTCACTATCAATTATTCGAATTCGTTTGTATTTGGGACTCTGGAATTCATTACTGATGTGCTGACTCGTTTAAAGTACATGTGATTCGTCATCCGAACCTACGATGAAATATCGATTTCTAAATATCATTTTGATATTTCGTTTTGCCGACCGACAGGGGAATATGACTTAATTTTTCAGCGTGAATTGATGCCTGAGCATTAAATATAACTTAGCACTCAAGCAGGTAAGAGATCTGGACAAACCAGAATGGTTAGAAAATGCCCTTTATCCCTTTACCTAACATGAAAAGCAGACGACACTTGCAAAAAATATTCTTGAATAACTAAATTTTTTCATTTTTTGTCTCAAAAACATAGGTTATGACCCCTCGTTGGAACGAGCTCGACGAGCTCGTTCCAACGAGGGGTCATAACCTATGTTTTTGAGACAAAAAATGAAAATATTTTGAAAATTAATTGGCAATTTTTGAGAATAGCGCTGGCCGGTTTTGGCCGTTACGTTGGGTAAAGGGTTATACTTCAACTACTACAGTACATGAATTATTTGAAATCATAATGAAATAATTATTTCATGTGTGAGCAATAACTTATTCCCATATACCTATCATTGTAAATGAATATATCTTTAGAAAGGTCATCACTTGCTACCAATACATTCCACCTGACCAACAAGGTGTAAGACCCCCTGTAGTAAAAAATAGTGCAAGGCTGTGACAGGAGACGTCTGTGTCTGTGTCACTTAATGAAAGGTAATAGTTCAGTCAACCACTAAAAGTCTCATTTAGGGTCAATAAATCATAGGGATTGACTGGTCAGGCATAACTCCATGTGGAGTTTTAATACACATCAGGTGTTTTATACTGAAGGATAATTAATTGACCAGAAAGTGATAAAAATAATCAGAGGTCAGTTAATTTTCAATGTATGCCTTTCAAAATAGTCAGTGAGAAAGGCAATGATTGAAACATGCAATTCTGTTGGTTTACCTCATGAAGAGGAAAAGAAGTCGATTATTTTTGCTGACTTTCTTTCCTCTTTGGTAGCTTTACTCAACCGCAAGCTGAAGAACCCTCTTATTTTGGGACTTAGTGAGAAGTTGACTACTCTCATCTCTGACCGATATGATATCGTGTTTTGCTGGTTACCTGGACATGTTGGTATCTCCGGTAACACCAGGACAGACAGTGCAGCAAAACAGGCCTTAACCAAGCCGCTCATTGATTTTAAAATTCCTTCCAGTGATTTTTAAGTGACATATTAGTACCTACATCAAATCGGTGTTGCAGGTGGAATGGGATGAAGTGACAAATAACAAGCTTCATCACTTCCGAACTACCATAACTGATTAGTATCCATCTAGTAACCTTTGTAGGAAAGATCACGTCATTCTGACATGATGCCATACCAGTCATACAAGACTAACATTCTTTTTTGTTACAGAGCAACCAGAATGTGTTCCTTGTCATCAGGGATTGACAGTGGAGCACATTCTTTTGCACTGTACAGATTTTCGTCGTCAGTTGGCAGTATTTTAATGTTGTGTCTCTTTGAGATCTACTTTATAAATAGGTATTTAACCAATTCAATCTTGTTTGACCAAGCTTATTTAATTTTCAGCTTGGAATCAAGCCAGAAAATAAGTAAACTGCCATCTGCAAAATGAGGTCTCCAGAGGGTGAATTTAGAGATGCTACCCTGCACAACAGGGTAGCATCACTAAATTTACCTTCTGTGAACCTCAATCTGAACCAGGGTCTCAAAACTGAACAGAAAGAGGCACCCAGAGGACAAATTGGCCCACTGTATGGGGTAGCATCATCAAATTCACCCTCTAGGGACCTCATTCTGCAAATGTCACACTGCTTATTTTCAGGCCTTCTTGAAATTTTGTTATTTCAACATCAGAGTGCAGAGGGTTCAAGTTGTCCATGTTGTGACATTGTGTTACCTAGGTGATGTGTGTGCATGACATATATTTCAGGACATTGGAGATGGCTGTAAAGCAGTATCTCTTTCAACTGTATCTTTCATGCACAACGGATCTACCATATAAGTACTGCATAATGTTTCATCCACCACTCCTTAGGATAAAATAAAAGGAGACAGGATCACAAACTTGTTTTCACCTTCACTCTCTGCATACTGGTGTCAAAAGATCAAAATTTCAAGTCACAAATCTTTCCCATGATGCAGCTAGGAATTTAACCAATTCAATCTTGTTTGACAAAGCTCAGAGAGCTCTGCCTAACACGACTGAATTGGCTAGATTCCTAGTTGTATTGTGGGAAAAACCTGATAATTGAAATTATCTGTACTTTGACATCAAGTGTGCAGAGAATTTAGGAAGAAATTACTATTGTTCACAAATTTCCCAAATACAAGCAAAGTTAGAAGAAAATTTCAGCTCATGTTATGAAGTCAATAATGCTGATCATTATCATCATCTTATATTGTCTTCAGAGAATAACCAAGTTATAAAAAAAGATATTTCAATTAACCCTCTCTGCACACTAATGCCAAAAATTCAAAATTTGTGGCAGTAAATTTCCCCCATAATACAACTGAGAAATTAACAAATTCAGTCTTGTGTGACAGAACCCAATGCACCCTGTCAAACAAGACTAAATTGGGTTAAATTCCTAGCTGCATTACGAAAAAAAATTTGCTTCTAGAAGTTTTTATGTTTCAACATCAGAGGGCAGAGGGTTAATAACTTTTAACAGCACTCTGCTAATGTTAAATATCCAAGTGACACATCTTAATAATGTTTTTTCTTCATTCATGTGCTGTCAGATCAAAGTCTAGTTCACAACTAACCTCTGAAAAGCTTAAAACTCATTAAGATTGTCACTAAAAAAAATCATGGTCCTTTATGGTAGAGTGCTGGAAGTCCACATTTGGTCTTTATTCTGAAGTGCAGGTGCTGCAACTTAATGGCTTCATCATCTGTAGTTGTACTTCATGATATCTTTGAAGTAAAATTATTCAGTCTGTGTGGATTTGCCTTGATACAATTTATGGGAGAGTGCCTAAGGCACTCTCCCATAAATTGCAGCAAGGCAAAAACATGTGAACAAATTTGGTGACCAAATATAATTTAACACTCTACCAGTTAAGTCATTCAACTGGTATCTTTGTTTCGATCATCATAACCATTAACTGCCTTGAATACAACCCTTTGCCTAACATGTTATTTATTTATTTATTGGTGTTTTAAGGTCACATACTTATGCACAATGGCTAATCGTGACTGTGGCAGTTTTACGGGTGGAGGAAGCCGGAGTACCCGGAGAGAACCACCAAGCATCAACAAGCAACAGTCAGCTCCTCAACATTCTAACTCTGTTCAGCTCGGCTCATGCAGGGTTATAGCGGTTGAAGACATGTGCACCATCGACGTGCAGTACGCCTTAGTACACGGCATCATCGTGCCCCCATGTAGGCAACTGGGATAAAGTGCCTTGCCCAAGGACACAATGTGGCTCGTCCCAGACGGGGATCAAACTCGAGACCTCTAGCATAGGAGTCCAACAGTCTACCACAGTACCACTGAGCTACCGTGCACCATTAAAACTCATTACGATTGTCACAAAAAAAAATCATGGTCACTTAAAGTAGAGTGCAGGAAGTCCACATTTGGTTATTATTCTGAAGTGCAGGTGCTGCAACTTAATGACTTCATCATCTGAAGATGTACTTAATGATATCTTTGAAGTAAAATTATTCAGTCTGTGTGGATTTGCCGTGATACAATTTATGGGAGAGTGCCTAAGGGCACTCTCCCATAAATTGTAACAAGGCAAAAACATGTGAACGAATTTGATGACCAAAAATAATTTAACACTCTACCAGTTATGTCATTCAACTGGTATCTTTGTTTCGATCATCATAACCATTAACTGCCTTGAATATAATCCTTTGCCTAACATGTTTTTTATTTATTTATTGGTGTTTTAAGGTCAAATACTTATGCACAATAGCGAATCGTGACCCTGACAGTTTTACTGGTGGAGGAAGCTGGAGTACCCAGAGAGAACCACCAAGCATCGACAAGCAACAGTCAGCTCCTCAACATTCTAACTCTGTTGAAGCTCTGCTCAAGCAGGGTTAGTGCCATTGAAGACATGTGCCCCCATCGACGTGCAGTACGCCTTAGTACATGGCGTCACTGTGCCCCCATGTAGGCAATCGGGATAAAGTGCCTTGCCCAAGGACACAATGTGTGTGTCGTCCTGGACGGGGATTGAACTCAGGGCCTCCAGCATAGAAGTCCAACAGTCTAGCACTGAGCCACCGTGCACCCTTGCCTAACATGACTAGCAGACAACACTTCAAAAAAATTCTTGAATATTGTAAGTAAAATTTTTCTTTTGTCCTCAAATATATAGCTTTGACCCCCCCCCCCCCCCCCCCCCCCCCCCCCCCTCATCTGAACAATATCAAAGGGATCTTTATCTTTCCAATGAGGAATCATAAGCTATGGTCTTGAAACCAAAACAAACAAAAAAAACAAACATTTGTTGATGTGATTTTTGTGAATAGCACTGGCCATGTATAGTGGCCTTTACGTTTGGTCAAGATAAATTTTCTCACTTATCAGTATTTACCAACCCTGTTTGGATTTGTTTGGAAGTATTAGAAAACTAGATATGTCAGCACGACACATTGCCCCCACCACCCCCCTGGTAGCATGATTAAGCATTGGCATTAGATGCCTGTAGGTACCCAAGACAAAGCTACATAACAGAAATCAGCAAATTATCTGAACGTATAGCAAAAAAAGCCATATATTAATATTTATACAAAGAAAATCTCACTATTTTGGCTCATTCATTTATTGGGGTATAACAACACTTTTGACAGCCAGGGTCACCTTGTTTCAGACAATTTTATGGGTGCAGGTAGCCAGAGTACCAGGAGAGAACGGGCGAGCAACTGTCAGACTCCCCAATGTAACTCCACACAAGCAGGGTTAGCATTGATTGAAGAGAAGTGCACCATTGACGTGCAGTACGCCTTGGTACACAGTATCACCGTACCCCCACATGGGCAATCAGGATTAAATGCCTTGCCCAAGGACACAATACAGTGTGTGGTGGGAATCGCGCGGGGGATCTTTCGGTTTAAAGTCCAATGCCATAACCATTGAACCACTGCACTCCCTATTTTGGTTCAGAAATCTCATTAATTTACACATCATGAGCTTAACCCTTTATCTGATGCACACAATATCAAAATTTATTATCTCAAATATTATTTTTTCAAAACATTTCAACAAAATCATATCATGTGACCCCCGTTAATGGAACGCTCTCATTGAGCTCATTCCAATAAGGGATGCAGACGATTCATTAGGAAGGGTTAACATGAGTGTAACATCGTCATGGTCATAGACGATCACTTTTACTAAATAAGAGTAAGCATTCATTTATTGGGATTCAATGACATGTTTGAAACCAGGGTCACCTCATGTCAAGACAGTTTTACAGATGGAGGAAGCCAGATTATCTGGAGAGAACCACCGAGCATTGGCTTAGCAATGGCGACAAACTGTCAAGACTCCCCAACATACTAACTCCACAAAACTAGGGTTAGCATTGGTTTGAAGTCAAGTGCACCATCGATGTGCAGTACACCTTAGTACACAGCGTCACCTGTGGGCCATCGGAATTATGTTCCTTGCCCAAGGACACAACACAGTTACCCCTGGTGGGGACCAAGCCATGGACTTTTTGATATGAAAAGGTTTGAAGTCCAATGTCGTAACCACTGAGCCACCACATTCCCAAATAAGAATGAGTAAGTTCAGCCAAATGATGTATGAAAATAGTGTGCCTTTTCGTTGGTTTATTGGTTTCATCAAATTGACATTTGGGGCTACAGTAAATGAATGAATCAATCAGAATCAATAAAGACTCATTTTAATACACCTATAATATCTGTAAAATAATAGGTAAAACTTGATGTGCTTGGCACTGCAATAATTGCATCTTATGTCATAAAAAGCACTTCAACAATAGAGGGAGTAACTGTCAATATATAATAAACATAAAGTAAACATAGAAAAGCTGAAAATCTATAAGATATGCTGCCAAGTTTTTCACTACAGGTGTTGGCTTATTACTTTTACACATATGGTTGAAATTCTATGAGAATAATAGGTATTAGTCATAAAGGTGGATTTAAATACCGATCCATGTGTTAGATAAGAAAATTAACAGTTTTCCTTCGATGTTGGATGAAATGAGATTTGTCTGAAGCAGGGGGAGGGATGGGGAGGAGGGAATAAGTTTAACTGTCTTGCAGTTGGAGGACACTGCAAGAGGCATTATATTTCTATCACCTGTAAAAACAAGAGCTATTGTTGGAAGCAATTCATACCCCCACCGTAGTGCTGGACTTATGACGCATAAATGAAGTAAAAACTAAGTAAAGACCATAACTCTATTGACATAATGCTGGCAACTTTTTTTTTATCACATGTGCAGGAAACTGCTTGTCATAAGTGTTCAGAAGTTGATTTGAGCTTGGTTTTCTTCCCCAAAGGGGAAGGGGTTGAATATTGAATACCCCAGAGACCCTCTCAACAACTTTACCATGTGACATTTTGTATTTAAAATTGGGGCCCACCATAGTGGTGAATGCAAAAGAGGGGGGGGGGGGGGGGGGGGGGGCAGCATATTTCTGAAAAAGCTGAATCTTGTCCTTCAAGACAATTCAATCAACTGGATCAAAAAAGTATTATTGTACAGGATTTCATGGACTGAAAATGGACAGCTATAAATTCAAATTCTTTGATGCAACAGGCAGCGGTACTGAAGAGTACTATTGTCCAGTAATTGGCATGTTCAAAGACTTCTGCATAGGCATAAAGCTGTCACAGGTAACTGCTAGTTTGGTGGTAAGTGACCAGCCCAAGAAATTACCGACAGCAAAGGAAATGCCATGGTAAATCTGTTGTAGTCTGCCAAGGCTTCACAAAAGATATTTTTAGGTCACAGATTCTTCTGCCTTCTTTAGGAAAGGGTCCGTGCCCATGCCATTGGGAAAATTTGCATCCTGGGAGCTCCAATTGGGAATTTCTTTTGGAGGAAAAAAAACAAAGACGAAGAAATTTTACATCTGAATTAAGCAGAGAACATTAAGACTGATACCTAAGGAACTGCATGTATACTGCAAGTAAGTTTTATAACAAGCAGTTACAAGGAATCATTTTCACAAGAAGAACTTGTCATTTGCCTTTGAATTAAGAGACTTTGTTAAGCAAACAATTTAATTTTAATGTACTACTGGTGTCGTGAACTGGGTTGTCATAAACCTTCAAAAAACCAATCTTGAGGCATTATAACTACCCAGATCTGGGCACCAGTTGTTCATTAAATTTTTGTTTGAGCGGGAATTACGATTCGGAAATTTGGGGTTAAGAATTGGGAAAAATCATGCCCAAATTTCATTGGGAAAGGGCATCATAAATGGCCCCTGTAGACACCCCAAAGTATCCATGCAGATATTGGTCATTTAGCATTTTTTACTTGCAGATTTAGGGATGCAGGTTTAAAATAATGAATGGTGTAAATGGTGGAGGTGAAAAAATCCCTCCAGACAAAACCCTTAAATAGAAATTTTCACAAAATCCCTCATGACAAAATCTCTGAAAGATTCTTGTTTTCGAAAAGCACAACAAAACCTTCCATTTTATTCAAAAAATTAATTAATTCTTCTTACTATTTCTGTCATTTATTTTATCAGGGAGAAAGAGAAAAATTTTCATTGTATAGTTTCAAATTTTACATTTACATTTTAAATTAACTTCAAATTTTTTTAATTTTTTTGCTGTACATTCATGGACATACATCCATGAATATTTTATCTGGATAGACTCAAATCAACTTTTACTCTTTACCCACTGAGTATTTTTAAAATACTATTCAATAAATTTGATGAAGAATTCATTAAAATTTGAATCGAGAAATTGTTGGTGAAAAAGTCTATACAATCTGAAGGAAAAATTGGACTAAATTAGCTCTAATTTTACTTATTTCAGTGGCAAGAGAGGGGCGCGGTGGCTCAGTTGGTAGAGGTGCAGGCTGCAAGCCGAGAGGTCCTCTGTTCGAATCCCACCTGCGGCAACCGCGTTGTGTCCTTGGGCAAGACACTTCACCCCGATTGCCTACATGGGGGCAAGATGACGCTGTGTACTGAGGCGTACTGCACATCGATGGTGCGCATGTCTTCAACCAATCTAACCCTGCCTGTGCTGCGGTGCAGAGTTCCGAGTTACGATGTTGGAGAGCTGACAGCTGCTCGTCGTTGCTCGGTGGTTCTCTCCGGGTACTCCGGCTTCCTCCACCTGTAAAACTGTCACGGTCACGATTAGCCATTGTGCATAAGTATGTGACCTTAAACACCAATAAATAAATAAATAAATAGTGGCAAGAGATTTTTTGTTCTTGGCAGGAATATCTGACAGCAGCCATGCAAGAAGTTAAATTTGTCTTTGTTTCTGATCTACAAACCATGACAACATGCTCATGGACATTTGTAGTTTAATTAATTTCAAATGTATACAGTTTTAATTTTTTGCGGCCCAAAATGTTCATGGACATTATGTTCATGGATATTTTGTCTGGATAGACTCAAATCAACCTTTACTCTTAACCCACTGAGTATTTTTTGAAATATTATTTAATAAATGTAGTCATGGCTGCTGTAAAGCAGCCACAACCAGATTTGATGAAAAATTCATGAAAATTTGAATAGAGAAATAAATTGTTGGGGAAAAAGTCTATAAAATTTGAAGGAAAAAAATGTGGCTAAATTTGCTCTATTTTTACTTCTTTCAGTGGCAAGAGATTTTTTGTTCTTGGACAAAATGTTCATGGAAGTTATGTTCATGGATATTTTGTCTGGATAGACTCCAATCAACTTTCAACCTGTCTTGTTGCTGATCTACAAACAATGGCAAAATTAGGAATCATTACTATAATCACTAATTGTCTCACTAAAATCACTGTGGGAACCCTGAGAAGTAAAACAGTGCTTGTTTACTGAGGTAGTTAAGATCCGCTTTGCTAGCGTTTGAAATTCAGTAGTGAACACTGGGAAAGAGTCATCTAAATAAGGCAACATATTATAAATGAGTGTAAAAATTTGAAAATACAGTAGTATTGAAATTGTACTGTAGCCATAGATGCTGGAAAGAGCCTTGAGCAACCAATAACAAAAACAAAACAAATTGATTAAAAGCAATTATTGAACAAAAGCTAAAGTTTTTCTGTTGAAGTCTTTGCCTTCCTTCAGCAGTTTTTCCTTCTCAGTACCAAAGACTTTACTTCTGAAAATAGGAGTAGACCCCTTAATCTTTAATTTCTTGATGCCAGACTCTACTGATTTACCCATTAAATCAAGTCATGGCTGTTTTAATTATTGTCAATTGACTTAATTTTATAGAGAAAGAAAATACTGAACAGGGAAAGAGTCAACTTCTAGCAATCTTATGGTGAAATCAAGTATTCTCTATTAGCCCTTTGCCTAAAAAAAGGGTTGCATCCACCAGCACAGAAATCCAAATTCAGCAGTTGAAAATATAATTTTTCAACAAATTTCACCCAAACCATATCATGTCACCCCTTCATTGGAATGAGTCTGACAAGCTTGTTCCAATGAGGGACTCACTTGATATAGTTTTGTTTTTAATGTTTTGTATGAAATTTTTCAAATAATAAATTTTGATGTCGACTGCACTGGGTGAAGGGTTAACTTTTTTTAATCGTTTGCATTAGGTAAAGGGTTAACCTCATTTTTATCATTAACTTCGTTTTTCTAAGACAAAGATATAATTGGTGGAATTCTCAATTTCATAATGGGAAAACTTAGCTTCTGAAAACTTTAGTATAATGACATCATGGTGTACATTGTTAACCCTTTACCTAACGAATTGCCCACATCTGCCCGCGTAATATGCAAATTCAGCAGTTGAAAAAATATTATTTTTAAAAAAATTTCAACAGAACCATATCATGTGACCCCTAGTTGGAACGAGCTCGTTTGAAAAATTTGAAAAAATTATATTTAAAATAATAAATTTTGACATCATCTGCATTGGGTAAAGGGTTAAATATAATCAATTATTACCACCGATATTTTTTTTCACGAAAATGCCTTAATTCAACTACTTTTTGGATTTGAAATATTAATCTCAAAATCAAGAACTCTAAAGGAATTGCGAGACACACAGAAAATCTGTAATTACTACTGATTACTATACCTTTTTTTCGCACATCAGGTACAGACTTCCCTTTGTTAAGAATAGAAAAACCTCTCTTAACATCAGGTACCGACTTCTCCTTTTGTAGAATAAAATCTCCTCTCCTGAGATCGGGTACTGATTGTTCTTTCTTGAAAAGAAAAGTTCTTTTCCGAGCATCTGTTACAGTTGGTTCTTTTTTAAGAATGCCACCTTTCCTGACATCAGACACAGACTGTTCCTTCGTGATCATAGTTGGATCTTTTACTCTATGAAAATTGACCAAAGCCGAAGCATTGGATTGTCCCCTTCTTAGGAACCTCATCTCCAATACTGGTTGATGATAATCCACACAAAGAATTCCGAAAGATTTCTAAAACAATTTTTTTGTCATGAATATTCAGTTAAGAAGGGCAAACAATAAACTGAGAAAATAAAAAATGTGAGTGTAAACGTCCAAAGGAGAAGTCCACAACAGCTTTGTTTGTAGAGGAGTTGGACTGAGTTTGAACAAAACGATGTTCACTGCCTGAGGCTGTGACCAAGAATGTGTGACCTGAATTAAACAATATTTTTTTATTGTCGACAGACTTCACTGTAGGTGTATCCAAATTCAATCAAAAGAACAACTGAGAACAGGTATCTGTCGATGATAAGTTATGAAAGAATGCAACAGGAGGGAAAGACTTGTTGTTTTCCTGTCAGATCACACTTGACTAAGAAACTACAGCTTGAGTCAAAATAATTGGTAAATTATTTCATACAAGCATTACTCAGAAAGAATTATTTGAAAAATAAACTTTTTGGACTAAAACTCACACACTGTTTGTTCTACTGACTCTTAATCTGCTGAGTATTTTCTTGAATTTTTCATAAATTAAGTCATGGTTGCGTCACAGCAGCCATGACTTGATTCCATGGAAAATTCAACAAGAGCAATTGCTGAAGGTAATTATACTCCCACAGCAGTGCTGAACCGATGAAGCATAAATGAATTAAAAACCAAGTAAGGACCAAAAAATCATGAAAAATTTACAAAGTAAGGACCATAACTCTGGTGAAAAATATGCTGACAACTTTTTTATAACATGTGCATGAGCGGCTTGTCACAAGGATCCCTCATACCAAATTTCATTGAAATTCATCCACTCACTGATGAGGTATTGCTATGGATTTATTTATTTATTTACTTACTGATGTTTAAGGTCACATATTTCTGCACAATGGCTAATCATGACCACAAAATGGAGATAAAGCAAAGTTTTGTCAATCGTTTATACCCATTTTAGAGGACTTCTACCCCAAGCATTGGAGACTGGGTCCTATTTTACCAGTAAAACAGAGCTAGTTTACCACAGTAAACAAGCACTGCTTCACTTCCTGGGGTTCCCATGGGGAATTGCTGTGGATGGATGGCTGGAATGGATGTAATCCCTATACCCCCATTATTTCCGAGAGTGGAAGGTATAATAAATCCGATAACATAACTAATACAATTCATGAAATCTGGCACAAAAAATCAGCTCAAGTCCAGGCAAGTCAAGTCATTTTTTTCACGAAAGTTGACTTAACTGGTAGAGTGCTGAAGTATTTTTAGTCACCAAAATTTGTTCACATCTTTTCCTAGTATAAATTATAAAAAGGCAACTCCACACAGACTAAATAATTTCACTTCAGAGATAATATGAAGCATATCCACTGAATATGAAGCCTTTGAATTGTGGTACCTGCACTTTAGAGCAAAGCCCAAATATGGGCTTCCAGTTAATGTTTGTTTTATTCACCCTTAATCTATTGAGAAACTTCTTGAATTTCTCATAAAATGAAGTCAGTGATTTATGGGGGGAGGGGGGGGGGGGGGAAGGAGAGGGATCTTTTGTTGACCAGATCCTTTTGTGATGAGACAATCATTGAGACCCCAATGGAAGTGTCAATGACACTGTAGCTTTCCTTGGCTTTACAGTGTATTTATGGGATTCATGTCATAATTATCTCACTTATGTTGCATTCAAGTAAATTCTGACATAATTATTGATGTTTCATTGTCAGAAATAAAAAAAATTAAAAAAGGTCTAAATTGTGATTACCAATATGTCTGCAAACCACAGGGTGACTCAAAAGACCATGGCACATATTTTGAACCACGTACGAGTTTCAAGCTGATTTTTAAAGATTTCATGCTGGAAATATCATACTATGCTTGAGATATCAGCACAACCATCTTTCAAAATTTATGGGTCTGTCTATTTTTTTTTGCCTTAGTTTATACCATGCCCTAAAAATTGAGAGGGGAGAAAGATGGGTTACTTCAAAAATTTCTGGCTCCACACAATAAATACAATTTCCAGTAATTACGAAAAATGCATTCAATGACCCCTTCATGACCTCAGTGACTTTTTGATTCATATTCTGAATCTCCACTGAGAGCCAATACATTTTTTGGAATTCATCCCAGGACCAAAGATCATACATTGTCAGACATATGAGCAAATCATGCTTTCAAAATGTTTATCCCCACACACTTTTTTGAGTGTAAAAATATATGTACGAACTTCAGGAATGCATTAAAAATGTGATTTCCAGCAATTCTGAAAATAGGACTCAATGACCCCTGGGTGACCTTGACCCATATTTTGAACCTCCATCAAGTTTCGACTCATTTGGTGTAGGTATGATTTCCATCAATTCTAAAACATGTATTCAATGAGCTCTGAGTGACCTCAGTGATCTTGATCCATATTTTGAACCGTCATTGAGTGTCAATGCATTTGGTGTTGTTCACACCAGGCTTGAGACATGAACATGACCCACTTTCAAAATTTTTTGGCCCTGACCACTTTTTTGAGTGAAACAAGCAAATTCAGAGAATTCATGTCTCCCGATGGGCAGAAGTTTCAAGAGGAATTAATACATCCAGTGGAATATAGTTGAGTTGCAAGTGGAAGTTATTTAGAAGAGACAGAACAGACATTGCTTCAGATAGTGGTTATCAGATTTATTTTCACGGAGGTCACTGTCAAAGCAAGTAACGTGATGTGGAGAATAACTATGAGAATCACTAAAAATTAAGACTGTATGATAAGACATATTACATTAAATTGATGTGAAAAGTAATCCATATATGAAATTTCATTGAAATTGGTTGACTCAAAGGAAAGTTAGAGTCTGGAAACCATCAGCCAATCAAATTTAGGCAACCCAATTAAATATGCACAGAAAATGCCCATATTCGAACTTGAACCAACAATTGATGAAAGTGATCTACTACTCAAATTTCATCGAAATCGACTGACTGTAAGGAAAGTTAGAGTCTGGAAACGAAAAACACGGAAGGTGTGCACTTACTGTGTATTAATAGTAGCTCTGAATAAAACAAAGTTTCCCTAATTTGCATAATTTTTGCACGAGAACAAAACCTATATTATATGTGATGTGTTGCATGTTACTAAACATTCATACAAAAATTTATTCAAATCCGAACTTTCATATAGAAGTTCTGTACACAAAACTGATTACACCCAATTTCGGAACAAAATGGCCACTGGTGGCCATCTTGAATTTTGAACCAAACCCCAAAGCACATATTCTGGTCTCACAATGATAACAAAGATACCCAAGAAGTTTCGTGAAGATCGGTTCATAAATATGGCTTTTAGTCCGAGGTGCGTTGACGCACAGGGCAGACGGACAGATTTTTGGTACAAAATTTCCCACATTCGAAAAACTTGACCTAGGTATTGATAAAAGTAATCCATATATGAAATTTCATCGAAATCGGTTGACTCTAAGGAAAGTTAGAGTCTGGAAATCATCTGCCAATCAAATTTCAGCAACCTAATTAAATATGCGTGGAAAATGTCCACATTCGAACTTGGACCCACAATTGATGAAAATGATCTACTACCCAAATTTCATCGAAATCCGGTCATTGTAAGGAAAGTTAAGAGTCTGGAAACGAAAAACACGGAAGGACGGAAGGATGGAAGGACGTTAGGACACCCTGAATTTAATATCTCCCATTTTTTCGAAAAGCGGGAGACAAAAAATACATGTCTGAACCACTGGAATGCATTAGGGGGTCATATAATGCAATTTCCAGCAATTCTGAAAAATGCACTCAATGACCCCTGGATGACCTCAGTGACATTGACCCATATTTTGAATCTCCATTGAGTTTCAACTCAATTGGTGTTGGTCCCTGGTCCATAAGACATAGCATGCTTGAGATATGAGTGTGACCCACTTTCAAAACACCTGTAGCGACACACCTAATAAACCAAGAACCTGAAAAATAAAGGATGGTCAAAGTACCAGTGACTGTTTATCAGTATGCCAAAAAGCTGCAAGATAGGAAGATTTGTGTTCCAAGTTATTGTGTGAAGAAGGAAGTGGGGAGAAGACCAAGAGAATAAGATAAATACAATCTGTAGGCTGTGCTAAAGTAAAACAAGATGGCCGCTGTGGTGGCCATTGTAGGTGGTAGCCATTGTGTGCAGTAGACTATCAGATGTTCTCATCTATTTATCAAACTAAGTCATCCTGTCACATTCCAAGGACATTGCTGCTTGAATGAGACCTGCAGGGTGTTCGGAAGATTTCCAAGATGGCTACCATGGTGGCCATTATGGGCGGCCATCTGGGACCAGAATAGGTTGTTCCCATCTACTCATCATACTAAGTCACCCTGCCTAGTTTCAAGAAAAACTAATGGATAAATATGACCTGCAGCCGGCAGTGAAGAAATACAAAATGACAGCTGTGGTGGCCATTGTGGGCTACCAACAGTGACCAAAATAGGACATTCTCATCTACTCATCAGATTGAATCCTCTTGCCGAGTTTCAAGACAACTAATGCAATAATGCAACCTGTATATAGCCTGTGTTGAAGAAATCCAAGATGGCTGCTGTGGCTGCCAGTGTGGGCATTCTCATCTAGGCATGAAATTTAATGGGACATTCTCAACTAGGCATGAAACTGAACAAGAGGCATCTGCCCTCTGCCCCTCCTAAGAAAAGCTTGTACCAAATATCCAAAGATTCTGACCAGTGGATCTAAAAAAAAGAAAGAAATTTTTAAAGAATATTCCTCATATTGAACTAAGTTATAATTCGAGCCCAAATATGAACCCAGTGACTTGGCTTCAACAAACTTGAATTGAACCCCCCCCCCAAGGATGCTGCACACCAAATATCAAAACATTCCGACTGCCGGATCTGAAGAAGAAGATTTTTTAAGAAAATTCCTCATTTTGAACTAAGTTACAATTTGAGCTCCCACAGTGAGCCCAAATATGGTCCTAGGGGCATGGCTTGAACAAACTTTAATCTCACTCCCCTAAGGATGCTGCATACCAAATATCAAAACATTGCGACTGCTGGATCTAAGAAGATTTTTAAAGAAAATTCCTCATTTTTAACTAAGTTATAATTCGGGACCCCACAGTGAGCCCAAATATGAACCCAGGGACTTGGCTTGAACAAACTTGAATCTCACCCCCTAAGCATGCTAGATACCAAATATCAAAAGATTCTGATTGGTAGATCTGAAGAAGAAGATTTTTAAAGAACATTCCTCATACTGCACTAAATTAAACATTTGGGCTCCCATGGAGAGCCCAAATATTGACCCAGGGATTTGATTTCAATAAACATGTGAAACAATCTTCAAAAGATGTTATATGCGAAATTTGAAAGCTTTTGGAGCAGTGCTTTGGGAGAAAAGTAGTCTTAAATGTTTTTCCCCATTTCCCACAGTGTTAAAAAATGCTGACTCAGCACTTTTTCAAAGTCCCAAAAAAGTACCGCCATGATAAAACCAATAGCATTTTTTTTTTACCATTCCATTCTGTTGGTCCTAAGGAAGCTTCACACCAAATAAGAATTCTCAATGCCATATAGTTTTGGAGATATGAGCATTTTAATTTTTTTCTATTTTTAGCTCCTGTGGTTCCCATGGGGCGACGGGAAAAAGAAATTGGGCATAAATTAAGTTCTTATGATCCAATAGGCCCTTATATCTAATTTGGTTCAAATCTGCCTCTTGGTTTGGAAAATAGAAATTTTAGGCGGGGCGAAAATTCTTGCCCCTCCCTTAACGAAGGCAAATATAGCTCCCAGACCGTCTAATGAACAAATCTTAGTCTAGACCTCAAAAGGAAGCTGCACACCCAATATCAAGTCTCTGCTACTGCTGGTTCCTGAGAAGAAGATTTTTTAAAGATTTAAGCACACTTTTTGGGCGTGGCCCTACAGAGGGGCAAGGCAACTTGATTTGAACAAAATCAAATTGCGATGTCATAACAAATTATTATCTCAAATATCAATTAAATTGGTTCAGTGGTTTGGGAGGAGAAGATGCAAACACCATGTTCACGGACGACGGACGGTGAGTGATCACTATAGCTCTCCTGACCGATGTCAGGTGAGCTAACACGCATAAGACGTTTTGGGGTGATTAGAAGAAAACAGAGGGCTTCAGCCCATGCTGAATGAATTGTGGTCAGACGGTCAGAGAAATCCAAGATGGCTGCCATAGCAGCCATTACGTGTGGCGACCGTGTCAAAACATAGTATATTCTGATCTACTCATCGCACTAAGTCATTCTGCTGTGGCCAACATTATTGGCAGCCAACCATGACCAAAATAGGATGTTCTCATCTACTCATTATACTAAGTCACCCTGCCGAGTTTCCAGAAAATTGATGCATAAATGTGACCTGCAGCCTGTGCTGAAATCCAAGATGGCTGCTATGGTGGCCATTGCAGTCAGTCGACCATGACCATAATGAGTCATTCTCATCTACGTGATGATCGGAAAGAATGCCTGTTCTGAACAAATTGTGGATAGACGGACAGATTCATGGACATGCATGTGTGACATAATAGCCTAGCCTGACTTTGTCAAGTTAAGCTAAAATGATCTTAGCCCAAAGCATTCTCGAGTTATAGCCAGAAAACCATTTTCAAGACAGAGAACCATGTGACCCTAAACTTTGGACCTCCACGTTGATAGGGTTCATCCTTTCCTGTCACATCCGAAACCGGAAATAAAATTGGATGGATGGATGCAGAAGAGCGTGTACCAAAGCTTATGACCTCCTCAAAATCGATAGTGTTCATCCCTTTCAGTGTACCTGTGATATTTCATGAACTTAGGCCAAGGTGTTGTAAAGTTAGAGGCCGGAAACCAAATCCTTCATACAGAGTGATCACTACAGGGCTTTCAATGGATGGTGGGGGTAGAATAAGTGCCAGCCAGTGTGCAGACAAATCAATCAGCAGCAGGCAAAGAATTCTTAATATGCTATTGTTTTCTAACTGATCTCTTTGATTGATTGATTCAATTGACCTTGACTGATTGACCTGTTTATCAGCACGATTGCGTAAACAATCAAAAGATCTGTTCATTCACTGACATGGTGAATATTTGGAAGATTGATCAACTCTTTATGTTACACAACTAAAGGAAAACACTCACAGAATAATTTCTTGAATTAACGCTTTACCTAACATGAAAGGCAGACGACACTTGCAAACAAAATTCTTGAATAACTAAATTTTTTCAGTTTTTGCATAAAAAACATAGCTTATGACCCCTCAATGGAATGAGCTCAATGAGCACATTCCAATGAGGTCATAAGCCTTGTCTTTGAGACAAATTTTTTTTAAAATAATGAAAATTGAATGGGAATTTTGTGACTAGTGCTGGCCGGTTTAGACCACTGTGTTAGGTAAAGAGTTTACAATTTCATTTTCTTGCCTCCTGAACAATGTTTAACCCTTTACCTAACGAATCGCCCACATACGCCCACATAATTTGCAAACTGAGCAGTTGAAAAAATTAAATTTTTCAAAATATTTCAACAAAACCATATCATGTGACCCCTCAGTGCAAGGAGCTCATTGATGTTCCAATGATGGCTCACATGAGATGGTCTTGTTGGAATTTTTTGAAAATGAAAGTGTCAATGACACTGTAGCTCAACTCGACAAACTTGAACTTGGTAAGTTATAAATGAAATGGCAAAATTGAAGAACAGAATAATCCATCAATTTTTAAATGTAAACTGTAAGACTGGCTAAAGGAAGAATGTTGATACACAAATGCAGTATGTTCAGAGGTTACTGTAAATGGCAACTTTTTTCACAGAAATGAATGCTAATCAATAGTTCTTATCGAAAAGGTCTTGTCTAATGAGCACACCAAGTTAAACAAGCATACCAGGTTTCAAAGCAATCCAGTCATAAATGTGCCCTGTAGGGTGTGCCAAAGAGAAATATTGAGGTCTGACTAAACTAAGTTCTACGAACGTTGGCTGCGGCAACATTTTCTTACGGAAATTGAAGAAAATCAATAGCTTCCATCTAGAGGTCACCCCAAACAAGCATGCCAGGTTTCAAAGCAATCCAATCATAAGTGTGCCCTGTCGGGTGTGCCAAAGGGAAATATTGAGGTCTGACTAAACTAAGTTCTAAGAACGTTGGCAGCGGCAACATTTTTTGATGGAAATGGAAGAAAATCGATAGCTCCCATCTAGAGGTCTCCCCAAACAAGCATACCAGGTTTCAAAGCAATCTGATCATAAATGTGCCCTGTAGGGTATGCCAAAGGGAAATATTGAGGTCTGACTAAACTAAGTTCTAAGAACGTTGGCCTTGGCAACATTTTTTGATGGAAATGGAAGAAAATCGATAGCTCCCATCTAGAGCTCACCCCAAACAAGCATGCCAGGTTTCAAAGCAATCCGATCATAAATGTGCCCTGTAGGGTGTGCCAAAGAGAAATATCGAGATCTTCTGACTAAACTAAGTTCTAAGAACGTTGGCCGTGGCAACATTTTTTTACGGAAATTGAAGAAAATCGATTGCTCCCACCTAGAGGTCACCCTAAACAAGCATACCAGATTTCAAAGCAATCCAATCATAAATGTGCCCTGTAGGGTGTCCCAAAGGGAAATATTGTGGTTTGACTAAACTAAGTTCTAAGAACGTTGGCCGCGGCAACATTTTCTTACGGAAATTGAAGAAAATTGATAGCTCACATCTAGAGGTCACCCCAAACAAGCATGCCAGGTTTCAAAGCAATCCGATCATAAATGTGCCCTGTAGGGTGTGCCAAAGAGAAATATTGAGGTCTTCTGACTAAACTAAGTTGACGAAAATTGAAGAAAATCGATCGCTCCCATCTAGAGGTCTCCCCAAACAAGCATACCAGGTTTCAAAGCAATCCGATCATAAATGTGCCCCGTAGGGTGTGCCAAAGGGAAATATTGAGGTCTGACTAAACTAAGTTCTAAGAACGTTGGCCACGGCAACACTTTTGGACGGAAATGGAAGAAAATCGATAGCTCCCATCTAGAGGTCACCCCAAACAAGCATACCAAGTTTCAAAGTGATCTGATCATAAATGCGACCTGTGGGGTGTGCCAAAGGAAATTGTGGACGTACGTACTAACGTACGTATGTACGTATGCCGACGGACGAGAAGTGATGGCAATAGCTCAGCTTGACTTTGTCAAGTTGAGCTAAAAATAAAATGAAAGTGTCAATGACACTGTAGCTCAACTTGTCAAGACATGTACATGTATAGTATGTGACACAGCAATGACAAACATCTAGGTAATGACCTGATAACAAAGGTACATATAAAGTATTGTAACGGTCTGTACATGAATACTGACCGTTGCCTATAACAAATGTATAGGTAAAGTATTGTAAAGGTGGGTGACAGTCAGATGCTGAACTAGAAAAAATCTTTGAGTCCCAGAGTGGGTCTGACTGAACCCCAAAATATTTGTTCTCATAGCACAGTGATAACAAAGGCACCCCAAAACACACTCGTTCCTGTCCCAAGGTGAAAACAAAAGTACTCAAGAAGTTTTGTGAAGATCAGTTCATAAATACGAGCTGTATAGAACTTGTGACAAAAAACTGATTGGACCTAATTTCGGTACAAAATGGCCACTGGCAGCCATCTTGAATTTTGGACCATACCCAGAAACACTCATTCTCATCCCAAGGAGATAACAAAGGTACCCAAGAAGTTTTGTGAAGATCGGTTCATAAATACAGCCTCTACCCTGAGCCGTATTGACATGTGTGCTTACATTGTGTAAGTAGCACTGAATAAATCAAAGTTCATCTAATTTGCATAATTTCGGCACGAAAAAAAACCCCTTACAATATGTGATGTATTCCATGTTACTAAACATTCATACAAAAATTTATTCAAATCAGAACTTTCATACAGAAGTTCTATACAAAAGACTGATTGCACTAATTTTGGTACAAAATGGCTGCTGGTGGCCATCTTGAATTTCGGACCACACCCCAAAACACTCGCTCTCATCCCACGGTGATAACAAAGGTACCCAAGAAGTTTCGTAAAGATTGGTTCATAAATATGGCCTCTAGTCTGAGCGGTATAGAAGATGTGTACAAAAAACTGATTAGACCTAATTTCGGTACAAAATGGCCACTGGCAGCCATCTTGAATTTTAGACCGCACCCAGAAACACTCGTTCTCGTCCCAAGGTGATAACAAAGGTACCCAAGACATTTCGTGAAGATCAGTTCATAAATACAGACTCTAGTCTGAGCCGTATTGACATGTGTACTTACTGTGTGTTAGTCGCACTGAAAAAATCAAAGTTCATCTAATTTGCATAATTTCTGCACGAGAAAAAAACCCGTATTATATGTGATGCATCCCATGGTACTAAACATTCACACAAAATAATTATTCAAATCAGGGCTTTCATATGGAAGTTCTGTGCAAAAATCTGATTGCACCTAATTTTGTACAAAATGGCTGCCATCGGCCATCTTGAATTTCGGACCGGACCCAAAAACACTCGTTCTCGTCCCACAGTGATACCAAAGGTACCCAAGAAGTTTCGTAAAGATCGGTTCATAAATAAGGCCTCTAGCCCGAGCCGTATTGGCATTTGCACTTACAGTGCTGAAAGTAACCCCAAAAAACATCAAAATTAGTCTAATTTGCACAATTTACGTACGAGAAAAAAACCCGTATTATATGTGATGTATCCCATGGTACTAAACATTCATACAAAAAATTATTCAAATCAGAGCTTTCATATGGAAGTTCTGTACAAAAAACAGATTTCTGCATCGTCGGTACAAAATGGCGGCTGGCAGCCATCTTGAATTTCGGACCACACCCAAAAACACTCGTTCTCATCCCACGGTCATAACAAAGGTACCGAAGAAGTTTCGTAAAGATCGGTTCATAAATACGGCCTCTAGCCCGAGCCATAGCAGCTTGGCACTTACAGCTCTGAAAGGTTTAATACCCTCACATTAGCTATTATATGTATTTCAGAAGAAACTAATAAACTCTGAATGGCAAGTTTTGTGATATGAATATTTTGTTAGGTAATGGATTAATGATTATGTTTATTATTTTTAACCCTCTACACAGATGTCGAAATATCAAAATTTCAACTTCCAATTTTTCCCATAATGCAACTAGGAATTTAACCAATTTAATCTTATTTAACTGACAGAGCTCACCTGAGGTCTATCAAACAAGAATGATATTGGTTAAATTCATAGGTGTATTGCAGGAAAAAAAATTGGAAGACTGAATTGGTTAAATTCTTAGTTGCATTATGGGGAAAATTGAATTCTTGAAATTTTATTCTGACATTAGTGTACAGAAGGTTAACCCTTTACCCAACGCAGATGATGATATCAAAATTTATTATTTTAAATATCATTTTTTAAATTTTTCAAAAAATTTCGACTAAACCATATCATGTGACCCCTCGTTGGAACGAGCTTGTTCCAACCAGGGGTCACATGATATGGTTTTGTTGAAATTTTTTAAAAAATAATATTTTTTCAACTGCTGAATTTGCATATTATGTGGGCAGATGCGGGTGATTCGTTGGGTAAAGGGTTAAACCTTAAGGGCCTGGAGATTTTTACATACTTTTGCTATACGCTGACAGTCTACATCCTCTGACTTTGCTGCTGTTTTTTTTACAAGTCTTGGCTGCCTATATAATGGTGCTAATTACACATATTATCTGTCACATTGCAGTCTCAATTTAGTAATTTGTGTGATTTTTGTCCACCAGGTAGCTTCATGTTATTTCTGTCAACAGACTGTCAAGACCCATAGATTTTTACAACCTTTTGGTGACAAGAGCGATCAAAATCGATGTTGATCCATCTTACACATGATGCGCTTGTGACAGGAAGAAATTAAATTTACAATGGTACTAAATTTTGCTATATTTGGTGAACAGTAAAAGAATTTTCTGAAAATTCTCCTTGACATTGATCTTCTTTCTCGATTAGCAGACTTCACCAAGCCTTCTTAACATCACTTATATTATAGTTCAGCTACAGTCAAATTATTTTTTTGTAAAAATATACAATTGTGAGGACTGCAATGTATGTTGATGTGAATATATTTTTGTTTTCAAATATCATTTTCCAGTTTTATGTTTTGTTCGTCGACAACAAGCAAATAAATATGTGTGCAAATTATTTTTTCGTAAATATACAAATGTGAGGACTGCAATGTATGTTGATGTGAATATATTTTTATTTTCAAATATCATTTTCCAGTTTTCTGTTTTCATCATCGACAACAACCAAATATGTGTTCGAATCGGTGGCATATTAATCCCTTGCTGAAACTTGCGTAACTTTCTAGTTTCCGAACTCAACATTGCTACTAAAGACTGTATCTCACAATCATCACATTGTCAGTTCAATATTTTCCTATGAATGTATTGTGTGTTGTACATTTCATCACCTTTCTGATTTGAAAACAGCAATGAAATGATTGCAGATTTCTGATCTTAGGAAATCAAATCATTTCCCAACTTGGCCCAAAAATCATGTGATCATAACAAGCATGTCGTCCGAATACAATCTTTTTGTGCCGTTCATTTGCCTCTGAGCGTTTTCACCACGTCGGTGATGAAATGATAAATATGCTTTCTCCGAGTATGGACTGTGGAGTCTTTTATTTACAACTCAGACATTCAAATTACTGATCTATTCCTTGTTATTCTTGTTGGTTTCTTATGCGGCTGGCAATTTCTTTGTCATCAAAAGCAAAAATATTATAAAAAAAATTTGGAAAAGGTGGATTCAGTTTTTGTGCACTTATGTCATTATTTTGGTGTATAATATGTCACTGTTCACCGCTCTAATTTGTATTTAGGGCATTGTTGAAATTTTCAAAAAAATTTCCAAAGTTATGTTGGACAACCCCTTAACCCTTTATCCAACTGAGACGATATCAAAATTTATTATTTTAAATATCATTTTTTCAAATTTTAAAAAAAATTTCAACAAAACCATATCAAGTGACCCCTCGTTGGAATGAGCTCGTTCCAACGCGGGGTCACATGATATGGTTTTGTTGAAATTTTTGGAAAAATAATATTTTTTGACCTGCTGAATTTGCATATTACGGGCGGATGCGGGCGATTCGTTGGGTAAAGGGTTAATTATTAATTACTTTGATCCAATAAAAATCACAGCTAACACAAAGTGGTATACCATACCAAGAAGTTCAACCAAAAACATTTGATTTGTTTCAACACATTGTTACACAATATGAAAACTCAAATCTCTGAACTTATTTAATTCTAAAGTTTACATAATATTTCTAGGTCATTTGCACATCTGCTCAAGTCAACAGCATTTCCAGAGAGTTGTTTAGATTTTGAGCAACTAATTCAGAAAATGTTCACATTTTATTAGCTTCACTTGTCGCCAAGTATGAGCTACCGGTATTGGGATGGGTTGTGATCCGTCGTCTGTCTGTACATCTATACATCAATTCCTTTAGCACACCCTACAGGCTTTATCTCTCATCCAATCAGTTTCAAATTTCATATGTAGCTTTGGTGTGACGTCTAGATGAGAGCTATTAAATTTTTCTGAATTTCGTTGAAAAACATCACCACCAGTGGCCATCTTGAATTTGGCATATAAATTGCCAACAATTCCATTAGCACAACCTACAGGCTGCATCTCTCACCTGATCTTTTTCAAATTTCATATGTAGTTTTGGTGTGATGTCTAGATGGGAGCTATCAAATTTTTCTGAACTTCTTTGAAAAACATAACTGGCAGTGGGACTCAACAATAATGTGCTTAACTACAAATGTTAGCAAGCAGTACACAGCACACCTCCCAATTTCAAAATCGAAAGATTGGCCTCTCAAGTTCAATGTGTTAAACACTACCAAGCTAATGAACAAGCCAGAAAATAAGCAGACTGTCATCTGCAAAATAAGGTCCCCAGAGGGTGAATTTGGTGATGCTGCCCTGCACAGCAGGGTAGCATCACTAAATTTACCCTCTTTGAACCTCAATCTGAATCAAGGTCTCAAGCCTAAACAGGAAGAGGCACCCAGAGAATAAATTGGCCCACTGTATGGGATAGCATCAGCACATTCACCCTCAGGGGACCTCATTCAGCAAATAACAGATTGCTTATTTTCAGGCTTGCTAATGAATAAATATGTTTTGATTATTGTGTGCACATCACGTTAACTCTCTCTCTAAAAAAAAAGCGCAAACCATCCTGCACTACTCACAAAACTGTCCATTCAAATATTATTATTTTATTTTCAATTCTTGTCTCAAAAACATAGCTTATAAGGGGATCATCGGCGATGTTTTGGAACAAAAATGAAAATTTGCAGTTATTTAAAAAAAAAAATGTATAAGTGCTATTCATGTTGGGTGAAGGGTGTAAAAATGCTGGGAAGTAGGTGGAGGAAGAACCAAAGAATGAATCCAGCATTTTTTAACTATTTTAATCCTAATGACACTAATGTCTTGATCACACCTCCAAAAATTCTAGTCTTGTGGGTTAAGAAATGAAAGTGTCAATGACACTGTAGCTTAACTTGTGTGTTGTGTTTGATGAAAAGGATAATGTTCAATGTTTATGAAAGGATTATGAAATAAGACAAGAATTGTGATAATTGGGAATATGTTCATTTCTGTTCCCTGTATGCTATGTTTATGATAAAAATAATATGAGGTGTACACTGTACTAAAGAGCTGAGGGGTGGGTTAATATGACCTCACAGTTAATGTATGTGGCAGTCACAGTTTACGTTTATCAACAAAAGTTACCAAGTTACAGTGAAATTATTCCAAAACGAGTCATCCTATCAAGTTACATTAAAATCCCTTCATAAATATGGCCTGTAGACTGTGATAAAGGTTTTTAGGCTTCGGACCCCTCTAGCCGTCAGTTTCCCAACTGCGTCCAAAGGGGACGTTCTCATCTAGACATTATATGAAGTCAACCTACCAAGTTACACTGAAATCTCTTAATAAATATGACCTGTAGACTGTGCTAAAGGTTTTTGGGCTTTGGCAGCCATCATGGTTGAATGATCGCAACCAAAAGGGGACAATCTAATCTGGGCATCATCTGGAGTGATCCTACAAAGTTACAATGAAATCCCTTCATAAATATGATCTGAAGACTGTGCTAAAGGTTTTCAGGCTTTAGGCTTGGGCAGCCATCATGGTTAAATGATCGCAACCAAAAGGGGACATTCTCATCTGGACATCATCTGGAGTGATCCTATGAAGTTACAATGAAATCCCTTCATAAATATGACCTGTAGACTGTGCTCAAGATTTTCGGGCTTCAGGCACCTGTAGCCATCACAGTTGACCAACCACGTCCAAAAGGGGATGTCATCATCTAGGCATTATATGCAGTCAACCTAACAAGTTACAATGAAATCCTTCCATAAATACGACCTACAGACATGCTGAAGGTTTTTGGGCTCGGGCTCCCATCAAGGCTGAATGATCATGACCAAAATGGGATGTTCTAATCTAGACATTATTTGGAGTCATCCTACCAAGTTACAATGAAATCCCTTCACAAATATGACCTGTAGACTGTGTTAAAGGTTTTCGGGCTTTGGGCCCCTGAAGCCGTCACAGTTGCCCAATCGTGTCCAAAAGGGGATGTTCTCATCTAGACATTATATGAAGTTAACCTACCAAGTTACTATGAAATCCCTTCATAAATATGACCTGTAGACTGTGCTAAAGGTTTTCGGGCTTCAGCCTCGGGCAGCCATCATGGTTGAATGATCGCAACCAAAGGGGACAATCTCATCTGGGCATCATCTGGAGTGATCCTACAATGAAACCCCTTCATAAATATGACCTGTAGACTGTGCTCAAGGTTTTCGGTCTTCGGGCACATGTAGCCATCACAGCTGACCAATTATGACAAAAAGGGGATGTCATCATCTAGGCATTCTATGGAGTCAACCTAATAGGTTACAATGAAATCCTTCCATAAATATGACCTTTTACCTATGCTAAAGATTTTTGGGCTCCGGCACCCATCAAGGCTGAATGATTGCGATCAAAATGGGACGTTCTCATCTAGACATTATTTGGCGTCATCCTACCAAGTTACAATGAAATCCCTTCATAAATATGACCTGTAGACTGTGCTAAAGGTTTTCGGGCTTCGGCACCTTTAGCCATCACAGTTGCCCAATCATGTCCAAAAGGGGACGTTCTCATCTAGACATTATATGAAGTTAACCTACCAAGTTACAATGAAATCCCTTCATAAATATGACCTGTAGACTGTGCCAAAGGTTTTCAGGCTTCGGGCTCGGGCAGCCATCATGGTTGAATGATCGCAACCAAAGGGGACAATCTCATCTGGGCATCATCTGGAGTGATCCTGCGAAGTTACAATGAAATCCCTTCATAAATATGACCTGTAGGCTGTGCTCAAGGTTTTCGGGCTTCAGGCACTTGTAGCCATCACAACTGACCAAGCACGACCAAAAGGGGATGTCATCATCTAGGCATTATATGGAGTCAACCTAACAGGTTACAGTGAATTCCTTCCATAAATATGACCTTTTGCCTATGCTAAAGGCTTTTGGGCTCAGGCACCCATCAAGGCTGCATGATCGCGATTAAAATGGGACGTTCTCATCTAGACATTATTTGGAGTCATCCTACCAAGTTACAATGAAATCCCTTCATAAATATGACCTCTAGACTGTGCTAAAGGTTTTCGGGCCCCTGTAGCCGTCACAGTTGCCCAATCACGTCCAAGAGGGGACTTTCTCATCTAGATATTGTAGTCAACCCACCAAGTTACAATGAAATTCCTCAATAAATATGACCTGTAGACTGTGCTAAAGGTTTTCGGGTTTTGGGCTCGGGCAGTCGTCACGGTTGGCAGATCATGCCCAAATGGGGAAATTCTCATCTAGACATCATAAGGAGTCATCCTACCAAGTTAAAATGAAATCCCTCCTCATTTAACATGACCTGCAGACTGTACTAAAAGTTTTTGGGTTTCGGGCTTGGGCAGCCATCACAGTTGATAGATCATGCCCAAAAGGGGACGTTCTCATCTAGGCATTATACAGAGGCATCCTACGAAGTTACAATGAAATCCCTTCATAAATACGACCTGTAGACTGTGCTAATGGTTTTCGGGTTTTGGGCTCGGGCAGACATACCGGTTGCCCGATCGTGACCAAAAGGGGACGTTCTCATCTAGATATGACCCCAAACCTGCATACGAAATTTCGTGATGATCAGACAAGAACTGCGGGGTGTAGGCAGTGCTAAAGGAAAATGTGAACAGACGTCACAGACTCACAGACTAACAGACTTCCGCACGCGTGATGGCAATAGCTTATCTTGACTATGTCAAGTTAAGCTAAAAATGGCGGCAAATGTAACTTTGGAAAGATATTACTTCCTGTACAGGACGAGTCAAGAGGTAACATATATGCTCATTTACATTCACTGGTTTAGCCAGTGACTTGTCTCCTACCAATCATTTGGGCATGCTTTTTTCTCCTTTGCCGGTGTTGTTCCACTCGTGGGGACTGCAAAACCCAAATTATTTTTTTTTTGGAGGGGGGGGGGGGGGGGAGGGGTTTGGACATGTACCAAACTAAAAAAAAAGAATTACACCTTTAAAGTCCATGTTTGGACTTCACAGACACAAAGGTGAAAGGTGTCAATGTGAACAAAATCATGGATTACATTGTGGCAAAACCAATATATAGAATTACATCATTTGAATATTAAATCCTTATGTCTTGATGTGCAAGACTTGCCATTGTTTGGAACTTGCCATTGTAAATAAGTCAAAACAACAACAAAAATAAGCAACTGGCACTGTTCCCTTTATTTTTTAAAGAAAGGAAACAATGAAGAAACCTCTAGTGCTGGGTTCAAAAGTGCAAATGGCACTTTTGAAAATCACAATTTCGACATGTTCACAACTCTGATTGAAAATGTTGAGTGGGTTACATTCAATTCCTGGCTAAACGTCTTTACATTTTCAATCAGTATTCTCAGTGGTTATGGCTTGGGTTTCTCTACCTCTTTACATTTCCACTCAGTATTCTCGGTGGTTTTGGCTTGGGCTTCTAAACCTCTTTACATTTTCAATCAGTATTCTTGGTGGTTATGGCTTGGGTTTCTCTACCTCTTTACATTTCCAATCAGTATTCTCGGTGGTTATGGCTTGGGCTTCTAAACCTCTTTACATTTTCAATCAGTATTCTCGGTGGTTATGGCTTGGGCTTCTAAACCTCTTTACATTTTCAATCAGTATTCTCAGTGGTTATGGCTTGGGCTTCAAACTGAAAGGTCCATGGATCAGTGCAGGGGTTACTGCCTGGTGTCCTTGGGCAAGGCACTTCAACCTTATTGCTCATTTGGGGGGCATGGTGGTTAAAGACTGGCGCTTAACCGAGGCCACAACTCTGTTTCGGTTGTGAAAAAAAAACGTGAGTTGCACCGAAATTGCAGTCATACAACCGACGTTACGTTTGTTCTTAATTAATCATTAATACAACGCATTATCCATGTATCTTGGAACAAGGGTCAATCTAATCTGAAAACGTAGGTGTTATTTCTTAGAACTAACCCATATCATCCACGATCGTGTGTTGGGGGGGGGGGGGGGGGTGAATGCGCCAAGCGCCACAAACGGATATCTACTGATTACAGAAACGAAAGTAGAACTTGGTAACCAACCGCGTGCACCACGTGAGAGTTACAAGTTTTCTTGAGTTAAAA
Organism: Pictodentalium vernedei; assembly: GCA_031216915.1. NCBI lineage: Eukaryota > Metazoa > Mollusca > Scaphopoda > Dentaliida > Dentaliidae > Pictodentalium > Pictodentalium vernedei. The sequence continues at coordinate 192,226,380 of CM062289.1, forward strand.
TGGTGACTGAAGATCCGAGTCCCGTGTACGATAATCGAAATGACCCGAAATCGAAATTTTGTCCCTGCGTGGGACATACATACATTGCATGTATATATTTATTAAAAGCACAATTTAAGCACGTGGAGATACATTTTGTATACGCTCTGATCGAAGTGCTATTTAAAAACAAAAGTGTCAGCAAAAACAACGAATCACAGAAGACAAGCATCGAGTTAATTAGAATTTATTAAAGTTAACCACCATTTCAAAACCAAAAAAATGTGCAGGAGACAGTTTCATCCATAAAAACGTCGAAAGTTCTTACAGTTACGCTCTGTTCCACTGAAAAATTGGTTGCATTGAAATTCGCCCCGCAATTTGCATTGAAAGTTTTTCTTTGAAAACTTGTATTGGAAAGGGGTTAAATGTGATAAGGCTACGATAGAAATCACATATATTAGGATGGATAAAAATGGCAGGCCTCATAACACCAATCGCATGTGTCAAAGTCAGATGGTTGGCAGAAATTGTCATTTTTCTGAATAGTGTATTATCACGCAATGCAGCAGGTAAAGGAGACAACTGAAATATTTTGTTATTTGCCTTAGAAATAAATTAACTAAAATTGTTAATGACGCTTAATTTTCGAAGGATGTTGAAAACTTTTTTAACTACGCTTTTCAATTCAATTAGGACATTCAGAAACCATGAATGACCCAGCTTCTAATGTGAACTTGAAATTTATTTTTAAAACTTTAAATATTTTTTTTAAAAGAATATACCTTCTATTACAGAGAAGAACACTCTCACCATGGGTGATGCTAAATTTCAAATCCAATGCATTGAGGCAAATACAAAATCAACTGAATGGTAACCCTTGTCATCACTGTTAGGGAAAGAGTTAGGGTATTCAGAAAGCATGAATGATGCAATTTTTTTGTAGGGGAGGGGGGAGGATTTTAACCTATATGACTTAGTTTTGTGTGTGTATGTATGTTTGTGTAACTTTTATTTATTTTTTTCTCCCCAATTGTGTCCTCTATGTACATTTATTTTGTCACAATGTCATATACATTTCATGCTGTTTTCTGGCTTCTCCCTCATGACCACTGACTTCTCCCTCCTGGCCCCTGACTTCTCCCTAAAGTCACTTCCCACTAAAATCAGCTGCCAGGCTGACCCCTGATAGACACCTATGAAGTAATGGTTACAGTACTGTAAATAATTTGTATTGGTGACAGTGTTAACATTTTCCTGTCTCCGAATCTCATCAAGCTTATAATAGTCTTTGAAAATCATGGTCAGAGGCCTAAAGGTGCTTAAATTTGATTTTCTGATACCCTGCAATAACAATTTTGAATTATGAACAACCTGAATGAATTCAAGTTCACCTGGAAAAACATTCTTAGACTATCACTTCATACTTGAACATGAGTTCACTGGTTCTCCACTTCCAAATTCCCAAAATTAGATGAGAATGCATAAAGTAGAAAAAAAACAAAACCCGGGTCTTCACCCCCCAAAAAACTGAAACCGAAACCAAAGTGAAAAAATCACAACCGCCAGTCTCTAATGGTGGTGCTATTTACTAAGGGGTACTGCACGTCAATGGTCCACTTGTCCTCAACCAATGCTAATCCTACTTGTGCAGAGTTAGTACGTTGGTAAGTATGGCAGTTGCTCACCATTGCTCGGTGGTTCTCTCTGGGTACTCTGGCTTCCTCCACCCATAAAACTGTCCGACACAAGGTGACCCTGGCTGTTGAAAGTGTCGTCAGACCCCCAATAAATAAATAAATATCAAATCTGTATTGTATTATCTAAGTTAGTATTTATGAGGAAGGTTGTAGGTTTTCTCTTTAACTTCATTTGTTATATAAACCAGTAGTGAAGTTATGTATATCAGTTTCTCTCTTGAGTTATAGTCTATTGCTATTACATGATTCAGATACATACTGTCTCATCTCTTACTGTGCAGGGGATGAGTTTCTTTTTATGATATGTTTGGGGAATTCTATTGGACAGTTGTACACAGTATAATCGGACTATCTCTACCTTCCAAGCAGAAACATATTCTGAGTATTTTTTTTCTTTCAGATCATTCTGAACATGGTAAACTGATCAGTCTGTCTGTGTTTTCATATTTTTATACCCCCTGCAATGAGTTGTGTGGGGGTTTTCTGGAATCACCTTGTCCGTCTGACCGTCTGTCCATCCATCAGTCAGTCCATCTGTCCATCCATCTGTAGACATAATTTTGTCTGGAGATTTTCTCAGGCAGTTATGGACCAATCTGCTCGAAACTTGGTATGAATGTTCACTACCATGGGAACCTGTGCAACTGCAATTATAGTTCCAGATGGATTATGTTTGCCAGAATTATGCCCCCTTTTTGATTTGGAAAAGCAGGCCAAGAATTTTGTCCGGAGATTTTCTCAGGTGTTTATGGATCGATTCCTTTCAAACCTGGTATGGATGTTTACTACCATGGGAACCTGTGCACCTGTGATTGTAGTTTTGATTGGACTTTTTTTGGCAGAATTATGGCCCTTTTTGTCTTAGAATGTTTGAATTTTGTCCGGAGATTTTCTCAGATGTTTATGGGTCGATTCCTTTGAAACTTGGTATGGATGTTCACGACCATGGGATCCTGTGCACCTGCGATTAGAGTTTTGATAGGACTTTTTGCCCAGAGTTATGCAGCTTTTAGTCTTAGTACCTGAATTGCCTAGAATTTTGTCCAGAGATTTTCTCAGATGTTTATGGGTTGATTTCTTTTAAACTTGGTATGGATGTTCACTACCATGGAAACCTGTGTACCTGTATTTATAGTTTCGATCAGATTTTGTTCCCCACAGTTATGCCCTTTTTCATCTTAAAATGCCTGAATTTCGTCCAGAGATTTTCTCAGATGTTTATAGGACGATTCCATTGAAACTTGGTATAGATGTTCACTACCATAGGAACCTGCGCAGTTGTCACTGAAGTTTTGATTGGACTTTTTTCTGCCAGAGTTGTGCCCCTTTTCATCTTAGAATAACTAAAAGTGGCAGGGGTTCAGTTAACAGAAATTTGGTGATTTTTCTAAATTATAGTGATAAACTGTGCATTTATTTTATTGCATGTATATCTTTTTTGATGGAGCTCAATGATTTTGGACAAAGGAGATATACTAGATTAAATGCAGGCATGGAAATTAACCTGTAGAGTTCTAAAATCCACTGTAGTGGCTTTACACTATATGCATTGGCTTGATGTTTGTTCAGCAGTAGAATAAAAAATGTTTATATAAAATTGTTTTGTTACAATTTATTGGAGAGTGCCTACAGGCACTCTCCAATAAATTGGTAACAAATCAATTATTTATGAACAAAATTTTGCTAAATCAAGGCTCCCCTTGCTGGCAGAAATAGAATCCTTAAAAAAAAATAGTCATGTTTCAAATCACCTTTGAAAAACAAATCAGCATTCTACCAGTTATGACCTTATATCAAAACCCATTAACAGGTTATGCTATTTAATATGGTGATAACCAATACAAAAAAAAGTGTTTTAATGCTTTTTCTGTTTTCTGCATTTACAACACCAGCCATCATGTTTACATATTAACTGAGTGCTAAATTATATTTGGTCACCAGAATTTGTTCGCTTGTCTTGGCTTTGTTACAATTTATGTGAGAGTCCCAATAGGCACTCTCCCATAAATCGTAACAAGGCAATCCTAACGGATTGAATAATTTCACTTCAAAGATAAAGCTAAGCACTGAATATGAGGTCTTTAAGTTGTGGTTCCTGTTCTTCAGAATGAAGCCCAAATATGGGATTCCAGAACTCTACTAGTTAACATAGATAAATGAATTTAATATCCAACATAACTGCGATATTGTTCAGGCCTGTAATTCACTGCCTACAAAATTAGTATTGGTAAGCAGATCAGTTATTAATGTTCTTAAATCTCACAATCTAGTAAGCAACAGACAAGCCTCCCCAAACAGCAACTACAGAAGTGTGAAGGTTTCAAAACAAATGAAGCATACCAAACCATGGACACAAATGAATTAGAATCCATGCTCTCTAACTTTATAAAGCCGACTGATATAAGTATTCTGCATGCAGGGCAGGGCATTTGTGTTGTTTGGGTTTTCAGAAGAATCCTCTAAATTGAATATCCATTTTGCCAGTGAAAATTATTCAATTAACAGGAATATACAATTAACAGGGATCTGGTCAGTTTCCTGTCAAACAAGATATAATAGAATAAATGCCTGCATTGGATGCTGTGAGGCCAAAAAGGTTGATAAATAAGGGGAATTTGGTGCGTGTCACAGTAATTTTTTCAACATATTACAAAAATTTATCTACAATTAACAGGAGTTTACTCTACAACCCATATGCAATTAACAGATAAATTTGTACTAAAGGTATGGTAAATGGTTTTGTGTTTGAAAATTGTATTCAATTGACAGGGATATACAATTAATATCCAATTAAGTGGGTCCCACTGTACTTGAGCATTCACATGGCACTCTTGGCAGCTGTCATTGATTTTGCAACCCCAGAAATGGTCCCAGATAATATCAAATGAGGAAGTTTGATAGTTTTCCCTTTTTTTAGTGTATCAATCTCATCTCTTTTACCAATTTGACACACACTGACAAAAGCCACATTGTACATTCTTCATTTTACATTGATGCACTTTCTCATCACTCCATACTTGTTCTTGTGAACTGTGGGGATTTGATCCTTGGTGAACTTCATACAAGGTAAACAAACACAAGAAAAGTGGCTGCCCTAGTGAAATTTGGACATCCTAAATTACAATTAGTCTTGCTGTCCTTTCCTTTCAAGAATGAGAAAAATATTTCTCCGAGTCTGTACTAGAAGGATTGCAGAAATTAACTATTCAGTAAATTTAAGGTATTTTATTGTATGAAATTTGGTCGCTTACTCGATTCATAGCTGACTTTCAGGTAGTGCTTTCTGCCACACGGTAACGCTTCCATGGCAAATATTAGTTTCCTCAAAATCTGTTTCATTAAAAAAAATTGATATATAATTTATTGGGGTTATTCCTTTCTGACCTTTTCTGGACTCAGGAGCAAATTACCTGAAATTTGGCCAAAGTTAGGTTGGACGTACCCTTAAATAAATATCTTTTGTTACATACTTTGAGTGCCACATCATTTTCTTTCCCCAAAAATGCAAAAACAGTACTTAGGGCTTCTGTCTGCCTTAAATTGGTCATTTTTGTGGGATTTTTGTCTGGAGGGCTTTTGTACTACACCCAACTCAGGCCAGTCTGCAGGTAAAGATCACTTTCAGCCTGTAGAATAGTTCACAAAGCATATGGTACAAACCTTGATTATAAATAAATATATTCAACAGGTGTTTGTCACATAATAACCAAATCAATAATTTAATTTTCAGTATTGGAAACATGTGATAATAAACAGTAGCATTCCTGAACCAATTATTTCTATTTATTGGTCAATATCCAAGCTGAAATGTCTCCTATACTCGCATGTTCCAAATATATTTGTATGTTTATATGTTTATAAATTTATTAGATTTTCCACCACATACAGCTTTCAGTAGTCTGTATGTAAACACCGTAGGATATTGTTTGAAAGCATAAAGGTGCCAACTGCAATGCTTGAACATTGCAGTTGGCACCTCTATGCTGCCTGGAGATACACCAACGGTACTCCTACTATTCGGTTGAAGTCGCCTACCAGACTGTACTGGAGTTGCAAACAGTATCCCCATATATTTCATAATTTTCTGGGACTGTAGCGGGCGGCTCAGTGGTTAAGGCAGTGACCTTCAAACCGAAAGGTCCTTGGTTTGAACACTATCCGGGGTAACTGCATTGTACCCACGGGCAAGGTGCTTCATCTCAATTGACCATGTGGGTTGGGGCATCGGGGGTTGGGGGTAGTGCTCGGAATATTATTAATTATAAAGGTGTTTGGAGTGGTATACAGCTCCATGTACCCTGTCAGAATTTTTTGTACCTTGCCCAAAATCTGCATAATGAATCTGTCATACTAGAAAGGCAACATAATCACATTAAAATATTAAACAATATATCAGAACAGGTCAGTGATTTTGTAATCTGAGCCATTATCCTTCCTTGCATCCAAATGGAAGTTACATGGTACTTCACAAATAGTGTTCAACCGATGATCGGAATAGGCCACCCAATTGGCCGATTGTGGGCAATCGGATGACAACAGCAACTGAGCTCCTGAAACATCGGTTCAACCGATTATTTCCTAGCACTTTTTTGTGATGATTCATAAACCACATTTTATAATCTTCTGCAATTGTTAATGTAAAATGAAGTCAGTGATACCATTCAACAAACAACCACAATGTGTATTCTTACTTTCTCTAGACGCCCCTTTATGGGATATACAAGTTAAAGGACATGTAAAGATTACAGTTGAGCATACTTGCGGCAATCGCCAGTTCATACCAGAAAAAAAGTGAAGGTTGCACTCCCTTGACTCAGGTCGCAGTAAAATGAGCAGTCGCATGCACTTGGGTGGTACATGTGGCACTGAGAGCCACGTATACCGCCCAAGTGTGCGCGTCTGATCATTTTACTGCAACCTGAGTCAATGACGTTTAACACCAGGAAATATGTCAATTTAATTTGCTGTAGTTCTTTCAAGCCTTGACTCGTCTAGTAGTGCAGAGTACTACAATTGGAATCGGCATAAGAATCGGCCGATTGTGAGTTCAAATAACCGGTAATCGGTCAGCGGCCATTTTTGGTAATCGGTTGAACACTATTCACAAAGTCATTCTTTTGAATAAAATTTAAAGATGGTATTCTACTTTTTGTCATAAAAATATTTATGAAAGTTTCACCAAGCTGTCGACTTATTAATTTTGTGTTACCTGGCACAAATTTGGTTGGTATTGTTTGAGACAAAAACAAATAACAGAATACATGCACCATACCATGATCTTAGAAGGAAAAATTAATAACTTTGAACTGCCTTCACTTTTATTTTAGACAAATCTGCATGCTGAGGCATAAGGAGTAGTTTTAATGATAAAAAAGTGGAAACAGAACAGGAAGCCCCAGGGGACATGGGACGCTTACCTGAGAATGTTGTTAAAAGAAGGATCTATTTAAAATTATTTCTCATTTTGCACTAATTAATATTTTGGTTTCCATAACAAACCTGAATATGATGACCTAAGGATGTTGTATACCAAATAACAAAAATTTCTGATTGGAATTCTGGAGAAGATTTTAAAAGATTACTCTTCATATTGGGCCAAGTTAAAATTTGGGCTCCCATAAACAGTCAAAATATTAACCCAGCGAGATGATTTGAACAAATTTGAATTTGACCCTGACCCCACCCCCACCACAAGGGTGTCGTATACCATCTATCAAAAGAGTCAGTCTGACTGTTGGTCCTGGAGGAGAAGATTTTTAAACAAATATTTCTTATAATGCATTAAGTTAAAATTCCATATTCCTTATGAAGCCCAAATATTAGACTAGGGACATAATTTGCACAAACTTTATTCTGTCCCCCTTCCCTCCACCAAACTTGAAAGTGACCTCCATAAGGATGATTTTGTACTGAATATCAATATATTTGTGACCAACAGATCTCAAAGATGATGATTTTTAAATATTATTTCTCATACTGGACTAAGTTATAATTCAGGCTCCACAGGGATACCAAATATAAACCCAGGGACATGATTTTAACAAAACTGCTAGAATCTTATTCTAATTGGTGGTTCTGGAGAAGATTTTTAAAGATGATTCCTCATATTGGACTAAGTTAAAATTTGGGCTCCTAAATATTAACCCAGGGAAGGGTTTGAACAAACTTGAATCTGAGGAATCAAGTACTTATGACTCAATAATACCACATACAAAATGTGATTCAAATCAGCTCATCGATTCAGAAAACATAAATTTTATGAGCGCCAAAAAACTTGCCCCTCCCATTACAAAGGCAAATGTTCTACGAACTTCGTTTGAACACACTTTAGTCTACACCTCAATGTCAAGGTGATAGCTAAAAGTGGTGACTTTCTTGTTTAAAAGTGTCAATATTTTTGATAATCTTTCTAAATGGGTTAAACATAAAACGTAAAGGTAGGTATATGAGAGACCCCGAAAACCGATTTGTCACTCAAAGCATGAAATTTAATGTCTATTACGGCGCTTTTGTTGAAACGCCACATGGGCTATCTGATAACTGATCAAAGGAGTTCTCTCATGTAATCATTAGCTACGTAATTATGGCCAGTTAAGACCTAATTATTGGAAACAGTGCATCACACATGTTCTGGACACACACTCATATTACGCATGTATCCTGTCTCCGAAATGTCAAAAGATACCAAAATGTGAGTCTTTCAAAGGAACTTTAAAGCGAGTATTAAATTAAGATAGAGCTGAGCGGCCAAGTACAAGAGAAGCGATTAAACTGAGAATTAATGTTCTGGCTATCTAATTAAAAATCGGGGAATTTCTCGAAAAATTAATTTTTCCTGCCAATTCCAGTCTAAGGGTGTGTAAGGCTGTGGGTCGTTGCGTGTAGATGGGGAGGTCCCATGCTATAGGTTAGAGGAGGTGCCGCATCGATGTGAAAGTATAAGCACATTATGAAGTAGGGGGCCACAGAGCCCATATTTAGAATAGGGGCAGTTGTGGGCCAAGACAGTGGCCATATATGAGAACAGGATCAGAAACACGAAGTACGAGCTCAGGGAGCTATATGCATTTAGGTAAACGGCACTACCATACATAGGTATTGCCTGTATGAACATTATCCTGAGATAGACGTAGGGGAGAGATTAACCTCATTGGTGGTGACTGCTTGTGTGAAAAGCGTCAAGTAAAGTGACAATAAGCTAGTGGCCGTGCGACGGCAGTAGTAGAGTGACATTCCATCACCTGTTAGAGCAGAGGAGTCCGATAAAGTGACAATATGCTAGTGGCCGTACGATGGCAGTGAACGGGTGAAGTGAAGAGGTGGCCAAGGAACCAATACCTGCGAAGTGGAGGAAAAACCAGCGACAACAGAGAATGCGGGCCTGCAAGTGACTCAAAAACTGTGGGTAAGGGGTGATTGACATTTTGTATCCTTATTCTTGTGGATTCCATGTAAGTCCCAAATTATCATATTTATTTTTTTTATATATATGTATTAAAATTGTTGTTTTCAATGAACCCCTGTTGATTTATGCTTTTCAAGGAAAAGTTATTAACTCCTTCAGGATAAGAACCACCCCAACAAAAGTGAAATGGGCGGGTTCATCATGGCGAGACATACGTTCACGCACAGATTCAGGCTGAATACGCGGCGTGAATCTATTTCTACCAGCAGCGACAAAGCTCTGGTTTCCGACACTCAAAAGGAGTCTAAAAAGAAACAGAGAAATGTTATAAACCAAAAAAACTGCTACAGCAAACATGGTTTTGCTGGGGTGAAAAGTGAAGACACACCAATTTTTTCCCTGATATTATTCTGCTGAGAAGGTATGTTTGTTTTTTACTGAGGTTTAACACTTTCAAAAGTCAAAATCATATTTTGTCAAAAGCTGAACATGTAAATTACTTTTTGAAAATATAGTATGTTTTTGCAGTAGTTTCCCAGAGATAGAATATGAATTGCAAAGAAAGTTGAAGAAAAATACTTTTTATATAAAGCCCCCCCCCCCCCCCCCCCCCCCCCCCCCCCCCCCCCCCCCCCATGCAGTTAAAAATTTGTCCTGCAATTGGTCAGTTTCACATCCCCCTGAACATGACCATAATTCAGACAGCACTCACTATTCACCCCAAAAAATCACTTAAATATCACTATTTTTTCAATTTTTGTCTGAAAAAATAGCTTATGACTCTAATAGGAACAAGCTCATTGAGTTCGTTCCAATGAGGAGTCATAAGTTATGTTTTTTAAGCAAAAAATTAACATTTTTATTTATTCAAGAAATATTCTGGGAAGTTTGGTCTTCTAGTCATATTAGGTAAAGGGTTTACACGACAACAAAAGTAAAATCAACCTGCATCAAACTTTGGTATTTTTATTTCAAAGTCATGTTTCCAACATAAAACCTTATATTTAATAAGCAAGTATGATTAAATTTCACGAGAAGCGTGATTAGACCAAAATGGATTTCATTTTAATGAATTTTCATAATGCTGGACCTTAAAATGTATAACAAAAGAAGTTGTACATGAGTATATTGAAAAAAAAAAAGCACGATCTTGCAACATGATATTTTTTTTTACATCAGACAATGGTTTATGTTGACAAATGGCGCAAAAGAGAGAGCCATAATTTATATGTTAGCACTGAAAACACTTCCCTTATGATTTGAGATCAGGTCAACTCAACCTGCTATTATTTTATAACCAGATAGGACCTTAACATAATACAGGAGGAATGGATTCCTACTGAAATACATGTTGGATGTATTTTATCGAATCACAAAAAGCACTTACAAACTTTCAGATGATGGCTCACCAGATACAACCAGGAAACAATACTGTAAAACTTTTATGATTGTATTTTCTACAATTGTATTTTCTACCTGTTAACTGGTCAAGTGCTGGAAGCCACTATCGGGGCTTTAAAAAAATGTATCAGAGCAAAAACATATGTTTTCCTTACTCATGTTTCATATTCAGTCAAATGCAAAAAATATTTTGTTTCTACAAATTTGTTCTATTACAAATTATTTGAGAGTGCCTGTGGCACTCTCCAATAATTTGTAATAAAATAAATTTTGAATAACAAATTCAGACCACCAAAAATAATCTAGCCCTCAACCTGTTAACATAATGGACTAAAATGAATCATTAGCATTTTAAAAAATATGGTAATTTGCCAGTTGGCAAATTGCCATATATTTTAAAATGGTAAAAGTTCATTTCAATCCATTTAAAGTCATAAGCAAAAAATACAATACTATAAAATACAATTGTACAAGTTTTATAGTACAGTAGAACCTGTCTTGAGAGACTACCCTTTTTGACAGACAAAAGTGGTCTCTCAAAACAGGTGGTCTCTCATGACAAGTCCATTAAAGAGTAAAACAACCAAATGGTACCAAGTCACAGCAGTCTCTCAAGACAGGTGGTCTCTCATGACAGTGGTCTCTCAAGACAGGTTTTATTGTATAGGTCCCTGGTGGGACCTGAACTGATACTTTGCTAATGCCCCCTGGTTTTTTCTCAAAAGCATTTTACATCTGGTGTGCAAAAAGTCCACCCTGTACTGTTTTAGTACAAACCTACTAAAGTACTTGGTAATATTGTCCAATATAAATTCTACTATATTACAGTTATAAAATCATGGCTCATGGTTTTATTGTAGTTTGAGAAATAGAGGATATCTACACTGTTTTAGTGAATATCTGGAATTATCTCATGAGTGTGGACCTGAAAGTTTTATTTTTCAGGAGCGCTTGTGTGAGTGAAAAATAATACCTTAAGGTCCATAAAATGAGATAATTTAAGATATTCACTAAAATAACGCAGATTTTCGTTTTATTATATGCTATGTGACATTTTACTGCGCATTATTCAGTCCAATTTGACTGCAAACAGTTTCAAGAGAATAACAAAGATCTACTGATCGTTCCTTCAAGGCGATGTCATGCGCCAAAGCGTAACGTCATTTAGGAAGCAACTGAAAACAAGAGGCCCCAGGGGGCCTGAGGTCACTCACCTGACATGGTAGCCTAAATATCAACCCAGGGAATTGATTTCAACAAGATGCATCTGCCCCTCCTAAGAAAAGCTTATACCAAATATTCAAAGATTCTGACCCGTGGACCTAAAAAGCCAGAGGCTCAAGAGAGCCTAAAATGTTCACCCTGGCTTAAATTGTCAAAAGAGATGAGTGTATCAGTAAGTGATCAGCAGCAAGAGCAATTTTTTGATTTGCTATGGCACAACCTCAGGCAACTTTTTTGGCCATTCATTTCTGCTGGTCCAAGGTAAGCTTCCTAGCAAGCTCTGTTCTGTGAAGTATTAAAAAAACAACCGAACCAATTTTTTGTTTTATTTTCAACTATTGTGGTTCTCTCTAGCTCCACACCCCCCCCCCCCCCCTCCTCCTCCCAACAAAACAAAAAAATAAATAAATAAAAAATTTTTAAAAAAGACAAGAAAAAACAAGTGACTCAATTTGAACAAAATTTGAATTTGACACCCTTAGAGATGTTACATACCAAATATGAAAGGATTCTCACACTGGTGGACCTGAAGAAGAAGAATGTTCAAGAAATTTTCTCATATTTCACTAAGTTAAACTTTGGCCTTCAATAAAAAGCCTAAATATTAACCCAGGGACCTCCTAGAGGTGTTGTACACCAAATATCAAAAGAATCTGACTGGTGGATCTGAAGGAGATAATTTTAAATGATAATTCCCCATATCGCACTAAGTAAATATTTGGGCTCCATTGGGGAACCCAAATATTAACCCAGGAACTCGATTTGAACAAATTTGAACCTTACTACATTTGAACGCATTCTCACTTGTGGGTCTGAAAAAGATTTTTAAAAATTTTTTCTCATATTGCATTAAGATAAAATTTGGGCTCCAATAAAGAGCCCAAATATTCATCCAGGGATCCTATTTGAACAAACTTGAATCTACCCCACCCTCACCCCCCTCCAGAGATGCTACATACCAAATATCAAAAGAATCTGACTGGTGGATCTGAAGAAGATTTTTAAAGATTATTGCCCATATTGCATGAAGTTAATATTCAGGCTTTCATAGGAAGCCCAAATATTAACCCAGAGACTCAATTTCAACAAATTTGAATCTTACACCCCTAGATGTCACATACCAAATATGAAAGGATTCTCACCAGCAGAGCCCAAAAATTCATCCAGGGATCTCATTTGAACAAACTTACATCTAGAGATGCAGCTTACCAAATATCAAAAGAATCTGCCTGGTGGATCTGAAGAAGATTTTTAAAGAATATCCCCCATATTGCACCAAGTTAATAACCAGGCACCCATAGGAAGCCCAAATATTAACCCAGGGGCTCGATTTGAACAAATTCAAATCTTACACCTCTGGAGATGTCACATACCAAATATGAATTATTCTCACTAGTGGGTCTGAAAAAGACGATTTTTAAAGAAATTTTCTCATATTGCACTAAGTTGAAATTTGGGCTCCAATAAAGAACCCAAATATTCATCCAGCGATCCCATTTGAACAAAATTGAATCTAACTCCCCTAGAGATGCTGCATACTAAATATCAAAAGAATCTGACTGCATGGTGGATCTGAAGAAAAAGATTTTAAAAGATTATTCCCCATATTGCACCAAGTTAATATTCAGGCTCCCATAGGAAGCCCAAATATTAACCCAGGGTCTCAATTTGAATAAACTTCAATCTGACCCCTGTAGAGATGTTGTATACCAAGTATCAAAAGAATCTGACAGTTCGATCTGAAGAAGAAGATTTTTAAAGCTTATTCTCCGTAGCGTCCTAAGTTAATTATTTGGGCTCCTATGTTGAGCCCAAATATGAACCTACAGGCTTGATTTGAACACACTTGTATTTGACAGTTCTATGGATACTGTATACCAAATGTCAAAAGATTCTGATCAGTGGTTGTTTAGAAATATTTTTTTTTCAATTTTTGCAAATATGCTGAATCAGCATTTTTTCAAACACCCCCAACAGAATACCCGAACATAACCGATGGCCATTTTGTCTTTTTTAATCCATTCTACTAGTCAAAAGGATGCTTCATACCAAATAACAGTTCTCTGTTCCGTGTAGTTTAGGAAATATGGGCATTTTAATTTTTTTCTATTTTTAGCCCTTGGGGTACCCATGGGGATATGAAAAAAAAAATTTGGGCATCAATCAAGTACTTTGGACCCACTTATACTACTGCCAAATTTGGTTCAATTCAGCCCATTGGTTCTTGAAATAGAAATTTGGGGCAGAGCCCAAAATGGGTATGTGCCCACAGAGAGCCCAAATATTGATCTACCAACTTCCCTTGAACAAACTTTAATCTTCAACACCTAAGAGTGTTCCGTGATGCAGTCAGGTGAGGTAAAAAAGGATTTTTAAAGAATATTCCTCATATTGAACTAAGTTATAATTCGGACGCGCACATGGAGCCCAAATATCAACCCAGGGACTTGGCTTCAACAAAGCTGAATCTCACCCCCCTAAGCATGCTGCATACCAAATATTGAAACATTCCGACTGCTGGATCTGAAGAAGAAGATTTTTCAAGAAAATTCTTCATTTTGAACTAAGTTACAATTCGAGCTCCCACAGTGAGCCCAAATATGAACCTATGGACATGGCTTGAACAAACTTGAATCTCACCCCCCTACGGATGCTGCACACCAAATATCAAAACATTCCAACTGCTAGATCTGAAGAAGAAGATTTTTAAAGAAAATTCCTCATTTTGAACTAAGTTGCAATTCAAGCTCCCACAGTGAGCCCACATATGAACCTAGGGGACATTGCTTGAACAAACTTGAATCTCACCCCCCTAAGGATGCTCCATACCAAATATCCGACTGCTAGATCTGAAGAAGAAGATTTTTAAAGAAAATTTCTCATTTTGAACTAAGTTATAATTTGGGATCCCAAATATGAACCCAGGGACTTGGCTTGAACAAACTGGAATCTCACCCTCCAGTGGGATGCTGTATACCAAATATCTCCCTCCCCCCCCCCCCCCCCCCCCCCCTCCCCCCAATGATGCTGCATGTCAAATATCAAGGCATGCTGACTGCTGGATCTGAAGAAGATTTTTTAAAGAAAATTCCTCATTTTAAACTCAGTTATAATTCGGGAGCCCAAATATGAACCCAGGGACCTGGCTTCAACAAACTTGAATCTCAACACCTCAAGGATGCTGTATACCAAATATCAAAACATTCTGAATGCTGAAACTGAAGAAGAAGATTTTTAAAGAAAAATTCCTCATATTCCTCATATTGAACTGAGTTATAATTCGGACTCCCACAGGGAGCCCAAATATGAAGCCAGGGACTTGGCTTCAACAAACTTGAATCTCAACACTCCAAGGATGCTGTATACCAAATATCAAAACATTCTGAATGCTGAAACTGAAGAAGATTTTTAAAGAAAAATTCCTCATATTCCTCATATTGAACTGAGTTATAATTTGGACTCCCACAGGGAGCCCAAATATGAACCCAGGGACTTGGCTTCAACAAACTTAAATCTCAACACCTCAAGGATGCTGCATACCAAATATCAAAACATTCTGACTGCTGGATCTGAAGAAGAAAAGTTTTATTTATATTTATTTATTTATTTATTTATTTATTTATTTATTGGTGTTTAAGGTCACATATTTCTGCACAATGGCTTATCATGACCTCAGGAGATTGCTGGATCTGAAGAAGAAGATTTTTAAAGAAAATTCCTCATTTTGAACTAAGTTACAA
Source organism: Pictodentalium vernedei (assembly GCA_031216915.1). Taxonomy (NCBI): domain Eukaryota; kingdom Metazoa; phylum Mollusca; class Scaphopoda; order Dentaliida; family Dentaliidae; genus Pictodentalium; species Pictodentalium vernedei. Next base: position 192,241,829 of record CM062289.1, read on the forward strand.
TTCGAGCTCCAACAGTGAGCCCAAATATGAAACCTAGGGACATGGCTTGAACAAACTTGAATCTCACCCCCCTGAAGATGCTTCATACCAAATATCAAAACATTCCGACTGCTGGATCTGAAAAAGGAGATTTTTAAAGAAAATTCCTCATTTTGAACTAAGTTATGATTCGGGCTCCCACAGTGAGCTTGGCTTGAACAAACTTGAATCTCACCCCTTAAGCATGCTGCATACCAAATATCAAAAGATTCTGATTGGTAGATCTGAAGAAGAAGACTTTTAAAGAATATTCCTCATACTGCACTAATTTAAACATTTGGGCTCCCATAGAGAGCCCAAATATGGACCTAGGGATTTGATTTCAATAAACATGTGAAACAATCTTCCAAAGATGTTATATGTGAAATGTGAAAGCTTTTGGAGCAGTGGTTTGAGAGAATAGTAGTCTTAAATGTTTTTCCCCATTACCCACGGTGTTCAAAAATGCTGACTCAGCACTTTTTCAAAGTCCCCAAAAAAGTACCCCCATGATAAAGCCGGTAGCAATTTTTTTTTACCATTCCATTCTGTTGGTCCTAAGGAAGCTTCACACAAAATAAGAATTCTCATGGGGCGACAGGAAAAATTTTTTTGGCATAAATTAACTACTTATGTCCCAATAAAACCTCATGTCAAATTTGGTTCAAATCAACCTCTCGGTTTGGAAAATAGAAATTTTGGACGGGGCAAAAATTCTTGCCCCTCCCATAACGATGGCAAATATAGCCTCTAGGACTTGGCTTGAACAAACCTGAATCTCACCCCTCTAAGGATGCTGCATGCCAAATATCAAAACATTCCGACTGCTGAATCGGAAGAAGAAGATTTTTAAAGAAAAATTCCTCATAGTGAACCAAGTTGTAATTCAGGCTCCCACAGGGAGCCCAAATATGAACCCAGGGACTTAGCTTTAACAAACTTGAATCTCACCCCCCTAATGATGCTGCACACCAAATATCAAAACATTCCGACAGCCGGATCTGAAGAAGAAGATTTTTTAAGAAAATTCCTCATTTTGATCTAAGTTACAATTCGAGCTCTCACAGTGAGCCCAAATATGGACCTTGGGACATGGCTTGAACAAACCTGAATCTCACCCCCCCTAAGGATTCTGCGTACCAAATATCAAAACATTCCCGACAGCGGGATCTGAAGAAGATTTTTTTAAGAAAATTCCTCATTTTGAACTAAGTTACAATTCAAGCTCTCACAGTGAGCCCAAATATGGACCTTGGGACATGGTATTGAACAAACTTGAATCTCACCCCCCTAAGGATGCTGCATACCAAATATCAAAACATTCCGACTGTTGGATCTGAAGAAGAAGATTTTTAAAAAAAATTCTTCATTTTGAACTAAGTTATAATTTGGGCTCACACAGTGAGCCCAAATATGAACCCAGGGACTTGGCTTGAAGAAACCTGAATCTCATCCCCCTAAGCACGCTGCATACCCAATATCAAAAGATTCCGTCTGCTAGATCTTGAGAAGAAGATTTTTAAATAAATTTGCCTGAAATGCACTAAGTTCAAATTCAGGTTCCTATACTGAGCCCAAATATGAACCCAGGGGGCCGATTTGAACAAGCTTGAATCAGATCCACCCCACAATGTTGCATACCAAATATCAAATGATTCTGCCTGCTGGATCTGGAGAAGATTTTTAAAGAAATTTGCCTGAAATGCACTAAGTTCGAATTTGGGCTTCTATAGTGAGCCCAAATATGAAACCAGGGGGTCGATTTGAAACAAACCTGAATCAGATCCACCCCATAATGCTGTATACCAAATATCAAATGATTCTGCCCACTTGTGCTGGAGAAGAAGATATTTTTAGTAATTTCTCTAATATACATAGGGTGCTATCGGAGTTATACCCCCTATGGAGCACCAAGTGGGCATGTCCATTTCATTTGAACAAACTTGAATTGACATATGGTAATGAACATCCATACCAAGTTTCGAGCAAACCAACCTAGCGGTTTCAGAGGAGAAGTCGTTTGAAAAATGTTCACGACGCCAGACGGATAGCAAGTGATAAGTTTTGCCCCTTCGGTGAGCTAATAATTCCAGATACTGACTAAAAATGGAGTTGATTTTCTTTTTTATTATAAGATACAAGACATTTTATTGCACAATATTCAGCCCAATTCGACCCAAATGCGTGCGTTTCAAAACAATAACAAAGATCAGATGATTGTTCCTTCAAGGTGACGAGATGTTGCGCAGCGTGACGTCATTTAAGAAGCTACTGAGGGATATCCATTGTTATCCATTGAATCGATGGATACTGAGAAATATCTTTTAGATAATTTGCGATAATCCACAGGCTAGCATATAATAAATACAGATTTTCTAGTAAATTTAGTTGCTTTTCATACCTACCAGAACTGTTTACTGCTGACTTTGCCTATCACATACCCCTAAAGTCAGAAGCGCTATTTAAAAGTTTCTAAAAAGAAAAACCTTTACGAAACTGCATGAGTGGTAAATGCACAAAAAAATCAAAATTTTGCCATAGAGGTGCGTGCCATAGATATGTACCACAGTGGGATTAAATTGTTCTTCCCTCTTCCTGTACTAGCGTGTTCTGGTGTAATGCACACCACATATTCAAACCAATCCTGATGATTCCACCAATCAATGAGGAGATATGTGAGAAGCAAGGATGCTATGAGTGAATCCCAATTCCAACTGGGGGGGGGGGGGGGGGGGGGGGGGGGGGGGGGGCCTTCAGTAAACAATTGCGATAAGAATTATAATAAACTAAATTTACTAGCAAATTTGTATTTCTCACCAATCTTCTCACAATTGTTTTGCTGCTGGCTGAAGGAACAAGAGAAGGTGGTGCACCACATATCTCCATGGAACGAATGATACAGTGAGGCAGGTACTGGGCCAGGGAAGGTAGCAAAATTAAGAAACCTATGACAGCATACCATAAGCACATGGCAGAGGCAAACGGTAAGAAGAACAATATGAAATGTGGACAGTAAATAGTAATAAAGGAACTGAATACTGAATACATGGCCAGAAAGGAGACAGGACTGAGAACAAACGACCACCGAATGAGCAAGAGACAGAGGACCCAAGAAAAAGAGGTTCTCAGATTGATCCTGAAGATTCTGAAGGTAGAAACTGGGGAAGGTAGAGGAATTCCTCCAGTAAGCAGCCTGCATAATATCAGAAAATGAATCAGAATTTGCATTAGCCCAAGAAGCCGACAAGGTGCTGACCTCATGGGCAGAAATCTGATTGATAATACATTCCTCAATGGCTAAATGAGAATAAGCCTCCTTCAGAGTGAGGGAAATCCACTGAGTGATCGAGAGTGAAGAGATGGTATTCCTTCCTGGCATGAGGGAAAAAAAAAATCTAGTACAACACTTCCAAATAGGATGAGTCTCTCTATATGTAATACTAGATGGCACCGACCAGGCAAAGCACTGGGTGGCGACCATCCACCGGTAAATGAGCCCAAATGCAAATAAGAGGAGTGACTTCGGGTAACTGATTCTTTACAAGAAAAGAACAATTAGTCATAAAAGTAACACTGTTGGGAGACGAATCGAAGAACGTCCGCTTGACAGACAAGTCATGCAACTTGCTTATACCCATCATGCGGAGGGAAAGGCTAGCAGAAAGCCTGTCTTGTAAGTGAGAAAGCGAAGATAAGCAACTGAGAGTGGTTCAAACAGTGGCCCCCTTAAGCAATGCAGCATCCAAGATAAATTCTATTTGGGTGTGGCACGAAGAACGTAAGGCCTTTTCAAGAAAAAATGTGTTATGAGCTCGATGAGGAAAGTATTTGAGCCGATGAGAAACTTTCCCATAAATGAAAAGGTGTCTGAAAGGATCAACCTATAACCCTTGATGGTGACAGGCTGTAGACCCCCAGAATCGAACAAAAATCAGCTATCTGATCAATAGGTAGTGGATCTGAAGAAGGAAATGTTTAAAGGAATTTCCTCACATTGCACCAAGTTACAATTTACGTTGCCATAGGGAACCCAAATATCAACCCAAGGACTTGATTTGAACAAACTGGAATCTGGACTTAAATGGTTGGTTAAGTCCAACTATGTAATTTTGTGCCATTAGGCAGGGGTTTTGAAATTTTATATTGCTCACCTCTTTATTTTATTAACCCTTTACCTAACGTGAAAAGCAGACGACACTTGCAAAAAAAATTCTTGAATAACTAATTTTTTTCATTTTTTGTCTCAAAAACATAGGTTATGACCCCTCGTTGGAACGAGCTCGACGAGCTCGTTCCAACGAGGGGTCATAACCTATGTTTTTGAGACAAAAAATGAAAAAAATAGTGAAAATTAATTGGCGATTTTTGAGAATAGCGCTGGCCGGTTTTGGCCGTTACGTTGGGTAAAGGGTTAAATTCTATTGCTTGGTTTATTTATTTATTGGGGTTTAATGGCACTTTTGACAGCCAGGGTCACCTCCTTTTAGATAGTTTTTGGGGTGGAGGAAGTTGGGAGTACCCGAAGACAACTACCAAGCAGTGGTGAGCAACTGTCAGACTCTTTAACATACTAACTCCACACAAGCAGGGTTAGCATTGGTGGAAAACAAGTGCACATCGATGTGCAGAATGACTTGTTACACAGTGCCACCATGCCCCCATGTGGGCAATCAGGATTAAGCGCCTTGCCCAAGGACCCAACATTACCCCTTGCAGGGAACAAACCATGAACCTTTCGGTTTGAAGTTCAATGCCATAACCAATGAGCCACCACGCTCCCTGAATTATTATTTGTCAGAATTGTGATTTTTTGTGATATCAACTGTTTTAGTTTTCTTTTTCAAAAATGAAAACAATTTACTCTATCTGATAAACTACACAGCCTTGTTACTTATAGCCACCATTTACAAACCAGAGGTTCAAGTGAGCCTAAAACACTCACCTGGCTCATGTTGTCAAAAGAGAGTGTGTCAGCAAGTGATGGGCAGCAAGAGCGATTTTTTGATTTGCCATGACAAAACCAAAGGCTTTTTTTTTTGGCCATTCATTACTGCTGGTTCCAGAAAAGCTTCCAGGCAAAAAACAAAGCTTTGTTCTGTCAAGTCTAAAAAAAGTGCCCAAACGAAATTAAAATAAATGAAAGTGTCAATGACACTGTAGCTTAACTTGTCTGTGTGGTATGTTTGATGAAAAGGATAATGTTCAATGTTTTTGAAAAGGATTATGAAATAAGACAAGAATTGTGATAATTGGGAATACGCTAATTTCTGTTCCTTGTATGCTGTGTTTTCAATAAAAATAATATGAGGTGTAGACTGTACTAAAGAACTGAGGGGTGGGTTAATGTGGCCCTCACAGTTAATGTATGTGGCCCTCTCAGTTAATGTATATCAACGAAAGTTACCAATTTACAGTGAAATTATTCCCAAAAAAGACATTCTATCAAGTTACAATGTAATCCTTTCATAAATACGGCCTGTAGACTGTGCTAAAGGTTTTTGGGCTTTGGGCCTGTGTAGCCATCACGATTGACCGATCGCAACCAAAATGGGACGTCCTCATCTAGATATTATACTGAGTCATCCTACCAAGTTACAATAAAATCACTCCATAAATATGACCTGTAGTCTGTGCTAAAGTTTTTGGGGTTTTGGGCTTGGGCAGCCATCATGGTTGAATGATCATGACCAAAAGGGGACGTTCTCATCTAGGCATTATCTAGAGTCATCCTAAATATGACCTGTAGACTGTGCTAAAGGTTTTCAGGCTTCGGGCCCCTGTAGCTGCCACAGTTGACCAATTGTGACCAAAAGGGGACGTTATCATCGAGACAATATATGGAATCAACCTACCAAGTTACAATGAAATCCCTCCATAAATACGACCTGTAGACTGTGCTAAAGGTTTTTGGGCTCGGGCAGCTGTCACAGCTGAATGATCGTGATCAAAAAGGGACGTTCTCATCTAGACATTATCTGGAGTCATCCTACCAAGTTACAATGAAATCCCTTCATAAATATGACCGAAAGACTGTGCTAAAGGTTTTCGGGCCCCTGTAGCCGTCACAGTCGACCCATCGTGACCAAAAGGGGACGTTCACATCTACACATTATATGGAGTTAACCTACGAGGTTACAATGAAATCCCTCCATAAATATGACCTGTAGACTGTACTAAAGGTTTTATTCTCAGGCAGTCGTCACAGTTGACAGATCACGACTAAATGGGGAAGTTCTCATCTAGACATCATACGGAGTCATCCTACCAAGTTACAATGAAATCCCTCCATATTAAATATGACCTGTAGACTGTGCTAAAAGTTTTTGGGTTTCGGGCTTGGGCAGCCATCACGGTTGACAGAACGTGACCAAAAGGGGACGTTCTCATCCAGATATTATACAGTGGCATTCTACCAAGTTACAATGGAACCCTTCATAAATACGACCTGTAGACTGTGCTAATGGTTTTCAGATTTTGGGCTCGCGAAACCATCACGGTTGACCAATAGCGACCAAAAGGGGACGTTCTCATCTAGACATGACCTCAAACTTGCATATGAAATATCGTGATGGTCGGACAAAAACTACAGGGTGTAGCCTGTTCTAAAGGAAAATGTGAACGGACTAACAGACTTCTGCACACGTGATGGCAATAGCTTATGTTGACTTTGTCAAGTTAAGCTAAAAATAAAAAAATTGGGGCATAAATCAAGTACTTATGACCCAGTTATACTACATGGCAAACTTGGTTCAAATCAGACCCTTGGTTCTGGAAATAGAAATTTTGAGTGTAGCCCAAATTTGAGAGTTCCTTTGAAAAAACTTAATCTACATCACTAAAGTAAGTTCCATACCAGAAATCTAAGCATTATTGTGAGTGACATACAAGAAGATGAGTTTTAAAGCATTTTAGGCTTAAGGCCCCACCCCAAGGGGCATAGTAACTTTAGGGGGAAAAAAATCAGAAGAGTAAACTTCACCGGCCCGAAAATGGCAGCAGCTTCATTTGAACAAAGTAGAAAAGGTATACTCCAAAGATGATCTGTCCCATATATGAATGAATTTGGCCCAGTGGATTTAAATTAGTTAATGGAGTATAAGAAAGATGATGACTCAGAATTTTTCAGTGCTAAAATGGGCATCCCCATACAGCACCCCATGACAAACCCGATAGAATCTGCCCCCAAGAGAGAAAGATGTTGTATACTAAAAATCAAAAGAATCTGACTGGTGGATCTGAAGAAGATTTTTTAAGAAATTTTCTCATACTGCACAGAGTTAAACTTTGAGCTCCAATAAAGAGCCCAAATATCAACCCAGAACCCTGATTTCAACAAACTTGAATTTAACCCCTCTGGAGATGTTGTGTACCAAATATCAAAAAGAATCTGACGGGTGGATCTGAAGAATATTTTTAAAGATTATTCCCCATGTTGCACTAAGTTAAAATTCGGGTCCCCACAGGAAGACCAAATATTAACTGAGTGACTTGCTTTGAACAAACTTCAATCTGACCCTCATAACAATGAGGTATACCAAATAGTAAACGATTCTGACTGGTGGTTCTGAAGAAGATTTTTAAAGCTTATCCCCCATATTGTCCCAAGTTAAGATTTGGGCTTCTTTATTCAGCCCAAATATGAATCGAGTGGCTTAATTTCACACACTTGTATCTGATCCCCACCCCCATCCCACCCCCTCTTTGGTTCAAATCAGCCCATTGGTTCTTGAAATACAAATTTTGGGTGGAGCCCAAAATGGGTATTCTCCCACAGAGAGCCCAAATATTGACCTACATACTTCTCTTGAACAAACTTTAATCTCCAACACCAAAAGATGTTCCATACCAAATATCAAGGCATTCTCTCGGGTAGTTCACAAGAAGAAGATTTTTTAAAGCTTAAAGAAGACAAGTTTCAAAAGTTAAAGCAAGTGATGGCAATAGCTCCCATTGACTTGCAGCCACGTAAGCTAAAATACAGGTACAGTATTATGTTATAAAATCAAAGTTTCTTTATACATAACTGTAGACATACAATGTGGCACAAGATATAAAGCAAATTACAAAGTACAATGTAAGCCACAGGGAGGCAGGTCATTACTTCCAATACAGCAAACCTAAGAGATGAAAAACCAACCAAAATCACTCTTTTGGAAGCCTCAAAATTAATTCATTGTAAAAACAATCCAATCATTGTTTGTTGAGTCCAAGTGAACTGGCGTATGTTTACAAAAAAAATTATTCTGAGTCTTTGATGTGAAATTTGTTTATGATTAGTGAATTTAATCACAATTTAATCTCACTGGTGTCCTGAAAACAGGCCAATTGAAAGTAATGCTGGAATTCAGGTTTTAATTTCGAAGTTTGCTCAGTAGAAAATTACCATTCATTACAGCGTGAACATGATAAATTTAAGAAAGTACAAAATAATAACTGAAAATAATATTGTTTTATCAATACCATGGTACACACTTTATACATTTTTTTAACCCTTTACCAGCACAAAGGATATCAAAATTATTATTTTAATTATTGTTTTTAAAATTAAAAAAAAAATTCACCACACCATGTTATGTGACTACTCATTCGAATGAGCTCATTCCAATATGGGGGGGGGGGGGGGGGGGGGGGGGAGGGGGATGGGTCACATGATATGCTTTTGTTGAAATTTTCTGAAAAATATATTTTTTTCAACTTGTTAATTTATAAATTAAACAGACAAATGCGGCCGATTCATTAGGTAAAGGGTTAAATGAATAACCAAGTTAATTGCATATTACTTTCAAACACTGTTGAACCATTTCACAAACCTTCTGTACAAATTTGACCTGCCAATAGCATATACAGTGTGCAAAATTTCAAAAATGACTCTGACAAGTGATGTTGTTTGGAGATGACTAACCGAACGCTTGGTTATGTAAAAATTCTTCCAAGTATTCATACATTCCGTGGGATTGAAATATTTATGGACTCTCGAGGCAAAAGTCTAAAAATATATCTAGACATAAGAAAGGCTGGTTAACTGGTAGAGTGCTAGAAGCCCATATTTGGGCTTCATTCTGAACTGCAGGTACCTAATATTGAAGGTTTCATATTCTGTGGATGTCCTTCTTATTACCTTGAAAGTAAAGTCACTTCATCTCCATCGATTTGCATTATTACAATTTATGGGAGAGTGCCTATCCATAAATTGTCTTGAGGCTGAGAAAAAATTTAGCACTCTACCAGTAAAGTTACTCAGACTTTATCATTCAAGATGCAACTTTTGACTAACCGGTCATCCGTTCGCGTAGATTTAAATTTGCATAACCACTACGTGAACGGAACGAGCGTTCTCGTCAAATTTTGCACACTCCATATAGGTAACCCAAGTAAACTTCTGTTAACAGAATGAGAAAAACAGCACTGAATGAAAAGTCTTGTGATTTATCAAAGAATTACTCTGAGAACACGAAAGTGGCAACGTGGCACATGAAAAATCTGAAACCTTTGTGCGCATCTACAGACCCTACTGCAACATTTGAGCATTGTTTTAGCGTTTCGAATTACATACTCTAGGAGCCTTTCGCCGGACACAGCCTAAGAAAACACGAAAGTGGCAATGATGGCACAGCCGGTGGCACCTCAAAAGTCTGAAACCTTCGTGCGCATCTACAAACCCTACTGCAACATTTGAGCTGGTTTTAGCGTTTCGAATTACATACCCTAGGAGCTTTTTGCTGGAAACGGTCTAAGAAAACATGAAATGAAAGTGGCAAAGGTGGCACAGCCATGTGGCACCCAAAAAATCTGAAACCTTTGTGCGCATCTACAGACCCTACTGCAACATTTGAGCATGCTTTTAGCATTTCGAATTACATACCCTAGGAGCCTTTCGTCAGAAACGATCTAAGAAAACACGAAAGTGGCAACGGCCCTGTGGCACCTTAAAAACCGAAACCTTCATGTGCATCTACAGACCCCACTGCAACATTTGAGCATGGTTTTAGCATTTAGAACTACATGCCCTAGGAGCCTTTCACCGGAAACGGTCTAAGAAAACACGAAAGTGGCAACGGTGGCACAGCCACGTGGCGGCCAAAAAATCTGAAACCTTCGTTCGCATCTACAGATCCTACTGCAACATCTGAGCATGGTTTCAGCACTTCAAATTACATACTCTAGGGGCCTTTCACCGGAAATGGTATAAGAAAACATGAAAGTGGCCACGGTGGCACTGCCACATGGCACCTTTAGAATCTGAAACCTTCATGCTCATCTACAGACCCTACTGCAACATTTGAGCATGGTTTTAGCATTTCAAATTACATACCCTAGGAGCCTTTTGCCAGAAAATGGTCTAAGAAAACACGAAAGTGGCAACGGTGGCACAGCCATGTGGCACCTCAAAAATCTGAAACCTTCGTGCACATCTACAGACCCTACTGCAACATCTGAGCATGCTTTTAGCATTTCGAATTACATACTCTAGGGGCCTTTCACCGGAAACGGTCTAAGAAAACTTGAAAGTGGCAACAGTGGCACAGCCACGTGGCACCTGAAAAATCCGCAACCTTCGTGCGCATCTACAGACCCTACTGCAACATTTGAACATGGTTTTAGCATTTCGAATTACATACCCTAGGAGCCTTTCGCCGGAAATGGTCTAAGAAAACACGAAATGTGGCAACGGTGGCACAGCCACGTGGCACCCGAAAAATCCGAAACCTGTGTGTTCATCTGCAGACCCTACTGCAACATTTCAGCATGCTTTTAGCATTTCGAATTACATACCCTAGGAGCCTTTTATTGGAAAAGGTCTAAGAAAACATGAAAGTGGCAACGATGGCACAGCCACATGGCAGCTGAATAATCTGAAACCTTCCTGCGCATCTACAGACCCCACTGCAACATTTGAGCATGGTTTTAGCATTTCAAATTACATACCCTAGGAGCCTTTCGCCAGAAACGGTATAAGAAAACACAAAAGTGGCAACGGTGGCACAGCCACATGGCACCTGAAAAATCTTAATCCTTCGTGCACATCTACAGATCATTTAGCAACACCCTAGTGCAGTTATAGAACTCTGAATTACATAGGTTGGGATTATTCGAAAAAAAAGTGAAAAATTAGTGCATTTTTCAAGTGGCTCCACAGAAGCTACCTGGTGGCACAGAACTTTAAAAGTGGTATTTTTGGTTTGCACACACCCTATTGAAGAACTGTAGAAAGTTACAGAATTTCAAATTACAAAACCGGACATACGGACGGAGATCACGACAATATCCTCGCATTTTTTAAAATGCGGGGGATAATAAATAATGCTCAGGTTATCACTTCGAAAGACCAAAAACACAACCTAGCAGGGCAGGGCATCATGCACCCATTATATATCACCTATGGGTTGTGAGTTTTGTTCAAGATACACCATTGCATTGTGATATCTCCTTCCACTAAAAAGTTAAAGCCTGGACATGAGAAGTTAATATGCATGCTAATTCCATGTCTTGACCTCTATGTGACCTTCATCTTTGCAGGTTTGTCATTAATTCTGAATATAACACATGTTCTAGTTGTGGTACATATGTTGTGTAAATTTCAATGTGCAGTCCTGGAAATGAGACGGGTGCGAGTGCAATTGCTCCCGTCAGCACCTGTGTTTTCTATTTTAGGGGCGCTAAAAATGCACTTGCTGAAAAATGTTATGGAGCACTAATATACTGTGATGGCAAATAAATGCGTGTTGTTTCGCGAAAGCAGCACTCTGCAGCCAGTGGCAAGTTACTGTCATAATTCCGCAATTCCTTATATATTTTGCCCCTTGATCCTGAACGGCCACTTTTCTGGCCAGGAATATGGTATGTCATAACGTCATTAAATAGGATGGCTGTTCAGTAACTGTGTGGGGTAGAGCAATCAATATTTTCAACGTGCAGCCCTGGGGCTGCACGTTGAAAATATTGATTGGTCTATCCCAAATAATAAATATGGCCTCTTCTAATTGCTGCCATTGAACTGGCATGGAAGATACCACTAGAGTTCAAAGGGTTAGGGTTTCTGGTGTTTGGTGACAGTATTCCCTCGAAAATTCATATACTAACATTTTACGGGTGCAATTTACTCCCGTCTGAATTCAAGGGAGCTTAAAACTGCACCCATCAATTTTGTTCATTTCCAGCACTGAATGTGATATCTCCCTCCCATAAAATGTTGTGGTCAGGACAGGGGGGGGGGGGGGGGGGGGGTGGGGGGGGGGTGTGTCTTCCAAAAAATTCCGGACACAAGGCCAGGGTGGGTGGGTGGTCGGATGGGGGCCAAAACACCTTTTTTCCTGGAGTTGCAATTTTTTTCCTGGTGGTTTTTTTCCAAATTATTTTCACATAACAAGGCTATATTGTTGTTTAGTAGTCTAGTAGGCACCTGTTTGTCAGGTACGGTTAGTGAATAAGGCCCCACTAGGCTGATTAGGGGATTTGTTCTCTTTTTTGTAAATTAAATTAGATGCATTAAAGAATTGTGTACTCCAGTTTGACTAAAAACAATCAGTGGAAATTTATGAATTTTAATTTGGGAATGGTTAACATAATTTTCATAGCTGAATCATCATGGCACAATTTGGATTTTACAATGAGTAGCAATGTGTTTAGTAGAACATCTAAAATAATATAAAAAATTTACGGAAAATAATCTAAATGCCCAGTTTCTCTGAGTAGAGCTCTTGTAACCTGAAACTAATGAAAATTCTCACTGTGCATCTTTGATATAAAACCCCACTTACTTAATTCAAGCTCATAGTGATAGTACCAGGGTTTTCACAGAGGGTTTGTCTGGCTATCTCGTGAAAACATGAAACAAAAGTTACAGTTAATATTTGAATTGAAAACTGACCCTGACTGAGCCAGAGTATATAGATGAGTGGCTGAGCATAATACTATGCAGCAAAAGAAGATTATTTTAATCCTCTATTTGATGTTCACAAAAATAGTCTAATTCTTACACTATATGCTGTTATATGCAGAAATCAATGCTGACATTTTTTCGGAGACGGACCGGGACGGAAAGTGAGATTTACGATAGTGTTAGGTGACAGATTTTCAGCTTTCCTATGCTATCTACTATCTTTTGAGTAATGACAGTTGGCTGAAACCTCAAGCCTAGACACTTAGCCTGTCGTCAGGTCATTAAAATTAAAACTTCTTCACTAAATTTAAACTGTTTCTTCAGTCTCGGAACTTAACACATGAATGATAATTATTATGAGAGCATTGAGGCCAGAACTTTCAGTTCAGCATTTGTAATTCATGCATTTCAATAATATGCCACTATACACTACGCCATAATGTATATAGGCATATTATTGAAATGCATGAATTACAAATGCTCAACTGAAAGTTCTGCCATCAGGTATTAGAACCACCACAACATAAAGATGTGAAAAAAAACCAGTTATCAGGATGAAACAATCCTGGGTAATATTAGGTTCAGCACCAATTCCAACTCAAGAATCAGTATTGTAACTCAAAGGAGATAAAATTGTGGCCAGTGTTATTGTGGAGGTTTAGTGACCTAAATGATGAAGTCATCTAAACCCTGTTATGCAGATTTATCACTGTTTGGCCATTCTCTGTTTCTCAGACTCCAAAACTTTCACTGGACAACCAACACCTGCATGCTTAAACTGATAGTGAAACTCAAAATGATAGGTCCAGTGTACAACTTCACATACTGGACACCTAAGGGGCCTATTTGTGCACGGGGCTCTTTGTTTGGAAACTCCTGCAGGTTTTAAACTGAATTTCACAAACTGATCACAATTAGAAACACTGAAAAAATATAGGTGGTGGGGTGGGTGTCCTAGTGGTCAGAGGAAAAAAATATTTTTTTTGCACGTGGGTGGGTGGGTGGTGGTCAAAAGGTGGAAACAAATATTTTAGGCCTTGTGTCCGGAATTTTTTGGAAGACACCCCCCCCCCTGGTCAGGACAGAAAAGTTTTGATTCCATATGTTGACCTCTACCTGAGACTTCACCTTAGTGAGCTGCTTGTGAATTTTATATGCTACACACCCCTACTGGTGGTACATATGTTATGTATGTTTCATCGTGAAACTGGTTCATTATCCTTCCACTAAAAAGTTGATGTGCATGCTGATTCCATGTGTTGACCTCTATTTGTGACCTTGATGAGTCTGTCATGAATTTTGCTGGCAACACACATTGTTGGGGTGGTCCATATGTTAACGTTTTGCTCTGGTCATTAGTGATAATTATTTCTGGCACAGAGGTAAAAACTGCAGTTTATGCACCACCAAATCCAATATGTAAGTGAATAGAAACTTGGAACAACTTGTAATGGCCCTGTTATATGGATGTCACTTTCTTGTACATCTCGGTTGAGGAAAAGTGGGCAAGGGGAATGAAGCCATTGAGGGACCACCTGCCTCCTCAGCAGAAACCTTGTCACTGGGGTCCTATTATTCAAGTGAAACAGAGCTTCTTGGTAGCATCCTATAGAATATTATTTGCAGCATAATGAAGGATTGGATTGTATTCTGTATATGTATAGAGGTTCAGTGGGTTTAATCCTGACCCGCATCAACTGCATTGTGTCCTTGGGCAAGACAGTTTATCATCATTTCCAAAGTAGAAGCATGGTGGTACAGTGGAGCCCACTTAATTGGATATCTCTTAACTGAATAACCCTGTTAATTGAATATAATTTCCCAACACAAAACCATTTTCCAAACCCCCAGTACAAATTTGACCTGTTAACTGAATATAGCTTATTGGGTAAACTTCTGTTAATTGAATAAAAATCTATTTGGCCTCAGTACACCCAATATAGGCATTTAATCTATTATATCTTGTTTGACAGAGCTCATGGAGCTCTGTCAAACAAGATATAATAGAAAAATCACAACATCGACGCCGTAGCTGCGACGGGTGGTGCAATCTCACAAAATTCTAAGTTCATCAAGGGCCATAACTCCAAGAAAAATATTTGGAACAACACATGCATTGAACAGTGGCTAGACATCAATAAGATATACTTACATGCCAAATATAAAGTCATTCCATCAAGTATTTCAAAAGTTATTGAGATTTGAAACTCGTTGGTCACAGACAGACAGACAGACAGACAGACAGACAGACAGACAGACAGACAGACAGACAGACAGACAGACAGACAGACAGACAGACAGACAGACAGACAGACAGACAGACAGACCGACTGACCGACATTGCCACTTACAGAGCTGCTAGTCGCAGCTAATAAATGCTAAGTTTATCTCTATAATACAGGAAAGTGACACAATCCCTGTTAATTGAATACCCCTGTTAATTGAATAATTTTCAACGACAAAGTGTCTATTCAATTAACAGGGTTCCACTGAACTGTACACAAAGCATAATGACGATACACTTGACTTCAATTTATGCTAACCCTGCTCTGCCTGGTTAGTAATTTGGAATCCAACAGTTAATCATTTATTGGTCAGTGATTCTCACAGGGAACTCCAGCTTTCTCCACCTGTAAAATTCTCCTGACACAACATGACTCTAGCTGTTGAAACTGTTGTTATATTTATTTATTAGGGTTTAACGACACTTTAACAGACAAGATTATATCATTTTGGTGGCAGTTTTATGGGTGGAGGAAGCCGGAGTACCCGGAGAGAACCACCGAGCAACGACGAGCAGCTGCCAGCTCCGCAACATCGTAACTGCACTGCAGCACAGGCAGGGTTAGATTGGTGGCCAATCGGGGTGAAGTGTCTAGCCCAAGGACACAATGCAGGAGTCCAAATCGATCGCTCAGACGGTCACCCATCCAAGGACTAACCGACCTCGACGTTGGGCTTAACTTCGAAATTGTTGTTAAATGCCAGTACACAAGCAAACAAACAAACAAACAAACAAGAAAAAGCACAATGTGAAGCATTGCAGATGCCTCCTCCTGCAATACAACAGAGAGCATATGCTGCTTATTTTCGTGGTTGCATTTCTCAAGATGGCACAAATGTCTGCCATTTTGAACAAACACATGAACACACAGACAGATTAACTAGATTAAATTCCCCCGCTCGCCCATTAAAAAAATTCATAAAAATTAATCAATTTAATGCTGTCACTGAATAAAAATAAATACCCATGGACAAAAAAACAACATTGAAACCAGAGGCACAAGTGAGCCTAAACCGCTCACCTGGCTCAAATTGTCAAAACAGATGAGTGTATCAGCATGTGATCAGCAGCAAGAGCAATTTTTTTGATTTGCTACATATGACACAACCAAAGGCAACTTTTCTGGCCATTATTTCTGCTGGTCCTAGGAAAGCTTCCTAGCAAACTCTGTTCTGTGAAATATTAAAAAACAACCGAAAGAAATTTTTGTTTTGTTTTAAACTACTGTGTCCTCTCTAGTGCCCCCCCCCCCCCCCCCCCCCCCCCCCCCACCTCACAATTTAAAAAAAGCAAAAACAAGCGAATCGATTTGAACAAACTTGAATTCGACACCCCTAGAGATGTTACATACCAAATATGAAAGGATTCTCACTGGTGGATCTGAAGAAGAAGAATTTTCAAGAACTTTTCTCATACTGCCCAAATATTAAGCCAGGGACCTGATTTCAACAACCTTCAATCTAACCCTCCCAGAGGTGTTGTACACCAAATATCAAAAGAATCTGACTGCTGCATCTGAAGGAGATGATTTTAAATGATAATTCCCCATATTGCATTAAGTAAATATTTGGGCTCCCTTGGGAACCCATATATTAACTGAGGAACTCGATTTGAACAAATTTGAACCTTACACCTCTAGAGATGTCGCATACTAAATATGAAAGGCTTCTCAGTAGTGGGTCTGAAAGATTTTTTAAGAAATTTTCTCATATTGCACTAAGTTAAAATTTGGGCTCCAATAAGGAGCCCAAATATTCATCCAGGGATCCCATTTGAACAAACTTCAATCTAACCCCCCTAGAGATGTTGCATACCGAATATCAAAAGAATCTGATTCGTGGATCTGAAGAAGAAGATTTTTAAAGATTATTACCCATGTTGCACAAAGTTAATATTCAGGCTCCCACCGGAAGCCCAAATATTAACCCAGGGACTCGATTTGAACATATTCGAATCTTACACCTCTAGTGATGGCACATACCAAATATGAAAGGATTCTCAATAGCAGGTCTGAAAAAGAAGATTTTCAAAGAAATTTTCTTATATTGCACTAAGTTAAAATTTGGGCTCCAATAAAGAGCCCAAATATTCATCCAGGGATCCCATTTGAACAAACTTGAATCTAACCCCCCTAAAGATGCTGCAAACCAAATATCAAAATAATCTGACTGGTGGATCTGAAGAAGAAGATTTTTAAAGAATATCCCCCCTATTCCACCAAGTTAATAATCAGGCTCCCATAGGAAGCCCAAATATTAACTCAGGGAGTCGATTTGAACAAATTCAAATCTTACACCTCTAGAGATGTCACATATAAAATATGAAAGGTTTCTCACTAGTGGGTCTGAAAAAGAAGATTTTTAAAGAAATTTTCTCATATTGCACCAAGTTAAAATTTGAGCTCCAATAAAGAGCCCAAATATTCATCCAGGGATCCCATTTGAACAAACTTGAATCTAACCCCCCTAGAGATGCTGCATACCAAATATCAAAAAAGAATCTGACTGGTGGATCTGAAGAAGAAGATTTTTAAAGATTATTCCCCATATTGCACCAAGTTAATATTCGGGCTTCCATAGGAAGCCCAAATATTAACCCAGGGACTCAATTTGAACAAACTTCAATCTGACCCCTGTAGAGATGATGTATACCAAGTATCAAAGAATCTGACTGTATGATCTGAAAAAGAAGAAGATTTTTAAAGCTTATTCCCCATAGCGCCCTAAGTTAATTATTTGGGCTCCTCTGTTGAGACCAAATATGAACTGAGGGGGTTGATTTGAACACACTTGTATTTGACCATCCTATGGATGCTGTATAACAAATATCAAAAGATTCTGATCAGTGGTTCTGAAGAAAAATTTTTTTTCAATTACTGCAAATATGCTGACTCAGCATTTTTTCAAATGCCCAACCGATGGCCATTTTTTTTAAACCCATTATATTGGTCAAAAGGATGCTTCATACCAAATAACAGTTCTCTGTTCCATGCAGTTTGGAAAATATGGGCATTTGAATTTTTTTCTATTTTTAACCCCTGGGGTACCTACGGAGCAACAAAAAAAAAATTTCGGGCATCAATCAAGTACTTTAGACCCATTTATGCTACATGCCAAATTTGGTTCAAAACGGCCCATCGTTTCTTGAAAAAGAAATTTTGGGCAGAGCCCAAAATGGATATATGCCCACAGAGAGCCCAAATATTGATCTACCAACTTCTCTTGAACAAACTTCTTCAACACCAAAGAGTGTTACATACCATATATCAAGGCAATCTCGCTGGTGGTTCATGAGAAGAAGATTTTTAAAGATTTTTAGGCTTTGGCATCATTGCCCAGAGCCCGAAGAAGGCAGCCACTCCATTTGAACAAAATAGAAAGGGTATACCCCAGGGATGGTTTGTGCAATATATGTTTGAATTTGGCTGAATGGCTGTGGAGAAGAAGCCAGGTTTGCAAAAGTTAATGGACGACGGATGCCAAGTGATGGCAATAGCTCACACTGACTTGCAGTCAGGTGAGCTAAAAGTTCATGGGTACTGTTTTTCTAAGTCTCACAAGGGGCATAACTGTGGTAAGTATGCTGGACAAAACCTGCAATATGTGGGTATCATTTCCCCCTTACTGGTCTTTCACCATACCAAAGGATAACAAAACCTGAAGATCGAGACTTAAATTATAATGCAAAATATTCATAGGAACAGTTTTGTAATTACAATAAGGGACATAACTCTGGTATGTATGAAAACCTGTTATATATGGATATCCCTTCTCCCATGCTGGTGTCTCACCATATAAAAGGACATCAAAATCTGACAACTGATGCATGAGTTATAATGCAAAACATCTGTACAAAAACAAGGCCCATAACTCTGGTATGTAATCATGGACGAAAAAACCTGCAGTTTGCGGATATCGTTTCCTGACATACTGATATGTTGCCATACCAAAGGACATCAAAATTCTACAACTGATGCTTGCGCTATAATGCAAAATGTTTGTACGGAAGTATGGTAGATATGCGGATGGAGCTCTCGACTAATACCTTCTATGGAGGTTCGGTCACAACAAACCACGGTACAGTAATAATACTTCAGTAAGGATTAAATTGTTACTGATTCTTCTCTTATATGTTGTTTACAGTGTTGTCTTATTAAATACTCAGGGCTTCAAATTCATGCGAGAATCAGGAAAAGGTTCATTTGATTCTCGTCATACATTCTAAAAGGGTCCTTACAGGCCTGGGGAATTAACATTTTCTGCCCCCTCATAATAAGGTAACACTTTGACTTAGCGGTGGTGTTTAGTGAAGTCTTGGCCACCTATAAGGCAGCCAAGACTTCACTAGAAACCCCTATCAAAGTACTGTAAGATTGTGACTTCTGTAAGCAAGACTACCACAAAACCTGTATGTTGTAACATGAGTTTTATACGAACATCATACAAGCCTGGAAATAGGCAAACTGTCGTTTGTAGATTGAGGTCTCCAGAGGGTGAATTTTCTGATGCTGTCCCACACAGTGCGCTAGAATCCCCCCAATTTATCCTCTGGGTACCTCTTCTTGTTTAGGCCTGAGATCTTGATTTGATTGGGGTTCACAGAGGGTAAGTTTAGCTGTGCAGGGTAGCATCACCAAATTCACCCTCTGGGGACCTCATTCTGCAGATGACAGTCTGCTTATTTGCAGGGTTACGGACAGTATGTGGAGAGTGTATGATCATTAAATCCCCTGGTGAGTGGAGATTCCACCCATGCAATAATTGCAAATTTGTTGCAAAGCATAAAAAGCATAAGCAAAGTTCCAGCCAATGGACCTCTGGGTTAAATTTTCACTTTCACTGCAAGGAAAATGTTACAAAATCACATCCGTGTATCAAAGTTACTGTTGTTTATAAGTGTTGAAATATGAGGTATACCAACAAAAGTATACAATTCAAAAAAGGCAGGGGATATCCAAACTGATGTTGATATTTTCGGAAAATGGTATTGGATACACGTGATTGGACACATCAATATGTTACCAAGTTTAGTGTGGATCATGAATGTCACCAGCCCAACAAAAACTTCTTGCAGGTTTTTCGCACAAGCGGCACATTAATGTCTGTGGGTACATTTTGAAATTTTTATTTGTACTGGACAGGCTTTTTTGGAGGTCTCATTGTTCTTTTTTTCAAATTCTCAACTTTACTCAATCGGTGATTAGCAGGTTGTGGTCCTGCTACCGTCAGACAGGCAATGTTGATGACAGACGTCGGTCAGACTATCCGAAATCGCCTACAGAGCTGGAATTTGTACGCTCGACTACCTTGAATAATTCCACATTTGACTGTCACATCACAGCAAGGTGTAATTGGTGTGGAGCACGACAGTGCTGGGACAGTTGTCGCTGGAGCAACGTTATGTTTTCTGATGAATCAAGGTTCACTCTCGACTTTCACGACAGGCGAAACAAGAGTGTGGCGGCGGTGGAACGAGCGATACCATGAGGTAACCATTAGGAAGCACGATCGTTTTGGTGGTGGATCGGTTATGGTGTGGGGAGGCATAACCATGACAAGCAGAACAGCATTACATATCATCCAAGGGCATGTCACAGTGCAGTACTAGTGACAACAGCTCATGTGGTGCCATTTGGGTGATGTCACAGCCATTGATTCATTTTCCAAGATGACAATGCAAGAGCATGCACAGAGCAAAACATCATCACTACATTGCTTTGGCCAGCACTAAGTCCAGACCTTTCACCAATCGAGCATGTCTGGGATATGCTTGACAGGTGCCTTCAACTCCAACAGCCCCCTACCAATGTCCAGGAACTCGCCGCTGCACTGCAGGAAGACGTGAATAACATCAGTCAAGCTGATATTGGACATTTGGTGAGGAGTATGCCACGTCAGATCCACACTTGGCTCGCGATCTGAGGAGCATTTACAAGGTATTGAGGTCTTGGACTGAATGTGGTAAATTCTCTGACTGACCGCCCATGTCTTCTACAGCTCAGTGCATGGAATGTGTGCTTGTCAGACATCCAACTATCGCTGAAATCATTCACCAGATGTCACAGTGCAATGCCTCAACTGTCTTTTTGATGAAAATATAAATATATATCTTCATATATCTCACTTTTATCAAATTTCCCCACTTTTTTTGAATAGTATATATGGAAACAATATTTTATCACAGGAGATGTCTATTAATGCTGAAAAGGGCAACAATCAGCTATGGGTTTTTGCACTTGGATTTGAAGCCCAATCAAATTGAAAACAGATGATTTACCACTGAAAACTACCAACTTCTTCTTAAATATATTTAACTCTCAACCCACTGAGTATTTTCAAAGTCTTTTTCATCAAATCTAGTCATGGCTTCTGTGAAGTAGTCTTGACTAGATTTAATGAAAAACTCATCTAAATTTAATTCAAGAAATCATTGGTGAAAAATCCATTCAGTTTACAGAACAGAAATTTGATTTGATGTGCCTGAATTATACTTATTTCAGAGGCAAAATGTTTTTCATCCGGGGCAGGAATATCCACAAGCAGCATTCAAGTACTTAATAAAAAAACAAGTGATTTTGAGTGGATAACGAAAATTAACTCATTCGTGGCCACGACAAATGTTTTGATTTTTGTGAATGGCTTGCCATGAGCAAAAAATAAACATTTGTCATGGTCATGAATGAGGTAATCTAAGGTATCCACTCAAAAACATCAGATATTCTCAATGTATGCAGAGTTCCTGGCACCTCAACTTTTACACCAACATATGTAAAGATATCGGTATTACTTTACCATACCTTGCTTATCCCTTTATTCAATGCATAAAGTATTGAAATTTATTATTTTAAACATTATTTTTTCAATTTTAACAAAACCATATCATGTGACACCTCATTGGAATCAGCTCGTGGAGCTCATTCCAATGAGCTGTCACATGATATAGTTTTGTTGAAATTTTTTCAAAAAATGTTTTTTTGTTTTTTAATGACTCAATTTGTAAATCATGCAAGTGAATGTGGCAGATTCGTTATTAAAGAGTTACCGGTAACTCTTCACCTAATGTAACAACCAGTTATTCACAAAACTCGCCATTTACGTTTCATCATGTTTTCATTTTTTACCTCAAAAATATAGTTTGTGACCCATCACAGGCACATGCTCACCATGGATAGTACTACTCAGAAAATCAGAGCTGAATAAGCTAATCCTTCGACTTAGGACATGTGCAGACAAAACTTGAAGATCTTTAAAAAATCAATTCAAAATTTTCATTTCCCTGCTTCAAAACTTGATTAATAAAATGTCAAAGGAGGAGGTGAATGGGTGTTAATAAGCTATGTTTTTTTGCACAAAAATCGGAAAAATGACAAAAAGCAAAATGACACTGGTGAAAAAGGGCTTGGAGGATGTGACCAAATTGTTAATGTAATGGGTTAATGGAACAAACAATAGAAATATCTGGCTCAAATATCTGGTACTCATACAGTTTAGAAAGGAAATGGTATATCATTTACAAAGTGGACCATTCTGAATGATAGCTTGTATTAACATCCAAAATACACGTGATCTGACAGGACTATCTAAAAAGATGCAACACAAACATAACTAGTTGTCAACTTGTTATTTCGGGTGACAATAGTAATACATCATTGTCATCTCTAAGATTTAGGTCTTCTTGACGTGACAGACATTATGACAGACAGCACTGTGGTAACTTTAAATCAAGGTTCTCACACTTAACTTTTCCAGCGCTGAAAACCAATAGCTTGGTGATTCGAAAGTTCTGAAAGTTGTAATACTTTAGAACCCAGTGACATAAAATAAGTCGAAGCAAACTCAAATTAATTTTTTTCTAAGGCCAAATAAAACATGAGGAATGCTAATGGCCCACTGTTCACCTATACACCAATACATATTCATATATCATCAGTTTTAAATCAGTTAGGGTTAATTAGAAAAAAAAATAACATTTTTAAATTTGTGAGTCTATTAGAGATTGTTTGTTGAATTTATGGTCAATGACTATTAACCCTTTACCCAATGCAGATGATATCCAAATTTATTATTTTAAATATCATTTTTAAAAATTTTTCAAAACATTTCAACAAAACCATATCATGTGACCCCTCATTGGAACGAGCTCGATGAGCTCGTTCCAAAGAGGAGTCACATGATATGGTTTTGTTGAAATGTTTTGAAAAATAGTATTTTTTTCAGCTGCTGAATTTGCATATTATGCGGATGAGGCCGATTTGTTGGGTAAAGGGTTAATCAACTAACTGTTGATTAATGGTGGCAATTAATCGACTATGAAAATTGAAAGTCACAACAGCCTTACCTGATTTCTCATTTTTCAAAGAGTTTTCAAGAAGGCTCCAAATAGCCAAGGACTCCAATACTGAAGAACTTCTTGAGATGGCATTTTCAAATTCCCAGAATTTCAATGAGCCATGGGAACCTTGCAAGGGCTTTCAAAGCTTATGCCCACAACAGAGCCGAGTTAAGTCAAAATTTACCCGACTAGAATTCCCACTGATAGCAGAGAATCAAATTCAAGCACTATTCAACCCTTTACCTAATACAGAGTTTACAGACAATATCAGAATTTATTATTTTAATTATTATTTTTTCAAATTTTCTCAAAAAATTTCAACTAAACCATATCATATGCACGCCCCCCTCCCCCCCCCCCCCCCCTCCTCCCCACTAGGGCTAGGCGGTTTTGAAATTTGCATTTCGGTTCGGTTTCGGTTTTGTACAAAAACTCGCTTTTCGGTTCGGTTTTCGGTTTTTCATAATATATTGTAGAAATCCACATTTTAGAGGGGTAATGTACACATAAAATCTGTCTGTATTTGTCATCCAAGTCATGAGGCTCATATAGCGAGTTGAGTCATTCGGGTTAATCAGTGTTCACCACTCTTCTCAGCAAATGGACATAATGTGTTGGGCTGCTGTAGTGGGCAACAGTGGTGGAGCGGTGGAGCCATGAGGTATCTAGGGAGACCAGCCCCCCCCCCCCCCCCCCCCCCACCCTCCACTCAAAATCCCACTTGCTTCTCCCATCCCCAAATTTGAAAAAATTATTTTTGATTTCCTGCCCTCAGTACAAGTACAGTACCCTCAGTCCTGAGATTCCCCCCCACCCCCAACCCCCCCAAAAAATCTCCACTAGCATGGTCCACAGGATTTCAAACCATGGCTCCACCACTGGTGGGAGCTGCCTTGTTCTGTCAGTGAGATTTGGGACCTTGTCAAGACAAGATGCAGAAATTCACAAGAAAAGCTACATTTTAGCAAAAATCAACATTTCCTTATTTTTTATGGAGTCGCAATGCTCTCATCCTGGTTTTGGTGGATAATGTGCAATTGTTGTGCTTATTTCGGCAATTATCACATCGCTTGAAAATAGATGTGCCCCGTGTTTCTTGATGGTTCCTGCTTCAAATGACAGTGGAATAAGAGGAACACAAATCATATTTTTTCTGATTTTGATAACTATTGTTGAGGTAAGTCGTGATATACGAATCACTTTTATTGGTAACTCACTCCAATGCTTTCACAATATCTCTCTTAATTTCGACTGTAGATGTTCGTTTTTTACTTTGATTCTGCCCAAACATAGAAATTGGGCGAAATGGGCGGTGCCAAGGCAAAGATATTACCAACTTTACTTTGCCCTCTTGGCTTATCCCTGCGTTGATTTCATCTTATTCAAGACAGGCGATTGATGATTTTGAAGGGAGGGGAGACTGCTGCATAATGGGGGTTGAAAGAAAGTTTGCAATATTGCATCTTGGGATTTGTTGTGTTTACAAAATACACATGGTCATGACACGTGCTGATTATAACATCGTATTGGGAATGCAGCGTGTGTACCTGACAGACCTGCAGTACTGCGCGATTCCTTAAAGTAAGTTCAAATAGTATACAAACAATTCCCAATAAGTTTTAAAAACACTTTCAATAGTTACCTGCCATCCATTTAATTGGATGTGTTCTATTTTAATTTAACCATATTATTGTTGACAAAAAACATAACTGCCAATGCGCAGCGTTATCTCTGAGCATGTGACTTCAGAGAACGTGCCAGTGGTCGGTTAATTAACATAATTTACTCGTCATTTTTCCCATGTGAACTTTGAGGTTTTAAAACTCAATAAATTTTATGTTTACCACAATCTAATTTACAACGTGCTGTACGCAGATGATTTTAGGTCAAAGGTAATTTATAATACTTTTACACCACATATTGTCAGGTAACTTGCAATACCTCTTTGGTCGAATATGCCCGGTTCAGTAAATTTACTTAACAATTCTTGAATTGCATGTGTGGATTTTTACGTACGACTTTTTAATTTTTCATATTCCATCTGCTGGTGGTTCTGTAGATATTGTTTAAGATACAAGAAATTTGCTACCACTATTTGTGGGGGGAGGGTGGGGGGGGATTTGTTGTCAGTCCTCTCGAAGTAAGCACAAATGGCACAGCATTTACCTTTGCCTGACATTTAAGCCTTTGGCGTGCGGAAGGCAAGTGATTGAGTGGTCATAAACTTAACCAATTCTGGGAAATTTGTTGAAACCGAAAGTCTCGGTTTTTTGTTAAGGCGGCGGTTCGGTTTCGGTTTAAAAAAAAAAACCGAACCGAACCGAAAAACCGATAAACCGCCCAGCCCTACTCCCCACACACACACACTCAATGAGCTCATTTCAATGAGGGGTAGCATGATATATTTTGTTTTAAATTTTTTGAAAAATTATATTTTTGAAACTGCTGAATTTCGCATGTTACTTGGATGGATGCGTCCGATTTCTTGGGTAAATGGTTACATACCATTCAAGGAATCTGACAATTAATTTCAAAGACTATCAATGCTGTACAAACTGGGTGAACAATCATTTTGTTTACCTGCTGTTCACTTCTTTGAAATATATCTTTACTCAAAATCGCCATTTTATTCATTTGTTACTCTTACAAGACCATGATCAACTGATAAAACCTACGGTTATGAAGACATGGCAATGAAATGCCGAGATATAACACACTGTTGGAAAGGGCTCTCGGAGACCTTTCCAAAAGTGCATTACCTCACAGTGTATTGTCAGAATACTGACAAACAAGAGGCCCCAGGGGGCCTGAGGGCACTCACCTGACATGGTAGCCTAAATATCAACCCAGAGAATTGATTTCCACAAGTTGCATCTGCTCCTCCTAAGAAAAGCTGAAACCAAATATCTAAATATTCTGACCAGTGGATCTAAAAAAAGATTTTTAAAGAATATTCCTCATACTGAACTAAGTCATAATTCGGGCTCCCACAGGGGGCCAATATATGAACCCAGGGACTTGGCTTTAACAAACCTGAATCTCACACCCCTAAGGCTTCTGCACACCAAATATCAAAACATTCCGACTGCTGGATCTGAAGAAGAAGATTTTTAAAGAAAATTCCTCATTTTGAACCAAGTTACAATTCGAGCTCCCACAATCAGCCCAAATATGGACCTAGGGACATGGCTTGAACAAACTTGAATCTTACCCCCCTAAGGATGCTGCATAAAAAATATCAAAAGCATTCATCTGCTGGATCTGAAGATTTTTAAAGAAAATTCCTCATTTTGAACTAAGTTGTCATTCAGGCTCCCATAGTGAGCCCAAATATCAACCAAGGGACTTGGCTTGAACAAACTTGAATCTCAGCCCCTAAGGTTGCTCCATGCCAAATATCAAAACATTCCAACTGCTGAATCTGAAGAAGAAGATTTTTAAAGAAAAATTCCTCATATTGACTAAGTTATAATTTGGGCTCCCACAGGGAGCCCAAATATGGACCCATGGACTTGGCTTTAACACACTTGAATCCCCCCTCCCCTCCAAGGATGCTACTCACCACATATCAAACCATTCCGACTGCTGGATCTGAAGAAGAAGATTTTTTAAGAAAATTCCTCATTTCGAACAAAGTTACAATTCAAGCTCCCACAGTGAGCCCAAATATGGACCTAAGGATGTGGCTTGAACAAACTTGAATCTCACCCCCCCCTAAGGATGCTGCATACCAAATATCACAAGATTCTGCCTGCTGGATCTTGAGAAGAATATTTTCCAAGAAATTTGCTTGAAATGCACTAAGTTCGAATTTGGGCTTCTATAGTGAGCCCAAATATGAATCCAGGTGGCCGATTTGAACAAACTGGAATCAGATCCACCCCACAATGTTGCATACCAAATATCAAAAGATTCTGCCTGCAAGATCTGGAGAAGAAGATTTTTGAAGAAATTTGCCTGAAATGCACTAAGTTCAAATTCGAGCTTCAATAGTGAGCCCAAATATGAATCTAGGGAGCCGATTTGAACAAAATAGAATCAGATCCACCCCACAATGTTGCATACCAAATATCAAAAGATTCTGTCTGCTGGATCTGGAGAAGAAGATTTTTTAAGAAATTTGCCTGAAATGCACTAAGTTCAAATTTGGGCTCCTATACTGAGCCCAAATATAAACCCAAGGGGCCAATTTGAACAAACTTGAATCAGATCCACCCCACAATGTTGCATACCCAATATCAAAAGATTCTGCCTGCTGGATCTTGAGAAGAAGATTTTCAAAGAAATTTGCCTGAAATGCACTAAGTTCAAATCTGGGCTCCTATACTGAGCCCAAATATAAACCCAAGGGGCCGATTTGAACAAACTTGAATCAGATCCACCCCACAATGTTGCATACCAAATATCAAAAGATTCTGCCTGCTGGATCTGGAGAAGAAGATTTTCAAAGAAATTTGCCTGAAATGCACTAAGTTCAAATTTGGGCTCCTATACTGAGCCCAAATATAAACCCAGGGGGCCGATTTGAACAAACTTGAATCAGATCCACCCCACAATGTTGCATACCAAATATCAAAAGATTCTGCCTGCTGGATCTGGAGAAGAAGATTTTTTAAGAAATTTGCCTGAAATGCACTAAGTTCGAAATCGGGCTCCTATACTGAGCCCAAATATGAACCCAGGGGGCCGATTTGAACAAACTTGAATCAGATCCACCCTCCAATGTTGCATACCAAATATCAAAAGATTCTGCCTGCTGGATCTGGAGAAGAAGATTTTTTAATGTTTTTCCCATTGCCTACAGTGTTAAAAAGTGCTGACTCAGCACTTTTTCAATGTCCCGAAACTGTACCCTATGATAAAACCGATGGCAATTTTTTTTTACCAATTCTTTCTGTTGGTCCTAAGGAAGCTTCACACCAATAAAAATTCTCGGTGCCGTGCAGTTTTGGAGATATGGGCGTTTTAATTTTTTTCTATTTTTAGCTCCTGCGGTTCCCATGGGGCTACGGGAAAAAAAAAATCAGCATAAATTAGGTACTTATGACCCAATAAACCCTCACATAACCTCTTTTTGTTTAGGCCTGAGACCTTGATTTGATTGAGGTTCACAGAGAGTCAATTTATTACCCTGCACAGCATGCTGTGTAGGGTAGCACCACCAAATTCAGCCTCTAGGAATCACCCAATTCATCCTCTGGGTGACCTCTTTTTGTTCAGGCCTGAGACCTTGATTTGATTGAGGTTCACAGGGAGTCAATTTATTACCCTGCACACCATGCTGTGTAGGGTAGCATCACCAAATTCACCCTCTAGAAACCCCCCCCCCCCCCCCCAATTTATCCCCTGGGTTACCTCTTTTTTAGGCCTGAGACCTTGATCTGATTGAGGTTCACAGAGAGTCAATTTAGTAATGCTGAGCTACCCTGCACACCCTGCTGTGTAGGGTAACATCACCAAATCCACCCTATAGGTACCCCATTTCGCAAGTGACAGTCTGCTTATTTGCAGGCTTGGTTATTGTGACGGGAGGGTACATTGAGAAGCATCTGAGTTTGATGTTTTGCCATGCAGAAATCATTCTTGAATGCTTCACAATAACCCTGGTTAATTTAGATTAATTTGCTTCTAAAATAAATATTGTTTAAACAGATTTATGTTCATTGAAATACTTCGAAATACAGAATAGTCAATAAGTTTGCGTGTTGTAATTAAGGAAGCTCTGTTCACACAATAACTCAAACAGTCTTTGTGTTAACTGCGCTCCCCTAATTAAAGCGTGTTTGGCATTTGTCTCAATAAGTCTTGGCGACCCATTGTCCAACAGTGTGGCAAGATAGTTTAATTAGCACCTATTACAGTAAATTTGAGATAAACCACTAGTCGCTTTTCATTACCAATAGAAACAATGAATTTGGTTTAGTATATAAGGCCCTACACAGATATTTGAAGTAGAATTGCAGGGAGCTCAAGAGATACATGATAAAACTATAGTGTTAATATTTGTTTTGTGTCGCAGCAGTCGGTTTCAGTGCTATCATTTGGATAACAGAATATCAAAGTCATATGGACTTGAGGAACCCGGACAATTGACGCTAAGTAGTATTAGTATTAGTATATTATAATCAGGCTAGGCCGTTTGAGGAGAGCTATTGCTCCGGCTCTCCTTGGCTCCCCTCAAATCATATTGAGGAGGGCCATAATTGCCCTCCTTAAACTGTAATGGCTCTCCTCAAACTTTCAATTCCCTTATTAAAAACTGTGTATAATTAATATAAGTGTGGAATAGCTCCCCTGAAACAGATTTAGGGGAGCCATAGTGGCTCCCCTGGATTTTTCAAAAGCCAGACCTGTATAATGATATCTGTAACAACTATGCGAGATAGTAAAGATAGTTGACTATTCGTTATTGTGGTTTAAGGGCACTTTCAGCATCTAAGGGTTGAATACCCTAGATAGCGGCATATGCACTGTTAAGCGAGTGAAGTGCAGATTATGGTCCATGAAGGACTCGATGGTTTGAAAAGATTTATTTAATAACTAATTGGTAAGCACGGATTGGAATAACTGAGTAAAATAATAAGTTGGCAAAAGTTTAAATGTAGTTCCAATACGTATCTACGAATTTGAGTTTGGGAAGCAATTGAAATATAATTATATTATTGGGCATTTTTATCGGGTTCAGTGATCGATCATATGTTTGGAGGTGAATAATGTCAGAGGGATAATTCATAGAAATAATTGATCAAGTATATGTAGATAGTAATTGTTGGTGTATAATAAATTTGTTAATCTTTATCGGCTTTTCATTTCACACTAAAGAAGCCCTGCCTGATCCAGAAATGCAGCCAGTCCCCAGCTTTTCCTCATCGTGACCCAGCATGTATTAGTTCTCTTCCGCTGTTGACCATTAATTATAACTACGATGTCGGGTGGTTCTAGCAAATAATTAATCGTAACCTGCTGAAGAGAGCTGGTGCTTCTACCCCTGGTTTACATCAGTGTAAGCCCCTCCCATCCTCGGTAGAAGTCACTCTGGTTGACCTGACCAACGTTCCCCACAGTCATATTATCATGAAACTTTTTGTCTCAGAGGTTGTAGGTAAACTGAATTCAAACCCTTTTCAAGAAACATGGTGAAAAATCAAGTACTTCTGAAGGATAGAAACAAATTCAAGTACTGGAATTCAAGGATTTTTGATTGGGAACCCTGCTGGCACACTGAAATGAAAAGAAAATGAAGAAAGCCCATTGCTCTGTAGACAGAACAATACCTACCTCAGTTGCATTATAGTTGACACTTCCTTAACGAACATTAATTACTTCAGATGTAGAACTAGTGAGAGACAAACGAATTGTGATAAGTATACATACCTGTTGGATGTCCATTTCTAATTAGTCCCGGCCTCTCAATGACCTGAAATTCTCCACCTGCAAAACAAACAAAACACCTTTATAAAATTCAGTGTATTTTAATTGAGGAAAACTAGAAGAAGCACCATGGACGCTTACTCGTTGTTTGGCTCGTTAAATCAGATGATTGTGAAGGATCAGTGAAACATTTCTTTGTTATTCAATCTCAAAGTTCAAACAATTATGATTCAACTGTAAAAATACAAGCCATGCTTCTCAATTTACTGTTTTATCCAAGCAAACATGAGCATTCATTACCATGTTCAAATTTGTACTATTCATTTACAACCACTATAACCCATTGCTAGTAATACAGGAAAATTGATCCAAACTTTTAGACTGCAAATGTAGTAGGTAGTGTATATTTATCTCCGGCCTGCACAAATTACAGGCTACCTGTAAAATGTTAACCCTTCACCCAAACAAAAACAGAAGACGACACTTGCAAAAAAATTTCTTGAATGAGCAAATATTATCATTTTTGGTCTCAAAAACATAGCTGGTGACCCATCATTGGAACAGGCTCAATGAACTTGTTCCAATGAGGGGGCAAAAGCTATGTTTTTGAGATAAAAAATGAAAAAAAATAATAAAATTTGAATGGCAATTTTTGTGCAAAGAGCAATTGCAAGCTGTATATAGCTGATACGTTAGGTAAAGGGACAACCTTGAATTTTCATTTTTGGTCTCAAAAACATAGCTTATGACCCCTTTCAATGAGGGGTCATAAGTTATGTTTTTGAGACCAAAATTGAATAATTTGAATGGTGATTTTTGGGCAAAGTGCAGACTGTATATGGCTGTAACGTTAGGTAAAGGGTTAAGGCGAATGACAACTTGGTAACAGTGTTTCCTTGGCAAACAGCATACGAATGAATTGATCATTCTCATAATTTGTACAGGCATGTTTCATGTTTGTTTGATGGAATTCACTGGCACTTTCAGCATCCATGAATACAATGAGACTGCAACGCAAATATCGAATCAATTGTCTATAACTATTTTGCCCACTCAGGCTTGATTATTTTAGGCAAGCCATTGCACCTGTTTCCTACCTGTAAAATGTTAACTCTTCACCCAAACAAAAACAGAAGACGACACTTGCAAAAAAAATTTCTTGAATGAGCAAATATTTTCATTTTTGTTCTCAAAAACATAGCTGGTGACCCATCATTGGAACAAGCTCAATGAACTTGTTCCAATGAGGGGGCAAAAGCTATGTTTTTGAGACAAAAAATGAAAAAAATAATAAAATTTGAATGGCAATTTTTGTGCAAAATTCACACAATTTGTACAGGCATGTTTCACGTTTGTTTGATGGAATTCATTGTCACTGTCAGCATCCATGAATACAATGAGACTGCAACGCAAATATTGAATCAATTGTCTATAACTATTTTGCCCACTCAGGCTTGATTATTTTAGGCAAGCCGTTGCACCTGTTTCCTATGGCTCCTGCAAAACTTATTTCATATGAGCCTTAATTCATCTTCTAAAACCATAAAAAAAGCAAATAGTTCTCCTTACTTTGGATTAAATATCAAATTGCCCATTAATTCAGTTAATATGGCTCACCCAATGATATAAGGAGGCTGTTGTGCAAGCCTGAAAATAAGCAAACTGTCATTTACAGAATGAGGTCCCCAGAGGGTGAACTTGCTGATGTTATCCCATACAGTGGGCCAGAATCACCCAATTTATCCTCTGGGTAGCTCCAAGGCCTCAGACCTTGATACAGATTGAGGTTTACATAGGGTAAATTTAGTAATGCTACCCTGTTGTGCAGGATAGCATCACAAATTCACCCTTTGAGGACCTCATTCTGAAGTTGACAGTCTTGTTTATTTTCAGGCTTGCTGCTGTGGCTCCCCTGTGATTTTCAAATGCTCAGGCCTGTTCATTTTACAAGACTCACAACATTGGCCTTGGATGATTACTGGGTTATGTATTTCAGTGGATTCAAGGTGTGTACCACAGTTAACAAGAGGCCTGCATCGCAAAGCGCTAAAATTGTGCAAGTTGAAAAAGGGCCATAACTCTGGAAAAAATGTGTGGGAGAAACTCATGCTACACAGGTATCGTTCCTCCCATGACTCTATAACAACACCAAATATCATTCAAATCGGAGTAACAGTGGCTGAGATACAAGAGAAAATGTTGGTATGGAAGGATGAATGGATGGAGGGCGATCTCCACTAGATACCCCTTCGACTTATTAAGTCAGGGGCATAACAAGCACAGGTGCACCATCAACATGCAGTATGCCTTAGTACACAGCACCACCATGCCCCAGGTGGGCAATCAGGATTAAGTGCCTTTCCCAAGGACACAACAGAGTTAGACCTGGTGGAGATCGAATTGTGGACCTCTCAGTTTGATGTTCAATGCTGTAACCACTGAGCCACAGCGTTCCTTGATAATAGGTGACTTCAACAGAATAGCAGGAGTACCGGTGGGCATATATCGTCTTTTGAAAGGATAGAGGTGTCAACTGCAATGCTCAAGCATTGCAATTGGCACCTTTATACTTTCAAGGGACACTACACTATCCCACAGTGTTCACATACAGACTACTGGTGTGGCATATTATATATATAACCACAGGTACCTGTACCGAATTATGGGACAAATCAAATGTGGACAGAAGGAAAACAGCTGTCACCTTGATACCTAGTTCACTCCAGCATACTTTCATTTGGAGCAAATTAGGGCTGTCACAATCTTTGAATTTAGGAATTGATTAATAGTTGCAAATAATCGATTAATCATACCTAAATGACCCTCTCCCTCTCTCTGAAGTCGTAAAAATGAAGTTCAAGTCAGCTGACCTACCTCAAGCAAACAATGAAGACGATCCTCTATGAGGTACACTCAAAGCTTTGATGCTCTCAACTTTTGAACCGTCTGTGTAATAATCAAGACCGGTCATCAGTTACAAACTTTGCAAGTTCGCAACTGCCGACCGGTCTTGATTATTACACTTGACGGTTCAAGAGTTCAGAACATCAAAGCTTTGAATGTACCTAAAAGACAAATGCTTCTAATGGTTTCTTGAGGTTTAACGTCGACGTTCTTGACCTTTTACCTTTAGAAACAATTGTTTTTTCATCAATTTTTTTTTTAATTATTAAACGTCTAAACAGGGCAAAATTTACCGATTCTCCGACAATGAAAAATACTAATCGATTTCGGCATGACCGATCGACAATCAATTAATCATGACAGCCCTAGAGCTGATAACATTTTTTAATAAATGTACAAACTCAAATAAGTTCCACACATTTTTAAAGCTGTATGTACAGAGTGGAAAATCTTATAAATTTATAAACATATAAACGTACAAATATATTTGGAGCATGAGAGATTGAGAGTATAGAAGCCACCACACTCCTTAGAAACCATTTTGTATGAAGTTCTATTTATTGAAACAATCCCCCTTGTCCTCTGACTTTGCAACTACAAACTTCAAAATTGATAGGGTTCATCTCTTTTTGTAGGTAATTGGTTGTGATGTGATAAATAGAACTAATATTATCACCAGAAACAATATTGTTAACTATTGTTCAGCAGCAGGACTAACAATACTTCTGAGTAAAGCATAATGACAAAAAGGGAAACTTCAAGAATGATCATCAATACATCTGACTCTACCTGTATGTTTGTTCTTGTTTTGTTTTTTTTTGTTTAACGACATTTTCAACAGCCAGGTGACATTGTGTCAGGCAGTTTTACAAATGCAGAAGACAGGAGAGAACCGATCAGTGGCGTGTAACTGTCAGACTCCCCAATGTACATAACTCTGCACATGCAGGGTTAGCAGTGATTGTGCACCATTGACATGCAGTGTGCCTTAGTACAGAGTGCCACTGTGACCTCACATAGGCAATCGGGACTAAGTTCAGACTCAATGAAACTCGACATATTAACCCTTTACAGAACGCACAAGATATCAAGATTTGTTACTTCAATTTATTTAACAATATATCAACAAGGGTAATGCAAAGCGTGGCCAATTCCCCGACCCACAAGCAAGTTTGAAATAGCCTTAAAGGTATTGTGAGACATAAAAATTTTCAAAAATTTCCTAAGTTGAAAGAGTGAAAAAAGGCCATAACTCGAGGAAAAATACCAAAGGAGATCCAAATCCGACCAATGGCTTTGAAATTACAATGCAAAATGTTTGTACGGACAGATAGTCCAGGTGCAATATGGTTTGACCCGGAAAAAATTGGGGACAAGCTGATTTTGGTGTCATTCGACGTGGAATTTATCTGGGAACAACATATCCAAAATCCACAAAAATCTGCTTTGGGGAAAATTTTTCATGCAAGATGGCCGCAAGGAGGGGTTTCATAGACAAAAAAAAATCTTTCGTGGCATCAATTTCTCAATAGTCTTGATATTTTGTGTGAGATCTGGAAAAGCACGAATGCCAGTCCTATAAAGCAGAAAAAAAATGAGAAAATTCACAATTGTTAGGGAAATGGCCCCAAAATACCATTTTCTTCAATTTTCACACCCATACGAAGTTGAATCTGAGTAGAAGAGAAAAAAACGAGCTATAATTCTGCTGCCGATGTTTTTCATAACTCCCGAGATGGCGAAGAATGATATCGATCAACTTTCTTCGCAACGATTAAATCCCAAGATGAGATCTGACCGAAATCATGCCGGTGTTCCTCAAGGAACTCTGCTATCGCCAGTTTCGTCTCCAATCTCAACCGGCTCAGAGTTCAGGCAATTTTCCCCTTGACAGTCTCCACAAGCAGAGACACATTTGATTGCGTTCTTTCTACAAGAGCATATATTCGTTCCGCAAGGGTGTTTGGAGGTCATTTTGCATTTGCAGCGTATAAATTTCAGGAGAGCTTCAGGCACTGCATCCAGGTCAGTCATCACGGGTATCAACTCATTTTTGAGAATTTCCCAGCCCCATTTCTGAGGATCTAGGATATCAATATTCAATTGCTTCCATTCCACCGTTTGTAGGTGGACTCGCAGGCTGTGAAAGTATGCCGCGCGTTTAGTTGGAGGTAGTTTCTGAAGTTCGATTCCTGTCTTGCTGGAAGTGACCGTTGTCATGAACTTTGAGTATCTCAAGCCATTCAATGTGTCTGACTGCTTGCCAGAGTACAGCATTACAAACAGTTCAGCACCGATTCTTCCAATTTCTGCTTGAGATACAGCGCTGTCGGGCATTGTTGCTGATATCTTCTGAATCTCCCTTGACTTTTCTAACCTCTTGAGAAGCTGTGTTTTCCCATGGCCAAACGTTGCGGAAGTAACATTACACCCACTCCATGCATGTATGAACAGGAAGTGTTGCCTAGTTGTTTCTCCGATCTTCGCTATTATATCTGTGATCTTCCATGCCTCCCAACCCCTATGTGACTTCTGTGCTTCTGAATGGAAATAAACATCAGCCAAGGTATGATTCCATTGGTGAACTGATAGCACTAGTACATCAGTATCATCTGCGGCAATGACAACTGAATTCCCTTGAGATGAAAGTTTGATGGCACTTTCAACAATCAGGGTATCAGCATCGCCCGAACTGTAGTTAACAGTATGTTGGCCTCACAGTCAGTTTGTACTCGAAGAACTGTGCCACGTCGCACTCCCTCTGAACAATAGCTATCAATCGAGTGAACAGAGCTGATGGGTCTATTGATACCCTCTGGTTATCCAACTTCATCCCGGGGTTCAAATGGTCTAAAGTGCGAATTTGATCACTCCTTTTGATGGAGGCATCAGAAACAACAACATTGTCTAGTTTAGAGTATATCTCCGCCCCTACCGACTCGGTATTGTCGCAGTTAATACCATCACCCAAGAAAGCTGACAATCTGGAGAACAGGGAGCGTAATCTTTCATTCTCATCGAAAGGATCGTACAAGTCAAACCACTCTAGTATTTTCATCATGTCAGTGTTGCCTCGTTTACGATGAGAAGTGCCCATGTCAGTCAGCGTTGTCATAGCTTCGTGTATTTCAGCGCATTTATGCATGGTGTAAATCCACTCCTGATGCACTGATTCGGTCACCCCACGACCTCACGTTAGTCCTCCTCGACTTTTGAGCGCATGAGGACTTGTTCAATCACAAGGTCACTTGAAAGGCCTGCCCAAACCCTGGGACTCCGGCGTATAGCATTGAAACCATCAAAGAATAACCTATCATACAACCATAGATGTTTCTCGGGGAGCTCAAGCATCATTTGCAGATACAACCTGCAACTCTTAGCGTAGTGTACATGAACTGTGGCAGCAAATAGGTTCAACATATTGCTGACAGCAATAACGTGGAGATTCCAATTGCCAAGGCGTTCACCTCTGATGAACATTTTCA
The DNA here is from genome assembly GCA_031216915.1 of Pictodentalium vernedei. Taxonomy (NCBI): domain Eukaryota; kingdom Metazoa; phylum Mollusca; class Scaphopoda; order Dentaliida; family Dentaliidae; genus Pictodentalium; species Pictodentalium vernedei. The sequence continues at coordinate 192,279,102 of CM062289.1, forward strand.
GTGTCTGGACATATTCTAGATATTGTATCCATAGCTTAGCAGTGTGCGATTGTTCAGCCAGTTTGGCTTCGTACTCGTCGAGGCAAGTGTTTACCCTTACAAGAGCTGCTGAGTTTGCAACATCGGAAAGAGCTATTGAGCTGTCCAGCACATTATCATACAACTCCTTGACACTAACTAAATCTTCCCTGTTGATAGATTTCTGTCCACTCCTGACGCTACATGAACTCCTTGGAGCGGAATCAGGTTCAGCCATTTCTGAGCTAGTAAGGACATTTAACAGCGGTGTTATGGACTGTGATGATACACTCTGTATACCCTGTGTGTTAGTGAGTAGAAGAAAATGGGATTCATGCAAATCCATGTACTCACGTTCGCAAACGTTGGAATGCTGGTTTCGGAAAATTGATCAAAATTCGCTCTTACACCACCATCAGTATAAATGCTATAAACAATTTCCCCCAAAGCAGATTTGGGATATGTTCTTCGAGAGACATTCCTCTTCAAAATGACACAAAAATCAGCTTGTCCCAATTTTTTTCTGGGTACGACCACTTTACTTGGTTCAACGCCTGTACTAAGATGGACAGACAGACGGATAGAGGGCTTCACTAGATACCCCTGAATCCTCCTTCAGAGGTCGGGGGCATAACAAAGCCATTAACATGTGATCCCTCATTGGTATGAGCTTAACAAAGGGATGTTTCAACGAGGGGGCATTTTGTTGAAAATTGCACAAAAGCCTAAGGTTTTCTACATCAAGTCAAACCATGCTTCATAACTACATGGTTGAACCATTTATTTCTTTTTGGAAAAATTATTGTTGTACACATTGGTGTACTTGCCATCCCAGACACCTATGTTTTTACAGTTGCATCGGCAGTTAACTCCTTATGTGCTACTGGCAGATATTCCTTCCCAGAACAGGATTTATAATTTGGACACATTTAATCCAATTTCCCTCATAAATAGCATAGATTTTTTCATCAATGATTTCTTGAGAGAAATTGAGTTGAATTTTTCATTAAATCTAGTCATGGCTGCTGTGAAGCAGCCATGACTAGATTTAATGAAAGATATTTGGAAATGAATACTCAGTGGTTCAAGAGTTAATAATATAGTCTTAATTAATTACACCATAAAATATAAGGGAACAGACAAGGACATTATTAAACAAGACTATTCGTGTTGCGTGACAAAATTATTTTTTATTTTTGTAATAATAACTTCTAGTCATGTTCATGAATATGAAAAATTTATTTAGCTCATGTACACAAAACATGCTTCCTGATTTTCTTCATGCAAAATCTGATGCATGCTATTAAATACGTAAGTGCAATTGACCAATAACTGAGAAAATATCATGTACTTTCACCACTTCTGTCAAGTGTAAATTTGTAAATCTTCCCATAAGCTATATTAACAATGAACACAATAATCTGAAGAGGTTTGACTAATATTTGCAAAGCAATCCTCTCAGCATATCATAAATGTTTCATTCTCTTGACAGTGAATAATATGTGATATACAAACAATACAATACATTCTTGTGGTAAACCATTCACTTGTAAAACCTAAGTGAACAATGCAACTATGTGTAACTGCTGCATCCTGCTAGGACTGTAGGTTTGAGGTGGGCTACTGTCCTTGAAATCTGAGGCCTGCCCATGATGTAAGTGCGTGAAGAAAGAAGGCTAAAGCATGCCCCCATACAGCACATGGACACATGAGGTTGAAGAGCAAACAGTGATTTGTTACTCGTATATGTGCCGTGTCATGCATACCTTTGGCATATGTGTAAATACCCTGTAAAATAAAAAGGTTCTAGCTTGAAAACTGAGGGAGAAGTTTGGTGGAAACACCCTGTACCCTATATTTGAAATTTCACAAGAATTTACTAAGTTAAAAAACCCGTAATTTTGTGAAAAACTGAACAAAATCAAATTCCTGGCAATATGCGCATCTTTGGTATATGTATAAATGTCCTGTAAAATAAAAAGGTTCCAGCTTGAAAACTGCAGGATGAGTTAGGAAGACAAACTTTATTCCCTATATTCAAAATTTCACAAAAATTTACAGAGTTCAACAACTCATAATAGTGTGGGCCTATTGAGTAAAGTTTACAAAGTCTCCAAAATTGCTTCAAATTTCTGTTTTCGGAATTTCATCCAGTAAATATTTCATTCATAAACTGTATATATTATTCCTTCTATAGTGTTGCGATTGGCTGTAGTATTGGAGTTTGACCAATGAAACTTCATTGTTCAGTCATATGTCAAATAGAATGTGACCCATAATTCCCTATACGTTATTCAGGCTACCTGATTGGACAGTGATATGATTATTTTGTCACGTGACACTATCAAGTATCAAGATTAGATCAGCAATAAGGCAAAAATAAATGTCACATTGATATTTAAAATATTCCAACTTGCCAATGGAATTTGCCTTTGTGAAAATGGATTATCAATTATATATCAACAATAACTTAACTCTAATACAGGTTTGAGGTATGACAATGTCTATCCAACAAGATAATATCCAGGGTTAGGAGTTACATATTACCTAACTTACTCAAACTCAACTAGAGTTATCATCCAGAAACCATTGATTTTATCACTTTTTGACTTTTCAAGGGACATAACTTCAAGAATGAAAGGTGGAACTCGAACTTGACCTGCATTTCGTAATAGGTAGTACCGCTGCAAAATTATAAGGCCGTACATAAAAGCGATCTGGAATTATCACCAGAAACCCTTGATTTTACCATTTTTGGACTTTCCAAGGCATAATTCTGGAATGGTAAATGCCATAACAGTGATAATCAAACTTGACATGCATTTCAGGGCAGGTGGTAACGTTGCAAAATTATATGGTTACACATCAAATGAACTGGAGTTACCATCCAGAAACCACTGATTTTAGCATTTTGAGACTTTTCAAGGGGAATAACTCTGGAACGGTAAAGGCCATAATAGTGAAAATCGAACTTGACCTCCATTCCATGGTAGGTAGTAATGTTGCAAAATTATAAGGTCATACATCAAAGAAAACTAGAGTTATCATCCGGAAACCATTTGTTTTGGATGGACATATGGACATGGCGGCGACTATATCCTCCATTCAAATTTTTGGGGGAGCATAAAAATGAGGCACCAATATAACAACCAAAGACGACTGACTAGGTGTTATTCACAAAAATCAACTTTTAATTTTTAATATTTTCAAAATTTTTGGTCTTGACATCATAGCTCATGACACCTCTTTGGAAAGGGCACATTGAACTCATTCCAATGAGATGTAATAACATTTTTTTTGAGGCAAAACATTACAAATATTTTGTTATTGCAGAATTGGGTAAAAGGATAAATGTATGGCATTGATTTGCAGTATACAAATATTAGAAGTCACACCTGCAGCTATCTTTGAAATGGACATTTTGTTTTTGTCATGTGCTCATAACAGGATGAGGGTCAGGCAGGAAAGTTAGGGTAGGCTGGGATACCTGAATCATTTTATTTTTTTCCTTAGCCTAAAAATTTAGTGAGTATAATAGCACTATTTATCTATTGGGGGTTTAACAACACTTTCAACAGCCAGTGTCATATTGTGTGCTAATGCAGCGTTAGCATTGGTTGAAAGCAAGCGTTCCATCAAACTGTAGTATGCCATAGCACACTGCACAAACATGCTCCCTCCCACTTGGGCAACTGAGATTAAGCCTTAAGGGCCTAATTCCGACTTTGATAACGTTTTAATGCAAAGGAACAGGTGCCTCAACTTGCATTGCTTGGGTAAACTAAAAACTTGTTTTCTAAGTATCTTGTCAGTTGTTTCTAGGCAAGCCTTGGCTGCCTCTGTGGGCAGCCAAGACTTAACTAGAAACAACTGTAAAGCGACAGGAGGTAGACTCAAAGTAAAGCAAAAATTATGAAAATCTCCAGGCACTTGAGCGTTAAATAATAGACCTACTGTATAGTACAGCATGCATCCAGTTCCAGGATGACTCAGACTTTATTCTCTTCTCCATCATTTTGAAAAAAATTGAATCAAAGTTGCAGAGCCTCTATTGTGCTGTAAACTGCAGGCACATTTCATCTTAAGAAATTAAACTGGCTGTTAAATAATCAGTGTTCAAATTTCAGATTGCTTACTAGACTTTATGATTCTGGAGAATCATGGCTTTTCCCAATGAGATTCCATGATTTTTCATGACCCCCACAGTGTCTGATGAATTGTTTTTAACTGTCTCACTGAAGTTCCTTCATTGATGTTATGAGAAAGGTGAGTATAGTAGTCTCAAATGACTCAGTTTGATAAAAAAATTGTTTAGGTAAAAACCATCATTGACAGTGGAGAGGGTTAATATCAATATCGGTTAATGACCGACAAAAGGAGTTATGTTTGTTTGACACATACCCACTGAGTGCTGTGTCTATTTAAAAATGGTCCATTTTATCTCAAATGTATCCAAAATATTGATGCCTGGAAGCTTGTAGAGGGTTAACAAGTGCTAACAGGAATATTTATTCATGCAACTTGTAATTTCACACCAAAAACTGCGAATGGTCATTTTTACTTAAAATCTACGAGATGTTTTCAGAGAAATCCAGGGAGAACATGAATTTTAAGCTTTTGATGGGTATCATTGTTTATCCAGCCCAAAACAGGTTAAGGTTTGTTTTTTTGAATACACTTATTACTTACAAAAATAATTCTTAGTGATTTCTACTTCCACCTATGTGGATTTCTCCTCTTAACAATGGGTGCTAAGGGTACGCAAACATAGCCCAGTTTATCAAAATTTTGACGTTTGAGAACCTGCATAGGGTTAACAAATGCTTACTGGAATATTTTGTACAAGCAATTTGTAATGTCACACTAAGATCTGAGAATGGCCAATTTTTCTTGAAAATCTACGTGAAGTTTTTAGAGAAATGCTCGATTAACATGAATTTTTAACCTTTTGAGGGGTATCTCTCTGTAACTAGCTCTAAACGAGTTAATGCTTGGTTTTATGAATACCTTCATTACTTACAAAAATGATCCTCGGGGAATTCCACTTCCAATGAAGGAGGTTATGTTTATCTCGCAGGTACTCATTGGGTACAATGGGTGCCCAAGAACAGCCCATTTTCTCAAAATTTCTATGCTTTGCAGCCTCTGGAGGGTTAACAAGTGCTTACTGGAATATTTTGTCCACGCAACTTGTAATGTCATTCTAAGACCTGCAAATGGTAAATTTGTCTGGAATACTTATAGATTTTTTTGAGAAATCCACAGAAAATGGAAATTTTAAGCTTTTAAGGGGTACATCTCCTTAACCAGGCGAAAATGGGTTAAGACCTCGATTTTTGAATACCCTTGCTACTTTTTTTCCCTATCAGTTTTGCGTCAGGTAAAAGAAGTTATGTTTCTCTGTGGCAATCCCATTTCATGTTGATGGTGTCCAAGAACAGACTATTTTTTCAAAAGGTTGACTTTTAGCAGCCCATGGAGGGTTAACAAAAGCTTACCAGAGTATTTTATCCATGCAGCCGGTAATGTGACACCACGACCTATCAATGGCCATTTTCTGTTGAAAACTTACAAGATGTTTGTAAAGAAATCAAGGGAAAACATTATTTTTTAAGCTTTTGATGGGTATCGCTATTAACCACCCCAAAAGGGGTTAACGCTTGGGTTTTTGAATACCCTCATTACCTACAAAAATGGTCCCCAGTAAATTCCACTCCCAACAAAGGAGATTATGTGTATCTCTCGGGTATACATTGCGTGCTGTGCGTGTCCGAAAACAGCCCATTTCAACAAAATTATGATGCTTGACAGCCTGTAGAGGATTAATAAATGCTCATCGGAATATTTTGTCCATGCAACTGCACAAAGACCTGCGAATAGTCAATTTTATTGAAAACCTACAAGATGTTTTTAGATAAATCTACAGAAAATGGGAACTTTAAGCTTTTAAGGGGTATCTCTTTTTATCCTGTCAAAAATGGGTTAACACTTCGACTTTTGAATACCCTTATTACTTACAAAAATGTTTCCGCATAAATTCTGCGCTCAATAAAAGGAGGTACTTTTCTTTCTGGCGTACCCATTGGGTGCTGTTGCAGTCCAAAAACAGCCCATTTTATCACAATTTGGACTTTTAGCAGCCTGTGGAGGGTTAACAAATGCTCAGCAGAGTATTTCGTCCATGCAACTTGTATTGTCACACCAGGACCTGCGAGTGGCCAATTTTTCTTGAAAATCTACAAGACTCGTTTAATTTTTTAGCTTTTGAGGGGTATTGCAGTTCAACCAGCCCAAAACGGGTTAATGCTCGATTTTCTGAATACCCTTATTACTTACAAAACTGATCCACGGTGAATCCCACTTTCAATAAATAAAGTTATATTTATCTCCCGTGTATCATCTTGGTGCTTTAGAAGTCCGGAAACAGCCAATTTCATCAAAAGTTTGATGTTTGGCAGTCTCTGAAGGGTTACCATATGCATCGCCTAATATCTCTTGTATATGAATGGTCGTGTCACAGACAGGTCTAATAATGATGAATGTTTAAAAACATTCTACAAGACGTGTTTCGAGAAAGTGCCTATAAACCCCAATTTTGACAGTTTTTTTTCCAATTCTGACGAAATAAGGGTTAAATCGAAAATTCTGCTTCAGAACATTTTTAGATTTTGTGACCCTCTATGAATGTGACAATTGGTTCGAAAATGGCTTCTGAATCATACAGATAAAATGTGTGGACAATATAGTGAGACCAAATATGAATCCAGGGGGCCGATTTGAACAAACTTGAATCAGATCCACCCCGCAATGTTGCATACCAAATATCAAAAGATTCTGCCTGCTGGATCTGGAGAAGAAGATTTTTGAAGAAATTTGCCCGAAATGCACTAAGTTTGAATTCGAGCTTCTATAGTGAGCCCAAATATAAATCCAGGGGGCTGATTTGAACAAACTTGAATCAGATCCACCCGACAATGTTGCATACCAAATATCAAAAGATTCAGCCTGCTGGATCTGGAGAAGAAGATTTTTTAAGAAATTTGCCTGAAATGCACTAAGTTCGAAATCGGGCTCCTATACTGAGCCCAAATATTAACCCAGGGGGCCGATTTGAACAAACTTGAATCAGATCCACCCCACAATGTTGCTTACCAAATATGAAAAGATTCTGCCTGCTGGATCTGGAGAAGAAGATTTTTTAAGAAATTTGCCTGAAATGCACTAAGATCGAATTCGGGCTTCTATAGTAAGCCCAAATATGAATTCAGGGGGCCGATTTGAACAAACTTGAATCAGATCTACCCCACAACGTTGCATACCAAATATCAAAAGATTCTGCCTGCTGGATCTGGAGAAGAAGATTTTTTAATGTTTTTCCCATTGCCTACAGTGTTAAAAAGTGCTGACTCAGCACTTTTTCAAAGTCCCCAAACTGTACCCTATGATAAAACCGATGGCAATTTTTTTTTACCAATCCTTTCTGTTGGTCCTAAGGAAGCTGCACACCAAATAAAAATTCTCAGTGCCGTGCAGTTTTGGAGATATGGGCGTTTTAAATTTTTTCTATTTTTAGCTCCTACGGTTCCCACGGGGCTGCGGGAAAATTTTTTTTTGCATAAATCAAGTACTCATGACCCAATAAGCCCTCACATAAAATTTGATTCAAATCAGCCTCTCGGTTTGGAAAATAGAAATTTTGGGCGGGGCAAAAAATTCTGCCTCTCCCATAACGACGCCAAGTATAGCCCCACAAACTTCTCTTGAACAAATCTGAGTCTACACCTCAAAAGGAAGCTGCACACCAAATATCAAGTCTCTGCTACTGCTGGTTCATGAGAAGAAGATTTACAAAGATTTTGGTGCCCCTTGGGGGCGTGGCACCACCCAGGAGGAGGGGCAACTTCATTTGAACAAAGCTGAATTGGCATTAGGTAATAAACATTTAGCCAACATTTGAATAAAATTGGGCTAGTGGTTTAGGAGGAGAAGTCGATAATGTAAAGTTAACGCCGGACGGACGTCCAAAATTCAAGTAACTAAGCATGGAAAGGGTTGAATAAAATATTACTATCCCTGAAAAGCATGCCGACATAAAAAAAAAAAAAAAAAAAAAAAAAAAAAAAGTCAAAACCTGCACACAAAAGTTCAAAATGAATGAATCCGGACGCCGATGCTGCAGACATGAGGGTTATGCCAAAGGCTCACACAACTATCATTGGTGAGCCAAAAAATCTTGCAATTTGTCAAGAAATTACCCTGCCTCTCTCTTCCCAGTTTTATTTGTTTATAGACCTATTTGGCCTCAGTGCATCCAATACAGGCCTTTAATCTATTATATCTTGTTTGACAGAGCTCATGGAGCTCTGTCAAACAAGATATAATAGAATAAATGCTAAGTTTATCTCCAGAATACAAGAAAGTGACACCATCCCTGTAAATTTAATACTCCTGTTAATTGAATAATTTTCATCGGCAAAGTGGCTATTTAATTAACAGGGTTCCACTGTATCAATTTCCTTGTTGCACGCCATTTGGAGCAGTTTTAACCTTTTACCCAATAAAGAGGACAAAAATTCTTCTAGCAGTTGGGGACAGGACTTTTAATCTTTTACCCAATGTATATGATATCAAAATTGATTATTTTAATTTTACTTTTTTCAAATTTTTCAAACAATTTCAGTCAAACCAATCAAGTGACCCCCTCATATGAGCTCGTTCCAATGAGAGGGTCACATGATATGGCTTTGTTGAAATTTTTTTAAAAAATATTTTTTTAAATGCTTCATATGTAAATTACACAGGCATATGCGACCTATTCATTAGGTGAAGGATTAATAAACTTTGAAACTGGGAGAAACACTCAGCAATATGAATATGCTATTATTCTTCAAGAGCATCTGGCTGCACTGATTTGATACACAATATGCAAGCAGTCTCCAATGATGGTGTAGATTCAAGTGTGCTCCAAGAGTTTCTAAAGCAATATCTCGTGCTTGTCCAGGGAGGGACAAAATTTATGGCCCACCTAAAATTACAATTTTTTGAACTGGTAAGCTGATTTGAACCAAAATTGGTAAACAATATTTTGGGTTTGATTTGTACTTGATTCATGCCAAAACAATTTTTCTTGTGACTATTCCCTTTGATGGCGTAAATTCAAGCTTGTTCCAAGAATGTTTCCCACCATGTGTGATCACCAGGAAGTGTAGCAGTGCTTGACTACTATGGTAAAGAAGTATGTTTTACTTGTAAAATAGAACCTGGTAAGCAATGTCAGAGGTGAAAAATCATCTTAAGTGGGCAACAATTGTTTAAACTTTGGGCTTCTTACTTGTGCTGCAGTCATGATATAGCCATAGATGCTGAAAGTGAGCTTAAACACTCAATGAATAAATAAAAGAGTTTCTTGGACAATATTTGGGCTTGTTTCAGGATGGGACAAATTCACAGCCCTACCCCAATTTTTATAATTTTGGCATCTGACCGATTTCATGCAAACAAATTTCCACGTGCCCTCCATGGTAATGCTTTAGCTAACAAGAGCACCGCCTAGCAGGGCAACATATGCCTGTCTAAAGGGCTGCAAGGCTGCTGTAGAAGATTCTCCTCGCAGTTTACAATGGTAGCGTCCATTCATTGACAGGTTAACTTCATTGTTAATGATTGACGAAAGGTGGTGCTAAGGAAAAGGACATTTTGAGGATCATAACAGCTATAAGCGACGAGGATTCTCGGCGTTTAAAAATAAAATGGAGTTATCTGCTCCTGTCACATGCACAACGACAATTGATGATCAACATAGGAGCAAAGTTTGAACAATAAAGCAAGTAAAATGTTGAAGGAGTAGGCGACACAATATTGTTTCAAGTAGTAAAAGGGGCATAACTCTGGAAATACAAAACAGAGTTACCTGCTCTTGTCACATGCACAACAGCAATTGGTGATCACCATGTGTGATAAGTTTGAACAATATAGCATGTAAAATGCTGAAAGAGTAGGCGACACAATACAGTAATGTTTTAAGTACTAAAAGGGGCATAACTCTGGAAATACAAAACAGAGTTACCTGCAACTGTCACATGAACAATGGCAATTGGTGATCAACATGTGTGCAAAGTTTGAACAATGTAGCATGTAAAATGTTGAAGGAGTAGGCGACACAATACTTTGATGTTTCAAGTACTAAAAGGGTGGCATCACTCTGGAAATACAAAACACAGTTACCTGCTCATGTCACGTGCACAACGGCAATTGGTGATCAACATGTAAAATGTTGAAGGAGTAGGCGACACAATACTGCAATGTTTTAAGTACTAAAAGGGGTATAACTCTGGAAATAAAAAATGGAGTTACCTGCTCTTGTCACATGCACAACGGCAATTGGTGATCACCATGTGTGCCGAGTTTAAACAATATAGTGTGTAAAATGTTGAAAAAGTAGGCGACACTATACTGCAATGTTTTAAGTACTAAAAGGGAGCATAAATCTGGAAATACTAAACAGAGTTACCTGCTCTTGTCAAATGCACAATGGCAATTACTGATCAGCATGTTTGTAAAGTTTGAACAATATAGCATGTAAACCTTTGGAGGAGTAGGCGACACAAAAATTGTTTACGGATGGATGGATGGATGGACAGACAGATGGACAGACGCCATAAGATAATACGTCCGTCAAAAAATGACAGGCGTATAAAAATGGGTAAACAGAACTTCAAATAGGCCATTGTTTTCTAAGCTGCAAGGGACAGATCTTTTTCTTCTGAATATGATGAGACATTATGTCAGGAGTAGATTCTAACACTGGCTAAAAAAAAAACAACAAAAGCTCTCACTTCCCCACCCTCCATTACCTACAGACAACTTGATTGACTGAGGTGGGCATTTTAGGCTCATTTGAGCCTCTAGTTTCATTTTTGCTGCAACATAGCCCAGCATCCCTTATTGGGAAGAGTTTGTCATCAGCGTTGTTTTGAAAACCAAAATAAATGAAAAATTCAGTTATTTGGGAGAGAATAATTTTAATGTATCTGCTATTCAATTTAACTGAACGGTTAGGCTATATATTTTGGTATTGTCATCTTTATCTCATATTTGCTAAATGGTTAATTGAACAGCCCTAACCTATAAACCAAGTTTTGATTTATAATATATCCTGACCTTAATCAAATATACAGCTACTTGACAGACTTAGATATATTACTCTCCATTACTTTATTGTTCAGATTTTCATAATAGTATTCTTGCTGGACAATTACAGTCCAATCATGGTCTCAAGATTTGAACATGAAATCTTATCAAGCCCACAATGCAAGAGTTACGTCCCTTGATAAACTTAGGTTTTTTTTTCATGATAGGAACTGTATTGGAATATGAGCTCTGGAAATCTAATTGCAATGAAAGCCATTCAATCATTCTTTCATTCATAATAAAGGCCTCAAGATATGAACAAGAAGAGAGTCTTAAAATCAAGTTAATGATGCAAGAGTTATGTGCCTTGATACACTCAATTTGTTTCTTTAAAAAGAATGACTGGTACTTGTTACTTTTTTTTTAACTCTTTTCTTAATTTAACTGCTATAAACCATTGATTTTAACAAAAGTGACCATTCAAATGACACAAAAATTGAAAATTTTCAGTTATTCAAGGAAAATGTTTGTGGGTGTCATCTGCAAGTCATGTTGAGTAAAAGGGAAAAGGATGAACAATTGCATCCTTTTCCTACAACAGATCCTTTCAAAAGGTAGACACCAATTGGAAAAGACATTGGAGCCTGTTTGAAAGAAACAATGATTTTTTTTTATTTTTGTAAAGTGTCTGTGCTTATTAAAGGAATCTTCCTCTAGTCACCACTAATCCATCACAAAAAATAGTGCCCATGGTGCATTTCATATTCAAGTTATTGCGTGGACAAGCAAAAATTGCAAAAAATCCAAGATGGCTGCCATGGTGGCCATATTGGATATGGAAAAAAACTGATTACCAGAAGGAACCATCCTCTAGTCACCACTAATCCACCACAAAAAATAAGATCTATGGTTATTGCATGGACAAGCAAAAATTACATAAAAAATCCAAGATGGCAGCAACGGTGGCCATATTGTATTAGGTAGAAATCTGATTATTGAAAGTTACCTTCCTCAAGTCACCACTAATCCACCACAAAAAATAGGACCCATGGTGCATTTCATTTTCAAGTTATTCAGCAGACCATCAAGAATTACAAAAAATCCCAAGATGGCTGCCATATTGGATAGGGAAGAAAACTGATTACCAAAAGGAACTATTCTTTAGTCACCAATAATCCACCATAAAAAAATAGGATCCATGGTGTATCTCATTTTTAAGTGTACAAGCAAAAATTACCCCAAAATCCATGTTGGTTGCCATGATGGCCATATTGGATATGGCAGAAAACTTGTTAGTGAAAGGATCATTTCTCTAGCCACAACTAATCCACAACAAAACAAGATGAGCAACGCAAAGCATGTGCCAATGTCCCCAACCCAACAAATATTTTCTAAGTCGAAAGAGTGAAAAAGGGCCATAACTCTGGAAATAATTGAGCAAAGTGAGATGATTGTAGCCCTAATAGTTTTGGAGTTACGCTTAATACACGATTTGTGATGCTGAACATATGAAGGTCAATTGTGACCTTCACCTTGAAGATGCGGAGAAAACTAATGCACGTGACACACCTTCTGACTGTCCTTAAAATTCGTAAAAAGTTTAATATTTGTACTTTGGTTCATTTCTGAGTTATGGGGGAGACACGAATATTGTTGATTTTCTGTGTGACCTTAAAATGAGACCTTGACCTTACGGACCTGGCTGTGGTGTGTGACACATCCACCCATTGTCCTTTATAATTGAGCGAAGTTAGATGATTGTAGCCCTAATAGTTGATTTTCAGTGTGACCTTGAAATGTGACTTTGACCTTGACCTTTACGGACCTGGCTGTGGTGTGTGACACATCCACCCGTTGTCCTTTATAATTGAGCGAAGTTAGATGATTGTAGCCCTAATAGTTTTGGAGTTATGCTTGAGACACAATTTGTGACCCTGAACATATGAAGGTCAATTGTGACCTTCACCTTGCAGATGCGGCGGAAACTATTATATGTGACACACCTTCTGACTGTCCTTAACATTTGTAAAAAGTTTAAGAATTGTACTATGATTCGTTTCTGAGTTAAGGCTGAGACACGAATATTGACCGATTTTTAGTGTGACCTTGAAATGTGACCTTGACCTTGAAGGTACGAACTTGGCTATGGTGTGTGGCACATCCTCCCATGGTCCTTTATAATTGTGTGAAGTTTGATGACTGTGGCCTAATAATTTTTGAGTTATTGGCTTGGACACACACACACACACACAAACACGGACACATGGACATACACAGATGGATACACGCACACTTCAATCACTATATGCCACCCGACTTAAGTCGGGGGGGGGGGGGGGGGGGGGGGGGGCATAAAAATAGGATCAATGGAAAGAGTTTCATTTTAAAGTTAAGGACAAGCAAAAATTACCCCCAAAATCCAAGATGGCTGCCATGCATTTCATTTTCATGTTATTGCATGGACAAGCAAAAATGACAAAAAATCCAAGATGGCTACCCTGGCAACCACATTGGATATGGCCGAAAACTGATTATAAAAAGGAACCTTCCTCTAATCAACACATATCCACCACAAAAAAATAGGATCCATGGTGCATTTCATTTTCAAGTTATTGCACGGACAAGCAAAAGTTAACGAACGGGTGGGCAGAAAGATGGACAACTGGATGGACAGGCAGACAGACATGGCCATACCATAATATGGCCCGCTCCAGATAGTGGTCATATAAAAACTGCTGCCAAGGTACTGTAACTTCCATCAGCAAGACCACCAAAACTGCTGGATCTGAAGAAGAAGATTTTTAATGAAAATTCCTCATTTTGAACTAAGTTATAATTCAGGCTCGCACAGTGAGCCCAAATATGAACCCAGGGACTTGGCTTGAACAAATCTGAATCTCACCTCCCTAAGCATGCTGCACACCCAATATCAAATGATTCCGCCTGCTCGATCTCGAGAAGAAGATTTTTAAAGACATTTGCCTATATACCTATATACTGAGCCCAAATATGAACCCAGGGGGCCGATTTGAACAAACTTGAATCAGATCCACCCCACAATGTTGCATACCAAATATCAAAAGATTCTGCCTGCTGGATCTGGAGAAGAAGATTTTTGAAGAAATTTGCCTGAAATGCACTAAGTTCGAATTCGGGCTTCTATAGTGAGCCCAAATATGAATCCAGGGAGCCGATTTGAACAATCTTGAATCTTACCCCCCAAGGATGCTGCATACCAAACATCAAAAGCATTCTGACTGCTGGATCTGAAGAAGAAGGTTTTTAAAGAAAATTCCTCATTTTGAACTAAGTTATCAATCGGGTTTCCACATTGAGCCCAAATATGAACCCAGGGACTTGGCTTGAACAAACTTGAATCTCATCCCCAAAGGATGCTGCATACCAAATATCAAAACATTCCGACTGCTGGATCTGAAGAAGAAGATTTTTAAAGAAAATTCCTCATTTTGAACTAAGTTATAATTCAGGCTCCCACAGTGAGCCCAAATATGAACCCAGGGACTTGGCTTGAACAAACTTGAATCTCACCCCCCTAAGCATGCTGCATACCCAATATCAAAAGATTCCGCCTGCTCGATCTTGAGAAGAAGATTTTTCAAGAAATTTGCCTGAAATGCACTAAGTTCAAATTCGGGCTCCTATACTAAGTCCAAATATGAACCCAGGGGGCCGATTTGAACAAACTTCAATCAGATCCACCCCACAATGTTGCATACCAAATATCAAACGATTCTGCCTGCTGAATCTGGAGAAGAAGATTTTTAAAGAAATTTGCATGAAATGCACTAAGTTCAAATTCGGGCTTCTATAGTGAGCCCAAATATGAATCCAGGGGGCCGATTTGAACAAACTTGAATCAGATCCACCCCATAATGCTGTATACCAAATATAAAATGATTCTGCCCACTTGTGCTGGAGAAGAAGATTTTTTAGTAATTTCTCTAATATACATAGGGTGCTATCGGAATTATGCCCCCTATTGAGCCCCAAGTGGGCATGTCCATTTCATATGAACAAACTTGAATTGACATATGGTAAAGAACATCCGTACCAAGTTTCGAGCAAATTGACCTAGCAGTTTCAAAGGAGAAGTCGTTTGAAAAATGTTCACGACAACGGACGACAGACGGCAAGTGATAACTTTAGCTCCCTTCGGTGAGCTAAAAATGTTATGGGACTGATCTCAAGGCCTATCAGTCTATGACAAAATGCAAGGTCTGCAATCTTGCAATTTTTTAAGGGCTAAACTGGAGTAAAGAAGACAATGTTTAGTGATAAAAACTTTCTGAGAAGCTTCAACATTAATTGATTTGAAAACATAAATCTTGTCTTGGTTTTCTGCAAAATATTCAACTCAATGGAATTTCTGAATGCTGACTCAATGCATAATGAAAAAACATGAAAATTAATTAGCTTGCACTGGCAGATGTGCATAAATTGCACACAGTAATTTTATTTATTTAGTATGTAGAGATGTTATCACTTAAATTTGGTTGTTGCAGCATGTTTTGCAGTGACAGAAAAATTCCCCACAGACAACTGTGTTGATTAATTGATGTAACACACTCAAAGATACCTAAATAAATATTCCTATAGAATTTTTAAACAGGTTTGAGTTGAAATAAATTTTAACTAATTTGACTATTTATTTAAGGTAATAACCTCCAAAGAACTCAAAGCTTGTTTGAGATATTGATTTATTATTTATTTATTTATTGGTGTTTATGGTCACATACTTATGCACAATGGCTAATCGTGACCGTGACAGTTTTTCAGGTGGAGGAAGCTGGAGTACCCAGAGAGAACCACCGAGCATCGACGAGCAACTGTCAGCTCCTCAACATTCGAACTCTGTTCAAGCTCCGCTCAAGCAGGGTTACAGCAGATGAAGACATGTGCACCATCGACGTGCAGTATGCCTTAGTACACTGCTTCATCATGCACACATTGAGGCAACCGTGATAAAGCTCCTTGCCCAAGGACACAATGTGGGTCGTCCCAGACGGGGATCAAACTTGGGACTTCTAGAATAGAAGTCCAATAGTCTACCACTGAGCCACCACGCTCCCTTGAGATATTGATACTTTGTTCACTAAAATTTTACCACTGAATAAAGTAAAGCCCCACTTAATTGGATATCTCTTAATTGAATAACACTGTAAATAATAAATATATCGCGTAAATTCACTTGTACAGTTAAAACTAGAAGTCCTGTCATGAAATGCGCACGTCGATTTGTGCATTAATCTACGCGTTATGACCCTAGTAAGGCTATCAAATTCTGTACATATGGCCTGTGCACAAGCGATGTTTCAGCCAATGGAGCTCCGGGTAACCCGGAGGTCCATTGCCAGAAACATTGCCTGTGTTTGTTATGAGTAACCAGGAGAACCTGCCATGCTATCCTACGTGCAATTAAGCCTAGATAAGCGCACAGTTTGTGACAAGACTTCTAGTTTTAACTGTATGTGCTCTATAGCACTGAACAGTAAAACAAACAAAATGAGCTCCTAAACATAAAAAACAACTATTTATTTAGTGATGTTTAAGGTTACATATTTCTGCACAATGGCAATTCGTGACCGCAACATGGATATAAAGTCAAGTCCAGCAATCGTTTATACCCATACTGCCCATTTTAGAGGACTTCCACACCAAGCATTGGTGACTGGGTCCTATTTTACAAATGAACCAGAGCTTGTTTACACACAGTAAACAAGCACTGCTTCACTTCCCAGGGTTCCCAATGGACCAAGTAAAAGCAACTAATCACTGGAAAAGGGAACGGTAGTACTGAGTATTAGGAGTTAATGTTGCCAAAAGACTCTTAGATTCTTTTCAACCCTTTTCAAACACATACGATATCTAAATTTATTATTTTAATTACTGTTTTTCTCAATTTTTCAAACAATTTCAACAAAACCATGTCATGTGACTCCCTCATTGGAATGAGCTAGATGAGCTCGTTCCAATGAGGGAGTCACATAATATGGTTGTGTTGAATTCTCCTGAAAAATTCATATATTTTTAACTGCTTAATTTTTAAATTATGTTGGTGGATGTGACCGATTCGTTAGGTAAGGGTTAAACTGCTTGAGGTTTTCTGAACTTGAACAGGAGATGCATTCCATAGACTAGGTCCAACGAATGAAAAGCTTTGCTATTTACTATAGTGTAGACTTGGAAAAGGGCATGTACAATCTAATTTGTTCAGAAGAGTATGAACACCTTTCTGGTTTCCTAATTGTCAGGAGGTCTTGTAAATATCCAGGTGCCGAGCCTTGAATACATTTCAAGACAAGAACCACAATTTTGAGAAAAAAATCCTCTGTGTAGTGGGGTTGTGTGATCATAATGCCTAGAGCCTGAGTGATCATAACGCCTAGAGCCTGTGATAACGTGAGCAACTGTATTCTGTATTCTGGATGAATTTTTAAATTATTTATTTATTTGTGTTTTAAGGTCACATACTTATGCACAATGGCTAATCATGACCGTGACAGTTTTTCAGGTGGAGGAAGCCAGAGTACCCGGAGAGAACCACCGAGCAACGACAATCAGCTGCCAGCTCCACAACATCGTAACTCCACACTGCAGCACAGGCAGGGTTAGATTGGTTGAAGATATGCACACCATAGACATGCAGTACGCCTTAGTACACGGCGTCATCATGCCCCCATGTGGACAATTGGGGTTAAGTGCCTTGCCCAAGGACACAACGCGGGAGTCCGAATCGATCGCTCAGACGGTCACCCATCCGAGGACTAACCGGGCTCGATGTTGCTTAACTTCAGTGATCTGATAAGAACCGATACCGCAACGCCACCGCGCTCCCTGCAATTTTGCAATACATGACTGTGGCAAGCCAATTAGTGAATTTGAAAAATCTAAGTGGGCCAAGATAAAATCATGAGCCAAGGTTTCAAGAGACTATGGAGAAAGGTATCGACAAAGATGGCTTAGATTCCTAAGTTGCATAAAACAATGTCTACAAATCGCATTAACATTTCCGCTATCAACAGATGAGAAACGAATATCACCCCAATATTGAGAGCACTATTTGATACTTTTTGTTTGGAATTCCTGATAGCAAGTTTGAAAATTAGGAGGTATTTTAGTACATAATATTATTAACAAGTGTTTGACCACCGAGGTGGTATTAGTCCCCTACGGCGCTTTTGTGACATAAGGTGTTTTTGTCACAGAAGACACTAGAGTAAATAAGCATCTTGGATTTTGAAAAAAAAATATTGAGCGTGCATAATCCCCTCACAACCCTTTACCCATGTACCATATATGAAAGGCGTAGCTTGAACCATGTTGGAGGGAGGGGGTGGTAACATAAAATAGAGAAAAAAGCTTAAAAAACACAAGAAAAATGGCCGTCATTCTGCCATCTTGGATTTTGAAAAATAAATATTGACTGTGCATCATCCCCTCAGAACCATTTATCCATGTACAAAATATGAAAAGGTGTAGCTTGAAGAATATTAGAGGAAGAGGTGGTAACATAAAAACAGACAGACAGACAGACAGACAGACGGACAGACAGACAGATGTTAGATTTTGAAAAAAAAATATTGAGCATGCATAATCCCCTCACAACTCCTTTATCCATGTACCATATATGAAAAGTGCAGCTTGAACCATGTTGGAGGGAGCAGTGGTAACATAAAATAGAGAAAAAAGCTTAAAAAAACATAACATAAATGGTTGCCATGGCGCCTTCTTGAATTTTGGAAAAAAAATATTGAACGTGCAACATCCCATTACAACCCTCTATCCATGTGTCAGATATAAAAAGTGTAGCTTGAACCATGTTGGAGTGAGGGGTGGTAACATAAAATAGAGAAAGAAGCTTAAAAAACACAACAAAAATGGCCGCCATGCCGCCAACTTGGATTTTGAAGAAAAAATATTGAATGTGCATCATCCCCTCCTAACCCTCTATCCATGTGCTAAATATGCAAAGTGTAGATTGAACCACGTTGGTGGGAGGGGTGGTAACATGAAAATAGAGAAAAAAGCTTAAAAAACACAACAAAAATGGCCACCATTCCGCCATCTTGGATTTTGAAAAAAAATTTTTGAGCGTGCATCATCCCCTCAGAACCATTTATCCATGTACCAAATATGAAAGGTGTAGCTTAAAGCATGTTGGGGGGAGAGGTGATAACATAAAAAAAACAGACAGACAGACAGACGGACAGATGGACAGAGTGCAATCCTATAGTCCTCTTACGGTTCCCGTAGGGGACTAATAATTGTCATTCATTCATTTTTAGTCTGTGACAGTTAGGCCATCCAGCTACAGTTAAAACTAGAAGTCCTGTCACGAACTGTGCGCTTATCTAGACTAAATTGCGTGTAGGAATTGTGTGCAATTGCCATATCGAATGGCATCCAATGCACGGCAGGTTCCCTCTGGTTAACTCATAGCAAACACAGGCAATGTTTCTGCCATTGGACCTCTGGGTTACCCGGAGGTCCATTGGATGAAACACTGCTTGTGCACAGGCCACATGCACAGAATTTGATAGCCTAAATACTATGGTCCTAACGCATAGATTAACGCACAAATCGACACGCTATTTGTGTGCATTTCATGACAGGACTTCTAGTTTTAACTGTGCGAACCTTACTTACACAATCTGCTTGAGGTTTTCTGATGTCTGAACTTGAACAGGCAACATATTCCATAATCTAGGCCTAATCAATAATGAAAGTGTCAATGACACTTTAGCTCAACTTGACAAACTTGAACTTGGTAAGTTATAAATGAAATGGCAAAATTGAAGATCATTGGTACCAATGTTATTTGATGAAATTTCAACATAACAGCATTGTGTGTGCACAACATCAGAGTAATCCATGCATTTTTAAATGTAAACTGTAAGACTGGCTAAAGGAACAATGTTGATACACAAATGCAGTATGTTCAAAGGTTATTGTAAGTGGCAACTTTTTTCACAGAAATGAATGCTTATCAACAGCCCTTATCTAAAGTTCTTGCCTAATGAGCACACCAAGTTCAAAACCTAATCCTATGGTAAATGTGGCCTGTAGGCGATGTCAAAGAAAGTTGATGCACAAATGCAATAAATTCAAAGATTGTTGCTAACAGGAACAGTTTTTGATGGAAATTTTTTTTTTTTTGGTTTTTTTTTGTTATTAGGGTTTAACGACACATTAACAGCCAGGGTCATATCATGTCGGTGACAGTTTTACGGGTGGAGGAAGCCGGAGTACCCGGAGAGAACCACCGAGCAACGACGAACAGCTGTCAGCTCTCCAACATCGTAACTCTGAAATCTGCACCGCGGCACAGGCAGGGTTAGCTTGGTTCAAGACATGCGCACCATCGACGTGCAGTACGCCTTAGTACACAGCGTCATCGTGCCCCCATGTAGACAATCGGGGTTAAGTGCCTTGCCCAAGGACACAACGCGGGAGCACGAATCAGTCGCTGAAATGGTCACCCATCCAACTACTTACTGCGCTCGACGTTGCTTAACTTCGGTGATCCGACGAGAACCGGTTACCATGACGCCACAGCGCCCCTTTTGATGGAAATGAAAAGAAAATCAATAGCTCCTATCTCTGTCACCCTGCATAAGCATACAAAGTTTCAAAACAACCTGATAATGAATGTGTCCTCATGCCAAAGGAAGATGTTAATGCACAAATGCACTAAGTAGAAGGCCATTGCTTATGGCAATGGTTTTTTTTATGGAAATTCATAATATACCCTGCAGAGAGTGCAAAAGGGATAAGTTGATGCACAAATGCAGTAAGTTCAAAGGTTGGTGATAACGACAATAAATTTTCATAGAAATGAAAAAAAGCAATAGCTCACATCTAGAGGTTACATACCAAGTTTCAAAGTGATCCGATCATAAATGTGCCCTGAAGGCCGTGTTAGAGGGAAATATTGAGGTCTGACTAATTTCAAAGGTCAGCGGCGAAAGTTTTTGACAGAAATGGAAGAAAATCGACAGCTCCCATATAGATGTCACCCCACACAAGCTCACCAAGTTTGCAAGTGATCCAATCATAAATGTGCCCTGCAGGGTGTGTCAAAGGGAAATATTGATGCTTAACTGCACTAAGTTTTTACTAAGTTCATTGGAGGTCATTGCCAGTGGCAACATTTTTGACGGAAATCGACGAAAATCCCATCTGGAGGTAACCCCAAACAAGCATGCCAGGTTTCAAAGCAATCCGATCATAAATGTGCCCTGTAGGGTGTGCCAAAGGGAAATATTGAGGTCTGACTAAACTAAGTTCTAAGAATGTTGGCCGTGGCAACATTTTTTGACGGAAATTGAAGAAAATCGATAGCTCCCATCTAGAGGCCACCCTAAACAAGCATACCAGGTTTCAAAGCAATCCAATCATAAATGTGCCCTGTAGGGTATGCCAAAGGGAAATATTGTGGTCTGACTAAACTAAGTTCTAAGAACATTGGCCGCGGCAACATTTTTGACGGAAATTGAAGAAAATCGATAGCTCCCATCTAGAGGTCACCCCAAACAAGCATACCAAGTTTCAAAGTGATCTGATCATAATTGCGACCTGTGAGGTGTGCCAAAGGAAATTGTGTACAGACTAATGTACGACCGTACGTACATACATACTTACGCCGAAAGACGAGAAGTGATGGCAACAGATCAGCTAAACTTTGTCAAGTTGAGCTAAAAATTGAAATTTTATAATAAATTTCCTTTCTTATTATACCTCCCACAATTGTTTACTACAGGCCTGCACTACAGTGGAAGTCCCTAACTCGGAAAATATACTCTCTATTTTGAGCTTTCCCAAGGGATTTGGGAAAGAAAGGTGGTGCAAAAGCACCAAGAAAAAAAAAGCCAAAACTGGGTAAAGTGCTACCGGCACACACCCAGTAGGGGATGCTCATCTCCTAGTACAGATCCACGGCTTCCGGAACCAGTGCGCAGTCAGTAACTAATGAATCTTTCTTTTGAATCTGCCAACATTGGAGTTATGTGATCAGCGGGGAGGAAGGATTCTTACCCGAAAAAGAAGACGGGAAGGCCTCCATGTAAACAATTGTGGTAGGTATAATAAGAAAGGAAATTTACTATAAAATTTAAATTTCTTATCAACCTACCTTACAACTGTTTGCTACAGGCTGAATAGACAGTAGGATGGAGGGAATCACATAACCAACCCCCACATAACCCAGCTGCACTGGAACCGTGGACAGATGAAGAGGTCCCTAGGCCTGTCAAACCATAGCATCACTTACGAGTGGAGGAAGCCAGAGTACCCGGAGAGAATCACCGAGCAACGGTGAGCAACTGTCAGCTCCCCAACATACTAACTCCACACCAGCAGGGTTAGCATTGGTTGAAGACAAGTGCACCATCGAACCATCGACATGCAGTATGCCTTAGTCACATCACCGTGCCCCCAGATGGGCAATGGTGGTGAAGTGTCTTGCCCAAGGACAAAGCGCGGTTGCCGCAGGTGGGATTCGAACGGAGGTGGGAGTGGGGGGGGGGGGGGGGGGAGGGGGTGTGGGGGGGGGGGGGGGGCATTCGAACCTTTATCCCAGGTGGATATGCGTTTTCTCACATACAAGACAGCTTTTCTGATGGCTTTTGCATCAGCCAGACGGGTTAGTATGCTTCACGCCCTCTCGGTTGATCCGGCTTTTTTCAGGAGCTCTCCCAACAGTGTTACGTTTAACACTGATTGCTCCTTTCTGGCCAAGAATCAGATATCAGAAACGACTCCACCTCCTATCTGTATCAGGGCTCTTCCTTCTGCTGAGGGTAATCGCCCTTTGCTCTGCACGGTTTGTGCATTTATCTCAATCGGACGCAGTTCATTAGGAAAGGCAGGAAACAATTTTTTTTCTGTCTCTTATTCCTAGTCGACAGAAGATCTCTCCTCAATCCATTTCCCGATGGATTTGTCTTGCTATTCGCGTGGCTTATGCTCATCTAGCGACTGACGATTGTATTACCACTCGTATTTCTGCCCACGAGGTGCGTGCATTGTCTACCTCTTGGGCTTATGCTAAAGCCAGATCAACTGAGTGGGTGTGAAGCTCACTAACCCGTCTGGCTGGGTTGAGGCAAAAGCCATCAGAAAAGCCGTCTTGTATGTGAGAAAACGCATATCCACCTGGGATAGAGGTTCGAATGGCGCACACCCCCCCCCCCCCCTCCCCCCCAAGCAAAGCAGCACCCAAGAAAGATTCCATCTTGGAGTAAGCTGCAAAGTCCTAGGCCTTTTCAAAGAAAAGTGCTGAACAAGCTTGGAGAGGTATGGATTGGTGCCGATACGACGCTGTCCCACATATGGTCTCCGAAAGAATGGACCTGTACCCTGTGATGATAACATGCTGGAGACTCCGAGAATCAAACAGATTTTCCAGAAACTCCACAATCTGTGATATCGAAGGTTTGGCATAGGCTAAACCAGTGGAGTGCCTCTTGAAGAAGAAATGCACTCCACTGCTCGTCTCGAGAAACCTCTACGATGGAGACAGGACCTGACAAAAGATATGAGTGAAGGCACAATGAAGTTGGGTCGACATGAAACCTCCTTGGGTGACCTTGGCAAAGAAGGTTGCGACGTAGAGGGAGACATGCCGGAACTGCCGCCAACAGAGAGAGGAGCTGATTGATCCACACCTGCTGAGGCAACAGGGGAGCGATCAGAATGATTCGACAACTGCAGGTTCGCATCTTGACTAGAACCTGAGGCAGAATTGGAACCGGTAGGAAGGCGTAGCTGACAAGACCGTTCCTATCAAGTGACAGAGTATCCACAGTGAAAGCCAGAGGATCTGGACACGGGGACACGAAAGTGTCCACCTGATGGTTCCAGCGTTCGATGTGGGGACGACCCCAAAGAACGCAAAGCAACTGGAACACCGCCCTGTGGAGCATCCACTCGGTGGAAATGACCCTGTCCCGTCAGAACAGGTAGTCGGCTAGGACGTTCAGACGTCCGGGAATAGGACAAACCACCACTCCGGCGTTGACATCCTGAGTGAGCAGTAGAAGATCCCGAGCCAATTTGTCGCAACCCATCCGAGATCACTGGCATCTGCTGTCAGAACACGATCGGATGTGGGTAAGTCCAACGGAACACCCTGCATAATCCACTGAACATCCATCCAGAGGAGAAGGTGACGATGAAGAGACTCCGGTAATTGAAGCACCAGATCCAGAGGATCGACATTCGGGCTCCAACGACTGAGCAAAAAATGTTGGAGAGGTCTGACATTCAGCCGACCTAGAGGAATGGGATTCGTCACCGAACTGCAGAGACCGAGCAGCCGGAGAATACTCCCGAGCTGTTGCGGACGTGGACTGGGACAGAGTCAGGGCAAAAGCTGAGAGAAGCATAGTCCTTGCCCGGGGAACCGCCATCGTATTCAGCTGAATACGGAAGTCCATCCCCAGATGATAAAACGACTGAGAAGGGACCAGGTCCGACTTCTCCTCGTTGACTCTGAACCCTAGCAACGTGACCAGGCTTAACAGTGTGTCGACATCTGACTCCCGAAAGGCAGCATTGGAATGCCTCTGGAGGATATCGTCTAGATATGCCGAAGTAGTCACCCTGGACTGTCACATACAACATCAGTCGGGTGAAGGCCCAAGGAGCCAGGTTGAGGCCGAAGGGCATGGCCTTGAACTGGTAAACTCACCACAAAAAAGCTAACCTGAGATACCTTCGCGATGTCCAATGAATCGGAACGTGAAAGTAAGCGTTTTGCAGGTCGATGCTGGAAGCAAAATCTCCCTGGTGAATGTAGTGGCGAACCGACCTCAAAGTCTCCATGCTAAACTTGGGAGCAATGATAGACTGCTTCAGGATACTCAGATCGATAACCGGTCGAAGTTAGCCGTCCGTCTTCGTCACCAAGAACAGTCGGGAATAAAATCCCACTGAATGAATGTTCTTGATGATCTCGATCGCTCCCTTTGACCGGAGATTGTCTATCTCTGTGATCAAAAGTTCCCGACGTGTAACGTCTAAAGGAACTTGAGTTGGAAGAGGCACTCTCGACAGAGTGGGATGCCTCCAGAAGGATATCCGCAGCCTGTACTGAACATCTAACACCCAAGGACCAGATGTGATGGTGGCCCAACGGTCTGTGAACTCTGCTATCCTTCCTCCAACCTGGGACAAATCGAGGTGAGGACCTTCAGTTTGAGCCCCTACGAGGCCCACAAGAGGAGAAACCACCTCCTCTACTGAATGAAGAATCCTGAGACTTCCCTCTAGCCTGCCGACGCTTACCCTTACCCCGTGAGTAAGAAGTAGAAGCGGTGGCAGAAGGATCAGCCCTTTGCTTCGCAGAGGAAGCAGAAGGGTACTTGTTAGGCTTTGAATGGTCCCTGCCTCCCCTAGAAGGCTGATCAAGCTAACGAAGCAGCAGCTGATTTTTGGAATGACGCAGGACGTCATCCCGGACCGTCAACACGGAACCCATGGAACAGTAGCGGACCTGCCAAAGAAGCAGATCGAAGAGCAGTGCGCTGCCTCCAGGAAGGGATCGGCCTGTGTCCAGCACAGAGTCCCTTCGAACTAGTTCCAAAATAGCCATGTCGCCTTGGACAACACACGCAAAGGAGCCTGTAGATCGTCAAACCTATCTGGAGGCAGATAGGCAGCTAAGGCAGAGATGGCGTGATCGGAGAGAGAAAGCATACCCAGCATTCCTCTTGATAAGCCCAACATGGACTCCAGAGTTGTCATAGGAATGACGGCAGACTTGGGCTTGGAAAGCCTGAGGGAATTGGAGTCCTGATCCAAAAAAGTCTGGCAGACTGACGGATTGGCGAAATCGTAGAAACAATAATGCACAGGAGACAAAAAGGTGTCAACCCTGGTGAAGAACGGAGCCTTCATAGCCTTGGAACTTAGCCTAGAGTCCAAGGCTGAAAATGCTTCAACCACCTGTACTGACTGGCACGGTCGAAGATACCCAGAACCAGGTTGCTCCACAGGCTGTAGGCGCGCGACCAATGATCGCGGCCTGGCTGACATTGTCAGCTGGTTTGATGGCTTGAGATCCGGAAGGAACCCAAACACAAAGTCAAGAGCTGCCCCCAAGTCACCAGACTGCAGGCTCTCGACATCAAGGATGTTTGACTCTTCCCCGGAGTCGGAAGACACATAGCCCATCGTGGACAAACCAGCCGACGCCTCCCATGGTGTAGGCACCAGGGGGATCAGAAAGCGGCCTGTTTCCAATCCTGGGAGGTGGCGCCATAGGGGGCACCTGGAAACCACTCGCTGCCTCGCTGGAAGCAACGGGAAGGCTCTTGGACAGAACCTGAGTGAGTAAGGAGAGGGCCTCCCTAAGCTCACTGCCCGTACCAGCCGGTTTGACATGGGGACGAACCAGCAAAGTGGCTTCACACCTGACCCTCTTAACCAGCGAAGGGTCACGATCCTCCAATACACCCGAAGCGGGGCGATGGGCGGCAGCCAAAACATCTGAGGGCAGACGTGTATATGGTTACGACACACCCTGAGGATCAACATAGTGGTAACTCATGAGAGTTGCCGCGAACCTCTGCGGGGCAGAAGGTCCAGTGTGCACAGAAGCCGTTGGTGCCGCAAAACTGGCCGTGGGACCAGAATGAGTTGACGGAAAATGCCAATGACAAAACTGTGGTACTCGACGACACAGAGACCACAGTAGAGGGTCCGGCCGGCAGCCACTTCCAACTTCGCCGAGTTGAAGTCGGGGAAGGCTGAGGCCGATACCCCCACGTCTACACTACCAGACACCGCTGCAGACCACTGCAGGTATAAAACTGCTGTGCTGAACAGCTGAGAGGACACAGCAGGGGGTTCAGTCGGCAGCCACTTCCGACTTCGCCGAGTTGAAGTCGGGGAAGGCTGAGGCCGATACCCCACAACCACACAACAGACATCCCTGCAAACCCTTGCAGGGATAAGCCGAAGGCCGGCTAAAAATGGTGCCCGATGATGTTGTAGACGGAACAGCAGTAGCAGCAGATACGACGGGAGCTGTTAGAACTGGCGGAAAAGGGGAGAGAGCCACCTAGCTCGGCCTCCAAAGGAGGAGTCACAACCCTAGTGACAGCCTCAGATGTCGACTGGAAAGGACGCATAGTCCCAGAACCAGACATCTCTTCACCAGAAATCCAACAGCTACTGCAGTATCAACCACGGTAAAAAAAACCTGCACATCCCCCACGGAAGGGGAATAACTCTCACCAGACATGGTCGAGTTGGGAGGCCCCAAAACGACAGCGTTCCCCAGACCCTGTTGGTGCGGGAGGAGATGCACATCCCCCATGGAGGGGGAATAATTCTCACCAGACATGGTCGAGTCGGGAGGCCCCAAAACGACAGCGTTCCCCACCCCCCGTGAGTGTGGGAGGAGCTGCACATCCCCCACGGAGGGGGTATAACTCACACGAGGCATGGTCAAGTGGGGGGGCCCCAAAACGACAGTGTCCCCCCCCCCCCCCCCCCCCACGTGGGTGCTGGTGGAGCTGCACATCCCCCATGGAGGGGGTATAACTCACACCAGACGTGGTCGCGTCGTGAGGCCCCAAAACAGCAGGGTTCCACACCACCTGCAGGTGCGGGAGAAACAGCCTCGAGAATGCACCAAGGCGAGGGCAAAAGGAATTGCCCTAAAGGAACCGAACTGGAAATAACAGAGGTGAGAGCAGTAGAAGAAAAAGGTGAACTCAACAGATACAGAAAGTAGAACACCCTCAATTACGAGAGACGGTGGCAGAAAAAAAAACGGTGGGTACACGACAGAACCCAGACGGCTGACAGAGACCGAAAAAACAAAAATTCAGCCCTAAACAGAGTGAAGAAATCCAGTCCAGACAGTCCCTCATTGACACCTAACTCCAATAACAATTTAAATTTATCAACCGAAAAATTTCATTGTCGAACCGCGTTGACATGATGTCGAAAAAACATTCGCGAAAACGGAATAATAAATAATATACAATGAGAATGTGGTTGAAAATATTAACGAGAATATATAAAATACAGTCCTGTTATTATACGATTTTCAGATCCATAATCCAGTCACAGGAAAACCATTATCGACGAGTTGAATTATCATTGTTTCGTAGCAAAATGGCGAAACATCCTCCACGTGTGCGGATAAAAAAAAGAATGATGAACTGATGATGCACTGTGCATTGGTTAACGGAAGTCGTGAATTTGTACTAAGGGAAGAGCGTCCCATACTGGGTGTGCGCTGATGGCGCTCAGCCCAGTTTTGGCTTATTTTTTCGTGGTGTTTTTTACACCACTTTTCTTTCCCACATCATTTGGGAAAGATTAAGATAGAGAGTATTTTATCTGAGTTAGGGTCTTCCACTGTAGTGAAAGCCTGTAGTAAACAACTGTTAAGGTAGGTTGATAAGAAATGTGAAACAATC
Organism: Pictodentalium vernedei; assembly: GCA_031216915.1. Taxonomy (NCBI): domain Eukaryota; kingdom Metazoa; phylum Mollusca; class Scaphopoda; order Dentaliida; family Dentaliidae; genus Pictodentalium; species Pictodentalium vernedei. The sequence continues at coordinate 192,307,706 of CM062289.1, forward strand.
TCCCAAAGATGTTATATGTGAAATTTGAAAGCTTTTGGAGCAGTGGTTTGGGAGAAAAGTAGTCTTACATGTTTTTCCCATTACCCACAGTGTTAAAAAATGCAGACTCAGCACTTTTTCAAAGTCCCCAAAAAGTACCCCATGATAAAACCGATAGCAATTTTTTTTTACCATTCCATTCTGTTGGTCCTAAGGAAGCTTCACACCAAATAAGAATTTTCTGTGCTGTGTAGTTTTGGAGATATGGGCGTTTTAATTTTTTTTCTATTTTTAGCTCCTGCGGTTCCCATGGGGCGACAGGAAAAAAAATTTAGGCATAAATTAAAAGTACTTATGACCCAATAAGCCCTCATATCAAATTTGGTTCAAATCTGCCTCTCGGTTTGGAAAATAAGAAATTTTGGGAGTGGCAAAAATTCTTGCCCCTCCCATAACAAACTTCTCTTGAAGAAATCTGAGTCTGCACCTCAAAAGGAAGCTGCACACCTAATATCAAGTCTCTGCTACTGCTGGTTCATGAGAAGATTTTTTAAGATTTAGGCACACTTTTTGGGCGTGGCCTTACCAAGGGGCGAGGCAACTTGATTTGAACAAAATCAAATTGCGATGTCACAACAAACTATTATCTCTGAAAGTCAGGTGAGCTAAAAACAGGTGTGAGTGTTTAAAATTTAGAACTGAACTCGACATTTTATTGATCTTGAGCAATACCACACTAGTGAATGCTTGGCCTCTGATTTTCAAGGGTGCACCACATTTGTGTGTATCAAACCTGTTGCATATAATTGAGATTTGTATCACTTTACCAACATCCAGCACAGAAGCAGCGCAAGTTTTCAGTACCTTCGTGAGAATTATTGGAAAAGAGAGACATTCCCCGAATAACAACACTATTGATTCCTCCAGCACTGAACTGTATAATGAATCCATTGATGAATTCATAAAAAGCAGATCAAGTATTAAAAAGAAACATGCTCGTCGCTTGGTCGGGTATGTTAGGAAAACTAAACAAGAGGCCCCAAGGGACCTCAATCGCTCACCTTCTAAAGTGATTCAAACAAGTATTTGGGGTCACATTCAGTTAGACATGATTCATCAACACTACAAAAGAATGAGAGGCAAATTTTATGGAAAAACCCTAAGGAATGGATTTGAACAAACCTGAACCTGAACCTAACATGCCCTCCTGCCCCCCCCCCCCCCCCCACCCCACCAGGGACTCAAACTGAACAAACTTGAATCTGATCCCCCTTGAGATGTCATATACCAAATATGAAAGAATTCTGACTGGTAGATCTGGAGAATAAATTTTAGTTAAAATTCAGGCTCCCATAGGTAGCCCAAATTAATAACCCAGGGTCCAGATCTGAACAAACTTGAGTCTTACCCTCCAAGAGATATTGTATACCAAATATGAAAGGATTCTGACTGGTGGATCTGAAGAAGATTTTTAAAGAAATTTCCTCAAATTGCACCAAGTTAAACTTTGGGCTCCAATAGAGTACCCAAATACTAACTCAGGGACCCAATTTGAACAAACTGGAATCTGACCCCTCTAGAGATGTTGTATACCAAATATGAAAGCATTCTGACTGGTGGATCTGAAGAAGAAGATTTTTAAAGACATTTCCTCAAATTGCACCAAGTTAAACTTTGGGCTCCAACAGAGAGCCCAAATTCTAACTCCGGGACCCGATTTGAACAAATTTGAATCTGACCTACCTAGAGATCTTGTATACCAAATACCAAAAGATTTCAACATTTGAAGAAGAAGATTTTTAAAGAATATTCCACATATTGCACTTAGTTAAAATTCGGGCTCCAACAGAGAGCCCAAATCTTAATCCAGGGACTCGATTTGAACAAACTTGAAAAAGGTTTATTTTTTTAGCTTCCAAACATAGCTGATGGTCACCTGAAACTAGTGTAACACGTGTTTTTCTTTGAAGGTGTCATAAGCTATGTATTGGATACAAAAAAACAATAAGAATTGTACAGCAATCTTTGTGTAGGCCTACCGGTATACCCTCTCCCCTATAATGCAATGCGATTATTAATTTAAGCCCTTCATCTGGATACTTAATGAAGCACAGGGTGCAACCTGGTGCTTCATTAATTAAAATTTGGCTGATGATGGTTTTTATTATCTGGTAAACGCATGCGTGGACATCACAGCCAACACAGGGATTATGACTAGTCCATGATGACTGTACTGTGTATACCATAATATATTTTATTCAGGGTTTAATGTTCATGGGAGTGATGACAGTCTTGTCCCTTGGGGCCTGGCGATTTTTTAAACATTTTTCTACACTTCGAAAGTCAACATCCTGTGACTTTGCCGTTCTTTCTTGGCAAGTCTTGGCTTTCCATAAATGGCATTATAGAGAGCCAAGACTTAACCTAAAAATAACTGCCAAAGCATTTGACTGTAACTTGCAAGAACTGCAAAAAAGAAAAAAGTGTCTGATTAAAGTCAGAATTAGAACTTTAAGGGTTATAGATCAAGTGACTTGCACACAATGAAAAATAAAATTGAAATTTCTCACCTCAGAATTAATATTCTTAAATTCCATGACTTTTAGTTTTATTTTTAAAGACTGCACCCTTTCCAGGCCTTGATTTTAATAAAAATGAAAACTGCATGAGTTCCAGGTTCTCCAGGCCCCATATGAACCCTGTGGAAATATTTTGCACAAACATCTGAATACCTTACTCCAGTCAGAAGAATTTAACTAGGCATTTTCTAAACCATCACTCATTACCTATAGAAGAGACAGAAATCTGAGAGACATTCTGGTGCAAGGATTAAGAATCAAGACTGCTTGTGAGGTATGTCAGTCAACACACAAAAAGGAAATTGTGGATATGGAAGGGATGAAGAAATGCAATGTTTTAAGTGAAGTTAACTGTCAAATACAAACTGTTTATTCCCTTATTTATATGCCAGAAGTGTAATTGTACAGTGCATGAAGGTGAAACAGAAAGGACAGTAAGTTAGTGTTTCATGGGGCATAGAAGAGATGTTAAACAGCCAAATGCTAAACTGATTAATAAACATTTTCAGGGTCATTGATGTGAAGACTTAAAAGTTGGTAGCCTTCGAAACATAAAGGAGCGAGGAAAATACATAAGATTTCTTGTGTAACAAAAACTTAATGAAGAGACTAAAATGCAGGCTCACAATGACTGCAAAATCAAATGCGAGTTGTGATGTTATTAGTTTGGCAATTGGAAAAGTTTGCCGAGCTCAATAGAACTATAAATCAAGAAGGATGTTATGTAGAAATTGCCAATATATCTTCTTGATAATGGCCATGTGATAAAAAATTTGAAGGAGAATCATACATTTTAAATATCTGAAAACATTTTCAATTTTTACCTTCTAAACATAGCTGGTGACCTCTCATAGGAATGAAATAGTTCCAATGAAGAGTCATGAGCTATATTTATTGACGAAATTAATAAAATTTGAATAGGGAGTTTCGTGAATAGCTTGTGCCTATTATGGCTATTATGTAAGGTAAAGGACTGAGAAAAAGAATATTTTCTGCAGCTAATTGTCATTGATGAGGGATACATGATAGAAAATCATCATGTGTCTTCAACCCTTAAACTTACAAATCAGTTGCATTCCGCCCATGTAATTTACAATTGAGCAACTGAAAAAAAGTTATTTTAAAAAAAATTCCAATGAAACCATATCATATGATCCCTTAGTGGCAAGGGATCACAAGCTCATCAAGCCCGTTCCAATGAGAGGTCACATGATATGGTTTGTTGAAATTTGCTGAAAAAATACTGTCAGGGCAAAGCCTTCCTAAAAGGGGGGGTGGGGGACTTTCAAGTTCAGATATATGTATATATTTCTTCTTTCTGTGCTGTAAACACACGTTTTAATTAGATAATTAGCGTTAGGCAAATCACAGTGGGATGCTCCACTGGCATATAAACAGTGATTTCAATCGACGCAGCTTTTAAGTATATTACTTCTCGAGATATGCTTGATAACACATGCACAGGTGCACGCTGATTTTATCTTCAGGCATGTTGTGTGCTATTTTTAGGCATCCGGAAATATTGTTATCTGACATCCCAGCATGAGGTATAAAGTGTGGAGAACTAGCTTGTTCAGGGAGACTTGGGTTTTTGGCCGTGTAGGAGATGCCATAATAGGATCTCATGCGAGTGGGATTGCTGGGCACTCACGAAGCTCAGTTGTACGCCACTATTGTCAGATTGGGTGGACTGGATGTAGGAGGGCTACAGGCCCGAATTCATGGAACAGATTATGAACCCAAGTAAAGGCTTAGTTTTAGTGTTGTTAATATCAACTTGAAATCGATCAGTGACAATTCGCACAAGCAACAAAGCACATTTTGAAGTTGTGAGTTCTGTCATGAAATGTGTGAATTCCAAAAGGACAGGAACATTCGAGGAGAGTTCTCTCAAGGGACACATGTATAAAGGATGTGATGTAGACTTGCTAAGCTAACCGACTGAATGGATGGACCGAATCCAAATCAAAACTATGTTGACTCGAGGTAATTAACATTACTAGTTGGAATCCCCAACAGTCTGGGCTGCAGACACACACAGACTTGAAAGTCAAGGCTCAGTGTATGAAGCTCCTGTTGTGACAGTGACAGTTTCAAAGAATGCTATAGAGCGAGTACAGGGCTACACATAAACTTAAATTGATGAGAAATTACATAATCTGTGACAAATCTTCTGCCATGTTGATCCAGTTGTTGAATGTGTTATATATATTGAAATAAGTTTAAGTGTAAATAAAAGAGTCGTTACTTTTATCATCATTTCCTTTATGCACTCTGAAGTGAATAAGAAACACACCTAATGAAGAAAGAACCTATTTTGAGTTTACTTGGCAGGGAAGAAAATCATAGTGTGGTCCCAACTCAGCTCTGCAAGTCCAGTTTGGCCAGTGACCGGATTCCAATTTTTACCCTCTTGTTGCCCATCCCCCCAACATTTTGAACGGTAAGGCTGAATAACCTCAAGTCATCCCACCCATGCAGATAAAGGTGTTGACAAATAATATTTAAAATAATGAATTTTGATATCCTGTGCATGGGCAGTTGAGCCTATGGTGGAAGAGTTTGACAGAGATTATCCATAACCTGGTGGTATTTTAGATGTCAGTGACTGGGGTGGGGGTGGAGGGGTGGAACAGGTGTCAGAATCTTTTCAGAGGTCAGCCATTGGGGTAAGAAAGTAGGGGAGTGTCCAAATATTTTCCTTACAATAACTAGAGGTGTGACAGTCCCAGAGGGGCCTGTTGATACCCCCCCACCGTCATATTCTAAGACGAAAAGGGGCATAACTCTGGGGGAAAAAAGGTCCAATCAAAACTATAATTGCAGGTGCACAGGTTACCATAGTAGTGATCATCCATACCAAGTTTCAACAAAATCAACCCATAGCCAATTCTGAGAAAACCTCCGGACAAAATTCTAGGCATTTTTAGATGAAAAGGAGCATAATTCTAGAAAAAAAAGTCCGATCAAAACTATAATTGTAAGTTCACAGGATCCCATGATAGTGAACATCCAATCCAAGTTTCAAAAGAATCGACCCATAAACATCCGAGAAAATCTCTGGACAAAATTCAGACATTCTAGGAAGAAAAGGGGCATAACACTGTAAAAAAACCCCGTCCGATCCAAACTATAATCGCAGGTGCACAGGTTCCCATGGTAGTTAACAACCATACCAAGTGTCAAAGGAATCAACCCATAAACATCTGAGAAAATATGGACAAAATTCTAGGCCTGCTTTTTCAAGTTGAAACGGGACATAATTCAAATAATCCGACTAGAACTATAATCACAGGTGCACTGGTGGTGAACACTCATACCAAGTTTCAAGATTGGTCCATAAACGTCTAAGAAAATCTCTGGACAAAATTATGTCTATGGAGAGATGGACAGACAGATGGAGGGACAGATGGATGGAAGGATGGATGAGGTGATTCCAGTATACCTCCACCCTCCAACTTTTTGCGGGGGTATAATCAGTCCTTCGCGTGAAACGGGCACTATTGCGCTCGCCCGTAACTTAAAAAAGACGAGCGCAAAAAATCGTGCCCGTCATCAAACAGTTCAACTTCAATTAAATCACACTCAACTCACTAGCAATGCCACGCTTCAAGTCAGAAAGGACATCTATTTCGTTATTGTCCATTGGTTAATGGTAAAACAAAAACAAAAACAAAACTGCTGTTATATGCCCCCCCCCCCCCCCCCCCCCCCCCCCCCCCTTCTATATCACCATCCGCTCCACAAGAGGTCCGAATTGATATTGTCAGTGAAAACTGAAACATTTCCAGTTTCCTTTATTCACTGCGCATGTCATTCCACATCTCAATTCACCACCCTTCACCCTGACCAATATGTAATGTTATTTATTTATTTTATTGGTGTTTAAGGTTACATATTTTTACACAATGGCTTATCATGATGACAACATGGACATAAAGTGAAGACCAGCCAATCGTTTATACCCAAGTTGCCCCTTTTAGAGGACTTCCCCTCCAGGCATTGGTTACTGGGTCCTATTTTTCGATTTTTTAAAGTTCTAACTGCAAATTCCATTTTTCTCTCGAATAGTGCTCAGTGATAACCATTGAGCCAATTGTCATCGCAGCTTAAAATACTAATATAATCCTGCTGTCAAGACTTCTTAACTGGTTGAGTGCTAGAAGCCACTACCAGGGCTATCAAAAAATGAGGATACCTGAGCAAAAGCCAACACTCTACTTGCTTATATTTCATATTCAGTCAAACACAAATAATATTTTGTTTATATAAATTTGTTTTATTACAAATTATTGGAGAGTGCCTGTAGGCACTCTCCAATAATTTGTAATAAAACAAGTATTGAGTAAAAATTCAGACCACCAAAAATCTTGCCATCAATCAGATAATCACTAATGTGAAAAATATCTTGTTCTTGATACTTTCCAACGTTTGACGTCGCATTTCGAAAAATGTTGAAGAAACTGAATTCCCAGTGACATTTGAACTTCAGGATAATTAAAGCCTCAAAGGGTTAAATTACAAATGTTCCCAAAATAGAGAAGATAACACATAAATATGGTTTGTGTTTTATGCTTTTTGTCCAGAGTCATAAAAAGTGATTTATTCCTGAAAGGCCTGGAGATTTGTATACATTCTTGCTTCACAATGACAGTGTTTTTATCCTGTTGCTTTGCAGTTGTTTCTAGGAAAGTCTTGGCTTCTTATACAGGCAGCCAAAACTTGTCACGAAACAACTGTCAAGGTATTTATAATGTTTGAATGTAACAGAGACTGTATGCTAGAGAACATATTCTGCTGCAATAAAAAGTCATCAAAATTGGAATTAGACCCCATAAGATTAAAATATATTCGGAGGCACCAAAACAGCTTCAAAAGCTAAAAAATAAAACCTAGATGTGACAGTTTGACTCAATGGAGGATGATTAAATGTTGGATTTACATGCCTGTAGGCAGTGGTCAGCCGAGTGGGACACTAGGGTGAAGAAGTCGCCTTGTCATTCCTCAAGTCGCCTTGGTGTACATTGGGGGCGAAATTCAAGTCGCCCTCCCAAAATCCTTGGAGACATGGCAGTTTGGGGCATTTCTTATGTTTTATTTCCAAATAGAAACACTTCAGCATTCTGACGGTCATGATAACATAAACACGTTTGCGGTTGCTGTTAAAATTTGTCATATGGCTCTGAAAATAGCCCAAACTAGCCCAATTTAATATTACTCAAAAGAGTTGTAATGGTCTATTGTGGTGTTTAAACAATTCGCCCTTACTGGTAGCAACCTCACAAAAATGTCTTTTTAATGAAAGTGTCAATGACACTGTAGCTCAACTTGTCAAGACATGTACATGTATAGTATGTGACACAGCAATGACAAACATCTAGGTAATGACCTGATAACAAAGGTACATATAAAGTATTGTAATGGTCTGTACATAAATACTGGCCGTAGCCTGTAACAAATGTATAGGTAAAGTATTGTAAAGGTGGGTGACAGTCAGATGCTAAATAGAAAAGAAATCTTTGAGTCCCAGAGTGGGTCTGACTGAACCCCAAAATATTTGTTCTCATAGCACAGTGATAACAAAGGCACCCCAAAACACACTCATTCCTGTCCCAAGGTGAAAACAAAGGTACCCAAGAAGTTTCGTGAAGATCAGTTCATAAATACGAGCTGTATAGAAGTTGTGACAAAAAACTGATTAGACCTAATTTCGGTACAAAATGGCCACTGGCAGCCATCTTGAATTTTGGACCGCACTCAGAAACACTCGTTCTCGTCCCAAGGTGATAACAAAGGTATGCAAGAAGTTTCGTGAAGATCGTTTGATAAATACAGCCTCTAGCCCGAGCCGTATTGACATGTGCACTTACAGTGTATAAGTAGCACTAAAGAAATCAAAATTCATCTAATGAGCATAATTTCTGCACGAGAAAAAAACCTGTACTATATGTGATGTATTCCATTTTACTAAACATTCATACAAAAATTTATTCAAATCAGAACTTTCATACAGAAGTTCTGTACAAAAGACTGATTGCACTAATTTTGGTACACAATGGTTGCTGGTGGCCATCTTGAATTTCGAACCACACCCCAAAACACTCGTTCTCATCCCACGGTGATAACAAAGGTACTCAAGACGTTTCTTGAAGATCGGTTCATAAATACGGCCTCTAGCCTGAGCTGTATAGAAGTTGTGTACAAAAAACTGATTAGACCTAATTTTGGTACGAAATGGCCACTGGCAGCCATCTTGAATTTTGGACTGCACTCAGAAACACTCGTTCTCATCCGAAGGTGATAACAGAGGTACCCAAGAAGTTTCATGAAGATCGGTTGATAAATACAGCCTCTAGCCCGAGCTGTATTGACATGTGCACTTACTGTGTGTAAATAGCACTGAAGAAATCAAAGTTCATCTAATTTCCATAATTTCTGCACGAGAAAAAACCCTGTATTATATGTGATGTATCCCATGGTACTAAACATTCACACAAAAAATTATTCAAGTCAACACTTTCATATGGAAGTTCTGTGCAAAAATCTGATTGCACTTAATTTTGTACAAAATGGCTGCCATCGGCCATCTTGAATTTCGGACAGCACCCAAAAACACTCGTTCTTGTCCCACGGTGATACCAAAGGTACCCAAGAAGTTTCGTAAAGATTGGTTTATAAATACGGCCTCCAGCCCGAGCCGTATTGGCATTTGCACTTACAGTGCTGAAAGTAATACTAAATACATCAAAGTTAGTCTAATTTGCATAATTTATGCACGAGAAAAAAAACAGTATTATATGTGATGTATCCCATGGTACTAAACATTCATACAAAAAATTATTCAAATCAGCGCTTTCATATGGAAGTTCTGTACAAAAAACAGATTTCTGTATCGTCGGTACAAAATGGCGGCCAACTTGAATTTCGGATCGGACCCAAAAACACTCGTTCTCGTCCCACAGTCATAGCAAAGGTACCCAAGAAGTTTCGTAAAGATCGGTTCATAAATATGGCCTCTAGCCCGAACCGTATTGAATTGTTGACGGACAGACGGCCAGACGGACAACTGGCCATGGCATAAGCTCAAATTTGGCTTCGCCAAAGACAGTTGAGCTAAAAATAGAATATCCATTCTGACTCAACAGTCTGTGGTTATAAACCACAAATATTAGGGTGGATGAGAATGGCAGATCTCCATAGCACCAATCGTGTATCAATGTTGGATGGCTGTCAGAAACTGTCATTTTTCTGTACAGAGTATTGGAAAAATATGCAGTGCAGAAGAAAAGGGAGACAACTGATATATTTTGTCAATTATCTCTGATTATCTCAGAAATAAATTAACTCAAAATTGTTAATAATGCTTAATTAAAGAAGGATATTGAAAACTCAACCGCAACCGGAGACACCTGCCGAGCACCTGAACCCTTCCCTCCTTCAACACGCCTCGACATGAGAAAACGAATCATATACAGTCACTGAGGGTCGAAAGGGCTTGTTCCCCAAACCGTCCCTGCGCACCTTCGGAACGTGAAACCATTCCATCCGTCTTCAATGGCTCTTAACCCTTTACCTAACATAACGGCCAAAACCGGTCGGTACTATTCTCAAAAATCGCCAATTAATTTTCATTGTTTTCTCATTTTTTGTCTCTAAAATATAGGTTATGACACCTGATTGGAATGAGCTCGACGAGCTCATTCCAATCAGGTTTCATAACCTATGTTTTTGAGACAAAAAATGAAAATATACTACTCAAAGTTTGCTAAGCACCAAGTATATCCAACTACCTGTTTTACGTTTTAGTTGAAATATTGTAATGAAAAGTGTATATATTTTTATTATATCTTTAATGATTTAAGTATAGAAATTAAGATTTTGTTTGTGTTTAACATTATTTTTTAGCTTTTGAATACGATAACCATGGAAAATGGATATTATTGGTAAAAGAGGAAATTTTTCAATTTGCCAACAAGTTGACGGAGCGAAATGGTATGGGTTCAATATCGAGTATGAGACCCATTTCTCTTAATTACAGCTTGACAACGCCTTCTCATGCTCCCAATCTGGTTCCTGGTGGTCCTTTGTGGGATGTTGTTCCATTCTTGGACCAGTTGGCTGGACGGGACGGGCTGAAATTGCAAGCCGCAACTCATTCCAGACATGTTTGATTGGATTGAGGTCAGGGGATCTTGCTGGCCAGTCCATACGCTCAATCCCCTCCCTCTGTCGGTACTCCCCGACAGCATGGGCAACATGAGGATGGGCATTATCGTCCATCAGAATGAATCGATCACCCACTGCACCTGCATACAATCTGACGTGGACATCCAGGATCTCATCAATACACCGCTGTGCAGTCAATGTACCATGTTCAAGAACATAGAGCTCTGTACGTCCACTCCTGCTGATGCCGCCCCAGACCATGATTGACCCTCCATCAGCAATGTTGGCTGCATGGAATCACTCTCCTGGTCTTCTCCATACCCTAGAACGCCTATCTGTGTGGTCAAGGCAGTACCTTGACTCATCTATTAAAAGGACAGGTCACCAATCTCAATAAATTGCAACAAACAATAATTTATGAACAACACAACACTGTCGCCACTATTGCTGGTAGTAGGGTATCTTTGAAAAAAATACCCAGGTTTCAAATCACCTTTAAAAAATAATTTAGAACTCAACCGGTTAATAAAACTTTTAAGTGGTCAGTTCATATTTAAGGAATAGTGCATGGCTTGGAGTTGACTATGCCCATATAGTGCCCTATATCAACGTAGTCAATGACAAGACATGTACTAATCCTTATATTATATCGAACACCCATCAAGAAAAACATCTGTCCGATTTGTTAATCTATTACCAAGGTAGCAGCCCTACCAACCAGCATTATATAGAAAAAAATACCATGTAGTTTTTAAAAAAACATTTTCTTCTTCCAAAACACGGCTAACTTGGATTATTGATATGAGCAGAAGACAGATTTTGAATCGGTCGGCACGGGTAAACAAAACATTTCCCCCAAACGGAACTGTGTATTCTAGAATCGCGCAACTCGCGAATGAAAGCTAAAATTTTCGAAATTTGACAACGCAGTTTGATAATTTCCACACATTTGTCACACATATAATACATTACCGAATGACTCAGTACGGGATACCAAACGCCGAAGATTCAAATAAATTCCATTATTTATTATTTTACTGCCCAAAACATACAATTGAATAGCGAAATAATATGAGCAGCGAAACAAACTATTTTTCATATCCGGACGCGTTCTCATGAAAGTTGTACCCAGGTATGGATCATTCTCTTCGAAACGGGATATGGATCATCTTCTCAAGGAATAAAATGAACGCCTTGGAAAATGTGACTTCAACAATGGAAAAGCGATACACTTTTCCACAATGATTTCTTTTTGGGTCGTTTTGTGGATGTTGTGCCTCTGTGAATCAATATTTAAATTTAGCCTGATTAGTTTTATTCACCCAGTATGAAAAGAAAACTGATATAGTAGTGTGCTAAAAATAGAAAACGTGTAGTGCCTGGATGTAGTGCCTGGTCAGTTCTGTGAATTCAAACTACACGAAATAGGGTATCATCTTTCAGCCAATCAGAATGCAAGGAAGTCACGTGAGATATAATATTCACCACTACCACCTTGCCATAATATATGATATGTCTGGCTGAACACAGTATGAATGAATGAGGACTGCCCTTAACTCTTTCCCTTCCAGTGGTTACAATAGTTACCATGCTTTGAATTACACATGGTCTCAAATAATGTGAAGTGTTGAGAACATTAAAATTTGAAATGTACTGCCTGGAGGCAGTAGATTTCAAATTTTAGATTGCTCATGTGACAGTCAATCTACTAATCCACTTCATAGTGCCGTTAAATGAAATAGCAAACATTTTTTATGTTTTTTCTGACTTCTCCATCATGTCCACTGACTTCTCCCTCCTAGCCCCTGACTTCTCCCTAAAATCTCTGGAGGGAGAAGTCACTTCTCCCTAAAATCAGCTGCCAGGCTGACCCCTGCCTGTAGGTACTCATGACAAAGCCACATATCAGAAATCGGCCAGTTATTTGAACATATAGTGTAAAAAAAAGTCTGTAGAACTAATTTTCTGAGTTTTCACATCATAAACTAAGTTCAAGGTCAATAACTCCACGAAAAAATCATCCTGCCATGACCAAACTCAAATTTGACTTGAAAGAACCTCATCCGGCCATGACCAAACTCAAACTAGACTTGTAAGAACCTATGACATAGTAGAAATTGGCCAATTATCTGTATGTATGGTGAAAAAAGTCCAGAAAACTGTTATTTCAGAATGATGGAATGACAGCCGGACAAGAATACATGTAACAATATGTCCCCCCCCCCCCCTCCCATTTCATGGTAGGGACATAAAAAAGTTCTTCAGTGGGACTGAACAGATTTGAAAGGTCTGTGGTATCCCCAAATCAGACTAATTTAAAGACCTGTTGGTTCAAAGTGTATGGTGGTTCACTCCCTTCCGGAAACTACATCTTAATACATGAATTCAGATCAAATGCTTGTGGAAAAGTACCGGTAGTTAAAAAGATTGTTCCAATGCCTTGTTTATAGTGCACATTCTTTATAGGAGGGGGTCCAGAAACCTTTGCTACCATGTCCTTGGATTTAACTTCCAGCGAAATATTTTTGTTCAATACCATTCTGGTGTTTTGGTCTGCATCACAGACATTCAAGGTCAATATTCAAAACTAATTCTGAATTCCTTTGAAAATGTGCCAAGTAGAATTTAGAATATTACTGGTTGATCCACAACATGGGATCCTGAGAGCATATTCGGATCAAAATATTTCGTCATGATCAGAAATTGTGAAGAAGTGAAGTACAATGAACTTCAAAAGGGACCAACTAGATAAGAAAAGTGGTGGGTTGTCACAGACAACAAAACATCAAACCTTGAGGATTCAGACAACTGTGAATTTGTTCAAACAATTTTTTGGTATATTCCTGACAACCAAAGTTCTACCTGACAATGGTTCTATGAGCGGAGTTTGTGACACCACCCCATCTCACAGTGAAGGCCCTGTAGAAGCTATTGGAAAATTTGTTAATTGATGTTGAAGGTCTCTTTCAGCATTTACTGTTTTGTGTTTGATTATAAAAGCAAGCATAATGTCAAGTTTAGCAGATCGTTTGAAATGTGTCACTCAGTAAAATTTCAAAAGCAAACTCATGAACATCACATACAGAACCAGCTTGGAGTTGTTTAACCCTTTACCCAATGCAGACAATTTCAAAAATTTTTATTTTAAATACCATTTTTTGAAGTTTTTCAAAAAATTTCAACAAAACCATATCATGTGACCCCTCTTTGGAACGAGCTCGACGAGCTCGTTCCAAAGAGGGGTCACATGATATGGTTTTGTTGAAATTTTTCGAAAAATATTTTTTCAGCTGTTGAATTTGCATATTACGCAGCCGGATGCGGGCAATTCGTTGGGTAAAGGGTTAACTCCTTCGTTTCTGCTGGCGGACATTCTTGCTCAGGTTAGAAAATCTCTTGCCACTAAAATATGAATAATTTGGGAACTCTTACCAAATGTTTCCCTGTAAATTGAAGCATCTTTTTATACAGTGATTTCTAAAGTTAAATTGTCATGAAGTTTCCATCAAATCTAGTCATAGCTGCTTCAGAGCAGACATGACTAGGATTGATGGAAAATATTTTCAAAATACTCAGCACATTATTTAACAACACTTTCAACGGCCAGGGTCACCAGGTGTTGAACGGTTTTATGGGTGGGGAAAGCCAGAGTACCTGGAGAGAACCACTAAGCAACAGCAAGCAGCTGTCAACCTCCCCAACGTACTAACTCCATACAAGCTTGGTTAGCATTGGTTGAAGACAAGTGCACCATCAGAGTGCAGTACACCTTAGTACACAGCACCACTGTGCACACACATGAGCAATCTGGATTAAGTGCTTTGCCCAAGTAGTGTTTGACCAATGATTGGAATTGGCCACTTGGGGATGGTGTAGTCTGAGAGCCACGTATACCACCCAAGTGTGCGCGTCTGGTCATTTTACTGTGACCTGAGTCAATGACATTAAACACTTGTGAAATATATTCACACTGCAGTTCTTTCAAGCCTCGCCTCATCTAGTAGTGTGCAGTATTACAATCGGAATCAGAATCGGACGAGTGTGAGCTCAAATAACCTGTAATCAGTCAGCGGTCATTTTTATTAATCAGTTGAACACTATGCCCAAGGACACAAGGCAGTTGCCTCTGGTGGTGATCGACCATGGACCTTACGGTTTGAAGTCCAATGCCGAAATCACTGAACCACCGAGCTCCCAGATTAAGAGTTAAGGTCACTTTAAACATCTAAAATTAATTTTATCAAACAATCTTATATAACCATGTTTTTCTACTGCTGAGCTAATGCATAGTGTAAAGCCACTAAAGTGGCTTTCAGCACTTTTATAGTTAACCCTTTACCCACGTTATGGCCAAAACCGGCCAGAGCAATTCTCAAAAATCGCAAATTAATTTTCATTATTTTTTCATTTTTTGTCTCAAAAACATAGGTTATGACCCCTCTTTGGAACGAGCTCATTGAGCTCGTTCCAAGGAGGGGTCAGAACCTATGTTTTTGAGACAAAAAATGAAAAAAATTAGTTATTCAAGAATTTTTTTTGCAAGTGTCGTCTGCTTTTCATGTTAGGTAAAGGGTTAAAGGGTCTTCACTTCTTCAAGGCTGATTATGTAGCAAACAAACACTTACCTTCCTGTAAACATTCTTTTGTTATCACTTCCAACTGACTTAACCATTTAATCAGATAGTTATCAAATTTTTCATAAACCATGACAGTACGTTCTTTCTGATCAAGATGTAATTCACTCAGTGGAACTACAGATGTCTGGTCTGGTATTCCAATTAATGATTGTGTGAACACCATATTCAAATTAGGTGTACAAGAAAATTAGTCAGATGATCTTCACATCTTCAATGTGGTTTGTTACCAAAAAGAAAACCTCAGTCCAGAGAGTTACCAACAAGTTGAGTGTTCTAAAGTATCTCGAACACTAGATCTGTTTATCTTCCACTAATTTTCATATGGGAGTTCTGTAAATGCTACTTCAATTTTCCTTTGAAACTTTCACGTTTTCACAGATAATATTAGTAACTAGCCTATTTTTTCACAATAACTCAAGACACATTAATCAACAAAAATATCTGTTATCCTTTCCATTAAATATGCTGTAAGATTCAAGTGGATTCGAGTTGCAGTTGAAACAAGTCACCCTCAATAGAAGACAAAATGTAACACCAGACACAGAGACTCAGAGCAGAGCACTGTTGTTTTGTTACAGAAAAACAAAACACATCAGATGTACAGTTGATTATGATACAGAGACAACAAAATAAAGTTTGAATAAACTCTAATACAGTCAACATCACTTGATGCCTCACAGAAACTAACATACAAAAAAACAAAGATGTGGCCAATACAAACAGCATACATTCAGCATTATTGGCATACTGTCCAATAAGCTGTGTTTACTTGTAAACACATCCAGATCTCAGACTAAACTGTTTACAGGAACTCACCCTGATACTGTAGCAGCTCAAGTAAAAGCCCACAAAAACTGGAGTTTATTATTATACAGCCACCCCATTGGGATAGAGTACCTAAGGCTAAAGAAAATTAATCTTTTGATTCTCAGGCAGCGGCACATTCGTTTTTTCAGCCCGCGTTCGTCATATTTATTTCGGAGACAAAATTCAAAATGTATAAAACTTTCATAATTTGTGATTTTAGGAGTATCACAATGTGATTTGTAATGTAAAATGTTGTACACATCGGTACAGTATTGTTATTCTCTTCGCAAAATGCAACCCGATTCTCACATTTATGTACAAAATAAATATTTATTCCACTGGTTGAGAGCTAGATTAGTTTTGGTGGTCTGAATATGTTCATCAAAAATTGTTTTATTACAAATTATTGGAGAATGGCAACAGGCACTCTCCAATAATTTGTAATAGAACAAATTTGTAAAAACAAACTATTATTTACATTTGACTGAATACGAAACATGGGTAAGAAAAATGTTGGCTTTTGCACTGGTACCCTCATTTTTTTTTTTTTTTTGGGGGGGGGGGGGGGGGGGGGGGGGGGGGGAGGTCTAATTGTGGCTTCTAGCACTCAACCAGTCAAAAACTCCACATTTTTTATCTCCATTTTAGTTGTTCTATATTGATTTTGTGTTATATGAGTGCTGTTACAAAAAACAACTATCAGTGAAATCAGCATGGAAGTTCTAGTATTTAATTTTAGGCTCTCACAACTGGATGTTAGGCATCAGCGACCATTCCATTTGAAATAAAAAATAAAAATAAAAACCGCCCTCCCTCATTCGTTTAAAAAAAAATTGCCGGAGAATCAATTATTTAATTTTGTTTGTCCTAAACCTTCAACATTACACCTATATAGATTGTCTGCTTCATTGTTTTTTTCTTTAGGGTTCAAATCTTCACCTGTATAATAGTTTTCAAGTTATTATAAACCCTAGCCATGACTGCTTTACAGCTAGTGCAATGTGTTTTTACAAAAAAACATTCACCGATCCAATGTCGAGTTGTGACAGCACAAAAGTGGGTTTAATAATTATCAACATATCGTCCGGAAACCAGTTGTTTACAATTTACTATGTGAAGGGTCACTGTGACCTTGACCTTTGACCTAGTGATTCTGAAATAAATAGGGCTCTTTCTTGCACCAATGCCAACCTACCTATGAAGTTTCATGAACATAGGTGGAACCACTGTCAAATTATCATCTGGAAACCAATTGTTTACGATTTATTATGTTCAAGGTCATTATAACCTTGGCCTTTGACCTAGAGAGTCCAAAATAAATAGGGGTCTTCCACTCACCTAGGCCAACCTACCTATGAAGATTCATGAATATGGGTCAAGCCATTATCATGTTATCGTCCGGAAACCAATTGTTTACGATTTGCTATGTTGAAGGTAGGTGACCTTGACCTTTCACCTAGCAAGTCCAAAATAAATAGGGTTCTTCCTCTCACTGATGCAAACCTACCTATGAAGTTTCATGAACATGGGTCGAAACATTATCAAGTTATCATCCGGAAACCAGTTGTTTACGGCCACCCGACACCGCCCCGCCCACCCAACCACCCGCCATTCATCAAACTATAAGTCGAGTTTGACTTCATCACAACTCGACTAATAAATAACCTTGGAAGCAGGATAACGGAAGCAAAATTGGAAACTCTGATTTGATAGAATATTCATACAGCTTCCAACTCATTACCACTGAAAAGAAAACCTTTCATACATGCAAGGATACACCCTGCTTTCAGCAAATTAGAATACATCAAGGTGCTAAATAAAAACAAGAGACTGTCACTCGGAAGTGACTATGCCCCTGATGTGACAAGTCCTTAATCTGTGATCTTGACCTCCATCAAACAAAAAAGAAAAATTGTGCAGGACACATCGTCTCCCCACAAGCAACATGTATGCCAAGTTTCAATAAAATCCAATGAAGCATCTCAGAGTTATGGAGTGGACACAAAAATCTTCCTGACGGAGATGGACGGAAATGACAAACACTATATGCCCACGAAAAAAAAAGGAAAGCAAATTGAGAAAGAACTGCAGAAGCCACATCTCAAACTCACAACCCACTGCTTACAAAAATGACTAATTTATCAGGAAGTGACCCTCTGCACACTGATGTTGAAATATCAAAATTTTACGCAGCAAACTTTTACTCTAGTGTAACTAGGAATTTAACAAACTCAGTCTTGAGCTCTGTCAAGCAAGGATGAATTGGTTCAATTCTTGTGTGTTAGAGGTCGACAGATTGAGCATCGGCTCCCGCACTTCTCTCTCAAACTGTTACACTACAATACTAAATAGCTGAGCACATGGCCTTTATATAACAACTCATACAAAGGTGTGCATATCATATGTTTTATAATTCTTCCTTTATGCAATGAATAATAAACCGACAAATTTAACCTAAGTTCACCAAGAATTATCAACTTTGATCAGACTGGGTTGAGAAACAATGTTTACCTGTAAACAAAACATGTCAAAGGATGAAACTGTTAAATTTCAATAGATCTGTTCCATGAGAAATGTACTGAGATCATGTTTACCAAATTGTAAGACATTAAGTTTAATCAGAACAACAAACATACCATGACCTTAATTGTAAGTACATACTATGTTGGTTGCTGGAGATCAATAAAGCATCAATGGGAATGGTTTTTTATCTTTTTAATAGCTGAAAGGATTACTTTCACTTCTAAACCCCAAATTAGGCATAGATATTTGAAATGGATCAATTTTAACTGTTTTAGATCAAAGGCAATCACAGTGTGAACAGATTAAACTCTATAGGGAGAGTGGATTATTATGACTGAGCTAACCATTGGGGGTGTATTAACAATATAATGGTGAAAAAAAAAAATGCTTGCAGACAGCTTAAAATAGTGAATCGAAAATGAAACAGGGACTACTGGGTATAAAGTCAAATTTCAAACTTGTTTCTATTTATATAGTTTGATATTGTTAGAGCATACTTATTTTTATATGTAAAGGGAAAAATAAAATCTCTGCACTGGATTTTGTATATTTTTTGCATGCAAAAGAGAAGACATTTTGGGTAGGCCTCAAGCCAGAAAATTAGCAGACTGTCATCTGCAAAATGAGGTCCTCAGAGGGTGAATTTAGTGATGCTACCCTGCATAGCAGGGTAGCATCACTAAATTTACCCTCTGTGAATCTCAGTCTGAATCAGGGTCTCAAAACTAAACAGAAAGATGTACCGAGGATAAACTGGCCCACTGTATGGGATAGCATTATCAAATTCACCCTTTGGGGACCTCATTCTGCAAATATCAGATTGCTTGTTTTTAGGCCTGGTAGGCCTAATGAAGTTCAAACAAGAGCTTTACAACAGAAATGCTGGGGTCGAGTCTGGTGGGTAAAAAGGAATCTGTGCTGGCACCTGAAATTACTGAAACAAGGAAAAAATCTAAGAGGTACAGGACAAATTTGGTAAAATTCGGATAATGTTTGTTGAAGTTATATTGACACCCCCCCCCCCCACAAGTCAGAAACTGAAAGAAGACAAGTCGGAAAATCAAACCAGGAAATGAACTAAGAGGCATAACACCTGAAAACAAGAGCACTGCCAGGTGTGGCTAAATATACCCATTAGACATTTTGAATTGTACAAACCTTGGTTGAGATCAAATAATCCAAACTGGAGGTATCAGTCGGAAACAAAAAATGTTAATAGACAATCAAATTCTAAGTCAAAAAAGGGCTGTAACTCGTGTAAAAATAATTGGACAGAACCCATATTCGAACCTGGACTATATTACTGGCTAGGTAATGCACATACCAACTTTGCTTGAGATCAAAGAATCCAAACTGGAGTTATCGGTCGGAAAACAAAAATGTTAATGAACCGATAGACGGACAGACAGATGGACAAACAGACAGACTGATTACATAATACGACCACTTTTTCAAATGGGTTTATAAAAAATGAAAGTGTCAATGACACTGTAGTTTAACTTGTGTGTTGTCTTTGATGAAAAGGATAATGTTCAATGTTTATGAAAGGATTATGAAATAAGACAAGAATTGTGATAATTGGGAATATGTTCATTTCTGTTCCCTGTATGCTATGTTTTTGATAAAAATAATATGAGGTGTCACTGCTAAAGAGCTGAGGGGTGGGTTAATGTGACCTCACAGTTAATGTATGTGGCCCTCACAGTTATACAGTGAAATTATTCCAAAATGAGTCATCCTATCAAGTTAAATTGAAATCCCTTCATAAATACGGCCTGTAGACTGTGCTAAAGGTTTTCGGGCTTTGGGCCCCTGTAGCCGTCAGTTTCCCAATTGCGTCCAAAGGGGACGTTCTCATCTAGACATTGTATGAAGTCAACCTACCAAGTTACAATGAAATCCCTTCATAAATATGACCTGTAGACTGTGTTAAAGGTTTTTGGGCTTTGGGCTCGGGCAGCCATCATGGTTGAATGATCGCATCCAAAAGGGGACATTCTCATCTGAGCATCATCTGGAGTGATTCTACGAAGTTACAATGAAATCCCTTCATAAATATGACCTGTAGACTGTGCTCAAGGTTTTCAGGTTTCGGGCCCCTGAAGCCGTCACAGTTGACCAATCACGACCGAAAGGGGATGTCATCATCTAGGCATTATATGGAGTCAAATTTACAGGTTACAATGAAATCCTTCCATAAATATGACCTAAGTGATTCTACGAAGTTACAATGAAATCCTTTCATAAATATGACCTGTAGACTGTGCTCAAGGTTTTCAGGTTTCGGGCCCCTGAAACCGTCACAGTTGACCAATCATGACCAAAAGGGGATGTCATCATCTAGGCATTATATGGAGTCAAACTTACAGGTTACAATGAAATCCTTCCATAAATATGACCTATAGACTATGCTAAAGGTTTTGGGGTTTTGGGCTCGGGTAGCCATCAAGGCTGAATGATCGCGACCAAAAGGGGATGTTCTCATCTAGACGTTATTTGGAGTCATCCTACCAAGTTACAATGAAATCCCTTCAAGAATATGACCTGTAGACTGTGCTAAAAGTTTTTGGACTTGATTGGGCAACTGGAGCCATCACAGTTGCCCAATCATGTCCAAAGGGGGACGTTCTCATCTAGACATTATATGAAGTCAACCCACCAAGTTACAATGATATTCCTCAATAAATATGACCTGTAGACTGTGCTAAAGGTTTTCAGGTTTTGGGCTCGGGCAGTCGTCAAGGTTGGCAGATCACGCCCAAATGGGGAAATTCTCATCTAGACATCATAAGGAGTCATCCTACCAAGTTACAATGAAATCCCTCCATATTAAACATGACCTGCAGACTGTGCTAAAAGTTTTTGGGTTTTGGGCTAGGGCAGCCATCACGGTTGACAGATCATGCCCAAAAGGGGACGTTCTCATCTAGGCATTATACAGAGGCATCCTACCAAGTTACAATTAAATCCCTTCATAAATACGACCTGTAGACTGTGCTAATGGTTTTCGGGTTTTGGGCTCGGGTAGCCATACCAGTTGACCGATCGCGACCAAAAGGGGACGTTCTCATTTAGACATGACCCCAAACCTGCATATGAAATTTCGTGACGATTAGACAAGAAGTGCGGGGTGTAGCCCGTGCTAAAGGAAAATGTGAAGAGACTCCAAGACTAACAGACTTCCGCACGTGTGATGGCAATAGCTTATCTTGACTTTGTCAAGTTAAGCTAAAAATTAGGGCAGGGCTGCTTTTCGAACTCATCCAAGATAATGTTGAGTAGAACTTGCAAACCACATTTGGTAAGAATCGGATTATGTTTAAGGTAACATGCTGACTCTGCCTGCAAGTCGGAAATTCAAACAAGAAAACAATCTAAGGGGCATAACTCCTGTAAACTCTTTTGAGCAAGACTGGTTTTTGAACTAGCCCAAGACATTCTTGAGTAAATCACAGACCAAATTTGATACAAACTGGATAATGTTTAAGTCATCGTGCTCACACTGCCAGCAAATCGGAAATTCAAGCAAGAAAACATCTAAGGGGGTATAACTCCTGAAAAGAATTTTGGGCTACACTGGTTTTTGAACTCCTCCAAGATCTTCTCAAGCAGAACCCACAGACCAAATTTGGTAAAAATTGGATAACGTTTGTTCAAGTTATCGTGCTGACACTGACAGACAAACAGACAGACAGACAGACGGACGGCACAATGGATGCCTAAATGGACGGATACCCACCAACCTTCATCAAAACATAAGTCGACATGTTGACACAAGTTTACCAAAAGACTTGCTGGGTAAGATACACAAATATTCACTCTTTATTTGCTAATGAGCACACAGGATAGGGATGAACTGACAGGGGTGGGGTGGGGGGGGGGGGGTATCATGGGGTGGAGGGCTGCAGGTAGAGTGACTGGTTGATGTATAAGTTGGGCAAAGCTACTCGGGTGCCTTCTGACAATGTACAATCCATATAATACTGACCAGTCCATATCTAGATTCACTGTTTTAATTTCCCCAAGAGTAGGTGCAAATGACTTTGGACAAAATGAGTTGGGCTAAACCATATAGGTGAAAATGACAACAAGATGAACCACCATGTTTAGATCCACTAATTTAAGTAGCCTGCGAGCATTATTTAATCTGCCCAGGCAGATTAGAACTCTGTTTCCTGCCATGTCCTAAATACACTTTCATACTAACCAGACAAAAATTACGTTAAAAGAAAAAGCAGCATCAAGTTACAATCACCTGACTTCTGGGTTAACACTTTACCTACAGTACAGCCTCCGTGAACTAGTCACTTTCCACGGGTATACAATATTTCCATGGACACAATAATATTAGATTCCAAACACTAATTATAGGAATAATCATCAATAATTTAATTAATGAAGAACCAGGTACAACTCGGTGCTCCATTAATTAAAATTTTGCTGCTGCTGATTTTTATTACCTGGTAAAACACATGTGAAGATACAACTGCCCATGCGTGGATTTCAACAAATCTACAGCGACTGTACTCTAACATGACCAGAGGCAACACTTGCAAAACAATTTCTTGAATTACTAACTAAAAATATTAATTTTTTGTCATAAAAACTTACACCCTCCCCCACCCCTCCCACATTTTCTGAAACATGGTGGTGCACTTGCCTTCAACTGCTGCTAACCTTGCTTGTGCAGAGTTAGTAAGTTGGAGTGTCTTACCACTGCTCACCGCCGATGAGTGGTTCTCTTCAGGAACTCCAGCTTCCTCCGCCATAAAACTGCCCAACACGATAAGACCCTGGCCACTGAAAGTGTCATTAAACCCCAATAAACAAACTAGAAAAACTGTGAGCACTGCTCACTAAATGATACCACCTACTCCCACCAAGAAACATTTTACAACAGTAAAAGTGTGTTTAATGTAGAGAGCACAAACACTGACAACCCCACCCCCCCCCCCCCCCCCCAAAAAAAAAAAAATAAAAATACCTGAAAGCAGAACAGAAGGTGCACATCTATAATGTATATAAAAGAATGTCTGAGAGTTTCAATGAAATTCGCCCACTGGTATAAGAGGAGTAGCAGATAGCAGGAGTTTACCTCCCTAAAGCCTCACAACAATTTGGCTAAGTTCATTTCGCCCTTTGGGAAAGAGTAAAAAATAAAAATACCTGAAAGCAAAATAGGAGGTGCACATCTATAATGTATAGAAAAGAATGCCTGTAAGTTTCAATGAAATCCACCCACTGGTTTAAGAGGAGTAGCGGATAGCAGATGTGTACCCCCAAAGCGTCACGGACGTACGGACCTACGTAAGTACGGACACCATGAATGCTATATACCGCCCACTTTTCAAGTGGGTGGTATAAAAAACTAACAAGAGGTGTGCATCAGAGATGCAGGTGTTGAGTTGTGGCTACTTTCTTCATGCACTCTCTACTGAAAATCAGAAATGTCAGACAAATACTGCAAAACAAACAGACAAACTTCAAATGTACTTGAAAGAAGTCCCTTTCCAACAAAATACAACTATTTTTCAACAAAAATAAGTTTATGGCTCATTTTATGCCAATGTTTATATTGTAACCTGCCATAAGTATCCAGATGTTTTAGCAGAAAAAAAAGTTAGAACTGTATGTATTAGAGAGTAAAATTAGACAATTTTTTTTTACAATATATTACTCTCCTTCAGACTGTAAATATTACATTATACCAAGATCAGTTACTTTTATAATCTGGATATCAGCCAGTAATTCTTATACCTCAAGGCATCTACTCATTCCACATATACTGCTATTTTGTGGAATATCTGTGTGAACACAAGATTGGTTTTTAATGACATGCCATAACTATTATGCTCTAGATTAGCATTCTCAACTAAAAAAAATAATCTGGCTTGTCAGAGACCATCCCATTGACACCTTTTGAGATTCTCTCCTGTAAGTTAACGAAAAGTAAATTGTTTTTGAACTGTAATCCCCACATACGTATTTTTAACCTTCCGCACACTGATGTCAAAATATTAAAATTTCAACTTGCAAATCTTTTTCCCCATAATGCAACTAAGAATTTAACAAATTCAATCTTGTTTGACTGAGCTCATGAAGCTCTGTCAAACAAAATTGAATTGGTTTAATTCTTTGTTGCATTATGGGAAAAGTTGCCTGCTTGAAATTTCAGTATTTTGGCATCAGTGTGCAGAGTACAGAGTTAATTCTGAAAATACAAGTGTTCTAATCCCTTTACCTATAACAACTTCGATGAGATACTCATTACTGGTATAAATATTCACGACTAAATGAAAATTTTCATTTTTTGCCAAAGTATATAGCTTCTGACCCCTCAATGGACTAAGCTTGAAAAGCATGTTCCACTGAGCACTCAGTATAAGCAGTGGGTGTGCTATGGGGAGGCAGAAATTGGGTAAATTTGCATATAAGTTATACACAAATCTGCCCACCATGGATGGAGAATCTGTCTTGCCCTTGCTGTGTATACACAAAAATGTGACCACTGCTCATAAGCTTAAGCTATTGACAAAAAAAAAACAAAAAAGGTAATACAATTTTACTGAAAAGTTTTGAGGATGGTGCTGGCCAGACATGACTGTTTGTTTGTTTGTTTGTTTGTTGGTGGTTAATGTCACATATTTATGCACCAAGGCTAATCGTGACACAACATGGAGATGAAGTCAAGTTCAGTCAATCGTTGATCTACATGTTGCCCATTTTAGAGGACTTTCACCCCAAGCATTGGTGACTGGGTCCTATTTTACTAGTAAAGCGGAACTGGACATGACTGTTATGTGAGGTAAATTTAAGCACTGAACTGTAACACACTGGGAGAAAAGTGTAGGAGCCGAGTAACAAACTCCTGCCCTCTTGGCACACAAACTAACCAATTCAATTTACCTTACAATGAGACTACAGAGATCAGGATCAGGTTGGTTCATAAATGGACTTTAATAAACCCGACCAATAAATTACACTCTCCTCATAATTTCAAGATTCATCAAGAATAATATTCAGAAATGTCAAAACACATGCGATTTACACTAACTGCAGTACTGTGATCAAGAAGTGTCATGACTCATTAGTTAAAAAACATTTCACCCTTTACACAATACTGACAATATCAAAATTTAGTATTTTAAATATTATTTTTTCAGATTTTTCAAAAAATTTAAAACCTTTAGCACATGACCCCTCACTGGAATGAACTCGAGCTTGTTCCAATGAGGGGGGTCACATGATAGTTTTGTTGAAATTTTTGGACAAATATATGTTTTCCAATGGCTCATTTTGTCAACTATGCAGGTGGGTGCTACCAACTCATTAGGTAAAGGGTTAACTTCAAATCGACAGAGTCTGTGGTTGGATCCATACCAGCGGTAACTGCATTGTGTCCTTAGACAAGACACTTAATCCTGAATGCCCACAAGTGGGCATGGTGGCGCTGTGTTAACAAAGGTGTATTTTACGTTGATGGTGCCTTCAACCAATGCTAACCCTGCTTCAGGATTCCCACTGATACCAGATAATCAAATTCAAGCACAATCTGAGCACTTTTCAAGGACTTGGACCATGATTTTCAAGGACTATTTTAATTTTTATATGAACTAACAATACCATGAACAACACAAAAGAATTTCTGCCTTGAGGACCTGATTTCTGGAAAACCCAACCAGCTAGATATATAATGTACCTCAAGTGCAACAAGGTGCCATCTGTAATGCTAAAGCATTGCAGATCGCACCTTGGGGCACTCAAGGGATAGAGAGATGCAGTTCCTGACTGTTTTGCGACATCACATGTATGTGGGGTGGGTTGTCATTAAACTTTTCATCTCAGAGTTTATAGGTAAACTGAATTAAGTACTTTTCAAGGGATGTGGTGAAAAATGAAGTACTTTTCAAGGATAGAAACAAATTCAAGCACTTTTCAAGGAAGGGACCAAAATTCAAGCACTTTTCAAGGAAGTGGCCAAAATTCAAGGACTTTTCAAGGAAGTAGCCAAAATTCAAGGACTTTTCAAGGAAGTGGCCAAAATTCAAGGACTTTTCAAGAAAGGGACCAAAATTCAAGGACTTTTCAAGGAAGAAGCCAAAATTCAAGGACTTTTCAAGGAAGTAGCCAAAATTCAAGGACTTTTCAAGGAAGTGGCCAAAATTTTACTTTTCATTTAAGTGGGAACCCTGTGCTATTTATTTATTATTATTTATTTATTGTTGCTTAATGCCACATCAACAGCTAAGGCTATATCATGGTGAGAAAACGTTAAAAACAAAACATGTCAATAATGAAACAACAACTGTGTAGAATTAGTATGTTGGGGATTCTGACAGCTGTTCACCTCTGCTCAGTGGTTTTCTCTGGATACTCAAGCTTCCTCCGCAAATAAAACTTTCCATGAGAGGTGATCTTGGCTGTCAAAAGTGCCATTAAACCCCAGTAAGTAAAAATGATAATAATAATAGTACTGTGATCACAAAAGAGGTATTTTTCTCGATTAGATCACACATACTAGTAGGTCTAGATTTAATAAAATATTGCAAAATCAAGACTAAATCACAAAAACACCAAGAGGGAAGTTACATCCTGGGCGCTGACCTACATCCATGCTTGATACAGTCGATCAAATGTCCAGAAAGCTCCTTGAAGCTGTATTTTTATTGTTTATACCACTCCAAATAATGAATATATTTCATTTTTGATGGAATATATTGTAATTATCACAAAGTTAATATTACTGCAATGGTTTTCAGTTATTCAAGTCAACAATATAAGGCATTATACAGATGAAGCTACCTGTTATGGGCCTGTTGAAATATGGATGCTTATCCAGATGTAAATATCCTAACCTGTATTCATGGGAATTGTAATCAGTTACGGATAATCTTCAAAGCATTCCAAATGGTGGATCTGAAAAAGATTTTTACAGAAATTTCCTCATATAGCACAAAGTGGGGAGCCCAAATATTATTAACCCAGAGACCAAATTTGAACAATCTTGAATCTGATAAACCTAGAGATGTTGTATATCAAATATGAAAGGATTCTGACTGGTGGATCTGAAGAAGATTTTTACAGAACTGTCCTCGTATTGCACCAAGTTAAAATTTGAGCTCCCATGGGGAGCACAAATATTAAATCCCGGACTCAATTTGAAAAAAATTGAATCTGACCCACCTAGAGTTGTTGTATACTAAATATCAAAAGATTCTAATTGATGGTTCTGGAGAAGAAGATTTTTAAATAAATTCCCTCATATTTTATTAAGTTAAAACTGTTGATCCCATAGGAAGCAGAAATATTAACCCAGGGACTCGATTTGAACAAGCTTGAATCTAACCCTTTCTAGAGATGTTGTATACCAAATATGAAAGCATTTTACTGGTGGATCTGAAAAAGAAGATTTTTAAAGAAATTTCCTCATCTTCCACTATGCTGAAGTTCAGGCTCCTATACGCAGACCAAATATTAACCCACAGACTCAATTTGAACAATCTTGAATCCCCCCCCCCTCCCGAGATCTTATATGCCAAATATAAAAAAAAAGATAAAAATTGATGAAGAAGATTTTTTTAATTTTGGAATACAATTTATGGGTGCTATCAGAGTAATGCCCCTTGTGGGAGTGGCAACTTTTTTTAAACCAACTTGAATTGACATATGATAAGGAACATGCATATCAAATATGGTTTGATCAGAATAAAGTCAACACCGGACGGACAACGCATGACCATGGACCGAAACTGATTAGAAAAGCTCCCTCAGGTAACTGACCCACAAATGAAATTAGGATTCTAAGGCAGTAACCATAGTAATTTCTAAGCAATTATAGAAAAAAGAGGAACTGTCTGACAGTGACTATTATAGCAACAGTGACGATTTCCAATGGAAACTGGCATTGTGGATGGAATATGGTCAATATCAGGGATTGTGATGAGAATAAACACTCATTTTAAATTCCAACCTGTTTGATTTGGCAAAAATGCAAATTTTGGACAATGAGTCGGACAACTGAGTAATTTACTGGGCAATTAGGCCTCTGTTAATTAATATTTTATAAGCATCAAATAATTGATCATTTTAGTTGTATATGTACCGTTACATGTTTTTTATCTTAATGGTATTCATTAAACAATTGTTTGAGTAAAATATAAAACATTACACTGAACACATTATACAACAATGCTAACAAAAAGCAGTTGTTAAATGTGGCAATATTCCAAACTTGGGCCCTTGAGCTGTAAAATAACTTTTGATGCAGTACATCCAATTTGCAACTCAGATTATTTCAGAAGTTACTGCAGATGATGAGCATGGATACATGCCTGCAGATAATTAATAATTAACACATTTTGCATGTGACTATCAGAACCAAGGACTGATGTAAAACAATGAATTCATTGAATTCAAACTGCCTTTGGGAACGAACAGGTAATGTCTGATGGTGACAATCGGAGCAATAGTTACGTCCTCAATGTTGCTGTAGTTGTTACTATAAGGCAGTATGATGGGAATAAGTGAGACACATCAATAGTAAACTGTTCTTTGAGGCTGAGCATAGTAGTACACACTCAAATGGATATTTCTTAATTGAATAATCATATTAATCGCATGTGGCCTCAAAACATCAAACCATTCAACATACCTTCAGTTGAAGTTTGACCTTTTAATTTCATATGGATTTAATATCAAACACTCCTATTAACCCTTTATCTAACCAATCAACCACTTCCACCCAAGTAATTTACAAAATAAGCAGTTGAAAAAAAAAAATTTAAACAAAACCATATCATGTGACCACTCATTGGAATGAGCTCGTTCGAGCTCATTTCAACGAGGGGGTCACATGATAAGATTCTGTTTAAATTTTTGGAACAATCTGAAACATAAATTAAAATGATAAATTTTGATATTGTGTGCAAGGGTAAAATGATTAAAAAATCTTAGGATTTAGGATTTACACTCTTTACTTTTGTAGACCTGTTTGGCTTCCACACATCCAAAATAAGTGTTTAATCTATTTGGCTGCTCTGTCAAACAAGATATAAAACAAGAGGCCCCAGGGGGGCCTGAGGGTGCTCACCTGACATGGTAGTCTAAATATCAAACCAGGGACTTGACTTGAATAAGCTGCATATGGATAAAGGATAAAGAGTTAATATCTCAGGATCAACTTATCAGATTTACACCAAAAACTATACAGCTCCGCAGATCAGTAACCTGAACACAAATATAAAGTAACTGGACCATCCAAGCAATATTTTTCAAGTTATGGAATGCCAAAGAAATGGATATGGATGCCAGATGGATGGACAGACAGACAGACGGACGGACAGACAAAGGGTGAACGAATGACGGGTGGCCACCCCGGATACCGGCATTATGTGTACCATACATAGTATGGGTACACATAAAAAGTATAATAAACATAATCAAGAGGCCCCAGGGTCCTAAGATAAGCATATACCAACTAGATGAAGCAATTGTGCACACACAATCAGTTTATCCCAAAATTGAGATAAACACATAAAAAACAGATTTTTTAAAATTTTTGTTCGGAAATTTTCAAAGTCCCAAACAAAATATTTTCAGACTCAAAATCTTTTTCTTCTTCTTCTTAAAATTGACCAAAATGCATAAAAAAAAAAAAAAAAAACAAATTTCTGGATTTTGGTCCAAAATTTTCCAAGTCCCACCCGGCCCCCAAATTTTCAGAATAAAAAAAAATAATTTTTCTTCTTAAAACTGATCAAAACGCATAAAAAACAAAAAAAACTAATTTCCGGATTTTGGCCCAAAATTTCTGAGTCCGGACCGGGACCCCAAATTTTCAGCCTAAATATGAACCCAGGAACTTGGCTTGAACAAACTTGGCTCCCCCCCCCCCCCCAAAATGCTGCATACCAAATATCAAAAGATTCTAATTGGTAGATCTGAAGAAGATTTTTAAAGAATATTCCTCAAACTGCACTAATTTAAATATTTGAGCTCCCATTGAGAACCCAAATATGGACCCACGGAATTGATTTCAATAAACCTGTGAAACAATCTTCCAAAGATGTTATGTGTGAAATTTGAAAGCTTTTGGAGCAGTGGTTTGGGAGAAAAGTAGTCTTAAATGTTTTTCCCATTACCCACAGTGTTAAACAAGAGGCCCCAAGGGGCCTGAGGGTGCTCACCTGACATGGTAGCCTAAATTTATATCAACCCAGAGAATTGATTTCAAAAAGTTGCATCTGCTCCTCCTAAGAAAAGCTTATACCAAATATCCAGATTCTGACCAGTGGATCTAAGAAAAAAAGATTTTTTAAAGAATATTCCTCATTTTGAACTAAGTTATAATTCAGGCTCCCACAGGGAGCCCATATATGAACCCAGGGACTTGGCTTTAACAAACTTGAATCTCACCCCCCCTAAGGATGCTGCACACCAAATATCAAAACATTCCGACTGCTGGATCTGAAGAAGAAGATTTTTAAAGAAAAGTCCTCATTTTGAACTATGTTACAATTCGAGCTCCCACAGTGAGTCCTAATATGGACCTAGGGACATGGCTGAAGAAGAAGATTTTTAAAGAAAAGTCCTCATTTTGAACTAAGTTACAATTCGAGCTCCCACAGTGAGTTCAAATATGGACCTAGGGACATGGCTTGAACAAACTTGAATCTCACCCCCTAAGGATGCTGCATACCAAATATCAAAACATTCCGACTGCTGGATCTGAAGAAGATTTTTAAAGAAAATTCCTCATTTTTTGAACTAAGTTATAATTCGGGCTACCACAGTGAGCCCAAATATGAACCCAGGGACTTGGCTTGAACAAACTTGAATCTCACCCCCCTAAGCATGGTGCATACCCAATATCAGAAGATTCTGCCTGCTGGATCTTGAGAAGAAGATTTTCAAAGAAATTTGCCTGAAATGCACTAAGTTCAAATTTGGGCTCCTATACTGAGCCCAAATATAAACCCAGGGGGCCGATTTGAACAAACTTGAATCAGATCCACCCCACAATGTTGCATACCAAATATCAAAAGATTCTGCTTGCTGGATCTGGAGAAGAAGATTTTTTTAAGAAATATGCCTGAAATGCACTAAGTTAAAATTTGGGCTCCTATACGGAGCCCAAATATAAACCCAGGGGGCCGATTTGAACAAACTTGAATCAGATCCACCCCACAATGTTGCTTACCAAATATGAAAAGATTCTGAAGCTGGATCTGGAGAAGAAGATTTTTTTAAGAAATTTGCCTGAAATGCACTAAGTTCGAATTCGAGCTTCTATAGTGAGCCCAAATATGAAATTAGGAAGCCGATTTGAACAAACTTGAATCAGATCCACCCCACAATGTTGCATACCAAATATCAAAAGTTCTGCCTGCTGGATCTGGAGAAGAAGATTTTTTAATAAATTTGCCCGAAATGCACTAAGTGCGAATTCGGGCTTCTATATTAAGCCCAAATATGAATCCAGGGGGCCGATTTGAACAAACTTGAATCAGATCCACCCCGCAATGTTGCATACCAAATATCAAAAGATTCTGCCTGCTGGATCTGGAGAAGAAGATTTTTGAAGAAATTTGCCCGAAATGCACTAAGTTTGAATTCGAGCTTCTATAGTGAGCCCAAATATGAAACCAGGGGGCCAATTTGAACAAACTTGAATCAGATCCACCTTACAATGTTGCATACCAAATATCAAAAGATTCTGCCTGCTGGATCTGGAGAAGATTTTTTAAGAAATTTGCCTGAAATGCACTAAGTTCGAATTCGAGCTTCTATAGTAAGCCCAAATATGAATCTAGGGAGCCGATTTGAACAAATTTGCATCAGATCCATCCCACAATGTTGCATACCAAATATCAAAAGATTCTGCCTGCTGGATCTGGAGAAGAAAATTTTTTAAGAAATTTGCCTGAAATGCACTAAGTTCAAATTTGGGCTCCTATACTGAGCCCAAATATGAACCCAGGGGGTCGATTTGAACAAACTTGAATCAGATCCACCCTACAATGTTGCATACCAAATATCAAAAGATTCTGCCTGCTGGATCTGGAGAAGAAGATTTTTTAAGAAATTTGCCTGAAATGCACTAAGTTCGAAATCGGGCTCCTATACTGAGCCCAAATATTAACCCAGGGAGCCGATTTGAACAAACTTGAATCAGATCCACCCCACAATGTTGCTTACCAAATATGAAAAGATTCTGCCTGCTGGATCTGGAGAAGAAGATTTTTGAAGAAATTTGCCTGAAATGCACTAAGTTCGAATTCGGGCTTCTATAGTAAGCCCAAATATGAACCCAGGGGGTCGATTTGAACAAACTTGAATCAGATCCACCCTACAATGTTGCATACCAAATATCAAAAGATTCTGCCTGCTGGATCTGGAGAAGAAGATTTTTTAAGAAATTTGCCTGAAATGCACTAAGTTCGAAATCGGGCTCCTATACTGAGCCCAAATATTAACCCAGGGAGCCGATTTGAACAAACTTGAATCAGATCCACCCCACAATGTTGCTTACCAAATATGAAAAGATTCTGCCTGCTGGATCTGGAGAAGAAGATTTTTGAAGAAATTTGCCTGAAATGCACTAAGTTCGAATTCGAGCTCCTATAGTGAGCCCAAATATGAATCTAGGGAGCCGATTTGAACAAACTTGAATCAGATCCACCCTACAATGTTGCATGCCAAATATCAAAAGATTCTGCCTGCTGGATCTGGAGAAGAAGATTTTCAAAGAAATTTGCCTGAAATGCAGTAAGTTCAAATTTGGGCTCCTATACTGAGCCCAACTATAAACCCAGGGGGCCGATTTGAACAAACTTGAATCAGATCCACCCCACAATGTTGCATACCAAATATCAAAAGATTCTGCCTGCTGGATCTGGAGAAGAAGATTTTTTAAGAAATTTGCCTGAAATGCACTAAGTTCGAAATCGGGCTCCTATACTGAGCCCAAATATGAACCCAGGGGGCCGATTTGAACAAACTTGAATCAGATCCACCCTACAATGTTGCATACCAAATATCAAAAGATTCTGCCTGCTGGATCTGGAGAAGAAGATTTTTTAATGTTTTTCCCATTGCCTACAGTGTTAAAAAGTGCTGACTCAGCACTTTTTCAAAAGTCCCGAAACTGTACCCTATGATAAAACCGATGGCAATTTTTTTTTACCAATCCTTTCTGTTGGTCCTAAGGAAGCTGCACACCACATAAAAATTCTCAATGCCGTGCAGTTTTGGAGATATGGGCGTTTTAAATTTTTTCTATTTTTAGCTCCTGCGGTTCCCACAGGGCTGCGGGAATTTTTTTTTTTGCATAAATCAAGTACTCATGACCCAATAAGCCCTCACATAAAATTTGACCCAGATTGTCCTTCTGTTGTATTTGCCTATAATTTTGAAACATGAAACCATTTACCATACTTCAGTTATTCTTTTCTCAATGGTGCTTAGGTTGATCTCCACAAAACTTGCAGAGTGGAATTGCCTTTGGGGGTGTCTGCCCATAGTTTTGAAACACAAAACCATTTACCATACTCCATCTCCATTTGCTGACAGGAAATTCTTATTTCTGTACCAACAACTTAACCTCTTCCAATGAGGTAAACCATGGTCACCCTCATTCCGCCCTGTTGACCAAGGTACTTAAACCCAGACCCCTTTATAAATCTCCCCCACTATTTTTGATTTTTTTTTTTTTGTACAGCTCTATTCGGCTGGTCATGAGGAAGCTTAGTGCTTAAAAAAATGTTCTGAGCCGTGCAATTTTTGAGATATGGCCATTTTTATTTTTTTTACTTTACTGTTTCTGGAGAAGATTTTTAAAGGTTTTTGCACCTTTCCGCCCCTTCTGGGGTCCCCATTGGGCGCGGTAACTTTAGTCACACAATTTCTAAATGACACATGCTAAGGAAGATAACAACCAAATTTGGTTCAATTTGGACCAGTGATTTAGAGGAGAAGTTGTTTGAAAAGTGTTCACGACGACGGACAATGGATGGAAAGTGATAAAGTTGAGCTCCCTTCAGTGAGCTAAAAATAGCAATTTAGGGGTGGGCCGTTAGCTAATCAGAAGCTGTGGCAGCCATGTTGGATGGTGGGCAGACATACCGAACACAATTCTGAAAGAGGACCACCCACTGGTTAACCTCAGCAAATTTTATTCAAATTGATCCAGCAGTTCTGAAGAAGAAAATTTTAATGTGTTTTCCTAATCACCAGCCATGGCAGCCATGTTAGATGGGCGACAGAGATTTCAAACACAATTCTTTGAGTGTTCCACCTAATGATCATTTTATGTGGCCCAGTGGTTTGGGAGGAGATGATTGTTGACGCGAGAAAAAGATTTTTTAATGTTTTTCCATTACCTTCAGTGTTAAAAAGTGCCGAGTCACCGAGTCAGCACTTTTTCAGAGTCCCGAAAAAGTACCTTAGAAAAAAACCGTTAGCGATTTTTTTCTACCATTCCTTTCCATTGGTCATAAGCAAGCTGCACAGCAAATAAAAAGTTTCTGAGCCGTGCAGTTTTGAAGATATGAGCAATTTTAATTTTTTCTATTTTTAGCTCCTGGGGTTCCCACGGGGCTACGGGAAAATTTTCTTTGGCATAAATTAGATACTTATGACCCAATAAGTCCTCAAAAAAAAATTTGGTTCAAATCGATCTCTTGATTCCAAAAATAGAAATTTAGGGGTGGAGCGTCAGCCAATCAGAAGCTGTGGCAGCCATGTTGGATGGCGGTCGGACAAACCGAACATAATTCTGAAAGAGGACCACCCACTGGTTATCTCCAGCAAATTTTATTCAAATTTATGCAGCGGTTCTGAAGAAGATTTGAATGTGTTTTGCCAATCAGCAGCCATATTAGATGGGCAACAGAGATTTCGAACACAATTCTTCGAGTGTTCCACCCAATGATCAATCCCACAAAATTTTATTAAAATTGGCCTAGTGGTTTGGGAGGAGATGATTGTTGACGCCCAACGACGACGACGGACGGAAAGTGATCAGTAAAGCTCATCCTGAGCTTTGCTCAGGTGAGCTAAAAATGCTGACTCCGCACTTTTTCAAAGTCCCCAAACAGTACCCTATGATAAAACCTGATAGCAATTTTTTTTTTACCATTCCATTCTGTTGGTCCTAAGGAAACTTCACACCAAATAAGAATGCTCAGTGCCAGGTAGTTTTGGAGATAAGGGCGTTTTAATTTTTTTTCTATTTTCAGCTCCCGCGGTTCCCATGGGACGACAGGAAAATTGTTTTTGGCATAAACTGACTACTTATGTCCCAATAAAACCTCATGTCAAATTTGGTTCAAATCAGCCTCTCGGTAGGAATTACAATAATACCTCATAGCAAATTTGGTTTAAATCGGCCTCTCGGTTCGGAAAATAGAAATTTTGGGCGGGGCACAAAATGGGGATCCTCCCGTAGCGAGCCCAAATATTGACCAAGAAAAATTTCTTTGAACAAACTTGAATCTTGAGCACCAAAAGAGCTTACATACCAAATATCACAGCATTCTGACTGGTGGTTCATAAGAAGATTTCAGGAGAAATTGATGCTTTTGGGGCATCACTCCCACCCCAGTGGGGGCACCGAGTTCATTTTAACAAACTGGAAAGAGGATACCTCCAATATACTGTATGTCAAATTTATTTGGGTTTGGGCTAGTGGTTTTGAAGGAGAAGACCGAGTAGCGATAGTTAACGGACGGAGGACGCTAAGTGAGGCAAAAGCTCTCACTGACTTTCAGTCAGGTGAGCTAAAAAGCAGCATCTGTTGGATCTATAGTTTTCAAGTTATCGCATGGACAATCAAAAGTCCCTGAAAATCCAAGATGGCTGCCGTGGTGGCCATATTGGATATGCCAGGATGCTGGTTATCGAAAGGAACCATCCTCTAGTCATGACTAATTAACCATAAAAAAATAGTATCTGTTGGATGTATTATTT
This sequence comes from Pictodentalium vernedei, assembly GCA_031216915.1. Lineage (NCBI taxonomy): Eukaryota > Metazoa > Mollusca > Scaphopoda > Dentaliida > Dentaliidae > Pictodentalium > Pictodentalium vernedei. Next base: position 192,344,364 of record CM062289.1, read on the forward strand.
TCAAGTTATCACGCGGATAAACAAAAGCTAATGGACGGACGTACAGACAGACATTGTCATACCATAATATGGCCCGCTCATATGAGCGGCAGTATAAATACTATTCTTCAAAAAATTTCAACAAAACCATTTCATGTGACCCCTCTTTGGAACGAGCTCATTGAGCTCATTCCAAAGAGTGGTCACATGATATGGTTTTGTTGAAATTTTTTGAAAAGTTAAAAAAAATGTTATTTAAAATAATAAATTTTGATATCGTCTGTGTTGGGTAAAGGGTTAAGGGGGGGGGGGGGGTCACCACTGAGCATTTTCTATTAAAGTCAGACTAGCCATACTTGAATATTCCAAAAAGAATTTTCTTCAGATGTATGATCTGCCTTTCATTATCATGGGTGAGAAGCACTGGGGTGGGTGGATTGTTAAACCACTTATATAAATTATTTGGTAAAATTCCAGAACTGGGAGCAACATGATCGCATGCCTCATAGTATCAATGTTAAGCTTCAGTGCCGGATGGTAGTAAGACCATTATCCTGAACAAACTAGGGAGATTGTATTTCTTTTCTGCTTTCTGTGTTTTTACAATGCCAGTCAGGGGAGGGTCGCAAAAAAAATTCCAGGATACAAGGTCTGGGTGGGTGGGTGGATCCGAGCCCCAAAGTGCAGTTTTTGCCAGTGTCATGCAATTTTTTGCCAAATATCATTTTACAGACAAGTAATTACAACCAAAGTGAATTCAAGTGCTTAAATTCATAACTTAGAACGGAATAGAGCATTGATAATGTGTTGGGGGCTCCATGTTAGATTTTTTTCCCCATGTTTTACACTTCATTAGGGGGTGGGTCCTGTTCTGGGTCTGACAAAAATTTGCAAAACAAAAAAGTGATTCCCAGCTATTTGGTCATGATTTTCACTCCTTTATATTTCTACTAAGGCAGTTTGCCTCTTATTAGTGTTTTGTAGCTCCTGTTATAGGATTCTTCTGTAAGCCTCAGGGTGCCTCATGCCATTGGTCTAGTGTACTTCCATGTATGGAATAATTGGAAGGATTGATAGAATAAAAATCTTGATTGTGGAAAACGTGTATAATTTCAAGGTAAATATGATTCTAGTGACACTAATATAAAAAAATAAATAAGAGGCAATTCATCTCAGACAAACCACCCTGGTATGGGTCAAAGAATTTCAGTATTAGGTCTCTCTCAGACCAGCTGTACAAACTAAACATTTAACCGAAAAGTAATGAAATGAAAAACAACTAGTTCTTGTGGACAGTTGAAGATATCCAGATGGGAACAAAATATTTTGGGCAGGGCTTCTTGGTGGTGGAATTTGACTGGTGTCTGAACAGCATAGACATGTTGTACATCTGGTTAAGGGTTGTGTTGCTTGGAACATGAATGTGTGTGTATCTCCAATTCAATTGGTGGAGGCAGGTTCCAGTGGTTACCTGGGGGTCTGATGCTGCATTTCCGTTGTGGCTTTATATGCAGAGAGATTGTTTTGGGGCCATTTGTGGCTAGGGATGCCTTGGATGCCCAAGAGCAGGACTGGGATAACAGACAAGTTGGTTTGCGGCACCTTTCATGTTTGGGAAAAGTATTGATTTATTTATTTATTTTTTATTTAGGTAATTTGAATACTTCGTTAAACAGATTTTATAAATTGAGGGTGGGTCCACAATTGTCTTTGAGAAAAAAACTGTGTGGGAGGGGTGGGTGTCCAAGACATGACTGGCAAAAATTTGCATTCTGGGGGTGGTGGGTCCCAAAAATTGAAAATGTAAAAATTTCCACCTTGTATCCATAATTTTTTGCCTGATCCCCCCCTTGCCAGTCGTGCTTTTTACGCCTGAATGGAATTTCCGCCTATATAAATATCAACAACTGACGTATGATCTTGCTGAAGCGACATCGCATGTTAATTGTAGCTTTTTATTTTGGAGTAAATTCTTTTAAGATGGAAACAGTATGCCATTCTATTCATATGTGTATGCCTTATTGGCATTATTTTCCGCAGATAGGCCATTGATTAACAGGGTTCCACTAAAACACTTGTTCCATGGTCAATCATGGAGTTTCCACCAGGACATGAAGTCACATTCAGTGAAAAAGCAGAAGCACAAGCAAAGTTTTAGGAAAACGGACAATGGATGACTGAAACAAAAGGTCCGCTAAATGAAACTTTGCTTGGACTTAAGTGCACTTTTTATCTTTTTTTTCACAGATATTTAGATTTATTGTCTGTGTGAACAATCCACTCAATCAGTGTTTGCATGATAATCCACTCTCTTCACATGCAAAAACTAAGATCCATGAAACATAACAGTACTCAGATTGCAAAAGCAAACAGAGAATTTTCTGCCTGCTTTTCTCCCTGAAATTTCACCTGTCAAAAAGGAATTGCTACAATACGGTTGCCGTGGACTGTCACTTTCCATGGGTGGGCAATATTTCAATTGAATCAATAATATCAGATTCCAAACACTAATTATAGGAATAAGGATCAAAAATTTAATTAATGAAGCACTGTGTACAACCCAGTGCTTCATTAAATAATTAAAATTTTGGTGATGATGATTTTTATTACAGTGGAGCCCACTTAATTGGATATCTCTAAATTGTATATCCCTGTTAATTGAATATAATTTTCAAAAACAAAACCATTTACCATACCTTCAGTACAAATTTGAGCTGTTAATTGCATATGGGTTGTAGAGTAATCTCCTGTTAATTGTACATAAATTTTTGTAATATGTCGAAAAAATTACTGAGACTCGCACCAAATTTCCCTTATTTATCAACCTTTTTGACCTCACTACATCCAATACAGACATTTATTCTATTATATCTTGTTTGACAGAGCTCTGTGAGCTCTGTCAAACAAGATATAATAGAATAAATGCTCAGTTTACCTCAAGAAGACAGAAAACTGACCAAATCCCTGTTAATTGTATACTCCTGTTAATTGAATAATTTCCGCTGGCAAAATGGATATTCAATTAAGAGGATTCTACTGTACATGTACCTGGTAAACCGATGAGTGGACGGACATCAGTGTCCAGACATGGATTACAACCAGTCCATGATGGCTGTACTGTACTGTAGAACACTGAATCTCAGAAGCTATTTTAGTTATGTTTTTCTTGATGCGGTCTTCATTTTGGATAATTTTATTTAGGAAATTGCGATCCAATGGTGTTCATCCTTTACACAACACACACAATATTAAAAGTTGTTATTGTAATTATATTTTTTTTCAAAAAATTGTCAACAAAACCATATCAGGTGAGGTGACCCCCCCCCCCCCCCCCCCCCCCTCATGGAACAAGGTTGACAAGCTCGTACCAATGAGGGCCCACATGATATGATTTAGTTGACATTTTTGGAAACTAGACAGACGCATGCCCCTGCACAGCACATCGACACAGGAGGTTGAAGAGCAAACTGTGATTTATTATTCGTACATGAGCTGTGTCTGTGAGACACATATGATGCCCTCGCAAAGTTTACCACACACAAACCACGTACCATACAGGTGAAAAGTTCAACAATCTGTAATTTTGTGAAATACTGAAGCAAGTCAAAATCCTGACAATATGCACACCTCTGGAATATGTACAAACATCCTGTGAAAGAAGTACTAGCTTGAAAACCTGTGTGAGGAGTTAGCTGGACAATGTACCTTAGCTGCAGATGGATGGACAGACAGCAGATGGCAGACAGACGGAGGGACAGGGTAAAATAATATAACTTTTTTTCAACTGCTCAATTAGTAGATTATGAGGGTGGATACAGCCAATTTGTTGGGTAAAGAGTTTAGAGTATTGCAATGGAATCATGATCTGTTTCTCTTGAAAAAGAACCTCTTTTGTGATCACTTACAGTAAATGTCAAGTTAACCGGACACTTTAACCCTTTACCGAACGCAGACAATATCAAAATTTATTATTTTAAATATAATTTTTTCAAATTTTTCAAAAAATTTCAACAAAATCATATCATGAGACCCCTCGTTGGAACGAGCTCGATGAGCTCGTTCCACCGAGGGGTCACATGATATGGTTTTGTTGCAAGTTTTCGAAAAATAATATTTTTTCAACTGCTGAATTTGCATATTACGCGGGCGGCTGCGGTCGATTCGTTGGGTAAAGGGTTAACCTTTGATACTTTTGTACGTGTTATTACGTACGAAATCAAACAGCACATTGATATTTTCTGGTCTTTTGCTTTATTATTTTTTGATTTTTTAAAGTTTTAACCTCAAATTCCTATTTTCTCCCGAATAGTGCCCAGTGATAACCATTGAGCCAAATGTTATCGCAGCTTAAAATACTAATATAATCCTGCTGTCAAGACTTCTGAACTGGTTGAGTGCTTGAAGCCACTATCAGGGCTTTCAAAAAATGAGGATACCAGAGCAAAAGCCAACACTCTCCTTGCTTATATTTCACATTCAGTCAAACACAAATAATATTTCGTTTATATAAATTTGTTTTATTACAAATTATTGGAGAGTGCCTAGAGGCACTCTCCAATAATTTCTAATAAAACAGACAAGTTCTGAATAACAAATTCAGACCACCAAAAATAATCTAGCCCTCAGTCAGATAATCACTAATGTAAAAAAATATCTTGTTATTGGTACTTTCCGACGTTTGATGTTGCAGAAGAAACTGAATTTTCAGTAACGTTTGAAGGTCAGGATAATTAAAGTCTCAAAGGGTTAAATCAGAACGCACATGACTGCAATACTGCAGGCAGCACTCCATTTGCAATATAAACTCCATTTGTGATGTAAGCTGCTGTTGTCAAAAACAGCCAGCTTCCATAATTCTGAAGGAAAAACAAGACTTGATACAGAAAATAAATGTGTCAGAAATAACAAAACTTACCTAATCTGAAGGAAACTAGTCGTGGTAATCCTCTCTCACTCCTGTACATCCCAAACATGATGAGAAAATATTAAAATATTGAGTTTTTTTCTTTTACTAATTGAAGAACTTCTAAAGCTTATACCTGTTTTTGAAGCAAACTAAATTAGATCAGCACATTATATTTTTGTTACATAAATTATTCCATAAATTGTTATAGAGGCCAGCGAAACATGAAAGTGACTTTAATTCATCCTGTTGAATTCATTTTGGGATGGAAACTACACAAGCACTCATAAATCCCAGAATAAAAATGTGTATCCAAAGTTACTTCACAATAATAAACCCGCTCGTGAAGGTGATATAGCAATCTTCTTCTATCTGGAGGCACCAGGAAACAACATGAATATGAGATATCATACACACAGCATAAACTTCAAATTGACTTGGTAAACTATAAAGACTGGCAAGAGTTGATATCCAAAGTACACTTTTTTAATGATACAGGTATATGTGTACCACCATGTCTGATGATTCTTCAAGAGATGATATTGCAACAGAATGGTGAAAAGAAAATTAGCACAGTTCAGAAATACTAACTGCTAGTCATAATACTGCATACACTTAGTGACATACATAACATTAGGTCAAATTTTTCATCACAAGTATTACCCAGCTGTAAGTAATTAGAATGAGACAGGAACCTCCTGCTGGAAGGGAACCCTTTCAAACCTGATTTAACAAATTGGTAGCTTCAAAGCCACTTCAACACCATTATAAACATTGCTGAAACGAACATTCGCATATCCGCTCGCAAAAATCAATATTTGAATATTAAACTGGCATTTGAATATTTCAATTCCCCGTTAAACATACATCAGCTATGTTCATGGTTCCTTGTACAGTATGGCTGCCGTGGTGGACTGGTCACTTTCCATGGGTGGGTGATATTTTCACGGATGCAATAATAATATCTGATTTCAAACACTAATTATAGGAATAATCGTCAAAAATTTAATTAATGAAGCACCGGGTGCAACCCGGTGCTTCATTAATTAAAATTTTGATGATGATGGTTTTTATTACCCGGTAAAGCATATGTGGACATTACTGACCATGCATGAATTACGACCAGTCCACGGCAGCTATACTGTAGACATAGAAGTAATAATCTAGATGCGACCTTATAGAAACGTGGAGTGACCTTGCAAATTTTGCAACAACACCTGCTTGAGGTTTTTTCAATTACAGTAGAATCCTCTTAATTGAATATCCATTTTGCCAGTGAAAATTATTCAATTAGCAGGAGTATACAATTAACAGGGATTTGGTCAGTTTTCTTTGTTCTGGAGGTAAACTGAGCATTTATTCTATTATATCTTGTTTGACAGAGCTCATAGAGCTCTGTCAAACAAGATATAATAGAATAAATGCCTGTATTGGATGTACTGAGGTCAAAAAGGTTGATAAATAAGGGGAATTTGGTGCGTGTCACAGTAATTTTTTCGACAATTACAAAAATTTATATACAATTAACAGGAGTTTACTCTACAACCCATATGCAATTAACAGATAAAATTTGTACTGAAGGTATGGTAAATGGTTTTGTGTTTGAAAATGATATTCAATTAACAGGGATATACAATTAAGAGATATCCAATTAAGTGGGCTCCACTGTATCACCTTCTTTTTGTTCTTCTTCATTAAAACAACAGGGATCTTTTTTGTAAATTGGTGCCGACTTAGAAGATTCATCGGTAAGGCTGTAAATTAATTTATTGCTGCGGTATGTCCCATCAGGACGTACAACACCAACAAATCCACTTACAACCATAATGTCCAAGATTGTGATAAATATATATATATACTCATACATCATATGTTTGGTCTACCCTACAAATTCTTAGACCTGACATACAATGCTGTAGAACTGCAGAATCAATTTGAAAAAAAAATGTAGCTTGATTAATTTTTTTATATTTAAGTTAAGGTCATTAAAGTTTAGCATTTCTCACTATATTCTGACCACAACACAAATATAAAGTCAACTTCTGAAACCATTTATACTTAGGTTGCTAAAGTAAGAGCACTCCCACCCAGGGCATTGATCTTCGCATCCCGATTGCCCATGTAGGAACAAGCTGGTGCTGAGTACCAAGACATACTGTATGTTGATGGTGCACTAATGTCTTCAACTAATGCTAAACCTGCTTGTGCAGAGTTAGTACGTTCGGAAGTGTGCCAGTTGCTTGCTACTGTCCAGTGGTGGTCTCTGTGTGCTCCGGCTTTCTCCACCAGTAAAACTGTCCAGCACAAGGTGACCCTGGATGTCAAGTGTTGTTAAACCCCCCTCCCCACCAAAAATAATAATTTTTTTCGCATATGTATTACACCATTAAAACAGATCTCTCTTGTCTGCTGCAGTAAACCAGTACAGGTCAAGTTACTTCATAACTGAAAAAAGATGGTAGTTTGGTACTCAGCTCATCCCTAGACATGCAACCTTCACACTTTACCGAACATGAACAGAAGATGACACTTACAAAAAGAATTTCTTGAGTACTTAACAAAAAAACTGTGGCCTAAAATACGTATCTTGTGCTGCTTGTTCCAATAAGAGAGCAAAAGCTACGTTTTGAGGAAAAAGAAAAAAAAATCAATGGCACTTTTGTGAATACCAGTAGTGCTAGCCAGTTATTGCAGTTACATTAGGCAAAGGGTTCACTTTTTCAGTGCAAAGGTAACTTGAGGTCCCAACAAACAAATCTGTAACTCAAAGACCATCTGATGTTGTTCACTGTGGTCAATGAATACAGATTCACTTCCTAGATTCTGAAGCCGCGATTTTTCTACCCATGTTGGGAAAGCGTCTGGAACCCTAGATGTTCGGAACATTTGCATCAAATTAAGAGGACCAGAAGTTGAATTTTTTATTAGCCCAGGCAGGTCTTATAATTCCATAAAATTCACAGCAGTAGACAATGTTCACAAATTACAGGATGTTCCCAAATTAGAAGGCATAACAGAGAGTTTGGCTTCTTTTTTTATGCATTTTTGTTCAGTTTCATGTAATTAACACTTAATGGGCAGATTTTTCTTCCACAATGACAGTCTACATCCTGTGGCTTTGCAGTTGTTTCTAGGCAAGATTTGGCTGCCTGTAAAGGCAGCCAAGTCTTGCCTAGAAACAACTGCTAAGGTGAAACGAGAGATGCACAACACAGAAATTTACTACTGTCTGTGGACTAACCTTTGCTGAAAAATATCTACCAATTTTGTTCACATCCTTTTAAGTTTTGGCCAGTTTGAAGGATTGGGAACTGGGAAAAATCATGCCCAGATTTCTATTGGAATGGGGTCTGTATTCAGCCTGTTGTCACAAAGAGAAATCCATAAAAGTTTCTACTAAACTAGCAAGTTCATATGAATGTCTGTTTGCCCCACTTGGCCAAGTACCAAAAGCATCCATGGGATGACTCCAAAGTTAACTCCCCGTCTAACCAATTGGTCATAACCAGCCACAGCCAATCACACAAATCGCCATTCCAATTTTAACACATTTTCAATTTTTGCCTCCAAATTATAACTTATGCCCCTTCACTGATATAAGCAATGTTTTACACTTGAAAATTTAACGTTTAGTTATTCAAAAATTATTTTTGAAATGCCATCTTCTATTCATATGTGTTTGATAAATAATACGTTTCAGACTATGTACTTTGAATAAACACTGTCATTCCTCTCCAGAGTTCCTTAATTTATTATGCTTTGGACTCTGCACTTTTTGTAACAAGTTGACTAAACCCTGTCATTTATGTCCTCTCCAGAATTCCTTATTTTATAATTCTCGGTCCAATTTCAAATGAATATTATGCTGTGAATTTCTTAATCCAAGAAAAATTTCCAGGGTTCCACCTCAGTATTACAACAAAAACAATTGTTTACAAATAACAGACATCACAAAGCAGCCCTCTTATTACATGTTATAACACACAGACATAATGCGCATTAGAAGTAAGCAATTAACTTTACAGATATTTATCCATCAAAACATTACCTCAGAGCCAACAATAAACAGGTAATTCCACCTACCAATTAGTTAATGTTGCATGGGGATATGTACCAATATAATTTGCATCAAACAATATCCAATTCCATTTACGACATGTCTATATTGACATATTAGTGACCTATGTTAACCACTTAAAGGCCAGCACTCATTTCCAGAAATGTTAGACAGATAGATCCCACTATTATTTCCCAACAGAAAAATTCTGGGTCATAACTCACAAGTGGAGTGTGTGGACAGAAAAACTTGATATGGGTCTGAAAAGCCATGTCATACTGGACACCAGATCTGTGAACTCTCCCGATTTCACAGGGAGCCTTCCAGTTTGATGCCCAATCCCTCACCCTCACAGTAACATCCTATTTTCTCCTGCTTTGATACCCTTTAAATAGTTATTCAGTCCTATTGCATTTTTTTGTTTACCAATTCTGAAATCACGATGATTTCGAGATTAGTTTGTGTAAAACATCACCACTGATGTTGGTTTCTGCCAAAACTCAACTTTCTGTAAATGTCTACCCCTCCCCCCCCCCCCCCAACACTTTTTTATACTGAAACAAGCTTCCAAGGTGATTAAAATATATAAATTTGGGCCACAGAATAGTTGTTTGAAATGGTAATATACCAAAAATAACCTTTACCTCATATAAAAGTAACAGTTGTATTTGATGACAACGTACAAATTATTAATTATATGCAGTCAAAGTTTGCAATAAAAATGCAAGCATTTCAGTCAGTTTTGGCATTTAGCAAAAAATCATATTTACAGATGAAATATTGGTTCAAATAGGTTCTAGTAATTTAGAATAAATTCGAAAATTTTTTTTTTTTAAATTCTGATTTAAAATTATATGACATCATAGATTGTGAATAAAATCGTATTTTTTGTGAAATAAATCTTTGAAAGTTGGCATTTAAATAAATAAATTGTGCCATCTATGGCACTTGGATGCTTTGGCTCTGACTGGCCTGAGATGTTTTGTCTTGTGATAAAATTGTCCAGTTTCTTTGACAAATGAAATCATCCTCATTCCAAATCCTCCAATGACCATCTACCTCCTTTAAATCATCCATTGATGTATTTAATTGGTAAAAAAAACAGCAGTCAATTAGCTAAAATTACCCAATTGGATCCCAAATTTAAACACCAAAACTGATCCATGTCTCAGAGAACCTGGAATATTATAGAATTTTGTCAAGAAGAAAACTTAAATATGGATGGCATTGGGACAAGTTCGGATAGCTGGATCTAGTGGTATCCATATATTATTTGTATTCTTTAATTGACAAATACCCTTTAAATTGTTCAAATAAAATTAAATGTAATGTATTAGGATGGGGGTGGGAAGCATGATGTATATTATTGATGTTACTGAAAAAGGTTGCCCAAGTACAACCATTTTAGGTCTGCTGGCTGGAGAGTTCTTGTTGCTTTTATACACCTCCATAAAGAATGCAAGGTGACCTATGTGGTGTGTTGACAGTAAAGAGAGATATGTCCATTGTGACATCATATAAACAACAGGCGGACAAGTGATCCATTCTATTCACTGGAATTGATCAGTAATGTACTGGTATGGCAGGTTTCCTCTGCCCTAGCCTTTTTGCTTGGTGCAATTTAAACAATCGTGGTTTCTAATGCTGAAGTGTTGAATGTCAGTGTATCTGTTAACATACTGCTGCAACTCTTTTTAGTAGTGGATTTCTTTTGGTGAAATGAACATAAATGAGGATTTAAGAAGGAGTTGTCCAGAAGAAATGTGGAAATTTATTTTTACCAGATAGGTTTTGATCACTTGGATCTCATCAGATGGGATCCAAGTGATCGAAACCAGTATCGTAATAATCATTAACCCTTTAACTAACAAATCGCCCACATCCGCCTGCGTAATATGCAAATTCAGCAGTTGAAAAAATATTATTTTTCAAAACATCTCAAAAAAACCATATGTGACCCCCTCGTTGGAATGAGCTCGTTCCAAAGAGGGGTCACATGATATGGTTTTGTTGAACTTATATGAAAGATTTGAAAAAATGATATTTAAAATAATAAATTTTGATACTGTCTACATTGGGTAAAGGGTTAATATGTAATAACCATTATTACCAAACTAGTTTCAATCGCTTGGATCTCGTAAGATGAGATTTATTTATTTATTGGGGTTTTAATGACACTTTCGACAGCCAGGGTCACCTTGTGTCGGACAGTTTTACTGGTGGAGGTAGCCGGAGTACCCAGAAAGAGCCACAGAGCAACGGCAAGCAACTGTCAGGCTCCCCAACATACTAACTCCTCACAAGCAGGGTCAGCATTGGTTGAAGACAAGTGCACCATCGACATGCAGTACGCCTTAGCACTCAATGCCACCGTGTTCCCAAGTGGGCAATGGGGGTGAAGTGTCTTGCCCAAGGACACAACGTAGTTGCAGCAGGTGGGATTCAAACTGAGGACCTCTCAGCTTGCAGCCTGCACCTCTACCCACTGAGCCACTACGCCCCCTATCAGATGAGATCCAAGTGATCGAAATCGATCTGGTAATAATCAGGTCTGGTAATAATAGAAGTCCACATTTCTTCTGGACAACTCCTGCTTAAATACATTTAAATTATTGATGTGCTGGCTGCATGTGCAAATCTCCCTGACAAACATGGAAATCTCACTGACAGCTCACCAAAATCTCAATGACGGTCACATTCAGAGGTTAATTAATAGGTCTGCTGGACACCCATATAAGATTTAATTAAGATCAGACCACTATCAACTGAGTTATGAGCTCGTACAGACAAAAAATGTATATTTCTCAATGGAGAAAAGGCATAACTCACAAGGGGAATGCAGACAGCATAACTTGATATGTGTCCTAAGGGTGTGTCTCACAGGACATCATGTTAGATTCCATTAAGATTGGGCCACTATCAGCTAAGTTATATGTATAAGATTGTACTGACTGACAGATGGTTAGATGGATGGACATAGATATGGATGTAGAGATGGACAGATGCAATGCAGTATACAACACTTTTAAAAAAAAAGTATAATACATATAAACAAGAGGCCCCAGGGTCCTAAGAAAAGCTAGATGAAGCGATTGTGCCCACACAATACACAGGATTTTCCTTCTATTTTCATTTCCTGCACCTTTACATCCCAAAATTGAGATAAACGCATAAAAAACAGATTTTTTTTTATTTCTGTTCGTATATTTTCGAAGTCCGAAACAAAATATTTTTAGACTAAAATTTTTTTTCCTTCTTCTTAAAATTGACCAAAACGCATAAAAAACCAAAGAACTAGTTTCTGGATTTTGGTCCAAAAGTCCCACCCAGACCCCAAAGTTTCAGTGTAAAAAAAAAAAATTTTTTTGTCTTAAAATTGACCAAAATGAATAAAAACAAAAAAACTCATTTCCAGATTTTGGTCCAAAATTTTCCAAGTCCCACCAGACCCCAAATTTTCAGAGTAAAAAAAAAAATTTTTTTGTCTTTAAATTGACCAAAACGCATAAAAAACCAAAAAACTAATTTCCGGATTTTGGTCCAAAAGTCCGGACCGGGACTCCAAATCTTCAGCCTAAATATGAACCCAAGGATTTGGCTTGAACAAACTTGAATCTCACCTCCCTAAGCATGCTACATACCAAATATCAAAAGATTCCTATTTGTAGATCTGAGGAAGAAGATTTTTAAAGAATATTCCTCATACTGCACTAATTTAAACATTTGGGCTCCCATAGACAGCCAAAATATGGACCCAGGGAATTGATTTCAATAAACATGTGAAAGAATCTTCCAAAGATGTTATATGTGAAATTTGAAAGCTTTTAGAGCAGTGGTTTGGGAGAAAAGTTGTCTTAAATGTTTTTCCCATTACCCACAGTGTTAAAAAATGCTGACTCAGCACTTTTTCAAAGTCCCCAAAAAGTACCCCATGATAAAACCAAGAGCAATTTTTTTGACTATTCCATTCTGTTGGTCCTAAGGAAGCTTCACACCAAATAAGAATTCTCAGTGCTGTGTAGTTTTGGAGATATGTGCGTTTTAATTTTTTTCTATTTTTAGCTCCTGTGGTTCCCATGGGGCGACGGGAAAAAAAAATTGGGCATAAATTAAGTACTTATGACTCAATAAGCCCTCATATCAAATTTGGTTCAAATCTGCCTCTCGGTTTGGAAAATAGAAATTATGGGCTTGGCAAAAATTCTTGCCCCTCCCAGAACAAAGGCAAATATTGCCCGTCAAACTTCTCTTGAATAAACTTGAGTCTACACCTCAAATGGAAGCTGCATACCAAATATCAAGTCTCTGCTACAGCTGGTTCATGAGAAGATTTTTAAAAAATTTGGCCCCACCCCGCCACCCCTCCTCAATATGAGCAGAAACCCAATTTGAAGAAAAACCCAAATGCCCCTATATAACCGCTACTCATGTGAATTTTCATTGAACTGCAGCCAGTGGCTTGGGAGAAAATGACCCAAACACCATCTTCACGACGTACGGTAGACCAGTCGACGGACAAAAAGTGATCAGAAAAGCTCACCCTGACTTTCAGTCAGGTGAGCTAATAAACACAATATACAAAAACTGGGGGTATGATAAACATAAACTCTTATTAAATATCCAAAAGCTAACTTTAGACAGAAATTCTTTCAAACTTGAAACCAAGTAATTTTATTTCAGGACAGTTATGGGCCTAGCGGTGTTGTGTAGAATGTAGGACAAAAGCCCCCAGGACAAAAAACAAGAGCCCCCCCCAAGGGGCCTGATGGCACTCAACTGACATGGTAGCCTAAATATCAACCCAGAGAATTGATTTCAACAAGTTGCATCTGCTCCTCCTAAGAAAAGCTTATACCAAATATCCAAAGATTCTGACCAGTGGATCTAAAAATGAAAGTGTCAATGACACTGTAGCTCAACTTGTCAAGACAAAGACATGTACATGTATAGTATGTGACACAGCAATGACAAACATCTAGGTAATGACCTGATAACAAAGGTACATATAAAGTATTGTAACGGTCTGTACATAAATACTGACCGTTGCCTGTAACAAATGTATAGGTAAAGTATTGTAAAGGTGGGTGACAGTCAGATGCTGAACTAGAAAAACTCTTTGAGTCCCAGAGTGGGTCTGACTGAACCCCAAAATATTTGTTCTCATAGCACAATGATAACAAAGGCACCCCAAAACACACTTGTTCCTGTCCCAAGGTGAAAACAAAAGTACTCAAGAAGTTTTGTGAAGATCAGTTCATAAATACGAGCTGTATAGAACTTGTGACAAAAAACTGATTGGACCTAATTTCGGTACAAAATGGCCACTGGCAGCCATCTTGAATTTTGGACCGTACCCAGAAACACTCATTCTCATCCCAAGGAGATAACAAAGGTACCCAAGAAGTTTTGTGAAGATCGGTTCATAAATACAGCCTCTACCCTGAGCCGTATTGACATGTGTGCTTACATTGTGTAAGTAGCACTGAATAAATCAAAGTTCATCTAATTTGCATAATTTCTGCACGAAAAAAAACCCCTTACAATATGTGATGTATTCCATGTTACTAAACATTCATACAAAAATTTATTAAAATCAGAACTTTCATACAGAAGTTCTATACAAAAGACTGATTGCACTAATTTTGGTACAAAATGGCTGCTGGTGGCCATCTTGAATTTCGGACCACACCCAAAAACACTCGCTCTCATCCCACGGTGATAACAAACGTACCCAAGAAGTTTCGTAAAGATTGGTTCATAAATATGGCCTCTAGTCTGAGCTGTATAGAAGTTGTGTACAAAAAACTGATTAGACCTAATTTCGGTACAAAATGGCCACTAGCAGCCATCTTGAATTTTAGACCGCACCCAGAAACACTCGTTCTCGTCCCAAGGTGATAACAAAGGTACCCAAGACATTTCGTGAAGATCAGTTCGAAAATACAGACTCTAGTCTGAGCCGTATTGACATGTGTACTTACTGTGTGTAAGTCGCACTGAAAAAATCAAAGTTCATCTAATTTGCATAATTTCTGCACGAGAAAAAAACCCGTATTATATGTGATGCATCCCATGGTACTAAACATTCACACAAAAAAATTATTCAAATCAGGGCTTTCATATGGAAGTTCTGTGCAAAAATCTGATTGCACCTAATTTTGTACAAAATGGCTGCCATCGGCCATCTTGAATTTCGGACCGGACCCCAAAACACTCGTTCTCGTCCCACGGTGATACCAAAGGTACCCAAGAAGTTTCGTAAAGATCGGTTCATAAATACGGCCTCTAGCCCGAGCCGTATTGGCATTTGCACTTACAGTGCTGAAGGTAACCCCAAAAAACATCAAAATTAGTCTAATTTGCACAATTTACGTATGAGAAAAAAACCTGTATTATATGTGATGTATCCCATGGTACTAAACATTCATACAAAAAATTATTCAAATCAGAGCTTTCATATGGAAGTTCTGTACAAAAAACAGATTTCTGCATCGTCGGTACAAAATGGCAGCTGGCAGCCATCTTGAATTTCGGACCGCACCCAAAAACACTCGTTCTCGTCCCACGGTCATAACAAAGGTACCCAAGAAGTTTCGTAAAGATCGGTTCATAAATACGGCCTCTAGCCCGAGCCATAGCAGCTTGGCACTTACAGCTCTGAAAGTAACACTAAATAAATCAAAATCAGTCAAATTTGCATAATTTACGCACGAGAAAAAAACCCGTATTATATGTGATGTATCCCATGGTACTAAACATTTATACAAAACTTTATTCAAATCAGAACTTTCATACAGAAGTTCTGTACAAAAAACTGATTTTTGCATCATCGGTACAAAATGGCCACTGGCAGCCATCTTGAATTTCGGACCACACCTAAAAACACTCGTTCCCGTCCCAGGGTCATAACAAAGGTACATAAGAAGTTTCGTAAAGATCGGTTCATAAATACGACCTCTAGCCCGAGCCATAGCCAATTGTTGATGTACGGACAGACGGACAGACGGACAGATGGCCAGACGGACGGACGGACAGACGGACGACGGGCCATGACAATAGCTCAAATTTGACTTCGTCAAAGTTGAGCTAAAAAGAGAAGATTTTAAAAGAATATTCCTCATATTGAACTAAGAGATAATTCGGGCTCCCACAGGGAGCCCATATATGAACCCAGGGACTTGGCTTTAACAAACTTGAATCTCGCCCCCCTAAGGATGCTGCACACCAAATATCAAAACATTCCGACTGCTGGATCTGAAGAAGAAGATTTTTAAAGAATATTCCTCATTTTGAACTAAGTTACAATTCAAGCTCCCACAGTGAGTCCAAATATGGACCTAGGATATGGCTTGAACAAACTTGAATCTCACCACCCCCCCCCCCCCCCCCCCCCCCCCCTCCCTAAGGATGCTGCATATCAAATATCAAAACATTCCAACTGCTGGATCTGAAGAAGATTTTTAAAGAAGATTCCTCATTTTGAACTAAGTTATACTTCGGCCTACCACAGTGAGCCCAAATATGAACCCAGGGACTTGGCTTGAACAAACTTGAATCTCACCCCCCTAAGCATGGTGCATACCCAATATCAAAAGATTCTGCCTGCTGGATCTTGAGAAGAAGATTTTCAAAGAAATTTGCCTGAAATGCACTAAGTTCGAATTCGGGCTTCTATAGTCAGCCTAAATTTGAATCTAGGGAGCCGATTTGAACAAACTTGAATCAGATCCACCCCACAATGTTGCATACAAAATATCAAAAGATTCTGCCTGCTGAATCTGGAGAAGAAGATTTTTTTTAAAATTTGCCTGAAATGCACTAAGTTTGAATTCGGGCTTCTATAGTGAGCCTAAATATGAATCCAGGGGGCCGATTTGAACAAATCTGAATCAGATCCACCCCTGAATGTTGCATACCAAATATCAAAAGATTCTGCCTGGTGGATCTGGAGAAGAAGATTTTTTAAGAAATTTGCCTGAAATGCACTAAGTTCGAATTCGAGCTGCTATACTGAGCCCAAATATAAAACCAGGGGGCCGATTTGAACAAACTTGAATCAGATCCACCCCACAATTATGCATACCAAATATCAAAAGATTCTGCCTGCTGGATCTGGAGAAGAAGATTTTTTAAGAAATTTGCCTGAAATGCACTAAGTTCGAATTCGGGCTTCTATAGTGAGCCCAAATATGAATCCAAGGGGCCGATTTGAACAAACTTGAATCAGATCCACCCCACAATGTTGCATCCCAAATATCAAAAGATTCTGCCTGCTGGATCTGGAGAAGAAGATTTTTTAAGAAATTTGCCTGAAATGCACTAAGTTCAAATTCAAGCTTCTATAGTGAGCCCAAATATAAACCCAGGGGGCCGATTTGAACAAACTTGAATCAAATCCACCCTACAATGTTGCATACCAAATATCAAAAGATTCTGCCTGCTGGATCTGGAGAAGATTTTTTAAGAAATTTGCCTGAAATGCATTAAGTTCGAATTCGGGCTTCTATAGTGAGCCCAAATATGAATCCAGGGAGCCGATTTGAACAAACTTCAATCAGAACCACCCCACAATGTTGCATACCAAATATCAAAAGATTCTGCCTGCTGGATCTGGAGAAGAAGATTTTTTAAGAAACTTGCCTGAAATGCACTAAGTTCGAAATCGGGCTCCTATACTGAGCCCAAATATGAACCCAGGGGGCAGATTTGAACAAACTTGAATCGGATCCACCCTACAATGTTGCATACCTAATATCAAAAGATTCTGCCTGCTGGATCTGGAGAAGAAGATTTTTTAATCTTTTTCCCATTGCCTACAGTGTTAAAAAGTGCTGACTCAGCACTTTTTCAAAGTCCTGAAAAAAGTTCCTTGTGATCACACCGATAGGGATTTTTTTTAACCATTCTATTCTATTGGATAAAAGTAAGCTTTATACAAAATAAGAATTCTCTGTGCCGTGTAGTTTTGGAGATATGGCAGTTTTAAGGTTTTTCCTATTTTTAGCTCCCAAGGTTCCCACGGGGCAATGAGAAAAATTTTTTTTGCATCAATCAACTACTTATGACCCATTATCATCTCATATCAAATTTGGTTCAAATCGACCTGACGGTTCTGAAAATAGAAATTTTAGGCGTGGCCAAAATTTTTGCCCCTCCCATAACGAAGGCAAATAATGCCCGACAAACTTCTCTTGAACAAACTTGATTCTAAACCTCAAAAGGACTCTGTATACCACATATCAAATCTCTGCTACTGGTGGTTCATTAGAAGAAGATTTTCAAAAAATTTGGCCATTTTTCCCCACACCTCTGCTCAATATGAGCCTAAACCTATTTTGGTTAAAAATCAAAATGCCCCTATATAACCACTACTTACATGAAATTTAATTAAAATGTGGCCAGTGGGTTAGGAGAAAGAGGCTCAAACACCACCTTTACGCAGGACGACGGACGAAGAGTGATAAGAAAAGCTCACCCTGACTTTCAGTCAGGTGAGCTAAAAACCCATTCGATAAATGAGAGCTTGGGAAAAATCCCCCCAAATAAAAACCAGGGATGGACAAGATCGATCCCCCCCCCCCCCCCCCATGAAAATTAGGGGTGGACAAAATCCTATATTACTGCCCATGATGGGACTTCTCTTGCTACAGGGCTTGCATTCTAGAAATTTGACAGGGCTGGAAAAACAGCCCTGTGAAAGTCTTCCTGGGCTGTTTTTTTTTCTACACACAGGCTGGTTTAATAATTTTATTGCTAAATCCTTGTTTTAGGTTGACAGAACTTCCAAGTGAAGTTTACTGAGAAATTTTACATATGTTCATATTTTACATATTTAACTTAACTGATTGAGCGCTGGAAGCCACTATAGTGGCTTCTGCCATCTGCTGTCATTTTAAAAATGACTTATCAATGTTGAATTCCCTTTGTTAATAAAAATTAAATTGTATCATTTTACTGGAGAATGCCTGCAGGCATTCTCTAGTAAACTGAAACAATTGAATATTTATAGGCAACAGGACCTCCAATGTCAAGAATTCTTGCATGTGTAACATACATGCAGACATAAAAATAATTTAGTACTGGCAGTACAGCAGTATGTGTCAATCTTCTGGTGTTTAACCCCAGTTTTTCTGGTTGTGCAACAGAATTTTATCCAATAACTGTTTTTTTCTTGTTTAACTATGAATTTAACCAATTATATCTTGTTTGACAGAACTCACTGAGCTCTGTCAAACAAGGTATATTTGGTTAAATAGCAAACAGCATTACGGAAAATATTTGCAGCTGAAAACTTTGCCATTTTGACATTAAGAGTGCAGAGGGTTTACTCCCTGTCTACTGCTCACAGATATTCCTGCCCAGGATAGGATTGCTCTTGCCACTGAAATAAGTATAATTTAGGCTCACGTAAACAAATTTTCCCCCGTAAATTGAATAGCACTTTACACCAATGATTTCTTGCGTTAAATTTTGACAAACTTTTCATCTTCACGGCAGCCATGACCAAATTCGAAGAAAAATTGCTTGAAAATACTCAGTGGGTTAAGAGTTAAGGGGACTGATTATGTAAAACCAGCTACATAATAGACTCACACCCTTACCCAACTTGAATAGCAGAAAAAGATTTCTTGAATACCTGATTTTTTTTATTTTTTGCTCAAATACACAGCTTATGATCTCTGAATTGAAAGACTCAAGTAGCTCATTCAAATGAGAGGTCAAAAGCTACGTTCGAGAAAAAAATAAGTATATTAAAATTGAGATGGTGATTTTTGTGAATAGTACTGGCTGGCTTTGTCCATTAAATAAATACCAGAGTGTAATCAAGCATTTTTCAATGTTTTTGGAGCAATTACTGAGAAACAGGCATGTCAACCGGTACGGTGGTTTCCTCATGCTCCAACTGGTACTGGTACTGAAGCTTTTGTCCTGCCGGTACCGATACAAAATTATTTTATCGGGAAATTCCTAATTGAACGACGGTAAACAGGCTAATAATCGTATATGGCACACTTGCACGACATACTTTTAACTTATTTGTGAATTAACATATCAAAACACTCTACAGGTGCATGCTCTGTCTGCACCATGACCATGATAAGGCTGACCATTTTGACTTTTCAAACATCGCATCAAAGACTACGAAAGCGCTGTCAGTCATCGGCTACTTCAAAGAAATTATTCTGTGGTTACATCAAAGTAATCATAAAGCATGATTATCGTACTGGCGGTACTTTGACATGCCTGCTGAGAACACATTCAGAGTTCCCAAGTGCAGAAGAAGAATGTGCTGTTGTTTCACTTTACACAAATCAACATATTTTCTATGGGTCAGAAAAGATACTTGAAATCACAAAATTATAATTTTCTTCTTTCAGAATTCACAGCATTGTTACCTCCCAAAACCTGTAAACTGATCCCAGAACAGGTGTCTGTCAATAAATATGTAATACAAGATATTAATTTAATGACATTCTAATTACTAAAAGATTGCTGAAGGTATACATTTTATTATACTAATTAAGTGAAGACATGTCGATGGATAGTTATATATATGTCATCATGAGTAACTGAACAACTAGTCATGTAATGGAATCCAATTAATCTAGAAAACACAGAGGCATTCATTAACTCCTTACATGCAGCTATTCCTGCCCATGATGGGACTTCTCTTGCTACAGGGCTTGCATTCTAGAAATTTGACAGGGCTGGAAAAACAGCCCTGAGAAGGTCTTCAAAGGGCTGTTTTTTTCTATGCACAGGCTGGTTTAATAATTTTATTGCTAAATCCTTATTTTAGGTTGACAGATCTTCCAAGTGAAGTTATCGAGAAATTTTACATATGTACATATTTTACATTTTACATATTTAACTTAACTGGTTGAGTGCTGGAAGCCATTATAGTGGCTTCTGCCATCTGCAGTGGTTTTACAAATGACTTTTATCAATGTTAAATACCCTTTGTTAATAAATATTAAATTGTATCAATTTACTGGGGAATGCCTGTAGGCATTCTCCAGTAAACTGAAACAATTATTTATTTATTGGTGTTTAAGGTCACATATTTCTGCACAATGGCTAATCATGACCGCAACAGTTTTAGGGGTGGAGGAAGCCCAAGTACCCAGAGAGAACCACCGAGCAACTGTCAGCTCCCAAAGTACTGACTCCCATACTAACTCCACACAAGCAGGGTTAGCATTGGTTGAAGACAGGTGCACCATCCACGTGCAGTACGCCTTAGTAAACTGAAACAATCAAATATTCATATGCAACAGGACCTCCAATGTCAAGAATTCTTGCATGTGTAACATACATGCAAACGTAAAAATAATTTTCCACTCTATCAGTCAAGTATTTTAGTGGAATATTCACAGGGCTGGTTTTCTGGCCCTGTAAAATTGGTTACAGGGCTGTTTATGGGGCTGGGGCTGATCAGCTCCGCTAAAATGCAAGCCTTGTTGCTACTGAAATAAGTATACATTGGCATATTTAATCAAATTTCCCACCCCCTTGCAAATTGGATAGATTTTTTCACCAGTGGTTCCTTAAGTTAATTTTGAATTTTTCATTAAATCTAGTCATGGCTGCTTCATAGCATGTGATGAAATATATCTTGAAAATACTCGGCAGGTTAAGAGTTAACCCTACAACTATTTCATGAACTTGGATCTGATCATTTGAAAATCACAGGGGAGCCACAACGGCCCTCCTTAACTCTTTGCATGCAGCTCGTGGATATACCTGCGCAACCCAAACTAGAGGTGTGACTGTCCCAGGTGGGCCTGTCGATACCCCCGGCAACATATTCATCCAGACCAAGTTTCAAAGGAATCAACTCATAAACGGCTGAGAAAATCTCCGGACAAAATTATGTCTATGGACGGACAGACGGCTGGACGGACATGGTGATTCCAGTATACCCCCCCCCCCCCCCAACTCATTGCGGGGGGTATAAATATCTTGCCAATGAAATAAGTATAGTTGGGCACATTTAACCAAATTTCTCTCCTGCAAATTGAATGGACTTATTGACCAATGATATCTTTCGTTAAATTTAGATGATTTTTTCATTAAATCTAGTCATGGTTGCTTCATAGCAGCCATGACCAGATTTGATGAAAAATTATTTTGAAAATACTAAGCAGGTTAAGAGTTAAATCGACTTAGGAGAGCCATACTGACTCATTTTAACAGGCAATCAGATATTTAACCCAAATTAAGAAGAGCTATTTGTATTTTTTCTTTTGGCTTTAGAAGAGCAATTATGGCTGCCTTTAATTTAGTTTTGCAGGTGCCATGGGGTGGGGACAATGGCGCTCCTGAAATAATCAGGCATGTGGACTAGATGGTGTACATGTTTGGTCAGATGGGGAAATCAGTCATTTCGTTAAATGACTATAAACTATTTAATTATTTTGCAAAATGACTGAGAGGTCAGGTAATTCCATGCGGTGACCAAACTTTGTAGTCTTTTCTGTGAAATAACTGAAATTTGAAGCAAGGCATTTCATGAAATCACTGAAACTATATATTTATTGGTGTTTAAGATCACTTTCAGCAATTTGGCTTTCTCATTACTGCCACATAGGAATGAAGTCAAATTTAGCCACTCATTTATTATAAGTATGTTGCCCACTTTAGAGGACTTCCACCAAAGGCATTGGTTCAAGGTCCTATTTCAGTAAAGCAGAACTTGTTTACCATAGTAAACAAGCACTGCTCCACATCCAGGGGTTCCTATGGGGACATGAGTGAAACTGTCAAGAGATATTCCGGATATGTATTTGGATAAATCGTTTGGATTAAGGAAACAAGGACACACTTTCATTTTGCCACCAGTAGGTTTATTTAAAAAAATGTCATGCACAACAAAAAAATACAATGAGATGCTTGTAAAATAGCATGTAACGGCAGGTCATTTTTACTTAACCCTGTGCACAGTGATGTAGAAATATCCAAAAATCAAGGAACCAATTTTCTCATAATGCAACTAGGAATTTAACTAATTCAATCTTGTTTGATGGAGCTCAGTGAGCTCTGTCAAACAAGACTGAATTGGTTACATACCTAGTTACATTAGGGGAAAAACTGGCTGCCTGAAATCTAAGTATTCTGACATCAGTATGCAAAGAGTTAACAAAACAGTTCAAACTGCTGTCGCACTGGATCAGTGCTGGAAATGAACAAAATTGACGGGTGCAGTTTTAAACTCCCATGAAATCAGAGAGGGGAGTAAATTGCACCCGTAAAATGTTAGTATATAAATTTTGAGGGATTGCTGTCACCAAACACCACAAACTTTAAATGTATAAGGACCTGCTAAACTATGACAGTAACTTGCCAGAGTGCAGCTTTCTCAAAACAAAACACATTTATATGCCCTCACAGTATATTAGTACTCCACAATATTTTTCAACAAGTGCATTTTTTAGCTCATGTAACGTAGAAAACACAGGTGCTGATGAGAGGAATTCACTCGCCTCTTTTCCAGGACTGCTGGATATTATACGTTTTGTGCCTTCAAACAAATGTTTGTTCTACAGTTTTTGGAACTGCTGCAAGAACACTTGGTGAAATTAGCGTAATATTCAACACAATTCGACTGCAAACATGTATGTTTCAAAACAACAACAAAGATATCAGCTGATTGTTCTTTCAAGCCTGTACTGGCCAAATCACTCAAACATAAAAAGATAGTCCCACTTTCCCACAATAATTTAACCAACTAGAACTATCACTGAAGGTGATTAATACCCCCGCTTTGGGTTTTTAGAGGAATGCACTTCTGATCATGTAGACGAAGGCCATAAGGAAATGTATACATAAAGATCATTTTTTGTTGTTGAAATTTGTATTTGCATGTGGCCTTCCACAGAACAGCACTGAATACTTAAAGAGCCCACACATATATGGTTTACATTTGGAAAAACACATTTACAATGTGCAACATGTATTCAAAATCGGTTCATTAATGTAGGAGGAGTTGCACACACAAGAATCCCATTTGAAAACCCATAATAAATCCAAGTTAAAGGGAGATAACCTGGTTAAAATTGTCGCAGATCAAAAATTTGGGAATATGCGTATGTTCACTTAGTTGTGATAATGTTTGAAAGGTTTTATCAAAATTGATTGATAAATGTAGGAGGAGTTGCACGCACAAGAATTTCATGTAGAAACCCATAATAAATCTAAGTTAAAGGGAGATAACCTAGTTAAAATTGCCACAGCTCAAAAATTTTGGAATATGCGCATGTTTACTTAGTAGTGATGATGTCTGTAAACTTTTGTCCAAATTGATTGATAAATGTAGGAGGAGTTGCGCACACAAGAATTTCATGCAGAAACCCATATTAAATCAAAGTTCAAGAGAGATAACCTGGTTAAAATTGTTGCAGATCAAAAAGTTTGGAATATGCACATGTTCACTTAGTAGAGATGATGTTTGAAAGGTTTCATCAAAATCGGTTCATTAATGTAGGAGGAGTTGCGCACACAAGAATTTGTTCGAACGGAAAGACATAATAAATCTAAGTCAAAGGGAGATAACCTGGTTAAAATTGTCGCAGATCAAAAATCTTGGAATATGCGCATGTTCACTTAGTAGTGATGATGTCTGAAAAGTTTTGTCCAAATTGATTGATAAATGTAGGAGGAGTTGCATGCACAAGAATTTCATGTAGAAACCCATAATAAATCTAAGTTAAAGGGAGATAACTTAGTTAAAATTGCCACAGCTCGAAAATTTTGGAATATGCGCATGTTCACTTAGTAGTGATGATGTCTGTAAACTTTCGTCCAAATTGATTGATAAATGTAGGAGGAGTTGCGCACACAAGAATTTCATGCAGAAACCCATATTAAATCAAAGTTCAAGAGAGATAACCTGGTTAAAATTGTCGCAGATCAAAAAGTTTGGAATATGCACATGTTCACTTAGTAGAGATGATGTTTGAAAGGTTTCATCAAAATTGGTTCATTAATGTAGGAGGAGTTGCGCACACAAGAATTTGTTCGAACGGAAAGACATAATAAATCTAAGTCAAAGGGAGATAACCTGGTTAAAATTGTCGCAGATCAAAAATCTTGGAATATGCGCATGTTCACTTAGTAGTGATGATGTCTGAAAAGTTTTGTCCAAATTGATTGATAAATGTAGGAGGAGTTGCGCACACAAGAATTTCATGTAGAAACCCATATTAAATCAAAGTTCAAGAGAGATAACCTGGTTAAAATTGTCGCAGATTAAAAAGTTTGGAATATGCACATGTTCACTTAGTAGAGATGATGTTTGAAAGGTTTCATCAAAATCGGTTCATTAATGTAGGAGGAGTTGCACACACAAGAATTTGTTCGGATGGAAAGACACAATAAATCTAAGTCAAAGGGAGAAAACCTGGTTAAAATTGTCGCAGATCAAAAATCTTGGAATATGCGCATGTTCACTTAGTAGTGATGATGTCTGAAAAGTTTTGTCCAAATTGATTGATAAATGTAGGAGGAGTTGCGCACACAAGAATTTCATGTCCGGAAAGACGTACGGACGGACGTACGGACGGACGGACGGACGGACGGACGTACAGGGCGATTCCTATATAGCCCCCACTTCTTCGAAGCGGGGGTATAATAAATTGTTAAACTTACAGATGAAATTTAATATTTATAATACTACAAATGAGAATATTCTCATATTTTTCATTAATGTTAATTTTTAGAACATTTTAAATGTCAATTTACAAGGAATTTGGTGTGCAGACTCATCCTTTTTAAAAAAAAAAAAACCTTTCCTGCATGAATCAATCAACAAGGTTTTTTTGGAAAAGGAACCCAGTTCAAGGCTCAATATCATTCTTTGAGTCACTTTCTATACATCTAATTATTTTACTTTATTATTTTATTATTATTATTAAGCCTAAAAAGTTAAAAATCTGTTTCTCAGGCCCTCCCACCTTTTGGCTACTGCATGCTTTCTCTTTATAACCAATGCAAACTTCAAAAAATAAAAATAAATGGTTTGTCTGATACTTTATCCATGTTAATAAAATTGATAAATTTGTCCCTTGAGTGGAATAAGGCTTTGCAATGCTTTAACCAATAGTGAATACAGGTGATGTAATAACATTAACAATTCAACATTTGTTCCATTTCTTTTTGTATCATTGAATGAGCTGTACTTGATCTCCAGGTCAGATCAGTGGGATGACATGTTTTGAAAGTAACCGCAGAATCAATTATAAAGGGTTGTTTTGGGAAAACAAATAAGGAGAAAATAAAACAAGAGGCCCCAGGGGGCCTGAGGGTGCTCACATGACAAGGTAGACTAAATATCAACCCAGGGAAATGATTTCAACAAGCTGCATCTGCCCCTTCTAAGAAAAGCTTATATCAAATATCCAAAGAGTCTGACCAGTGGATCTAAAAAAAAAGATTTTTAAAGAATATTCCTCATATTGAACTAAGTTATAATTCTGCTTGCCAGATGTGGAGAAGAAAATCTTTAAAGAAATTTACTTGAATGCACAAAGTTCAAATTCAGGCTCCTACAGTGAGACCAAATATGAACCCAGGAGGCCGATTTGAACAAACTTAAATCAGATCTACCACCACAATGCTGCACTCAAAATATCAAAAGATTCTGCCTGATGGGTCTGGACAAGGAGATTTTTATAGAAATTTCCTTGAAATGCAATGAGTCTAAATTCGGCCTCCTATAGTGAGCTCAAATATAAGCCACGGGGTTTGATCTGAACAAACGTGAATCAGATCCACCCCACAATGCTGCATACCAAATATCCAACGATTCTGCTCACTGGATGTGAAGAAGATTTTTAAAGAAATTTCTTTGAAATGCACTAAGTTCATATTTGGGCTTCTATGGTGTGCCCAAACATAAACCCAGCGTCCTATTTGAACAAACTTGAATCAGATACACCCCACAATGCTACATACCAAATATCAAAAGATTCTTCCTGCTGGATCTGGAGAAGAAGATTTTAAAAGAAATTTCCTTGAAATGCACTAAGTTCAAATTCGGGCTAATATAGTGAGCTCAAATATGAACACAGGGGGCTGATTTGAACAAACTTGAATCAGATCTACCCCACAATGCTGCATACAAAATATAAAAAATATCCTACCTGCTGGTCTGGAGAGGAAAAATTTTAAAGCAATTTGTCTAAAATGCCATAAGTTCAAATTCAGGCTCGAATAGTGAGCCCAAATATGAACCCAGGGGGTCGATTTGAACAAACTTGAATCAGATCCACTCCACAATGTTGCATACCGAATATCAAAATATTCTGTTTGCTGGATCTGGAGAAGAAACTTTTTTAAGAAATTTGCCTGAAATGCACTAAGTTCGAATTCGGGCTTCTATTGTGAGACCAAATATGAATCCAGGGGGGCCAATCTGAACAAACTTGAATCAGATCCACCCCATAATGCTGTATTCCCAATATCAAATGATTCTGCCCACTTGTGCTGGAGAAGAAGATTTTTTAGTAATTTCTCTAATATACATAGGGTGCTATCAGAGTTATGCCCCCTATGGAGCTCCAAGTGGGCATGTCCATTTCATTTGAACAAACTTGAATTGACATATGGTAATGAACATCCATACCAAGTTTCGAGCAAATCAACCTAGCAGTTTCAGAGAAGTCGTTTGAAAAAAGTTCACGACGACGGACTGATGGCGGATGATGGATGGCAAGTGATAAGTTGAGCTCCCTTCGGTGAGCTAAAAACCATGTAAATATAGGCCTTAAAATTAGTTCCAATTCGCAAGATCAAGTTTTGATTTTCGTGAACTCCTTCCTACATTGAGAATCAATTTTCATCACTCAATTTAGAATATGAGAGTACTGTTATACCCTTTTCCTTGTGAGTGCAACCAGTTCATAACCGCTGATGAAAAACAACCCCCATATTTCTGTATTTACTACAGTTTAACACTCAGGACCTAGTTTCCTTTTTTGTTAGATTCTTGACTTGCATGTATCATGTAGAACAAATGTTACAACATACAGGCTTGTGATGGTCTTACTGATGGAAGTTACAGTCTGATGGAAGTTACAGTTCCTTGCCAGTCATTTCTAGTGAAGTCATACAGGCTGCGAAGATTTTACAGGACACCACTACTAAGTCAAAGTGTTACCTTATTATGAGTGGGGACTGATGGGAATAGAGAGTGATCACACTCACTCGCCATCACTCTCCTAAACGTTTCACTAGGAGAGTAATTAATCACTCGCCTTCATGATGTGTATAGAAATTATGTCTAAACATCAAATTATATATTGATTTCAATCACCCTTTACCTGACCCAACTAGGAAACAATACTTGCAAAATATTATCTCGCTTTAGTAAATCTTTCATTCTGGGCTTCAAACATGTCTTATGACACCTCACTGGAACAAGCTCAATGAGCTCGTTCCAGTGAGGGGTCATAAGCTATGTTTTTAGAGCAAAAATTAACAAAAATTTGTTTGGTCATTTTTGTGAACAGTGCTGGACTGTCATCGTAGGTACGGGGTTAAATCACTCTCCTGAATTTTTCTCTCTCTCAAAATCAAAATAAAGAGAGTAATCAGTCACTCGCCTGCATTTTCTTCCCTGCAGTCACTGTATTAGGGAGCAAAAAAATATGTAGAATTCTCTAGGCCTTCAAAGCCACTTTTTTAAGCTACATTGTATTATGTGTACAGTACTCTCAAGATTACAAATAATGCTTGCAACTAAAATATAATTAGAGTCAAAACCAAAAAGTGCAATGCATTTTATTTGAAATGTTATCTTTCTGAACTTGTGAATACAATTTACAAAATGGATTCTATAGAAATATGCTTAAAACGTTTTGGAGATTTCAACTATCTTGAGAGAATTTCAAAGAAAAGTATTACCTAACAATTTGGCAGATGTTGTGAACATCAGTCAGTAAAAATGACTCTCCTAAGAAATCAGGTACACTTACACATACCTTTTCCATAAAATTAGAACAAGAAAGAGCCACCAAGGGCCTTTTATTCTCCTGAAATAACACTTTGATTGATACAGCAACCACACCTATGAGTTGTAACAAATTAACACAATTTGGACTGAAATGTATGTATAGAAGTCAACAATGTAATACAAGAAATGAGGTGCTGAAGAAAAGAGGTGGAACAAATCTATTTAAAATTTAAACTGAGTATCTATTTATAACAAGAATATTTAACAGATTTTTAACAGTGAAAAACTTGAATTTTCTTTTCCAATTCATAAATTATGCTCTTGAAACTGTAGTATCATCATTTTTTGACATTTCTACACAGAGCTGATGATCATGACCAGGACAGTTTTACAGGTGGAGGAAGCCGAAGTACCCACAGAGAACCACCATACTAACTCCACACAAGCACAGTTAGCATTAGTTGGAAGATAAGTGAACCATCAACGTGCAGTATGCCTTAGTACACAACACCACCATGCCACCACGTGGGAAATGGGGGTGAAGTGTCTTGCCCAAGGACACAATGCGGTTGCTGCAGAAAGGATTCAAACCCGAGGACCTCTCAGCTTGCACCTCTATCTACTAAGCCACCGCACCCCCACCCCTCCCCTCCCCTCTCCAACACACTTGAATACTATCATTGTTGAAAATTAATTCCTACCACTGTGGTAGTGCAATAGAAGTCTTTCCAATCACTGTGTTTTTCTCTTGTTTAACTATGAATTTAATCAAATATATCTTGTTTGACAGAGCTCATTGAGCTCTGTCAAACAAGGTATATTTAGTTAAAATATCATTTTGGGAAATATTTGCAGCTGAAAACTTTTCCATTTTGACATCAGAGTGTTAATGAATGAAATATTGTAAAATCAAGACCAAATCAAGAAAAACAAACAATAGACCAAAACATGAAAAAATATAGAACCTTAGTGAGCACGCTCACATACCCCACGCACCCCGATATTTCAAGCTCGGAAAACTGTAATTTTTAGGAAAATGACCCGGAAATCTGTTACTTGTATTTTTCGGAGTCCACGGCCCGTTATTTCTGCAAAAATCAGCAGAGCAGAACGAAACGCAAATTTCATCTGTAAGTCATTGTGGTAGACTCACATACTAAAATGGCCATAATTTCGATAATATCTGAAAGTGTGTAGAAAAAAAGTCCGGAAAACTGTAATTTTGATGAACTTTTCAAAGTCGAATGGCCGTAATTTCGGTAAAAATCAGTGGAGCAGAACAAAATGCAAACTTGATCTGTAGGCCACCATGTTAGACAAACATACCAAAAATCAGCTCAATATCTGGAAGCATGTAGAGAAAAAGCCCGGAAAACTGTAATTTTGATGAACTTTTCAAAGTCTATGGGGCCGTAATTTTGGTAAAAATCAGTGGAGCGGAACAAAACCCAAACTTGTTCTGTAGGCTACCATGTTAGACTAACATACCCAAAATCAGCTCAATATCTGGAAGCGTGTAGGAAAAAAGTGCGCAAAACTGTAATTTTTATGAACTTTTCAAAGTTCAAGGGCCGTAATTTCGGTAAAAATCAGTGGAGCGGAACAAAATGCAAACTTGATCTGTAGGCCACCATGTCAGACTAACATACCAAAAATTAGCTCAATATCTGGAAGCGTGAAGAAAAAAAAGTCCGGAAAACTGTAATTTTGATGAATTTTTCAAAGTTCAAGGACCGTAATTTCGATAAAAATCAGTGGAGCGGAACAAAATGCAACCTTGATCTGTAGGCCACCATGTCAGACTAACATACCAAAAATCAGCTCAATATCTGGAAGCGTGTAGAAAACAAGTCCGGAAAACTGTAATTTTGATGAATTTTTCAGAGTCCAAGGGCCGTAATTTTGGTAAAAATCAGTGGAGCGGAATAAAATGCAAACTTGATCTGTAGGCCACCATGTTAGACTCACATACCAAAAATAAGCTCAATATCTGGAAGCGTGTAGAAAAAAAGTCCGGAAAACAAGTAGGACTGACTGACGGACTGATGGACGGACCAGTCAAAAACATTATACCCCCGCAACTTTGTTGCATGGGGTATAATAAATGAAAGTTGTGTCTCAGGTTCAATTTCATTTCGGATGAGTGCTATTCTAGAAAGTGGTGAAACAATGGGAAAGATAATTTGACTGGATCACAACCAGGTCAAAATTCTTCTGCTTTTGTGATCACAGTGCTGTACATGTATTCCAATTAATAATATCTGTATCTAATACTGATCCTTGGGACATACTTTCAGAGAGTTTCCGTAATAAATGAGTGTTATGTACAGGTATTTTACTCCTCTTTTTAAAATTTTTTTTATTTCAGTTGATAAAAAAAGAGGCAGAGAAGACTTGAGTAGAAACCAATGCCAAGGTAATTTGACTGTTCACAGGACCTCTTCTTGATATATGTTTAATTGCCTATTCTCAGACCTCACAGTTAATAAAGGTTGAATAAAAACCTTTGAGGGATAACAGCTCCCAGAGGATAATGGTAAAGAAAACCCTGTGGTAAAGGTTTCCTATCATTCTGGAATGATTGTTTCACTATGGGAGCAGACACCCTCTTGAACTTTTTTCAGGAGAGTGTTAGTCACTCTCCTGCGATTTTCAAAACAACAGGCCTGAGAGCCCCAATATCCATTCAAACAAAAACATTAGAAAGAAACTTTCATGTGATTCTCCTTAGCATGTTGCTTGCCAATTTAAAACAAGAGCTACACAAAGTGTGGGCCACTGCCTCGACCCGAAGAAATGTTCAAAGTAGTCGAAAGAGTGAAAAAGGACCATAACTCTGGGAAAAATTATCAGATGGAACCCCTTCCTTGTGCATATCCGTTCCCCCATGCAGGTCTCTCAGAATACCATAGGACATCCAAATCTGCCTGATCGCTTTAAAATTACAATCCAGAACATACTGAACCAGAAAAAGTCGAAAAAGACCCATAACTCTGGAAAAATAATGGGTCAGACCCCATTACTTGTGGTATTTTTTTGCAAAGCGGGTCCATGAGCATACCAAGAATAAGTCAAATCCAACATGCAGTGAATGCAATACAGGGGTCGATAAAAATTTTCTAAGTCGAAAGAGTAAAAAAGGGTCATAACACTGGGAAAAATTATTGCATATCCGTTCCCCCATTTAGGTCTATCAGCATACCAAAGAAGATCAAATCCGACCGATGGCTTTGAAATTACAATGTAAAACATTTGGACAGACGGATGGACAGACAGATGGATGAAGGGCTTCAGTGGATATCCCCGAATTCTCCTTTGGAGGTCGGGGGCATAATAAAAGCATTACCAGGAATTACTGCAATGGTTTTTGACTATTATTCTCTGCAGAACTACTTATGTGTTACAGTACCAGTTCTGAGACCACCAAGTATGTCAAATTGAAAGATTAGTATGCCTATAGTACAGGGTTTCTCATGCAAGGTTCCCTCTGATATTAGAGAATCAAATTCCTAAGAAAGAATACCATGACGGTGGGGCGCAGAGGACAGGAATCAATGACCTGAGGTGGAGTTTTTCCTGTATTTCATGAACACCATAGGTGCATATGAAATACATGAAAACCGAGGGTTGTTCACTCCTATCCCTGTACTGTACCTGAGCTGTATTTTGTATTTATATTACGATTAAATTTTAATCTGTATTTTATTTTTATACCACGATTAAACTTGAATTAAGATAAAGTGAATTAAAGAAAATATCACCTTCAGTGGTCTGATAACTTTCTTGATTGATACTGTTTGGTATTAACCATTTACCCAAAGTAACGGCCAAAACCGGCCAGCGCTATTCACAAAATTCGGCAATTAATTTTCATTATTTTTTCATTTTTTGTCTCAAATGCATAGGTTGACCCCTCATTGGAAAGAGCTTGCCGAGCTCACTCCAATGAGGGGTCATAACCTATGTTTTTGAGACAAAAAATGAAGAAAAAAAAATAGTTATTCAAAAATTTTGTTTCAATGTGTCGTCTGCTTTTGATGTTAGGTAAAGGGTTAAAGAATTTCAGTCATGTCATACGGTCACTCAGACACATAATGTCCAAGCAGATGCATTGTTATATGATGTTCTAATGCATAATCCAGCTTCCATGTGTGGTGTATCGAGAAAATTTCCCAATGTCTGTATTTACACCATAACATTGAATATGCACAGCTGTATTGGTATGAAGTACTATTTAACCCCTTACCTAACGAATCGCCCGCATCCGCCCGCGTAATATGCAAATTGACCAGTTGAAAAAATTAAATTTGTAAAAATATTTCAACAAAATCACATCAAATGACCAGTCATTGGAACGAGCTCAATGAGCTCGTTCCAACGAGGGGTCACGTGATATGGTTTTGTTGAAATTTTTTGAAAAATTTTAAAAAATGATATTTAAAATAATAAATTTTGATATCGTCTGCGTTGGGTAAAGGGTTAAGTCACAAAATAAATCTAAAGGAAACATACCTTAAGTCTTTTATAACTCTTAAGGTTCTAAAACATTTTCCTGAGTTTTTACGACACCTTAATTGTGAGTCTAGATCGCAATGTAGCAGTAATTTCTTGCCAAGTCTTGGCTGCCTCTAGAGGCAGCCAAAACTTGATAAGAAATTACTGCCATGGTAATTTTGCTTTTGCTCACAGGACTGCTTCTTGACTGTTTGTTAAAATACCTATTCAGAGACCCACAGAGTTAGTCAACATTGGATAAACAGGCATGAGCCCAGGCAAGAAAAATATAATCCGACCAAGGGTTGACTTCATCTGTGGCATTTTCTATCTGCCCAAGGAGGACATGTCAAGGGAGGGATGTTTTGGTGTATATATGATGTAAATAAGGTGAAAATGTGTTCAGACATATTATGTATCCATTGATCTTTGGCTACACTGTTTTTACAGTGGATGTATATTAACTGGTAGAGTGCTAAGTTTTTTGAGGTGTTAAAATTTGTTCACATGTTATTGCCTTACTACAATTTATGGGAGAGTGCCTATAGGCACTCTCCCATAAATTGTAGCAGGGCAATTCCATCCAGACTAAATAATATCACATCTAGAATTAATTGAAGCACATCCACAGAATATCAAGCCTTTAAGCCGTGGTACCTGCACTTCAGGATAAAGCCCAAAAATGGGCTTCCAACACTCTACCAGTTAATTGATTAAATGGGCAGTGTAGCCTGGAACAACAGTCCACATTAGTTGTCGTTATGATGCACAAATATTCTCTGCTGTCAAAGCTCTTTAAAAATAAGAGTCTTTATAAAGTTCTTAAACTTAAATGATACCAAGCTGAAAGGTTCAATACAGAAGTCATGAGAGCAATTCCCAAAATATAGACACCTTTATCTTCAAATCAGATAAAAAACACAAAACAAGGAAAAAAATTTAAAGTCAGTGGGAAAGAAAATCTCAGAAAGTAGAGAAAACTCTGAAAAAGTTCACCCCTGATTAAAAACTTTGATGGCTAGGCTAACTAAAATTATAATACAGTCACTTTTGATTTTCAGGCAGCTGTGCATTCATTTTTTCGACCCGTATTCATCATATTTATTTTGGAGACAAAATTCAAAGTGTATAAAATGAAAGTGTCAATGTGACACTGCAGCTCAACTTGACAAACTTGAACTTGGTAAGTTATAAATGAAATGGTAAAATTGAAGATCATTTGTACCAATGTTATTTGATGAAATTTCAACATAATAGCATTGTGTGTGCACAACATCAGAGTAATCCATGCATTTTTAAATGTAAACTGTGAGACTGGATAAAGGAAGAATGTGGATACACAAATGCAGTATGTTCAGAGGTTATTGTAAATGGCAACTTTTTTTCACAGAAATGAATGCTAATCAATAGCTCTAATCTAAAGGTCTTGCCAAATGAGCACACCAAGTTCAAAAACAATCCCATGATAAATGTGGCCTGTTGGCCATGTCAAGGAAGAATGTTGATGCACAAATGCAATAAATTCAAAAAAAGATTGTTGCCAACAGCAACAGTTTCTGATGGAAATGAAAAGAAAATCAATAGCTCCTATCTTTGTCACCCTGCATAAGCATACAAAGTTTAAAAAAAACTGATAATGAATGTGCCCTCTGAGGCATGCCAAAGGAAGATGTTAATGCACAAATGCACTAAGTAGAAGGTCACTGCTTGTGGCAATGTATTTTTTTTTTTTTTTTATGGAAATTCATAAATATACCCTGCGGAGAGTGCAAAAGGGATAAGTTGATGCACAAATGCAGTAAGTTCAAAGGCTGGTGATAACGACAATAATTTTTTATGGAAATTAAAGAAAGCAATAGCTCACATTTAGAGGTCACCCCGAACACACATACCAAGTTTCAAAGTGATCCGATCATAAATGTGCCCTGAAGGGTGTGTTAAAGGGAAATATTGAGGTCTGACTAAACTAAGTTCAAAGGTCCGCGCAACATTTTTTGACAGAAATGGAAGAAAATCGACAGCTCTCATCATATGTCACCCCCCACAAGCACACCAAGTTTGCAAGTGATCCAATCATAAATGTGCCCTGCAGGGTGTGTCAAAGGGAAATACTGATGCTTTACTGCACTAAGTTTTTTCTAAGTTCATCAGAGGTTGTTGCCAATGGCAACTATTTTAGACGGAAATGGAAGAAAATCGATAGCTGCTATTAAAATCGATAGCTGCTATCTAGAGGTAACCCCAAACAAACATACAAGTTTCAAACCATCCTGGTCATAAATGTGCCCTGTAGGGCATGCCAAAGGAATATGTTGATCCCTGACTAAACTAAGTTCAAAGTCGTTGCCAGTGGCAACATTTTTTGATGGAAATGGAAGAAAATCAATAGCTCTCATGTAGAGGTCACCCCAAACAAGCATGCCAGGTTTCAAAGCAATCCGATCATAAATGTGCCCAGTAGGGTGTGCCAAAGGGAAATATTGAGGTCTGACTGAACTAAGTTCCAAGAACGTTGCCAACGGCAACATTTTTTGACGGAAATGAAAGAATATCAATAGCTCACATCTAGAGATCACCCCAAACAAGCATACCAAGTTTCAAAGTGATCCAATAATAAATGTGCCCTGCAGGGTGTGCCAAGGGGAAATTTTGATGCATAACTGCAATAAGTTCATCAAAGGTCGTTGCCAGCAGCAACCTTTATTGGCAGATATGCGGCAACCTTTATTGGCAGATATAGAAGAAAATCGATAGCTCCCATCTAGAGGTAACCCCAAACAAGCATACCAAGTTTCAGACCGATCTGATCAAAAATGTGCTCTGTACGGCGTGCCAAAGGAGTATATTGATGCCTGACTAAACTAAGTTCAAAGATCATTGCCAGCGGTAACAATTTTTGACGGACGGAAATGGAAGAAAATCGATAGCTCCCATCTAGAGGTCCCCCCAAACAAGCATGCCAGGTTTCAAAGCAATCTGATCATAAATGTGCCCTGTAGGGTGTGCCAAAGGGGAATATTGAGGTATGACTAAACTAAGTTCTAAGAATGTTGGCCGCGGCAACATTTTTTGCCGGAAATGGAAGAAAATTGATAACTCCCATCTAGAGGTCACCCCAAACAAGCATGCCAGGTTTCAAAGCAATCCGATTATAAATGTGCCCTGTAGGATGTGCCAAAGGGAAATACTGATGCGTGACTAAACTGAGTTCAAAGATCGTTACCAGCGGTAACATTTTTTGACAGACGGAAATGGAAGAAAATCGATAGCTCCCATCTAGAGGTCACCCCAAACAAGCATGCCAGGTTTCAAAGCACTCCGATCATAAATGTACCCTGTAGGGTGTGCCAAAGGGAAATATTGAGGTCTGACTAAACTAAGTTCTAAGAACGTTGGCCACAGCAACATTTTTTGACGAAAATTTAAGAAAATTGATATCTCCCATCTAGAGGTCACACCAAACAAGCATACTGAGTTTCAAAGCGATCTGATCATAAATGCGACATGTGAGGTGTGCCAAAGGAAATTGGGGGCACTCTAGGGGATGTTTTCGTACCTGAACACCAAACATGTAGTATCTTAACTTTACGACGACTAAAAAAATATATAAAATGAAAGTGTCAATGACACTGTAGCTCAACTTGTCAAGACAAAGACATGTACATGTATAGTATGTGACACAGCAATGACAAACATCTAGGTAATGACCTGATAACAAAGGTACATATAAAGTATTGTAATGGTCTGTACATAAATACTGACCGTTGCCTGTAACAAACGTATAGGTAAAGTATTGTAAAGGTGGGTAACAGTCAGATTTTAAACTAGAAAAAAATCTTTGAGTCCCAGAGTGGGTTGTTTGTTGTTGGTGGTTAACGTCACACATTTATGCTCCATGGCTAATCGTGACACAACATGGAGATGAAGTCAAGTTTAGTCAATCGTTGATCAACATGTTGCCCATTTTAGAGGACTTTCACCCCAAGCATGGTGACTTGGTCCTATTTTACTAGTAAAGCGGAACTGGTTTACCACAGTAAACAAGTGCTGCTTACTTCCCGGGGTTCCCACGGGGATCAGAGTGGGTCTGACTGAACCCCAAAATATTTGTTCTCATTATTTATTTATTTATTGATGTTTAAGGTCACATATTTATGCACAATGGCTAATCATGACCGATTTGTTCTCATAGCACAGTGATAACAAAGGCACCCCAAAACACACTCATTCCTGTCCCAAGGTGAAAACAAAGGTACCCAAGAAGTTTCGTGAAGATCAGTTCACAAATATGAGCTGTGTAGAAGTTGTGACAAAAAACTGATTGGACCTAATTTTGGTACAAAATGGCCACTGGCAGCCATCTTGAATTTTGGACCGCACCCAGAAACACTCGTTCTCGTCCCAAGGTGATCACAAAGGTACCCAAGAAGTTTTGTGAAGATCGGTTTATAAATACGGCCTCTAGACGTATTGGCATTTGCACTTATAGTGCTGAAAGTAACACAAAAAAACATCAAAGTTCATCTAATTTGCATAATTTCTGCACGAGAAAAAAACCTGTACTATATGTGATGTATTCCATGGTACTAAACATTCATACAAAAATTTATTCAAATCAGAACTTTCATACAGAAGTTCTGTACAAAAGACTGATTGCACTAATTTTGGTACAAAATGGCTGCTAGTGGCCATCTTGAATTTTGGACCACACCCAAAAACACTCGTTCTCATCCCACGGTGATAACAAAGGTACCCAAGTAGTTTCGTAAAGATCGGTTCATAAATACGGCCTCTAGCCTGAGCCGTATAGAAGTTGTGTACAAAAAACTGATTAGACCTAATTTCGGTACAAAATGGCCACTGGCAGCCATCTTGAATTTTGGACCGCACCCAGAAACACTCGTTGTCGTCCCAAGGTGATAACAAAGCTACCCAAGACGCTTCGTGAAGATCGGTTCATAAATACAGCCTCTAGCCCGAGACGTATTGACATGTGTACTTACTGTGTGTAAGTAGCACTGAAAAAATCAAAGTTCATCTAATTTGCATAATTTCTGCACGAGAAAAAAACCCGTATATGTGATGTATCCCATGGTACTAAACATTCACACAAAAAAATTATTCAAATCAGAGCTTTCATATGGAAGTTCTGTGCAAAAATCTGATTGCACCAAATTTTGTACAAAATGGCTGCCATCGGCCATCTTGAATTTCAGACCGGACCCCAAAACACTCGTTCTCGTCCCACGGTGATAACAAAGGTACCCAAGGAGTTTCGTAAAGATCGGTTCATAAATATGGCCTCTAGCCCGAGCCGTATTGGCATTTGCACTTACAGTGCTGAAAGTAACACCAAAAAACATCAAATTTAGTCTAATTTGCATAATTTACGCACAGGAAAAAACCCCGTATTATATGTGATGTATCCCATATGGCACTAAACATTCATACAAAAAATTATTCAAATCAGAGCTTTCATATGGAAGTTCTGTACAAAAAACAGATTTCAGCATCGTCGGTACAAAATGGCGGCTGGCAGCCACCTTGAATTTCGGACCGCACACCAAAACACTCGTTCTCGTCCCACGGTCATAACAAAGGTACCCAAGAAGTTTCGTAAAGATCGGTTCATAAATACGGCCTCTAGTCCGAGCCGTATCCAATTGTTGACGGACAGATGGACGGACGACGGGCCATGGCATAAGCTCAAATTTGGCTTCGCCAAAGTTGAGCTAAAAATTGTCAGTGATACTGTATTGTTCAATATAAAGAAAAAATGTTTGACACCCCGAAAGGTGTTTTGAAGAACATTTTTCACTCAAGGTGAACTACTCTGGTGTCAGACATCACAGGAATGTTTGACGATACACTCAAGAACTCGCATTGATTTCCATACCAGATCAGCTGTTTTGAATCAAGTTTACACCTATAAATAATATATTTATTGGGAAATTAGAATAACTAGTTCATTAATAAATGATAATAGTGTGATATTTTATGGAAAATTCATAAAAATGCAAGTTATTTTCTGGGAAATTAAAATTTGGGTACCACGATGTTGCGAAACGATCTAGGATCGATTTTGTAATCATCCTCTGTGAAATAAAAATTTTATAGTAAATTTCCTTTCTTATTATACGTACCGAAATTGTTTACTACAGGCTTGCACTGCAGTGGAAGAACCTAACTCGGATAAAATACTCTCTATTTTAATCTTTTCCAAGAGATTTGGGAAAGAAAAGTGGTGTAAAAACACCACAAAAAAATAAGCCAAAACTGGGTCGAGCGCCATCGGCGCACACCCAGTAGGGGACGCTCTTTCATAGTACAAATCCACGACTACCGTAAAACAGTGCGCAGTGAGTCAATTCGTCATTCTTTTGATTCCGAACAACACAGGAGTTATGTGATCAGCAGGGAGGAAGGATTCTTACCCGAATAAGAAGATGGGAGGGCCTCCATGTAAACAATTTCGGCAGGTATAATAAGAAAGGAAATTTACTATGAAATTTTTATTTCTTATCAACCAACCTCAACTGTTTACTACAGGCTGAATAGACAAAAGGATGGAGGGAATCACATAACCAACCCACACATAACTCAATAGCACTGGAACCGTGGACAGAGGAAGAGATCCCTAGGCCTATCAAACCATAGCATCACAAACATTAGAAAAGACAATGAAAGATGAGGCGTATGGTGAAGTGCGACGCACAGACAGAAAGGGCAGTAACAGCACAGAGCTGGAACTGACCCTGAAAAAGCTGAAAGGCTGGGATAGACAACAAACAGCCTGAGCTGAAGAAAGAGGGCCCCAAGGACCAAGGTCCTCGATCGGCTCCTGCAACGGTCGCAGATAAAAGGAGAATGTAGCATTTCTCCAGTGTCTGCCAGTATAACATCCGTCATCCGACAACATGACAAGAGTTATTAAAAGAGGAAGACAATGCATGCACCTCATGGCAGAAAAAACAATTGGTAATACAATCACCAGTAGCTAGACGAGCGGAAGCTGCACGAATAGCAAGACAAATCCATCGAGAAATGGATGCAGGAGAGATCTGGCATGTGAGAAAAACGCATATTCATCCAGGATAAAGGCGCGAACGCCCCCCACACCCAAGCAGAGCAGCGCCCAAGACCATCTTGGAGTAAACTGCAAAGTCCTAGACCTTTTCAAGGAAAAGAGCTGAACAAGCTTGGAGAGGCAAGGATGAGTGTCGAAACAATGCGGTACCACATATGAAAAAAGGTCTTCGAAGCATGGACTTGTACCCATTGCTGGAGACCCTCAGAAACAAACATAAACCAGAAACTCCGCAAGCGGTGTGATCGAAGGAGTGACAGAAGCAACAGAGTGATCGCACACCATCGACAGAAGAAACTTCCACTTAGCCACAGAGGCTAAACCAGTGGAGTGAGTTCCTCCTTGAAGAAGAAAAGCAACTCCACTGCGTGTCTCGAAAAACCACTACGGAGGAGACAGGACCCGATAAAAGACATGTGCGAAGACATGTGCGAAGGCACAATGAAGTCAGGTCAACTTGAAACCTCCTCGGGCAACTTTGGCAAAGAAAGTTGCGATGTAGATGGAGACATGCCGGAACCACGCTAACAGAGAGCGGAGCAGATTGATCCACACCCACCGAGGCGACGGGTGTGATCGAAAGGATTCGACGACTGCAGGTTCATATCTGGGAGAGAACCTGAGGCGGAATCAGAACCGGCAGGAAGGCGTAGCCAACAAGACCGTCCCAAAGGAGGGCCAGAGCATCCATGGCAAAAGCCAGAGCATCTGGACACAGGGACACAAAAGTGTCCACCTGATGGTTCCAACGAGTCGCAAAGAGATCGATGGAACCCGCCATGTGGAGCATCCACTCAATGGAAAAGAACCTGCACGGTCGAAACAGGGAGTAGGCTAGGGCGTTCAGACGACCGGAAATGTGACGAACAACCACCCCGGCGTTGACATCCTGAGCGAGCTGTAGAAGATCCCGAGCCAATTCGTACATTGGAACCGAGTGCGTGCCGCCCTGGTCCCAAATGTAAGCAACCACTGTCGAATTGTCAAACAACAGAAGGACCTGATGATTCGACAGGTGAGGGATCCACTGCCTGAAACTCAGAAGAGCAAGAAGCTCTGCTGGCTGATGTGTAGAGATGCCCAATCTTGGTCCCACATCCCGTGAAGGAAAAGACCTAAAGGATCCAACGTCGCACCCCATCCGATCGGACGTGGGTAAGTCCAACAGGACACCCTGCGTGATCCACTGAACATTCGGCCAGTGGAGAAGGTGAGGATAAGAGAATCTGGTAACTGAAGCACCAGATCCAGAGAATCGACATTCGGCCTCCAACGACTGAGCAGAAAGTGTTGGGAGAGGTCTGACACGCAGCCGACCTAGAGGAATGAGATCCGTCACCGAACTGCAGAGACTGATCAGCCGGAGAATACTCTGTGCCGACACGGATGTGGACTGGGACAGAGTCAGAGTGAAAGCTGAGAGAATCACAGCCTTGGCCTGGGGACCGCCACCAAATTGAATTGGGTGCGGAAAGCCATCTCCAGATGACAAAACGACTGAGAAGGGACCAGGTCCGACCTCTCCTCGTTGACTCTGAATCCTAGCGACGTGAGCAAGCTCAACAGAGTGGCGACATCCGACTCCAGTAAGGCAGCATTGGAATGCCTCTGGAGGAAATCGTCCAGATATGCCGAAGTAGTCACCCTGGACTGTGTGCGATGGAAAGCTATCACATGCGACATCAGTCTGGTGAAGGCCCAAGGAGACAGGTTAAGGCCGAAAGGCATGGCCTTGAACTGGTAAACTCGCCCCAGAAAAGTGAACATGAGATACTTCCGTGACGCCCGATGAATCGGAACATGAAAGTAAGTGTCTCGAAGGTCGTAGCTGGAAGCGAAATCTCCCTGGTGAATTGAACGGCGAACCGACCTGAAAGTCTCCATGCTGAACTTGGGAGCAATGATAGACTGGTTCAGGATACTCAGATCGATAACCGGTCGGAGACGGCCATCCTCCTTCGGCACCAAGAACAGGCGGGAATAGAATCCCACTGACTGAATGTTCTTGACGACCTTGATCGCCCCCTTTGTCAGGAGATTGTCTATCTCCGAGAACAAAAGTTCCCGACGTAAAACGTCTGAAGGAACTGTGGTTGGAAGAGGCACCCTGGACAGAGTGGGGTGCCTTCGGAAGGATATTCGCAGCCTGGACTGAACAACATCTAACACCCAAGAACTGGATGTGATGGTGGCCCAACGCTCTGCGAACTCTGCTATCCTTCCTCCAACCTGGGACAAGTCGAGGTGAGGACCTTCATTTCGAGCCCCGGCGAGGCCCGCGAGAGGGGAAACCACCTCCTCAACTGAATGAAGAATTCTGATACTTCCCTCTAGTCTGCCGACGCTTACCCTTACCCCTTGAGTAAGAAGTAAAAGTGGTGGCTGAAGGATCAGCCTTTTGCTTCGCAGAGGAAGCAGAAGGGTACTTGTTAGGCTTGGAATGGCCCCTGCCTCCCCTAGAAGGTTGATCAAGCTGAAGAAACAGCAGCTGATCTTTGGAATGACGTAGGACGTCATCCCGGACCATGGACACGGAACCATGGAAAAGTTGCAGACCTGCCAAAGAAGCAGATCGAAGAGTAGCGCGCTGCTCCTCAGGAAGGAATCGGCCTGTGTCCAGCACAGAGTTCCTTCGAACTAATTCCAGATTAGCTGTGTTACAGGCATGCGTGTGAGTAAGATGCATGAGTGCCTTGGACAGCACACACAAAGGAGCCTGTACCTCGTCAAAACTTATCTGGAGGCAGATAAGCAGCTAAAGCTGAGACGACATGATCTGAGAGAGAAAGCATACCAAGAATCTCTCTCATTAAGCCCAATGCGGACTCCAGAGTCGTCATCGGAATGACGGCAGACTTGGGCTTGGAAAGCCCGAGGGAATTGGAATCCTGATCCAAAACCGTCAAAGTCTGGCAGACTGACGGATTGGCGGAATCGTAGTAATGATAACGCGCCAGAGGCAAAAAGGTGTCAACCCTGGTGAAGAACGGTGCCTTCATAGCCTTGGAACTCAGCTTAGAGTCCAACGCTGAAAATGCTTCAACCAACTGTACCGACTGGCACGGTC
Source organism: Pictodentalium vernedei (assembly GCA_031216915.1). Classification (NCBI taxonomy): domain Eukaryota; kingdom Metazoa; phylum Mollusca; class Scaphopoda; order Dentaliida; family Dentaliidae; genus Pictodentalium; species Pictodentalium vernedei. The sequence goes on from CM062289.1 coordinate 192,387,902, forward strand.
GAAGACGCCCAGAAGCAGGTTGCTCCATAGGCTGTTGGTGCGCGACCGATGATCATTGCCTGGCTGACACTGTCGGCTGGTTTGATGGTTTGAGATCCAGAAGGAACCCAAACACAAAATCAAGAGCTGCCCCCAAGTCCGAAGACTGCTGGCTCTCGACAACAAGCATGTCTGACTCTTCCCCTGAGTCGGAAGACACATAGCCCATCGTGGGCCTCCCTAAGCTCACTGCCCGTACTGGCCGGTTTGACAGGGGAACGAACCAGCAAAGTGGTTTCACCTCTGACCCTCTTAACCAGCAAAGGGTTACGATCCTCCAAAACACCCGGCGCGGGACGACAGGCGGCAGCCAAAAAGACGTGTATAGGGATATGACACACCCCGATGATCAACATAGCGGGAACTCATGAGAGTCACCGTGGACCTCTGCAGGGCAGAAGGTCCAGGCTGCACATAAGACGTTGGTCCCCCAAAACTGGTCGTGTGGCCAGAATGAGTGGATGGAAACGCCACGGAGTTCATAGTGTCCCCACTAAGAACATCCGAATCCAATAACACAACTGTTGTGCTCGACGGCGCAGAGACCACAGCAGAGTGTCCGGTCGGCAGCCACTTCCAACTTCGCCGAGTTGAAGTCAGGGAAGGCTGAGGCCAATACCCCCACGTCTACACTCCCAGACACCGCAGCAGACCACTGCAGGTATAAAACTACTGTGCTCAACAGCTGAGAGGACACAGTAGGGGGTTCAGTCAGCAGCCACTTCCGACTTTGCCGAGTTGAAGTCGGGGAAGGCTGAGGCCGATACCCCACAACCACACTACAGACATCCCTGCAGACCCTTACAGGGATATGCCGAGGCCGGCTAAAAACGGTGCCCAATGACGATGTAGACAGAACAGTAGCAGCAGCAGATACGACGGGAGCTGTTGGAACTGGCGGAAAAGCGGAGAGAGCCACCTACCTCGGCCTCCAAAGGAGGAGTCACAACCCTAGTGACAGCCTCAGATGTTGACTGGAGATGGCGCATAGTCCTGAACCAGACGTCTCTTCACCAGAAATCCAACAGCTCCCGCAGTATCCACCATGGTAAAAAACTGCACATTGCCCATGGAAGGGGAATAACTCTCACCAGACATGGTCGAGTCGGGAAGCCCCGAAACAACAGCGTAGCCCACCCCCCGCTGGTGCGGGAGGAGCTGCACATCCTCCACAGAGGGGGAGCAATTCTCACCAGATGTGGTCGAGTAAGGAGGCCCCGAAACAATAGTGTTCCCCACCCCCCACGGGAGCGGGAGGAGCTGCACATCCCCCACGGAAGGGGTAAAACTCACACCAGATGTGGTCGAGTCGGGGGCCCCGAAACGACAGTGTTCCCCACCCCCTGCAGGGGCAGGAGGAGCTGCACATCCCCCACGGAGGGGGTAAACTCACACCAGATGTGGTCGAGTCGGGAGGCTCCCAAAACGACAGCGTTCCACACCACCCGCGGGTGCGGAAGAAACGGCCACGAGAACGCACCAAGGCGAGGGCAAAAGGAATTGCCCTAAAGGAACTGAACTGGAAATAACAGAGGTGAGAGCAGTAGAAGGAAATAAGTGAACTCAACAGAAACAGAAAGTAGAAGAACACCCTCAACTACGAGAGAAGGTGGCAGAAAAAACACCGGTGGGTACACGACAGAACCCAGACGGTCGACAGGAACCGAAAAAACAGAAATTCAGCCCTCAACAAAGTGAAGAAATCCTGTCCAGACTGTCCCTGATTGACACCTAACTCCAATAACAATTAAATTCATCAACCGAAAAATTCATTGTCAAAACGCGTTGACACGATAAAGCATTCGCGAAAAAGGAATAGTAAATAATATACAATAAGAATGTGGTTGAAAATATAAACGAGAATATATAAAACACAGTCCTGTTATTATATGATCTTCAGATCCATAATTCCAGTCACAGGAAAACCATTATCGACGAGTTAAATATCACTGTTACGGGCAAAAATGGCACATCCACCACGTGTGCGGATAATCAAAAGAATGACAAATTGACGCACTGCGCACTGTTTTACGGTAGTCGTGGATTTGTGCTATGGAAGAGCGTCCCATACTGGGTGTGCGCCGATGGCGCTCAACCCAGTTTTGGCTTCTTTTTTCGTGGTGTTTTTACACCACTTTTCTTTCCCAAATCTCTTAGGAAAGATTAAAATAGAGAGTATTTTATCCGAGTTAGGTTCTTCCACTGTAGTGCAAGCCTGCAGTAAACAATTGAGGTAAGTTGATAAGAAATGGAGATTTTTCTAAATTGATTTTACATTGTATGATTACTGTTACAATAAAAACAGTGAAATCAACATGGAAGCTCTAGTATTTAATGTTAGGCTCTTACATCTGGATTTTAGGCATCAGTGCTATTCCGTCAGGAATAAAAACTAAAAATAAAAACAGCCCTCCCTCATCTTTTTAAAAAAAAAATTGCCTGAGAATCAATTATTTAATTTGGGTTGGCCTTAACACCTTCCAATGGATAATACTAAAGACAACAGGCTCACCAGAGAAAGTAGTATTTAAAGAAGGATTTAAGGTCACATTCAGCATCAATGATTAGTTAACACTACAGAACCTAAATATGAGCCCAGGCACTTGATTTCAAAAAGCTTGAATCCCCATCCCCTACCTTTAGGATGCTGAATACCAAATATCAATAGATTGTGTCTGGTAGTTATAATGGTAGTTGAATAACAAGATTTTTAAAGAATTTTCCTCATGCTGCACGAAGTTAATATTTGGGCTCCCATAAGAAATTCAAATCTGAACCCAGGCACTCCCTCATCTTTTTAAAACAAAATTGCCTAAGAATCGATTATTTAATTTTGGTTGGCCTTACCACCTTCTAATGGATAGTACTAAAGACAAGAGCAACGCTAACACGTGTGCTGATGCCCCCGAATGTAGCAAAGTCGGACTTGCATGTAAATAATCAGTTCAAGCTAAAAGTATAAATGGTCTGTAATAGACTTGGTACAAAGCCACAAGAAAATGGGTTTTATGGTATCACGGAACTAAATATTTGGTTTAGAGTGATCTGCCTTGAAATGTTGCACTCGAATATTGCATCATAGTCTAAAATAAGACTCCTAGAAAAAAAAACTTATTGCTTGAGAAAACTGTTTAGGCATTTTATTAGATTTTTACATCAATACTGAATATTCCACAAGAAAAAAGAGATTTTCTAAGTATTTTCTGGGTCTAAAAAATTCAGTTAACTATTTGTGTATTTTTGTTGGGAATTCCCAGAAAAAACTGAGTTCAAGGACGGTACTTCACTTCCTGGTGAATGTTTTCTCTTATTTGTTGCATGACCCCCTGTTTTCTGGCCAGAGAAAGTTGTGTGAAGGTCTGTAATTTATGTAGGTATTTAAATATTTAATTTTAAGTGATGCGATATTTTTTTCCACATAAATGTTATAATGGTCGCCTATGGGAAAATATTTAGTTTTGTGATACCTTATGATTGGATCATGCAAATTGCATTTATAAACTGTTAAGCTAAATTTTGTTGGAATTTGACAATTTGCCTTCAGATCATGTAAATTGCACTCATAAACTGTAACACTAAATTCTTCTAGATTTTGAAATTAACCCAATTTAAAAATGGGGGCCGTAGCTGTACCAGAGATGCATGGACAAAATGCTAGATATGCAGATATCCATTCCCCTCAAACTGCACGATCACGATACTGATAAGCATAAAATCTGATAACTCTAAAATTTCCTCAGCTTGGCTTTTTTCTCCTTATGTTGACAAAGGTTCTACAATTTATATTTTGATTGACAGAACTTATGGAGCTCTGTCAATCAAAATATAAATTGCTGAACATTCGACAACTCCAGACATAACTCTTGCAAGAATGGTCGAAATGGGCCACCAAATCGAACTTGACCTGTATTTTGACATTAGTAATAAGCAAATAAAATTTGAAATCGATTGGTGCGGTGATACAATTTTAAATGATCTGGAACCAAAATCACTATAATTCTTGTGTCATCCATATTTATATGGATATATTGATATGTAGAGGTTAAAATGTCATACAACCTCCCCTGCAAGCACTGGGCCGCAGAAAAATAATGAACTAAAAAAAAATTGGGCAGCACTTTGCCCTATAGGCTATGTTTGCCCTATAGGCTATGGTACAATTTACCTTAGTCAGAAACAGAGGCCAAAAACAAACAGGGGCCATAACTCTACCAAACATGAATGGACAAAATGCTAGGTATGAGGGCATCCGTTCCCCCAAGCTGCCCTATCACCATACCAAAGAACATTAAAATCCGACAACTAATGCTCGAGTTATAATACAAAATGTTCGTATAGACGGACGGATGGAGACCTCGACTATATACCCCCTTAAAAATTTTTTTGGGGGCATAACAACAGGCTCACTGGAGAAAGTAGTTTAAAGAAGGATTTAAGGTTACATTCAGCATCAATGATTAGTTAACACTACAGCACTCAAATATGAACCCAGGCACTTGATTTGAAAAAGCTTGAATCTCCATCCCTTACCTTTAGGATGCTGAATATCAAAAATCAATAGATTGTGACTGGTAGTTATAATGGTGGTTGAATAACAAGATTTTTAAAGAATTTTCCTAATGCTGCACCAAGTTAAAATTTGGGCTTCCATAAGGAGTTCAAATCTGAGCCCAGGCACTTGATTTGAACAAACTTGAATTGGACGCACAGGTGGATGGACTGACAAACAGACAGATGGACGAACACCATTTCAATATCCCCCTCATGTCGTCGGCGGGGGATAAATCATTTAATTTCTTTAATCACAACTGAAGATATCTTCCAAAAACCTGCAATTTTGGTAAATTGTCAACAATGGCTATAACTCTGGAAAAATTATTTGAATCACAACTTCCCTCCCATATGCATATGTACACATCATTCTCATACTGCACCCCAAGTTTCGTAAAAATCTAATGACAAATGCAGGAGTTAAGCAGAAATTGCAAAATTTCCAAGGCCGTAACCACGCAAAAATTCATCGCACCAAAAATTCCTGTCCACCTGCACGTCTACATTTGATACTGATACTTTAGACCAAATTTCGCAAAAATCCAATTAAAATGTAGGAGGAGTTAAGTGGACAAGCCTTTGTGATGGAAATTTTGCTATTTCCAAGGGCTGTAACCAGGCAAAATTTGTTTATCAAACATTTCTGACTGCATATCAACACTTGATACTGATACTTTAGACCAAGTTTCGTAAAAATCCACTGAAAACTGTAGGAGGAGTTAAACGGACATGCCTTTGTGATGGACGAACAGACTGACAGATGGACAGACAGAGGGACTGACACCATTTCAATATCCCCCCTTCCTGACTTCGTTGACGGGGGATAAAAAGATTCTAATTGGTGGTTTGGGAGAATTTATTTATTAGGGTCTAACAACACTTTTGACAGCCATGTTACAACTGATAATGTTACAACTCCGCATAATGTTACACCAACGCATAATGCTACAAAAAATGTTGTACCGATAATGTTATAAACTTTTTATGATGCATAATGTTATTAAAGTCAAAGCATACTTAACAATTTTTTTTCAATGCATAATGTTAAAACAAATTAACCATTGTAACAAGCCAGGATCACCTCGTGCCAGTCAGTTTTGTGGGTGGAGGAAGCTGGAGTACCCTGAGATAACAAATGAGTAGCAGCGAGCAACTGTGAGACTCCCCAATGTACTAACTCCGCACACACAGGGTAAGCATTGGTTGAAGTTGAGTGCATCACTGACATGCAGCATGGCTTAGTACACAGCCCTACCATGGCCCCATGTGCCTTACCCAAGGACACAAGCAGTTATCCCTGGTCAGGATCGAACCATGAACCTCTCGATTTGAAATCCAATACTCTTAAGAATGGAATCACCACACTCCCAAGGTTCTGGAGAAGGTTTTTAATTTTGGAGAAAAAAATTCTGGCTGCTTACAGAGTTCTGCCTCTTGTGATGCCTCTACAGAGCATGACAACTTTATGTGAATTGACATATGATGTAGAACGTGCATACCAAATTTGGTTCAATTCAGTCCAGTAATTTACAAGGAGGAATCAAAAATGTGATATTCAAGCTGAATGGATGGACAGAAAGAAAATTATCACTAAAGCTACCCTTGACCTTTACTCAAGTGAGCTAAAAATTCTATGGTACAGGGTTTCCCAGCATGGTGGGTTGACTATATTACACTAAATTGCCCCCTGCACATTTTCAAGTGAGGGCATTTGTTGTTCTTGTAAAATATCAAAACACAGGCATGCATCCAGGTGATAATCTGAGTATTTATTTTACTTATCATAGTTTAAACAATATTTTATTTCCAGATAACAGTGTGGATAACATTACAGAAGTAATTAACTGGCTGAGTGCTAGAAGTCACTTTCAGGGATTTCAAATAGTGCTGGGAGATTATAAATTTTTTCCTCGGTTTCGGTTTCTAATCGGTTTTTTAAAAAAAAGTTGACTCCGGTTTCGTTTTTTTTTAGTGAAAAATATTCAAGTATTAAACACGATAAACAGTTGGGTTTTTTCCTAAATATTAGTTTCAATGAATGTTCAAAGTGCAAGTACCTTTCCCTCTTTGTAAATTAAGAGATTATACATAGCGCAGTACAGTGAGCCATTAATCTAGAAGACAATGAAGATTGTACCCAGAGTCCAGGACATACAGTTGAAGAGCCACCCCCACCCCCCCCCCCCCCCCCCCCCCCCCAACCAGGAGGGAAATGCCATGGTAGCAATGCACACCATAGGTAAAAAAATGCTGAGGGTGCAATGTTGTACAATGTGAACTTAAAAAAATAAATGCCTGTGTTTGGGGTAACCTGACCAACCTTAACAAATTATGCCGACCATAAAAATTTTATCTAGTAAAAGTTGCTCATTTAGTTCAATGTAACCCCAATTTTCATCCGACTTCAACTGTGAATTTGAAACCTATTTTGAAGTTCAAGCTTTCAAAATTACTGAAGAAATAAATATATCGGACAGTATAAATGTGGAGCAATTGGCAAGTTCCAGTTCAGCAAAAGAAACTGCATTTGATAAATTGACCATTTTACAAATGCAGTGTTTCAGGTCATGAATATAAATGAATATCGTGTCGAGTTTCGTGTATTGATACTGAAAGCCCCAAATTTTGGCCTACTGTCTTGAAAATGTTATTGGTGCAAGTATAGTATATATAACAGTTTTGTTAATTCCATTCAAACGTATACATAGAAATTATTGACAGTGGCCAGCAGAGGCGTGGATATTGCATTCAAGCGAAGTGTGTGGTCATTTTGGTAATTTCAATATTTGTTTTATTTTTGTCAAAAAACATGTGGTGCTTTCAATCTCAAGCTGAAGGGGGTGATTTTTAAGATTGCGCAGTTGAATAACCGTGCATGTCCCAACTGTCGGTTGTTTCACGTTCAGGTCGGTCGGTGTTTTTAAATAACCGACACCAAGTTGTATTTTCGGTTTACCTCCCAACACTAGTTTCAAAAAAATTAGAGTACCAGAGCAAGTGCCAACATTTTCTTTGCTTATGTTTCATATTCAGTAACACCCAAATAATCTTTTGTTCATATAAATTTATTTTATCACAAATTATTTAAGAGTGCCTGAGGGCACTCATCAATAATTTGTAATCAAACAAATTTTTAAGAACATATTCAGACCTCCAAAAATAATGGAGTCCTCAACCAGTTAAACATTATATATAAACAAGTTTCAGGAAAAAAAATTCAGTAGAAAACCAAGGGCTTATAAGGAGCCATCTCCAAAGCCAGCTTGAAATTTCCCAAAATGAAAATCCATGGCAGGTACACAAAACTGAGGCATATGCAGAACAAATAGTACAATTTAACATTTTAAGGTCACCTAGAAGGGTGACAGTATCTTGTGTTGAGTGGCTTGAATAACTTATGTGGGGAACAAACAGAAAAAAAGAAAAACATGTAGAAAAAGAAAGAAAAAAAGAAAGAAACATAAACTGAGAAATAGAAGTGGAACGTAAAGAATTTTGACGTAAATAAACACAGAAGAAATATGGTATGAAAATGTGCAGCCTAAAGATTGGGGAGACGTGATGGGAGATATGGGTTAGGGCAGTCTGACATGGAACAAATAAGAAGGATAGAAGACAGCAGGAATACTTTAGGATGACCCAGATGGTTCAATGCAATTTCAAGAAGATTTCCAGTTTGTGCATCGATCTGTAGCAGGTATATGATATTAATCATTTATGAGAAACAATGCATTACGACAAATATACTGGTGAACTTTTTCAAAAATGTCCTGGTTGATTTCTGTACTATAGCTCTCAGACCCCGTAGAGTAAAATGTCCTTTCTAATGGGGGCTCCGCCCACCCAATGGTTTACTCTCAGATCAGCACACAAAAAGGGCATTGCAGAAGAAAATTTTCAGCGGTTTCTGGGTCTCCACATCTACAGGTCAATTTTCAAGGTACTACAATCCAGGCATAAGCAACAGTGGTATATTTGATTCACACGTGACTTATGGTGGTAATAATAGTTGGGCAAGAAAAAATCTATGTCTGTTCAAACACATTTTGAGATTATCCAGAAATCTGTTGTCCCTAATGCTGTGGGGGAGAAAGTTTCAAAGTTGTGTTGTAGATGGGAGAAAGGATGCATGATGTAGATGATGGCGGCATAATGGAATGGTAAGATTACTGCTACTTCGAAGGTCATGACACTGCCTTTGAGAGCAAGAAGGTATACGAATACTGGCATGTGTCAGAACAAAAAGGTGATACACTGTGAAGTATTGCAGAAGCTTGTGGTTTTTCTGTCTTGTTTTGAGTGTATCCTAACCTGTCTTTGCATATAAACAAAGCTTACTAGCACATTTGGTTGCCCCCGGTGACAAGTTACGCAGCCTTATTACAAGTGAAATATATTCAATTAGCAGGGAAGGGAGCTGTTCACTTTCCTGTATTCTTGAGATAGACTGAACATTTATTGTATTATATCTTGTTTGTCAGAGCTCTTGGAGCTCTGTCAAACAAGATATAATAAATTCAATGTCTGCACTGGATCCAGTGAGGCCATATAAATAGGTTTCTAAGGAGAAATCATTGATTGTCATGGTAACAGCTTGACATATTATAATATTTTTTATTCAATTAATTAACAGGAGTTTACTCCATAACCCACATGCATGTAACCAGTCACAATTATACTGAGGGTCACATGGTAAATGGTTTTGTGTTTGCAAGTTACATTCGATTAACAGTATCATTCAATTATAAGCGACATCCAATTCAATTAAGTGGGCTCCACTCTACAGGGAAAGTGCATTCTCATTAAAACACTTTGTGGAATGTTTCTCACCCAGCTATTTTTACAACAAAAAGAACAAGCAAACTTTCAGCTGACAAACAACAGGCTTGCACCAAGTTGCCAGTTAACTGATAGTTTGCAAGCATTTCTTTTGCGTTTTTTCACAAATTGTATGTTTATGTTCAGAAGAAAATCTAATCCTGGTTTTATGTTTCATCCAAAACAGTCTTAATCTTCACTTAATGTATCAGGGAAATCCAACAAGCACTATAGACTAGAACAAGACTCACAGTGACCACCCGGCCACGGAGGCCCCCAAACTATGACCTTGATCTGTGACCTTGACCTCCATCGAACCAAAATAACTTTTGTGCACAACACATCCGTCTCCCCATAAGCAAAATGTATGCCAAGTTTCGACAAAATGCAATGAAGAATCACAGAGTTATGGAGCGGACACAAAAATCTTCCTGACAGATGGAAAACATGGAAATCTTCCTGATGGACAGACAGACAGACGGAAATGACAAACACTAAATGCCCCACCAAATTTTTTTTTTGGGGGGGGGGGGGGGATAAAAATGCAACACACTGAGAAACAAATCCTCCCAAAATCACATACGTAAAAGCATAATGAACATCTAAAATTTATTGAAAACTGATCAAGTGATGGGCAATATACCCAAAAACAAACCGATACTGATATCACGGGGATACCGAAAAACTGAACCAAACCAATCATTGAATACCAAAACCATCTGAATTTTCAAATTTTCCTTCATTCTCTACTTGTGAGTCCTTGTTGATAACAGTTGAAAGGTTCATTTTCATGAATGAAGTGACTGCTTTTCTTTTCATTTCATGAATGAAGTGACTGCTTTTCTTTTCAGTTTTGCTTACCCTCAATGGATTGATCAACTAGTGATGAACCGATTATCAAAACTAGCTATCAACCGATTACCGGTTATTTCTCTGCCGAATATGCTGATGCCGATTCCGATGGCTGAAGTAGGACTCTGAATAAAATCTGTTGGTGCCTGTTATACTACAGAATTTCGTTGATAAATCATCAATTACGAAAACTTAACACCACATAAGTTCTCAGAGTATGCATATTTAGTGCTGGGCAATATTAGCCAAAATAATATTTGTATATTGGTTGGGGTGTGGGAAAAAGATCATTATTAGCGATACAATCACACGATATGTTCTCGTGAAGATTGTGTTTTATTCCGGTAAATAGTGTTAATACGGTTTTGTGTAAGGAAACAATACACTTGGCTGTATTAACCAGGAATATACTGAGCACACATACTTTGTGTCTTAAATGATCTAGAGGGCTGCCACATCCACGGGGCAGCTGATCCCCCCGAAAAAAGTGTGGTCATCATAAGATTTTCTAAGTTGAAAAGGGGCATAACTCTGGTAAAATTAATCAGGACAAACCCATTTTCGAACTTGACCCGTATTTTGACATGTTTGCACCACATATCAAGTTTGGTTACAATCAAACTATCTTGAGGGAAGTTACCATCCGGAAACCAAAAATCATAAGATTTTCTAAATTAAAAAGGGGCATAACTCTGGTAATATTAATCAGGATGAACCCGGATTCGAACTTGACCTGTATTTTTATATGTTTAAGCCACATATCAAGTTTGGTTACAATCAAACTATTTCAAGGGAAGTTATCATCCGGAAACGAAATGTAAACGGACGGACGGACGGACAAAAAAAAACGCGTGACGACTATATCCCCCGAAATTTTTTTTCGGGGGATAATAATAATTTTGATGTTAATGTGTGTTGTGAAGTTGTATGACGCTTGGTTTACACGTTTGTCAGAATGTATTATTCAATGTTCTTTTTTTCAACGTGTTACCTCCCTTGATGTGTTTCTCTAATGTTTACATGAACTCTACAATCTTTGGAAAATGGTGGCGATCTCGTACCGATTGCAGTTGGTAAATTCTGTAATATCTCTGCTCGGCAAATCCCAAAATTTTTTGACTATGTACTACACACGTTTTTAATGGGGAAACTTCATTGAAATGGCCAGATATCACGGGGATTTTTAATAGTCAGTGTTAAATATAGAATAACTGGAAACTGCTGGTTTTTAACTGCCGGTTGTCATAATCGGCCGATGCCCCATAACCAGCCGGTTCGGATTGCCGATTCCGATTATCGGTTCATCACTATGAGCAACTGTCCTGAGTTCCCACCAGACTACAACCTGTACAAGTCGAATTGCTTACCAATGATTTCTGTTTAGGCAGCCAAGACGTGACTAGAAATCACTGCCCAGGTGTTTTGTCTTTTGTCAGCAGGACCTCTTAAAGATGGCATGGTCAGGGCAAATGCTCTGTGACTGCAAAAGCAACAAATATTATTTATGAATATTCTCGTACGGACTGACGGAAGGATGCACAGATGGACGGACGCAATCCAGTATACCACCCCCCCCCCCCCCCTTTCCATTTTCTTCGAAAGTTTTCAATTTCCAACAATTTCTAAGTCAAAAGGTATGGTAAATTGTTTGGTGTTTGGAAGTTTTATGCAATGAGGCAGAAGCCTTTGTCATAGGCAAACTGCATGCCATATTTCACTGAACACCGATAACCCATACCTAAGATACAGGCTGAACAGACAAATAATGTCTATTTCCTACAATTTCTAAGTGAAAAAAGGGGGATAACTCTAAAAAGGAGAATGTGAGAAATATCGTTGAATCTTTTTTTTAAAGCCTATACCATAAGCAGTGTTCATGGCAAATTTCATTGCAATAGAATATTCGATACCCGAGATACAGGCTGAACAGACAAAATTTGGCTCGGACGGACACAATTTCTGAGTGAACAAGTAATAAAAAAAAAAAAAATAACCAGTGTGGGCATACCTATGACCAACAAATATTATAAAAAATAATAATTTACTTAAGTTATGAATATTCTCGGACGGACTCACACATGGACGCACAGATGAACGGACGGATGGTCGCATGTAATCCAGTATACCCCCATTTTCTTCGAAAGTGGGGGTATAATAAAATCCTACTGAATGAAAGTTCTTGACGACCTCGATCGATCTCTACAGAGTTGGATGCCTCCAGAAGGATATCCGCAGCCCGGACCAAACAACATCTAACTTACAAGGATCAGATGTGATTGTGGCCCAATGGTCAGCGAATTCTGATATCATTCCTCCAACCTGGGACGAATCGAGGTGAGGACCTTCATTTCGAGCCTCGGCGAGGCCTGCAACAGGAGAAACCACCTCCTCCACTATATGAAGAAACCTGAGTCCTCCCTCTAGCCTGCCGATGCTTACCCTTACCCCGTGAGTAAGTAGAAGCAGCAGCAGGAGGATCAGCCCTTGGCTTCGCAGAGGAAGCAGAAGGGCGCTTGTTAGGCTTTGGATGGCCCCTGCCTCCAACAGAAGGCTGATCAAGCTGATGAAGCAGCAGCTGATCTATGGAATGATGTAGGACGTCATCCAGGACCGTCGCCACAGAACCATGGAATAGTTGCAGACCTGCTGAAGAAGCAGATCGAAGAGCAGCACGCTGCACCTCAGGATGGGAATGGTGAGTGTCCAACACAGCATCCCTGCGAACTAATTCCAAGTTAACCCTGTTACAGGCATGTGTGTGCATGAGTGCCTTAGAAAGCACACGCAAAGGAGCCTGTATGTTGTCAAACTTATCTGGAGGCTGATAAGCAACTAAAGCAGAGACGACGTGATCCGAGAGAGAAAGCATGCCCAGCATCTCTTTCGATAAGCCCAACAGGGACTCCAGAGTCGCCATAGGAATAACGACCGACTTGGGCTTGGAAAGCCCGAGCGAGGTGGAGTCCCGATCCAAGACCATCAAAGTCAGAATCGTAGGAACGATAATGAACTGGAGGCAAAAAAGTGTTAACCCTGGTGAAGATCGAAGTCTTCAAAGCCTTGGAACTCAGCTAAGAGTCCAAAACTGAAAACGCGTCAACCACATGCACTGACTGGCATGGTCGAAGGTGCCCAGAAGCAGGTTGCTCCACAGGCTGTAGGCGCGTGGCCGATGATCTCAGCCTGGCTGACACAGTCGGCTGGTTTGAAGGTTTGAGATCTGGAAGGAACCCAAACACAACGTTAAGAGCTTCCGCCAAGTCAGAAGACCGTTAGCTCTCGACATCTGGTATGTCGGACTCATCCGGAGTCAGAAGACACATAGTCCATCATGGGCAAACCAGCCGATTCCTCCCATGGTGTAGGCACACCTGAGGGATCAGAAAGCGGCCTGCTTCAAATCCCGGGAGACGGCGCCACGGGGGGTGCCTGGAAATCACTAGTAGCCTCGCTGGAAGCAACGGGAAGGCTCTTGGAAAGAACCTGAGTGAGCAAGGAGAGGGCCTCCCTAAGCTCACGGCCTGTGTCGGCCGGTTTGACATGGGAACGAACCGACAAAGTGGCTTCACCCCAGACCCTTTTAACCAGCGAAGGGTCACGAACCTCAAATACACACAACGCGGGGTGACGGGTGGCAGCCAAAACATCTGAAGGCAGATGTGTATAGGGGTATGACATACACCGAGGATCTACAGAGCGGGAACTTAGGAGAGTTGCCGCAGACCACTGAGGGGCAGAAGGTCCAGGCTGCACAAAAGGCGTTGGTCCCGCAAAACTGGCCATGGGACCAGAGTGCATGGACGGAAACGACACCGAGTTCATGGTGGCCCCACCATGAACATCCGAATCCAATGAGAAAACTGGGGTGCTCGACGGCTGAGAGACCACAGCAGAGGGTTCGGACAGCAGCCCCTTCAGACTTCACCAAGTTGAAGTCAGGGAAGGCTGAGGCTGATACCCCATGTCCACACTACCAGATATCTCTGCAGACCCCTGCAGGGATAAAACTGCTGTGGTCGACAGCTGAGAGGCCACAGCAGAGGGTTTGGTCGGCAGCTCCTTCCGACTTCACCCAGTTGAAGTCAGGAAAGGCTGAGGCCGATACTCCACATCCACACTACCAGAGATGCATCTCTGCAGACCCCTGCAGGGATAAACCGAGGCCGGCTGAAACGGTGACCGATGACGTTGCAGACGGAACAGGAGTAGCAGCAAATACGACGGGAGCTGTTGAAACTGGTGGAAAAGGGGAGAGTGCAACCAAAGGAGGAGTCACAACCCTAGTGACAGCCTCAGATGTCGACTGGAGAGGGACCACAGTCCCGGAACCAGGCATCTCTTCACCATACAACACAACAGCTCCCGCAGTATCCACCAGAGAAAAAGACTGCACATCCCCCATGGAGAGGGTATAACTCTCACCAGACGTGGACATGTCACAAGGCCCCAAATGACAGCATTCCCCCTCCCCGCAGGTGCGGGAGGAACGGCCACGAAAACGCACCACATGCTTGGGCAAAAGGCATTGCCTTCAAGGAACAGTCCTGGGCATAACAGAAGTGAGAGCAGTAGGAGACAAAGGTGAACTCAACAGATGTAGAAAGTAGAACACCCCCAACTATGAGAGAAAGGTGGCAGAAAATAAAGGACTGGCGGGAACACAAATGAACCCAGACGGCCGACAGGGACCAAAAAACAAAAATTCTGCCTTCAACAGAGAGGAGAAATCCTGTCCAAACAGCCCCCCATTGACACCTAACACCAATAATAATAATAATATCCAAAAGGATAACATAAATTTATCAACCGAAAAATTTTATGTCCGAACCGCACGGTATGCGAAAGTCGCGCGTGAACCCGAAGAATATATAAAATACAATGAAAATGTAGTTGAAAATATTAACGAGAATATATAAAACACAGTCCTGTTATTATACGATCCTCAGATCCATAATTCCAGTCACAGGTAACCATTATCAACGAGTTGAATTATCACTGTTTCTGAATGCAAATGGATGTCTTGCCACATGGGCGTACGAAAAAAGAATGATTCATTAGTTACTGCCTGCGCACTGGTTCCCCAAAGCCGTGGATTTGTACTAAAAGAAGAACGTCCCTTACTGGGTGTGTGCTGGTGACGCTCGACCCAGTTTTGGCTTATTTTTTCTTGGTGCTTTTGCACCACTTTTCTTTCCCAAATCGCTTGGGAAAGATCAAAATAGAGAGTATATTTTCCGAGTTCTTCCACTGTAGTGCAAGCCTGTAGTAAACAATTGTAAGGTAGGTTGCTAAGAAAACGCGGTTGCCACAGGTGGGATTCAAACCGAGGACCTCTTGGCTTGTAGCCTGCACCTCTACCTACTAAGAAACCCCACCCCAATAATAATAACTCTGATAAAAATACTCTGAATAACACTTGTACTGAACATGAGGCTACCCATCAAAAACCAACACTTGTGTACCAAATATGCTGTCATTCCATCCAATATTTTGAAAGTTGTGGAGTTTAAAAACTTGTGACTGGCCAATTGACACACTGACTGACGCTGCCACATAGAGGTGTCTGCTGCAGCTAAAAATGATAATTATCAGTTATTTTGGAATTCATTTATTTATTGGTGGCATAAGGCCACTTTCAGCATCTATGGCTATATCGCGATAGGTTAGCCAATCATCCATATCTTTGCTGTCCCCTTACATGGTAGATGCCAAATTATTTTTGGTCATCAAAAATGGTTCATATGGCTTTGCCTTAATTGTTAAAATTTATGGGAGAGTACCTAAAGGTACTCTCCCATAAATTGTAACAAGTGAAATTCACACAGACCAAATAATTTCACTTCAAAGATAATACAAAGCACATCCACAGAATATGAACCCTTTAGGTCTTGTGGTACCTGCACTTCAAAATAGAGTCCATATTTCAGGAATCAAGTATTTAGGGGGGGACTTCCACCTCAGGCATTAGTTATCAGGTCAACTTTTAACAATATTTAAAGCAGAACTTCTTCACTACAGTAAACAAGCACTGCCCCACTTCCTGGGGTTCCCATTTTGGAATGTATATTGTGTTTTTTAGGCAAGTCTGGTGAAGAGTTAAATAACTGAAGTCTATATAACCATCATAAATTTCAGTCAAATGACTTTTTCCAATAATGGTTCATGTTCACTGCAAAAAGTCTTTACTAGACTGCATGTTGACAGTTTCATGATTCCATAAATTATCAATATGCCACAAGACAGGATGGAAGTAAATAAGAGAAAATTGCATGCTACCAACTGTAATGATAATAGATAGTTGTTCACTTGACCCTATTTCTAACATGACAGCTAAAGTTGTTTTCAACATCTCGTCCCCTGCATTCCAATGTGTTCTATGTGCCCAGTGGCACATAGAACACATTGGAACTCAGGGGATGACCTGCCTCCAAAACATAGCTTGTGCCCCTCAACTGGTAGAGTGCTAAATTATTTTTGTCCATCAAATCTTGTACACATGTCTTTGCCTATGGGCACTCTCCCATAAATTGTAACAAGGCAAACCCTTAGAGACTGAATAATATCATTTCCATGATATTACAAAGTACATGTACTGAATATGAGCCTTCAAGCTGTGGTACCTGTACTGCAGAATAAAGCCCAAATATGGGCTTCCAGTTAACAGGAAAGAGCTTGCCAGAATAATATAAAAGAGATAAAAGCTCTTGTACTAAAGCTGAAGATTGGTAGTAAAAATGGAGAATTTTGTTGCAGAGGAACCTGATTAATTGAATTGCCACTTTGCCAGTAAAAATTATTCAATTAACAGTAGTGTTCAATTAACAGGGATTTGGTCAATGGCTGTATTTTAGAGATATTCTGGGCATTTAATCTTAATCTGTCATATCTTGTTTGTCAAGAGCTACTAGTAGGATTAAAACCCTCAATTGGATGTACTGAGACCAAACAGGTCTACATGTATAAACAACGGAATTAGGTGACTCAGGGTAATTTCTCAACATATTACAATATTTTTTTATTCAATTAACAAGAGGTTACTTTATAACATATATGCAGTTAATAGGTCAAACTTGTACTGAAATTATGGTGAATAGTTTTGTTTGGAAATTATATTCAATTAAAAGGGTTATTCAATTAAAAGATATCCAATTAAGTCAGCTTTACTGTACTGTCTGTTTTGTGGGTCACAAGTAAACAAACATAACAAGAACCATCACTGAAGATGACTAATACCCCCTCTTCTGGACTTCCAGAATGCACCTCTAAATGTGGTTTGAAATTTTGGAATATGCGACATTTCCCCTTTTCCCAACTCACGCAATATCAAAATTTGTTTTTTAAATTATTGTTTTTTTCAAATTATTCACAAGTTGTCAACAAAACTAAATGCTGCACCCCCTGCAATGGAAAAGCTCAATGAGCTTGTTCCAATGGGGGTGGGGGTGGGGGGGGGGGGTGGGGGTGTGGGGGGGAGGGGGGATGTCACATGATATGGTTTTGTTGAATTTTTGTGCCCCCCGCCAGAAAATGGGGGATACAGTGTTTCCCTTGTTCGTCCGCCATTCTGACATAACTGTTTTCCAGACATTTTTTCACCATACTCGTAAAATGAGTTCTGGTATGTGGTTTTGTCATGGGTACTGCAAATTGAGTTTGAGTTTGGTCCCAGTTAGTGACTAACCGATAAACTGAATCTGCAATCGGAATCGGCCGATTGTGTGGTATCGGTTCACAACGGAAATGGCAATTTGACAATTGGTTCTGCCAATTGTTCAAAACTGAATAGAGAAAGTTGAAAAATATTTTTTAACACATTCGACAGGT
Organism: Pictodentalium vernedei; assembly: GCA_031216915.1. Taxonomy (NCBI): domain Eukaryota; kingdom Metazoa; phylum Mollusca; class Scaphopoda; order Dentaliida; family Dentaliidae; genus Pictodentalium; species Pictodentalium vernedei. The sequence continues at coordinate 192,405,986 of CM062289.1, forward strand.
AATAAAACTAGACTAAAACGATGTAAAACATGAAGGTGGTAAACACTGTTATGAAGAACTTCTGGAGAAAAGCACAGTTCACCCTTATCACGTAGTCCACCGACCGACTTTAGATACATGTAGAAAGACGGAATGTATAAATTCCTGTCTAAATTGGGCGTCTTCTCACTCTTAACTCTTTTGTTTATGAAACCCTATTTCTGTTGTGGTTGAAGAACTGTGACAGGATGTAAAGTAAAATACTAAACCATTTTTAATTTTCTATGCTGTAAAATAATGGTGGGCCGGTTTGCTCAACGCTATTAAGCATTATAACAGATATATTATCAGGGTAAACAGCCATTTCCCCACCAGATATTCCCCCCACCATGCAGTTTCAATGACAACGGACATTTGATTCTGTCTGCTTCCGGTTTTGAAAATAACGTGTAAAATGACAACAACACATACACGCGCATTTCGTTTCTTTTTTAATAAAGTATTATCAAAGTGATGATTGAAAATCAACGCTTGAAGAACGAATGCATTGAATACTTGGGCAAACTATGTAGAAAGGTGAGAGAACGAATGTTTTATAAAACATATGCACGTCGCAGTGACTGACCTGACTGTGAATAATCCTGTATCCAGGCTTGGAAAACGAAAACTCTGGGTGCGAGAGCAACATCGCGAGAAGGACAGAATGATTCCATACAGATTCATTGGTAATTTTAAATAAGAGTTAAATAATCGGAACCTGAATCGGAACCGGCCGATTGTAGAAATGAAATGAAATGAAATGAAACTTTATTTAGCAGCATACTCGGATACAGTTTACATAAATTAAAATATGGTAGCAATCAAAAAGGTGTATACTGCATGGAAATGGCATAGCCGGAGAGGCTGTCTTCCTGCCATTCCCAAACATGATATCCTGTCCTGACATCAAAGTCATTTAACTCTTTATCCTCGTTGTTCACAATTGGTAAAGCTCCTAAGAAGACTTTCTGTGAAGCTTTCCCCGTATTAGGATTAAAACCACTTACACAATGCTCAAAGTAATCCGAAAAGATGAATAGTGACCCGGAAGGTCCTATGCTCAGGATAATTGTAGATTATCCCAAACACAAGACCCCCCAAATCATTATACAAATCTTCCGATCTTCAGTAGTTGGGAGGATGAGATCACTTTACGCTGGGTCACAATCGAGACAGAATGGATTGTTCACAATTGGTAAAGCTCCCAGGTAGACTTCCAGTGAAGCTTTCCCCATGTTAGGATTAAAACCACTTACACAATGCTCAAAGTAATCCAAAAAGATGAATAGTGATTTGAAAGGTCCCATGCTCAGGATAATTGTAGATTATCCCGAACATAAGACCCTCCAAATCACCACACAAATCCTCGATCTTCAGTAGTTGGGAGGATGAGATCACTTTATGCTGTGTCACAATCGGGACAGAATGGATTGGTGCAAGTAATGCCAGAAGAATATGTGTTTAAGAACGAATTGATTATTGTCTTTTTAAACAGAGGCCTGCTATATTGCTGAACTTCGGGATTTAAGTCATTCCAAATTTTTGGGAAAGTATGAATCGGGAGGTCAGCAGAGAAGCGAGTTCTTGGTTTGAGAGTGCGCACGTTCCCTGTTTGTCTTGTCTCCATTCCAGAAGGGTTTGTGTATATTTCGAAGGTATTTTCAAATGACGTAGGAAGATTATTGTGGTACCAGTCATGCATGAAAAGATACACATGAAGCTTATACAAATCTTCAAACTTCAGTATTCCACAATTTTTAAATAAGGGTTCAGTGTGTGAGATATATTTTCGATTATTTATGATACGAATAGCCTTTTTTTGAAGTGTAAAGATTCTACTGGTGGAAGACACATGGCCCCAGACAAGGATACCATACAACATATGGCTATGTATCAGTGAGAGATACAATATTTTCAGGGCTTTCAAGGGAAGGGTTCTTTTTGCCCTATTCAGGGCAAATATTACCCTGGCCATCTTTAGGCAAACTGTGGACGTATGTTGTTTGAATTTTAAATTTTCGTCCAGGTTGATCCCTAGGAATTTGACAGAGGTTTCCTCGTGACTATTGGTAACAAATGGAATGTCTAAGTCGTTCAGAGATACCTTTTTATTGGCGGCATGATACAAATCGTTTTGCGGGTGTAACAACATACATTTTGTTTTACTGGCATTCAGCCATGATCCATTTGCGGCACACCATTCACTGATTTTACCGAGTTCAGTATTGGTCTCGTCTAACAAAGAATCTAGATTCCCACTTGATGTATACGCTGTGGTATCGTCTGCAAAAGATAACACCTTAAGTAGTGTAGAGTGGCTGATGTTGTTAATGTATAATAAAAAAAGAAGCGGACCTAGAACTGAACCTTGTGGTACCCCAATGGTGACGCCCATTACTTCCGATGTGCTGTTCATGAAGGATACAAACTGACACCGGCTTGTTAGGTAATCTTCAAACCAGGTGTTAGCTAAACCTCTTACCCCGTAACATTCAAGTTTCTTTAAAAGAATCGAATGATTTATGGTATCAAATGCTTTTGAAAAGTCAAGAAAGACTGAGAGTGTACAATCCTTTGAAGTTTTATCATTTGCTTCCGATACACTGTTTATTAACTGCAGAATGGGATGCACAGTCGAATGACCCTTCCTGAATCCGAACTGATACTTATATATAAAGTTATGATCGTCGAGGAAAGTGTATAATCGTGAGTACATTACTTTTTCCAAGTATTTTTGAAAATGTTGGAAGAATACTTATGGGGCGATAATTGGTAAAACGTTGGGGATCTCCAGATTTAAAGGCAGGAATGATTTTGGCTATCTTCATCCTGTCTGGTACCCTACCTACAGCGAAAGACAGATTGATTATGTGTGACAGGGGGTCTGCTATCTCGTATACAATCTCCTTCAGCAGTTTGGTGGACATATCATTGATATCAGTACTTGATTTACTTTTTAATTTATTAGCGCAAGTAATTATTTCATATTTATTAGTAGGTGTTATAAAAAATGAATTCCCGTTATTACTATTGCTGAGATATTCTGAAAAGTGACGTTGTGACGGGGGTACTTGAGCACTTATATTCATACCAATATTAGCAAAGAATGTGTTAAATCTGTCCGCAATTGTAGTAGGGTCGGATAATTCGATATTCCCGTCCAAGAAGGTGGGAGGAATTTGTCGGTGGTTATTTGACTTGTAAATGGCCTTTCGCAAGATGTCCCAAGTTTTTTTAATATTATGTTTGTTTTCAAGTAGAACTTGGATATAACAGTCTGCTTTGCATTTCCGCCTCAAGCAGTTGTATTCCTGACAAAACGTTTTGTATTCTGATATGTTTTGGATAGTAGGAAATTTTAGTTTTTTAATATACAATTTATTTTTAGTTTGGGACGATTGCAATAGGCCAGAGGTCATCCAAGGTTCTCGTTTTATATATTTCTTTCGTGTGGGGGTTGATTTCTGGGGAAATGCTTGTTCAAATACTGCGTGGAATTTATCCAGGAACCGATTGTATGCCGAATTAGGACAAACGTCATTGGTAACATCAGAGAAATCACAACCCATTAAGAGTCTTTTAAATTGAATGACATTCTCAGTTTTCATGGATCGTCGATAATTGGGCGTTACAGGGGGGCGTTTATCTAATTCATCTACATAAAACGTTGCAAAATGATCGCTGACGTCAGTAATTATGATTCCAGATGTGAACTTTTTAATATTATTGCTGAATATGTGATCAATTATGGTTGCGGAAAACTCCGTGACTCTGGTAGGTTTTGTTATAGCGGGCAGAAAACCAGCAGTATATAGCGAGTCAATAAAGGTATTCGTTTTGCTGTGGGTATTTACACTGAGCAGATCTATGTTAAAGTCACCCATGAGGTAGACTACAAGGTTATCCTTGCTTAAAGAGTCTAGCAATTCAGTTAGTTTGACTAGGAACAGATCAAGGTCTGCCTTAGGAGCTGTGTTTGGTCTGTAAATAGTCCCTACAATACATTTCTTCTTGAGGGATAGTTCTATAAACAGAGATTCAAAGACATGTGGTATGAAGACTGAGAGATCATTTCGTATTTTATAGGGTATACTATCATTTATGAACATTCCTACGCCTCCCCTCCCGTCATCGTCGTCAGGACGATTACGGGACACTAACGGGTGATAGCCCTCAAGCCGGTACTCAACACCAGATTTCACGTTAAATATTTCCGTCATTCCGATCACATCGAAAAAGTCGGAATTTGTCTGCAGATCTACAAGTAAGTTATGAACATTTTCAAAGTTTGCATTCAGGCTGCGGCAATTGATGTTGAGTAGAGATAGGGCTTTGATTTTGCTTGAAATTTCGTCTTTAAAGTTATCGGGTGTAAAGTAATGGCAACCGGAGTCAAGAGAATTGAATGGGAGGGTGAGGTCTTCTTCATCGGTAGAAATAATATCGTTCAGTTTTTTCTGGAAATCAAAATTGTCATTATTTTGGATCTCATCAAGAGAAATTGTGTTAGCCATAATTACCTAGAGGAAGAAAGAGAGCAAGCGATGGTCCGAACATGAGGAAAAAATTGTCTTGATTTTCGAGGATTTTGCACTGCTTTTTAACTGCAGTGAAAAGTGAAATATATGCTTTGATGTCAGGTAAGAATATGAGAAAAATGCATAACATAAGAAAAGTTAATACTCTGAGGTAATCCATCTGGTTAAGTGAATAGTAGCATTGTGGAAATAGATTACAACCTTGGTCAATATCACAGTGGGTAACTTGTGGGTTATATATAAAAGCAGTAACGCAGTCAAAGGAATTACGACCTTGGTCAATATCACAGCAGGTAACTTATGAGTTATATATAAAAGCAGTTATTTATTTATTTATTGGTGTTTAAGGTCACATACTTATGCACAATGGCTAATCGTGACCGTGACAGTTTTACGGGTGGAGGAAGCCGGAGTACCCGGAGAGAACCACCGAGCAACGACGAGCAGCTGTGAGCTCCCCAACATCGTAACTCTGAACTCTGCACCGCAGCACAGGCAGGGTTAGATTGGTTGAAGACATGCGCACCATCGACGTGCAGTACGCCACAGTACACAGCGTCATCGTGCCCCCCATGTAGGCAATCGGATATAAAAGCAGTAACGCAGTCAAAAGAAGCAGGCAAAGGGAAGCAGGCTATGAGAGGACCCACACCATTACTATCTATATTGTGACCACGGCAACGCACAGCATCAGTGGCCACATGATAGAACAGCCATGATATGGCCACAGATGCCGCGGGTGGCCGCATTTTTGAAATCTAGAAGAACGCCAAAAGCGTTGTTATATATATGGAAGGGAATACAAAAGTGAAAAAAAAAAAAAAAAAAATGTAAACACAGTCAATCACCTAATTTTGTGCCCAATCTTCACCACCCGCACAGCCCCTGATTAAATACCGAAGGAGAGTAAAAATAAGTAGAAATAATTAATTAAAAATCACCAGATCTAACACCAACCCTGTCAAAAATCAAATAAACAGCTTCCGAAAATCCGAGACTTTTGAAAGGAAACGCTCAAATCCCTTTGTTTCGCATTATCTGTTTCTAGGAGGAAAAACCCAGCATAACAAACCGACCATGACAAAATGAGTACAAACGTACTTTTCTTGACAGATTGACTGGGGTTCCCACACACAATTGGTGGTCAAATAGAAACCTACATTTCAACTGAACGATTTGTTCTCTTCTTTTCTCGAGCTTTTCCTGCATCATCCGGGATTTGTCTCAAATGACCCAGTAACATACTGTTCACATATCAAATTCAATGTCCCTGGACATTCACTCAATTAGAAAGAAATTACACGGATTTAATATAAGTTGCGTCAAGTGTTGGTGACCAGGTGATGTGAATGTTATAAGTAAATTTAATGGGCATGGTAGGATTTGAGTCTCACTCTAGCTGGTAGACAGGAGATTATGAAAGTGAAGGCCCCACGTTCACCCACCAATTGCTGATAACGAATCAGGGTGTGTATAGTACTGAAGTAGGTTAACCTAGAGTAAATCGATCCTGTGCGTTTTCCTGTCATCAGGTGGCTGACAATAATAATGAAGTACAGTTGACAACAAAATGGGTAAATCCTTCCTATTGGGCCCAGCACCATCAAATCCACCCCAACTGTAACCTGCCAGCCAAGATGAGTTTAACACTGCTGGACCCAACAAGAATGATTTAGTTTTAGCTTCCGTGGATTTGGGCCTCATTTTCAGTCAGACTGCTAATCACACTTTATGCTTTCCTGTCCTTTGGTGGCTAGCAATGATATCGAAGTACAGTTAACCACAAATTAAATATATTCTTCCTATTGGGCCCAGCACCATCAAATCCACCCAAGTTGAAACATATGACTGCCAGGATGAGTTTGCAAAATGAGTTGTACAGTGCTCCACCCAAAAAGAATGATCTGATTTTAGGTTTTAGGGTTTAGGGCTCATTTTCAGTTATGCTCCTGTTCACACTTTAGGTTTTCCTGTTCCATGGTGGCTAACATTAATACTGAAATACAGTTGACAAGTAAACCCGTCTTTTTAGGGCCCAGCACCGTCAAATCCACCCAAACTGTAGCATGATGTCCAAGATGAGTTTGAATGTGCTGGACCGAACAAGAACGATTCGGTTTTAGGTTTTACGATTTAGGCCTCATTATCTGTTGAGCTGTTGTTCACATTTAATGTTTTCCTGCCCTCTGGTAGCTAACCACATTACTGACATACAGTTGAGAACAAAGTAAGTAAATCTTTCTTATTGGGCCCAGCACAATCAAATCCACCCAAACTGTGACATGACAGCCAAGATGGGTTTGACAGTGGTGGACCCCACCTGAATGATTTGGCTTTAGGGTTTAGGGTGTAGGCCTCATTTTCTGTTAGGCAGCTGTTCACACTTAATGTTTTCCCGTCCTCTGGTAGCTGACAATAAAGTAAGTAAATCCTGCCTATTGGCCCCAGCACCATCAGATCCACTCAAAGTGTAACATGACTGCCAAGAAGAGTTGACAGTGCTGGGCCCAACAGCCTCATTTCCTGGTAGGCTGCTGTTCACACTTAATGTTTACCTGTCCTCTGGTGGCTAACAATTTTAATGAAGTACAGTTGACAACAAAGTAGGTAAATCCTCCCTACTGGGCTCAGCACTATCAAATCCACCCAGACAGTGACATGACTGCCATGATGAATTTGACAGTGCTGCACCCAACAAGAATGATTCGGTTTTATCTTCTTGGGTTTAGGCCTAATGTTCTGTTAGGATGCTGTTCACACTTAATGTTTTCCTGTCCTATGGTGGCTAAAAATAAAAAAAACTAATACTGAAGTACAGTTACCACAAAATAGGCAGATCCTTCCTATTGGGCCCAGCACCATCAATTCCACCCAAACTGTTAGATGACTGCCAAAATGAGTTTGACAGTGCTGTGCCCAACAAAAATGATTTACTTATAGCTTTTGGGGGTTTAGGCCTCATTTCCAGTTAGGCTGCTGTTCACACGTAATGGTTTCCAGTCCTTTGGTGACTAACACTGATACCGAAGTACAATTGACAACAAAGTAAGTACATTCTTCTTATTGGGCCCATCACCATCTGATTCACCCGCACTGAAACGCAACTGCTAAAATGAGTTTGACAGTGCTCCGCCCGACAAGAATGGTTTTGTTTTGGGTTTAGGCCTCATTTTCTGTTAATGTACTGTTGACACTTTAAGCTTTCCTATCTCATGATGGCTAACAACAATAGTGAAATACAGTTGTAAACAAAGTAAGTAAATCCCTCTATTAGAGCTTTCCCATCTCATGTTGGCTAACAACAATACTGAAATACAATTGATAACAAAGTAAGTAGATCCCTCTTTTAGAGCCCAGCACAATCAAATCCGCCCAAACTGTAACATGACATCCAAGATGAGTTTTAGCGTGCTGGACCCAACAAGAACGATTTGGATTTAGGTTATACGATTTAGGCCTCATTATCCGTTGGGATGTTGTTCACACTGCAAGTTTTCCTGCCCTCTGGTATCTAACCACAATACTAAAACACAGTTGACTACAAAGTAAGTAAATCATTTTTATTAGGCCCAGCACCAACAAGCCCACCCAAACTGTACCATGATAGCCAAGATGAGTTCAACAGTGGTGGCCCCAACAAGAATGATTTGGTTTTATATTTTAGGGTGGAGATCCCTCATTGTCTGTCTGGCTACTGTTCACACTTAATGTTTTCCTGTCCTCTTGGTAGTTGATCGTACTACTCAAATACAGTTGACAACAAAGTAAGTAAATCCCTCCCAATTGGGCCCAGCACCATCAAACCCACCCAAGCTGCAACAAGACAGCCAAGATGAGATTGACAGTGCTGCACCCAACAAGAATGATTTGATTTCAGCTTTTGGGGTTTAGGCCTCATTTATTGGTAGGCTGCAGTTCAACCTTAATGTTTTCATGTTTTCTGGTGGCTAACAATAATTATGAAGTACAGTTGACAAGAAATTAAATTAATCACACCTATTGGGCTCAGCACCATCAAACCCACCCAAGCTGCAACATGACAGCCAGGATGAGATTGACAGTGCTGCACCCAACAAGAATGATTTGATTTCAGCTTTTGGGGTTTAGGCCTCATTTATTGGTAGGCTGCAGTTCAACCTAAATGTTTTCCTGTTTTCTGGTGGCTAACAATAATTATGAAGTACAGTTGACAAGAAAATAAATTAATCACACCTATTGGGCTCAGCACCATCAAACCCACCCAAACTGTAATATTACTGGTGGCTTACAATAATTATGAAGTACAGTTTGACAAGAAATTAAATTAATCATACCTATTGGGCTCAGCACCATCAAACCCACCCAAACTGTAACATTACCGCCAAGATGAGTTCGACACTGCTGCGCCCAACAAAAATTATTCAGTTATAACTTTCGGGGGATTAGGCCTCATTTCCTGTTAGGCTGCTGTTCACACTTAATGCTTTCCTGTCGTTTGGTGACTAACATGATACCGAGGTACAGTTGACAACAAAGTAAGTACATTTTTCTTATTGGGCCCAGCACCATCAAGTCCACCCAGAATGAAACATGACCTCCAAGTTGAGTTAGACAGTGCCAACAAGAACGATTTGGTTTTTGGTTTTATGATTTTGGCCTCCTTATCAAACTGTAATATTACTGGTGGCTTACAATAATTATGAAGTACAGTTTGACAAGAAATTAAATTAATCATACCTATTGGGCTCAGCACTATCAAACCCACCCAAACTGCAATATCACCGCCAAGATGAGTTTGACACTGCTGCGCCCAACAAAAATGATTCAGTTATAACTTTTGGGGGATTAGGCCTCATTTCCTGTTAGGCTGCTGTTCACACTTAATGCTTTCCTGTCGTTTGGTGACTAACATGATACCGAGGTACAGTTGACAACAAAGTAAGTACATTTTTCTTATTGGGTCCAGCACCATCAAGTCCACCCAGAATGAAACATGACCTCCAAGTTGAGTTAGACAGTGCCAACAAGAACGATCTGGTTTTTGGTTTTACGATTTTGGCCTCCTTATCTGCTTGGGCTGTTCTTCACACTTAATAATTTTCTGTCCTCTGGTAGCTAAACATATTATTGACATACAGTTAACAACAAAGTAAATAAATCCCCCATTTTAGGCCCAGCATCATTAAATCTGCCCAAATTGTAACACAACAGCCAAGTTGAGTTCGACAGTGGTGCACCCAACAAGAATGATTTGACTTTGGTAGCTAATCATGTTATTGACATACAGTTAACAACAAAGTAAACAAATCCCTCCTTTTAGGCCCAGCATCATCAAATCCGCCCAAATTGTAACACAACAGCCAAGTTGAGTTCGACAGTGGTGCACCCAACAAGAATGATTTGACTTTAGGTTTTAGGGTGTAGGCCTCATTTTCTATTTGGCTGCCGCTCACACTTAATGTATCTCCTGTCCTCTGATAGCTGGCAATAATACTGAAATACAGTTTACAGCAAAGTAAATAAATCCTTCCTATTGGGCCCAGCACATCCAGATCCACTCAAACTGTAACACGACAGCAGACAAGATGAGCTGGATGGTGCTGCCCCCAGCAAGAATGATTTGATTTTAGTTTTTGGGGGTTCAGGCATCATTTCCTGGTAGGCTGCTATTTACTGTTTACACTTAAGGTTTTCCTGTCCTCAAGTGTCTAACATTAATACTAAATTACAGTTAACAACAAAATAAGTAAATCCATCCTATTAGGCCCAGCACCATCAAAACCACCCAAACTGTAGCATGACAGCCAAGATGAGTTCGATGGAGCTGGACCCAACAGGAGTGATTTAGTTTGAGGGTTTAAGGCATAGGCCTCACTTTATGTTAGGCTGCAGATCAGATTGTATCTTTTTCAGGCCTGTTCTCTGGTAGCTAATACTAATACTGAAATCTGAACTCAACAAGACTGATTTCTAATTTAGGTTTAGAATTTAGGCTTTGTGTTCTGTGTAGCGGATGTCCATACTTACTCCTTTTAGCCATCGCATGTGACTGATGGATATTACTCTATATATATATAATAATAAATGACTTAATTATCAAGCTGCACACTCTCACTAGCATGACTACCCGGTTCAGTAGGTTTTGCTATTTAACAGCAAGGCGAACGAGTGTAATAGTTTTCCCACTTGGTGGTATCATTCAAGATCGTTGAAGATATTAAGATAGATATTTAACACTCAGTATATTCCTTCCATCTTCTTGCTGAAGATTCTCTGAATTCCAAGAGTACTCTCACTCCACTGAGTCTTATCCTCGTTTGGTAGCTTTTCTCTGTCCGTAGTTTGTAGGCAATAGTTGAAAGTTTACCCCTTTCCTTTTTCAGAGAGGGCGGGACGTCTGTTCTGACACTCATCCTGGTGCCCCTAAGATTCTTGGCCTAATGTAAAATGTCTTGCTTGTCACGGTCGTTGCCTGTTTTAATTATAAGTGGGTGTGGAGGAGGTATTCCTTGATGTCCCCCGTGCCTTGCTACGGGAAGCCTATGAATGTTTATAGCACGCTGTACTATACCCACTGCCTTCGACTCTTCAAGTTTTATATTGTCCTTCAAAAACTGTTCAACCTTCTGGTAAGGATCCTCACCCTGCTCCTCACTGATTCCATATAACAATAAATTGTATTTTCTATCATGAATCTCATTCAGGATCCGTTTTTCTTCAAGCTCGGACAGCTTAGCCTCCATTTTCAATTCCAGGTCAGGTAATATGTTATTTTCCATGACTTCTATCTTTTCAGAGTTGTACTCCACAGTTTTTTTATAGATCCACATAGTCAGTTTTCAAGTTTGCAACAGTCTCCTTTATAGAATTTAATTCTACCTTAACGGTAATTATTTCGGTCTTCAGGTTAATAATCTCCGATCTAATACTGTCAATACCAGTAGAAAGCTTTGCCTCGAGATCCTGGATCAACTTTTGTAGATCACTGTTTGAGACGGTTGTAGAACCCGTAGATGTTCTTGATGGCTGTGGCAATGGTATCTCTGCTAATATATCCAAAATAAGTCAGAAAACAATCCGAAATAGGCAAAATTGATCGATGTCAAATTTTAGAATACAACGAAATAAGGCAACACCGGTGATTCTTAACTAGAGGCTAGCAAAAACAATCTTTACAAAAACCCACATCTTCATACAACTGTCATCAAAACGTGCCAAGAATTGGGAGAATCATTTATATTTCAATACCAAGGTCAAGCACAAAGGACAAAATCAGTAACCAGATGGATCATCCGCTGTAGAAACTACGCTCTATCACATTCCGCCATTGTAGATGAAAATAATCGGTAATCAGTTTGTGGTATGTTTGTGTGATCGGTTAGTCACTAGTCCCAGTCACTGAGTTATTGACCTTGAACTTAGTTTATGATGTGAAAACTCACTGAATCAGTTTTCCATACTTTTCTTTAAATAATTTTTTTCAACTGCAATTTGTAAATTATGTGGGGTTAACAAATAAAATGGTAATATTGGTAGACTTCACAGGATCCCTAACAAGGTTCAGATATCCTACAGTAAACCGTCATTATACCATGTCTAAAGTGCTGTAAAACACAGGTAGACATATAATTACCAACAGTATCAACTGTCACACAGATTTTTAATTAACTCATTTAAACATCTGAACATGCTTCAGGGTCTAATGGTACAACAAGGTCAATAAATTAATCATGAATCAATGTAATCAAGCTTTCAGGGAGAATATGTAGTACAGAGCTGAAAGGTAATTGAAGAGCAGTTATCATCTAATTACATCTACAAGAAGATTTCTTTAGGCTCCACAAAGTAGATCTTCTGTTTCTCAGATGGGTGTTTTTTTATTTTATTTTTTATTTTTGTAATTTGTTCTTTACCATCAAAAGTTCATGTTCTTGGTTTGTTTTATGTTTAAGGCCTCATAATCTACAAAATAGCATGGATAGTGGTGTATTTTGTCCCTTGAATGCAAGAAGGCTTTGCAATGTTAAAGGATTGCAAAGCCTTGTTGCACTCAAGAGACAAATTTATCAATTTTATTAACATGCGTAAAATATCAGACATAAACCAGACATAAACCATTTAATTTTAAGTTTTTTAAAGTTTGCTTTGGTTATAAAAAGAGAACATGCGGCAGCCAAAATGACCATGTGGGAGGGCCTGAAGAACAGATTTTTACTTTTTTTTAGGCCTTATTAACCTTTTTCAACAGTGAAAAACTTTAACCCTTTACCCAACGTAACGGCCAAAACCGGCCAGCGCTATTCTCAAAAATCGCCAATTAATTTTCATTATTTTTTTCATTTTTTGTCTCAAAAACATAGGTTATGACCCCTCGTTGGAACGAGCTCGTCGAGCTCGTTCCAACGAGTGGTCATAACCTATGTTTTTGAGACAAAAAATGAAAAAAAATAGTTATTCAAGAATTATTTTTGCAAGTGTCGTCTGCTTTTCATGTTAGGTAAAGGGTTAAAAGGCTTTACCATTTTATGTTGGCAATGCAGCAGGAATTCATTTTCAACTTTTAGCTGCTGTCTTGTACTGCACTGCAAAGAAGGCAGACAAATTCACGAAAACTAAACATATAACTATTATAAACACAATATTATAGAAAGTAACATTTTTCTTCTCTTACATTGAGAGGATTAGGCCTCTGTTAATTGACTCATTGTTTTAGGTCAGGTGGGCACATATTTTAGTCAATTATGGGCCATGATAGACTACTTAAAATGACAAACTTCTTTGCCTGACTTATGGTAAACCATAAATCAACTGTGGTACTTTGTTCATAACCCAATGGCAGAATCAACGATGGTGTTATGAATGTCACAGAGTACATGTGAATGTGAATGACTCATGCACACATGTGCATATGAAAACAAGTAACGGAACTATATTTTTGTTAAATGCATACTTTTCAAAAGTCTTGGAAGAAATTTATTCAAACTTACTAGATCTGCCTTTAACAGCAAAGCAATGATATGTTCTTGTGATCCAAAACTAATAAAAATTCAAAAATTCACTGATCAAGTTTGGTGATGTGACATACAACTGGACCAGCCCCTCCGAGTCCTTTCAACAATATGTAGTACCACACTATTTAAACTTTGACTAAACATAAGCAGAAGATACTAGCATAAAAATTTCTTGAACTAATGTTTTTATTTTTTGGTCAGTAACATAACTTATATTGCCCCTCAGTGACACAAACTTGTCATGCTCATTCCAAAGAGGGTCAAAATATTTATTATTTATTGGTGTTTAAGGTCACATATTTCTGCACAATGCCTAATCATGACCACGACAGTTTTACAGGTGGAGGACGCCGGAGTACCCGGAGAGAACCACCGAGCGACGGCGAGCAACTGTCAGCTCCCCAACATACTAACTCCACACAAGCAGGGTTAGCATTGGTTGAAGACAGGTGCACCATTGACGTGCAGTACGCCTTAGTGCACAGCGTCACCGTGCCCCCACATGGGCAATGGGGGTGAAGTGTCTTGCCCAAGGACACAATGCAGTTGCCGCAGGTGGGATTCGAACCGAGGACCTCTCGGCTTGCAGCCTGCATTTCTACCTACTGAGCCACCACACCCCCTAAAGAGGGTCAAAAGCTATGGTTTGAATAACAAGAGGCTCCAGGGGGCCTGAGGGTGCTCACCTGACATGGTAGCCTAAATATCAACCCAGAGAATTGATTTCAACAAGTTGCATCTGCTCCTCCTAAGAAAAGCTTATACCAAATATCCAAAGATTCTGACCAGTGGATCTAAAAAAAGAAGATTTTTAAAGAATATTCCTCATATTGAACTAAGTTATAATTCGGGCTCCCACAGGGAGCCCATGTATGAACCTAGGGACTTGGCTTTAACAAACTTGAATCTCACCCCCCTTAAGGATGCTGCACACCAAATATCAAAACATTCCGACTGCTGGATCTGAAGAAGAAGATTTTTAAAGAAAATTCCTCATTTCGAACTAAGTTACAATTCAAGCTCCCACAGTGAGCCCAAATATGGACCTAGGGACATGGCTTGAACAAACTTGAATCTCACCCCCCTAAGGATGCTGCATACCAAACATCAAAACATTCGGACTGCTGGATCTGAAGAAGAAGATTTTTAAAGAAAATTCCTCATTTTGAACTAAGTTATCATTCGGGCTACCACAGTGAGCCCAAATATGGACCTAAGGGACATGGCTTGAACCAACTTGAATCTCAGCCCCCTAAGGATGCTGCATACCAAACATCAAAACATTCTGACTTCTGGATCTGAAGAAGATTTTTAAAGAAAATTCCTCATTTTGAACTAAGTTATAATTCGGGCTACCACAGTGAGCCCAAATATGAACCCAGGGACTTGGCTTGAACAAACTTGAATCTCACCCCCCGAAGCATGGTGCATACCCAAAATCAAAAGATTCTGCCAGATCTTGAGACGAAGATTTTTAAAGAAATTTGCCTGAAATGCACTAAGTTCAAATTTGGGCTCCTATACTGAGCCCAAATATGAATCCAGGGGGCCGATTTGAACAAACGTGAATCAGATTCACCCCAAAATGTTGCGTACCAAATATCAAAAGATTCTGCTTGCTGGATCTGGAGAGGAAGATTTTTTAAGAAATTTGCCTGAAATGCACTAAGTTCGAAATCAGGCTCCTATACTGAGCCCAAATATGAACCCAGGGGGGGCCGATTTGAACAAACTTGAATCAGATCTACCCTACAATGTTGCATACCAAATATCAAAAGATTCTGAGAAAACTGTTTTTTGCATCAATCAACTACTTATGACCCATTATCATCTCATATCAAATTTGGTTCAAATCGACCTCACGATTCTGAAAATAGAAATTTTAGGCGTGGCCAAAATTTTGGCCCTGGCCATAACAAAGGCAAAATAATGCCCGACAAACTTCTCTTGAACAAACTTGATTCTAAACCTCAAAAGGACTCTGTATACCACATATCAAGTCTCTGCTACTGGTGGTTCATTAGAAGAAGATTTTCAAAAAATTTTCAAAAATATGAGCCGAAACCTAATTTGCATAAAAATCAAAATGCCCCTACATAACCACTACTTACATGAAATTCAATTAAAATGTGGCCAGTGGTTTAGGAGAAAGAGGCTCAAACACCACCTTCATGCAGGATGCAGGAGAACAAACGGACGGACGGAGAGTGATCAGAACAGCTCACCCTGACTTTCAGTCAGGTGGGCTAATATTAAAAAAAATAATAAAACTTGAATGATGGGTTTTTTGTCTATTTTTGCCATTGAGTTTGGTAAAGGGTTTTTAAAAACTTAAAAGGGGCTGTATGATGTCAAGACAGGTATGGGCACCATTTTTTCACAAATAAATTGTTTTTTTCAAACTGATACGTAACAGGAACTCCTATATCATTCTTTGAGTGGAACAAGGTGCCATCTGCAATGCTTTAGCATTGCAGATGGTGCCTTATTTAACTCAGGGGATGCTATAACTGATGAATTCACAATCACTCTCGAAGTGCTGCATATCAACAAACCATCACCAAAACTGCTTTAAAGTTTCAACAAAAAAACTTCGAGGTATGGGAGGATCTGAAAACGCTATGAGATTATTCTCTCTCAAAAATCTGCACAGTTTTTCCCAAGTCAATCAAGGACAGTTAACTCCAACAAAATTCATAAATTCTGTCATCTATATACATATTGCATATTAGGAAACTGTCCGTAATAACAGTGTGAAATTTCAATTTCTTAAACTGACAGGTGTAGGAGAAAAGTGGATTGTAAAAAGCAAGGGCAATAACTCCCATGTAATTATTAAATTTTATCATAATTATTAAATTTCCTCATCTTACTCATAAAAAACATCAACAAATAATGGGGACTAAAGTTTTTAACAACCAAAACTCAAAGGTCTTGGGAGAATTGATTACACCATAAGAGCACTCTCATTCATACATATAGAAGTGAAAAAAAAAAAAAAATTCAAAGTTGATTAATGACCATTGTTGCAAGGGTTTATTCCCCTTTGTCCCACTTTCTGAATTTAACACCTAATGATTGCTCCTCCAACTTAATTTGGACAAAACCTGATTCAATTAACCCTTTACCTAACAAATTGTCCGCATCCACCTGCGTAATTTACAAATTCAGCAATTGAAAGAGATAAATTTTTCAAAATATTTCAACAAAACCATATCATGCGATCCCTCATTGGAACGAGCTCATCGAGGGATCACATGATATGGTTTTGTTGAAATATTTTTTTAAATTTTAAAAAATAGTAATTAAAATAATATATTCTGAGTAAAGGGTTAAGCAGCATAAATATAGTTATCATATTGTTTGCATTTTAGATTATAAATGCAAGTAAATATGCATGCTTTATCAAACTTTAGGTCTGTACTTTTAACTTTACCGTCATTGTCGTATAGCTATCTTATAAAACAAGAGCAACGCGAGGCATGGCATATGCCCCCAACGGTGTCATAAAAAGGTAGGTAAGTCTATTTGGGGCATTACCAAAATCAAAAGGATGCTTCCTCTAGACACCAACAATGCATTACAACAAAACAAGCATAGCAAAACATTATCCCAATCATTGATATCTCATAGGTAATCTGTGTGTGAAGTTATAGCATTGTACGTAGAAGGAAACTAAAGTTATTGCATGGAAAACAAAAATCTATTTATAGTAACAGTGACTTTGACCTCTATCCTGCAGATCCCAAAATCAATGCAAAACATTATCCCATTATGGGCAACCCATGTGTGAAGTATCAGCATCGTGCAGCCAACAGTACAAAAGTTATTGCACTAAATGAGTGTGAAGATATTAATTCTGATGTAGGGTCTGTTCCCCCATGTTGAGGTACAAGCATGTCAAAAATTATTTAACCCCAACATATGATGACAGAGCTAGAGCAGCAAATATGTTGGATAGACACATTTTTCAATCATCCCCTTAGTTAACAAGGGCAAATAACTCTGTAAATCTTTATGCGATGATATTAATTCTGTTGTAGGATCCATTCTCTCATACTGAGGTATAAGCATGGCATAAGTTATTTGAATCCAACAAATAATGACAGTGCTACATCAGCAAATCTACTCCTCAAAGTTTGCTAAGCACCAAGTACATCCAACTACCTGTTTTACATTTTAGTTGAAATATTGTAATGAAAAGTGTATATATTTTTTATTTAATTATATCTTTACTGATTAAGATTTTATTTGTGTTTGACATTATTTTTTAGCTTTTGAATATGATAACCATGGCAAATGGATATTATTGGTAAAAGAGGAAATTTTTCAATATGCCGAAAAGTTGACGGAGCAAACTGGTATGAGTTCAATATCGAGTATGAGACCCATTACTGTTAATTACAGCTTGACAATGCCTTCTCATGCTCCCAATCAGGTTCCTAGTGGTCCTTTGTGGGATGTTGTTCCATTCTTGGACCAGCATGGCACCAAGCTACTGGACACTTCTTGGCTGGACTGGACGGGCTGAAATTGCAAGCTGCATCTCATTCCAGACATGTTCGATTGGATTGAGGTCAGGGGATCTTGCTGGCCAGTCCATACGCTCAATCCCCTCCCTCTGTCGGTACTCCCCGACAGCATGGGCAACATGAAGACGGGCATTATCGTCTATCAGAATGAATCTATCACCCACTGCACCTGCATACAATCTGACATGGTCAGCCAGGACCTCATCAATATACCGTTGTGCAGTCAATGTACCACGTTCAAGGACACAAGAGCTCTGTACGTCCATCCCAGCTGATGCCACCCCAGACCATGATTGACCCTCCACCATAGCGGTCATGCTCAGCAATGTTGGCTGCATGGAATCGCTCTCCTGGTCTTCTCTATACCCTAGAATGCTTATCTGTGTGGTCTAGGCAGTACCTTGACTCATCTGTAAAAAGGACAGGTCACCAATCTTCTCTGGTCCATCCAACATGGTCCATGGCCCATTCATATCATGACTGGCAGTGGTTCTGGGACAGCGGAATGCAAATACATGGTCTTCTCGATCAGAGACACCTTCCTGCAACATTGCCCGGATAGTCTGCGTCGAAGCATTTATCCGGAAGCATTCTGAAAGTCACTGCGAAGCTGGGTTGCTGTGGCAAAAGCGGTTCCTACGGGCCTGAATGATCAAAAAACGGTCTTCAGTTGCAGATGTTGTTCTGTCTCTGCCATCATCATGCCATCGTACTGGTGTGCCATACTGCTGAAATCTTGCCCAGGCTCTGCTGATCACCATATGGTGCACACCAAGAGCTTCACCAACCTGACAATGGGTAGCCACTTGCTCCACATCCCTTCAGCCTGCCATATTTCTGCTTCAGACAAATGTCTTCTTACATTGCCATATGCAATCATTAAATCACAAGAGTTTGTGTTGAAATGAAGATTGAATACCCTACACATGTCATGTACATGTAGACAGTACATGAAAACAATCAAGGGGTGCATGCTTTCCATGACTGTCACTAAAAGTCTGCCTGTCAAGAGAGCTAATGTAAACACTGGGAACCATCTCAATACATTCCTCAATCATATCCACCAAAAATATCGCAAATATATCACAAGCAAATTTCACAATCATGTGTCAAATATTTGGTGCTTAGCAATCTTTGAGTAGTATATGTTAGACGGACACATTTTTCAATAATAATCCCCTATGTTAAACAAGGGCAAATAACTCTGTAAATGTTAATGGAAAAATATTAATTCTGCTGTAGGATCTGTTACTCCATGTAGAGGTACAAGCATAGCAAAAATTATTTGAATCTGCCAAATAATGACAGTGGTAGAGCAGCAAATATGTAGGACAGACACATTTGTGTTACGAACATATGTAACTTACGAACTTACAAACGTTCGAACAAACGGATGCAGCTCTCTACTAGATACCCTCCTCCGACCAGATCAGTTGGGGGCATAAAAAGAAAATCAGATTCAAACTCTCAATCTTCATATCACAAAGCAACTGTGCTACCACGGCACCAATCGGTCAGTTATAAAAACAACTGTTATCAAATCTCAACTTTCGGTCAAGTTTGATCACAAACACCCTCTTTCAAAATGAGCTAACCCAAAACAAAGGCTTTAGTGTGAAACTTTCTCATTTCAATGGACAAGTTTGAACTTCTTGATGGAGGAGTCTGGTGTTTCGAGTTTGTGGGGATGGGGGGGGGGGGGGGGGGAATGGAAGTTACATTTATCTTTTTCTTCTGTTTGTTAGGTATCTGTAGGTTAGATTATTCGAAATTCTTTGTTCAATGAATTCAAACCTTCATTAACCCTTTGAACACTAGCGACCGTTTTTTTTCTGGCCAGCAACATGATATGTCATAACGCCATTAAATAGGATGGCTGTTCAGTAAATGTGTGGGGTAGACTAATATTGATTGGTCTACCCCAAATAATGAATATGGACTCTTCTAACTGCTGCCATTGAACTGGCATGGAAGATATCACTAGAGTTCAAAGGGTTAAGTATGTTTCTTTTATCCTTTTATTTTATTTTATTTTATTTTAAATAATCATTTGGGAGATTGTAACGAGGGTTTCAAAAGCTGTTGCACTAATATGGTCAAGGAGCCTTTCTATTTTTAGTTACATGCCTTGGAGAGGAATTGACATGTGTACTGCCTTATCCACTCTCAGATGCCATCGTCAACACAATGATATGCTATCAGCTGTACCGTAAACAATGCAAAAACATGCTTTGTTTACATCCAGGGACATTCTATAGGTGGAGCCCACCCACAGCTTTGTTGGCAATATTAGATGTGTGTCTTTAATAATTAAAATATTGGTTGCAAAATGCTGATGATATTTGCATACAAGAAGACTGTTACTGCAATCCTGGCTCTAGTCAGCTGCCGTAATATACATGCATTATTCTTCTAAACCTTAATTAGGCAAATTCTCCGAACTGACCGGGTAACATTATTAATTACATAAATTAATGTGTAGCGATACTGTGACTGAAATGGGTATCTACTATGATCAGGTTGGATGACTGCTGGAACTAATTACTATTTATGAAATGAAGCTGACCAGGTAATAACGGAGACAATTGTACTAAAGTGATTGAAAGTTAATATTTATGAACGAAAAACTGAAAATATATTAACATCCCCTGACTGTACAAAATGGCCCCAGACTCTCTGGAACCCAAATTTATGTTCTCAGATGTGTGCATAGCAGTTAGTCAGGCTTGGCAATTTCAGGAGAGCGATTTTTTAGTTCTCCTTACTGCCCTCCTGAAAGAATTAAGGAGAGCGAAAAATTGCCCTCCTAAATATTTTGGTCTGGGATGATTGAGATTACATGTATTATGCTCACATTAAATTTTTGTTGTAAAGTAAAAATGTAATTTAACTTCGAAGTCACATAACATCACGTAATTTCATTTTGAAAGTGGTTTAGTGGTAAAAGGTAATGGCTGCAACCATACCCAAACACAGTTGCAATCATTTCAAGCAAAATGGGTCACAGCAATATTTTTTTTTCGGTCAGTTTCAAGTTCAACAACAGACATCACAGTTTGAGGGATAATTATTCAAGGAATATTGGCACTATAATATACTACCATTACTACTATCCTGTCACTTGAAGCACTTGCACCAGGATGTGACTGCAGATTCAAGCAGACCTGTTGTCCAAGAAAGTCATACGCCTACTACTACCACCTTCAACCCCCTCTTGGGGGGGTTGAAGGTGTTAGTGGTAGGCGTATGACTTTCTTGGACAACAGGTCTGGGTACACACACATGTCTTGTCAAGTGTGTGTTCGGTTGTTGAGCGAGACATCTAGATGTCTAAGAGATTTCGCTTTACCTCAGTAAAGTTAATAAAATCACTGATGTAGTCTGTTGGTTTCAGTGTCAATGAGTTCGTTCAACTGGATACTTAAAATGCCGTGTAAAGCTAATTGCTCTCCTAAGCTGATTGAGGAGAGCGATTTTTTGCCCTCCTGCATTTTTCAGAATGCCAGGCCTGGTTAGTACAGTGGAGCCAACTTAATTGGATATCTTTTAACTGAATAACCCTGTTAATTGAAAATAATTTCCCAACACAAAACCATTTACCATACCTCCAGTACAAATTTGACCTGTTAATTGAATATAGGTTATAGAGTAAATTCCTGTTAATTGAATGAAAAATCATGTAACCTGTCGAGAAATTACCCGGACTCTCCCCAGTTTCCTTTGTTTATAGACCCATTTGGCCCCAGTACATTCAATACAGGCATTTAATCTGTTATATCTTGTTTGACAGAGCTCATGGAGCTCTGTCAAACAAGACATAATAGAATAAATGCTGAGTTTATGTATAGAATACAGGAAAGTGACACAATCCATGTTAATTGAATACTCCTGTTAATTGAATAATTTTCATTGGCAAAGTGGTTATTCAAATAACAGGGTTCCATTGTAGTATTAATTGGCATTCTTTATTTTGTCAACTGCCACTTGCCATGATGATAACCAGGGAAGCTGCTCCCCACTCGCTCACAGCACTTTTAAATTAGCTCTTAACTATGGTTTTTGTGACCTTTTAACATCACATAGAATCAAGCTTTTGCGAAGTCAACACAATCGTTAAAATTTGGAGTACGTAATATTACGTACTGTAGTCAAAGCGCACGGGAATTTTCGTATGTAATATTACCATAGTCGCAAAGGGTTAATCCTTTACCCAAAGCACACAATATCAAAATTTGTTATTTTTTTCAAATTTTCATAACATTTCAATAAAGCTATATCATGTGACCCCTCACTGGAATATTAGCTTGATGAGCTCATTCCAATGAGGGGTCACATGATATGGTTTTGTTGAAATATTTTGAAAATTTGTTTTCATCTCTTTTCAACTGTTCTATTTGTAAAGTATGTGTAGCTGTTTCGTTAGGTAAACGGTTACCCAGACCTGCAAAGTCTTTTCTTGTATTTCTCAAGTAATCTAAATTTTATAGCAAATTTCCTTTCTTATTATGCCTACCACAATTGTTTCCTACAGGCTTGCACTACAGTGGAAGTCCCTAACTTGGAAAATATACTCTCTATTCTGATCTTTCCCAAGGGATTTGTGAAAGAAAAGTGGTGCAAAAGCACCAAGAAAAAATAAGCCAAAACTAGGTTGAGTGCTACCGGCGCACACCCAGTAGGGGACGCTCTTCTCCTAGTACAGATCCACAGCTTCCAGTACCAGTGCATAGTCAGTAACTAATGAATCATTTTTTTTAATCCGCCAACATTGGAGTTATGTGATCAGTGGGGAGGAAGGATTCTTACCCGAATAAGAAGATGGGAGGGCCTCCATGTAAACAATTGTGGTAGCTAGGTATAATAAGAAAGGAAATTTACTATAAAATTTAGATTTCTTATCAACCTACCCTACAACTGTTTACTAAAGGCTGAATAGACAATAGGAGGAGGGAATCACATAACCAACCCCAACATAACCCGCCTGCACTGGAACCGTGGACAGAAGAAGAGTTCCCAAGGCCTATCAAACCATAGCATCACAAACATTAGTAAACAAGAGCACCGCGTAGCAGGACAATATACGCCTGTTTTGTATTTTTGAAGGGTTGGGGTAAGGATGGGGGTGAGGGTGAAAATTGACCAACCCCATATTCGAACTTGACCTGTATTTTGTTGTGATTAAACAACATACTAAGTTTGGAACTAATTGAAAAACAAGCCAAGACCAATACCGGGTCTGGACCTGCATCGCTGCATGCAATTGAATCGGCAAACAGGAAGTGGCTGCACGGCAGATCTGAAAATTGCATGCACGATACAATTGATCATTATCAGGCTCCAGATGAAATATAAAATAAATCCCTTGCATAGAAGCCGAGAAAAGTTTGACGAAAAATTTCAATGTTCAGTGGGTACAGTAAAACTTCAAAGTATCGGCAAACAGGAAGTGGCTGCACGACAGATCTGAAAATTGCTTACACGATACAACTCATCATTATGAAGCAGCAGACCAAATATAAAATCAATCCCTTGCATAGAAGCTGAGAAAACCTTGACGGAAAATTTCAATGTTCAGTGGGTACAGTAAGATTTCAAAGTATTGGCAAACAGGAAGTGGCTGCACGGCAGATCTGATAATTGCTTACACTATACAACTCATCATTATGAAGCAGCAGACCAAATATAAAATCAATCCCTTGCATAGAAGCCGAGAAACCCTTGACGGAAAATTTCAATGTTCAGTGGGTACAGTAAAATTTCAAAGTATCGGCAAACAGGAAGTGGCTGCACGGCAGATCTGAAAATTGCTTCCACGATACAACTCATCATTATGAAGCAGCAGACCAAATATAAAATCATTCCCTTTCATAGAAGCCAAGAAAACTTTGACGGAAAAAGTGTTTCGGACAGATGGACGGACGGACAGACGGACGGACGGACTGACAGACGGACTGATGGAGTTGAGCAGTTACTAGACCTGCTTCGCCGATGGCGACACAGGTAACAGATAATAAAAGTTATCATCCGGAAACCAAATATTTGATGCATTCTATGTCCAACAAGGTCCATAATTCAGGGGAACTTCGAAGTTCGAACTGACCCCATATTCAAACTTGACCTGTCTTTTGTTTTGATTAAACCACATACCAAGTTTAGGAGTCAATCGAAAAAAAAATACTAAAGTTATCATCTGGAAACCAAATGCTGACGAACGGAAAGACGAACGGATGAACAAATGGATGGACAGACAGACAGACTGATTCCATAATTCGACGGTTTTTCAACAGGCGTATAAAAAATCAGTTAGGCATACTAAAGTTATAATCCGGAAAACACAAAATGCACAAATTCAAGAGGAATAACTCTGGAAAGGTACATGTGATTTTGGCCGAAAGTGAACTTGAGCTGTGCTTTGTGGTCATAAACAAAATCTGAGAATTTGAAACAAATTAGTCAAGGCAAACTAAAGTTATCATCCGGAAACCACATAATTCACAAATTTGCAATCATTCACGGGGAATAACTATGGAACGGTACATGCGATTATGGCCAAAGGTGAACTTGAGCTGTGCTTTGTGGTCAAAAACAAAATTTGAGAATTTGAAAAAAATCGGTCAAGGCAAACTAAAGTTATCATCCGGAAACCACAAAATCCACAAATTTGCAATCATTCAAGGGGAATAACTCTGGAAAGGTATATGCGATTGTGGTCAAAAGTGAACTTGAGCTGTATTTTGTGGTCAAAAACAAAAAACTGAAACTCTGAAATAAATCGGTCAAGGCAAACTAAAGTTATCATCCGGAAATGAAAAGTTGGGCTAAATTCCCACAAAGGGCCATAACTCTATTGCAAATGGACCGCTAGAAACGGAAATCGAACCCATCCTGTATTTTGTCATACTAAATCCATGTGCCAAATTTAACTCAGTTCAAACCATTACAACTAAAGTTATCGTCCGGAAACGAAATGTGTCCATGGACGGACAGACAGACAGACGGGTGGGGAGACCATTCTAATAATAAGAGTACAGGAAGAATCGTTTAATGCCTTTCCTAATGAACTGCATCCAGTTGAGATAAATGTGAAGTGCACGAACCGGAGAGAGCAAAGGGTGATTACTCTCAGCCGAAGGAAGAGCCCTGATACAGATAGCAGGTGGAGTTGTTCCTGGTATCTGATTCTTGGCCAAAAAGGAGCAATCAGTGGTAAAAGTAACACTGTTGGGAGAGCTCCTGAAAAAGGCCGGATCAACAGAGAGGGCGTGAAGCTCACCGACCTGTCTGGCTGACGCAAAAGCCATCAGAAAAGCTGTCTTGTATGTGAGAAAACGCATATCCACCTGGGATAAAGGTTCGAACGGAGCCCCCCCCCCCCCCAAGCAAAGCAGCACCCAAAGAAAGATTCCATCTTGGGGTAAGCTGCAAAATCATAGGCCTTTAGAAAGAAAAGTGCCGAATAAGCTTGGAGAGGTATGGATTAGTGCCAATATGATGCTTTCCCCCATATGAAAAGGTCTCCAAAAGCATGTACCTGTACCCTTTGATGGTAACAGGCTGGAGACCGCGAGAATCAAACAGATATACCAGAAACTCGGCAATCTGTGAAATCGAAGGATTGGCATAATCAACAGAGTGATCGGACCACCATCGACAGAAGACCTTCCACTTAGCCACATAGGCTAAACCAGTGAAGTGCCTCCTTGAAGAAGAAATGCACTCCACTGCTCGTCTCAAAAAAACCTCTAAGGAGGAGATAGGACCTGACAAAAGATACGTGTGAAGGGACAATGAAGGCCGGTCGAAGTGAAACCTCCTCGGGTGACCTTGGCAAAGAAGATCGCGATGTAGAGGGAGACGTGCAGGAACCGCCGCCAACAGAGAACGGAGCTGATTGATCCACACCCACTGAGGTGATAGGGAAGCGATCAGAATGATTTGACAGCTGCAGGTTCTGATCTTGGCCAGAACCTGAGCCAGAATCAGATCCGGCGAGAAGGCGTAGCTGACTAGACCTTTCCAATCAACTGACAGAGCGTCTAAGGCAAAAGCCAGAGGATCAGGACACGAAAGTGTCCACCTGATGGTTCCAACGGTTTGCAAAGAGATCGATGTGGGGACGACCCCAGAGATCGCAAAGCGACTGGAACACTACCCTGTGAAGCATCCACTCGGTGGAAATGACCCTGCCCCGTTGGGACAGGGAGTTGGCTAGGACGTACAGACGACCGGGAATGTGACGAACAACCACTCCGGTGTTGACATCCTGAGCTAGCAGAAGAAGATCCTGAGCCAATTTGTACATGGGAACCGAGGGCGGTTCTGGTTCCAAATGTAAGCGACCACAGTCGAATTGTCGGACAACAGAAGGACGCGACGATTCGAAAGGTGGGGGATCCACTGCCAGAAACTCAGAAGAAAAGCAAGAAGCTCCTTCTGGTTGATGAGAAGAGCTGCTTGATCCTGGTCCCATACAACATGAAGGGAAAGACCTAGAGGATTCAACGTCGCACCCCATCCGAGATCGCTGACATCTGCCATCAGAACATGATCGGACAAGGGCAAGTCCAACGGAACTCCCTGCATAATAAACTGAACATATGTCCAGGGAAGGAGGTGACGATGAAGAGAGTGTGGTAACTGAAGCACCAGATCCAGAGGATCGACCTTCGGCCTCCAACGACTGAGCAGAAAGTGTTGGAGAGGTCTGATATGCAGCTGACCGAGAGGAATGATATCCGTCACCGAACAGCAGAGACCAAGCAGCCGGAGAATACTCCAAGCTGTTGCGGATGTGGACTGGCAGTGTCAGGGCGAAAGCTGAGAGAATCATAGCCCTTGCCCAGGGAACCGCCACTGTATTCAGCTGAGTACGAAAGTCAATCCCCAGATGACAAAACAACTGAGAAGGGCCCAGGTCCGACTTCTCCTTGTTGACTCTGAAACCTAGAGATGTAAGCAAGCTCAACAATGTATCGACATCTGACTCCAGAAGAGCAGAATTGGAGTGCCTCTGGAGGATATCATCCAGATATGCCGAAGTAGTCACCCTGGACTGTGTGCGATGGAAGGCTATCACATGCGACATCAGTCGGGTGAAGGCCCAAGGAACCAGGTTGAGGCTGAAGGGCATGGCCTTGAACTGGTAAACTCGCCCAGAAAAGCGAACCTGAGACACTTTCACGATGTCCGATGAATCGGAACGTGAAAGTAAGCGTCTCGCACATCAATGCTGGAAATGAAATCTCCCTGGTGAATGGAGCGGTGAACCGACCTGAAAGTCTCCATGCTGAACTTGGGAGCATTGATAGACTGGTTCAGGATACTCAGAACCAGGATACTAACCGGTAAATCGGCCGTCCTTCTTTGGCACCAAGAACAGGTGGGAATAAAATACCACTGAATGAATGTTCTTGATGACCTTGATTGCCCCCTTTGACAGGAGATTGTTCATCTCCATGATCAAAAGCTCCCGACGTGAAACGTCTGAAGGAACTTGTGTTGGAAGAGGCACTCCGACAGAGTGGGGTGCCTCTGGAAGGATATTTGCAGCCCGGACCAAACAACATCTAACACCCAAGGATCGGATGTGATTGTGGCCCAATGGTCTGCAAACCCTGATATCCTTCCTCCGACCAGGAACGAATCCAGGTGAGGATCTTCATCTCGAGCCACAGAGAGGCCTGCGAGAGGAGAAACCACCTCCTCTATTAGATGAATGGTCCGGAGTCCTCCCTCTGGTCTGCCAATGCTTACCCTTACCACGTGAGTAAGAAGTAGAAGTGGTGGCTGGAGGATCAGCCCTTGGCTTCACAGAGGAAGCAGAAGGGCAATTGTTAGGCTTAGAATGGCCCCACCTCCAACAGAAGGCTGATCAAGCTGGTGAAGCAGCAGCTGATCTTTGGAATGACACAGGACGTCATCCCTGACCATCGCCAGGAACCATGGAATAGTCGCGGACCCACCAAAGAAGCGGATCAAAGAGCAACGCACTGCCCGTCAGGAAGGGAACAGCTTGTGTCCCACACAGCATCCCGGCAAACTAATTCCAATTTAGCCGTGTTACAGACATGCAAGCAAGATGCATGAGTGCCTTGGAAATCACATGCAAAGGAGCCTATATGTCGTCAAACCTATCTGGAGGCAGATAAGCAGCCAAAGCAAAGACAACGTGATCGGAGAGAGAAAGTATGCCCAGCATCTCTCTTGATAAGCCTAACAGGAACTCCAGAGTCACCATAGGAATAACGGCCGACTTGGGCTTGGAAAGTGGAGTCCTGATCCAAGACTGTCAATGTCTGGCAGACTGATGGATTGGCGGGATCGTAGGAACGATAATGCACTGGAGGCAAAAAGGTGTCAGCCCTGGTGAAGAACATAGCCATGGAACTCAGCTTAGAGTCCAAAGCTGCAAACGCTTCAACCACCTGTACCAACTGGCACAGTCGAAGGCGCCCAGAAGTGGGTTGCTCCACAGACTGGAGGAATGCGACTTATTATCGCAGCCTGGCTGACACCGTCAGCTGGTCTGAAGGTTTGAGATCCAGAAGGAACTCAAACACAAAGTCAAGAGCTTCCCCAAAGTCAGAAGCCTGTTGGCCCTCAACGTCAGGTATGTCTGACCCATCCTCATAGTCGGAAGACACATAGCCCATCACGGGCAAACCAGCTGATGCCTCCCATGGTGTAGGCACACTAGGGGGATCAGAAAGCGGCATGCTTCAAATTCTGGGAGGCGGAGCCACTGGGGGCACCCGGAAACCACTAGTAGCCTCGCTGGAAGCAATGGGAAGGCCCTTGGAAAGAACCTGAGTGAGCAAGGAGAGGGTCTCCCTAAGCTCATGGCCCATGGCAGCCAGTTTGAAGTGGGAACAAACCTCCAAAGTGGCTTCACTCCTGACCCTCTGAACCAGCGAAGTGTCACAATTCTCCAGAACACCCGATGCGGGGCGACGGGTGGCAGCTGAAACATCTGCAGATGCTGATACGGGTATACCAGACCCCAAGGATCAACAGTGCGGGAACGCAGGAGAGTCGCTGCGGACCTCTGAGGGACAGAAGGTTCAGGCTGCACAAAAAGTGTCGGTCTCGTAAAACTGGTCGTCGGACCAGAGTGTGTGGACAGAAATGCAACATGAGTCCATGGTGACCCCACAGCAACATTCGAATCCTGGTAACCATTATCAATGAACTGAATTATCACTGTTTCATAATACAAATGGCCGCACGTCGTTCAAGGATGGCGGAAGAAAAAAGAATGATTCATTAGTTACTGACTGAACACTGGTACTGGAAGCCGTGGATCTGTACTAGAATAGCGTCCCCTACTAGGTGTGCGCCGGTAGCACTCAACCCAGTTTTGGCTTATTTTTTCTTGGTGCTTTTGCACCACTTTTCTTCCCAAAATCCCTTGGGAAAGATCAAAATAGAGAGTATATTTTCCAAGTTAGGGACTACTTCCACTGTAGTGCAAGCCTGTAGTAAACAATTGTAGGGTAGGTTGATAAGAAACCATGTTATACTGTTTCACAGAAAAGAAAACTTTCTTGATAAGACAATCTTCCTGCTGCTGGAACTGTGAAAAGCAAGCTCCTACCCATATTCCCTAACTTCTGTTGTGTCGATGACTGTGATGTTCAGAGACAAACACACAGGATTCTTTGAGAAACTTGAGATGCAACAACCTCACTGCAGCAACAGAATAATGTTTCTTGCAAATAAACAGCTTACATTTCATTAAAATATTCAGCTCATTGTTCTGATTTCATGCAAATCAATGAAAATGTGCAAAATATAGTCATCTATAAACACTGTTACTGTTGATGAAACCAAGCATATAGAGTCACTATACAGGCTTGCTGGCAACTAACGAATTATACTTCAAGGAGTTTTCAATTCACTAACAAAAGCTTAGTCAGACAATATTGTATGTAAAGCACAGCTTGACAGACAGATGCATCAATATTTACCATTTCAGTTATGGGAAACATTTTGTATTATTCCTTCCAGAGCAAAATGCTTCAAATCCACAATTATAGCATATACCTTTTACCAAACAAACTGATTTTATTCACCTGCACTATACATAAAAATTGTGGCTGGAAGGATGTGTTTCTTCAATTTTTGCTTTTAAAACGTATATAGTGCATAAACCCCCTTGAAATATCCCATTGGAATAAGCTCCTCTGGCTGAATCCAATAAGAGATCATCAACAAACAATATTGTAAAAGTTGTCACTGGTTGTGTAAGGTGAAAAGGCAATTGATTTCAAGGCCTGTAAGCCAGACATATGTATGTCACATCCTACCAAATAAATGTTTAGTTCTTCTTATCTGCAAACCAGATACATGTATGTCACATCCTACCAAATAAATGTTTAGTTCTTCTTATCTGCAAACCAGATACATGTATGTCACATCCTACCAAATAAATGTTTAGTTCTTCTTACCTGCAAACCAGATACATGTATGTCACATCCTACCAAATAAATGCTCAGTTCTTCTTACCTATGTTTGGGATACAGCAATTGGTACCCAAAACTCTAGAAATATTCAGAGCTTGGATTTTATTTCTCACAAGAAGACATCCAGAGAGGCTGAGGGACAGTCATTAACCATTTGGGTGACATATGTTTGTATTAATCTACATTTTAATTAAGATGCCTGGATTGCGAAACAAGTTGCCTAGCAGCATTTGGACACCTAATTATTTTTTTTTTAACCTAAACAATGTGTATTTGTCACATAACATTTCATAAGCAAGTCTAGATATTATTAGTTTCAGTTCATTAACCCTTTACCTAACATAACGGCCAAAACCGGTGGGCACTATTCACAAAAATTATCATTCAATTTTCATTATTTTTTTCAATTTTTGTCTCAAAAACATAGCTTATGACCCCTCAGTGAAGCATGCTCATTTAGTTCATTCCAATGAAGGGTCATAAGCTTTTTTTTCAGGCAAAAAATGAAAAACTAGTTATTCAAGTATTTTATTTGCAAATGACGTCTGCCTTTCATGTTTGGTGAAGGGTTAATTACCTAAAATGGTATTTACAATGTCAGTTAAGTCCACATTGAAAAATAGGCCGATGAAATCTTCAGATGCGCAACTAGTAGAAAGCTGTATGACGGAGGGCCACCCCGGATGCCGACATTATGTACACCATACATGTTATGGGTACATATAGAAATGGATTGGTGGAGTGCCTAATTTGATGGATAAAGGGTTAGTATCTCCGGATCAAATTATTAGATTTACATAAAAAACTATACAGCACAGCACATCAGTAACCTCAATACATATATAAAGTAACCTGATAATCGGATTAATATTTTTTGAGTTATCGTATGCCGAAGAAATGGACTCATTTTGAAGGATAAAGGGTTAATATCACAGGATCAAATTATCAGATTTACACCAAAAACTATACAGCTTGGCACATCAGTAACCTGAACACATATATGAAGTAACATGACAATCGGATTGATCTTTTTTGAGTTATCTCATGCCAAAGGGACTGGAGGAATTTTCAATTTGAAGAATAAAGGGTTAATATCTCAGAAGGAATTTTCAATTTGAAGAATAAAGGGTTAATACCTCAGGATCAAATTAACAGATTTACACCAAAAACTATACAACTCAGCACATCAGTAACCTGAACACAATTATAAAGTAACTTGACAATCCAAGCAATATTTTTCAAGTTATCAAATGCCAAAGGGATTGGAGAAATATTCAATTTGAAGGATAAAGGGTTAATATCTCAGGATCCAAATAATAGATTTACACCAAAAACTATACAGCTCAGCACATCAGTAACGTGAACACAAATATAAAGTAACTTGACAATCCAAGCAATATTTTTCAAGTTATCGAATGCCAAAGGGATTGGAGGAATTTTCAATTTGAAGGATAAAGGGTTCATATCTTAGGATCAAATTATCAGATGTACACCAAAAACTGTACAGTTCGGCACATCAGTAACCTGAACACAAATATAAAGTAAGTTGACAATCCAAGCAATATTTTTCAAGTTATTGAATGCCAAAGGGATTGGAGGAATTTTCAATTTGAAGGATAAAGGGTTAATATCTCAGGATTAAATTATCAGATTTACACCAAAAACTATACAGCTCGGAACATCAGTAACCTGAACACAAATATAAAGTAAGTTGACAATCCAAGCAATATTTTTCAAGTTATCGAATGCCAAAGGGATTGGAGGAATTTTCAATTTGATGGATAAAGGGTTAATGTCTCAGGATCAAAATAACAGATTTACACCAAAAACTATACAGCTCGGAACATCAGTAACCTGAAGATACATATAAAGTAACATGATAATTGGATTGATATTTTTTGAGTTATCTCATGCCAAAGGAATTGGAAGAATTCTCAATTTGAAGGATAAAGAGTTAATATCTCAGGATCAAATTATCAGATTTACACCAAAAACTATACAGCTCGGCACATCAGTAACCTGAACACAAATATAAAGTAACTTGACAATCCAAGCAATTTTTTTCAAGTCATCGAATGCCAAAGAAATGGACACGGATGCCGGACGGACAGACAGATGGACAGGCAGACAGACAAAGAATGGACGGACGACGGATGGCCACCCGGATGCTGGCATTATGTGTACCATACATAGTATGGGTGCTCATAAAAATCCAAAGTTAAGTTATTTCCATTTTGAACCTTGTGCTCAATGTGGAATTAACTGACACTTATATACCACATTAGGTCACTAACAAACTGCATAATGAAAATATATCACAGACTACTTTTTTTGTACACTGAACTAGCAACTGCGATCAATAATGCATAATAGAATTATTACTTGTTTAACATGAAGCACTTACCATCTGCTGACATTTTGAAAGATCAATAAACAAAGGGGAGATAACTCTTGAATGTCAACTGTGTATAGCTTTTGACTGACTGCACATAGTTGATATTCAATTTGCATGAGATGATTTTAAACCAATGATGTTCTCTAATACTTGTAGGAGGTAAGAAACACAAACATACTATAGTCATTTTGAATAGGTCAGTGCTGCGCAGTATTATTATGACCTGGCTATAGCCAATATCAAATTCAATAGCATTCGTGATACCACTGGGTTTTTAAAAAGAAATAGTACACAGTACTGAGTATCACATTCATTGAAGCAGTATCTTTTGCAATCGGATCTTCATGTAATTGAGACAAACTTACAACAGTGGGTTAGATTTTCTAAATAAAATACCAGAAAATCAAGACAAATAAATAAAATAATAGGGTCCTGTGAATCACACATTTTTGATTCGAATCGAATCAAATCACATCTATTATTCAAAATCAATCGAACCTTGAGGCGAATCAGTGATGGTTTGAAGATGTCTGATGGGGGTTGGGGTTCTATAAATCTGATTTGTTGCAACTGTGATGGCTGAAGTCCGACTGATAAAATAATCCAACAACAGAGTCAAGGCATGCCTTCGTTGAAGGGATCCGATTTGAACAAACTTGAATCTGACCTCCCTTGACTTGCAGTCAGGTGAGCTAAAAGCAGCAATTTCCGTGTCATGCTGCATGTAACATTATCTTCACTTAATCAAAATTGAGTTATTGATGAGACACAAACAACAAGGCTCAGTTATCAACCTGCTGTGTCAGCAATAGTTCATGCCCAGCCAAATACCAAGGTACTTTTAATGGTAAGCTTTTATAGATTTACCCCCATTTTTACAGACAATAAAATATTTAAAATTTAACCAAAACAAGAAAACAGTATTGCAAATGCCCCCTCCTGCAATAGCAACAAGGGCAATACAAACATTATTCAATTTTCTGCTGCCATTCAACACAAAAAACTTCACACAGTTTTCCTAAGTCTAAAAAGGGGCATAACTATAATAACTGTGGTAAGTATGCATGGGCATAATCCACAATATGCAGATATTCTTTCCCCCAGAATGGTCTATCACCACACCAAAGGACATCAATATCCAACAACCGATGTTGGAATTATAATGCAAAATATTCCAACAGAAAGTTGTTCTATAATTGTAACAAGGGCCATAACTCTGGTCTGTATACATGTGGGAAACCCGCAATATGTGGATGACTTCTCCTCCATTCTAGTCTCTCTCCATACCATAGGACATCAAAATTCGCACACACAAATGACTGAGTTATAATGCAAAATGTTCATACAGAGAGTATAACAAGGGCCATAACTTTGGTAGGAATGTACAGACAAAACCTGTGATATGTGGATATCATGTCCCTCATGCTGGCCGATCAACATACCAAAGGACATCAAAATCCAACAACCGATGCCAGAGTTATAACACAAAATGTTTGTACAGAAAGGGGTATGGATGTATGGATGGACGTACTTACAAACGTACGGACAGAGACCGCTACTATACAACCACCGAGCCTCCTGAGCAGGTTGGTGTATAATAAAATACAATCCAGAATTGATTACCTCTGATCGTCATAAAACCATGAACCATGATTTTACACTTACAATATTGCAAAGTCTGTTTTTAGCACTGATTATTTATTGAGGTTTCAGGTCACTATCAGCAGCTATAGCTGCATCGCAACCACAGCACAAATTTTAAGCCAAGTTTAGCCAATTATTTATAACTATACCATGCTGTTGGTTCCTTTAGAGGACTCTCAATGGAGGTGTTGTTTACTGGGTATCATTATATCATTAAAGGGAAGCATAGAAGCTCACTGGTTAGAGCAATGGACTTGAGATTGAAAGGTGTTAGGTTTGAGCCTAACCTCATCTGCATTGTGTCCATGAGCAAGGCACTTATTATCCCCATCACCCAAGTGGGTGCATGGTGGAACAGAGTGCTAAAGTGTTCTACATGTACTCCTCGATGGTACACATGCCTTTAACTAATGCTAATCCTATCTGTGCAGGGTTAGCAAGCTGTAGAGTCAGTTACTTGTCACTGCTTGGTGTTCCTCTCCAGGTACTCCAGTTTCCAATCCCTATAAAACTGTCCAACATGATATGACCCTGGCTATTGAAAGTGTCATTAAACCCCCAAAATAGATAAGTTGTATCATTTTTTATTCAGGTTTAATGACATTTCAACACCAGGGTCACCTCCTGTCAGACAGTTTTACGGGGGGTGGAGGAAGCTGGAGTACCCTAAGAGAACCACTGAGCACAGGTGAGCAATTGTCAAGACTACCCAATTTCTATTTTATTTTTTTATTGGGAATGACACTTTTGACAGCCAGGAGCACCTCTTGTCAGTTTTACGGGGGAGGGGGGGGGGGGGGGGGGACAAGAGTACCTGGAGAGAACCATTGAGCAGTGGCAAGCAACTGTCAACCTCCCCAATATACTAACTCCACTCAAGCAGGGTTCGTATTTGTGGAAGGCAAGTACACCATCAATGGAGCAGTACGAATTAGTGTACATGGCACTACAATGCCTCCCACAAGGGCAATCAGGATTATTAAGTGCCTTGCCCAATGATACAATGCAGTAGTTGTATCATGAAAAAGCAGAACATGGTTACCCTAGTAAACATGCACTATTTTGTGGTACCACTCAACACGAGGAGAGGTTATTGCACTAAAACAGTCAGGAGAAATAGCTAACTGGCCTGTACATTTTCAATGGCAGCAAACATATTTGATCAAATCAGCTGAAAGAATTGCACTGCCAAATTGTAAGTTGTCAATTTTTCCCCTAGTGCAGCAAGGAATTTAATTAATTCAGTCTTGTTTGACAAAGCTCTTAGCTCTGTCAAAAAAGAATGAATTTGTTAAATTCTTAGTTGCATTACGGGAAAATTTGCAGGCTGAAATTTGGATTTTTTTTAAATCACTGTACAGATGGTTAATAATTAATGTTTCAATTACCATCCATGCTGACAGGTTTGTGTCAATGAAAGGGTTAAGTAATAGATATGCTTACCTGTTGCAGTGTTGTCATATCTGTACATAGTTTGTCCCAGAGAAAATGTCACAGATCTCTTGATTTGACAGTTATTTTTTGATTTTCTCTTTGACATCATTGTTATAACTGAATCATCTGCCAACATCCGATAGTTGTGGAATGAATATGATTCCAGGTATAAAACTCCTATAATTTGTCATACATTACACAAATGCAGAGACACTTCCATCAACAGAGTAATAGCAATGGGTCTCTAACTAGAACTTTCCCATTAACATAATATTAACATAGTATATATAAAACAGCAGTAGCAAACAGGTATCTGAGGCAAGGTACACCCTCAGACTGCCACAACTGGCTGGACTCAATAAAATCTCAGTTCAACTGAAGAATCTCTACTTCAAATTCTTTGTGGGACCATGTTCAAATTCACAAGAATAATACTTGAGTTCAGGTTTTATCTTAAATGTGTTCTGAGAAGATTCTGAAAAGTAATGACTGTCTTAATGGCTTCAGCCTAATGGTGCAAACTGAATGGTACTTGGAAAGTGGATTATCAATAAAACACTTGTGGAGTGGCAATTCAACCCAAAATGATGCTGAAATTTTGTTTTGACTCAACAAAATTTTGAAAAATAGAAGGTAATTTATAATGGATACAGGTAACCTGTGCAGGAGCTATAGCTGTGGATGTCCATATGTTATTGCAGATATAATGTGTCCTCTGATCTCAATGCTTGAGAAAAGAAATTAGACACAAAAAAGTAGTGATAAACCGACAAGAAGAAATCCCCCACCAGAAAAAACCAATAGTTTGAACTGATTTGTAAAAATTTGAATTTGACCCCTGTAAGGATTCTGTATACCATATATCAAAAGATTCTGATGGTGGTTCTGGAGAAAACGAGTTTTAAATATTATTTCTCATATTGGACTAAGCTAAAATTCAGGCTCCAACAGGGAGCCTAAATATTAACACATGGACCTGGTTTGAACAAACTTAGATCTGACCTCCCTGAGGGTGCTGTATACCAAATATCAAAAGATTCGGACTGGTGGATCAGAAGAAGATTATTAAAGATTATTCCTCATATTGCAATAAGTTCAAATTTGGGCCCCCTTAGGGAGCCCAAATATTAGCTGGGCGACTAGATTTGACCAAATGTGAATCTGACCCCTATAATGATGTTGTACGCCAGATATTAAAAGATTCTAATTGGTGGTTCTGGAGAAGATGATTCTTTAAAAAGTACTCATATTGCACCAAGTTAAACTTCAGTCTCCTGTATTGAGCCCCAATATACACCGAGGGGCTTAATTTTAACAAACTGGTATCTGAGCCTCCTTATGCTGTACAGCAAATATCAAAAGATTCTGATCAGTGGTTCTGGAGAAGATTTTTTAAATTTTTCGCAAATATGACGACTCAGCATTTTATTGATTCCCTCCACAGCACACGATGACAGAATCAATGGTAATTTTTTTTTTACAATTCCATTCTACTGGTCCTGAGGATGCTTCATACCAAATAACAGGTCTCTGTTCTGTGCGATTTGGGAAATATGGGCATATCAAAATAATTTTATTTTTAGCTCAAGACTGGCGATTACATTCTACAAGTTTGGTTGACCTGTGATCATTGAACTAACAAAATTGCCTGGAAACCCCAAGGTGCTATTTTCAATAAAAGTGACCTACTTTTACCTTTGGCCGACAAACTTAACAAGAGGCCCCAAAGGGCCTTAATCACTCACTTGACAAAGTGGTTCAAAGAATTGTTTTGGATCACATTCAGTTAGTCATGGTTTATCAACACTACAGAAGAATGAAGTCATGAAATTATAACTCTAGTGTCCATGTCAGATGATTATTATCATAGGTCTTCCTGACTGTTTCCAATTCTATCAGTTGTAGACAAGCACTTCAAAACTCTCAAGGGTTGTTATGTCACTTCTCCACCCCCACCCCACCCCCAACAGAGAGCCCAAATATTAACCCAGGGACCCGATCTGAACAAACTTGAATCTGATCCCGATAGAGATGTTGTATAATGAATATGAAAATATTCTGACTGGTGGATCTGAAGAAGAAGATTTTTAAAGAAATTTCCTCATATTGCACTAAGTTGAACTTTGGGCTCCAATAGAGAGCCCAAATAATAACCTGTGAGAATCTGATCCCCATAGAGATGTTGTATAATGAATATGAAAAGATTCTGTCTGGTGAAGAAGAAGATTTTTAAAGAAATTTCCTCATATTGCACTAAGTTAAAATTTGGATCCCCAATGGAATGGCATGAAGGATCCCCAGTCCCCTGACTGTCATAGGTGGTGAACAAACTTGAATCTGACCTCCCCTAGAGATTTTGTACACCGTCTAGACTTCCTACTACCTGTACATCTCTCAGCGAGGACTATGACCCCCAATTCTTAGTACGACTACTTACCACCACTGGCCTACCCTGGCTGTGAGCCCTGGTAGACCTAAGGTGGTAAGTTGTCTTACTGAGACTTTGATTCATGATCCTCACTGAGGAAGGTATGGGTAGTAAGAAGTCTTGCAAGTGTTACATCACTTATGCCAGACAGGAACTAGGGATACTTCATGCCCTACAATGCTTACTTGTTTTGTCCTTCCAGTCATTTGCTGGAATCAGCCCCCCCCCCCCCTCCCCCCAAATGTACCTGTGCCCCTCACCCCAACTTTGAATTACTGGATTTGCCACCAGATATTACTACAAGTATATATATTCTGGACTGGAGCAGTACCCATTCAAATTTATTTTGTCAAGGTCTGGGTTAGATAAACCCCCTACCCCACCCCCAAATCCACATCTTTTGTATCCAACATAATTTCCAATGCAGTTCTAATAATTTCACTGTTTCCAGAAAATGACCCGATTGATTTTTCTTTTTTTTCGTATTTGAGTTACGGTCGTCGGTCAATGCTCTTCTCATTCCAAAATATCTCCTTCAATGCATACTGGATTTTAACTGCTGACGCATTCTTCTAGTCTCCACTGGCCCTACTTCTCTGTGTCATACTAGCAATGGATAGTATTTCCTCTCTCTGGCATCTCTCATTAGTGACAGGGTCAATGGTGAAGTCAAGCTTTCTGAACATGGTTTCCTTTTTTTCCAAGCAAATGTTATGAAGGAGAACGCTGGCTAAAACTGCATACTTCGCTCATGATGGGGGGCTTTCAATCTTTCTCTTAGATTCCTATCTATCACCCCTTCATCTGACCAAAGGCACATTAGACAATCATGCACGCCCTGCTAAGGCGGTAGTTGAAATTTGCCTGCTGATCATACAGTGTAGCATTCGTATATAGCTTAATGATCCATTCTTAAGCTGAAAGGCAGAATCTGCCAGCACCAAAGGCTCGACCGTTTTTCTTCCTTCACCATCATGTTGGTCTCGGGAAACAAAGCTCTTTCCGCTAACTTGGAGTACATGTCTGTTGACTGGAAAATAACCAAGTCATTTGAATTGCCGGGGTAGCCACAAGATGCCCACACAAACCTGTATTTGGCATCAACCATAGCCATCAAATTTATAGAGTAGAAATTTTTAAAATTGTAGTACTGATTTTTAGCTTCAGCACCTCCCCTTGGATTTTTGATGGGGATGTGACGCCCACCAACTGCAGCCCATGCGCATGGAAACTGCCATGCTTCCTCCATTTCAATGATTTTCTCCCTCAGTTGTGCTTCTGTTGTTGGGGTAACAGATGTAACGTGTCATTCCCACAGAATACTGATGAGCACATGGTTAAACTCATGCGAAATCTCTGCAACTGTAGATGCCCCAAGACCACACATCTCTGCTATTCTGCCCCCCCCCCCCCCCCCCCTGTGCCAGGCGATACAACCCAAT
The DNA here is from genome assembly GCA_031216915.1 of Pictodentalium vernedei. NCBI lineage: Eukaryota > Metazoa > Mollusca > Scaphopoda > Dentaliida > Dentaliidae > Pictodentalium > Pictodentalium vernedei. Next base: position 192,445,868 of record CM062289.1, read on the forward strand.
AGCGACCCTCTACTCTGGAGGAGAAGGATTTTCAGTGACAGTGTCCCTAACGAGAGCTGGACCGACTTGCTCTATGATATACGTAAATGTTCCTTATGAAATTTTCACAGCTTTTCTGAATTGGGCATTGCTGGCAATTCTGGTAAGATGATTCAGCCAACTGGAGTTCTGCATTAATCTCCTGATCTTTCGATCGACTGTGATTGATGAAATGTATACTATAGCTATGGCCAACAATTGCCGCCTGGATATTACAAGTTTGTGTAACAATTTTACAACTATACTGTAAATGACAATCCGTCGTTTGCAAGAAGCATTCAGGTGGATTAACAGGGAGAGCATTTTTGCACGAATTGAATAGGCTGCCATACTGACTGTTCTTCCACTCGGATGACAACTTTCAGTACTCTCCCCTTAATACCGCAGCAACAAACCCATTCCGAGAGAGAGAGAGCATGTGTGTTAAAGAGGGGTAGTTTTACCTTAAAAATATAGTCCCCTCCCCCCCAATGCCCTCAGATTAACCTAGCTGCCTATTCACAACCCTGGTAAAACTGTCGTTCATATTTGAGCCCAAAACGAATTTGGTTTGACGTCTGTTGCAAACTTTATTTGAAGTCCCGATATTCTGAATTAAGATCAACCCGAATTGGGATTAGAATTAGATTCGCAAAAAGTTTGACTTCTGTTTTTGGCGTAAGTGAAACTTTGGGCTCCAATAGAGAGCACAAATATTAACCCAGGAAACTGATTTGAACAAACTTGAATCCGACCTCCCTAGAGATGTTGTATACCAAATATCACATGATTCTAACTGATGGTCCTGAAGAAGATGTTTTTAATTTTGGAAAACAATTTATGGGTGCCATCAGATTTATGCCCCTTGTGGTGCCCCACTGTGGGCGTGGCAACTTTATTTGAACAAACTTGAATTAACATATGATAAGGAACATGCACACCAGATTTGGTCCAGTAGTTTCTGAGGAGAAGTCGATAATGTAAAGTTAACGCCATATGGACAATGGATGGATGAATGACAGACAGACAGTGATTAGTAAAGCTCCCACTGAGCTTTGCTCAGGTGAGCTAAAAATCAATAGGGTTCTTCCCCACCCATGGAGATATGCTGTACACTTGGAGAAATCTGTATTAAATATAAGTAAAGTTATTGCCCAGAAACCAATTGTTCGTATCTACCTGAACGTCAAACTTCATCAAACTATTAGTTAAGTCTGACTTCGTCGCAACTCGATTAAAAATTCTCATATTACAAAATGGTTTTGAAAAATAATTCAGTACTCTTCTAATTAATTTGCTTGTAGGGTCTTTCAGCTTCTACTGGCCTAACAAGTAAGAGTTTGGATGATGTCCACCTATTCAGTGGCTAAAACTAGCCGTGTGTGAACTATAATATCTGGATGTCCAAATTCAAAGATTTTACACAACAGAAAAATGTTTTTTGAAAATTACAATTTCCATTACTTAGATGAGCCACGTACACTTTGATGACATGTCATGCCACTGAACTTCAGGAACCTCGAACATCACTGCATGAACACAGAGTTGATGAATAAATATGATATAGTATCCCTTTATCTCCAACAGCTATCAGAATTGATAGATTGAAAGAACAGAAATGATTACTGCTAAATATTAATCCCACAAAACGGCTTGATATATTATCACTCAAACACTAGTTTTTCAATTCCAAACTAAATTGCAAAGCTTGTTGAAGCAGTGATGTGGAATCCATTATAGTTATGGTTGGGCAACATATGTGTAAAAATGTGTTGCAGGAATCCAGGTGTTGCAAACCGAGAGACAACAACTTGGTGATTTGTTGACAATTTTCTTGTTGAATTAGCTATCATCTTGTCTGTGTAGATAAATCAATTCTATAACAGACTAAAGTATTATGGAACAAATCAATTGATTTTCATTCATTATGTCAGAGAAATAGATTAATGCTGGAAACCTGTATTCACTTGAAACAAAAGGGCATATGTAAATTAACCATGAACTATGTACTAACAATTGAAGCCAAGAAAATCATTAGTGATAATTGGAATTGGCAATGAAAATTCACCATTCAAATCAGGAATCAAAATGAGTTGATGGTGCACAACATTGCTTGGACAGTGCTGGAAATGAACAAAACTGACAGGTGCAGTTTTAAGCTCCCGCGAAATCAGAGACGAGAGGAAATTGCACCCGTAAAATGTTAGTATTTGAATTTTCGAGGGAATACTGTCACCAAACATGAGAAACCTTAACCCTTTGAACCCGAGCAGCCGCTTTTCCAGCCAGGAACATGATACGCCATGACACCATTAAATAGGATGGCTGTTCAGTAAATGTGTGGGTGTTGACCAATCAGTATTTTCAACGTGCAGCCACGAGGCTGCATGTTGAAAATATTGATTGGTTTACCCCAAATAATGAATATGGACCCTTCTATTTCCTGCCATTGAACAGGCATGGCAGATATCACTAGTATTCAAAGGGTTAAATGTATAAGGAATTGCTGAATTATGACAGTAACTTGCCACTGGCCACAGAGTGCTGCTTTTTCAAAACAACACACATTTATATGCCCTCACAGTATATTAGTGCTCCACAATATTTTTCAACGAGTGCATTTTTTAGCTCCTGTAAAATAGAAAAGACGGGTGCTGACGGAAGCAATTGCACTCGCACACATCTCATTTCCAGGACTGCATGGAGTCTGAGGTGTGCGATGCACACCTCAATGCCTCACTCAATCACAAGGAGTGTGAAGATGAGCATGCCTCAATCCTTCCAAATCGTACCACTGTACACTGGTGTAATGGTTGATCATTGTTCCATTTCAAGGGCCTACTCCTCAAATGTTATTATTTATGACTCTTGATTCATAAAACTCAACAAAAAGTAACGCACGTTCAACTACTGAACCCCCAGTAACAGCCCGCACATCAGACACCCACATAGACATGAAGGCACTTTAGAAGAGCCATTACATTGGATCAATATGCTTGAATTCCTTCTCTTTACATTTTATCACCTTATTCACCTACCAACCCTATAAGTTCCCATTGAACATGAATGTGAATGTCTGTGGTGTGAAAATCACCCATCAATAACTAACAATCAATAGGGTGATGCACATACCCATATTTATTTATTTATTTATTGGGGTTTTAATGATACTTTTGACAACCAGGGTCACCTTGTGTCGGTCAGTTTTACGGTGGAGGAAGCCGGAGTACCAGGAGTGAACCACCAAGCAATGGTGAGCAACTGTCAGGCTCCCCAACATACCAACTCCACACAAGTAGGGCTAGCATTGGTTGAAGACAAGTGCACCATCAACATGCAGTACGCCTCAGCACACAATGCCACAGTGCGCCCACGCGGGAAAAGGGGGTAAAGTGTCTTGCCCAAGGAGACAATGCAGTTGCTGCAAGTGAGCCTGCACCTCTACCTACTGAGCCACCGTGCCCCCTGCACATAACCATAAAAAATGACCACAATTCAATGTGTCTTCAAAAACTTGGCACCAAAACTGAACTTAAAACAAAATTGTTGATCGCCAGGGTGCACAGCCCTCACCATAACTTATGTCAGGTTCTTGATATAGTAGTCCTACTAGGACCCTCAGGCCATTACTTCTCCTCCCACTTCCCTGCAGGGAAGTGGGTGGAGAAGGTAATGACCCGAGGGTCCTGATCTATAACATTCGGAAAAAGGGAAGTGGGAGAAGGTAATGAATGACCTGAGGGTCCTGATCCATAAAACTCGAAAAAAGGGAAGTGGGAGTAGGTGTAATGATCTGAGGGTTCTGATCCATAAAACTTGAAAAAAGGGAAGTGGGAGTAGAAGGTAATGAATGACCTGAGGGTCCTGATCCATAAAACTTGAAAAAAAGGAAGTGGGATTAGAAGGTAATGAATGACCTGAGGGCCCTGATCCATAAAACTCAAAAAAAAGAAAGCCGGAGTAAAAGGTAATGAATGACCAGAGGGGCCTGATCCATAAAACTCGAAACAAGAGGCCCCAAGGGGCCTGAGGGCGATCACCTGACATGGTAGCCAAAATATCAACCCTGAGAATTGATTTCAACGAGTTGCATCTGCTCCTCCTAAGAAAAGCTTATACCAAATATCCAAAGATTCTGACCAGTGGATCTAAAAAAAAAGAAAAGAAGATTTTTAAAGAATATTCCTCATATTGAACTAAGTTATAATTCGGGCTCCCACAGGGAGCCCATATATGAACCCAGGGACTTGGCTTTAACAAACTTGAATCCCCCCCCCCCCCACCCCCCCAAGGATGCTGCACACCAGATATCAAAACATTTCGACTGCTGGATCTGAAGAAGAAGATTTTTAAAGAAAATTCCTCATTTTGAACTAAGTTACAATTCAAGCTCCCACACTGAGTCCAAATATGGACCTAGGGACATGGCTTGAACAAACTTGAATCTCACCCCCCTAAGGATGCTGCATATCAAATATCAAAACATTCCAACTGCTGGATCTGAAGAAGATTTTTAAAGAAAATTCCTCATTTTGAACTAAGTTATAATTCGGGCTACCACAGTGAGCCCAAATATGAACCCAGGGACTTGGGTTGAACAAACTTGAATCCCCCCCCCCCCCCCCCCCCCAAGCATGGTGCATACCCAATATCAAAAGATTCTGCCTGCTGGATCTTGAGAAGATTTTCAAAGAAATTTGCCTGAAATGCACTAAGTTTGAATTCAAGCTTCTGTAGTGAGCCCAAATATGAATATAGGGAGCCGATTTGAACAAACTTGAATCAGATCCACCCCACAATGTTGCATACCAAATATCAAAAGATTCTGCCTGCTGGATCTGGAGAAGAAGATTTTTTTAAAAATTTGCCTGAAATGCACTAAGTTCGAATTCGAGCTTCTATACTGAGCTCAAATATAAACCCAGGGGGCCGATTTGAACAAACTTGAATCAGATCCACCCCATAATGTTGCATACCAAATATCAAATGATTCTGCCTGCTGGATCTGGAGAAAAAGATTTTTGAAGAAATTTGCCAGAAATGCATTAAGTTCGAATTTGGGCTTCTATAGTGAGCCCAAATTTGAATCCAGGGGGCCGATTTGAACAAACTTGAATCAGATCCACCACACAATGTTGCATACCAAATATCAAAAGATTCTGCCTGCTAGATCTGGAGAAGAAGATTTTTTAAGAAATTTGCCTGAAATGCACTAAGTTCGAATTCGAGCTTCTATACTGAGCCCAAATATAAACCGAAAGGGCCGATTTGAACAAACTTGAATCAGATCCACCCCACAAGGTTGCATGCCAAATATCAAAAGATTCTACCTGCTCGATCTGGAGAAGATTTTTGAAGAAATTTGCCTAAAATGCACTAAGTTCGAATTCGGGCTTCTATAGTAAGGCCAAACATGAATCCAGGGAGCCGATTTGAACAAACTTCAATCAGATCCACCCCACAATGTTGCATACCAAATATCAAAAGATTCTGCCTGCTCGATCTGGAGAAGAAGATTTTTGAAGACACTTGCCTGAAATGCATTAAGTTCGAATTCAGGCTTCTATAGTGAGCCCAAATATGAATCCAGGGAGCCGATTTGAACAAACTTGAATCAGATCCACCCCCACAATGTTGCATACCGAATATCAAAAAATTCTGCCTGCTAGATCTGGAGAAGAAGATTTTTGAAGAAATTTGCCTGAAATGCACTAAGTTCAAATTCGAGCTTCTATACTGAGCCCAAATATAAACCCAGGGGGCCGATTTGAACAAACTTGAATCAGATCCACCCCACAATGTTGCATGCCAAATATCAAAAGATTCTGCCTGCTCGATCTGGAGAAGAAGATTTTTGAAGAAATTTGCCTGAAATGCACTAAGTTCGAATTCGGGCTTCTATAGTGAGCCCAAATATGAATCCAGGGAGTCGATTTGAACAAACTTCAATCAGATCCACCCCACAATGTTGCATACCAAGTATCAAAAGATTCTGCCTGCTGGATCTGGAGAAGAAGATTTTTTAAAAAATTTGCCTGAAATGCACTAAGTTCAAAATCGGGCTCCTATACTGAGCCCAAATATGAACCCAGGGGGCCGATTTGAACAAACTTGAATCAGATCCACCCTACAATGTTGCATACCAAATATCAAAAGATTCTGCCTGCTGGATCTGTAGAAGATTTTTTAAGAAATTTGCCTGAAATGCACTAAGTTCAAAATCGGGCTCCTATATGGAGCCCAAATATGAACCCAGGGGGCCGATTTGAACAAACTTGAATCAGATTCACCCTACAAAGTTGCATACCAAATATCAAAAGATTCTGCCTGCTGGATCTGGAGAAGAAGATTTTTTAATCTTTTTCCCATTGCCTACAGTGTTAAAAAGTGCTGACTCAGCACTTTTTCAAAGTCCTGAAAAATGTTCCTTGTGATCAAACCGATAGGGATTTTTCTTTAACCATTCTATTCTACTGGATAAAAGTAAGCTTTATACAAAATAAGAATTCTCTGTGCCATGTAGTTTTGGAGATATGGCAGTTTTAAGGTTTTTCCTATTTTTAGCTCCCGAGGTTCCCACAAGGCAATGAGAAAATTTTTTTTTGCATCAATCAACTACTTATGACCCATTATCATCTCATATCAAATTTGGTTCAAATCGACCTCACGGTTCTGAAAATAGAAATTTTAGGCGTGGCAAAAATTTTGGCCCCTCCCATAACGAAGGCAAATAATGCCCGACAAACTTCTCTTGAACAAACTTGATTCTAAACCTCAAAAGGACTCTGTATACCACATATCAAGTCTCTGCTACTAGTGGTTCATTAGAAGAAGATTTTCAAAACATTTGGCCATTTTTCCCCCACACCTCTGCTCAATATGAGCCGAAACCTATTTTGGATAAAAATCAAAATGCCCCTATATAACCACTCCTTACATGAAATTTAATTAAAATGTGGCCAGCGGTTTAGGAGAAAGAGGCTCAAACACCACCTTCACGCAGGACGACGGACGACAGACTGTGGATGCTGGACGAAGAGTGATAAGAAAAGCTCACCCTGACTTTCAGTCAGGTGAGCTAAAAAGGGAAGTGGGATTAGAAGGTGTAAGGATCTGAGGGTCCTGATCCATAAAAGTAAAAAAAAGGGACATGGGAGTAGAAGTTAATGAATGGCCTGACACCTGACGGTCCTGATCCATAAAACTAAAAAAAAAAGGAAGTGGAAGTAGAAGGTAATGAATGACCTGAGGGCCCTGATCCATAAAACTCAAAAAAGGGACATGGGAGTAGAAGGTCGTGACTGGCCTGAGGGCCCTTCCTGATCCATAAAACTCAAAAAAAGGGAAGTGAGAGTAGAAGGTAATGACCTGAGAGTCCTGATCCATACAACTCAAAACAAGAGGCCCATTGGGGCCTGTGGCACTCTCCTGACCAAAGTTGTTTAAAGAAGGATTTAATTACCATCTATGGCTAGTTCACACAACAGAGGAATGCAGTTATTTAATTACTTATAACTCTGCTGTCCATGCTAAATGATTTTCTTCTAGAATTGGGATGCTACCACAGAAATAATAATGCTCAGATTTTCAGTAATAGAAAACTAGCAAGTCCAAATATCAACCTAGGGACTTGATTGGAACAAACTTGAAGGATGCACACCAATTATCAAAAGATTCTGACTAGGGGTTCTGGAGAAGAATATTTTGAGAATATTACCAATTTTGAAATATGTTAAAAAATTTGCCCCCCCCCCCCCCCCAACACAGGGAACACAAATATCAACCCGGGGACTTTATTTGAACAAATTTAATCTGAACCCTCAAAGGAAGCTGTATACCAAATATTGAAAGATTCTGATTGTATCTCAAGAAGCAGATTTTTAAAGATTATTCCTCGTATTGGACTAAGTTAAAATTTGGGCTCCAATAGGGTGCCCAAATATCAACCCAGGGACATGATTTGAACAAACTTAGATCTGACCTCCCTATGAATGCTGTATACCAAATATCAAAAGATGGTAGATCTGAAGAAGATTTTTAAGGATTATTCCTCATATTGCACTACGTAAAAATTTGGGCTCCCTTAGAGAGCCCAAATATTAACCCATGCACACGATTTGAACAAACCTGAATCTGACCCCTCCTAGAGATGTTGTATACCAAATATGAAGAAAGCATTCTGACTGGTGGATCCGAAGAAGAAGATTTTTAAAGATTATCCCCATATTGCACTAAATTGAAATATGGGCTTCCATAGGAAGCCCAAATATTAACCGAAGGACTTGATTTGTACAATCTTGAATCTGACTCATCTAGAGATGTTGTATACCAAAATGAAATGATTCTGACTGGTGGTTCTGAAAAGGAAGATTTTTTAAAGATTATTTACTATGTTGCTCTAAGTTGAAGATTTGGGTTCCTGTATTGAGCCCAAATATGAACCAATGGGCTTAATTCTAACAAGCTTGTTTCTGACCCCCCTATGGATGCTGTATACCAAATATCAAAAGATTCTGATCAGTGGTTCTGGAGAAAACAGGGTTTTTTTTAATAATTTTTGCAAAAATGCAGACTCAGCATTTTTTTGATGCTCCTCCCCCCACTTCCCCCACCCACAGAACACCCGGACACAAAATTTTCAAAGTCAGCATATCAAAGGAGATCCAAATCCGACCGATGGCTTTGAAATTACAATCCAAATCATGTGTACAGATAGGCAGACAGACAGATGGACAGGCAGACAGATAGACAGAGGTCTTCACTAGATACCCCTGAATCCACCTTCGGAGGTCGGGAACATAAAAAACAAATTGGGCAGCTGATTTTTTAATTGAACTGAATAGTAAGATTCAAAATTGAAATGAATCTCAAAGCTTTGCATGGACTTTGTCAAAATATCAAAATTTCAACTTGTAATTTTTTCCCACAGTGCAACTACGAAAATTAACCAATTCAATTTGGTTTGACAGAGCTCTGTCCAACAAGGTTGCAATGGTTAAATTCCTAGTTGCATTACGAGAAACATCTACTGCTTGAAATTTCAGCATTTTGACATCATTGGACAGAGAGTTAATGGTCAGAAGAAAGAGTCATATCATGTGATTATTTATTTATTTATTTATTTATTTATTGATGTTTAAGGTCACATACTTGTGCACAATGGCTAATCGTGACCATGACAGTTTTACGGGTGGAGGAAACCGGGGTACCCGGAGAGAACCACCGAGCATCAACGAGCAACTGTCAGCTCCACAACATTCTAATTCTGTTCAAGCTCTGCTCAAGCAGGGTTACAGCAGTTGAAGACATGTGCACCATCGACGTGCAGTACGCTTTAGTACATGGCGTCATCATGCCCCCATGTGGGCAACCGGGATAAAGTGCCTTGCCCAAGGACACAACGCGGTTCGTCCCAGACGGGGATCGAACATATCATGTGATAAAACTGCCTAACCAGTTAGCTGTTTATTTATAGTATATTTAACCCTTTACCCAACATAATGACCAAAACCGGCCAGCGCTATTCTAAAAAATCGCCAATTAATTTTCATTATTTTTTCATTTTTGTCTCAAAAACATAGGTTATGACCCCTGGTTGGAACGAGCTCGTACCAATGAGGGGTCATAACCTATGTTTTTGAGACAAAAAATTAAAAAGATGAGTTGTTCAAGAATTTTTTTTGCAAGTGTCATCTGATTCTTCATGTTAGGTAAAGGGTTCAGAAACAAGCACGTTTTTCTCATATGGCAGAGATGTTTATGTTTATTGGGGTTCAAGATCACTAAATAGCATCTATGACTATAATTTGAATACATTGTTGTATGAAGTTAATTTTACCAAATTTTCATAGTGATGTGGACCACCACATTAGACAATTCCCACTGCAGGAATTAGTTATCGGGTCCAACGATACCAGTGAAGCCATGCTTCTATACCACAGTAAACAAGAACTGCTTCACTTCCCAGGATTCTTACAGGAAGTCTGACATATCTCCTTCAGTTCTGCGAAACAAGATATAATTACTTAAATTTTTTGTCCTGAATGCACACAAAGTCATAGAAAAGAATGCTTTTGTGCTACCAAAGCGCTAGAAACTGAAGCATCAATTAATTATTGACACATTTAGAAACTAACAGACTCATTACAATCAATTAAAAGAAAAATACATTAACCTTCTGCACACTGACGTTAAATTATAATTTCAAGCTGCAATTTTTTCCAATAATGCAACTGGAAATGCAAGGCCCCACAAAGTAGATCTATCTTCTGTTTCTCAGGCCATTTTTTGTCAAATTTCATGTGGGCGGGCAGTTGTTTATTTAATTTTGTATTTTTGTAATTCTTTCTTTGCCATCAAAAGTTCATGTTCTTGGTTTATTTTATGTTCTAAGCTTCATAATCTACAAAATAGCATGGGTGATGGTGTATTTCATCCCTTAAGTGCAAAAAGGCTTTGCAATGCTAAAGCGCTGCAAAGCCTTGTTGCACTCAGGGGATAAATTTATAAATTTTATTAAAACACAAAAAAAGTAAGGACCAAAAAATCATGAAAAATTGACAAAGTAAGGACTGCAACTCGGGTGACTTTTTTATAACATGTGCACGAGCAGCTCACACCAAATCCCTCATACCAAATTTCATTGAAATCCATCCACTTAGTGCAGACATATCTCTCTGCAGACAGATGGATGGGTGGATAGGTGGATGGATGCACAGAATCCAGTATACCCTGTTGGCACTCTCCCATGAATTGTAACAAGGCAAATTCTGGAAAAACTAAATAATTTCACTTCAAAGATAATAGGCAGCACATGTACAGAAAATGAAGCCTTTCAGGTGTTTCACCCTCACATCAGAATAAAGCCCAAATATGAGCTTCCATCACTGTACCAGTTAACAGCACATAAGTGCAGGTTACTTTTTCTAATCACTTATTTAACAGGAGATCCTGGTCATGCTACATACAACATATATTCTCTTTCCAATAATTTCCATGCAATTTCTTTGAGTTCCAGAATGAAAAATCCTCAACTTAGAAAATTTTTCAGTTATTTTAAATAGATTTAGTTTCTGCACCAATACACAAGCAAATCAACCAGCAGTTTTATTAAATTCCATAACTTGTGCCTCACAATATCCTTTTCTAAATGTTTGAATGAAAAATACCAATGAATATTGTGTTGTCTTGATCTTAAATCTGACCTCAATAATTCCCATAGCAGTAAAAAAAATATTCTTTGCTGGAACTAAATACACCAACTCTCAATCATCCAACACTTGCACAAAGAAGAAACAGAAGTCGATATAACAATACAATCAAGCATTAAAGGTGAGATGAAAAGAGAAAAATAACCACAATACCCCAATTCCTATAGTTCAACAGAATAATTGCATTTATCTCAATATGATATCTTTGATGTAAAAATCAATAAATTCAATACCTCAACCCTTCGGTCAACAAAACAGCAACATTCTCAGTTATTTCAGAGATGAGAGAGTTCAGTTAATTACCTGATATCCAATAATTTATTATCAAATTGCTGAAATTTTTCTATAACTATAATTTCATATGAAAATGGTCCTGAAGACCATTTTCATCTAGATTTATATAAACAAAATGTCTACCAAGTTATACCATAACTAAATGTCCTCTTATTTTCTGAAAAAACATAATTTTTCAAATTTTCAGGTTAAATTATGAGAGTTTCAGCTTTTTCAGATAATTTAGAGATTTTCCACTCTCATCCCTGCTATTCAGAAGAGAACTATCCAATTAATTATTTTATGTTTCAAACCTATTTTAGAGCCCCTAATTGGAATGACCTCATCCAGCTTGCTTGTTGCATGAAAACATCATAAACTTTGCTTCTGATCAAAACAGAACAAAAACCCCACGAGGTAGTGGCACCATAAAACAGGTCTTTAACATCTATTCAATCACTTTATGGGGCAAAATGTACCCTGAACATTTCAAACAGAATTGTGATTACTGAAAACAACCTCTCTCTAGTCATCGCTAATCCAGAATTTTTTTTTTACATTCACTGCACATTGGATTTTCAAATTATTGCATGGATAAACAAAAATGAAGAAAATTGTCTGTGACAATATAGGGAACACAAATTAAAAGGAAAATTCCACTAGCTATCAGTCCATTGGACATTTGGTTTTCAAATTGTTGCAAGGACAAGGAAAAACTAGACCTATCAGCTCTGATTAATCAATAACTCCACTTAACCTTTTACCCAACACAGAGAATATCAAATTTTATTATTTTAATTACTTTTTTTAAAAATTTTTCTAAAACATTTCAACAGAACCATATCATGTGACCCCTCATTGGAATGCGCCCGACGAGCTCATTCCAATGAGGGGTCACATGATATAGTTTTGTTGAAATATTTTTTACAAAATATTTTTTTCAACTGCTCAATTTGCAAATTACGTGGGCAGATGCAGGCAATTCGTTAGGTAAAGGGTTAACTTGATTCAGGAGCAGATATGTATTTAACACATGAATTTATTCATTTTATCAAGAAAATAGAGCTATTATGAGGGCAATTCTTACCCCTGATACTAGACCAAAGACAAAGAGTTCTGGACCACTCCTGAATGAGCCTGAAAGACATGGCAAAGTGGTACAGTAACTCTCAGATTTCAACAAACTTGGATCATTATGGGGTAGGGAACATACCTACCACATTTGGTTAAATTTTATTCACTTGTTTTACACGAGAAACAAATTATGAATTTCACAAAAGTTGAATGTTCCTGTAAGTTATCGCTCCTTTGGGAGCCTGAAATAGGGCATGGCAAACATACTCGATGCATTAATTTTTGGTGCAGTGTGAAGTCACATTAAAGCAAATAAAAATTATCCAAAAAATTGCAACTTCTGCATTTTGGAGCCAAAGGCAACTTTTGGGCACAAAAATATGGATGCAGAAACTTGACTTGAACAAACTGAGTGTACATGAGTGAAACATGCTACTTGACAAAAATTGAGGCAAATGGCAAAATTATTGTATTTGTTTTACAGCAAGGTAATTGGGAAGGCCAGAAATGCCTGTTACTGAAGTCTAGTGACGATCAGACCATCCACATAAGAGATGTAGAACAAAGACATAATGCCACATGTGGGGAGGTGATTTGCATGTATTTTCTTTGTTTTACTGCAGGGACATGACTCATTTGAAAGCCTTTCCCATAAACAATCTTCATTCCAAATTTCATTGAAATCTGATAACCCAAACCTAAAAGAACAAAGACATAATGCCACATGTGGGTATGGGATTTGCATGTATTTTCTTTGTTTAACTGCAGGGACATGACTCATTTTAAAGCCTTTCTCATAAACAATCTTCATTCCAAATTTCATTCAAATCTGATAACCCAAACCTGAAATATGAGGCAAACAGACAAAAAATTGGCTATTTTACGAGGCAAACAGCAAATTTTCAAAGTTAAAAAGAGGGTTCAGTCTAAAAAGTGAAAAGTAAGAAATATTGTTACAGACTCATTTGAAAGCCTTTCCCATAAACAATCTTCATTCTAAATTTCATTGAGATCCATCCAATAAGCCAAACCTGAGATACGAGGCGAACAGACAAAAAATAGCCCATTTTTGTGTATTCAAAGGGTCATAACTCACAGAAAAATACTCCAACAGCAAAACGGCTGATGCTACTTAAAGACCTCATGATAGTGAACATCTATATGAAATTTCACCGAAATTTGAGCAGTAATGTTGAAGTTATAATGCGAACAGACATCTGAGTGTGGATGGACAGACGTATGGATGGACACACGGACTGGCGCAATCCAGTATATCCCTCTTTTTGAAAAATGTGGGGGTATAATAACTGAGTCACATCAAATAAAAACAAATGATTTACAAAAATTACAACTTTTAAATTACCCCAAATGGTTGCGGGGAGCGATTAATTTGAGCATATAGGAAGCATATGTCCCACCTCTGGTTAAATTTGACCCAGAAGAAAAGTATTTAGCCTGTGACGTGCTGTGACATGTTGTGATGTGGTAGGCATGACAGGGGTGATTGTTATATAAATCCCAAATGGGGGTATAATTAAATCAAGCCTCAGCAAATTTATGTCACACCGATCTGCATCTGATCTTGCTCTTGTATGCCAAGTTTCAAACCAACATCTTAAGAAATGTTAGAGAACACGAAGTTCACTCTACAATATTTTCATATACAGTGGAGCCCACTTAATTGGATATCTCTTAATTGTATATCCCTGTTAACTGAATATAATTTTCAAACACAAAACCATTTACCATACCTTCAGTACAAATTTGATCTGTTAATTGCATATGGCTTGTAGAATAAACTCCTGTTAATTGTATATAATTTTTTGTAATATGTCAAAAAAATTACTGTGACACGCACCAAACTCCCCTTATTTATCAACCTTTTTGGCCTCCAATACAGGCATTTATTCTATTATATCTTGTTTGACAGAGCTCTATGAGCTCTGTCAAACAAGATATAATAGAATAAATGCTCAGTTTACCTCCAGAACACAGGAAACTGACCAAATCCCTGTTAATTGTATACTCCTGTTAATTGAATAATTTTCACTGGCAAAATGGATATTCAATTAAGAGGATTCTACTGTACTATTATAACCAGAGAAATCAAGGGATAAAACTGTAATATTTGAATCAAGCTGCTGCATGCATATTTACATTACATAATCAATAGCTGCTCTTGATGATGACCAGGTAATACATGTATGCCAAGTTTCAAACAAAAATCTTCACAAATGTAGAAGTAACTCGCTCTACAAATGTAAGCTCACCTTGTTTCACAAAATTTACAGATCAATTTTGACCAGATTAAGGGTGATAGAAAATTTATGTTATGCATTCTGCACTTGATGATAATGTTGAACACCAAATTCCAAAGCAATATCTTGAGAAATGCATGAGTACGACATGTAGTTTGCTGCTCAGGATTTTACAAAAACTATTAAAACTGTAGAATTCAAGGGCCATAACTCTGTAACATTTAATTCAAGCTGCTACAAAGCTGCATTTGATGTTGGTCATGTATACTTTCAAACTATACTCTTAACCCTTTACCTGACACAAAAAGCAGACAACACATGCAAACAAAATTCTTGAATAACTAAAATTTTTCATTTTTTGTCTCACAAACATAGCTTATGGCCCCTCATTGGAACGAGCTCATCTAGTTCATTCCAATGAGGGGTCATAAGCTATGTTTTTGAGGCAAAAAATTTAAAAATAATGAAAATTGAATGGTAATTTCTGTAAATAGTGCTTGATGGTTTTGGCCATTATGTTGGGTAAAAGGTTAAGAAATGCAGAGGTTCACTGCACAAGATTTAATGACCAAGGTGGACTAAGTTCATGGACAATAGCTCTGTGGCCCTTAAATCCAACCACAGCAATTTTATTTCACATACACTGGCATGTAATGTTGATCATGTACACGAAATTTCAAAATTTTTGAAGAAATATGGAAGTAGTTCACTGCACACACGATTTAAACAGTCCGACCGACAAACCAACCATCCAACCGACCAAATGTACCTTCAGTATAGTTGGTGGGAGCATAATTACCAAAATTCTAAGATGGCTGCCAAGGCAGCAACTTTGCACTTGCCAGAATTCTTACAGATGGAAAAACAGTTAGACAAACATAGTCATACCATAATGCAGCTTGCTTCTGTGGGCAGCCAGAAAAAAAGGTGAAAGTAATTAGACACCAAAAATAGCATGGTTTCCTTAAAATCTTTTTTGTGGATGCAAGGACGGATTAAGAACTGAAATTACTGTGGAGAAGGGAAGGAGGGATCCCCGTTTGCCACAAAATGGGGGATAGCTTTGAATCTGAATGATTCAGTTTTCATGAAAGATGGTCTCTTGTCAAATAGAAGAATTCTTCCAAGAAAATGATGGAACAGTGGAAAATGTCATTGGATAACTGCAAGAATATTTTGTTGTTAATTTGTCACTGATAATTTAAATCCAGATTCTGTTATCAGTTTGTGGGAAATTAGTGGCCACGAAGTTTACAAGCTCAAATTGAAAAAAAAAATGGCATTTATTAAAATTTGGAGGTGGGGCAAGTAGTGGGTTGGGTATGGGGGAGGTGGGGGTTCAAGTTCCTGAATACACCTTCTACACCTGCTCTTATATGTTTTAGTGACATATTCTTGGAAAGAATTCTAACGGTATATGACATAATGCTTCCTGATAATGAAAGAGAATGGAGAATTTATTGCTGTTTAACTCTTTACCAGATGAGTATTTTTAAAATATTTTTATTAAATCTGTTTTACAGCAGCCATGACTAGATTTGATGAAATATTTTGAAAATTCAAGTCCAGAAATCATTGGTCAAAATGTCAATATGCTTTGTGGAGAAAATATTGTGAAACGTGCCAAGTTTTCACTTATTTTACAAGTGATTTCTGCCAGCAGCACGCAATGAGTTAAATATTGAAAATTTAATAAATTTTTATGATTTTACACTTAGAAGGCCAAAATCACATGATTTTTAAAACAAGGAAAAACTGATATTAGTGTTCTATTATTTTGGCCATATTTTCCAAGAGCCTCAGATATCTTATAAAGAATCAATAAGAAGCATCATAACTCCTCCAAGGACATTTGTCTGAACAACATCAACTTGTAAAATTTTTAGCTCATGATTGGAACAAAAGTACACAGGTGTCAGTGCTCCCAACATGTAAATTACATTTTTCTTTACAAAACATATTGATTAGAAAAAAAAATGCAAGAAAATGAAATTTATAATACAAAAAGTGCTAATGGTGAATTTTCAAGCAGTACAATTTATATTCATGGACTAGACTTCTAACAACAATGAATCTATGTGACTCATCCTGTAATGTCCCAATACTAAAGGTTACTTGGGTGAAATTAATTGCTGGAATAGAAACCAGTCTGTATTGTTCTTTCTTGCGGATCTGCATGTAAAAATGACCGACTGCAATGTAATATTACAACACAAAAAATCATTCAACCCTTTAACAAATTTATAATGGCCATAACAGCACAGAACTTATTATACACAAAAATTGCTATTCAAATTTTATTATTTAAGTAAGGTTTGCCTTCAAAACACAGCTTACGACCCCTCATAGGAATGAGCTCAATCAGCTCATTCCCATGAGGTATCTTAAGCTATGTTTTTGAAATAACAACTGAAAACTTTCAGGTATTCAAGAACAAATATGCGGGTATTGGATTTGTTAAGAGTGTTTTTAAGGGGTTTAATGACACTTTCAACAGCCAGTGTCATATCATGTCAGACAGTTTTGTAGTGGAGGAAGCTGGTGTACCAGCAGAGAACACCAAGCAGTGGCAAGTAAGTGTGAAACTTTCCAACTTACAAACCTGCCATGAGCAAGATTAGCATTGATGAAAGGCAAGTGCAGTTTTGTTGTGCTCCATGACTTACTACACAGCCCAGCCCCACCCCCCCCCCCCCCCCCATCCCATGCTCCCAAATACGCAATGGTGGTGAACTGTCTTGCTGAAGAACTTAACCCTTTACCTAACGAATCACCCACATCCACCAGCGTAATTTGCAAATTGAACTGTTGAAAAAAATATTTTTTAAAAAATATTTCAACAAAACCATATCATGTGACCCCTCATTGGAATGAGCTCGATGAACTCATTCCAATGAGGGGGTCAAATGATATGGTTTTGTTAAAAAAAAAATAATTTAATTTAAAAAAATAGTAATTAAAATAATAAATTTTGATATTCTCTGTGTGGGGTAAAAGGTTAACCCTTTACCTAACATGAAAAGCAGACGACACTTGCAAAAATAATTCTTGAATAACTAATTTTTTTCATTTTTTGTCTCAAAAACATAGGTTATGACCCCTCGTTGGAACGAGCTCGACGAGCTCGTTCCAACGAGGGGTCATAACCTATGTTTTTGAGACAAAAAATGAAAAAAATCATGAAAATTAATTGGCGATTTTTGAGAATAGCGCTGGCCGGTTTTGGCCGTTACGTTAGGTAAAGGGTTAATAAAGATGATACAGGTCAGGATCCTACAATCAACCAATTGATCTCAAGTCTAATTTTCAACTGATAAGAAAATACTGAAAAAATATTGTTTGTTTGTTTATCATTCCCAGAAGATGAATAAAGTTCCACCACATCTGACTCCTACACAGCTCCTAAATACACAATAGTGTAGAGACCAGACTTAGAAATCCAATGAAAAAAATGCAATCACACAATGTTTTGATATTCCAACATTATCACTGCACAGGAGTGAATGCCACCTCTTTACTGTTTATAATCATGTCTAACAAAAAAGTTATTTCTTTTATTCGAAAAGTTTCCATCCAATATCAACATATGGTCTTTGTGGCAAAACATTCTATTGTGTATATCTAGAAAGTTCACCTTTATTTACATCTCTCCTTAATAAAATAACATCAGTTGGTAATGAATTAGATACCAGTCTTCTACTGGATCAAACAGCTCATACCAAAGCATGAAAGTTCTCTGTAGCAAAATCTAAACCCTGTTGGGTGTGTTGGGATTCACAACACTTCCAACAGCCAGGGTTATATTGTACTGGACAGTTTTAAGGATGAAAGAAGCCATAGTATCTGACCACAGAACCACAGAGTGATAGCACATAACTGCTGTTTTTTCCAATGGACTCATTGATTGGCACAAGGAGGGTTAGAATTAGTTGAGGTGGAGTGTACAATTCATAGGTCTCAGTTAATTGGATATTTCTTTATTGAATAATCCTGTTAAATGCAGAATACTTTTCAAACACCAAATTATGAAACCTTCAGTACAAATTTAACTTCTTAACCCTTTAAACACTGGTGGTATCTTCCACGCCAGTTAAATGGCAAAAATTGGAAGAGTCCATATCCATTATTTGGGGGTAGAGCAATTAACATTTTCAATGTGCAGCCTGAAGGCTGCACGTTGAAAATATTAATTATTCTTCCACATACATTCACTTAGTAGCCATCATACTTAATAAAATTATGAAGCATCGTGTTACTGGACTGGAAAAGCGGTCTCTCGTGTTGAAAGATTTAATTGCATATTTATTTATTGGTGATTAAGATCACATATTTCTGCATAATGGCTAATCATGAAGGATGCAACATGGATATAAAGTTATAAAGTTAAGTCCAGCCAATTGTTTACACCCATGTTGCCCATTAGAGGACTTCCACCCCAGGCAGTGGTTACCAGGTCCTATTTTGCCAGTAAAACAGCGAGTTTGTTTACCACAGTAAACAACCATGCCTCATTTGCCGGGTTCCCACAGGACGTTAATTACAAATAGGTTAAAGAAGAACCTCCTGTTAAATGAATAAAAAAAAACTTGTGATCTATCTATTTATTTATTGGTGTTTTATTACGGTCATATACTTATGCACAGTGGCTAATCATGACCATGGCAGTTTTATGGGTGGAGGAAGCCAGAGAGAACCACCGAGCAATGACGAGCAGTTGCCAGCTCCCCAACATTGTAACTCCGCACTGCAGCACAGGCAGGGTTAGACTGGTTGAAGACATGCAAACCATCGATGTGCAGTATGCCTTAGTACATGGCGTCATCACGACCCCATGTGGACAATCGGAGTTCAGTGCCTTGCCCAAGGATACAACGTGGGAGTCCGAAATGATTAACTGGGCCCGATGTTGCTTAACTCGGGTGATCTTAGGAGAACCGGTTACTGCAATGCCACCACGCTGCCTTGTGATCTATCAAAAATTACTCTGAAAGCAACTGAATTGCCCACGTTGAGTGACTTATCTGACCTCAGTGCATCCAGTATAAACATTTAATGTATTATAACTTGTTGGACAGAGCTAACTTATAAAGGTTAATAGAAGTAATCACGGCCCCAAAAAACATTTGAAAATATTAACTGCTCTACAATAGAACTTTAAGTATTAATGCTTACACAAACCACAATTTTTAGAACTGAAAATGACAAGAGATTTACACTAAAAAATTTTGAACTGACGTTGGCAGAAAAGGGTTAAGCAATGCTCAACAACACAGAAAAATGCCTTGGAGCCATGGGATTTAAAGAAACTGAGCCACACCAAAACTCTTACAAATTGGACATGGATGCTGACATTTGCTCCTGGGATCATGGCTCATACCACTTAGGTGAGTAAAAAAAATTCTCACTCAGTACAAAGAACTCATAACCACTAGAAAACTTACTGTTTGAGCAGGTTTGAGTGCTAAATTATTTTCCAAAGGCAATTTGAAATAAGGATATTTTTTTCAAAGATACCAAGCTACCCTGCTGCAAGTGTAGCCTTAGTTTAGCAAGATTTTGTTTATTAATAATTGTTTTGTTATAATGTATAGGAAAGTGCCAACAGGCACTCTCCAATGAATTGTAACCAAACAATTTTATATAAAAAAATTTTCTTCTACTGCTGAGCAAACAAGATAATGCATACTTGTAGTGTAAAGCCACTTAAGTGGCTTCTAGCATTTTTCAATAGGACCATGATAGTGGCGTCTAGCACTCAATCAGTTGAACTCAACCTACGTCGATTATTATCAGGTGTGTATTTTGTTAACAAGTACCATAATTCTATTTAGTAACAATTGTTTTGTTCAGGCAAAAAAATCTGCCTTCAGCAGGCAAAGATTAAACAATCACTACAAAAATGTCGATTGCTAATTTCATATTGAAAATTTTTCCCAGGACAATACTGTTGAGTAAGCCTGCAAACAAAAAGTGGCCTTTGATGGTCAAGGATAGACACAATTTGCTTGATTGACAGGTTTTGTTTGTTTTGTTTTACTGGGGTTTAATGACACTTTTAACAGCCAGGGTCACCTTGTGTCAGAGAGTTTCATGGGTGGAGGAAGCTGGAGTACCGAGAGAGAACCACTGAGCAGTGACAAGCAACTGTCAAACTCCCCAGCATACTAACTTCGCACAAGCAGGGTTAGCATTGATTGAAGACAAGTGCACCACCAACATGCAGTACAACTCAGTACACAGCACAACCATGCCCCCATATGGTTGTTTGACAGATACCAGTACATTTGTACCTGACACAATGACCAGTACAGTTTCTTGATACTCAATGTAAGTTTATAGAATTTTAGTAAGCTTCAACAGCAAATTCTTGACTTGCTATCAATTATTGGAACCTACCGCAACGCCACCACACCCCCTTGTGATCCACATATTAATTGCATATGTAGATCAGATTTGAATCAGATCTACATATGCAATTAATATGTGGATTGATTGATTTATTTATTTATTTAATTTATTTATTTATTTGTGTTTAAGGTCACATATTTCTGCACAATGACTAATCGCAACATTAATATAAAGTCATGTTCAGCCAATCATTTATACCCATGTTAGAGGACTTCCACCCCAGGCGTTTGGTAACTAGATCATATTTTACCAGTAAACAGGGAGTGTATGCAGTGCCTCATTGGTTATGGTATTGGACTTCAAACCGAAAGGTCCATGGTTCGATCCCCACCAGGGGGTAACTACATTGTGCCCTCAGGCAGGGCACTTAATCCTGATAGCCCACGTGGGGGCATGGTGGCACTGTGTACTAAGGTGTACTGCACTTTGTTTACTTGTCTTCAACCAATGATAACCCTGCTTGTTTGGAGTGAGTACATTGTGGAGTCAGACAGTTGCTTATCACTGCTTGGTTGTTGGCCCACATGGGGCATGGTGGCACTGTGTACTAAGGCCTACTGCAAGTCAGTGATAGCCCATGTGGGGGCATGGTGTCGCTGTGTACTAAGGTGTACTGCATGTCGATGGTGAACTTGTCTTCAACCAATGCTAACCCTGCTTGTGTGGAGTTAGTACGTAGTGGGGTCTGACAGTTGCTTACCAGTGCTTGGTGGTTCTCTCTGGGTACTCCGGCTGTGACGAAAATGTTATTAAACCCAAATAGAAACAACAACAAAAAAACTAGACTGAAGCATGCCCCCACACAGCACATGGGCACAGGAGGTTGAAGAGCAAACTGTGATTTGTTACTCATACATGAGCGGTATCTGCAAGACACATATGATGCCCCTGCACAGTCTTCCACACACAAATCACGTACCATACATGTGAAATTCTACAAAAAATTGACCAAGTTCAACAACCTGAAATTTTGAAGCAAATCAAAATCCTGACATTATGCAGACTTCTGGTATACGTACAAACATCCCGTGAAATAAAAAAAAAGTCCGAGCGTGAAAACTGAGAGAGGAGTTAGCCGGACAAACAATGTACCCTAGATGATGGACGGATGGATGGCAAGACAGATGGATGGACAGTTAGATGGATGGATAGATTGATGGATGGACAGGCAGATGGACAGATGACAGGAAAAACAATATGCCCCTCCGACTATTCATTGCGGGACATAAAAAAAACAGTAAAACAGAGTTTGTTTGTCACAGTAAACAAGCACTGCTTCACTTCTCGGGATTCCTGCAGGGAAATATGGGGAATATGTGCAATAAACATGCACCTGATGCCATGAGCATAGGCTGCTCTATCGCTACAAATACTGTTTCTCTGAATGTAAGAGTGCACTATTTTATTGGACTGTAATCCTTGTTTCAGGTACAGAGTATAGGATGACAAGTCACAAAACTGTTGTTCCTGTTACCTTGAAAGGTACCAGAAAAAAATTATTTGCAAGCTTACTGTTGAAGAACATAGCATTAAAAGGCTTAAATAAAATATACCACAGTAAAGGGTCTTGAAAGAGAAAAAATGTGGTAGTCAAGTGTAAACTGACAAGTATGTAATTAAGTTAAATCTATCAACAGTAACATTGTGTTGGGTAAACAATAGAAGACCGATGAATGGTTTGAATGATGCATTCTCATTAAGTTGTGAAGTTTTTAAATTGGTTTCATGAGAACACAGGTTAATGTAACAGTCTCCTAGATAAAACTAAAAAACTATTATTTTACCAGTTTTAATAGCAAATCTTTAAAAAAAAAAAAAAAGTATCTGATAAAATCATGTTTTGATCAGGAGGTCAGATAGAATACAATGCAAATAATTATATGGAAGTTCACATTCAATAGCTTCAATTCATTAACAATTTTGTGTCAAAAACTCACTTGGATGGCTTAACCCTAAAGACCTCAGATTATTTTTTATTCTAATAACTGACATATGTACAAGTACACAGCCACAGATGACTTGACAGTGTTTCTACAATATTGTTGGCTGCCTCTGCAGGCAGCCAGCAATGATGTAAAAACACTGTGAAGATAAATATATCCTACCAATTGAGTTCTCAAGGAAGAATAAACTTGGGACAACTTGTTCAAAGCAGGGCAATATAAAAAGGGCTGTCTTTGGCTGTATGTCGACTTTAATGGTTAAAATACAGCAAATTTCTTTCAGTAGTATCATGACATATCATTATAGAGTGGGGCTGGTAGGGGGCTGGCCTGGAAATAACCTGCAAATTTTCATTTAAGCACAGTTACTGGAAGTTGCTGCAACCACTTTTTTCACCAATAACAATGAATGCACCATGTCAGTCCTGACCCCGTGTTACACATACAGTAGTCTATATAAAAAAGACAAGTAATGAAAGCCTATTTTGCCCTGACCAATACCCCCTTCCCAGTTCATTTGTGAATTCGTCCATTGAACAAAGATTCACCAACACAGTTTTCTTGTACAGTTGTCCACAGGGTATTTAACTTAATGTTTATCATAAATTAATAATCAAATCAACATTCTACGGCTTCTTTCTTTGATAAAAAAACCTCTCCGTTCGACTTTTTTAGCTGAGACTCGACGCCATTGGAACAACAATGATGGCATGACATTTCATTGCTAGGTTGTACAAAAGTTAACCCGGAAAGCGAAATTTCGCACTGTGTTGTTCTTGTGCTGCAGACGACAGAACAGAAGAATGGATGTGGGCTGTAATGTAAGAGCCTTTCCTGCAAAACAATTGTTGCACCCCTGTCCTCGAGTTCTATTTATTGTCAAGGCACAACCAACTTATCCGAATTTTAATATAAAAAAACTGGTGGTTAATTTAAGACAGCGCTACCTTGTTGTCCGAAGTTGAAAATTCAAGAAGCTTTGAAAGGAATATGTATAAGGGGGCAGAAAGAGTATTAGTTCTAGTCTATAGGCCTATATGACAGACATGGAGGGGTGAGAATGATCTCATGGCCTGTATAAAAAAGGAAATTCTATTGCTTTTCTGGTTAAAATCTGGATCTCTGTTTTCTTGAATTCAAACAACAGGGTTCCACTGTACTGAGAAAAATGTCGCTCCTACTTTATTCACTTTGAAACCAAATACAAAATCAACATTGGTTTTCAGTATCATCCATGTGTGTTGTTTGTATTTTTTTTAGTAAAACAGAAAAAAACATTGCTGTTTTTGATAATTGTATCATTTGCAAACAAGGACGAAATTAGCAATTTTAAATGCTCCAAAAACCCAACTATATAATCCAATCGGGGGAATCAACTTAAAGTGACAAGATAACAATACAACAAAACCCAGTTTTATCTTTTCTATTACTCAATAACACAATCTTTGCAAAACATCACACGAATAATACAAATAAAAAAATAAAACACACGATTAAAAAAACTCACAAAATAGCGCAAACTGCAAAAATATAATTTCGTTATTGATCCACACTCACTCACTTATGTTGCCCCGCAGGTGACATGCAAAGAAACAAAAATTCTCAATTTATGCTAACTGAACTTGTGTGCACAAATTCAGTTCATTCGCATGAACCGAGAATTTGTTTTCATTCCATGTCACCTGAGAGGCTCCAAACTCACTTTCTTCCATCTAACTAACCAGCTGTGAGATGCTTTAAACCCATTCATATGGAGTTTTCCGGCAAACTCTCTTGCTTTTGACTGAAGCATGAAGTTGGACACAAGTCGTCCTTCAGCTCTTTGGTCACACAACCACTGAAAAGTATTGTCGTCAACTTCATACGATAGTGGCTCTTTCCCCTGGGGTGTTGGCGTTTTCTTTAAGTCTTTTCCATAGTAGTTCATTTGAAGCTTATCGTAATCTCTATTCCAAGATGCAGGTCAGTACAGTAAGTAGAAGTTTTAAGAGAAACTATAATCACAATAAACACATCTATAAGCAATATAAAAAATCAACATATCTGCAATAACATTTACTTTAACACAACTTCTTACAACAGAAAATTGATTACGTTATCAATGAAAAAAAATTATCATTGAAAAAAAGAAATTTAAAGAAAAATTTCCAGAAAATAAGGGTCAAGTCATGCTCCTAAACAACGAGCAACTGCAATATAAAAGCCCTGGGGCCACTGGGTTTGAATATACCACTTGAAGACAAACTCATAAGATTTGGATGTTGGAGCTGACTAAAACATTAATTGTTACAAGTATAAGTTGGCAGATGTTTTGCTAAAAAAGGAAAAGCAGGCAAAATAACAGCACATCTACTTAGTATAAGGGTTAAGAGAAACCACAAATTATAACGGTTAAGAGAAACTACACTAACAATAAAACACAATTATAAGCAATATAGATCATCATAATTTTCAATAAAGTTTACTTCAACGCATCATCTTACAACTGAAAATTACCTCTGTTTTCCCACAACTACAATATAAAGTCTCAACTTCTTACAATAGAAAATTGACTTCGTTTTCACCAGTGGAGGGGCCAGGATTTCAATTTGGGGGGGGGGGGGGGGGAGTGGGGGGGGGGGGGGGGGGGCCTAAGTAAGATATAGAAGGGGGGTTCCAAGGTTGAGATGCCGAAGACACCTATCGAATGCCGCAGACCTGAGCTCGAGGAGGTTAGGGTAGGAGGTAGATCAGTGATCTGAATGTAGTGGCTACCCCCCTTGTAGGGGGTAGCCACTACATTCAGATTGCTGAACTAGGGAGGAGGGTGTCTCCCTCCCATTGTGAGGGGGGGGGGAAAGGCTGGGGGATCTCCCCAGGAAAGTTTGATATTTGGATGCCCTGGGAGTGATATCTGAGCGTTTCTACAACACCTGTAATGATATGTATTGTTGTGTGCTATTTGCGGGTTTATATTGGGAAAACCATGGTCAGATAGTAATTTGAAGTTTGATTTTTATTTTTGGGGGGGGGGGGGGGGGGGGCCCGAGGAAAGAAGTGGGGGCCTCAGCCCCCTTGTAGTGCCGCCACTGGTTATAACCTAAAACAAGAGGCCCCAGGGGGCCTTAGGGCGCCCACCTGACATGACAGTCTATTGCTGTCACTTCTCGTCCGACATGGCAGTCTAAATATCAAACCAGGGACTTGACTTGAATAAGCTGCATATGCCTCTCCTAAGAAAAGCATATACCAACTAGATGAAGTGATTGTGCCACAATACACAGGATTTTCCTTCTTTTTTCAGTTCATGCACTTTTAAGTCCCAAAACTGAGATAAACACATAAAAAACAGAGTCCCAAACAAAATATTTTCAGTCTAAAATTTTTTTTCCTTCTTAAAATTGACCAAAACATATAAAAAACAAAAAAACTAATTTCCAAATTTTTGTCCAAAATTTTAAAAGTCCCACCCGGATCCCAAATTTTCAGTGTAAAAAAAAAAAAAATTGTCTTAAAATTGACTAAAATGCATAAAAAACAAAAAAATAATTTCTGGATTTTGATCCAAAATTTCAAAGTCCCACCCGGATCCCAAATTTTCAGTGTAAAAAAAAAAATTTTTTTGTCTTAAAATTGAGCAAAATGCATAAAAACAAAAAAATTAATTTCCGGATTTTGGTCCAAAATTTTGAAGTCCCACCTGGACACCAAATTTTCAGTGTGAAAAAAAAAAATTTTGTCTTATAATTGACCGAAACACATAAAAAAACAAAAAACTCATTTCCAGATTTTGGTCCAAAATATCTGAATCCGGACCGGGACCCCAAATTTTCAGCCTAAATATGAACCCAGGCACTTGGCTTGAATAAACTTGAATCTCACCCCCCCTAAGGATGCTGCATATCAAATATCAAAAGATTCTTATCGGTAGATCTGAAGAAGAATTTTAAAGAATATTCCTCATACTGCACTAATTTAAACATTTGGGCTCCCATAGAGAGCCCAAATATCGACCCAGGCAATTGATTTCAATAAACATGTGAAACAATCTTCCAAAGATGTTATATGTAAAATTTGAAAGCTTTTGGAGCAGTGGTTTGGGAGAAAAGTAGAAATGTTTTTCCCATTACCCACAGTGTTAAAAAATGCTGACTCAGCACTTTTTCAAAGTCCCCAAAAAAGTACCCCATGATAAAACCGATAGCTTTTTTTTTTTTTGCCATTCCATTCTGTTGGTCCTAAGGAAGCTTCACGCCAAATAAGAATTCTCAGTGCCGTGTAGTTTTGGAGATATGGGCTTTTTAATTTTTTTTCTATTTTTAGCTCCTGCGGTTCCCATCGGGCGACAGGAAAATTTCTTTTTGCATAAATTAACTACTTATGTCCCAATAAAACCTCATGTCAAATTTGGTTCAAATCAGCCTCTCGGTTTGGAAAATAGAAATTTTGGGCAGGGCAAAAATTCTTGCCCCTCCCATAACAATGGCAAATATAGCCCCTAGTACTTCTCTTGAACAAATCTACGTCTACACCTCAAAAGGAAGCTGCACACCCAATATCAAGTCTCTGTTACTGCTGGTTCATGAGAAGATTTTTTAAGATTTAGGCTCACTTTTTGGGCATGGCCCTACCAAGGGGTGGGTCAACTTGATTTGATCAAACTTGAATTGACATATGATAGAGAACACGCACACCAGATTTGGTTCAATTTGGTTGAGCAGTTTGTGAGAAAAAGTCGATAATGTAAAGTTAACGACGGACGATAGATGAAAAGTGATCAGTAAAGCTCCCCTTGAGCTTCGCTCAGGTGAGTTAAAAAAGTTCACGATGCCGGACGGATGACAGACGGCAAGTGATAAGTTTAGCTCCCTTCGGTGAGCAAAAAATTCCTCATTTTGAACTAAGTTACAATTCCAGCTCCGACAAGTGAGCCCAAATATGGACCTAGGGACATGGCTTGAACAAACTTGAATCTTACCCCCCTAAAGATGCTGCATACCAAATATCAAAAGCATTCTGAGTGCTGGATCTGAAGAAGATTTTTAAAGAAAATTCCTCATTTTAAACTAAGTTATCAATCGGGCTTCCACATTATTGTCTTATAATTGACCGAAACGCATAAAAAAACAAAAAACTCATTTCCAGATTTTGGTCCAAAATATGAACCCAGGGACTCGGCTTGAACAAACTTGAATCTCACCCCCCTAAGCATGCTGCATACCCAATATCAAAAGATTACGCCTGCTCGATCTTGAGAAGAAGATTTTTTAAGAAATTTGCCTGAAATGCACTAAGTTTGAATTCAGGCTTCTATAGTGAGCCCAAATATGAATCGGGGAGCCGATTTGAACAAACTTGAATCAGATTCACCCCATAACGCTGTATACCAAATATCAAATGATTCTGCCCACTTGTGCTGGAGAAGAAGATTTTTTAGTAATTTCTCTAAATACATAGGGTGCTATCGGATTTATGCCCCCTATGGAGCCCCAAGTGGGCATGCCCATTTCATTTGAACAAACGTGAATTGACATATGGTAATGAACATCCATACCAAGTTTCGAGCAAATCGACCTAGCAGTTCAGAGGAGAAGTCGTTTTTAAAAATGTTCACGACGCTGTACGGATGACAGACGACGGACGACCGATGGCAAGTGATAAGTTTAGCTCCCTTCGGTGAGCTAAAAAAAAAAAAGAAGAAAAATTTTCAAAAACAAATTGTTGAGTACTGAAGTGATGATCCCAAATAACCCACAACTACAATATAAAGCCCGAGGACTATTGGGTTTGAAGAAACCAACTCAAACACAAACTCTTAGAATTTGGATATTGGAGCTGAATGAAACATTAATTGTTAGAGTACAAATTTGCAGACTTTTTGCAGAAAAAAGAAAAAATGAGCAAAATAACAGCACATATACTAAGTGGAAGAGTTAAAAGAAACTACACTCACAATAAAACACATCTATAAGGCCTAAAAAAAATAAAAATCTGTTTCTCAGGCCCTTCATGCTCTCTTTTTATAACCAATGGAAACTTTAAAAAAATCAAAATTAAATGGTTTATGTCTGATATTTTACCAAAGTTAAAAAAATTGATAAATGTGTCCCTTGAGTGCAAGATGTCTTTGCAATGCTTTAGCATTGCAAAGCCTTCTTACTCTCAAGGGACAAAATACACCACCTTCCATGCTATTCTGTAGATTATGAGGCGGCGGCCTAAAACATAAGCCAAGATATGAACTTTTGATGGCAAAGAAATAATTACAGAAATAAAAAATAAAATAAAAAACCGCTCGCCCGCATGCAATTTTACAAATAATGGCCTGAGAAACAGAAGATCTACTTTGTGGGGCCTAAGCAATGTACAGCACAGCACCATAATATGAAATAAAGTTTACTTTAACACATTTTCTAACAACAGAATATTGAGTAAGTTTTCACCTAAAAAAAAAAAAAATTGAAGAAAAACTTCCAGAAACAAAGGCTTAAGTACTGTAGTCATGGTCCTGAAAAACCCACAACTACAATATAAAAGCCCTGGGCCACTGGGTTTGAAGAAATCAATTCGAACACAAACTCTTACAATTTGGAAATTGGAGCTGACTGAAACATTGTTACAAGTAGAAGTTCAAAGATTTTTTTTCATGCTAGTTTTGGTCACAGCATAGACCTTGCAACCTGGTGGGGTATGTGCTTACACACAGTGAAGAAACAGAAACAAAAAGAAATAGAAGCCTGCACATCAATAATCCATTCAGACAATAACTAGAGGTCCTAGGGGGTCTGAGTCTCACACCTGACAAAGTTGTATAAAGAAGGATTCAATTATCATCTATGGCTAGTTAACACTACAGAGGAATAAAGTTATTTAATTATTTATAACTCCATTGTCCATGTTAGATGATTTTTTCTTGTATTGGATGCTACCACAGAAATAATGCCCAGATTTCCAGTAATGCAAATATAGGGAGCCCAAATATCAACTTAGGGACTTAACTTGAACAATCTAGAATCTGGGCCCCACCACACCCCAGAATGCTGAATACCAAATATCAATAGATTATGAATGGTGGAACTGAAGAAGATTTTTAAAGATTATTCATCATATTACACTACATTAAAATTTGGTCCTGCACAGGGAGTCCAAGTATGAATCCAGGGATTTGATTTGAACAAACTGAACCTCCACCTGGGTAGGGTGTTGTAAACCAAATATCAAAACATTCTGAATGGTGGTTCTCAAGTTAAAGAATATTCCTCTTTTGCACCAATTTAAAATTAAGCCTCCCACAGAAAGCCCAAATATTATTAACTTAGGGATTTTATTTGAACAAACTTTGATTTGTCCCCCCCCCCCCCCCCCACCCCCCATCACATACCCACATTCCCCCAGGATGCTGTATACCAAATATCAAAAGATTCTGACTGGTTGTTCTGGAGTAGAAGATTTGGGGAATATTCCCAATACAGCAGAAAGTTAAAATTTGGGCCCCCATAGGGAACACAAATATCAACCCAGGGACATTATTTGAACAAACTGAATGTGACCCATCTAAGCATGCTGTATATCAAATATCAAAATATTCTGACTAGTGCATTTCATGTCATCATATTGGACTAAGTTAAAATTAGGGCTTCAATATGAATACAGAGTCCAAATATTAACCCAGGGACTTGATTTTAACAAACTTGAATCTGACTCAGTTAGGATGGTGTATACAATATATCAAAAGATTCTGACTGTGGGTTTTGCAAGAAGATTTTTAAAGAATATTCCTCATATTACACTACAGTAAAATTTGGGCTCTCATAGGGAAAAAATTTGAATCTGACCCCCATCAGGATCAAGTAAACCAAAAGATTCTGGCTGCTGGATCTAAAGAAGATTTTTAAAGATTATTTCGAATATAGCAGTAAGTTAAAATTCATGCTCCCATAGAAAGCTCAAATATTAGCCGAAGGACTTCATTTGAATGAACTTGAATCCAATCCCTATAAGGATGCTGTATACCATATATCAAAAGATCTGACTAGTAGTTCTGGAGACGTTTTTTGAAGATTATTCCTCATATTGGACTACGTAAAAATTTGAGCTCCAACAGGGAGCCCAACTATTAACCCAGAGACTTGATTTTTACAAACTTGAATCTGACTTCCCTGAGGATGGTGTATATCATATATCAAATGAAAGTGTCAATGACGCTGTAGCTCAACTTGACAAACCTGAACTTGGTATGTTATAAGAGAAATGGCAAAATTGAAGATCATCGGTTCCAATGTTATTTGGTGAAACTTCAACATAACAGCATTGTGTGTACACAACCTCAGAGCAATCCATGCATTTGAAATGTAAACGTTGAGGCTGGCTAAAGGAAGAATGTTGATACACAAATGCAGCAAGTTTAAAGGTTATTGTAAACGGCAACTTTCTTTCACAGAAATAAATGGTAATTGATAGTTCTTACCTAGAGGTCTTACCAAATGAGCACACCAAGTTCAAAAACAATCCTGTGATAAATGTACCACAAATGCCAAAAATTCAAAGGTTGTTGCAAACAGCAACATTTTTTAATGGAAATGGAAGAAAATAGCCAGCTCCCATCTAGAGCTTACCCCAAACAAGCACACCAAGTTTCGAAGCGATCTGATCATAAAGGTGCCCTGCAGGGTGTGCCAAAGGGAAATATTAATTCATAACTGCACTACGTTTATTGAAGGTCGTTGCCAACGGCAACTATTTTTGAAAGAAATTCTATTGCTCCCGTCTAGAGGTCACCCCAAACAAGCATACCAAGTTTCAAAGCGATCAGATCATAAATGTGCCCTGTATGGCGTGCCAAAGGAATATATTGATGCCTAACTAAACTAAGTTCAAAGGTTGTTGGCAGCGACAACATTTTTGGATGGAAAAGGAAGAAAATCAATAGCTCCCATCTAGAGGTCACCCCAAACAAGCATACTATGTTTCAAAGCAATCTGATCATAAATGTGCCATGTAGGGTGTGCCAAAGGGAAATATTGAAGCCTAACTAAACTAAGTTCAAAGGTCATTGAAAGCAGCAACATTTTTTTCGGAAATGGAATAAAATCAATAGCTCCCATCTAGAGATCACCCCTAACAAGCATGCCTAATTTCAAAGCAATCCGATCATAAATGTGCCCTGACGGGTGTGCCAAAGAGAAATATTGATGCTTAACTGCTCTAAGTTCATCGAAGGTCATTGCCAGCATCAACATTTTGTGACGGAAATAGAAGAAAACAGATAGCCTTCATCTAGAGGTCACTCCAAACAAGCATACCAAGATTCAAAATGATCTGATCATAAATGTGCCCTGTAGGTCGTGCCAAATGAATATAGTGATGCCTGATTAAACTAAGTTCAAAGGCTGTTGCCAGCGGCAACTTTTTTTGATGGAAATGGAAGAAAATCACTAGCTCCCATCTAGATGTCACCCCAAACAAGCATACCTAGTTTCAAAGTGATCCAATCATAAATGTGCCCTGTAGGGTATTCCAAAGGGAAATATTGATGCATAACTGCATTAAGTTCATTGAAGGTCATTGCCAGCGGCAACATTTATTCATGGAAATGGAAGAAAATCGATAGCTCCCATCTAGATCCCAAACAAGCATGCCAAATTTCAAAGCCATTCGATCATAAATGTGCCCTGTAGGGTGTGCCAAAGAAATATATTGATGCCTGACTAAACTAAGTTCAAAGGACATTGCCAGCAGCAACATGTTTTGATGGATATGGAAGAAAATCAATAACTCCCATCCAGAGGACACCCCAAACAAGAATACCAGGTTTCAAAGTGATCCGATCATAAATTCTACCTGTGTGGTGTGCTAAAGGAAATTGTGGACGTACACCGACGGACGAGAAGTGACAGCAATAGCTCATCTTGACTTTGTCAGTTTGAGCTAAAAATTATGACTAGTGGTTCTGGAGAAGACTTGCTAAGATTATTCCTCATATTGGACTAAGTTAAAATTCAGGCTCCAATATGGAGCCCAAATATTAACCTAGGGCTTGGATTGAACAAACTTAGATCTGACCTCCCTGAGAATGCTGTATACCAAATATCAAAAGATTCTGATTAGTGGATCTGAACAAGAAGATTTTTAATGATTATTCCTCATAGGCCTCCATGTAAACAATTGCGGTAGGTATAATAAGAAAGAAAATTTACTATAAAATTTAAATTTCTTATCAACCTACCTAACAATTGTTTACTACAGACTGAATAGACAATAGGATGAAGGGAATCACATAACCAACCCACACATAACCCAATTGCACTGGAACCGTGGACAGAGGAAGAGGTCCCTAGGCCTATCAAAGCATAGCCTCACAAACATTGGTAAAAGACAATGAGAGATGAGGCATATGGTTATGTGCGATGTAAAAAGCCGAATGGCTGGGGTAGACAATAGCCTGAGCAGAAGAAAGAGAGCCCGGAGTACAAAGGTCCTCTGCCTGCTCCTGCAACTGTCGCAGATAAGTGGATAAAGTAGCATTTCTCCAGTAGGCTGCCAGCATAACATCCGACAACATGAAGGAGTTAGTATAAGCTCCAAGAGGTAGACATTGCACGCGCCTCGTGGCAGAAATATGATTGGTAATACAATCCCAGTCACTAAACGAGCAGAAGCTGCACGAATAGCAAGACAAATCCATCAAGAAATGAATTCAGGAAAGATCCTCTGTCGCCCAGGAATAAGAGACAGAAAATCGTTCCTACCCTTCCTAATGAACAGCATCTGATTGAGATAAAAGCGAATTGCACGAACCAGACAGAGCAAAGGGTGTTTACCCTCAACAGAAGGAAGAGCCCCGATACAGATAGGAGGCAGAGTAGAATCTGGTATCTGATTCTTGGCCAGAAAGGAGCAATCACTGGTAAACATAACACTGGTGGGAGAGCTCCAGAAAAAGGCCGGGTCAACCGAGAGGGCGTGAAGCTCACTAACCCATCTGGCTGAGGCAAAAGCAGTCAGAAAAACCGTCTTGTATGTGAGAAAATGCATATCCACCTGGGATAAAGGCTCAAATGCCCCTCCCCCCCCCCCCCCCCCAAGCAGAGCAGCACCCAAGAAAGATTCCATCTTGGGGTAAGCTGCAAAGTCCTAGGCCTTTTCAAGGAAAAGTGCCGAAGAAGCATGGAGAGGCATGGATTAGTGCCGATACAACGCTGTCCCACATACGAAAAGGTCTCCGAAGCATGGACCCGTACCCTTTGATGGTAACAGGCTGGAGACCCCCAGAATCAAACATATACCAGAAACTCCGCAATCTGTGTGATCGAAGGAGGGACAGAAGCAACGGAGTGATCCGCACACCATCGACAGAAGACCTTCCACTTAGGTTTCGCTCCACAGTTTTCCAGGCATTTCCAAATATGACATGCCATACACTCTCTTCAAATGCAAATATTCTGTAGCTTAGTTATCTAACTCATAACATGTATTACATTTCCAAAATCCACAAAAAAACATATAACACTATCTGACTAAGTAGAAATAAATACACTCTCTTCAAATGCAAATATTCTGTAGCTCAGTTATCTAACTCTTAACATGTATTACATTTCCCAAATCCACAAAAAACATATAACACTATCTGACTAAGTAGAAATAAACAATCTGAATGTGGGTGAAATAATTTATTGTCAAAGGCCAGACTTCAACCTGAAAAATTGCATGAATGCAAGTTTTCGAAGCCACTGTTTCCCATAATTCATCTGGTAATTTACCCCTTTTATCAAACTCCAACTTTGGAACCAAAACTTCAAATTCTCTTGTCCAACAAAAAACCTAATGTAATCATATATCTGATACTAAAACTATATCTCTATTTTACATGGCCTTAGTTTCAACATATGCCCTATGTTTAGAATTTCACCCCTGTGTAATAGTGCGAAACTGTGGAGCGGAACCTTAGCCGCATAGGCTTAACCAGCCGCATAGGCTAAACCAGTGGAGTGCCTTGAAGAAGAAAAGCAACTCCACTGCTCATCTCGTTAAAAACTGCTAAGGAGATAGAACCTGACAAAAGATATGCGGGAAGGCACAATGAAGTCGGGTTGACGTGAAACCTCCTCGTGCGACCTTGGCTAAGAAGGTCGCGACGTAGAGGGAGATGTGCCGGAACCGTGGCCAACAGAGAGCGGAGCAGATTGATCCACACCCACTGAGGTGATAGGGGTGCGATTGAAATGATTCAACTACTGCAGGTTCGTATCTGGGCTAGAACCTGAGGCAGAATCCGAACCGGCAGGAAGGCATAGCCGACAAGACCGTTCCAAAGGAGGGACAGAGCGTCCACGGCGAAAGCCAGAGCATCTGGACATGGGGACACAAAAGTGTCCACCTGATGGTTCCAACAAGTCGCAAAGAGATCGATGTGGGGACGACCCAAGAGATCGCAAAGAGACTGCAACACTGCCATGTGGAGCATCCACTCGGTGGAAAAGAACTTGCCCCGTCGGCACAGGGAGTCAGCTAGGACGTTCAGACGACTGGGAATGTGACAAACCACCACTCAGGCGTTGAAATCTTGAGCGAGCAGTAGAAGATCCCGAACCAATTCGTACATGGGAACATAGAGTGTGCCGCCCTGGTTCCGAATTTAAACAACCACTGTCGAATTGTCGGACAACAGAAGGACCTGACAATTTGAAAGGTGGGGGATCCACTGCCGGAAACTCAGAAGAAGAGCAAGAAGCTCCTTCTGGTTGACGTGAAGAGCTGCTGGATCCTGGTCCCATGACCCGTGAAGGGAAAGACCTAGAGGATCAACGTCACACCCCATCCGAGATCGCTGGCAACTGCCGTCAGAACATGATCGGACATGGGGAAGTCCAACAGAACTCCCTGCATAATCCACTGAACATCTGTCAGGGGAGACAGTGACGAGGAAGAGATTCCGGTAACTGAAGCACCAGATCCAGAGGATCGACATTCGGCCTCAACGACTGAGCAGAAAGTGTTGGAGAGGTCTGACATGCAGCCGACCTAGAGGAATGAGATCCGTCACCAAACCGCAGAGACCGAGCAGCCGGGGAAGACTCCGAGCTGTTGCAGACGTGGACTGGGACACAGTCAGGGCAAAGGCTGAGAAAATCACAGCCCTTGCCCAGGAAACCACCACCGTATCCAGCTGAGTACGGAAGCCCATCCCTAGATGACAAAACGACGGAGAAGGGACCAGGTCCGACTTCTCGTTGACTCTGAACCCTAGTGACGTGAGCAGGCTCAACAGTGTGTCGACATCCGTCTCCAGAAAGGCAGCATTGGAATGCCTCTGGAGGATATCGACTAGATATGCTGAAGAAGACACCCTGGACTGTGTGCAATGTAAGACTAACACATGCGACATCAGACGGGTGAAGGCCCAAGGATCCAGTCGAGGATGACGGGCATGACCTCGAACTGGAAAACTCCCTGGTGGATAGAGCGGCAAACCGACCTGAAAGCCTCCATGCTGAACTTAGGAGCAATGATAGACTGGGTCAGGATACTCAGATCGATAAAGCATTCCAGCATCTCTCTCGATAAGCCCAACACGGACTCCAGAGTCTCCATATGAAAAATGGCCGGCTTGGGAGGTGGAGTCCTGATCCAAGACCATCAAAGTCTGGCAGACTGATGGATTGGCGGAATCGTAGGAACGATAACACACCGGAGGCAAAAAAGTGTCATAGCCTTGGAACTCAGCTTAGAGTCCAAAGCTGTAAACGCTTCAACCACCTGTACCAACAGGCACGGTCGAAGGCACCCAGAAGCAGGCCGCTCCACAGGCTGTAGGCGTGCGACCTATGATCAGAAAGCGGCCTGTTTCCAATCCCGGGAGGTGGTGCCACAGGGGGCGCCCGGAAACCACTTGCAGCCTCGCTGGAAGCAACGGAAAAGGCTCTTGGACAGAACCTAAGTGAGCAAGGAGAGGGCCTCCCTAAGCTCACTGACTGTGTCGGCCAGTTCGACGTGGGAACGAACCGACAAAGTGGCTTCATTCCTGACTCATTTAACCAGCGAAGGGTCACGATCCTCAAATACACCCGACGTGGGGCGACGGCCTTCAGCCGAAAACATCTGAAGGCAGATGTGTATTGGGGTATGTCAAACCCCGAGGATTGACAGAGCGGAAACTCAGGAGAGTCGCTGCGGACCTCTGCAGGACAGAAGGTCCAGGTGGCACAAAAGCGTTGGTCCCACAAAACTGGCCATGGGACCAGAGTGCGTGTACGGAAAATGCCACAGAGATCATGGTGACTAGGGCTGTCGCGACTATCATTTTTTGTAATCGACTAATCGTGACCAGTAATCGACGGTTAGTCGATTAATAGTCGCTTCCCATGATTTTTTAGCAAATCATTCTTCTGTTCGTAAAACTCTGAAAATGACAATGGCACCAGTGTGTTCAGACGAAGTGGGGTTGTGGGAACAACAAATCGGTCCCGACTGAAGCTACATGTAGTCCAATCTTGGACCCACAGTCCGTAATATAATTTTTGGGGTTGGTACGTCCTGTAGGACGTACCAACCCCAAAAATGATATTACTGACTGCGGGTCCAAGTTTGAACTAGATTGAAGCCGATGAATTAAAATGAATTTACCAAAGAATGTTCCTGCATATGTTTCCTTTCTGCAATAAGTTTCTCGAAATTTTGAACATTGAGATCTATGCATTCCCTCGTCAGTTGTTAAAATTGGATCTTAGTCTGAAGTTCCGAACTTTGAGAAGTGATCTGACGTTCTGACTTTCGTCATAATTTTGTCACTTCCGCGCTTTGGGTTTTCCAATGGGTGCATTCGTGTGTACAAGACTGGAGAAATTCAGAAGAATCTATTCTTCTCGAGTAACTGTGAGTGTTCTTTCTTACACAGTTAGTGACAGTCGTACAGTCTTCCGGATATGAATGTTAACTATGGTCAGATATTTAAAGTTATTCACCTTCATTGATCATTCACCTCACAAAACAATGCAATTTAGCCCCGACGTGTAGTAGATGTGTACCACCTTGAAAATGAGCGACGATCGACTAAAAATAAAAAACGTCGACTACTTCAATAGTCGACGGTTAGTCGGCTAATCGAATAATCGCGACAGCCCTAATGGTGACCCCACCATGAACATCCGAATCCAATGAGAAAAACTGCGGTACTCGAAAGCTGAGAGACCACAGTAGAGGGTTCGGCCGTCAGCCCCGTCCAACTTCACCAAGTTGAAGTCAGGGAAGGCTGAGGCCGATACCCCACATCTACACTACCAGACATCTCTGCAGATCCCTGCAGGGATAAAACTGCTGTGCTCAATGGCTGAGAGGACACAGCAGGGGGTTCGGTTGGCAGCCATTTCCGTCTTCGCCGAGTTGAAGTCAGGGAACAAGGCTGAGGCCGATACCCCACGTCTACACTACCAGACACCTCTGCAGACCCCTGCAGGGATAAAACTGCTGTGCTCAACGGAGGAGAGGCCACAGCAGAGGGTTGGTCGGCAGCCACTTCTGACTTCGCCGAGTTGAAGTCAGGAAAGGCTGAGGCCAATACTCCACATCCACACTACAGACATCGCTGCAGACCCCTGCAGGGATAAGCCAAGGCCGGCTGAAACAGTGACTGATGACGTTGTAGACGGAACAGCAGTAGCAGCAGATACGAAGGGAGCTGTTGAAACTGGTGGAAAAGGGGAGACAGCAACCGAGCTCGGCCTCCAAAGGAGGAGTCACAACCCTAGTGACAGCCTCACACCCCACAGAGGGGTATAACTCTCACCAGATGTGGTCACATCGGGAGGCCCCCGAAACAACAGGGTCCCCACCCCCTCACGGGTGCAGGAGGAATGGCCACAAGAACGCACCAAAGCGAGGGCAAAAGGAATTGCCCTAAACGAACCATACTGGACATAACAGAGGTGAGAGTAGTAGAAGAAAAAGGTGAACTCAACAGATATAGACAGTAAAAGAACACCCCCAACTACGAGAGAAAGTTGGCAGAAAAAGTACCGGAGGGAACACAACTGAACCCAGGCAGCAGACAGGGACCTAAAAAACAGAAATTCTGCTCTCAACAGAGTGGGGAAATCCTGTCCATACAGCCCCCCATTGACACCTAACTCCAATAATAATAAAATTTATCAACCAAAAAATTTTATGTATGAACCGCACGGTACGCGAAAGTCGCGCGACACGTAAAATATATAAAATACAATGAAAATGTGGTTGAAAATAATAACGAGAATATATAAAACACAGTCCTGTTATTATACGATCCTCAGATCCATAATTCCAATCACAGGAAACCATTATCGACGAGTTGAATTATCACTGTTTCGTAATACAAATGGCCGCACATCAACCTTGGACGTCAGACTAAAAAAGAATGATTCAATAATACCACATACCAAAATTTGTTCAAATAGGTTCATCGGCTCAGAAAATAGAAATTTCAGGTGGGGTTAAAAAAAGAATCTTGCCTCTGCCATCACGACAAATACTGCCCTTCGAACTTCGTTTGAACAAATTTGATTGTACACCTAAAAAGGAAGCTCAGTACCAAATAATAATAAATAAATAATAAAAATAATTAAATAAAATACCAGTACCCATCAGTCCATGAGAAGATTTTTTGAATTTAGGAGCATCCTTCCCCCCCCCTCCCCCCACCTCCCATGGGCGTGGAAACATTGATTTGAATAAAGTCAAAATGTAATGCCAGAAGAAACAACCACCTCAAATTTAACTGCAGTCTAGTTGAGCAGTTTTGGAGAAGTCACGGATATATGTTCACATATGACAGATGGCAGATGGTGAGTGATCCATTCAATTTACAGGGAAAAATATGTTTAAATATGCCCAAATTATACATATATCATTGACAAGAGAAACCCTGTGCTGGGCAGGAATATCTGCCAGCAGCATGCAAAGAGTTAAATGTACCCAAATTACAGAAAATTCCATTTTCAAGGAATATTATTGATTCTTAAAACTGAAAGTAACTTTACATAGCATACAATAGAAAAACACACCACCAGCTGAAAAAATTGAAATACCTCTAAGTGAGATAAATTCAGGACAATATTTTAATATGGTTCCTATTTTGGGCACAGCGTTTACCGCCTTGAATTTGTGGTAATTTAAAGGCCAGTCACCCTGACTTTCAGACAGGCGAGCTAATAATGACCGCTTACGTGAACATTAATAATAACTAATGTAAACATACCACTGGGCTATCTATTAACCCTTTATACAATGCACACAATATCAAAATTTATTATTTTAATTACTGTTTTTTCAAATTTTTCAAAAAACGTCAACAAAACCATATCATGTGACCCCGTCAATGGAATGAGCTTGATAAGCTTGTCTCAATGAGGGTTCACATGATATGGTTTTGTTGACATTTTAAAAAAAAAAAAAATTTTTGAACTGCTTAATTTGTAAATTATGCGGGTGAAAGCTGCCGATTTGTTAGGTAAAGGGTTAACATTAAAAATATAACATCTCAGGAACCAAACAGTGGAGAACAAATCACAGACTATGTTTTGCCCACTCCATAACAGCCATATTAATGTTCATGAATGGACGGCACTTCACTGCTTTCCTCCATGTGCGAGCCATCCATCTCTTGTGATTTTAAATGAAAACAAGAGCTGGGCCACAGCCTGGTGCATACCCCCACCATAGCATACCACTTCACAACATATCAAATTTCACTGAAATCCATCAAAATGGATGGATGGATGGACAAAGATGGATGGATAGAGACAGATGGACAGATGCATATAATCCAGTGTACACCCCCATCTCTTCCAGAAAGAGTTATAATAAACAGCACTGTGCATGTACCATTAAAACTGCTTTATTAAAAAAATGATCATCACCAAGATGTAACTGCTAGTCAATGGTTTACAAAGTCATTTGAAAAGTACATTGCTGATATTTCTTTCCCCGCCTCCCCACCATTGGATAATCCTTCCTGGCAATGTATTAACCCTTTACCTAACATGAAAAGCAGACGACATTTGCAAACAAAATTCTTGAATAACTAATTTTTTTCATTTTTTGTCTCAAAAACATAGGTTATGACCCCTCATTGGAACGAGTTCGTTCCAAAGAGCAGTCATAACCTATGTTTTTGATACAAAAAATTAAATTAATTGGCGATATTTGAGAATAGCGCTGGCCAGTTTTGGCCATTATGTTGGGTAAAGGGCTGATAAGGATGCAGACTTAGTTTGAGCCCAAAACTGGGGCTCATTTTTTTATGCAGAAAAGGTGCAACTTGTACACAATAAAATGCTGTCCCCTGGGGGGATCTCTTAGACAAATGTGTGCACAAATCCCAAGTGTGGCGCTGGATTTAATGCCCACATGGATTTTCAAAAATAAAAGGATTGTCACAGTGTTTCTCATTACCAACAGTGTTAGTACTTTGGGGCCCAAACACATTCCTAAATCTTGTAAATTATCCCGACAATGATCTTATATGTAAAATATGGTGGCATTTGGAGAAGTGGTTTGGGGAAAGATTTTTAAATATTATTTCTCAATAACCCATAGTTTTAAAATCATACCACTCCTAAAATAATACCATATAACGATGATATATGTTGAATATTTGGAAGCCTTGGAGGATTTTTTAAAGTTTCCCCCATGATCAATGATGATTAAATGAGGTTCCTAATATGGGGTTCTTGGGAGAAAAAAATCAGCATTTTTCAATATTTTGATATATTCTGCTGCCATAATGTTTATGTACAAAATATTGTATCAGAGAAGACCTCTTGTCTCAAAGGTCATATCTTGAGGAGTCATAGACAAGTCAACATATAATCTAAGAAACAAGAGCAAGACTCTTATAAAGTCAAAATAATATGCCCATAGCAAATGTCGGCCAAAAAGTCAAAATAATATGCCCATAGCAAATGTTGGCCAAAAAAAAGTTTTCGCAAAATAATTTATGTGAAAAAAAAAGTCTAAGATGGAAAATGTTGAAATTATCTCCCCTGATATGCAGTAAAAATGTCATTCAATGTTTTTGCTTCAAGTCCTTGAAATGTAGTTTCAAGATCACCCATGAGAGAACTTGCACTGAACAGTTATGTTACATAATGTATGGAAAGTTCTCTCAAGGATCTTTATAAGTGTGTGTCATAACATTCCATCATTATAGGAAAAGATACATACTTTTGAGGACTTCCAAGCAACCTCCGACCTCAAATTTAAGCACCTTAGTTGGTTCCACAGAAATTTCAAGGAAAAACATAGCTGCTGACCCCTCATTGGAACAAAACTTGTTCAAATGACGGGTCATAAGCTACGTTTTTGAGACACAACAAAGATGAAAAAGAAAATCTGAGTGGAAATTTATGTTAATAAAACTGGCCTGGCTTTTCCCCATTTCATATGGTAAAGGGTTAGACTTTTGCTTTCAACCTTTTAGATGACACCTGCTAATCTTTAGAATTTCTTTTAAAGAAAATTGCGACATCGACGCCGTAGCTGCGACGGGTGGTGCAATCTCACAAAATTCTAAGTTCATCAAGGGCCATAACTCCAAGAAAAATATTTGGAACAACACATGCATTGAACAGTGGCTAGACATCAATAAGATACACTTACATGCCAAATATAAAGTCATTCCACCAAGTATTTCAAAAGTTACTGAGTTTTGAAACTCGTTGGTCACAGACAGACTGACCGACCGACCGACCGACCGACAGACCGACCGACAGACCGACCGGCAGACCGACATTGCCACTTATAGAGCTGCTAGTCGCAGCTAAAAATGAAACTTTTGATTTTTTTGCCTCTAAAATGCATCTCATGACCCTCAATTGGAACAAGCTCAGTGACTTCATTCCAATGATGGGTTATAAGCTAGGTTTTAGAGGCAAAAACTGATGAAATAATAAATTTGAAAGTTAATTTTCGTGAAGAGTGCAGGCCAAATACAGTTGTTACACATGAGGTAAAGGGTTAAGCCCTGTGCAACACAGTATATCTGAATGGAATCAACAGGTAAACAGTACTATCTCTAGCGAGAAGGGTGGG
Organism: Pictodentalium vernedei; assembly: GCA_031216915.1. Lineage (NCBI taxonomy): Eukaryota > Metazoa > Mollusca > Scaphopoda > Dentaliida > Dentaliidae > Pictodentalium > Pictodentalium vernedei. Next base: position 192,489,092 of record CM062289.1, read on the forward strand.
TTTATCTTGCAATCATAGGGAGGTTCTGTACTAATTTAATCCCACAGCCCTACAGAGTTGTATGATTAAATTATTACTGAATCACCAATCTGCTTTGATATATGTTATGTCATCTACTCATTACCTACAACATTATAAGTTGTGATGAATTAACTCGTTGAGTGCTAGATTATTTTTGGAAGTCTGAATTTGTTTATTAAAATTTGTTTTATTATAAATTATTGGAGAGTGCCTTTGGGCACTCTCCAATAATTTATAATAAAGCAAATCTATATGGACAAAATTATATTTGCATGTGACGGAATATGAACTTGAGCAAAAAGTGTGAAGACTTTTAGTATGGTACCCTCACTTTTCTTCAAAGCCATGATAGTGGCTTCCAGCACTCAACCAGTTAATGGTAAAATGTTCCGAGACATGAACATAAGCTCCGAGCCACAAACCTCAGATCATGTTACCATCAATTCAGATGCAGAGTATCGAGGCTGAACATAAGCTCCAAGCCACAAACCTCAGACCAGGTTACCATCAAAATATCAAAATAACGTATATGTTCCAATAAGACACTACCCACAGCCCAAAACCCACATCATGAAATGAACACAGCTATGTTTAATGATTAATAACACGTTTAGTAAACAAACCTCTCATGCACCCCCATGACTTCACTAGATAAATAATCAATAAATCAGACAAAGATAAAGGTCGAGGTCACTCCATCTCAGTTCAAATCATAAACTGATTTGTAATTTAAACAACACTAGATTCAGAACATAGTCTGCTGCATGTGTGAAAAATCTAGAAAAATAAAGTGGTTTACAAGTCACTGATTTGATGAAATAATTACAAAATGGGCAAAGTTATTTCAAATATTTCACGTGGTCACAACAAACGGTAACATATGCTACTGAAGCCACAAACATAGAAAAAATTATGCGAGCTCTCGTCCAATCAGATGGAAATGATTTTAGTATGATTCGAACATATTCCTTTCCTCAAAAACTTATGCATAATATGTTGAAAACATTAATATTTATTTCTAGAGCTGAAACGGTTAACCAATTAATCGATTAACTAATGATCAACGTCTTATTTGATCAAAAAAGGTAATTGATCGATTAACCATTGCCTTAACTGGTAGAGTGCTAAATTATTCCTGGTCAATAAAATTTGTTCATATGTCTTTGTCTTGTAACAATTTACGTAAGATTGCCTATGGGCACTCTCCCATAAAATGCAACAAGGCAAATCCAGACAGATTAAATAATTTCACTTCAGAAATAATTTGAAGCACATCCACAGAATATGGAGCCTTTAGGTTGTGGTATGTGCACATAAGAATAAAGCCCAAATATGGGCTTCCAGCACTCTACCAGTTAAACTACTGTATTATACGGGGTTAAGAAAGGAACAAACTTGCTCTAAAACAGGCAAGCATTGTCACACGGACTTGCATCAATTATTATGAGACAGATTAAAGCTTGCAAGTTATGTGCAGACATACTTGTTCACTTGCATGATCATTGTACTTATCAGTAGCTGGAAATGGTCCTTCTTAACTCTTTACCTGTTGCAGACAGCAGACGATACTTGCAAAATAAATTCTTGAATTACTACAAATTTTCAATTTTTGTCTCAAAAACAGAGCTTATGACCCCTCATTGGAACGAGCTCAATGAGCTCGTTCCAATGAGGTGTCATAAGCTCAATAAGCTTGTTTCAGTGAGGTTTCATAAGCAATGTTTTTTAGACAACAATTGAAAACATAATAAAATTTGAAGGAGATTTTTATATATAGCGCTTGCCGGTTTTGTCCGTTACTTTGGGTAAAGGGTTAATGCTATAAATCATCAACCGTATGGCAATAATTCAGCTACCTACTAAAACAAGTGATTAATCGGTTAACCAAGGTTAATCCATATGATTAATCAATCCATATGATTAATCAATCAAGAAAACCCTTTAACCGTTTCAGCTCTATTTATTTCTATAAACTTTGAACCAGTCATGGTGCTGAACAGAAAGAAAGACTGTTGTATAGTGTTCTAGAAGTTAAACCTGATATGTGAGAATTCAAATGTTGATATCATCTCCCATGAGATGGCATGGGAGGACCAGGTTTCTCAGTCAGGAAAATGTTTGAGGTGCCAACTTTTGATTTTGAAAAATGCAGACACACAAAGTGCACCTGGTTTCGAATCTAGGTGCACAGTTTTGTTTTTGTGCACATACCAGGATTTGATTGAACTCGTATCTGTATGCAGGGACCGATCAGGACTATTTAAAATACGCTCTAGCCTCGGAGCCTATTTTTTCAATTCATGCGCCAGATTTCAATTTATGGAGTTACACTGCTGTTTGTAACACACACTACAAGTATGCAATAGCTCTCATCATTTTCATTTAGTACACTATAGCAAACATTAATCTTCACTGTGGTTCCTGATCAAGTCTTGGTTGCCTATTTAGGCAGCCAAGACTTGACCAGAAACCACAGTGAAGATTAATGCTTGGTAATTAAGACTTGAAGTATTAACTTAAGCACTCTACAACAATGATAAATGATAATCATATACCATAATACATGTAAGAGTGTCTCTCTCGATTATCCATCGAAAGAATATCAAAATATGATCTGAGAAGTTATGCGCCAACTGAGAAGCCTATTTCTGAGATTTAAGAGCCAGGTCCTGATGTTTCAGAACCAAATACGCACTGGTGCATGCCCAGGTCGGTCCATGTGTATGTATGGATATGTTATAAGAATAAATAATGTTGCTTATGGAACAGAGTTTCACATTGGCTAACATTTTCATCTTATGTTTCTTGGCCTTCATCGATAATTTTCAACTCATAAATTTTCCAACTGTACTCAAGAATCTAGCCATCATGACTGCACTTTCTATCATGACCATGATTAAGTCATGCTCATGATAGAAAGTGTAGCTTTGATGGCTGGATATCACATTGATAATAATCACAGAAATCAGGAAAATTCAGCCCAAATGGTTCGCTGTGAGTCATACATGCACAGTGAGTGATGATGGATGTTGAAATTACATAATAACAAAGCCAGCTTTGATGACAAATGATCTTCCATGTCTGCAACACTGTACTCACTGATAACGTGAAAAAAAGTTATTAGCTCACTCAGAGTCGGTTCTGATGTAATGGTATCCCAGTGGGTAGTTGCTAACAATGCTAGTGCCAAGTCGCATTTCAGTCTGCCACATTAAAATGAAAGCTACATGAAAAATATTGTGAGGGGTGCACTTTTTTGTTCACAGCTTTTTGAATGTAAGCACAAATGCAGTTGCGCAGCTCAAAATCTAATGTCTGAGGCCTCAGAAAAATTGTGGAGTTAACTGTGTTGATCAAGACACATTCTGCACAGGTACAGAACTATTCTGTTGTTTATGAGAAGAGCCAGGCCACAAAGTTGCTGCTATAGAGGTCATCCCACATACCAACACCATTGGCCAAGCCAGAACCATTAATGTAAGTTGTATAACTTACTTGACAATCCTTGTAAAATTAATAAGCTTAAAATAAGAACAAAAAACCCTAAAATCATGGAATGTATTACCATTGTTGTCTATTTTCAATGCATTACTAAAATGAAAGTGTCAATGACACTGTAGCTTAACTTGACTGTGTGTAGTGTTTGATGAAAAGGATAATGCTAAATGTTTATGAAAGGATTATGAAATAAGACAAGAATTGTGATAATTGAGGATATGTTAATTTCTGTTCCCTGTAAGCTATGTTTTCAATAAGAATAATTTGAGAGTAGACTGTACTAAAGAATTAAGACCTGGGTTGATGTGGCCCTAACAGTTAACGTATGTCAACCAAAGTTCCCAAGTTACTGTAAAATCATTCCAAAACGAGTCATCCTACCAAGTTACAATGAAATCCCTTCATAAATATAACTCATAGACTTTGCTAAAGGAATCTAGGTCAAGTGACGATTCAGCGGTAACGGTTGACTGATCATAACCAAAATAGGAGAGTTTCATCTAAATCATACCAAATGATCCTACCAAGTTACAATGAAATCCCTTCATGAAACCAAACTGTAAGCAGTGCTAAAGGAATCTAGGTAAGTGACCAGGCGGCGATAACAGTTGACCGATTGTGACCAAAATACGACAGTCTCATCGAGACATCATACCAAGTTATCCTTCCAAGTTACAATGAAACTGCTTCATAAATATGAACTGTTGACTGTGCAAAACAAATCTAGGTCACATGCCTGTGCGGCTATCACGGTTGACCAATCATGGCCAAAACAGCACGTTCTCATCTAGACGTTATACTGGGTCATCCTACAAATTTGCAATGAAATCCCTTTATAAAAGCAAGCTGCAGACTGTGCTAAAGGAATCTAGGTAAAGTGCCCTGTGGCTGTCATGGTTAACTAAACCTGACCAAAAAAGGATGTTCTCACCTAGACATTATACAGAGTCATCCTATGAAGTTACAATAAAATCCCTTCATAAATACGACCTGTAGATTGTGCTAAAGGTTTCCGGGCCTCAGGCCCGCGTAGCCATCACAGTTGACCAATCATGACGCAGCCATCGCGGTTAACCGATCGTGACCAAAAGGGGACGTTCTCATTTAGACAGTATACATAGCCATTCTACCAAGTTACAATGAAATCCCTTCATAAATGTGACCTGTAGACTGTGCTAAAGGTTTTGGGGTTTTGGGATCTTGCAGCCGTCATGGTTGACTGATCGCGACCATAAGGGGACGTTCTCATCTAGGCATTATACGGAGCCATCCTACCAAGTTACAATGAAATCCCTTCATAAATATGACCTGTAGACTGTGCTAAAGGTTTTCAGGTTTTGGGCTCTCCAGCCATCACGGTTGACTGAGCACGACCAAAAGGGGACATTCTCATCTAGACATGGCCTCGAACCTGCATATAAAATTTCATGATGATCAGACAAGAACTGCTGGGGGTAGCCTTTGCCAAAGAAAATGTGAACAGACCTACAGACTCACAGACTTCCGGATGCATGATGGCAATAGCTTATCTTGACTTTGTCAAGTTTAGCAAAAAAAAAAAACAGGAAATATGACGATGCATTTGCAATTAATGCTTTATCTATCATATCAACCAAATACATCCAATGCTCTACACAAAATCACAATTAAATTTTAAGGTCTTTCTAAAAGTTTTTGCCCACAAAACAACTTATGACTTCTCAATGGAACAGTAGCTCACTAAGTTTGTTCCAATGAGGGATAATAAGCTATGTTTAAAACCATTCCTCCTCCCTCTCCCCCCACCCCCTCCCCCCCCCCCCCCCCAAAAAAAAATAGTTGTTTTTTGTAAAAGAAAGAATATTTACTTACTGGGATTTAACAATACTTTTGACAGCCAGGGCAACCTCATGACTGACAGTTTTATGGGTGGAGATAGCCAGAGTACCTGGAGAGAACCACTGAGCAGTGGCAAACAATCATCAGACTCCCCAACATACTAACTCTGCACATGCAGCATTGGTTGAAGGCAAAAGCACCATCAACGTGCAGTATGTCTTAGTACTCAGCACAACCGTTCCCCAACATAGGCAATCAGAATGAAGTGCCTTGCTCAAGAACACAAAACAGTTACCATTGGTCAGGATAGAACCCTGGACCTCTTGTTATGGAGTTCAATGTTCTAACCGAGAAAGAATATTTCAAGTGTCATTAGCTTGTAGTGTTTGGTAAACTGTTAACATATTTTCAAGTACAATCAAGGTAAAAATGACTTAATTCCATGTATTTTCTCTATTTATTGGTGTTTAAGGTCACTTTCAGGATCTTTGGCTATCTCCTGACCACAACAGAGAGATGAAGTCTAGTTCAGCCAATTGTTTGTACCTATGCTACCCACTTTTGAGGACTTCCAAAAGCAGAAAAGTAAACAAGCACTGCTCCACTTCCCAAGGTTTCCACGGTGAATTCTGGGCAGTGAAAAAGTATTTTCTAATATGGCTTGCGAGGAATTAAAACTGTGGGAATTGTGTGTGGAGCAGAAACTATTTAGTTTAAGGTTATTTTCAGCATCTGTGCCTATATCATGAAGGTCACTTTCAGCATCTATGCCTATATCATGACCATTAACACAAGAAGAGAGTTAACATTTGCTTATCATTTATACCTATGTTGTCGACCTTAAAGAACTTATTTCTTTATTTATTGAAGTTTAAGTTTACTTTCAGCATCTGTGGCTATACCATGACTGCAGCACAAGTACAAACTCAAATTAGCCGCATGACTGCAGCACAAGTACAAACTCAAATTAGCCGATCATTTATTTACACTTCTGCTACCCAAATTTAGTGGGCTCCCCAAGTGTTGGTTACCTGGTTCTATTTTATCAGTAAAACAACACTTGTTTACCACAGTAAACAAGCACTGCTCCACTTCTTGGAGTTCCCATGGTGTGTGCACCAGCACTGCAAGAAAAAACCCCAAAACACAGCACTGAAATAGAAACATGTCAGAATCCCACAGAGAAGAGAACACTGATGCATGCAGATAATTTAGTAATGAAGAACATTTTCACATAAATTGATAAGGAATGACTGTTTTATGGCTCTAATCTTTATGTATTTATGCAATACAGTTGAATTGAATGCGCTATTAGCATACGATAAATATGAATAACACAAATTAGTATCTAATTTGAACACACTTATAAACAAAACTTTTCTATCTTCAGCTGAAGCTTTTAAAATTAAATTTTAAGGTTTCCAGACAGATATAAACATCCTAGACATATATCAATATCCTGCATGCAGGCTTGTATCCATCTGCCATTATTGAGTGGGAAAGGAGTGGGGGTAGGGAGAAGAGACACACATTCACCTGCCCATGAGATGAATTTGCCTCACAGTTCTGATCTCTATACACACCTCACTTTGATTAACTGGTGCAGTGCTAGAAGCCAATAAGGGATCTACTGAAAAGTGCTAAAAGCCACTTGTTGTTTGTGCAGTAGCAGATAAAGAAATGTTCATATAAAATTCTTTCGCTACAATTTATTGGAGAGTGCCAACTAACAGGCACTCTCCAATAAATAGTAAAACAAACAAGTGTTTGACCACCGAGTGGTATTAGTTCCCTACGGCACTTTTGTGACATAAGGTGTTTTTGTCACATAAGACATGACCACAGTCAGCAGGAGTATCAGACCTGGGGGGCAGTTTTGGTGAAATAATTGGGGACCGTTCAGCCTGGGAATGGTTCGGCTTGGGAACAATTTGGGTTTCATGACAACAGTCAACAGGAGTGTCAGATCTGGGTGGTTTGGGTAAAATACAGGTTATATATAAGATAGGATTTCAAATGTGAATAGATCTAAAAATTGAGAATTGAGAGAAGTGTAGCTTGAACCATGTTGGAGGGAGGGGTGGTAACATAAAAATAGAGAAAAAAAAGCTTAAAAAACACAGCAAAAATGGCTGCCATTCCGCCATCTTGAATTTTGAAAAAACAGTATTGAGCATGCGTCATCCCCTCAGAACCATTTATCGACGTAGCGAATATGAAAGGTGTAGCTTAAAGCATGTTGGAGGGAGAGGTGGTAACATAAAAACAGACAGACAAACAGACAGATGGACAGACGGACGTTCTTACAAATAGCTACTTATGTGGCTATTTTATGGACATGTTAGGTGGCTAACCTAAAACACATGTCCAACATAATAAAACAAGTTTTTTGGGGGGAAATTTTTGGGGGGTCAGCTCACCCTAACCCTACCCTTTACTGATCCTAACCCTACCCACCCCTAACCCTAAACTAACCCTAACCCTAGCCACATAACTCTAACACTTTTTCACTGACCCCCACCTCACCACTTAAACCCCACCCCAGAATGCCCTAACCCTACTCTACATTTATCCAACCCCCCAACCACCCACCCCCCCCCCCCCTCACAATAAGAGATTCTGTTACGTGGCTAGCCACGTAACAGACTTTAAACACAAAAGTATCCTCTTTTACTAACTCGTAGCCACATAAGTAGTCATTTGTGTGTGCGGACAGACAGACAGATCTTAGATTTTGAAAAAAAAATACTGACCTTGCATAATCCCCTCACAACCCTTTATCCATGTTGGAGGGAGGGGTGGTAACATAAAATAGAGAAAAAAGCTTAAAAAACACAACAAAAATGGCTGCCATGGCGCCATCTTGAATTTTGAAAAAACAATATTGAACGTGATCATCCCATCACAACCCTCTATCCATGTGCCAAATATGAAAAGTGTAGTTTGAACCATGTTGGAGTGGGGGTGGTAACATAAAATAGAGAAAAAAGCTTAAAAAACACAACAAAAATGTCCTCCATGCCGCCATCTTGGATTTTGAAGAAAAAAATATTGAACGTGCATCATCCCCTCCCAACCCTCTATCCATGTGCCAAATATGCAAAGTGTAGCTTGAACCATGTTGGAGGGAGGGGTGGTAACATGAAAATAGAGAAAAAAAGCTTAAAAAACACAACAAAAATGGCCGCCATTCCGCCATCTTGGATTTTGAAAAAAAAATTTTGAGCGTGCATCATCCCCTCAGAACCATTTATCCATGTACCAAATATGAAAGGTGTAGCTTAAAGCATGTTGGAGGGAGAGGTGGTAACATAAAAACAGACAGACAGACAGACAGACAGACAGACAGACAGACAGACAGACAGACAGACAGACAGACAGACAGACAGACAGACAGACAGACAGACAGACAGACAGACAGACAGACGGATGGACGGAGTGCAATCCTATAGTCCCTTTACGGTTCCCATAGGGGACTAAAAACAATTATTGCTGAACAAAATCTTGCAAACTATAAGGCTTCCCTTGATGGCTGCATTGTATCTTTGCAAAAAATTCTCATGTTACAAATCCCCTTTGAGAAATAATTTAGCACTCTACCAGTTAATGGTGATTTATTCAGATTATTTATTTATTGGTGTTTAAGGTCACATACTTATGCACAATGGCTATTCAGATAAAGAGTCTACATGATGCAGTCACCATAATTAGCCACAACAAAGAGATATGTCATAGTGGAAGCCAGGCAGAATGCCATGGCTTCAACCTTGACACTGCTGATTACTATGGCCAATTTCTTGGGGTAGAGCAACTCTCATATCACCATGCTAGCAACCATCTGTGACATTTTTATACCTATGCGAAGGTCGTTGAATGAACATGCTATTTGAGGGGCCTACTACAGTGACTGACGAGATTAGATATTTTTTCATTTTTATTCATTTTTATTTTTTATTTGGTTGGCAGAGAGCAGTACATAACAGCCCCTTCTCCTCCCCCAGGATATACATTCCTGCCTGCTGGGGATATTCCTGTCTGGTATAGTACTTGTCTTGTCACCAGTGCTGGGTTCGTACACCACCTTGAAAACAGGCCTTTAAATTTCACCAAACTCACACCAATAAACCAATGTCCCCCAAATTACAGGCATGTTCCCAAATTTGGGGCATGTCACTCAGTACAGTTTTTTTATGCTTTCTTTTTTTCATTTTTCATGAAATCATTCCACCTGGAACGGCCTCGAGATTTGTATAATTTTTTTCTACTCAATGGCAGTCTTCATTCTGTGGCTTTGCAATGCGTTTCTAGTCAAGTCTTGGTTAACCCTTTACCCAACATAATGGCCAAAACTGGCCAGTGCTATTCTGAAAAATCGTCAATTAATTTTCATTATTTTTTTATTTTTTGTATCAAAAACATAGGTTATGACCCCTTGTTGGAACGAGCTCATTGAAAAGATTTTTTTTGCAAGTGTCGTCTGCTTTTTATGTTAGGTAAAGGGTTAACAACTGCAAAGGTTCTTATGATTTAACTTTGCATTTACCCCAAAATACCAAGAGACTGCTTGCTGGAGCACCTGTTCTCTTGCAGTAAAAGGTGATCAGAGTTGGAATAAGGCCCCATTGGCTTACCAGTAAGAGATATTTATTTATTTATTTATTGGTGTTTTAGGTCACATACTTATGCACAATGGCTAATCGTAACCGTGACAGTTTTATGGGTGGAGGAAGCCGGAGTACCCAGAAAGAACCACCGAACAACGACGAGCAGCTGTGAGCTCTCCAACATCGTAACTCTGAACTCTGCACCGCAGCACAGGCAGGGTTACATTGGTTGAAGACATGCGCACCATCGACGTGCAGTACGCCACAGTACACAGCATCATCGTACCCACATGTAGGCAATCGGGGTGAAGTGTCTTGCCCAAGGACACAACGCGGTTGCCGCAGGTGGGATTCAAACCGAGGACCTCTCGGCTTGCAGCCTGCACCTCTACCAACTGAGCCACCGTGCCCCCACCAGTAAGAGATATACTGAGGCACCAATACAGCCATGAGGAACCAGGTAATGGCATTTTATACAGTCAGTCTTGCAAAATATGTTCTTCATTGAGCTAAACAGCAGCTAACTAAGCAAGTCTGCAATGACCCCAAATTAGGCCAATCTAAAGGCCTGTTTGAGAGTAAAAAAAAACCCCGGAATTTACATGAGTATTCTCGTGAATTTTCAAGCATAATATATACACTCACTTATATCAGGAAAAAAAACTTTAAAAATTTCTTTCCAAAATTTTCAGGAGACCTGGGAAAAAAATTACTTGTGTCACTCAGAAGTTACTTTCATTTCTTAAAGTTGATTTTCCAGTTTTGTATGACATGAGACCATAGCTTTGCCCAAGTTACTCATATCAATACCAACAATTTTTTACAAAGTTAACATTTAGCTTGTCAGTTTTTAAAGTAAACATCATTCTGCTCAAGTGAACAATTGCCTGTCCTGGCGTGGTTAAATCATAAAACGTCAATTTGTGACTGATCATATGTTAAAACAAGAAAAAAAAAGCAGTGCATAGTGAAGTAAATCCCCTTGCACCTCTGATGAACCATGGGTTTCATAGTCCTTGTTTTACAGCATGGAAACTTCAAAGGATATCCAACATCCAGAAGAAGCAATCGTGAGATCCATGTACAACTGTTATAGAAAGCTGGTGACGATCAAAACATCCAAATGGGGGATGTGGAATTGTCTTTGTTTTTGCAGCAGTGAAATTCAAGCCCCTAGTGGCAACTGTAAGGGCTACGGCCACCGTGACAAAAAGACAGGTGACAACAGGATCATTCACGTTGGAGGAGAAAAAAAACAAACATACAATTTCACAGTTTGTGGGGATTTCCATGCATTTTCCTTTGTTTTACTGCAGGGAAATGAAATCCAACAATGTTGTGGCAATTAGGAGGTCCACATAAACCAATGTGCCAAGTTTTGAGAAGATCAGACCATCCATGTGGGAGAAGATGTGGAACAATGAGACATGCAAACAAACCATTCTCAAATTATAGTATGAATCCACCAAGTGAATCAAGGAAAATAACTCTGTAAACATCAAAGTGTGGATATTTGTTCTCGCATCAGATCTGTTCATAAATGATAAGGTAAAACTAAGCCATCGCTTATTTGAATCCAACAAATAGTGACCAAGCTAGAGCAGCAAACAAGTTAGTCTGATAGATATTTTGATAAACACCCAAATTAGTCAAAGGAAAGTAACTCTGAAAATATTCCAGCGAGGGCATCAATCTTGTCATGAAATATGTACCCCATCCCAAGGTAGAATGATGTGAAAATCACTTCAATCCAACAAATGGTCAAACTGCTGGAGAACTAAACATTTTGGATGGACAGGTGGCGAATATCTCTATGTATTTAAGCGAGGCCATTAATTTCACCATAAGATCTGTTCAACCCTGATTATGTAGAAGCACGCCAAAATTATTTTAATTCTCTGCATACTGCTGGCAGATATTCCTGTCCAGGAAAAGAAATCTCTTGCCACAAAAATAAGTAAAATTTGAGCACATTGAACCAAATTTCCCCTGTAAATTGTATCGACTTTTTTGCAAGATATATTTTGCCTCAAATTTTAATGAATTCTTCCATCAAATCTACTCATAGCTGCTTCACAGCAGCAATAACAAGATTTAATGACAAATATTTTTAATATCCTCAGTGGGTTAGGAGTTAATCACTCCTAGTGGCAGAGCTAGAAAAGCAAACATGTTGGACGCAAATAATATGTAATGTATGAACGTGAAACAAGGACAAATAACTCTGTACATATTTAAACAAGGGCATTAATTACACCATATGATCTGTTCCCCCATGATTAGGTAGAAGCGCACCAAAAATTATTTTAATTCAACCACTAGTGCTGGAGCTAAAGTAGCAAACATGTCGGATGGAAATAATCTGTAATGTACAAATGTATGCTGCTTTTTACTATATACATCCTTAAAAGGGAGCATAACAATAGTCTGTGAGTTCAGATGAATATTATTATCGTCAAAATGCAAAATTTACTAAAATGAACAATTATTTGATGCCTACAATAAACACTTGCAACTGATGCAAAACAAAGCTTCAATTAACATAGGCCCAATTTTTCTAAGCGTTGTAATATGATTTTGAAAATATATGACTTTTCTAGGCTTCTAGACTAGCATACTAACCACAAAGCACTTTCCAGACCTTCATCTAAGATTATTTCAATCATCTTGGAATTTTTATATACATATAAGTGAACATATGTATTATACACCAATATTTGTGGAAAATATCCAAGCCGATTGCTGATACTTTACAATGTAAGTTTCTCTGTGACAGAGAAACATATGCAGCTTTATGATGCAAACCCATGTAGATAACAGAGGCAGAAACCGCAATAATGATGTGAATTGCATATAAACAAACTCCTGTTAATTGAATAAAAAACAAATTATGATCTATCGATTCCAAGTTCAAGGCATCAAACCCTAGTGCTTCAGTAACACCTTGTTATTTTGCCCGACACAGAAAAAAGCTCATGTAACTAAATTTAGAAAAAGAAAACCCACTCCATACCCCAGTGTGCAAAATTTCAAAAATGACTCTAACCGACTGACCGTTCACATGGGTTGGATATGGCTAACCGAGCACTCGGCTATGTAAAAATTCTTGGGAAACTGCTTTTTTATCATTAACAAGTATTCATATATTGCATGGAATTGAAATATATATAGCCTCTCACGGCAAGTCTAAAAATCGATCAAGACACAAGAAAGGCTGCTTAACTGGTAGAGTGCTAGAAGCCCATATTTGGGCTTTATTCTGAACTGCAGGTACCTAAAGTTAAAGGCTTCATATTCTGTAGATGTCCTTCATAGTACCTTGTAGGTAAAATTACTTCATCTCCATTGATTTGCATTGTTACAATTCATGGGAGAGTGCACTCTCCCATGAAATGTAACAATACAAAAATGTGTGAACAAATCTTGAGGCTAAGAAAAAATCTAGCACTCGACCAGTTAAATGACTCAGGCTTTACCATTCAAGAGGCAACTTTTGGCTAACCAGTCATCCGTTCGCATAGATTTAAATTTGCATAGGAACCAAGTGAATGAAACGAGGAAACAGGCATTCTCATTAAATTTTGCACACTGATGCCCTGTGGTAGAATATAGTAATTATCAATACAAGTCATACATGTAAATAAGTATCTTCTGACATAAAACAGACCTGTACAACAATTCCTTGTAATGTACCTCCTCCATCTCTTCTACTTACCTTGAGCAATTGGTGACACAACACAATGTGAGAGAAAAACATCCCAGTGTGTTGGTATCCTTAAGGACATTTTTCAAAAAATTAAATCCGTCAACTCTATCAATATTTCAAGATTGTTATCGCCTCCAAAAACATCAACAAAATATATTGGTAGGTATATATTTACAGCTTACACTTCATGATCTGCATTTGAACATTAACACTGGTACAGAAAAACAAGAAAATAAACTTTTATCAAAAGAGTATGATAAACAGAACTATCATAATGTCCCTAGATGTTTCAAATAAATATACAGGGCATTAATTAGTTTCTTTACCTGAAATACTCAATTTTGCCAAGTTTTTTTCTCAAATTCAATAGGAGTGTTTATTTTTTATGTAGTATTGGGGAGGAGATTGTTTTGGCATTGTTGGTAGTTTAATTATGCTATCAAAGTGTCAATATTTACAGATAAATTGACAACACTGATTACTCTTACAAACTCTGAACTTTGCACATAAATTATGGAGAGCATATAAGTAAATATACCATCGGATAGATAAAATATACCATCGGATAGATAAAACAAGAGGATTATGAATGTTGTGGAGTTTTTAGGTATGTGTTTCACTAGGTATATAAATGTTAACAGTTTGAATACCATAGCTGCTCTCATCAGTCCATAATGTTATTTCCTGCATCAACCAAGACAAGGGCAGCAGAAGTGGAAGGCAACTACCTTCTTACCCAGAGGCTAGGCGGAAATAAGAGAGCAAGCATGTGCACTTTTTCTACAGAAGCATACATGAGGAAAAGACTTTACATTCCATAAACTGTAACTAAGAAACTCTGAGTGATCGTTTCTAACATATTTTCTAAGTTAAAATACTAGGGGACGGGGTGGGGAAGATGCATCAGGTATAATGACAGAGTTTAGTTTAAACAATATTTATTCAAAAAAGTTTGTTATTTGTGTACAGAGTTTAAATGTGTTGCAATTTAGACAATACAGGTTATAGATAAAATACATAAGTATACAAAATAGCGGCAGACATAAGTTGCTAGCATAATGAGGGAGGGGATTTGACATGAAGCTGATAGCTTATGTAAGTCGTCTCCCCAAACAGAGTTTGGTCGATAATCACCAAACAAAGAAGCTATACAATCAAGGGGCGACTTCTCTAAAGCTTTATATCATCCCCAGAGAGGAACAAGATGCCATATGAAAAGCTTTAACATTTTACCTAACACAGCATTTTTAAAAATAAATTAAATTTCACATATTTCGAAAACAATTCACAATTTTTCAATAAAACCAAATATGGATATTATTGAATTAGAACCAGCTCGACGAGCTGGTTCTAATGATATCCATATTTGTTTGTTTTATTGAAAAACTTCTGAAATATTTTAGGGTATGGTAGGCTTACTCTGGTTACTTTTCTGGCTGTTTTTTGCCACTCTGTTAGGTAAAGGGTAAACATTGCAGATGGCACCTTCTCCCTCTCAAGGGATGATATATATATAATGTCAATACTATATTGTTTTTATGACATGTTATAAACTCCAGGTCTTAACTCATACCTGTGTGCCCTTTTTGATACCCCTGACTCACTTGCCCTCGAATGCTTTCGGTGCTCTTGAACCAAGACTAACCTGATGAAACCCAAATTTACCAGCTAGTCAGTAGGGCCCTGCAAAGCTTCGAAATTTTCATTCGATTTGAAATCATCCCAATGATTGGATTCGAATGGCACCAATTCAGAACATTTCAAATGATCAATTTGTTCTCAAGATCCTACCAACTGTGTTCTCCTGAACACTTCTTCTATCTGTATCATCAGGTCTCGGATCGGATGTGATGGTGGCCCAACAGTCTGCGAACTCTGCTATCCTTCCTCCAACCTGGGACGAGTCGAGGTGAGGACCTTCATTTCGAGCCCCGACGAGGCCCGCGAGAGGAGAAACCACCTCCTCTACTGAATGAAGAGTCCTGAGACTTCCCTCTAGTCTGCCGACGCTTACCCTTACCCCTTGAGTAAGAAGTAGAAGCGGTGGCAGAAGGATCAGCCTTTTGCTTCGCAGAGGAAGCAGAAGGGTACTTGTTAGGCTTGGAATGGCCCCTGCCTCCCCTAGAAGGCTGACGAAACGCAGCTGATCTTTGGAATGACGTAGGACGTCATCCTGGACCGTCGACATGGAACCATGGAAAAGTTGCGGACCTGCCAAAGAAGCAGATCGAAGAGCAGCGTGCTGCTCCTCGGGAAGGGATCGGCCTGTGTCCAGCACAGAGACCCTTCGAACTAATTCCAGATTAGCCGTGTTACAAGCATGCGAGTGAGTAAGATGCATGAGCGCCTTGGACAGCACACGCAAAGGAGCCTGTACCTCGTCAAACTTAGCTGGAGGCAGCTAAAGCTGAGACAACGTGATCTGAGAGAGAAAGCATACCAAGCATCTCTCTCGATAAGCCCAACGTGGACTCCAGAGTCGTCATCGGAATGACGGCAGACTTGGGCTTGGAAAGCCCGAGGGAATTGGAGTCCTGATCCAAAACCGTCAAAGTCTGGCAGACTGATGGATTGGCAGAATCGTAGGAATGATAACGCACCGGAGGCAAAAAGGTGTCAACCCTGGTGAAGAACAGAGCCTTCATAGCCTTGGAACTCAGCTTAGAGTCCAAGGCCGAAAATGCTTCAACCACCTGTACCGAATGGCATGGTCGAAGACACACAGAAGCAGGTTGCTCCACAGGCTGTAGGCACACGACCGATGATCGCGGCCTGGCTGACACTGTCGGCTGGTTTGATGGTTTGAGATCCGGAAGGAACCCAAACACAAAGTCAAGAGCTACCCCCAAGTCAGAAGACTGCTGGCTCTCAACATCAAGGATGTCGGACTCCTCCCCGGAGTCGGAAGACACATAGCCCATCGTGGGCAAACCAGCCGACGCCTCCCATGGTGTAGGCACCAGGGGGATCAGAAAGCCCAGGAGGCGGCACCATAGGGGCACCTGGAAACCACTTGCTGCCTCACTGGAAGCAACGGGAAGAATCTTGGACAGAACCTGAGTGAGTAAGGAGAGGACCTCCCAAAGCTCATTGCCCGTACCAGCCGGTTCAACATGGGAACGAACCAGCAAAGTGGCTTCACACCCAGCGAAGGGTCACGATCCTCCAATACACCCGAAGCGGGGCGACGGGCGGCAGCCAAAACATCTGAGGGCAGATGTGTATAGGGGTAGGACCCACCCCGAGGATCAACATAGCGGGAACTCAGGAGAGTTGCTGCGGACCTCTGCAGGGCAGAAGGTCCAGGCTGCACAGAGGGCGTTGGTCCCACAAAACTGGCTGTGTGACCAGAATGAGTGGATGGAAAACGCCAATGACAAAACTGGTACTCGACGATGCAGAGACCACAGTAGAGGGTCCGGCCGGCAGCCACTTCCAACTTCGCCGAGTTGAAGTCAGGGAAGGCTGAGGCCGATACCCACACGTCTACACTCCCAGACACCGCTGCAGACCACTGCAGGTATAAAACTACTGTGCTCAACTGCTGTGAGGACACAGCAGGGGGTTCAGTCGGCAGTCACTTCCGACTTCGCCGAGTTGAAGTCGTGGAAGGCTGAGGCTGATACCCCACAACCACACTACAGACATCCCTGCAGACCCTTGCAGGGATAAGCCGAGGCCGGCTAAAAACGGTGCCCAATGACATTGTAGACGGAACAGCAGTAGCAGCAGATACAACGGGAGCTGTTGGAACTGGCGGAAAAGCGGATAGAGCCACCTAGCTCGGCCTCCAAAGGAGGAGTCACAACCCTAGTGACCGCCTCAGATGTCGACTGGAGAGGGCGCATAGTCCCGGAACCAGACATCTCTTCACCAGAAATCCAACAGCTCCCGCAGTATCCACCACCGTAAAAAAAAACCCTGCACATTCCCCACGGAAGGGGAATAACTCTCACAAGACATGGTCGAGTCGGGAAGCCCTGAAACGACAGTGTTCCCCACCCCCCGCTGGTGCAGGAGGAGCTACACATCCCCCACGGAGGGGAAGCAATTCTCACCAGACGTGGTCGAGTCGGGCGGCCCAAAACGACAGCGTTCGCCTCCCCCCGCGGGAGCGGGAGGAGCTGCACATCTCCCACAGAGGGGGTATAACTCACACCAGATGTGGTCGAGTTGGGGGGGCCTCCGGAATGACAGCATTCCCCCCCCCCCCACAGGCACAGGAGGAGCTTCGTATCCCCCACAGAGGGGTATAGCTCACACCAGACGCGGTCGAGTCGGGGGGCCCCGAAACGACAGCGTTCCACACCACCCGCGGGTGCGGAAGAAACGGACACGAGAATGCACCAAGGCAAGGGCAAAAGGAATTGCCCTAAAGGAACCGAACTGGAAATAACAGAGGTGAGAGCAGTAGAAGAAAAAGGTGAACTCAACAGAAATAGAAAGTAGAACACCCTCAACTACGAGAGAAGATGGCAGAAAAAAAAACGGTGGGTACACGACAGAACCCAGAGGGCCGACAGGGACAAAAAAACCCAGAAATTCAGCCCTCAACACAGTGAAGAAATCCTGTCCATACAGTCCCGGATTGACACCTTACTCCAATAACAATTAAATTTATGAACCAAAAAATTCACTGTCGAGCCACGTTGACACGAATTCGAAAACAAAACATTCACGAAAACGGAATAGTAAATAATATACAATGAGAATATGGTTGAAAATATTAACGAGAATATATAAAACACAGTCCTGTTATTATACGATCTTCAGATCCATAATACCAGTCACAGGAAAAACAATATCGACGAGTTGACTTATCACTGTTTCATAATGCATATGGCGGAGACACATATTTCACGTGTCTCGGATAGAAAAAGAATGAGTCATTAGCGATGCATATGCGCACTGGCAACGGAAGTCCCGTACTGGGTCTGCGCCGGTTGCACTCGACCCAGTTTTGGCTTATTTTTTCTTGGTGCTTTTGCACCACTTTTCTTTCCCAAATTGCTTGGGAAAGACAAAAATAGAGAGTATATTATCCAAGTTAGGGACTTCCACTGTAGTGCAAGCCTGTAGTAAACAATTGTGGGTAGGTTGATAAGAAAGTGTGATCATCTGCAGCTTGAATTCTCCAGGATGTGAAGTGGTGCTAGTTTACTGTGTTAAACAAGCTTTGTTTTACCAGTAAAATAGTACCCGGTAGCTAATGCATGGGTCCTCTAAAATGGGCAACAAGGGTATAAACGATTGGCTGTACTTGACTTTATATCCATGTTGTGGTCATGATTAACCATTGTGCAGAATTATGTGACCTTAAACACAAATAAATAAATTTACAACTTAAAAATAGGCTGATGAAATCATCAGATGTGTACCCATACGTGCAATTAGTAGAAAGCTGTATGACGGAGGGCCACCATGGATGCTGACATAATGTACACCATACAAGGTATGGTTACATATAGAAATGGATTGGAGGCGTGTCTAATTTGATGGATAAAGGGTTAATATCTCCGGATCAAATTATCAGATTTACATAAAAAACTATATAGCACAGCACATCAGTAACCTGAATAAATATATAAAGTAACATGACAATCGGATTTATATTTTTTGAGTTATCTCATGCCAAAGGGATTGGGGGAATTTTTAATTTGAAGGATAAAGGGGGTTAATATCTCCGGATCAAATTATCAGATTTACACCAAAAACTATACAGCTCAGCACATCAGTAACCTGAACACAATTATAAAGTAACTTGACAATCCAGCAATATTTTTCAAGTTATCGAATGCGAAAGGGATTGGAGGAATTTTCAATTTGAAGGATAAAGGGTTAATATCTCAGGATTAAATTATCAGATTTACACCAAAAACTATACAGCTCGGCACATCAGTAACCTGAACACAATTATAAAGTAACTTGACAATCCAAGTAATATTTTTTCAAGTTATCGAATGCCAAAGGGATTCGATGAATTTTCAATTTGAAGGATAAAGGGTTAATATCTCAGGATCAAATCATCAGATTTACACCAAAAACTATACAGCTCGGCACATCAGTAACCTGAACACAAATATAAAGTAACTAGACAATCCATGCAATATTTTTCAAGTTATCGAATGCCAAAGGGATTGGAGGAATTTTCAATTTGAAGGATAAAAGGTTAATATCTCAGAATCAAATTATCCAATTTACACCAAAAACTATACAGCTTGGCACATCAGTAACCTGAACACAAATATTAAGTAACTTGACAATCCAAGCCATATTTTTCAAGTTATCAAATGCCAAAGGGATTGGAGGAATTTTCAATTTGTAGGATAAAGGGTTAATATCTCAGGATTAAATTACGAGATTTACACCAAAAACTATACAGCTCGGCACATCAGTAACCTGAATACAAATATAAAGTAACTTGACAATCCAAGTAATATTTTTCAAGTTATCGAATGCCAAAGGGATTGGAGAAATTTTTAATTTGAAGGATAAAGGGTTAATATCTCAGGATCAAAATAACAGATTTACACCAAAAACTATACAGCTCGGCACATCAGTAACCTGAACACAAATATAAAGTAACTTGACAATCCAAGTAATAATTTTCAAGTTATCGAATGCCAAAGAGATTGGAGGAATTTTCAATCTGAAGGATAAAGGGTTAATATCTCGGGATCAAATCATTAGATTTACACCAAAAACTATACAGCTCGGCAAATCAGTAACCTGAACACAAATATAAAGAAATTAGACAATCCAAGCAATATTTTTCAAGTTATCGAATGCCAAAGGGATTGGAGGAATTTTCAATTTGAAGGATAAACGGTTAATATCTCAGGATCAAATTATCCGATTTACACCAAAAACTATACAGCTCAGCACATCTGTAACCTCAACACAAATATAAAGTAACTTGACAATCCAAGCAATATTTTTCAAGTTATCGAATGACAAAGAAATAGATACGGATGCCGGACGGTCAGACAGATGGACGGACAGATGGACAGATGGATGGACAAAGGATGGATGAACAACGGATGGTCACCTCGAAGGCCGGCATTATGTGTACCATACATAGTAACACAAATATAAAGTAACCTGACAATCCAAGCAATATTTTTCAAGTTATCGAATGCCAAAGAAATGGATACGGACGCCGGATGGACAGACGGATGGACAAAGGATGGACAAATGATGGATGGTCACCCCGAATGCCGGCATTATGTGTACCATACATAGTATGGGTACACATAAAAAGAGTTGAGATTTGATTCAAGATTCGACTCAATTTGAAATCCTGTCCGATTCAATTCAAGATTTGATTTAGAACAAAATTTGAGATTTAAAGGGCCCTACTTATCAGTGGGATTTCCATCAATAATCTGATACAATTTGTTTGCTTATTGAGGTTTATGGTCACTTTCAGTATTTATGATATTGTCGAGATTACAACAAAAATATAACATCAAGTTTGGTCAATTGTTTATCACTATGCTGCTGTTGCTGAATGAGCTAGGGAAGCCTGCAAATGATTAGCCTTTTTAATCTAATCATTCTGTTACCGTTTTAATCACATATTATTTGGAAACAGAAATATGCATACACTCGGATGATAAACTGCAATAAGTCAGAACACAGATGAGCGTATCTTGTATTAGTGGATTCAGATAAGGATGAAAACATAGAATGTAACTTATACAAATCTTGAATTAAATAATCAGGTCTTACAAAATGTAACTTCAGGGTTTATACACCTTGTCAGAAAAAAATGCCATGACTTTCCATGCCTATCAATGACCTCTTAATAAATTTCCATGACTATTTCTAAACAAGAGGCTCCACAGGGCCTGAAGCACTCACCTTCAACAGAACCCGATATAAAGAGAGGCCAAGAATGAGTCTACATTAAGCAATCAATCTCCATAGGAATGATTGTCAATCTTTGAGTTCCTCAGAAGTGACTAAAATAGTCCAAGCATCATGCCTTTTCTTCAGTTAATCATAATGTAAAAAGTGGAGCTCCCCTATGGAGCCCCTTGATACAACCTATGTTGATTAATCTTAGTTACACACCTCTAGAGGGTACTTAATAAACAAGAGGCCACAAGGAGCCTTAATCGCTCAACGACCAAAGCGGTTCAAAGAAGTATTTGGGGTCACATTCAGTTAGACATGGTTCATCAACACTAGAAAGGAATAAGTCATGAGAGGCAAATTTTATGGAAAAACACTCAGGAATGGATTTGAACAAACCTGAACGTAACATGCCCCCCACCCACCCCACCCCTGCCCAAAGAGCCCAAATATTAAGCCAAGGACTCAAATTGAACAAACTTGAACCTGATCCCCCTTGAGTGGTCATATACCAAATAGGAAAGAATTCTGACTGGTGGATATTAAGAAGGTTATTAAGATATTAAGGATATTAAGATTCTGGTGAATCTGAAGAAGAAGATTTTTAAAGAACTTTCCTCATACAGCACTAAGTTAAAATTTGGGCTACCACACTGATTCGATTTGAACAAACTTGAATCTGACCCCGTAGAGATGTTGTATACCAAATATGAAAGGATTCTGACTCGTGAATCTGAGGAAAATTTTTGAAGAAAATCTCTCATATTGCACTAAGTTAAAATTCGAGATCCCATAGGGAGCGCACTTATTAACCCAGACACTCGATTCGAACAAACTCGAATCTGAACCCACTAGAAGTGTTGTATACCAAATATGAAAGCATTCTAACTGTTGGATCTGAAGAAGAAGATTTTCAACGAAATTTCCTCATACAGCAGTATGTTAAAATTTGAGCTACAACAGGGATTCGATTTGAATAAACTTGAATCTCACCCTCCTAGAGATCATGTTGTATATCAAATATGAAGGACTGGTGAATCTGAAGATTTTTGAAGAAAATCCCTCATATTGCACTAAGGTAAAATTCGAGCTCCCATAGGGAGCGCAAATATTAACCCAGATACTCGATTAGAACAAACTTGAATCTGAACACCTTAGAAATGTATACCAAATATGAAAGCATTCTAAAGATCTGAAGAAGATTTTTAAGGAAATTTCCTTATATTACGCTAAGTTAAAATTCAGGCAACCATAGGGAGACCAAATATTAATCCAGGGTCATGATTTGAACAAACTTGAATCTGACCTTCCTAGAGATGTTGTATACCAAATACGAAAGGATTCTGACTGGTGAATCTGAAGAAGAATTTTTTTATGAAATTCCCTCATATTTCACTAAATTAAAATTCGTGCTCCCTTTGGGAGTCCAAATATTAACCGAGGCACTCAATTTGAACAAGCTTGAATCTGCTCCCCCTAGAGATGTTGTATATCAAATATGAAAGCATGCTGACTGGTGAATCTGAAGATTTTTAAAGAAATTTCCTCATATTCAACTAACTTAAAATTTGGGCTACCATAGGGAGCACGAATATTAACCCAGGGACCCGATACGAACAAACTTGGATCTGACTCCCCCCTCCCCCTGCCCCGTCCTCTCCAATGTTGTATACCAAATATGAAAGCATTCTGACTGGTGAATCTGAAGAAGAAGATTTTTAAATATTATCCCCCATATTGCACTAATTTAAAATTTGGGCTTCCATAGGAAGCCCAAATATTAACAGAGGGACTTAATTTGAACAGTCTTGAATCTGACCCTCATAACAATGATGTTAGAAAGCCCAAATATTAACCGAGGGACTTAATTTGAACAGTCTTGAATCTGACCCTCATAACAATGATGTATGCCAAACATTAAAAGATTCTGACTGGTGGTTCTGAAGAAGAAGATTTTTTAAGATTATTCCCATATTGCTCAAGATAAAAATTTGGATTCCTGTTAAGAGTTAATATTAGCTTGTATGGGAGCAAGTGAATGCAACTTCATTAACTGGTAGAGTGCTGGAAGCCGATATGTGGGCTTTATTTGGAAGAGCAGGCACCACAGTTTAAAGGCTTCATATTTCATGGGTGTGCTTTATATTATCTTTGAAGTGATATTATTTTATCTGTGAGAATTTGCCTTGTTACATTTTATGGGAGAGTGCCTATAGGCACTCTCCCATAAATTGTGACAAGGCAAAGACCGAAGAAGAAATTTTCAGGACCAAAAATAATGCAGCACTCTTTCAGTTAAAGAAACCATAATTGGAGCAAATATGAGCTTAAATATGATTTCCCATAAGCTTGTGCGGGCTTGTAGGAAAGCCGGCACAAGTTCATGGGGAAAGCATGCACAAGCTCATAGGAAAGCATGTATGAGCTAAGAGCAAAGCATGCACAAGCTCATAGAAAGCATGCACAGGCTCATAGAAAGCATTTACAAGCTGAAGCAAAAGCATACACAAGCTTGGGGGAAGTGCATATGTGCACATGAGGAACAGGTCATGAGCTCGCACAAGCTCGTGCATACAGGTAATCATGAGCTTATAACTTGTTAGTATGTAATTGTAACAAATACAAGCTTGTGTCGAGCATGCGCAAGCTTACACATGCTCACAGCTTGGTAAACTTACAACTAGTTATGACTTCATGTTCATGTGGTCTGAAATGTAATTGTGTTTCCAAAAACAGCTATTTAAATTTCCCAACTAGATAAAGCTCTGCTGAGAATCAAAAGAGAATGCCTTGTACTTCAATTTTGTGAAATAAATAGAGGACCTCTAATGAGTCGAGATTTCATATAAAATTTCTGTACTGAGTTCACTAAAATCAATCTGAACCGAGGTTTACCAAGGCTCAGATCTATTTAAATGAACAAGGTTCAGAAATTTTACGTCAAATTGTGATGAATTTGCAATTCCTTTTATTAGCATAACGTGTAATTTAACCTTTTACCAAACCTAACGACTAAAACTGCCCCCCGAATTGTTCACAAAAATTGTCACCAAACAAATTTTAATTCCTTTTTCAATTTTTGCCTCAAAAACAGCTTTTGACCCCCTCATTGGGACAAGCTTATTCCACTGAGGGGTCATAAGCTGTTTTCAGGACAAAAAATGAAAATATTTAGTTATTCAGGAAATGTTCTCTGCATATGTCATCTACTACTGGTATTGGGTGGACAGTTAATGAAAAATCGAGAAGATAAATTTAGTTCTACTTCCAAAACCATGTCAAAGTTGACTTCAAACATAATTCCCATATTAGAGGTAGTGGGGGCGCAGTGGAGTCGCGGTAACCGGTTCTCGTCAGATCACCAAAGTTAAGCAACATCGAGCACGGTTAGTAGTTGGATGGGTGACCATTTCAGTGTCTGATTCGCGCTCCCGCATTGTGTCCTAGGACAAGGCACTTAACCCTGAGTGCCTACATGGGGGCACCATGATGCTGTGTACTAAGGCGTACTGCACATTGAAGGTGCGCATGTCTTCAACCAATCTAACCCTGCCTGTGCCGCGGTGCAGAGATCAGAGTTACGATGTTGGACAGCTGACAGCTGCTCGCCGTTGCTCGGTGGTTCTCTCTGGGTACTCCGGCTTCCTCCACCCATAAAACTGTCACTGACATATGACCCTGGCTGTTAATGTGTTGTTAAACCCTAATAAAAAAAAATTTAAAATTAAAAATTAGAGGTGGTGTGAACAATATTTTCTGTAATGAGCTATGTGATGTTGGTGACAAAGTGATAAATAAAGTAACTGCTTCATCTGGATGTTCTGCATATGTAATGGACACCTGCATATAATTCTTCAGAACCTACTGCATGTAAAGGTATAAAAGGCTGTATTATATTTTTTAATGATTTTATTCCATAAATGGCTGTTTATTCGTATAATATAAGCCTTGGATAAATGTTTGCTTTATTCACCTAGTAGGGTGATAAATTTTAACACTGAAAGAATTTATTCCAAAAGTAGAGATGGATTTGTTGACCTCTGACCTCTACCGAATTGGACCAATGTGCTCCTCACTTCTTGCTGTTTTGTAGCGAGAAACAGCACAATTTCGCCGTGACTGTCCTGTAAAAGATTTATGGGATAAACAAAATAAACGTATAGTGTTTTAAAGTAAAAAATTTACTCTGCTTGTAGAATTAAGAATGAAACCGACTTGCCAGAGGCTCGTTGGCTTCATTCTTAATCCTACTCATAGAATGAATTTTTTAATTGAAAACACTATACGTTTATTCCATATTCACATACCAAATTTATACACCAGTTGGAGTTGGTGTACACTAATTTAGAGTAAAAACATTAAAATGCAGAAACTGAATGCTGGTCTGAGTGCAACCAGTAAAGAAGAGGCTAAAATACAGATTCCCTTTCTTGAAAAAAAACAAATATAAAGGGCCTACAGGAGATTCAAGGTGGAATACAACCTTTATTTGTCAGAAGGAATACAGAAATGACATAATACCACATGTGCACTACTTTAAAAATTGATATTAAATATTTCAAGTTGACAGCAGACCTTGTCAATATGATCAACATATAAGGTTTACTTAACTGATTAGCTGTTAAGTCCCAAAACAACTGGACCAAGACAAAAATGTTAGAAAACATTTAGAAAACATGCAAACCTAACACTGCATGATGCACCAGACAAATTTGAATTCCAACAACTGTGTCTAGAGCCTTGAGTGGAACAAAACTTTTCACCTGCATACAATGCAAGCAAAGTGGTAGTCATTAAATGTGCATCCTTGCAAAGGAAGTCTTCCAGGTTGTGGATGTTCATTGCAAAGCTTGTACAAGCTTGGGTGAGCTTGAAAGTATGCTGTAAGCTTACAAGCTCACACCTGCTTGCCACAAGTTTGAACCAGAGGCTCAAGTGAGCCTAAAACGCTCACCTGGCTCATATTGTCAAAACAGCTGAGTGTATCAGTAAGTAATCTGCAGCATGAGCAATTTTTTTTATTTGCTCTGACACAACCAAAGGCAACTTTTTAACCATTCATGTCTGCTGGTCCCAGGAAAGCTTCCCAGCAAGCTCTGTTCTGTGAAGTATTAAAAAACAACAACTGATCGAAATTTTTGTTTTGTTTTAAACTACTGTGGTTCTCTCTAGCCACTCCCCCCCCCCCCCCCCCCCCCCCCCCACCCACCAAAAAAAAAAAAAAAATTTTTAAATATTGACCTAGAAACTTTCGTTGAACAAATTGGAATTTTGGGTACCAAAAGAGGTTGCATATCAAATATCAAAGCACTCTGATCTGTGGTTAAGGAAAACAAGTTGTACAAAAGGAATGCAGGTACTCAGGCATCACGGATCAGAACCACAGAGACAAAAAAATTTTTAGTGTACTTACTTATTAGTGTTTAAGGTCACATATTTATGCACAATCACTAATCGTGACCACAACATGGAGATAAAGTCAAGTTTTGTAAATCGTTTATACCCATGGTGCCCATTTTAGAGGACTTCCACCCCAAGCATTGGTGACTGGGCTCTATTTTACCAGTGTAACGGAACTTGTTTACCACAGTAAACAAGCACTGCTGCATTTCCCAGAGTTCCCATGGGGGAGTAAAAGTGTATGTTAACCCTAATAATTTTGGATACTAAATATAATTTTTTAGTGTTTTGTGATTTGAGAATAAATGGGGAATGGGAAGGCTATGGGTATTGAATCTGTTTCTATTTTTTTGCTCCTGGGGTTCCCACTGGGCACAAAAAATTCCCCCTGAACAAACTAGAATCACACCTCCCTAAGAATGATATACACCAAATATCAAAAGATTCTGACTACTGGATCTGAACAAAGAGATTTTTAAAGAATATTCCTCATATTGAACAAAGTTACAATTTGTGTTAAACCCTAATAATTTTGGATACTAAATATAATTTTCAAGTGTTCTGTGATTTGAGAATAAATGGGGAATGAGAAGGCTATGGGTATTTGAATTTGTTTCTATTTTTTGCTCCTGGGGTTCCCACTGGGCACAAAAAAATGCCCCCTGAACAAACTTGAATCACACTTCCCTAAGAATGATATACACCAAATATCATAAGATTCTGACTGCTGGATCTGAAGAAAGAGATTTTTAAAGAATATTCCTCATATTGAACAAAGTTACAATTTGGGCTCCCATAGGGAGCCCAAATATGATCCAGGAACTTGGTTCGAACAAACCTGAATCTCCCTTCCCTAAGGATGTTGTAGACCATATATCAAAAGATTCTGACTGTTCGATCTGGAGAAGATTTTTAAAGAATATCCCTCATATTGCACTAATTTGAACATTTGGGCTACTGTAGAGTGCCCAAGTATGGACCCGGGGGTTAAATTTCAACAACCATGTGAATCAATCTTCCATAGATGTTATATGTGAAATATGAAAGCTTTTGGAGCAGTGGTTGGGGAGAAAAAGATTATTTTATATTTTTCCCACTACCTTCCGTGTTAAATAATGCTAACTCAGCATTTTTTCAAAGTCCCGAAACTGTACCTTAGGACAAACCGATAACGATTTTTTTCACCATTCCTTTCTATTGGTCCTAAGGAAGCTTCACACCAAATAAAAAGTTTCAGTGCCGTGCAGTTTTGGAGATATGGGCATTTAATTTTTTTCTATTTTTAGCTCCTGAGGTTCCCACGGGGCAGCAGGAAAATTTTTTTGGCATGAATCAAGTACTTAGGACCCAATAATACCTCATAGCAAATTTGGTTCAAATCGGCCTCTTGGTTCGGAAAATAGAAATTTTGGGCAGGGCACAAAATGGGGAGCCCAAATATTGACCAAGAAAATATCTTTGAACAAATTTGAATCTTGAGTACCAAAGGAGCTTACATACCAAATATCACTGCATTCTGACTGGTAGTTCATAAGAAGAAGATTTCAGGAGAAATTGATGCTTTTGGGGTATCACCCCCACCCCAGTGGGGGCACCGAGATCATTTTAACAAACTGGAAAGAGGATACTCCAAAAATATTGTATGTTAAATTTGTTTGGGTTTGGGCAAGTGGTTTTGAAGGAGAAGACCGAGTCGCGAATATTAACGGATGACGGACACCAAGTGATGGCAAAAGCTCACACTGACTTTCAGTCAGGTGAGCTAATAAGTTTACCACAAACCTGTGCAAGCTTGCTATGAGCTTGCATAAGCGCATGAGCACTTTCAATGAGAAAACATGAAAAAATATTTTCACTACAATCGGTAATGGTATGGTAAAAGCTGTGTCATGACAGGTGAACGGTCTGGGACCTTGAAGATATGAGCTTAGATCAAGGTCATGACATGCCTTGAGTCATGAGCAAACATTGTGTTAAATATGAACAAGATCTGTTCACTGAATCATTCTTCTGTAAGGAGCAAAGTGAGAAGAGAGAGTGATATTGTGGGGGCAGGGAAGGGTGTGGGGGTGGGGTTAGTAACCAGTGGCTGGAACTTTGGGGCCCGGGGTTGGCCCTGGATTCTTGGATCAGGCGTGGGTCTCCCAAAGTTCTGACTCCTGAGCTAAGGCTTTGCCCCCATCCCACCCCTCATTCCCCAATCGAGAATCAGCAAGATAAGTTGCCTGTCGTATTGGAATACTACTTGCCACTCATGTAAAGAAGGAATGGGAGTTCCCGGTGGATATTTTCAATTTGTTAACCCTTAACAAGAAAAGCAGATGACACCTGCAAACAAAATTACTGAACATCTATATTTTCAATTTTTTTCTGTCAAAACACATAGCTTATGACCCCTCATTGGAATGAGCTCATTCCAGGTCGTTCCAATGAGGGGACATATGCTATGTTTTTTAGGAAAAAAAATGAAAATTGAATGACAGTTTTTGTGAATAGCGCTGGCTGGTTTTGGCCATTAGGTTAGGTAATGGGTTGGTTTTATAGACTGTTATCTATATACATATGCACCAGACCCGGTGTTATCACTTCAAGAATTCTTCACTTCAAGAACTTCAGCATTTGCATCAGTAACTCGTCACTTTCAAAAGGGTCCCATCACAGAATTAACCCTGGGGTGTGAATTTCCTCTCCCCGGCCCTGATTACCCTAGGCATAAGCCATGTTTTGCGAAGCAGAAAAAAGTTTTGTTGAAAAAATGTCAGAACAAATAAATCAATAATTTTCTTGGCAATCAATGAGACACTGGATTACTCCCTTGCATTGCATCACTACTCAACTGTTTTTGTAAATAAATGAATGCTGATAGGAGAATTTAACGAAAACATGAAAAGGTTTGCAAACACAACTGATTATGAAATTTTGGAGAAAAGAAGATTGGTTCACTCAACTAATACAATTAAAGCCAACAATAAAAGGCTGGCAATATTTATTTATTTATTCATTTATTTATTTATTTATTTATTTATTTATTTATTTGTGTTTAAAGTTACATATGGTTGGCAATAAATACATAACATGACATTTAGTCTGCAGATACATTGTCACACGAGTCTCAGCGAGAACAAAATTAGACTTGGCTAAAGCCTCGCCTCATACTGTTTTCAGTTCATCTCATGTGCAGACTAAACATTCTGTTATGTATTTATTGCCACCTAATGCCACATAACTTATGGTACCTCGTAAAGAGGAATATAGTTAACCGTCTGAACACCGATGTCAAAATACCAAAATTTAAGCAGCAAATTTTTACCATAATGCAACTAGGAATTTAACCAATTCAGTTTTGTTTGACAGAGCTCGTAGAGATCTATCAAACAAGACTGAATTGGTTAAATTCCCAGTTCCATTAGGGGAAAAATTTGCTGGCAGAAACTTTTGAGATTTTGACATCAGTATGCAGGGAGTTAAAAAAAACACTGAACCAATAACATCACATTCCAGTTCTATTATGCATATGTAAAATAGCACTTGTATATAGCAGTTCAATTATACTTATTCACTCTTCCTACAGTACACCCATGGGACCACTTGCCTGAAGTAATATACAATGAATTGTTATAACTCAGGGGAATCAGGCTCAGCATATTCCTTCAAGAAAAATCATTACTAATTTGAGATATTTTATTATGAATACTTATTTAAATACTTTAAATTACTTATTTAAAGTATTATGAATGATTATTAAAATTCCATCATACTTAACCAAAGAGCATGATCAAGCATTCTTAAAATTAACCTTTTACCCAAGCAAATCTGAAGAGTGATACATGTTTTCACAAAACTTGAAAGGTTTTTTTCTTCTTCCAAACCATAGTTTATGAGCCAGCCCCACTATGATGCTATGGTTCTAAAGATGAAGAAAAACGAAAGTTGGGGAGAAATATTGGCACCTTAAAATTGTGTTCCTGAGAGGAAAAAGGTGCTATCTGCAATGCTAGAGCATTGCAGAAGGGACCTTTCTCCACTCAAGGGATAATGTATAGAGATGTGTTTCAAGTTCCTGCATGCAACAGGTGGAACCCAGGGAAGGAGAAATGGAGCAAGTGTGTGGGGTCTAATGGTCTAGCAGGTGGTTTCTGGAGTTTGTAATGCTGTGTCATTATTCGGTAGGGTTATTGGAAAAAACCCTTAAAATTTGCTCCCAGTAGTTTCACCATAGTTTACTCTCAATGGATGCTTAACAGACTGTACTGTAATTACACTGTGATACGCAATGCTTTGAAGCGGCATGGTGCAGCATTGGATGTCACACCATGATTAAAGACCTATTTCTGACTTTTCCAATCTCAAATCTCAGGACAGGTGCCCTAACATGCCATCATAAGGAACTCCTTCAGACAATACACAAATTGCCTAAGCAGTGGTTTCTAGTCAAGTCTTGACTGCCTGTTAACGGAGCCAAGACTTAACTAGAAATCACTGCAAACACATTAAAGGTATATAGAGTGTGGAATGGTTAGAATTCAAGACACTTGTCCGGGCCCTTAGGGTTGATTGGATAATCCTGTTGAATTTTATTTCCAAACACCAAACCATTTACCATACTTTCAGTGCAGTTTGATCTGTTAATTGCATATATCAGTAATAGAGTAAATTCTTGTTACCTGAGTAAAAGTAAAAAATATTGCAAAATATCAGAGTTACTTTCATGGGTGTTTCAGTGGTAATCTACACCTTATACATTTTCTGAATCTTTGATTTGTGGCTATTAAACTTGAAAAGTTGAAATGAAAGTGTCAATGACACTGTAGCTCAACTTGTCAAGACAAAGACATGTACATGTATAGTATGTGACACAGCAATGACAAACATCTAGGTAATGACCTGATAACAAAGGCATATATAAAGTATTGTAACAGTCTGTACATAAATACTGACCGTTGCCTGTAACAAATGTATAGGTAAAGTATTGTAAAGGTGGGTGACAGTCAGATGCTAAACTAGAAAAAAATCTTTGAGTCCCAGAGTGGGTTTGACTGAACCCCAAAATATTTGTTCTCATAGCACAGTGATAACAAAGGCACACCAAAACACACTCGTTCCTGTCCCAAGGTGAAAACAAAGGTACCAAAGAAGTTTTCTGAAGATCAGTTCATAAATACGAGCTGTATAGAACTTGTGACAAAAAACTGATTGGACCTAATTTCGGTACAAAATGGCCACTGGCAGCCGTCTTGAATTTCGGACCGCACCCAAAAACACTCGTTCTCATCCCAAGGTCATAACAAAGGTACCCAAGAAGTTTCGTAAAGATCGGTTCATAAATACGGCCTCTAGCCCGAGCCGTATCCAATTGTTGACGTACGGACAGACGGATGACAGACGACGAGCCATGACAAAAGCTCAAATTTGGCTTCGCCAAAGTTGAGCTAAAAAGAATTCCATTGGTATTGAAATTTTTTAAAAAATTAAAAATATAACACTTCCTCGGAATTCAAGAGAAAAATATTCAAAATTGGTTCCATGGAGACATATAGAATAAATAGGTACTAGGGCGGGTAATCAGATTTAAACGAGTAGGATAAGGGTTTTAACCACGAGGCTCTGCAGAGTGGTTAAAATCCTTATTCTACGAGTGTCTTAAATCTGATTACTGGCCCTAGTACCTATTTGTTTTATTTATATCATGCTCTTAATAAATAATCAACACTGTCACTTAAAATGGAGAAAAAATGTTATTTTCTATCGTAAACACATGAGTCTGTTTTGTTTACATTTGCGCTGGAGGGCAGTACTTCGGGTTGCATGTGAATGCTTGATTAATAGCTAGCACATCATCAAAGTTGACTGAATTTACCTTGCACTTTCAGTCAAATTATTATTTACAATTCATAAATTTTATTTTAAATATTTAATTGTAGGTATTTTAAACTTAACAAGTCATTGCACATAGTAGATTGTACCGCAAAACATCATATGTTTGAATGAAAAGTGTGTGAAGTGTACGACTACAGGTATCATGGAACTAAATATTTTCCCATAGGTGACCATTATAACACTCAGGCAAAAAAAAATATGATTGCATCACTTTAATTTTGGAATTCAAATATCTTTGTCAAGTACAGCCCTTCAGACAACTTTTTCTTACCTGAAAACAGGGGGTAATGCAACAAAGAGAGAGAAAAACTGACACAAATGGAAGTACCGGTCACATGCACATATGTTTCAGGGAATTCCCTACAAAAACACACCAAATGTAAATTGTATTTTTTGGGTCCAAAACACATCAAATCACCCTCTTTTTTATCTGGAATATTCAACAATAATGCAAGATGTCAATAGAATGTTTCAAATGTTTAATGAAACAATATAATTTCCCAAGGCTGTTTATTTTTAGATTGCATCACTTCCGAGTGCAACATTTCAAGGGGGGTAACTCTAATTCAAATATTTTGTTCAGTGATACCCATAATCGTCCCTAACCCTACCAAAGAGACATTTTACCACTTTCATGAGATACAAGAGTCATTTCTGCATTAGAATCCAACTTTTGGTTTCCACAGAGTCAAAAACCTAATATATTAGCCAAGAGGGATGAGAATTTACAGCTTTCTTTAACCAGAGATGGTCTGTCGCCTGGTATACCCCCCCCCCCCCCCCCCCCCCCCGCCCCCCCCCCACTCCATGGCATACTGCTTAGTGTGGGTAACTGAAAAGAGACATTCAATTTTTCTAAGTAAAAGAAAAATTCCAATATGGCCGCCAGTCGGCCATCTTGAATCCGATCGGGAAAAAGATTATGTCACACACTGCTCCTCATCATGTTGATCATTTTGGTGAAGATTCATGAAAATGCGACTAAAACTGTGGAAGTAGTTCGCTCCACAAGTATTTTGCAAAATCCAATATGGCCTCCAGTCGGTCATCTTGAATCCGATCTGGAAAAAATTTATGTCACGCACTGCTCCTCATCATGTCAATCAATTTATATTGAGTTTCATGAAAATGCAGCAAAAACTGTAGAAGTAGTTCGCTCCACAAATATTTTGCAAAATCAAATTTGGCTGCAAGCCGGCCATCTTGAATCTGATCGGGAAAAAAGTTATGTCACGCACTTCCCCTCATCATGTTGATCATTTTTGTGAAGTTTCATGAAAATGCGACTAAAACTGTGGAAGTAGTACGCACCACAAGTATTTTTCAAAATCCAATATGGCCTCCAGTCAGCCATCTTGAATCCGATCTGGAAAAAATTTATGTCACGCACTGCTCCTCATCATGTCAATCAATTTAAATTGAGTTTCATGAAAATGCAGCAAAAACTGTAGAAGTGGTTGGCTCCACAAGTATTTTGCAAAATCCAATATGGCCACCAGTTGGCCATCTTGAATCCCATCTGGAAAAAAATTATGTCACGCACTTCCCCTCATCATGTTGATCATTTTTGTGAAGTTTCATGAAAATGCAACTAAAACTTTGAAGTAGTTCGCTCCACAAGTTTACATGTGCAACGACAGTTTCATGAAAATGCGACTAAAACTGTGGAAGTAGTTCGCTCCACAAGTTTGCATGTGCAACGGACTGACGTCGACGACAGACCGACCAACCGACGGACAAGTTGACTCCTATATACCCCTCTAAAACTTGTGGGGGGGGGGGGGGGGGGGGGGGTATAATGAAAGTGTCAATGACACTGTAGCTTAACTTGTGTGTTGTGTTTGATGAAAAGGATAATGTTCAATGTTTATGAAAGGATTATGAAATAAGACAAGAATTGTGATAATTAGGAATATGTTCATTTCTGTTCCCTGTATGCTATGTTTTTGATAAAAATAATATGAGGTGTACACTGTACTAAAGAGTTGAGGGGTGGGTAAATATGACCTCACAGTTAATGTATGTGGCCCTCACAGTTAACGTACATCAACAAAAGTTACCAAGTTACAGTGAAATTATTCCAAAATGAGTCATCCTATCAAGTTACATTGAAATCCCTTCATAAATGTGGCCTGTAGACTGTGCTAAAGGTTTTCGGGCTTCGGGCCCCTGTAGCCATCAGTTTCCCAATTGCGTCCAAAGGGGAAGTTCTCATCTAGACATTATATGAAGTCAACCTACCAAGTTACAATGAAATCCCTTCATAAATATGACCTGTAGACTGTGCTAAAGGTTTTTGGGCTTTGGGCTTGGGCAGCCATCATGGTTGAATTATCGCAACCAAAAGGGGACATTCTCATCTGGGCATCATCTGGAGTGATCCTACGCAGTTACAATGAAATCCCTTCATAAATATGATCTGTAGACTGTGCTGAAGGTTTTTGGGCTTCGGGCCCCTGAAGCCGTCACAGTTGACCAATCGTATCCAAAAGGGGACGTTCTCATCTAGACATTATATGAAGTCAAACCTACCAAGTTACAATGAAATCCCTTCATAAATATGACCTGTAGACTGTGCTAAAGGTATTCGGGCTCGGGCAGCCATAATGGTTGAATGATCGCAACCAAAAGGGGACATTCTCATCTGGGCATCATCTGGAATGATCCTATGAAGTTACAATGAAATCCCTTCATAAATATGACCTGTAGACTGTGCTCAAGATTTTCGGGCTTCGGGCACCTGTAGCCATCACAGTTGACCAATCACGACCAAAAGGGGATGTCATCATCTAGGCATTATATGGAGTCAACCTAACAAGTTACAATGAAATCCTTCTATAAATACGGCCTATTGACTATGCTAAAGGTCTTTAGGCTCTGGCAGCCATCAAGGCTGAATGATCGCGACCAAAAGGGGATGTTCTCATCTAGACATTATTTGGAGTCATCCTACCAAGCTACAACGCAATCCCTTCATAATTATGACCTGTAGACTGTTCTAAAGGTTTTTGGGCTTCGGGCCCCTGTAGCCATCACAGCTGCCCAATCGTGTCCAAAAGGGGACGTTCTCATCTAGACATTATATGAAGTCAACCTACCAAGTTGCAATGAAATCCCTTCATAAATATGACCTGTAGACTGTGCTAAAGGTTTTTGGGCTTCGGGCAGCCATCATGGTTGAATGATCGCAACCAAAGGGGACAATCTCATCTGGGCATCATCTGGAGTGATCCTACGAAGTTACAATGAAATCCCTTCAAAAATATGACCTGTAGACTGTGCTCAAGGTTTTCGGGCTTCGGGCACCTGTAGCCATCACAATTGACCAATCACGACCAAAAGTGGATGTCATCATCTAGGCATTATATGGAGTCAACCTAACAGGTTACAATGAAATCCTTCCATAAATATGATCTTTTACCTATGCTAAAGGTTTTTCAGCTCGGGCACCCATCAAGGCTGAATGATCGCGATCAAAATGTGACTAGACATTATTTGGAGTCATCCTACCAAGCTGCAATGAAATCCCTTCATAAATACGACCTGTAGACTGTGCTAATGGTTTTCGGGTTTTGGGCTCGGGCAGCCATACCGGTTGACCGATCACAACCAAAAGGGGACATTCTCATCTAGACATGATCCCAAACCTGCATATAAAATTTTGTGACGATCAGACAAGAACTGCGGGGTGAAGCCCGTGCTAAAGGAAAATGTGAACAGACTCACAGCTAAAAACTACCCTGATCCCAAAATAAAACTAGAAAAACTGTGAGCACTGCTCACTAAATGATACCACCCACTCCCACCAAGAAACATTTTACAACAGTAAAAGTGTGTTTAATGTAGAGAGCACAAACACTGACAAACCCCCCCCCCCCCCCCCCCCCAAAAAAAAAAAATAAAAATACCTGAAAGCAGAATAGAAGGTGCACATCTATAATGTATATAAAAGAATGTCTGAGAGTTTCAATGAAATTCGCCCACTGGTATAAGAGGAGTAGCAGATAGCAGGAGTGTACCCCCCTAAAGCATCACAACAATTTGGCTAAGTTCATTTCGCCCTTTGGGAAAGAGTAAAAAATGAAAATACCTGAAAGCAAAATAGGAGGTGCACATCTATAATGTATAGAAAAGAATGCCTGTAAGTTTCAATGAAATCCACCCACTGGTTTAAGAGGAGTAGCGGATAGCAGATGTGTACCCCCAAAGCGTCACGGACGTACGGACATACGGAAGTACGGACGTATGGACGTACGTAAGTACGGAAGTACGGACACCATGAATGCTATATACCGCCCACTTTTCAAGTGGGTGGTATAACTAAAATCTGCAGATCAGCACTCAATATTTTGGGAAAAAATCTGTCTCATTTAACCATACTGCATGCAAAAGTGTCCCAACCCCCACAAATCAATATGAATGTCAATTTTGTTTCCAAAATTGAGGCTGCAGCTATATATATCACCAACTGTGAAAGTAGTTCTCTCCATAAGTTTACATGTGCAACTGACCGACGACGACAGACCGACCGACCGACAAGTTGACTCCTATATACCCCTCTAAAACTTCGTTTTGTGGGGATATAAAAACTACCCTGATCCCAAAATAAAACTAAAATCTGCAGATCAGCACTCAATATTTTGGGTTTTTAAATCACATTCTGACTTCTGAAGACATTTAACATTGTGTTTGATGAATATTTTGCAATTTTTGTAAAAAAAAAGCCTCAGTTTTCTTAGTTAAGGCACCTAGAGTCATTAGCATGGCACTGACAAAACATAAAACAGTGCTTTTTTCCAAAGAAATGACTAGTACCAGCTACTGTGGTATCTCATAACACTGTTAACATGCCTCAATCCATCAAATATTTATTCTATAGTGCTATGCTTGTGCTGCAGGTACCCATAAGTGCACTTTCACAACTTTTGTTTTAATCCCGACAAGACACCCATTCTGACAAAAAAAAAATGA
The DNA here is from genome assembly GCA_031216915.1 of Pictodentalium vernedei. NCBI lineage: Eukaryota > Metazoa > Mollusca > Scaphopoda > Dentaliida > Dentaliidae > Pictodentalium > Pictodentalium vernedei. Next base: position 192,526,844 of record CM062289.1, read on the forward strand.
AATTGTAGAAAATATTTTTCCAAAGAGGATGAATCAGACATTTGCTCCAAGAATATAGTGGTTGTTGATGTTTAATATATTTGTATGTGTGGACGGGGGAGGGGGGGGGGGGGGGGAAGATAGTCAGCTGCCAATTATTGAAAATGTAGATCCAGGCAAATGAAAAACAAAGAAAGAAACACCTTGTCTGATGAACAGACAGACAGACAGACAGACAGACAGACAGACAGACAGAACAGAACAGAACAGAACAGAACAGAACAGAACAGAACAGAACAGAACAGAACAGGCAGGCAGGCAGACTTGCAATCACACATTTATGAAGTCTACATTAGAGTACTGAATGACATACTATGAAAAATATACTGGAAGAGCCAGGACAAGATTGTCAAATACAAAAATAACTCAGTGGACCATGAGTGCTGCATTCTTAAAAGTAAAATTGTAAGAAACTGAAAGTGTGTAATATTAACTTCAGCCTCTAAAAACATGTACAGTCTTTCCAAATGTTCATCATCAGAAGAAGGGTTAAGTATTTCTGGGAGGGAGACTTGGTTCAAGGAGAGAGTAATATTTCACATCTGTCACTGTAAACTTGTGCTGTATCATGGGAACCACAACAGCACTAGCACTAGACTACGATATTGGTACCTATGCACAAATGCCATTTATTCATTTTATTATGTTATTTTTCCACTATAGCACCCATCCCCCCTCCCAAAATTTGTGCTCCAAAATACTGATTCAATGAAGAACTTGTTTTCTGACATTTCAAAGAGCATAATACAGAAGAGAAAAATTTCTAAATACCAGCAAATAGAAGTGTAGTATGGGTTGTTTGGCTGTGTGTTTGAATGGTGATTTGGGAGGGGGTTGAAGGTTGGAATCCGCCTGCTCCGAGTACTATGAAGGGGAAACCATGGTTCAAATGAATGTGTTAATAGGGTAAGGTAGTCTGTTAGTTAGCAGCTGCCAGAGGTTCAAGTGTTCTCCTGGGGAATACATTTGCTCAAGATGTGAATTTGCTTGCATCAAAATCCTTAGTTTTGGCAATATATAGCCTTTATTGCTGACTGTGACTTTGTTTTAATTTTCAAAACAATAAAACAGTTTTGTAAGGTGTGTAGTCCCCAATGAACATTTAATTGTGAAATAATCCCCCAAAATAATAACTGAATCTGGTTTGGAAGCCCAAAAACATATTTCTGATAGGTATTACAGAACTAAATATTTTCCCATAGGCAACCATTATAATGTTCAGGAAAAAAAAAAATGATCGCATCACTTTAATTTTGGCATTCAAATATCTTTGTCAAGTATAGCCCTGCAGACAACTTTTTCTGACCCAAAACAGGAGGGTCATGCAACAAATAAGAGAGAAAAACTGACAGCAAGGGAAGTATTGGTCAGTGCACATATTTTTCAGGGAATCCCTTACAAAAACACACCAAATGTAAGTATTTTTTAGGTCCAAAACTCATCAAATCACCCTCTTTTTTATCTGGAATATTCAACAATAATGCAAGATGCCAATAGAATGTTTCAAACGTTTATTGAAACAATATACTTTCCCAAGGCTGTTTATTTTTAGAGACTGCATAACTTCCAAGTGCAACATTTCAAGGCGAGTAACTTTAATTCAAATATTTAGTTCAGTGCATACCTATAGGTGTAAATTTTGTAATGGAATTCCCATTGAAAATGTTCTGACCACCGAAGCTTTACACCAATAGTGAAGTTAAAAGCTAAAATGGTACAGGCTTTTCACTGGTTGTAACATACATAAGTGAGCATGGTATAAATATCATATTAATTAACTTGATTTTGTCTTGCTTCTTCATATTTGATCTACAGAGTCCAGATTGGACTTGGGAAAAAGGTAAGGAAAATGTAAGGAAAAGTGGTATCTCCCCAAATTTTATCTTGAATATCAGCTGGCCTAAGGTCCTTATTTCAGTTTAAACCTTTCTTACAAATGAGACTGGGCCATGGTGAGACAACCAGGTGCAGTTTGCTGGTTGTGGTGGTAGACACAGCCAACATGATGCATCTAAATTATGATAGATGACCTCCATATCTTACTCTTAGAATCCAGAAGTGAATTTATACTTATTAACCCTTTACCTAACATGAAAAGCAGACGACACTTGCAAAAAAATTCTTGAATAACAAACTTTTTTCATTTTTTTTTTGTCTCGAAACATAGGTTATGACCCTTGGTTGGAACGAGCTCGTCGAGATCGTTCCAACGAGGGGTCATAACCTATGTTTTTGAGACAAAAAATGAAAATTAATTGGCGATTTTTGGGAATAGCGCTGGCCGGTTTTGGCCGTTACGTTGGGTGAAGGGTTAAGTAATGAAAGCCATCTGTAATTATCTAAGGATACACTTTATACAGTGAAGTTAATTTAACTCTAAGAAATGAGCAGTTCTATTAAATTCCATAAAGAATTTAGATATTTGTATTAGAATAATCATACTCTGTGCTGAAAAACCAAAAGAGAAATATTTTTATTTTCTCTTAAAACAACCAAAATCAAAATTGGACCCTAAAATTCAAAACTGTCCATCTCTTCTAGAAACAACTGCTATGCCATATATGAGTGTTGAAAGTTTTTGATATTTAATCAATTCAATCTTGTTTACCTGGTTAAACATGTTAAACATATACCATACTTTTGTCAATAAGGAGCGTTTGTTTATTGTGGTTTAATGACACTTCAAACAACCAGGGTCATTTGTCAGTAAGTTTATGGGTGGAGGAAGCCGGAGTACCTGGAGAGAACTACTGAACAGTGATGAGTAACTTTTAGATTTCAACTTAGTCACCCCCCACAATCAGAGTTGGCAATGAAAGCATGTGTACCATCAACGTACTGTACGATTTAACTTTTTACCCAAAACAGACAATATCAAAATTTATTATTTTAAATACCATTTTTTTAAATTTTTTTAAAAATTTCAACAAAACCATATCATGTGACCCCTTTTTGGAATGAGCTGATCAAGCTTGTTCCAAAGAGGGGTCACATGATATGGTTTTGTTGAAATTTTTTGAAAACTCGAATTTTTTCAGCTGCTGAATTTGCATATTACATGGGTGGAAGTGGCCGTTTTGTTGGGTAAAGGCTTAAAACACGATACCATTTCCACAATCAGGATTAAGTGTCTCAACCACTTACCCAACACAGATGATATCAAAATTTATTATTTTAAATATTATTTTTTCCAAATTGAAGAAAAAATATCAACAAAATCCAGCCCTTGTAATTCACCCTCAGCAATCAGCAGTGCCGAGGAAAATGCTGAGGAAACGAAAAATATCCACAGCAAAAATACTGCTGAGGATGGCTTCTTCAGAAAGCCTTGTGGTGGCAGAAATTACTCAACTTCCAGGTTACCTGAGGAATCAAACTATTTGGGTTGCACTGCGCTGTATTGCTAATCTTACAATTTACAGTACAAGATGCAGCATAACCGCTAGAAACTGTGTGTTCTGCTTCTTCTATGTTCATAACACCAGAATCTGACGTCAGTTTCTGGAAAGCTCTGTAAGAGCTTTCCAGAAACTGATGTCAGATTCTGGTGTTATCAATGTAGAAGCAGTGAGATACTTAGTTTGTGGTTATGCTGCATCTTATTTTCACTCATAGTCTACATATTGAGCAAGTCGCCTGCTTACTTAAGATTTTTTCTCTGCATTCACATGGTTCATTATATTGGCATGATCTCATTGAGTGAAAGATTCTGCACGTTGTGATAATATACACATGTATCTCAAACTACTTTCACATGTTAAAGTTACTTGAAAGTTTTCACTTCACCACATACTACATATACATGGCAATTGAGATTCTGCCCAGCCCCGATATTTTTACACAATCGAACAGATGATTTTTACACAATCGAACAGACTCAACAGCAATTGCCGTAGAAGCACCAGATTTCCACAGCAGTTTTTTTGCTGAGGAAACAAGGATGAATTACCAGGACTGAAAATCATATCATGTGACCCTTCAGTGGAACAAGCTTGACGATGTGGTTTCGTTGAAATTTTTTGAAAAATAATATTTTTTAAACTGATGAATTTGCATATTACGTGGGCGGATGTGGAAGATTTGTCAGGTAAAGGGTTAAGGACACAATAAAGATGATGTGGGTCAGAATCAAACCATCAAATATTCGATCTAAGTCCATTGTGCTAACCAAAAAGCAACCATGCTTCTATCAATCAGATTAAAGTCCTAACTGATTTTCTGTAATTAACTCTTTACATGCTGCTGGCGGATATTTCTGACCAGTACAAGACTTCTCTTGCATTGAAATAAGTATAATTGGGGCATATTTAACCAAATTTCCCACCACTAAATTGAATGAAAGTTTTCACCAATGATTTCTTGAGTTAAATTTAAATGAATTTTTCATTAAATCTAGTCAAGGCTGCCTAACAGCAGCCAAGACTAGATTTAATGAGCTATTTTAAAAATACTCAGCAGGTTAATGGTTAATTATAGGCTTGCCGTGATTATGCAAAAAGTCGACTAATCGTGGGTCGTGCCGATTGATCGACTTTAAATTTGAAAGTCGACTTTTTCGACTTTTTTTACCCCCGCATGTGTAACGACACCACTGCCTTGCCAGAATGTGATCACGCTGTATATACATGATGAGAACTTTTCTGGATGTATAAACGACAGTGGTAGACCATATGGAGGTAAAGGAAAATATGAAAGTTATTTTCAAGTATTACTGCTCTCGTCATGTCAACAACATATCCGTATTTTAAACAACATCATTTCCAATAACCATTCTTTGCTCATAAATCTGTTATTTTGAACAACACGAAATGAAACTCGCTGCGTTTGATGAAATGTCAGTATTTTGCATCACAAAACTAGAGTTAGCTCCCTTGGGTCACTCTTTCATGTTGGAAATCCGTTTCCCACCATTGACAAATTATCGTGAGTGTGTGTGAGGAAGGGGAGGGGGGAGACTTTTTACATCCTTAGTGCCCTTACAGGGTCCAGCAGAATAGTCCTTGTAAGTTGTAAAATCCCTCTCCCTTGGATCAGACCTAGTTCCTTCTGGCTGCTCACTGTTATGTTTCATCTGAATTTCAGGCATCAGGGTGTATTACTGTTTTACGGTATGGCAGACGATCGACTAACTTAACAGAATATGGTCAACGAAACGTTCATTCTGACGTTCACCAAGTCTTATAATGTGGGAATGATGGATCGTTGACTATGTCACCATGTTATTTGAAATGTACACAGCCACACGCCCGGTTATACCTACCTTTTGGACCATTCAGCCATCTCATTTTAGTCAACCCTTTGTTAAAAAAACGTGGTCCAAAAAGTCGACTAATCATCGATTTTGGGCTCTGATTAATCGACTATGGAATTTCATAATCGCGGCAAGACTAGTTAATTACCATGTATGCAACTGCAATCATCTAGAGAGATATTTATTTATTTATTGGAGTTTTTAAGGTCAGATACTTATGCACAATGGCTAATTGTGACCGTGACAGTTTTACGGGTGGGGGAAGCCGGAGTACCCGGAGAGAACCACCGAGCAACTGTCAGCTCCTCAACATTCTAACTCTGTTCAAGCACCGCTCAAGCAGGGTTACAGCGGTTGAGGACATGTGCACCATTGACGTGCAGTACGCCTTAGTACACGGCGTAAACGTGCCCCCAAGTAAGCAACCGGGATAAAGCGCCTTGCCCAAGGACACAAAGCAGGTCGTCCCAGACGGGTATCGAACTCGGGACCTCTAGCATAGAAGTCCAACAGTCTACCACTGAGCCACTGCACTCCCATCTAGAGAGATATACATGTAACAGAATTTGACACCAATGATCCACCCTCTCACTACAATTTATTGTTTATTTCATTTGATAAATTCCCATATCCTGAGCAAATAGTTTCTGCGGTGGAATTAATTTTTAAAAATCAATTCAAATATTAATGGTCAACTCTTTACCTAACACATTGGCAAAACTGACCGGTGCTCTTCACAAAAATCGCCATTCAAATTATATTATTTTTTTTGTTTTATGTCTCAACAAGTGCACCGCCAGCGGTGGATCAATATACGGCCACCTATGAAGAAATTGCGCTTGTGAAGAAATTTTTAGTTGAACAAAAGGTCAAAAATTCCTTCAAAAATAATTGTACATTCCTACCTTACAACCCATTAAACTTGAATATATTGTTTTCAAGTTATTGCGTGGAGAATCAAAAGTCACCAAAACTCCCAGGTTGCCATGGCGGCCATATTGGACATGCCAGAATGCTGGTTATCAAAAGGAACCATCCTCTAGCCATGACTTATCAACCATAAAAACAGTATCTGTTGGATGTATTGTTTTCAAGTTATAGCATGGACAAACAAGAGGCCCCAGGGAGCCTGAGGGCGCTCACCTGACATGGTAGTCTAAATATCAAACCAGGGACTTGACTTGAATAAGCTGCATACGCCCCTCCTAAGAAAAGCATATACCAACTAGATGAAGCGATTGTGCCCACACAATACACAGGATTTTCCTTCTATTTTCAGTTCCTGCACTTTAACATCCCAAAATTGAGATAAACACATAAAAAACAGATTTTTTTCCCAAACAAAATACTTTCAGCCTAAATTTTTTTCTTTTTCTTAAAACGCATAAAAAACGATAAAACTAATTTCTGGATTTTGGTCCCACCCAGACCCCAAATTTTTGGTGTAAAAAAAAATGTTTTTTTTGTCTTAAAATTGACAGAAACGCATAAAAAACAAAACACAAAAAAATTATGGATTTTGGTCCAAAATTTTCAAAGTCCCACCTGGACCTCAAATATTCAGGGTAAAAAAAAAATTTTTTTTTTGTCTTAAAACTGACCGAAATGCATAAAAAACAAAAACAAAAATTTCCGGATTTTGGTCCAAAATTTTCGAAGTCCCACCCGGACCCAAAATTTTCGGTGTAAAAAAAAAAATGTCTTTTTGTCTTAGAACTGACAGAAACGCATAAAAAAAACAAAAAAAAAATTTACAGATTTTGGTCCAAAATTTTTTAAGTCCCACCGGACCCCAAATTTTCAGGGTAAAAAAAAAATAATTTTTTTTTTGTCTTAAAATTGACAGAAACGCATAAAAAACAAAAAAACAAAAATTCCAGATTTTGGTCCCAAATTTTCGTAGTCCCACCCGGACCCCAAATTTTCAGGGTAAAAAAAAATTTTTTTTTTTTTTTTGTCTTAAAATTAACAGAAATGCATAAAAAACAAAAAAAAAAATTTCCGGATTTTGGTCCAAAATTTTCTAAGTCCCACCCGGACCCCAAATTTTCAGGGGGAAAATTTTTTTTTTTTTTGGTCTTAAAATTGACAGAAATAAATAAAAAACAAAAAAATTTTTTTTTGGATTTTGGTCCAAAATTTTCTAAGTCCCACCCGCACCCCAAATTTTCAGAGGAAAAATTTTTTTTTTTTTTTTTGTCTTAAAATTGACCGAAAGGCAGAAAAAACAAAACAAAAATTTTTTCGGATTTTGGTCCAAAATTTCGAAGTCCGCAATGGGACCCCAAATTTTCAGCCTAAATATGAACCCAGGGATTTGGCTTCAACAAACTTGAATCTCACCCCCCTAAGGATGCTGCACACCAAATAATAAAACATTCTTATTGCTAGATCTGAAGAAGAAGATTTTTCAAAAATACTCCTCATACTGCACTAATTTAAACATTTGAGCTCCCTTAAAGAGCCCAAATATCGACCCAGGCAATTCATTTCAATAAACATGTGAAACAATCTTACAAAGATGTTATATGTGAAATTTTAAAGCTTTTGGAGCACTGGTTTCCGAGAAAAGTAGTCTTCTGTTTTTCCCATTACCCACAGTGTTAAAAAATGCTGACTCAGCACTTTTTCAAACTCCCCAAAAAGTACCCCATGATAAAACCGATGGCAATTTTTTTTTATATTCCATTCTGTTGGTCCTAAGGAAGCTTCACAACAAATAAGAATTCTCAGTGCCGTGTAGTTTTGGAGATATGGGCGTTTTCATTTTTTTCTATTTTTAGCTCCTGTGGTTCCCACGGGGCTATGGGGAAAAAAATTTCGCCATAAATTAGGTACTTATGACCCAATAAGCACTCATGTAAAATTTGGTTCAAATCGGCCTCGCGGTTTGGAAAATAGAAATTTGGGGCGGGGCCAAAATTTTTGCCCCTCCTTTAACATTGTCAAATATAGCCCCTCCAACTTCTCTTGAACAAACTTGAGTCTACACCTCAAAAGGAAGCTGCATACCACATATCAAGTCTCTGCTATTGCTGGTTCTTGAGAAGAAGATTTTTTAAGAATTGGAGCATTTTTGCCCCATCCCTCTGCTCAATGTGAGCCGAAACCTAATTTGACAAAAAATCAAAGTCTGCAGACACAACCCCTTCTCACATGAAATTTCATTAATATGCGGCCAGTGGGTTGGGAGAAAAAGCCCAAACACCACCTTCACGACGGATGCCGGACGACGGACGAAAAGTGATCAGAATAGCTCACCCTGACTTTCAGTCAGGTGAGCTAATAAAAGTTAACGGCCAGACGGACGGACAGACGGACACGAATGGACAGATGGACATTCATGCTGGTTATTGAAAGGAACCATCCTCTAGTCATGACTAATTAACCATAAAAAACAGTATCTGTTGGATGTATTGTTTTCAAGTTATAGCATGGACAAATAAAAGTTAACAGATGGATGGACAGACAGAGACAGACAGATGGATGGACAATGATGCTGGTTATTGAAAGGAACCATCCTCTAGTCATGACTAATCAACCATAAAAACAGTATCTGTTGGATTAGCAAATGGACAATCAAAAGTCCCTGAAAATCCAAGATGGCGGCCATACTGGACATGCCAGAATGCTGGATATCGAAAGGAACCATCCTCTAGTCATGATTAATCAAGTAGCATCTGTTGGATTTATAGTTTTCAAGTTATCGCGTGGACAATCAAAAGTCCCCGAAAATCCAAGATGGCTGCCATGGTGGCCATATTGGATATGGCAGAATGCTGGTTATTGAAAGGAACCATCCTCTAGTCATGACTAATCAACCATAAAAAACAGCATCTGTTGGATGTTTTGTTTTCAAGTTATCGCGTGGACAAAAAAAAGCTAAAGGACGGACAAGTGGACAAACAAAAAGAGAGACATAGCCATACCATAATATGTTTTTGAGACAAAAAATAAATATTTAATTATTCAAGAATTTTAATTGCAAGTGCCGTTTGCTATTCGTGTTGCCTTTTAAATAACTGTCTTCACAGTTGGCGAGGTGGATGGATAATTTCAATGCAATGCTGTAATACACATAATAAGCTGTTAATTGAAAATAGAACATATTTTCATTTCTGGAATTCACTAAAAAAAAAAACCTTTCCACGGTTCATTCCATTGAGAGGCCATAAGCAGAGTCTAACCAGTTACCCAATGCAGACAATATCGAAATTTATTATTTTAAATATAATTTTTTAAAATTTTTCAAAAAATTTCAACAAAACCAAATCATGTGCCCCCCCCCCCCCCCCCTCCCTCATTGGAACGAGCTTGACGAGCTCGTTCCAAAGAGGTGTGACATGGTATGATTTTGTTGAAATTTTTTGAAAAATAGTATTTTTTCTGCTGCTGAATTTGCATATTACGCAGGCAGATGTGGCCAATTCGTTGGTTAAAGGGTTAATCCTTCACCCGATGAATCAGCTGCATCCGCCTGCGTAATTTTCATCAAATTTAGCAGTTGAAAAAAATCTACTTTTCAAAAAGCTTCAACAAAACCATATCATGTGACTCCTAAAATGTTTCAACAAAACCATATCAAGTGACCCTTATTGCAATGATATCAGCGAGCTCATTCCAATGAGGGGTAACATGATATGGTTTTGTTGAGTTTTTTTTTTTTAAATTAAAAAACAGTAATTAAAATAATAAATTTTGATATCCTAAGCATTGGGTAAAGGGTTAAATGCTTCTGGTTTTGGTCATTACGTTGGGTAAAGAGGTACTATAGATGTGATTTATACTTCGGCTGTACAGTGCACAGGTAGTTACTCAGTTCATAAGGCCACACAAAGTAGATATTCTGTTTCTCAGGCCATTATTTGTAAAATTGCATGCGGGCGAGCATTTTTTTATTTTATTTTTTATTTCTGTAATTATTTCTTTGCATCAAAAGTTCATGTTCTTGGTTTATATTTTCGGGCCACATAATCTATGGAATAACATGGGTGGTGGTATATTTCATCCCTGGAGTGCAAGAAGGCTTTGCAATGCCAAAGCATTGCAAAGCCTTCTTGCACTCAAGGGACAAATTTATCAATTTTTTTCAACTTGGGTAATATATCAGATATAAACCATTTAATTTTTTTTTTTTTTAAGTTTACATTGGTTATAAAAAGAGAGCATGAAGCAGCCAAAAGGACCATGCAGGAGGCCCTGAGAAACAGATTTTTAATTTGTTTAGGCCTAATGAACATTTTTTATAACCACAAAGTGTGACTAACCCTGTGGAGTGCAAAGGGTTAGTCACACTTTGTGATTATAAAATATTGGTAACAGCCATATCACACACAACATGAAAATGTACACCCACTAAGTCTGCACAATGTACAGGATTAGTTGCATACCAGAGATGATCTTATTTATAACCAAAAAGAAAAGAGTGACTAACCCTGTGCATTGAAGACAGTTATTTATTTATTTATTTATTTATTTATTTAGCCGTGGTCACCTCATGTCAGACAGTTTTATGAGTGGAGGAAGCCGGAGCACCTGGAGAGAACCACCGAGCAATGACAAGCGAATGTCAGACCACCAAACGTACTAACACCACTCAAGCAGGGTTAGCACTGGTTGACGACAAGTGCACCATCGACGTGCAGTACCACCGTGCACCCACGTGGGCAATGGGGGTGAAGTGTCTTGCCCAAGGACACAACTTGGTTGCTGCAGGGGGGGGGGGGGGGGGTTTCAAACCGAGGACCTCTCAGCTTGCAGCCTGCATCTCTGACTACTGAGCCACCATGCTTCCATAGAGACAATTAAGTAAGCTAACATACACTGGCTGGTCATAGGCATTGCACATTATTGGTTGAAAGGCTGCCATATCACACACTGCATGAAAATATAAAATGACTATAAGGCTGTAAAAATGCACAGGCTTAGTTAATTAGGGTTACATAGGGTGCAGGATTCAAGGAACTAATGGTAATAATACCTAAAGTAGATTGTGGACATGTTTTTAATGTGAATTCCAAAAATGAAAACATACCAGTATTCTATTTTTAATTAATAGCTTGTTTTATGTTCAACAAGCAAATAAACGCAGATTATAAAACATACTACAGTATTAGCAACAGAACTGACAGATGGATGGATGGACAGACCAAACACTATTGGTTTCCCATAAAATCGAACAATAACACTGAAATTGGACAAAAGTTTGCACACAAAAAGATTGAATATATATTCATGAAAACCTAGTTTGGTAAAGGAATAATATTTCTTACCATCAAACATTTCCATTAATTAAGTAAACATCCACTGAAAACAAAATTATAGCCAGAACCACACAAGTTAAAATACACCACAGATATTAGACTTGTGCACATCACAAACTGATCAAGTAGCGGAAATCATTTCTCTGATTCAGCTGAGCACATCTTGGGATTCCCCAAAACAATACCCATGAGAGTTAATTGTTACACCACTCTGGAAAATATTCAGTACACTTAGTACAGTAAAACTCAGAATTATTAGATTAATCATTAGATGGAATTCTATGGTCATTTTAACTTCTTTCTTGCTAAATGATTGAATGATTATGTAGAGAAATAAATCCAAGAGGTTGCAGACAATAGTCTGCAACCTCTTGAATCTATTTCTCAAATAATTTATTATACTTCAAAAACAATGGCAGACGATAATAGTAGCAGCTTGCTCTTTCATGAACAGCGCATATTAACCAGTTAACTGCACGTAATCAAATCAGTTAAATTTTACCCCATTGCATAATAAATTTTGTAAAAATCAGCAGTACTGGAATCCATGCATTCATTTTTACTTTGAACTTCAGTATCCATATCAGTCGCCCCAACTAAATAACCGTCCCCCACTTCATTTTCCGATTCACTATCTAAAGACGATAAATCATCATCAGATTCCAATACACATTGCAAAACTTCATCTGCAGACAGTTGCTTTTTCTTAAATGCAGACAGTTTAGCACAAAAGTTGGCAAGAAATAGCAGTCAAGTGTCTCAGAAACAAAACAAAACCAGCGATAAAATTAAACAGAACAGCTTGCTCGGGAATTCCCACATGACGTACTTTGGTGCTAAATTTTTATGACGAAAACAGCGAAGGAAGAATGACAACTCTTTGTAGAGAATGAGCAAACCTGCGCATAATTGGTTTTTGAAGGTAAAAGGTTCTCTCTGGATTCCCTCATGATGTATCTGGATTCTATAATTATAAGACAGATATGTACGTCTTACGCATTAGTACAAAGGTTACGTGGGACAGATATATCCGTCATACGCAGTTAAGTGGTTAAGTATGACTCTGGAAGCATACATGGAGGAGGGAGGATGAAAATGAACCAAACCAAAGGTGAACCAAAAAATTCTACGTAAGGCCTTACAGTCTCGTCCTATACAGACAGATCGGAAACAATCAAGAGAATTAAGGACTTACTTATACATCCAACTTTATTATTTATTTATTGGTGTTTAAGGTCACAAATTTCTGCGCATGGCTAATTGTGACCGCAACATGGCTATAAAGACAAGTCCAGCCAATAGTTTATACTCATGCCGCCCATTTTGGAGGACATCCACCCCAGGCATTGGTGACTAGGTCCTATTTTACCAGTAAAACAGAGTTCGAAACAAGCTCTGCTTTGCTTTCCGGGATTCCGACGGAGAATAAAATTTAATTCTTCACTAACAAATGTAGAGATTTCTTCACGGAAATGGCACTAACAACTTAAAAGCATAAGCAAGAGGCTGAAGGACTTCCAACAACTCATGACTCAAATTAATGGATTTATAATTGCATATCCATTCATGAAATGCAATTCATCCAATGACAATGTACCGGTATGCTAAAAAATGAAGGGGAACACTCTGTGGGTCATAAGAAGCCAAACAAAGAAGAGATTTTGAGGCCCTATCAGAGTACTCCTGTATGAGTATAAATTGTATACCTACTGACCTGCAATGTTACCACAAATAACATGTAGGAGAAATGAGACACTTCCACAACTGATTATCTGAGTATAAAGCAGATACAGTGGATCCCACTTAATTGGATATTTCTTTATCTAATAACCTGTTAATTGAATATAATCTCCAAACACCAAACCATCTGCCATACTTTCAGTACAAAGTTGTCTGATTAATAATATAGGTAAAAAAGCAAACTCCTGTTAAATGAATAGAAAAAAGTTGGTAATTTAGCAAAGAATTGCTAAGACTACCACTTCCTCATGTTTATAGACATATTATCCCTCAGTACATCTAATGTAGGTATTTAATCTATCACATCTTATTTGACAGAGCTCCATGAGCTCTGTCAAACAAGATATAAAAGAATAAATGTACATTTTGTCATTAGAATACTGGAAAATGACAAATTACTGTTGTTTTCTCCTGTTAATTGAATATTTTTCACTGACAAAGAGACTATTCAATTAACAGGGTGCCACCGCATCTGACATGGTAAATATACTATTGTATGAATGCACTTCAATCAGATCATAACATTAATGATCTACAATACAGAAGTTTATTCATTCTCCATTTAGATCCTGATGGCTCATGAATAACCAAACAGAGAAAGAGAATGGAATTAACTGGATATAGTGACTTTGGATACTGCAAATGCTTGGACTAGACAGAATTTTTATTTTTATTCTTATGATTTAGAATGATCATGCTACATCTGAAACCTTTCAAACTATAGTAGGTGGAGAGTTGTTATAAATAAGACCCCTACTATTCATGTCAATGAATTTGCATGATTCAGTGTTTATCCATTATCCTGTGGGTTGAAACACAGTTAACGTGGATGAACGCAAAACCCAATGCCGGGGTTGACAATCCTGGCACTAATATGCATCAAATAGGCAGTTTGATATAATAATGCTGTAACAAAAGAGTTAAGGAATGTTTGACAGCTAGATGACATCATACACTAATTCTTTTGACTTTTGGTGAACAATGATACCAAGACTCGAAATGCTCATTTGTCCACCTGTATTGACAGTCAGAAATCAAGTAACTACAGTTCAAACTAAAATATACCAGCCACATCCAACAGTAAATAGTCAGTAAATGATTTGATCTGAAATCAAAGCATCAAGATTGTTGAAAAGTTTATAACTCTTGATCAGAAATAATCAAACCCCTACCATCTTGATACAAACATCACACACATTCATGCCTGATTCTATTTGGTTTTGCATGGCACCTTCATTTAACATTGGTGAAAAGTATATCAGGCTTATCAGGGGTGCTAAGTATAAATATACAGGTATTTATTTATTTATTGGAGTTTAATGACACTTTTGACAGCCAGGGTCACCTTGTATCAGACAGTTTTACGGATGGAGGAAGCCGAAGTACCTGGGGAGAACCTATGAGCAACAGCTAGCAACTGTCAGGCTCCCCGACGTACTAACTCCACACAAGCAGGGTAAGCATCGTTTGAAGACAAGTGCACCATCGACGGGCAGTATGCCTTAATACACAACGCCACTGTGCCACCACGTGGGCAATGGGGGTGAAGTGTCTTGCCCAAGGACACAATGCAGCTGCCGCAGGTGGGATTCAAACCGAGGACCTCTAGGCTTGCAGCCTGCACCTCTACCTACTGCACCCCCAAGTATACAGGTAAGGTAGTGTATCTGCCCTGTGAACTGAAATGGAATGTATTCTCAATGTAACCATTTAAAATGATTAACTGAATACATTTCTTTGCAATTGTCAGTAGCATTTTCCATAGAACGCTGTTTCTGATGATCATGGTAAGTGAAACATGATAATCTCCAAGACTGACCTTCAAAAACAAAACAATGTTGAATTGTTAATGTTATTACATCACCTGTATTCACTTTTGGTTAAAATTATGAATTTTGGGGTTGCATTTTCCCTTGCCATGAACACTTTTCCTTTACCATCTGATAGGATTCAGCCCGAAGTATTTCATTCAATGTTTACCGTAATCTTGATGAGGATTAATCAACTGACAGTCAACCTTGACAACCGTTAAAGGTAATTCTGAAAATTGAGTTATGAATGGATCATTGCTATGTAACAGTACATGAACATTATTGGTTTGAAGACACTCAGATGCTCTAGTGTCCAACAGAAAAATTTCCTTTCAACAACAAAAGAAACTTGAAAGAAATTAATTCATCATGAGCCAAGTTAAAAAATCAGCTGATGGAGTTATAAAAAACATCCATGCACAAGGGGTAAATGATGTCTTAACTGACGAAGGTATATTTATACTCATGTTTATTTTATTTTCCTTCATTTTTCTTCCCCCAAAACAAATCGTATACCCACTCCCACTTGGTGAAAATGGTATTCCACTCCCAGAATCATATTCCACTCTCAGCGACGATATATTTTTATTGTTTTTGTTTGTTTACAAATCATTTAGTTACTTCCCCTGTTGTGCAGGTTAATTATTCATCTGCATTTTGATTTGAGTTACACCTCTTCGATTGTGATTATATATTCTCAAAGGTGTAGTTACTATCAAAATTTTAGTTGCATTAATAACTATTCAAAGATGAACATTCACCAGGAGAGAAATATTTCTGCCATCCTTTCAAATGAAACAATGCGAAAAGTCAGCTGAGGATATCAATCCAAGGTCGCGAGTTAATTCCATCAGGTTCCTTCATGATATAACACTACAAATATTGTGAATTTGTCTGACTCCACAATGCTAACGATGCAGCATCAGTTGGGAAACGTCATGTTGTCACATGTGCAAATACAAGTAACAATAAACAATTATTCTAATCAGTGTAATTGCAACAGGACGTCCAGTTCCACTTTGACAGAAATTTGTATCCAAAATACTGTTAACAATGAGCAGTGAACATTCTCCGATGTTGCAGAATGAAGAGTTTCTATTTTTAAATGAAAATCCAGTAAATGCACACACAAATTCATTGTTAATTTATCACATTAAAGTTGTTTATTCGAACAATCTCTCCAAAAACTATTCCCTCAGTAGCCAATTTTATGAACGAACAATGCCATTTGTTCCATTTCTTTTTGTATCATTGCACGCTCGTGTACATGATCTCCAGGTCAGATCAGTGGGATGTTTTGAAAGTAACCACAGAATCAATTATAAAGGGTTGTTTTGGGAAAACAAATAAGGAGAAAATAAAACAAGAGGCCCCAGGGGGCCTGAGGCTGCTCACCTGACATGGTCGCCTAAATATCAACCCAGGGAATTGATTTCAACAAGTTGTATCTGCCCCTCCTAAGAAAAGCTTATCCAAAGATTCTGACCAGTGGATCTAAAAAAAAAAAGATTTTTAAAGAATATTCCTCATATTGAACTAAGTAATAATTCGGACTCCCACAGGGAGCCCCAAATATGAACCCAGGGACTTGGCTTGAACAAACTTGAATCTCACCTCTGGTGGGATGCTGTATACCAAATATCAAAAGATTCTGACTGGTGAATGTGAAGAAGAAGATTTTTAAAGAATATTCCTCATATTGAACTAAGTTATAATTTGGGCTCCCACAAGGAGCCCAAATACCAACCCAGGGACTTGGCTTCAACAAACTTGAATCTTACCCCCCCCCCCCCCCCCCCCCCCCCCCCCCAAGGATGCTGCATACCAAATATCAAAGCATTCTGACAGCTGGATCTGAAGAAGGAAGATTTTTAAAGAAAATTCCTCATTTTGAACTAAATTATAATTCAGGCTCCCACAGTGAGCCCAAATATGAACTCAGGGACTTGGCTTGAACAAACTTGAATCTCACCCCGCTAAGGATGCTACATGCCAAATATCAAAACATTCTGACTGCTGGATCTGAAGAAGAAGATTTTTAAAGAAAAATTCATCATATTGAACTAAGTTATAATTCGAGCTCCAACAGTAAGCCCAAATATGAACCTAGGGACATGGCTTATCAATCCAAGGTCGCGAGTTAATTCCATCAGGTTCCTTCATGATACATACTTTTGGGGCTTAAGATTTAAACATACTTTTTGGGCATACTTTTTGGGCGTGGCCCTACCTAGGGGCGAGGCAACTTGATTTGAACAAAATCAAAATGCGATCTCACCCCCCTAAGGATGAACAAACTTGAATCTCACCCCCCTAACCCTAAGGATGCTGCATACCAAATATCAAAACATTCCGACTGCTGGATCTGAAGAAGAAGATTTTTAAAGAAAATTCCTCATTTTGAACTAAGTTATAATTTGGGCTCAGTGAGCCCAAATATGAACCCAGAGACTTGGCTTGAACAAACTTGAATCCCCCCCCCCCCCCCCCCCCCCAAGCATGCTGCATACCAAATATCAAAAGATTCTGATCGGTAGATCTGAAGAAGAAGATTTTTAAAGAATATTTAGAATATTCCTCATATGGCACTAATTTAAACATTTGGACTCCCATAGAGAGCCCAAATATCGACCCAGGGATTTGATTTCAATAAACATGTGACACAATCTTCCAAAGATGTTATATGTGAAATTTGAAAGATTTTGGAGCCGTGGTTTGGGAGAAAAGTAGTCTTAAATGTTTTTCCCATTACCCACAGTGTTAAAAAATGCTGACTCAGCACTTTTTCAAAGTCCCCAAAAAGTACCTCATGATAAAGCCGATAGCAATTTTTTTTTACCATTCCATTCTGTTGGTCCTAAGGAAGCTTCACACCAAATAAGAATTCTTAGTGCCATGTAGTTTTGGAGATATGAGCCATTTTAATTTTTTTTCTATTTTTATCTCCTGCGGTTCCCATGGGGTGACGGGAAAATTTTGTGGGGCATAAATTCAGTACTTATGACCCAATAAACCCTCATATCAAATTTGGTTCAAATCAGCCTCTCCGTTTGGAAAATGGAAATTTTGAGCGGGGCGAAAATTCTTGCCCCTCCCATAACGAAGGCAAATATAGCTCCTCGAACTTTTCTTGAACAAATCTGAGTCTACATCTAAAAAGGAAGTGGCGCACTAACTATCAAGTCTCTGCTACTGCTGGTTCAAGATAAGAAGATTTTTTAAGATTTAAACATACTTTTTGGGCGTGGCCCTACCTAAATAAAGGGCCATAACTCTACTGCAAATGGGCTGCTAGAAACGGAAATCGAACCCATCCTTATTTTGTCATACTAAATCCACATGCCAAATTTAACTCAGCTCAATCCATTACAACTAAAGTTATCGTCCGGAAACGAAACGAAATGTGTCCATGGACGGATGGGTTGGACAGACAGACAGACGGGTGGAGAGACCATTCACATAATACATCCCGTTTTTCAAACGGGTGTATAAAATCAACATCTGAAAAATTTGGTGTCAATCCGTCGAGGCGTTCGGCTTTAAATGAATGGAAACCAATTTTTTTTTCAAAAATTGTGATTTCAAAGGGCCATAACTCTGCAGCGGATGGACTGAGAAACATCAATATCGAACTTGACCTGTATTTTATTGCTACAAAGAACATCTGAAAGTTTGATGTCGATCCGTCAAGGCGTTCGACTTTAAATGAACAGAAACCAATTTTTTTAGAAAATTTGTTTTCAAAGGGCCATATCTCTGCAGCAGATGGACTGAGAAACACCAATATCGAACTTGACCTGTATTTTAATGCTAAAAACAACTTCTGAAAGTTTGATGTCGATCCGTCAAGGCGTTCGACTTTAAATGAACGGAAACCAATTTTTTTAGAAAAATTGTATTTTCAAAGGGTCAAAACTCTGCAGCGGACGGACTGAGAAACACCAATATCGAACTTGACCTATATTTTATTGCTAAAAACAACTTCTGAAAGTTTGATGTCGTTCCGTCAAGGCGTTCGACTTTAAATGAACGGAAACCAAATTGTTTATGGACGGACAGACGGACAGACTGATAACATAATACGACCGTTTTTTAAACGGGCATATAATAACTAGTGTGGGCATACCTATGACCAACAAATACTATAGAAAATAATAATTTAATTAAGTTATGAAAGTTATGAATATTCTCGGACAGACTCACACACGGATGCACGGACAGACGGACACACAGATGCACGGATGCACAGACGGATGCATGTAATCCAGTATACCCCCATTTTTTTTTAAAGTGGGGGTATAAAAATAAAATTACATAATATACAATAATAAAATTGTCGATGCCACTCTAGCTCAACTTCAATATGACAGGAATTTAATATTGCTGTGACCAAGTCAACAATAATTAATATGACATTAATTATTATTTGCTGTGACCAAGTGAACAACAATAAAAGAATTACAAGTTGACTGTAATAGACTAAAGATTATGACCAATCATTTAAGTCAATTTTCGAAAAAATTAGATGGGAAATTGTCTTCAACCCTTGTCAGAGATAAAGTCACAAAATATCATATTCGTGATAATGGGAACAATATTTTGGGACAGGCAGACCAAAAACCCTGCAACATATCGATTCATAGATATGACCTCTAGCCCGATCTTTATTGACATGTGCACTTACTTTGTGCAAGTGGCACTGAATAAATCAAAGTTAATCTAATTTGCATAATTTATTCACGAGAAAAACACCTGTATTATATGTGATGCATGCCAAGTTACTAAACATTGATATACAAAAATTTATTCAAATCACTACTTTCATATAGAAGTTCTGTACAAAAAACTGATTGCACCTAATTTCGTTAAAAAATGGTTGCCGGAGACCATCTTAAATTTCATACCTGAACCCAAAACACTTGTTCTTGTCCCACAATGATAACAAAGGCTCCCAGAAGTTTTGTAAAGATGGGTTCATAAGTAAGGCCTCTAGTCCGAGCCTTATTGACATGTGCACTTACGGTGTACAAGTTGCTCTGAATAAATTAAAGTTCTCATCTAATTTGCATAATTTATGCATGAGAAAAAACCCATATGTGATGTGTTCCATGTTACTCAACATTCACACAAAAATTTATTCAAATCACAACTTTCATGGTCTCTAGCCCGAACCTTACTGGCATTTGCACTTACATTGCTGAAATTAATACTGAATAAATCAAATTAGTATAATTTGCATAATTTATGCACGAGAAAAAAAAAATATTATATGTGATCTATCCCATGTATTAAACATTCATAGAAAAATTATTCAAATCAGAGCTTTCATATGGAAGTTCTGCGCAAAAATCTGATTGCACCTAATTTTGTACAAAATGGCTGGCAGCGGCGATCTTGAATTTTAGAACAGACCCAAAAACACTCGTTCTCATCCCACGGTGATAACAAAGATATCCAAAAAGTTTCGTAAAGATCGGTTCATAAATATGGCCTCCAGCCTGAGCGTATTTGCATTTGCAGTTACAATACTAAAAGTAACACTAACTAGTTCAAAGTTAGTCTAATTTGCATAATTTATGCAAGAGAAAAAACCCATATTATATGCTATATATCCCATGTTACTAAACATTCCTACAAAAATTATTCAAATCTGAGCTTTAATATGGAAGTTCTGCGCAAAAATCTGTTTGCACCATATTTTGTACAAAACGGCGGTCAGCGGCAATGTTGAATTTCAGACCATACCCCAAAACACTTGTTCTCGTCCCACGTTAATAAAAAAGTTACCCCAGAAGTTTTGTAAAGATTGGTTCAAAAATAGAACTTGGCCAAAATTTTCTTTTGCCTAAACCTAAACGTTTCTATACAATAAATGCCCTTTTAATAAGACGAAATAGTTCAACCATAATTTTGATTTCCAAGCTGCTTTCATTAAAAATGTATTTGGGGTTTCTCAAAACAAAATACTGATTAGGAGCGAGCTTTAGAGCCAAAGAGTCAACATTGATAGGAATTACGAAAATAACCTATAACAAAAATTGGACCCAGACAAATCGGCCCATTTGTCTGGAAGACTCAGACTATCAAACATTTTACAGAGAAAGAAATGTTTGACAAGAGTAGATTGATGTGAATTATAGAAACAAATCATTTTGAAGATTTTGACCCAAAACAGTTCGATTCTGCCCGAAGACAAATAGAAATATGAATCGTCCTGCAATAATGGTTGATTCAGGAAGAAACGCACTGACACGAACTGGTTTGGAGCGAATGTTTGGAGAAAATTGAGCCAACCACTGCCGTGAAGCATTTTGAGAAAATTAATCACCAGACATCGGTGAATCTGTTTATAAAATGTAATCAAGCAAAATAGGTCATCCATGATTTTAATTTCCAAACTGCTCCAATGAAAAATAAATGTAGGGTTTCTCGGGTTTCTCAAAAGAAAATATCTAGTTTGAAGCGAATATATCGCTGAAGACAGTGTTGGCATCGATAGGAATTACAGATAATAACCTCTAAAGATAACTGAAACCAGGTAAATCGGCCCATTTTGCGAATGAATCAAACCAGTTTTGAAGACAACCCTGATAAACTTTAAAGGCTTGTGGGAAGAAATCATGAGACATATCGAGCCGCTCTTCAAGTCTTGAAAACAAAAAAGGCATTTGCAAGGTACAACCACGGAGAGGGAGGAGAGAAATAATTCTATCCCACCAGAGCTTAAGCTTAATTCCTTTACAAATTTTCACCCACGGGGTGGGGGACACATGTTCCATACCCTAACCCGCCCTATCCTGTCCTTGACCTCCATCCTTCAACAACGGTATCTAGATTTTGCTCCCCTACAACATATTGGAATCCCCCCACCCCACCCATGTTTTGGCATTATGGCTCAACAAATGGTACATGCTAATTCTTAATGCATCTCAATCTGGATGAAGGATGTGTGGTTATGGAGGGGGTGAGCTTATAATTATTTTACAGTGATGATTCTGGCACAACGTGTATATTATATCCAATATTCTTGGGTAAAAGAATTTTCCTGAGAATGCTTACTCCTGTTCCAAAATTTAACCCAAGTTAGTTGCCATTAGAAGTGAAAGTTTCAGTTCGATATCTTTGCATAATGTAGGAGTAATGTAGGAGTGCATCCCAACATTGCTCTTGTTGAAGGGTGAAAACAACATTGCACATAAAATGTGATGATTTTGGTCCAAATATGAGTAACATGTACACTATATCGCATGTTCCCAAGTTGAAAGGTTAAATTTCATCTACGTATGCTTATTGATGTCAAAAAAAAATTAACCAAGCCTCCCCCTCCCCCCACACACTTATAAAAAGTACAATGGTATGGTAAATCCCAAAATAATTGGTAATACCAGGTATTTTGGGACGTACCATGCTTTACCATGGTACATTTTTATAAGGGCCAAGTCAGCTGAGTTTGAAAGTGCCAGATTTTCAGTTCGATATCTCTATCCATGTTTGGCCTACTCAAGATTAAGAAATATATAAACCTCAGTGTGAAATTTCAGCTAAAATTCAAATGTAGGTGCAAAACTTCGGGGTCCTCTTGTTAAAGGGTTAATGAGTGAAGGGTTATTGTAGCAGGTAATATTCACTCCGCCCAGATTACTCCTTATCAAAATAGATTTACACACAGATGTCAGCTCAATAATTTCTGAAAAATGTTCGAGCTCCTTTTGTTGAAGGGTTAATGAGTGAAGGGTTATCATAGCAGGTAATATTCACTCCGCCCACATTACTCCTTATCAAAAAGATTTACCCACAGATATCAGCTGTCAGCTCAATATTTCTGAAAATGTAGGAACCAATTCCACATTGCTGTTGTGGATGGAAGGTTAATGCGACGCATACCTCGACGGAAACCTTTTATTGAACCTGAAATATTGTGCATATGTTGACAAAATTGTCCAAAATACAACAGAGGGAAGACACCTCACAGAATACATAAACCAGAATATTAAGCCAACTGCTGAATGCACCAAGTAACACCATGGCGTATTTTTTCCTGTATCTCTTCTGAAATCGATAAGAGCCGGGGCCTACCTGGCAGCTGATTTTAGGGAGAAGTGACTTCTCCCTCTTGAGACTTTAGTGAGAATGTCAGGGGCCAGGAGGGAGAAGTCAGTGGACATGAGGGAGAAGTCAGAAAATGTATATGACATCGTGACAAAATAAATGTACATAGAGGACACAATTGTGGAGAAAAAAATAAATAAAAGTTATACAAACATATATACACACACAAAACTAAGTCATGTAGGTTAAAATCCTCCCCACCCCCCCCCCCCCCCCCTCCCCAACAAAAAAATTGTGTCGTCCATGGTTTCTGAATACCCTTACTCTTTCCTTAACAGTGATGACTAGGCCTGGGGTGACCATGCAGTTGATTTTGTATTTGCCTCAATGCAGTGGATTTGAAATTTAGCATCACCCATGGTGAGAGTGTTCTCTGTAATAGAAGGTATATTACTTTTAAAAAAATATTTCAAGTATTTAAAATAAATTTCAAGTTCACATAAGAAGCTGGGTCATTCATGGTTTCTGAATATCCTAATTGAATTGAAAAGCGTAGTTAAAAAAGTTTTCGACATCCTTCGTAAATTAAGCGTCATTAACAATTTGAGTTAATTTATTTCTAAGGTAAATGACAAAATATTTCAGTTGTCTCCTTACCTGCTGCGCTGGTTGATATTTATTATTTATTTATTTACTGGTGTTTAAGGTCACATATTTCTGCACAATGGCTAATCATGACCGCGACAGTTTTATGGGTGGAGGAAACCGGAGTACCCAGAGAGAACCACCAGGCAACAGCGAGCCACTGTCAGCTCCCCAACATTCGAACTCCACACAAGCAGGGTTAGCATTGGTTGAAGACAGGTGCACCAACGACGTGCAGTACGCCTCAGTACACAACGTCACCGTGCCCCCACGTAGGCAATGTGGGTGAAGTGTCTTGCCCAAGGACACAACGCGGTTGCCGCAGGTGGGATTCGAACCGAGGACCATTCGGCTTGCAGCCTGATCCTCTACCGAGCCCCCGCGCTGGGTGATAATACTCTGTTCAGAAAAATGACAATTTCTATCAACCATCTTACATTGACACGTGCGACTGGTGCTATAAGGCCTGCCATTCTTATCCATCCCAATATGTGTGATTTCTATTGTAGCCTTATTACATTTAACCCCCTTCCAACACAAGTTTTCAAAGAAAAACTTTCACTGCAAATTGCGGGGCGAATTTCAATGCAACCAATTTTGCAGTGGAACAGAGCATAACTGTAAGCAATTTCAACGTTTTATGGATGCACTGTCCCATGCACATTTTTGGGGGTTTTGAAACGGTGGTTAACTTTAATAAATTCTAATCAACTCGATGTGTGTCTTGTGTGATTCATGGTTTTTGCTGACACTTTTGTTTTTAAATAGCATTTTGTGCTGGTTGCTATCAGTTGGGGCGTATTGTTCGAACAACTACGACATTACAACTCTTTTCAGAAATATAAAATTGGGCTAGTTTAGGCTATTTTCAGAATTGTATGACGGATTTTAACAGCAGCCGTGTTTACTTTTGTGTGAATGCGGAAGAGTTTGTTTTTTTTTGGGGGGGGGGGGGGAAATAAAACAAAAGAAAATACAGTAAACTGCCATGTCTCCCAAGGAAGTTTGGGAGGGCGACTTGAATTTCACCCCCAATGTAAGCCAAGGTGACTTGAGGAATGACAAGGCGACTTCTTCACCCGTCGCCCACTCGGCTGATCCCTGGATAAGAGTACTGCTGAGTTTATCAAAGGAACATGTCCCATCCACCAAACATTTAAAAACTCTTCTTATGTCAATTAATCCAGCAGTGAATTGTTTGAGAATCTCTTTAATAATACTGACCATCAAAAAGTGAGATGTGCAAACATTCGCTAAACTAATTAAACAAATCCATTGCATTTTAAATGGTATACACACATAAAACGTATGTAGAAATGAAACTTACACAGCTTACAAATTGAAGCGAGTAACTTTAACCTACATAATGAATATATTTATAAAATGACGTATCTATAACGAGAAAGTGAATCCTATAATTTGAGAGTACAGCGGCCTTTATAAGAGAAACGTGTCCCAACCTATTATTAAAACCCATTATGTAAAATCGTTTTCGGACTTTGAAACCGAAAGACTCGGAGTGTTATGACGACATCGTTTATAATATATTTAAGTACGCCATAAATGCAGAATTTATTGCACGCTTTTATGGTTGTGTAATATTGTAACAAATTGTATATAAAATAACAGGCCAAAATTAATTAAACCAACGAGAGTTAATATCGAATGTGTCCACAACAACAGGATTCCATTTTTTTTATTTTTGGAGTCAATTCAAAATATCAAGAGAACTGAATTTTTCTCTTAATTGTGTCAAACAGTGAACCAAATAGCGTGCACATGCGTGCTAAATAAGATACTCAATTTATCACCAGAATAAATGGAAATAACAAAACTTTCATAAATTTGATACTTCTATTATTTGAACAATTTTTTCTGGCAAAGTGGCTGTCCAGTCAGCAGGGTTCCACTGCACAAATTTTATAAAATTTATTTTCGTACAAACCATACTGTATTAACAACTTATTCATTAGGGCTTTGAAAGCTATTTTATACCATGATTACATATTCTACTGTATATAAAAAGCCTACGACATAAATTTTAGCTTTACACATAAAACGTGGTGAACACGCCAGCAAAGTGATTTCAGTAATAAAAATTTACACCTACAGTGGAATTACATCCAAGTTGACATTTGGTGACCTTGCCTTGAATGTAAACTTATCTAAATTTATCACCCGTCGCCTCGAGAAGAATGAAGACACAGGCAATTATTTATGGCATTTTTAAATGAGTTTACCTCATAAGATACCAAAAATTAACAAACATGTGTTGCCTCATGTTAATAAAGCACCCATAACTCAAAATAGTATATTATGATGTTATTAAAATGAAAAAGGATCTGTGATTTGCGTGTTTCTTTTTCCATTTCATTCTGGCAATAAAATTGACAGCGGAAGTACCACCCACCGGTGCTCATGTAAACAAAAACATATTCACACATGTGACTTGTATTATTTTACATTTAAACTCTTATTAATCTGACGATCATGGTATAAATAAAATATACCCAAAGTAGCTTGGTGTACCAAATGTTCACCACTCGTGGTGAAGTGGTGTTAACTGCATGCCAAGCTACTATGGGTATATTCTATATGCTTTACAACAAAAAGATGAAATTTACTTGTTCAGAAAAAATTACTTGTAATATCATCTGAAACTTCTGTTGACAAGGGTGGAAACTCTCTGTGGAACAGGCTTAAAATTATGTAGCATCGGACAAATCATCTGTCTTAAAGGTATTTATTTATTAACAGAAATAGGTAACATTTTCTGCGATTTATATTTGGAAACAGGATGAAGAACAAATTTATGTGCACAAAACTAATATAGTTCAACATGACACAGACTTAATACTTCTATCAGTCAGGTCAATTTTACAACTGCCTATTAGAATAGATGCTAATTGCCAAAATTCAAGTGTTATTGAAAAAACTGAAAAATGAGAAAAAATTTCTAAACACAGGTTTCAAAATGTCCAGTAAACTTCAAAGTATAGAACCTTTCATGATTCCCTGCTGACAAAATGAAACTTTCCTGGACCACAATATACTGATAATTTTATGTGAGTGAAATTTTCTGAATCAATCCTTGTGTTATTCTCACATTTCAGCAAGGAACAAGAGATTGCACTCAAAGTGATAATATACCCCCACTGATGCTAAGTTGAGCAATTGGGCTGTGTTGGGATGGACAGTATCTCATACCCTAAGAAGTAATTTTATTTTTTTGTGCTAAAAATCATTCACAATTCTTCAAAACTCATTTTAACAACCCCCCCCCCCCCCCCTCCAAAAAACCTTCACCTCCTCTCTGCCTCCCCATGGATCCTTTTTTTCATTTGTATTAAATCAGCCAAAAAAACTCATTTTAAAGCAAAAAAAAAAAAATGCATCCAAAGGACAACCCCCTCTGCAGAGACATAAAATCACTCAAAATCCTTCAAATTAATTTTAGGGCACAAAAAATTAAAGAAATTACAGAATGGACCCCCACATCCCACGAGATAAACCCCTCCAAAAAATCACCAAAAGCAGCATAACTCAACACTTGCTTGAGAGGGCATATCATGCTA
Organism: Pictodentalium vernedei; assembly: GCA_031216915.1. Taxonomy (NCBI): domain Eukaryota; kingdom Metazoa; phylum Mollusca; class Scaphopoda; order Dentaliida; family Dentaliidae; genus Pictodentalium; species Pictodentalium vernedei. The sequence continues at coordinate 192,554,217 of CM062289.1, forward strand.
TACATCCATGTATAATTTCCTGAAGATGTAACTATAAACAGGAGGAGACAGCCAGCATTGTGTCCTTGGGCAAGTCACTTTATCCCGGTTGCCTACATGGGGGCATAATGACAACATGTACTAAGAAATACTGCCCGTCGATTGTGCACATGTCTTCAACCACTGTAACCCTGCTTGAGCAGAGCTTGAACAGAGTTAGAATGTTGAGGAGCTGACAGTTTCTTGTCGATGCTCTGTGGTTCTCTCCGGGTACTCTGGCTTCCTCCACCCGTAAAACTGTCATGGTCACGGTTAGCCATTGTGCATAAGTGTGTGACCTTAAACACTAATAAATAAATAAATAAACAGGAGATTCAAATACAACCAATGGTTTTGGAATAAGAATGCAAAATGTGTATATGGATAGACAAATGGCTCAATCCAAGTTGATGAAGGAACGTACCTCTTGTAAAAATGAAAGGACAAAACCCACCTGCACGTGTATATCTTTTCATACATGCAGCTGTATCAGTATACCAAAGGAAATTCATATGCAAACAGTGGTTTTGGAATACCAAACGAATGAATGAGCTAACAAAAGACAGACAAATTAATCCAGTATACCCGTAATCTCTCCAAGAGTTGTGGTAAAATTGTACCATGTACAGTACCAATAACTGTAATAATGAAGAAAATCATGATCAAATAATTCTTGAATCACTAAAAATATTCATTTTGTGACTCAAAAACATATATTATGACCAAGCCTGAAAATAAGCAGACGGTCATCTGCAAAATGAGGTCCCCAGAGGGTGAATTTGGTGATGCTACCCTGCACAGCAGGGTAGCATCACAAAATTTACCCTCTGTGAACCTCAGTCTGAATCCAGGTCTCAAGCCAAAACAGAAAGATGTACCTAGAGGATGAATTGGCCCACTGAATGGGATAGCATCAGTAAATTCACCCTCTGGGGACCCCATTTTGCAAATGACAGGTCGTTTATATTCAGACTTGATTATGACCCCTCATTGGAACAGCAATGAGGGGTCATAAGCTATGATTTGGAGGTAAAAATTGGGGGAAAAAATCCCAATTTTTGAAAGATTTTTGCAAAGAGTAATACATCAGGAAAAAGATTATATTAAATAGACAGGACTTCAATCTGGCTTTCCAAAACAGGGTTCCTGCAGGCAAGGACTGATAAATTTCAAGACTATTCATGGCCATCTCTCGACATATTTCAGCATTTTTCAATGCCCTACAATAGCCAAATTCAAGGATTTTCAAGGCCTGCGATTACTTGTCCTAACTAGGATCTTCCAGTCATTGCCCCCCTCCTCCCACTTCACTTAATGGGAAGTGGGAGGAGGGGATAATGACAGGAGGGTTCTAATTAAAACTACGCCTTCACAAGCTCGGCATATAAAAAATATATAGTTATGATTGCATGCTTCTTTAGCATTTTTATTTTATGAATATTCAAGGTTTTTCAAGGCCTTCTGGCACATTTTCTAGGATTTTAAGGCCTTGAATGACCCTTAGTCAGATTCAAGGATGTTTCTTGAATCCAAGACCCCACGGGAACTATGCAAAAAGGGACATCCCAAAAAGAGACATTTGATCCTTTACCCAATGCACATAATATCAAAATTTGTTATTTTAATTTTTGTCTTCTTCAAATTTTTCAAAAAAATTTCCACAGAACCATATCGTGTGACATGATGAGCTCGTTCCAATGTGGGGGTTAAATATGTTTTGTTGAAAAAAAATTTGTCCAAACTGTTCAATTTGTAAATTATGAGGGTAGATTTATTTATTTATTTATTGGTGTTTAATGTCACTTTCAGCTCCCTGGGCTATCTCATGACTGTAAAATAGGGACAAGAGCACCACCTAGCGGGGCAACATACGCCCGTCAAAATTGGTACATGCCCAAGTTTCTCTGGGGTAAAGTTTGAAATTTTTGTTGACTTGACTATGTCTGTACTCCACCCCCCCCCCCCCCCCTCCAATCATTGCCCATTCCCCTGCCCTTTCTGGGGTAAAGAGGATTTCAAATTGTATGCTTGTGTGCACACATTTCATATTGTTTTTGTGAAATTTTAGTATGCATAATGGAAATGCAAACAATTTTTAGGTGTAGAAGATTCTCTTTGCCATTTACAATGGTAGCGTCCATTCATTGACAGGTTAACTTCAATGATAACGATTGACGATAGGTGGCACCATGAAAAAGAAGATTTTGAGGATCATAACAGCTATAAACAGCGAGGATTCTCGTTTAAAAATAAAATGGAGTTATCTGCTCCTGTCACATGCACAACGACAATTGACGATCAACATGGATGCAAAATCTGAACAATAAAGCAAGTAATATGTTGAAGGAGTAGGCGACACAATAGTGTAATGTTTTTAGTACTAAAAGGGGGCATAACTCTGGAAATACAAAACAGAGTTACCTGATCTTGTCACATGCACAATGGCAATTGGTGATCAACATGTGTGCAAAGTTTGAACAATATAGCATGTAAAATGTTGAAGGAGAAGGCGACACAATACTGTAATGTTTTAAGTACTAAAAGGGCATAACTCTGGAAATACAAAATGGAGTTACCTGCTCTTGTCACATGCACAACGGCAAATGGTGATCACCATGTGTGCAAAGTTTGAACAATATAGCATGTAAAATGTTGAAGGAGTAGGTGACACAATACTGTGATGTTTCAAGTTCTAAAAGGAGGCATAACTCTGGAAATACAAAATGGAGTTACCTGCTCTTGACAAATGCACAACGACAACTGGTGATCAACATGTGTGCAAAGTTTGAACAATACAGCATGTAAAATGTTAAAGGAGCAGGCGACACAATACTGCAATGTTTTTAGTACTAAAAGGGGGGACATAACTCTGGAAATACAAAACAGAGTTACCAGCTATTGTCACATGCACAACGGCAATTGGTGAACAACATGTGTGCAAAGTTTGCACAATATAGCATGTAAAATGTTGAAGGAGTAGGCAACACAATACTGTCATGTTTTAAGTACTAAAAGGGGCATAACTCTGAAAATACAAAATGGAGTTACCTGCTCTTGTCACATGCACAACGGCAGTTGGTGATTACCATGTGTGCAGAGTTTGAACAATATAGCATGTAAAATGTTGAAGGAGTAGGCGACACAATATTGTGATGTTTCAAGTACTAAAAGGGGGCATAACTATGGAAATACAAAATGGAGTTACCTGCTTTTGTCACATGCACAACAGCAATTACTGATCAACATGTCTGTAAAGTTTGAACAATATAGCATGTAAACCTTTGGAGGAGTAGGCGACACAAAAATTGTTTATGGACAGACAATGCCATAACATAATACGTCCATCAAAAAAAGACGGGCATATAATAAAGTCAAGTTTAGCTATTCATACTTCTAAGGATGTCCATCCCTGACATTGGTTCTGGGCGCTATTGCACCAGTAAAGCAAAATTTGTTTACTGCAGAAAACAACCACTGCTCCAATTCTTGGGGTTGAACATGGCAGATGTTGCCGATTCGTATGGTAAAGTGTTAAAATAGGTAGATGGCTGGTAACCCACTTCAAGTGTTTTATCCTTCCACAGACTTTTAATAGTAAGAAATAAAAATGCAAGACTTCCAGAACTTTGTGGAAGACTTTCAAGCACATTCCAGGACCTTCACCTTGGAGGTAAAAATTTGGGGAAAAAAATCGATCTCTGTTACTTTGAAATAATAAAATTTCAACCTCTGAAATTTGCCATCTATGCACTGAGGAATTATACCAATTCCATCTATTTGATAGAGCTCATTGAGCTCTGTCAAACAAGACTTAATTGATTAAACTTCTTGTTGCATTATGGGAAAGATATGCAGCCTGAAATTTTGGTTTTTTGACATCAGTGTGCAAAGGGTTAACTGATCTGAATAATTAACATATATGTTGCTCATGCCTTCAAAAGACTACTTAGCTATTCGATGGACTGTTTTGTAATTTCTGCCATTCAGTTCTTGGTGAATTTGTAATGACAAACTCGTCAGATTACAATTTCAGTTTGCATTTGGTGCATTAGTAAAGGACAGATAAACACTGTATGAACCGTGAACCTCTTGATGGTCAGCAAAGTTGATCTGGTGTCTCCTAAATATGTTGTCAAAGAGCCAAAATGGGTAATGCAAACTTCTAATACTGTAGAGCCCACTCAACTAGACATCTCTTAATTTAATAATCCTGTTAGGCCTTAAGTCCCGATACAGCCAGAAACTGCCCCCTTTTGGAATTTCAGTGGCTCAATGGTTACAGCATTGGGCTTCAAACCGAAAAGCTCCACAGTTTGATCCCTGCCCGGCGTAACTGCGTTGTGTCCTTGGGCAAGGCACTTAATCCTGATTGCCCAAGTAGGGGCACAGTGGCACTCTGTACTAAGGCATACTGCACATCAATGGTTCACTTGTCTTCAACCAATGCTGTCAGGCACCTTTATCCACGTGGGAGGGGTGACATGGGTTGTTTAGCCTTGCCATTATTAATATTGGGGGACGAGCCAACAAGGAGGGTTGGAATCCGGGAATGGGCCAAACTCGGCCTGCTGGGCCGAGTTGAGACCACACTTTAATTTTCTTCCCTGCCAAGTAAACTTGAAATATAGGTTCATTCTCCATTAGGTTTGATTCCTAATCACTTCAGGCTGTGGAAAGGAAACAATGATTAAAATAACAATGATTCATCTATTGCATTTAAAATAAACTCATTTCCATATTCAACACATTTAACAATTTGATCAACATGGTAGAAAATTTATCACAGGGGTTGTTAAATAGTCTTTCATCAATTTCAGTTCATCTATAGCCCTGTACTGGCACTACAGTACACTTTAAAAATGTCATTGCCGCGGGCTCGCAACAGGAGCTTAAAACACCAAGTCTTAATCTTTTGCTTCTGTGCACGTCTGCAGCTCTGATTGCCAGGGATTCCGACTGGCAATGTTAATTACCTTGTGACAACATAGTTCTGATTTGGATTCAGTTTTTCCACTCTCTCAGCTAGTTTAGAAAGTCTATGTCACATACAGACATGTTAACCCCCAGAATAATTTGCGGGGAACCTGAGGGTGATTTTCAGGGAAATGGGGTGAATTTCAGTGAAAAGTTTGCACAGGGACAAAACAAAAGAGAAAACTTGCGAATTTTCAGCTCATAGATCACCATTAACACAAGGTTATATCCCGATCTAGTTGTCAATTATGCTGATGCATTTATGCTATGTTAAACAAGAAGCACCGCCTAGTGGGGCAACATACGCCCGTGGTGATCAACATGTGTGCAAAGTTTGAACAATATAGCATGTAAAATACTGTAATGTTTTAAGTACTAAAAGGGGGCATAACTCTGCAAATACAAAACAGAGTTACCTGCTCTTGTCACATGCACAATGGCAATGGGTGATCAACATGTGTGTAAAGTTTGAACAATATAGCATGTAAAATGCTGAAGGAGAAGGTGACACAATACTGTAATGTTTTAAGTACTGAAAGGGGCATAACTCTGGAAATACAAAATGGAGTTACCTGCTCTTGCCACACGCACAATGGCAACTGGTGATCACCATGTGTGCAAAGTTTGAACAATATTGCAAGTAAAATTTTGAAGGAGTAGGCGACACAATACTGTAATCTTTTAAGAACTAATAAAAAAGGGAAATAACTCCTAAGAAAATGATCGACCATGACCTGGAATTTGAATCTGTCTGAGCTGTCATGCTCATCAAGCTGCATGTGAAATTTCAAAAGAATCTGATTAAGTTCCTGGACTGTAGTGCTCGGAAAGCATAATTCAACCAATTTCTAAGTATGAAAAGGGGAAGAACCCACAAAAATGGACAAACATGATCCAAAATTGTGTGAGATACCATGCTCATATTAAATTTCGAAAGAATCTGATTAAGATCACAGACTGTAGAGCACGGAAAGCATAATTTGACCGATTTCTAAGTATGAAAAGGGCAATAAAACTCCTACGGAAATCGACAAACATGACCCAAATTTGCACTTGTGTGAGATACCATGCTCGTGAAGCCGTATATTAAATTTCAAAAGAATCTGATAAAGTTCACGGACTGTAGAGCACAGAAAGCATAATTTGACTGATTTCTAAGTATGAAAAAGGCAATAACTCCTAAGAAAACAACCGAACACGACCCAAGTATGAACTTGTGCGAGATATTATGCCCATGAAACTGCATATTAAATTTGAAAAGAATCTGATTAAGTTCACAGTCTGTAGAGCACAGAAAGCATAATTTGCCTGATTTCGAAGTATTAAAGGGCAATAACTCCTATGGAAATCGACAAACATGACCCGAATTCGCACTTGTGCGAGATACCATGCTCATGAAGCTGCATATTAAATTTCAAAAGAATCCGATTAAGTTCACGGACTGTAGAGCACAGAAAGCATAATTTGACTGATTTCTAAGTATGAAAAGGGCAATAACTCCTAAGAAAACAACCGAACACGACCCAAATATGAACTTGTGCGAGATATTATAGCCATGAAGCTGCGTATTAAGTTTGAAAAGAATCTGATTAAGTTGACGGTCTGTAGAGCACAGAAAGCATAATTTGCTCGATTTCTAAGTATTAAAGGGGGAATAACTACTAGGAAAACTGTTGAACATGACCCAAATTTGAACTTGTGCGAGATCTTATTCCAGTTGTGCAGTATATCAAATATTTTTTAAATCTGATTGAAATCACGCGCTGTAGAGTACGGAATACAACTGTCCCCGGACGGACAGACGAACAGACAGACAGCACCATAACATAAGACATCCTTTTTTCCAAACAGGCGTATAAAAATCATAAAATAATTGTTGATTTGAACCCCTCCCCCACTATCCTCTTCTTCTTGACCCCCCCCCCCCCCCCCCCCCCACAGAGCACCACCACCTGTGGTTTACTTTTATCAAAGTCTACTAAGCTAATAATTTCCCAAGTCTGGAAATGTTAACAGGAAAAGATGTCCTAATGTTCAGTCACTTCAAGAAGATTAGTTCTTAGAAAGTATCTTTATCAAAATCCTTCATGCATGTTTGGACATTTGTGCCCTGCACAAAACTTTTCTTTTTATCAATGAAGCATTTCTTGTTTTTAGGGTTTTTTAATTCCATTCGAAAGTTTCTGGGTGCAGACGGCCAATAGTTAACAATTCTGTAGTCAGCACAACGGAATAAATGTATGTTAGAAAATAAGTCCATTGTGTATAAATATGCAGTAATAATTTTTCGGCATCCTAAGCAACTTTAACCAATTTTTAAACAGGATCAGGAAGATTTGGCCCTGGGAAGATTCGGCCTTGGATTTTTCGGCCCTGGGAAGATTTGGCCCGTGTACTCAGTGACTGACTGTTAATTAGTCTATTCATGTTCTATCTGGGGGTTTGGCAATTGACATAATTGAGTGAGAGGGGGGCAATAATAGTTAATGTAGTAAACAAGGGGCCTGAGGGCGCTCACCTGACATGGTGGTTGTAAATATCAAACCAGGGACTTGACTTGAATAAGCTGCATACACTCCTCCTAAGAAAAGCATATACCAACTTGATGAAGCGATTGTGCCCACACAATACACAGGATTTTCCTTCTACTTTCAGTTCCTGCACTTATACGTCCCAAAATTGAGATAAATACATAAAAAACAGATTTTTTTTTATTTTTGTTCGGAAAACTAATTTCTGGATTTGGGTCCAAAATTTCTAAGTCCCACCCCGACCCCAAATTTTCAGTGTAAAAAAAAAAAAATTTTTTTTGTCTTAAAATTGACCGAAATGCATAAAAAAACCCAAAAAACTAATTGCCGGATTTTGGTCCAAAATTTCTAAGTCTGGACCAGGACTCCAAATTTTCAGCCTAAATATGAACCCAGGAACTTGGCTTGAACAAACTTGAATCTCACCCCCCTAAGCATGCTGCATACCAAATATCGAAAGATTCTTATTGGTAGATCTGTAGAAAATTTTTAAAGAATATTCCTCATACTGCACTAATTTGAACATTTGGGCTCCCATGGGGAACCCAAATAAGGACCGATGGATTTGATTTCAACAAATATGTGAATCAATGTTCCAAAGATGTTATATGTAAAATATGAACGCTTTTGGAGCAGTGGTTTGGAAGCCACCGATTCTTTAATTTTTTCCCATTGCCCACAGTGTTAAAAAATGCTGACTCAGCATTTTTTCAAAGTTCCAAAAAAGTACCTTATGACAAAACCGATGGCAATTTTTTTTTTACCATTCCTTTCTGTTGGTCCCAAGGAAGCCTCACACCAAATAAAAATTCTCAGTGCCATGCAGTTTTGGAGATATGGATGTTTTTTGTTTTTTTTCTATTTTTGGCTCCTGAGGTTCCCACAGGGTCTCAGGAAAAAATCTTTTGGCATAAATCAAGTACTTAAAACCCAATAATACCTCATATTAAATTTGGTTCAAATTGGCCTCTCGGTTCAGAAAATAGATATTCTGGGCGGGGCAAAAATACTTGCCCCTCTCAGAACAAAGGCAAATATTGCCCGTCAAACTTCTCTTGAACAAACTTGAGTCTACACCTCAAATGGAAGCTGCATACCAAATATCAAGTCTCTGCTATGGCTGGTTCATGACAAGATTTTTTAAAATTTTGTGCATTTTGGCCCCACCCCCCTCCACAATATGAGCAGAAACCCAATTTGAAGAAAAACCCAAATGCCCCTATATAACCGCCATCAATTGATGGAATAGTTCTAGTAGTAACTGGACCTGTTTTGGTTTCTAATATTTTGGATTCAAATGTTGAGTTTTAATTAATGGATTACATTCAAGTAGTGATAAATTTTTTTCACAAAATAGACCAAATTCTTATCAAAACTCATTAAAAAAAAATTTGGACCACAAAATTATGTAAAATTCTGATCAAAAATCATTAAAATATATTCAAATAATAACTTTTCTAAATAACTGAATAAAATATAAATAAAAAACTCAAAGTGAGAAGATTCGGCCCACAACCAGGGCCGAATCTTCCTGGCTAAATCTTCCCGGCCAAACCTTCCCAGGGCCGAATCTTCCCGACCTTTTAAACTGTGTTAAATAGTTGAGGTCAAGGTGTTGTTTACATTTTGATTTGGAAAAGGGATGAGAATTAAAGCTATTCTATGAATAAACAAATATATATTATTTAATTCCTTTCCATATATTTTATTTACCAAAAAAACTGCTTTTAAATGAAGGTGAAGTTTTCAATTTTTTGAAAGTAAGTCACCTATTTTCACTTTGACACTTGCACATTAATCATGAATCTCCAATTACAAAGAAAAAAACAGAAATCAACATGAACACAGTTGAAATATGTATCATAAAATACCCTTTTCTTAAATAAATTTAACTTAAATCCATATTTTTACCGCTTCACGAGTTTTTACCAGAGTTTGAAATGCATGTAGTTTGACTCCGAATGTTTTCCATAAGTTACAACGGGAAAGAAATATTAGACTGTTGTTTTCCAGGATTTTTGTTCCAAAACTGATTCCTGTCCGGGGGACTGGGAACTAAACTGAAATTTCAGGATTTTCCCGGGCATTCCGGGAGAGTTAACATGTCTGGTCACATACCTTATATATGTGTCCTGTGATAGAACGTCCCTTGAAGGTTCCTATCCATTTGAAATTCACACTGTTCATGGCAGAACTCACAACTTCAAAATGTGCTTTCGAGCTTGTGCAAATTGTCACTTGTCGACTAATATGCCAGAGAAGTATCCCACTGTGGAGTTAGTATGTTGGAGTCTGAGAGTTGCTCGCCACTGCTCAGTGGTTCTCTCCAGCAATCCATCACACGAGACCCTATTATATGGCGTCTCATAAATCTGGTCTTGGGATGGTCAGGTAACAATATTTCAAGATAACTAAACAGAGCACGCGACATTTCTAAAGATAAAATCATTGCGTGCCATTGCATATGCTATCAAGCGTATCCTGAGCAAATAATATACTTGATAGCCATGATGATTGGAATCAACCTATATGTGCTGGCCATTGCAAGATTAATTAACTGAAGATAACATGGAGACATATTTTATTCTGACTAGTAATATGCCAGAGAAATATCCCACCATAAATCGTCTAAGGCTGATTATCTAATTAAAACATGTCCGGTTACAACACAGAGAGAAGAAATATATACATAAATCTGAACTTGAAAGTAGGGGGAGAGGGCCTACTCTCTTTTAGACTGGCTTTGCCCTGATACTAACCCTGCTTCTGTGAAGTAAGTACGTTGGCTTCTGAGACTGAGAGTTGCTTGCCACTGCTAAGTGGTTCTCTCCAGGTACTCTGGCTGCCACCATCCCTAAAACTGTCCCGACACGAGGTTACCTCAATAAAACAAGAGCACCGCGTAGCAGGACTATATACACCCGTTTTGTATTTTTGAAGGGTTGGGGTAAGGATGGGGGTGAGGGTGAAAATTGTTTGGACCAACCCCATATTCGAACTTGACCTGTATTTTGTTGTGATTAAACAACATACCAAGTTTGGAACCAATCAAAAAACAATTAATAAATGTTATCATCCGGAAACCAAATATTTGATGCATTAAATGTCCAACAAGGTCCATAATTCAGGGAAACTTCGAAGTTCGAACTGACCCTATATTCGAACTTGACCTGTCTTTTGTTTTGATTAAACCACATACCACGTTTAGGAGTCAATCGAAAAAAAAATACTAAAGTTATCATCTGGAAAACAAATGTTGACGAACGGACAGACCGATGGATGGACAAAAGGATGGACAAATGGACAGACAGACAGACTGATTCCATAATTCGACGGTTTTTCAACAGGTGTATAAAAAATCAGTTAGGCCATATTAAAGTTATAATCCGGAAAACACAAAATTCACAAATTCAAGAGGAATAATTCTGGAAAGGTACATGCGATTTGGGCCGAAAGTGAACTTGAGCTGTGCTTTGTAGTCATAAACAAAATCTGAGAATTGGAAACAAATTAGTCAAGGCAAACTAAAGTTATCATCTGGAAACCACATAATTCACAAATTTGCGATCATTCAAGGGGAATAACTATGGAACGGTACATGCGATTATGGCCAAAGGGGAACTTGAGCTGTGCTTTGTGGTCAAAAACAAAATCTGAAAATTTGAAAAAAATCGGTCAAGGAAAACTAAAGTTATTATCCAGAAACAACAAAATCCACAAATTTGCAATCATTCAAGGGGAATAACTCTGGAAAGGTATATGCGATTGTGGTCAAAAGTGAACTTGAGCTGTATTTTGTGGTCAAAAACAAAAAACTGAAAATTTGAAATAAATCGGTCAAGGCAAAACTAAAGTTATCGTCCGGAAACGAAAAGTTGGGCTAAATTCCCATAAATAAAGGGCAATAACTCTACTGCAAATGGGCCGCTAGAAACGGATATTGAACCCATCCTGTATTGTGTCATACTAAATTCACATGCCAAATTTAACTCAGCTCAATCCATTACAACTAAAGTTATCGTCCGGAAACGAAATGTGTCCATGGACGGACAGACAGACAGACGGGTGGAGAGACCATTCACATAATACATCCCGTTTTTCAAACGGGTGTATAAAAATCAACATCTGAAAAATTTGGTGTCAATCCGTCAAGGCGAAGGGCTTTAAATGAACGGAAACCAATTTTTTTTAACTGCCATAACTCTGCAGTGGATGGACTGAGAAACACCAATATCAAACTTCACCTGTATTTCATTGCTAAAAAAACATCTGAAAAATTTGGCGTCAATCCGTCGAGGCATTCAGCTTTAAATGAACGGAAACCAATTTTTTTAGAAAAATTGTGTTTTCAAAGGGCCATATCTCTGCAGTAGATGGACTGAGAAACACCAATATCGAACTTGACCTGTATTTTAATGCTAAAAACAACTTCTGAAAGTTTGATGTCGATCCGTCAAGGCGTTTGACATTAAATGAATAGAAACCAAATTGTTTACGGACAGAGACGGACAGACAGACAGACTGATAACATAATACGACCGTTTTTTAAACGTGCGTATAAAAATTACTCTGAATAAGTTGTTCCAAGTGTATTCTTCCTTGAGAACTCTACCTATAGGATGCCTTTACCATGACAGTTTTTTTTTACATTATTGTTAAGTCATCAGCAGCAGTAAACATGTAAAATTAATCTGAGCACTTATGGGTTAATTGAATATACAGAGGATATCTAGTGTTTTTGAGTGGATACCAAAGATTATCTCATGAGTGACCGAGACAAATGTTTATTTTTCGTGCATGCTTGTATGAACAAAAATAGCCATTTGTCTCGATTATAAGTGAGATAATTTTCGGTATCCACTTATTGCTGGAAATGATCGGTATCCACTCAAAAACACAAGATTTTCTTTTCATTATATGTTTTTAGAACAAATTCATCATTTCCAGCGATAATTTGACTCGTATTAACCTTGAAGTGATGCTTTGAAAGCTACCATTTTGATTGATTCTGTGAAAGTGACAATTTCTATAGCTTCACAGTGTGGGATACAATTTCTATCTTTCCGCAATTTTTTCGATAATCTATCATTTGGCGTATAATAAAATTGAATATCACTTTCAAACATAAAACCATTTTGTATTAATGTAAAATTAATCTGAGGACTTAAGGGTTAACTGAATATAACTTTCAAACATAAAATCATTGACCTGTAAAATGCATCAAGCTGTGGAGCAATTTTAACTCCTGTTCACTGAATAAAAAATCTTATAATATGCCAAGACTTTACCCTGGCAATTACCAAATTCCCCTTGCTATTCAATACTGGCATTTAATCTATATCTTGTTTGACAGAGCTCCATGAGCCAAGTCAAACAAGATATAATAGAATAAATGCTAAGTTTATCTCCAGACTACAAGAAAGTAACCAAATATCTATTAATATTGAATACTTCTGTTAAATGAATAATTTTCATTGATAAAATGGCTATCCAATTAACAGGGTAATAATGAAATTTTAATGGCTATTTTAAGAATAGTACTGGCAGTTTGGCAATTTTGTTTGGTAAATGGTTAATAGGGTTCCTTTGCATGTTCCCTGAAACAGATATTGTCCGCCCATCTCCCACATTCCCCTGGATGTAATGAGCTCAACAAACTAACACGAACAAGGGGTCAAAAGCCTTGAAGTGGAAGAAAAACTAATTTACTGCATAAAATGACTTAATCTTAGAAGCATGTTAACTGAAGTGGAGGAAAGTTATCCTTAGAAATTAGAATAGCTCTAGTGATGTATTTACAATAATATTTCCTGTTAACCCTATTAACGTTGGTCCTTTTTAATAATGTTAATGAGAAAATGGGTGAATGCATTCTGCATTTGCAGGGAGCTTCAGTTACAATTGGATCTTTTAGTTTTGTAGAGCTGGAGGAAAAAAATATTTCATAGCCTCAGTACCGATTCATTGTTCATAGTGTTGTCTGCAAGTCCACGGCCCAATATTTCTTCAAAAAAAAAAAGTTTATGCATGCCGAACTGAAGAGTTAAGAGATCTTATAAATTTGAACACTTGACTAAAAGGAGCATGGTAGCCTCTGCTGCATGTTTCAAAAAGGCCACACAAAAGTAGATCTTGTTTCTCAGCCATTTTTTTTTTCAAATGCATACCAGCAGGCAGTTTTTAATTTTACTTTTTCAATTAATGATATTATTTCTTTTCCCTGAGAGATTAAACCTTTACCCAATGCAACAAAACAAAAATTTATTTTAATTTTTATTTCCATATTTTTCAAGAAATTAACAAAACAATATCATGCGACCCTTCACTGGTACAAGCTTAATGAGCTCATTCAAATGAGTCACATGATATAGTTTTGAGGAGAATTTTTTTTAAATAATATTTTTCAACTGCTTAATTTGTAAATTATCCAGCATATGTAGCAAATTCGTTAGCTAAAGGGTCAATATATTTGGTTGGTTAGCTAAAGGGTCAATATATTTGGTTTGTTAGCTAAAGGGTCAATATATTTGGTTTGTTTTATAATTTAGGCCTCATAATCAACAGAATCTCATAATCTACAGAAAAAGATGGACAATGGTGTAATGTATCCATTTTATTAACTTTGAGAGTTTATCTGACATAAACAATTTTTTATTTTTTTCAAGCTGAAGACGTAATAAAAAGAGAGCATAAGTCAGCCAAAATGACCTCATGGGAAATGAATGTAAACTACTTTAATAACATGTTAAGAAGAAAAATGCTGAATTTTAGCCAATAGACCATCAGATTCACCCCAGAAATATACTGGCTGAAACTCTTTGTCCTTATGCTTTTTCACAGACATTTGAGTTTTTTGTCCTGATGGAAACCCACTCCACAGGACTTGTGGTGATAATGAAAACCCCAACAGTTGAAATAAAATTCCACTGGTATCAATTTAAAAAAAAAAAATTTAACAAATCTGAAGATGGAACATACCCCAGATATTTAAGAGCAAAATGTTCAATTTAATCAAATTGGTCCCATGAAGACATACCACCTTAATGTTGTCTTGGTTCTCTGTATTTGATCCCCAGTTCTCACTAAAATCAGGCAAAGGAGTACTGTTAGTAAGGAAAAGTTATTTCTCCCTAAATGTTATACAGTGGAGCCCACTTAATTGGATATATCCAATTGAATGACGCTGTGAATATAACTTCCAAATGCAAAATCATTCACCATACCCTCAGTACAAATTTGACCGTTTTACTGCATGTAAGTTATAGGGTAAACTCCTGTTATTTGAAAAAAAATCTTGTAATATGTCAAGAAATTACTGTAACACTTGCCGATGAACCCTTGTTTACAGACCTATTTGGTCTGTCTACATCCAATACAGGCTTTTTTTAATCTATTATAAATTGTTTGACAGAGCTCTATGAGCTCTGTCACAAAAAGATATAATAGAATAAATGCTTAGTTTATCCCTAGAATACAAGGGAATGACCAAATCAGCTATGATAAACAGAACTAATGTTTTTGCCCATAAATCCTAAGTGGGAGGAGACCTTGATATTTCTGTAGATAAACCTGAAAATCAATGATTCTTCTCTTTCCATCAGGGCTGGTACCTATCCTGTAAAATGGGTGGGAGCCAAATGTTTATATCCACCCATTCATTACCATAAAATGATGGGGCGAGTTGGAAGTGTGGTGGTTCAGTGGTTATGGCATTGGACTTCAAACCGAAAGGTTCATGGTTACTTATCTTCAGCCAATTCTATGCCAGCATGTGTGGAGTTAGGACATTGGGACGTCTCTCAGTTCCATGTTGCTACTCAGTGGTTCTCTCCAAACTATCAGACAAAAGGTGACCCTCGCTGTTGAAAGTGTCATTAAACCCCAATAAATAACTGAGTTGAGTTCGACTTAGTTAAAAGTTGTCTTCGAATTAGAGTCTTAAAGCTAAGAATTTTCACTAGAAGCATGAAGATCAGGCTGATAAAACACAAGTTTTAAGCATCCAATTAAATGGGAATTAAGTGTAAATTGGTTAAGCCATCCAGTAGCTTCAACAGGTGGATTCAGATTACATCTATCATTACCAGAAGCAATGCTGTTAATGTGAGTGCTGACAGAAGAGATTTAAACAATGTCATGATAAAGTCATTGTAAATTAAGCCACATGATCAAATCTAGATTGTTTTTGAAGCAACAATTTATTCCAATAGTGGAATTTATTAGCTCAACCCTTTTACCCAGTTATTTAGTTACCAGAACATACTTGATCTCCCTTCAAGAATCTTCCGCAATACCAGAAAAGCTGACCAAAACTACACATCAGGCTTTTAAATTCCCCCAAATAGAGGCATAAAACAATGCATCCAAATAATGTAATTGTGCCCAAATTATGCAATGTTTGACTGGTTGAAAGCCAGATTATTTTTGGTGGTCGGAATTCGTTATTCAAAATTTGTTTTATGAAAAATTATTGGAGAGTGCCTAGTGACACTCTCCAATAATTTGTAATAGAACAAATTAATATAAACAAAATATTATTTGCATTTGACTGAATTTGAAAGCCCTGATAGTGGCTTCTAGCACTCAACCAGTTAAAGGTCACTTTCAGAATCTATGGCTATATCATGGCCACATCATTGGTACAGACCAGTTTAGCCACGCATTTATATCCATGCTACCCACTTTTGATGACTTTCAACTCAGGTGTTGATTACAGGGTCCTACTTTACCAGTAAAAGCAGAAATTGTTCATCACAGTAAACAAGAGTTATGCCTGGCATTGCAAAATACACCCATAAGCTTTTTTCGAATTGTACATTACCACTGTTTTCATCCAACAAATAACCGCTATTTGTATAAATTTATCTCAAGTTAACCGGAGCAAAAATCAGGGACAAAAGTAAATGATAAACTAGAACCAGAGCCATAACCAGTCACAAAAGTACATGATGAAGTTGGACTAGAAATCATACCTATTATGATGTTTACAGATTGTTTTTTGAAATTAAATATCTGTAGCCCTTAAGTACTCAAGTGTAACTGTAGATATATCTATGTCATACTCGAATGTGGATATGTCTATCCCTGACAGGGGCTGAAGAGTAGTGCCTCATGAAAATAATTAGAATGAAACCAAATTTGGACTTAACTTGTATAATTGAGTCACATGCCAAATATGGTTGAGGTCAAATAAGCAAAAATGAAGTTATCATCCGGAAACTAAAATGTTGATGGAAATATGCAATTTCTAAGTCAATAACGCCCATAACTCATGCAAAAATTATCGGACCAAATGCCAATTCGAACTTAACCTTAATTTTGATATAACTGAGGTACAAACCAAATTTGGTCCTCATCTATAAATCCAAAATCAAGTTATCATCTAAAAACCAAAATGTTGATGGAAATGTACAATTTCTAAGTCGAAAAGGCCCCTAACTCTTGTAAAAAATCATCAGGCCAAACCCCAATTCGAACTTAACATTCATTTTGATATAACTGTGGCACAAACCAAGTATGGTCTTAATCTATAAATCCAAACTCAAGTCATCATCCAGAAATGGAAAAGTTTATGGACGGACAGACAGACAGATGGACAATGTTCCCCTAAGAGCAGAAAGATGAACGGATAGACAAATGGACAGGCCAATCACATAATACAATTTTTTTCAAAACGGACGTATAAAAAGGATTTCTGCAATTCCTGTGTCAACTGAAATTATGCTATGAATTCATCTGATACTGGTATCATGCAAGTATCAGACTTATCAGCAGATAACCATCTCTAATAATTGGTCTGTCTACTAATCTTTTTCCAATATTTTAAGGGTGGTAATTGATGTATCAAATCATGATTTTTTTTGGGGGGGGGGGGGGGGGGGAGGGGACTTAGAAGATTTCCTGCAATACTGTATTCACGCTATGTTTGTTGCAAGCAGGTTTTCATTCACACGCAGAAGTTCAAGCTGCTCTATTTGTAAATTATGCCGACGGCTGTGACCGATTCATTAGGTAAAAGAAAAATGAAAAAAATTACTTGAAATTGGTTGAAAAGTTGGAAGACCATATTTACTTATTTACTCACCTCTTACAAAATGAAGTACAACTTTCTGTCCACTTATAAAGTATATTTTCTTTCAGTTTATTTTTCAACCTCTTGTGAAAACTACTATTTCTGGTTTGCTAAGGGCTATTAACTGATAGAGTGCTGGAAGCCCATATTTGGGCTTTATTCTGAAGTTCTGGTACCACAATTTAAAGGCTTCATAGTCTGTGGATGTGCTACATATTATCTTTGAAGTGATATAATTTCATCTGTTAGAATTTGCCTTGTTACAATTTATGGGAGAGTGCCTAAATTGTAACAAGGCAAAGATGCACAAAGAAATTTTAAGGACCAAACATAATTTAGCACTCTACCAGTTAATTAGTTAGATTAAAGTGTAAACAGAGTATACGCATTGTATGCAAACTTACTGTGATGACACATGAGTCATGATTAATCGTTTTACTGATGCACACAACATAAAAATTATTTTAATTATTTTTTTTTCAAATTTAAATGCCCCCAAAATATTGCTTACGACATCACACAAGCACAAGAGCTTGTTGAGCTTTCCTCAGTGAGGTGTTGTTAGACATGTTATTGAAGCAAACAATGAAATGTTTTTAGTTGTTCCAGGTTGTTTAACTGGTTCAGTGCTAGAAGCCACTATCATGGCTCTATTGAAAAGTGCTCAAAGCCACTTTAGTGGCTTTACTAAAAGCATTAGTTTGATGTTTTCTCACCAGTATAACAAAAAGTGTTTATATGAAGTTGTTTTGTTACAATTTATTAATTATTATTTATGGTTGTTTAAAGTCATATACTTCTGCACAATGGCCAATCGTGACCGCAACATGGAGATAAAGTCAAATTTAGTCAATCGTTTATACCCATGTTGCCCATTTTAGAGGACTTCCACCCCAAATATTGGTGACCGGGTCCTATTTTACCAGTGAAACGGGTTGTTTACCACACTAAACAAGCACTGCTTCACTTCCTGGGGTTCCCACAGGGGTTCCAGTTTATTGGAGAATACCAATAGGCACTCTCCAATAAATTGTAACAAATCAATTATTTATAAACCAAATTTTGCTCAATCAAGGCCCACTGTGCTGGTATCAATGGAATCTTAAAAAAAATAGTCAAGTTACAAATCATCGGAGACTCACTTAAGTTTGATGCTTCCTGTCGAATCTCTCATCTTGACAGTAACTTGTTAATCATTACACTGTGTACGGCAGTATTTTGTATTATTAAATCTTTTTTAACAACAAAAAGTATGCATGTAACACAGATTTTAAGAATAAATATTGTTTAAACTAAGTTACAAATCACCTTTGAAAAATAATTCAGCACCCTACCAATTAAGAAAATAAAAATTAAAGTGTTATTATCTGGTCAAGCAAGGATTAACCCTTTACCCAACATAACGACGAAAACCAGCCAACGCAATTCTCAAAAATCGCCAATTAATTTTCATTATTTTTTGTCTCAAAAACATAGGTTATGACCTCTCGTTGCAACGAGCTCATCACGCTTGTTCCAACGAGGGTTCATAACCTATGTTTTGAGACAAAAAATGAAAAAAATTAGTTATTCCAAGAATTTTTTTTGCAGGTGTCGTCTGCTTTTCATGTTAGGTAAAGGGTTAAAATAGAAAACTCAAGGACATCTGAGGTACCAAGTGTGCATGCAGAATTAAATATAACCTGAATATTTATTGTCTGTATTCACTTTTATAACCATCCTTAATTGTTTGAAAAAATGTAACTTGGAAAAACTACATTTCAATGTAAACTTGTGTACACAACATTCATTATAATAGACAGTGTGTCTGTGGATATTCAGTGTGGAAGCATTCTAACTTAAAATTAGATTTTTCAAGATCAGTTTTAAATACAAACCTTGCCAAAAATTTATTTTATTTTCCTGTAGGCAGCTGTTTCAGAAGTGTAAACACTAATTTATATTTTGTTTATCCTAAGGGAATTGCTGATTCAATAACAAATTTGATAAATTATACACTGGCAAACTCTTCCATGAAAATATTACAATCCACCCACTTTCTTGTCTTCCAAAACACCACAGAGAGATCCAGATAAGTTCTGGGTACAGTGGAACCTTTTTAACCCTTCATCTAATGAAACAATCAAAACTGGTCACTGCCATTCACAAAAAAGTGCATTTAAATTAATAACGTCTACTGCACGTCGATGGTGCACCTATCTTCAACCAATGCTAAGCCTGCTTGTGTTGAGCTAGTACGTTGGGGAGTCTGATAGTTGCTCGGTGGTTCTCTCTGGGTACTCCGGCTTCCTCAACCCATAAAACTGTCAGACTTGAGTTCGTAACCCTGGCTGTTGAAAGTGTTTTTAAACCCCAATAAATAAATAAACTAGAGGTGTGACTGTCCCAGATGGGCCTGTCCATACCCCCCACCGCCATGATTATTCTAAGATGAAAAGGAGCACAACTCGGGCAAAAACAGTCCAATCGAAACTATAATTGCAGGAGCACAGGTTCTCATGGTCTTGAACTTCCATACCAAGTTTCAAAGAAATTGACCTATAAACATCTGAGAAAGTCTCTGGACAATATCTAAGCATTCTAAGATGAAAAGGGACAGAAGTGTGGCAAAAAAAGGCTGATCAAAACTATAATCACAGGGGCACAGGTTCCCAAGGTAGTAAACATCCACACCAAGTTTCAAAACATCTGAGTAAATCTCTGGATAAAATTCTAGGCAATTTGGGCATTCTAAGATGAAAAGGAGCACAACTGGGGCAAAAAAGTCCAATCAAAACTATAATACACATTCCCGTTGGTAGTGAACAACCATACCAAGTTTCAAAGGAATCGACCCATAAACATGAGAAAATCTCCAGACAAAATTGTAGGCTTGCTTTTTCAAGTGGAAAAGGGGCATAATTCTGGCAAAAATAATCTATAATCGCAGGTGCACAGGTTTCCACGGTGGTAAACATTCATACCAAGGTTCAAGCACATTGGTCCATAAACGTCCGAGAAAATATTCGGATAAACTTATGTCCCTAGGTGGAGGGACAGAAAGATGGACAGATGGCAGTATACAATCCAAATTGCTTGGGGAGGGGGGGGGGGGGAGCTTGGTTAAAAATAAATAAATAAATGTGATACTTCTAGGGTATATAGGCCCAACTTACAAATGGAGCGGGTCAGGCAATGGCTCGTTGTACCAACAGTTTCCTGCAGTCAAATGCTGCATTGATAAATTTGATCACTTCAGGGGTAGTTTCATAATCAAGTGTTTGGATGAAGTGAGTCATAAATGCTTCTGGTGATAGATTTGAGTAGTCATTGCCACAAATGTCTCTTATTCGCTCGAAAAGTGCTATTAGCAGCGGGGCATACTGTTTGCAAGTGCATTTAATCCTCCACACCACTGGAACAAACAGGACAGATACAGGCTTCTATGGGTAGCTTACCTCCCTTATTGTAGCGATCTATCTCAATCATAAGAGGGTGCGAGTTAATGCGAATTTGGATTAGTTTTGCAAGTTCCATGGAATCAATAGAAAGCAATAGAAAGCAGAAGATTTGGATCAAACTTGCTTTATCTTCCGGTAGAAGGCCAGTTTACTGTCAGATTGCAATCTGCGGTGCCACCATTGACAATAATGATTTTGCAGTTTAGATTTAATTGCATGTAGGAGACCACTACAGTTGAGTGTGGATTGGTTTTCTCACCCATGTAGAAACCCTATATGAGCTACTATAGCTCACATTCCAAAACGACCCCTGACCAATCCTGGAGTCTACTCGACATTTTTTAGCAAAATTATCTGGATTGAGTTCAAGAAGATTATTTATTATTTATTTATTGGTGTTTAAGGTCACATATTTCAGCACAACAGCTAATCATGACCATGACAGTTTTACAGGTGGAGGAAGCCGGAGTATCTGGAGAGAACCACCGCGCAACGTCGAGCAACTGTCAGCTCCACAACATACTAACTCCACACAAGCAGGGTTAGCACTGGCTGAAGACAAGTTCACCATCGATGTGCAGTACGTCTTTGAACACAAAGCCACCATGCCCCCACGTGGGCAATGGGGATGAAGTGTCTTGCCCAAGGACACAGCACGGTTGCCGCAGGTGGGATTCGAACCGAGGATCTCTCGGCTTACAGCCTGCACCTCTACCTGAGCACTAAGCCACTGCGCCCCCAAGTTTGAGAAGATGAAGCCAGAACCTAACAGCTTATACAATGACGTTGATATCAAGTGGATACTCGCCAAGCTCTCCCTGTGTGGCAATATTTGAGCCATAACTATTGCTGTGTGATGTTTGTTTGCAGAAGCGAAGTGATAATTTCCCATACGGTTGGGTATCATAAACTTGCTCCAATGTTATATTACTTTTCAGATGGTCTGTATTAAGCACAAATATGCCCCAAACCTCTGCCACATATACGTGACTATAGGCTTAATGAGGGTGTTAAACAATTTCATATTGGTCTGGGCATTCATTTTGGACAGAGGTAGATGTTTTTGTAGGGAGAATAGGGCCTTCGGACCTTTATTCGCCAATTGGACTGGACTCAACTTACCAGATGATAACATATTTAGACCGAGATAGCAATATTCTTTAACTACTTCCAGCGGTTGGATGTCAAGAACAAATGAAAGTCTCAATGACACTGTAGCTCAACTTGTCAAGACAAAGACATGTACATGTATAGTATGTGACACTGCAATGACAAACATCTAGGTAATGACCTGATAACAAAGGTACATATAAAGTATTGTAACGGTCTGTACATAAATACTGACCGTTGCCTGTAACAAATGTATAGGTAAAGTATTGTAAAGGTGGGTGACAGTCAGATGCTAAACTAGAAAAGAAATCTTTGAGTCCCAGAGTGGGTCTGACTGAACCCCAAAATGTTTGTTCTCATAGCACAGTGATAACAAAGGCACCCCAAAACACACTCATTCCTGTCCCAAGGTGAAAACAAAGGTACCCAAGATGTTTCGTGAAGATCAGTTCACAAATATGAGCTGTGTAGAAGTTGTGACAAAAAACTGATTGGACCTAATTTCGGTACAAAATGGCCACTGGCAGCCATCTTGAATTTTGGACTGCACCCAGAAACGCTCGTTCTCGTCCCAAGGTGATAACAAAGGTACCCAAGAAGTTTTGTGAAGATCAGATCATAAAACAGCCTCCAGCCCGAGCCGTATTGACATGTGCACTTACAGTGTATAAGTAGCACTAAACAAATCAAAGTTCATCTAATTTGCATAATTTCTGCACGAGAAAAAAACCTGTACTATATGTGATGTATTCCATGTTACTAAACATTCATACAAAAATTTATTCAAATCAGAACTTTCATACAAAAGTTCTGTACAAAAGACTGACTGCACTAATTTTGGTACAAAATGGCTGCTGGTGGCCATCTTGAATTTCGGACCACACCCCAAAACACTCGTTCTCATCCCACGGTGATAACAAAGGTACCCAAGAAGTTTCGTAAAGATTGTTTCATAAATACGGCCTCTAGCCTGAGCCGTATAGAAGTTGTGTACAAAAAACTGATTAGACCTAATTTTGGTACAAAATGGCCACTGGCAGCCATCTTGAATTTTGGACCGCACCCAGAAACACTCGTTTTCATCCCAAGGTGATAACAAAGGTACCCAAGACGTTTCGTGAAGATCGGTTCATAAATACAGACTCTAGCCCGAGCCATATTGACATGTGTACTTACTGTGTGTATGTAAGTAGCACTGAAAAAATCAAAGTTCATCTAATTTGCATAATTTCTGCACGAGGAAAATACACGTATTATATATGATGTATCCCATGGTACTAAACATTCACACAAAAAATTATTCAAATCAGCACTTTCATATGGAAGTTCTGTACAAAAATCTGATTGCACCAAATTTTGTACAAAATGGCTGCCATCAGCCATCTTGAATTTCGGAGCGGACCCCAAAACTCTCATTCTCGTCCCACGGTGATAACAAAGGTACTCAAGGAGTTTCGTAAAGATCGGTTCATAAATACGGCCTCTAGCCCGAGCCGTATTGGCATTTGCACTTACAGTGCTGAAAGTAACACCAAAAAACATCAAAGTTAGTCTAATTTGCATAATTTACGCACGAGAAAAAAACCTGTATTATATGTGATGTATCCCATGGTACTAAACATTCATACAAAAAACTATTCAAATCAGAGCTTTCATATAGAAGTTCTGTACAAAAAACAGATTTCTGCATCATCGGTACAAAATGGCCATCTTGAATTTCGGACCGCACCCAAAAACACTCGTTCTCGTCCCACGGTCATAACAAAGGTACCCAAGAAGTTTCATAAAGATCGGTTCATAAATACGGCCTCTAGCCCAAGCCGTATCCAATTGTTGATGGACAGACGGACCGACGGACGACGGACCATGGCATAAGCTCAAATTTGGCTTCGCCAAAGTTGAGCTAAAAATGATTTGCATTAAACCCAAAACTGAAGAATGTTCTTGCTAGGCAACACCATTGAAATTACAATGGCATTGATGTCTGCAATGTACTTGAGACATATGTGAGATTTTTCAGATATTCTATGTGGAAAATCGCCCAACAATTAGTTTTATACTTTTAATATTACTGTTTAGCAACCTGAATGTAGTGACCATTCATTGTATTGAGATTGTCATAATGGTTAGGATTTACCTAATAGAAACATATATAACTTTCAAAGATTAGGTAGAAATCAGTTTTTTGTGGTTCACTAATCAGGTGCCCCTGAGAGGATGTACCAAATAAACATTTTTATTATTTACTGTGGGGAGCACGGTAGCTTAGTGGTTATAGCACTGAACTTCAAACTGAAAGGTCCACAGTTTGACCCCCATAAAGGGTAACTGCATTGCATCCTTGAGCAAGGCACTTAATCCATGTTGCCCACATGAGAGCATAGTGGTGCTGTGTACTAAGGCATACTGTACGTTGGTGCACTTGTCTTTAACCAATGCAAACCCTGTTGGTGTAGAGTTAATATGTTGGGGAGTCCGACCAGTTACTCATCATTGCTTGTTGATTTTCTCTGGGTACTCTGGCTTCTTCCACTTGTAAAACTTCCTGACACAAGGCACCCCATTAAAAAAATTAATAAATCCTCTCTCAATGTTTAACTCTAAACATGCTGAGTGTTTTCATTAAATCTTGTTTTGGCTGCTGTGAAACAGCCTTGACCAGATCTGATCAAAAATCATTTATAATAATCTCAAGAAATCAAGTCCATGCAATTTATTGGGAGGAAATTTTATGAAATGTGTCCAAATTATACTTAATTTCAGACACAAGAAAAGTCCTGTCCTGGGCAGGAAAATCTGCCAGCAGCATGCAAGGAGTCACGGTAACTTTTAGCATCCATGGCTGTATTTTGACCAGATTATGCAGCCACACAAAAAAATGACAGAATGTATCCTCACCATTCCATTGGTACGACTGGATGGATGGACCTGAATAATGTTGTTTATGAACCACAAACCTATTTTTTTTTTTTAGTTTGTACACAAAGGGTGTAGGAATCATCGCAAAATTTGATGAAAAAAAAAATTTCAGATTTGGGGGAAGTCTGTGTAAATTCTAACTATATCACGTATTCAGTACTGGGGTTAACATTTTAGTGGTATCACAATAAAGAATAGATTAGTACTGTTGAGATAATAATGGTGGAATCTGTGTTTCTTTTATTGGTAATGAGGTGAGAGATAAGCCTCATAAACTTTAACAGCATATAACTTCTGAACACATATCATGGTTAGCCCACAATCCTGACATTCAACAACTATGTTTCAATCAACACAAGAAAAAGATAGAAAAAAAAACAACCAAATGTGGTTCATTCATTTGTTCCACCCCTTTGCTGGTAATTTCTAACATGGAATGTATTTTTTTCAGAAAATGGTTGATGAGTTTGTCTATCTAACATGCCATATATCTTAGGACAGGCTAAAATAATGACATTTTCATCTATTTTCTGGCTTCTATCGTCTACGATTGTAATTTTGTTTTTTTAAGCAGCAATAAAAATTTACAAATTTGCCACCGTCTTGAAGAACTTGCAAAATTAGGATTAGTAAAAAAAAAGCCTAACTTTCAAGATGTCAGCATCCACATATTTATTTACTGCTGTGTAAGGGCACATATTTCTGCATAATGGCTAATCGTGACCACAACATGGAGATAAAGTCAAGTTTAATCAATCATTTAAACCCATGTTCATGTTGCCCATTTTAGGACTTCCATCCCAAGCATTGGTGACTGAGTCCTATTTTACCAGTAAAACAGGGCTTGTTTACCACAGTAAATATTTATTTATTTATTGGTGTTTAAGGTCACATACTTATGCACAATGGCTAATCGTGACTGTGACAGTTTTACGGGTGGAGGAAGCCGGAGTACCCGGAGAGAATCACCGAGCAATGACGAGCAGCTGTCAGCTCTCCAACATCGTAACTCTGCACCTCAGCACAGACAGGGTTAGATTGGTCGAAGACATGCGCACCATCGACGTGCAGTACGCCTCAGTACACAGTGTCATCGTGCCCCCATGTAGGCAATCGGGGTGAAGTGTCTTGCCCAAGGACACAACGTGGTTGCCACAGGTGGGATTCGAACCAAGGACCTCTCGGCTTGCGACCTGCACCTCTACCAACTGAGCCACTGTGCCCATTACCACAGCAAAGAAGCTCTGCTTCACATCCTGAGGTTCTCATGGGGATCAGCATCCTCATGGACAACCTTTCAAATAAATCCCACAGCTAATGGTATGTTTATCAGAAGTCTAGGAAATCCCCCACAGAAACCAAAACCAAAGCCAGACATTCAAACTGAACTAAAACTGAAAAGTTCATTGAGGAAGACGGAACAAATAAGCAGCTTCTCATGGTCAATGACAGACACCAATTCACAAGTGCCTGTCATAAAGACCAACACGATTTCTTAAATCTTAATTAAGTTTATATACTTGTAGAGGGCTTCACCAAATTCTTGACTTATCATTTATTGGAAAGCTCTCTTATAGAGAGCTTTCCAATAAATAATAACAAGTGAGATTTTGATCAGATCAATATAAGCAATTAACATGTGGATTCTGTACAATTACAGACCTGGAAATAAAGGGCTTATATCGTAACCCATTGGCAGGTTACACTAAATAGGATGGTGGTAACCCATAGAAAAAAGGGTCTTGTGATGCTTCTCCAACTTCACTGTTTTAAGTATGCCAGGTAAGCTGTTTTACGTCTGAACAGGTTTCCACCTGAATAAATAACAACTAACGTGTGATCTCGCTGAAGCGAGATCGGACATTAGTTGTTGCTCCTTATTTTGGCAGAAATACTTTTAAGATGGAAACAGCATACCATTCTGTTCACATGTGTATAGTTTGAGATAGTTCCAAAAGACTGTCAAGTCTTTCAGGCAAAACATGTGGTATTAGTAATGTAATAAAGTCATGCTGTATTACTTTGCCGTAACCTGTAGTTTGTTTGCATAGTTTACAAGTTATGTAATCCACATGTAACCTGGCCTGGCATTCTGAAAAATGCAGGAGGGCAAAATCAGGGCAATCAGCTTAGGAGAGCAATTAGCTTTACACAGCATTTTAAGTATCCAGTTGAACGAACTCATTGAAACTGAAACCAACAGACTATTGATCAGAGATTTTATTAACTTTACTAAGGTAAAGCAAAATCTCTTAGACATCTAGATGTCTCACTCAACAACCGAACACACACTTGACAAGACCTGTGTGTGTACCCAGACCTGTTGTCCAAGAAAGTCATATGCCTACACTACCACCTTCAACCCCCCCAAGGGGGGTTGAAGGTGGTAGTGGTAGGCGTATGACTTTTTTGGACAACAGGTCTGCTGGAATCTACAGTCACATCCTGGTGCAATTGCTTCAAGTGACAGGATAGTAGTAATGGTAGTATATTATAGTGTCAATATTCCTTGAATAATTACCCCTCAAACTGTGAGGTCAGTTGCTGAACTTGAAATTGACAGAAAAAAAAAATATTGCTGTGACCCATTTTGCTTCAAATGATTGCAACTGTGTTTGAGTATGGTTGCAGCCATTACCTTTTACCACTAAACCACTTTCAAAATGAAATTACGTGATGTTATGTGACTTGGAAGTTAAACTACATTTTTGCTTTACAACAAAAATTTAATGTGAGCAAAATACATGTAATCTCAATCATCCCTGACCAAAATATTTAGGAGGGCAATTTTTCGCTCTCCTTAATTCTTTCAGGAGGGCAGTAAGGAGAGCTAAAAAATCGCTCTCCTGAAATTGCCAAGCCTGTGTAACCTGAACGTGTACCTGTTGCAATGAACATAGACTGTTCTACAGATAATAACATACACAGGCTTTGCAGAGTAATGGTATACTATACTACTGGACTGTAAACCTTGTCTCAGGTACCAAGTACAGGATAACAGTCAGACAGTCACAAAACTGCTGTTACCCGTATCTACAAGAGGCACAACATGAAATCTTATTTGCTGGCTTGAGTCAGAACCATTTTCCAAACTAGAATTTCTCCAAACAGCTTGTTAAGTTAGCAATATTGCTGCAATTTGCTGAACATGTTACTGGAAAATATACCAAACTGCTTATGAAAATGGAATTTTATTGAGAAGATATGCGACATTCATCCATCTCCTAATTTTGGATATTTTTTGTATTTTGGGCACAGCATTTATCAACATGAATTGACAGGAGGGTGGGGATGGGTGTGGGGGTGGGGGTGAGGGGTGGGGGGGGGGGGGGGGGGTAAAGGCCTGCAAAGGAATTATAAATGCTGTAATGAGGAGGACAACAGGACAGCTTCAATAGAATTAGCTATTATTATGTAAGGAGTGAAAATTTTGGCAAAAAGATCTCATTCAGTCCCGGCAAGCCTGAAAATAAGCAATCTGTCATATGCAGAATGAGGTCCCAAGAGTTTTCTGCTATCCCATACAGTGGGCCAATTTACCCTGTGGGTACCTCTTTCTGTTCAAACCTGAGACCTTGATTCAAATTGAGGTTCACAGAAGGTAAATTTAGTGATGCTACCCTGCTGTGCAGGGTAGCATCACTAAATTCACCCTTTAGGGACCTCATTTTGCAGATGACAGTCTGCTTATTATCTGGCTTGAGTCCAGGTCTTTTCAACATATTTTCTCTAAGCCCAGCCTATGGTTTCTCTGGCCCTTTTAAACTTTTATTCACCTTTACCCCTTTACCTAACACAACTGCAGAACTACACCGGCAAAGAAATTTCTTGTAAAATTAAAAGATTTCATTTTTTCGCCTCCAAAACATAGCATCTGATCCTCAATGAAACAAACTCAATGAGCCTGTTCCAGTGGCGGAAGCATCCTATCCTATTTTTTGGCAAAAATCAGAAAAACAAAATTGGATTATCAATTTTCTGTGAATACTGCTGGGCAGATATTGCCATTACATTTAAGTAAAGGGTTAATAACAAGATCCATGCAAGAAGTTTATATCTAGGCTTTATTTACAAGAACTGGTTTTTGTTTATTTATGTTAAGGTGTTATCCTCTCCCAAAATGCTCTGTAACCAGTATTATTATTATTATTATATGACTACTCCAGATAGAAAATCAATATTGCAATAATCTGCTCATAAAATCTGGTCTGCTGCAAGCCTGAAAATAAGCAGACTGTCATCTGCACAATGAGGTCCCCAGAGGGTGAGTTTGGTGATGCTACCCTGCATAACAGGGTAGCATCACAAAATTTACCCTCTGTGAACCTCAGTCTGAATCAAGGTCTCAAGCCAAAGCAGAAAGATGTACAAAGAGGATAAATTGGCCCACTGCATGGGATAGCATCAGCAAATTCACCCTCTGGGGACCTCATTTTGCAAATGACAGGTTGCTTATATTCAGGCTTGGTCTGCTGGAAAATGAGAATCACAGCTTTTCTAGTTCCATCTCATACCTGTCTCAAACAAGGCTCAAGTGACATCACTGACATGTGAACGTCTTTGAGGTGACAAATTTACAAATGTGACTAAAGTGTTTTTACACTGAATATTTTGGATAAACATTCCAAAATTTCTTTTCTGTGCACACATCATTCAGCCCTTTGAGACTTTAATTATAATTATCCTGACGTTCAAATGTCACTGAGAATTCAGTTTCTTCACCGTTTTCCAAAATGCGACGACAAATGTCGGAAAGTACATATAACAAGATACTTTTCACATTAGTCATTATCTGGTTGAGGGCTAGATTATTTTTGGTGGTCTGAGTTTGTTATTCAAAACTTGTTTTATTACAAATTATTGGAGAGTGCCCAAAGGCACTCTCCAATAATTTGTAATAAAACAAATTTATATAAACAAAATATTATTTGTGTTTGAATGAATATGAAATATAAACAAGGAAAGTGTTGGCTTTTGCTCTGGTGTCTTAATTTTTTTAAAGCCCGGATAGTGGCTTCTAGCACTCAACCAGTTAAGAAGTCTTGACTGCAGGATTATATTAGTATTTTAAGCTGCGATAACATTTGGCTCGACGTTTGTCACTGAGCACTATTTAGGAGAAAATAGGAATTGCAGTTAAAACTTTAAAAAATTGAAAAATAATAACAAAACAAATGTATCAACGCGCTGTTTTATTTCGTACATCATAAGACATACAAAAGTATCAAAGGGTTAACTGTCCACTGTCACATAATAAAAAAGAGGCCTCTCGGCCTATATAGGTCTGCTTAGAGCAACTACTTTCGGGGCATATATATACAGGATAAATATAAGACAGAGAGAATATAAGAGAAATGCTCAACTTGAAGGTTATATTAGGAGGTAATAATCCACCCCAAATTAGGCATAAATCTCAAGGGAGCGGGGAATAGAAGGGTCAGGAGGCACCAGATTGCCGGTGAATCAGGGGTTCCCGAATGAGGGAGCTACACAGGTTTGTGGGGAGGCACCCAGTAGCATAACGGGAGGGGGTCCGTTATAATGCCTGATAGGGTAGGTGTTGCTCTCGTGTCTTAGGGGCATCTCTTCTATATCAGGATAGGGAGCAGAATTCACATCAAATACAGGGAACACTCATATATGGGAGGTACTAGGAAGAAAGGAAATTTGTTGTTTTACCCTGGGCGGGGTTTGTTTGAGAACATATTGATGGGAGTTATGCATACAGAAAGGAGTATAACACCTTGGGTGGTTGTTCGGAACGGGTTGATAAAGTTGTCTTTGGCTTTATCACTATGGATAACTTTCAATCGCATACGGTTGCATAGCAGTTGAACATCACTCTGGAAGAGGAAACGAGTGGGTTTTTTGGGAGGGGGGATGAATTTTAATCCTTTACCTTGTACAATTTTTTCGTGGTTATTCAGTGGATACTTGGATAAGTTGGTGATGTACTTGTTGGCAGTCAGCCAATTGGGTTAGGGTGGAGCTGTTTATGTGCTGTTTGTTAGCACAATGGCGCCTCAATCTATTCCTCTGGTGGGTATTTCTTGCACAGCGCTGTCTATTCAGGTTTTTGCTAGATCTAGTTTGGGTGTAGTGGGTTTTGCCACTAGAATTTGGTACAGTGGGTCCTAGTCATGCGGGCGATTTGAGCTTCTCAATTAGGGCTAGGAGAGCCGATTGCTGTCCAGGGTTGAGACAGAGTTGGGTTGTTGATACAGGGGTTTCACTAGGTGTAGTTACAATTTGGGTTTCATATTTACATGTAGTTGCGTGACAAGGGAACAGGTGGCGGTTGACCTTTTTCGGACGCTGTGGTAGCGGTCGATCAAGCCGGACGGCATGGTTGCAGGTTTGGATCATGGCTGTCTTTGTAGGGTGGTTCAAGGGGGTGTCATTCTGTGGGGTATCATTGGGAGTGTCATCGGACGAATACGAGAAAAGTATTGACGGTTGGGAATTGTCGGACGACCGGTCAGTGATGTAATGTGCTATCTGTGACTGGGTGGGAAAGATGTTACTCTCATCGATTGGGTGTGTGTTAATATCACCATTAAACTCAGGGGGGAATGGTCTGTGAGGCGTGGTCTTAGGTGGGAGTATGTTCTTCTGGGTGGCGAGATTAAGGTTTTTCAGGTAGGAATGGGCTCCAGCCGGTAAGAACATAGGTGACCACTCAATATTGTAGAATGGGGTGTCCTGTTTTACAGTCGGATGGTGAGTTGAGTTGGAAAGTGGGGGGTCACAAGTGCTAGGGCCTCTCATGTGACCGGGTGAGAGTACGAGATCTCGGAGGATCAAATTGTTAGGTGGGATGCCTTGTTGTAACTGGTTAAGGGTGGCAATAACCGACGTAGAGGGGTGTCATCTTGTGTAGGAATAGTGGGATTTGGGTTCTGAGTGGGATTGGCTACACCACTATTGGAGTTATCTCACTTTTCATTACTTTTGGGGTTTTGGGTGGACACAATGTTAGTCATGCCCATCCTGCAACGTTTGGGGTTCGCAGGAGGAGGGGGGGGGGGAATTTTGCTAGCCTTTTAGGATCAGGGGTATGGAGATCCATTTGGGTCTGTAACTGTGAAAAGGGCCCCTGGGAGGAGATTGCTATATATTAACCATAAAATCACGGTTTTTCTTTGTATCAGCTGCCTTGTACTGGGCAAGGTCTTTCTTAATAAACCAGGAAAGGGTTGCGTCAGACACCTGGAGAAATGTGTATCTTTCCCTTGGGCTTTGGTCTTCGGTGTCTGGATTGGTTCTAAGCTCTATTGAGTTTTGTACTTGGGTGAGGTGTACTTGTAATTGTTGTTCTAGCATTTCTGTTAAGCATTGGCTAGTGTGGAATGCCAGGCTTTCTATGGCCTCAGTGAGGTTATGCTGGAATTTAAGGGTATTGTCAGCTAGGGTCTTCAAATGGTTCAGGGTTGAACGGTAAATATCTCGGGACGACATGGGTTAGGTTGAGCTAACAAATTATAGCAACACTCAGTCAATCTGTGTTGTAATATACCATCTCATTGATGAGGCCAGACCAAGCATGATACCTAAAGTTCCCAGTGAAATAAAACCAGAAACAAAAAAAAATTATTCTGATACATCTTTGAAATGGAATGGGAGGAGATTGATTAGGTGGGAAAGGCGAATGAGGGAGAGTGTCAGTACACTTATTTTGGGTACTGAGATGGGAAAGGAAGAAATGTCATAAAAAATATTCTTCCTGAATGCTTCCGCAAAATGGCACATTACTTGTTGATATTTATTTTTATTATATGCTAGCCTGTGAATTATCGCAAATTATCTAAAAGATATTTCTCAATAACCATCGACGCTATAGATATCGAGAAATATCCCCCAGTAGCTTCGTAAATGACGCCTTGAAGGAATGATTAGCAGATCTTTGGTTATTGTCTTGACACTGTTTGTGGGGGAATTGGGCTGAATATTGTGCAGTAAAATGTCACGTAGTACATATAATAAAAAGAAAATCTACGCTATTTTAGTGAATATCAGGAATTATCTCATTCGTGTGGACCTGAAAGTATTATTTTCACTCGCACAAGCGCTCGTGAAAAATAAAACTTTTAGGTTCACACTCGTGAGATAATTCCCGATATTCACTAAAACAGCGTAGATATCCTCTATATATTAGTGGAAATTCTGTTCAGATGTAAAAAGCATAACTGGCGTAGTAAAAACAGAGATGGTAGAAAAGCAACACAACCACCTCCCTAGTTTGCACAAGAGAATGGTCTTACTGCCAGCTGGCACTGAGGCTTAACAATGGTACTGTGAGGTATATGCCTTTGTGGTCAAGTTGTTCCCAGCACTGTATATTTACCAAATAACTTATATAAGTGGTTTTACAATCCGGCCACCCTAGTGCATCTCGACCATGATAATCAAACAGATCATACATCTGAAGAAAATCCTTTTTTCACTCTTCGAGGATGGCCTGTCTCAGTGGCACCACCACCCCCCCCCACCTCCCCCCCCCCCCCCCTTCAAGTGGTGCCCAGGGTACCCGCCATGCCATCGGTATGTGCCAATGTATAATTATTATTATTCGGCTGTTAGTGTACAGTGTCCAAAAGTTCTGCTCTAAGTTGTTTATACATAAAAAACGTGATAATGTTGTCCCTATAGTACAGAAGCGAATAGTGAGTTTCAACCAGATTGTGGAAGCGCGGTGGCTCAGTGGTTATGGCATTGGACTTCAAACCGAAAAGGTCCACGGTTCGATCCCTGCCAGGGGCAACTGCATTGTGTCCTTGGGAAAGGTACTTAATTCTGATTGCCCATGTGGGGGCATGGTGGCACTGTGTACTAAGGTGTACTGCAAGTTGATAGTGCATGTGTCTTCAACCAATGCTAACCCTACTTGTGTGGAGATAGAACGTTCGGGAGTCTGACAGTTGCTCACCATTGCTCAGTGGTTCTCTCCAGGACTCCAGCTTCCTCCACCCACAAAAATGGCCGACACAAGGTAACCCCGTTTGTTGAAAGTGTTGTTAAACTCCAATAAATAAATAACCCACACCACTTGAGGAGAATAATATTCTTGTTGTGGTCCAGATTTCATAGATGTTTATAAAGAAACTCTCGACCCATTGGTGTAAGTGTGTCGCAATCTGATCGCGATTTGGTCATGCAAAAGACCATTTTTGAGATCACAATTCAGCATTAGGCATTCATTTTGACAGCAACTGTACTCTTCAGATGTAAAGAGGCAATATAATAACAGAGAACTCACCTGATGTGCCAAAATGGAAAGTACTTTTCTTGCACTAAATAATATACAACTAAATTCCAACATGTGCACTTTTATATATATTTTCACATTACTAAACAGTATCAGTTACACTGTTATGCATACAAACACTAATAATATTTGTGGTCTACTCTCAGAATAACACCACACACACCATAATCTACAAATAGTAAACAGGATTATCCAAGATTTCTTAATCCTCATTCAGTACTTCTGTATTTAACATGGACTGAGGAACTGATAGCTGATTTTGCTGATCATGTAGTTTTTTTTTGACCGAGTAATATATCCTCTGCAGGATATATTAAAAATGTCAAATTAAAAGTTAACAAGCTTCCTACTTTAAGCAGCAGCTTCTCAATTATTTATGCAACAAATTGTCAGAATTCACCCATTCACATTTTGTGCATCTCGATAGATTAACAAGTTTTATTTATTTTTTTTATTTCAGTTTAACAACAGTTTGTGTCTGACAGTTTTACACGATTTGTATACCTCAGCGAGATGAAAATTCTATTCCATTCCAGGACCTTTTTAACCCTTTACTTAACCCTTTACCCAACGCAGACGATATCAAAATTTATTATTTTAAATATCATTTTTTTAAATTTTTCAAAAAATTTCAACAAAACCATATCATGTGACCCCTCGTTGGAACGAGCTCGACGAGCTCGTTCCAACGAGGGGTCACATGATATGGTTTTGTTGAAATGTTTTGAAAAATAATATTTTTTCAACTGCTGAATTTGCATATTACGCGGGCGGATGCGGGCGATTCGTTAGGTAAAGGGTTAACGAATAGCCTACATCCGCCCACGTAATATGAAAATTGAGCAGTTGAAAAAATTAAATTTTCAAAAATATTTCAACAAAACCATATCATTCAGCTCGTTCCAATGAGGGGTCACATGATATGGTTTTGTTGAAATTTTTTGAAAAATTTAAAAAAATGATATTTAAAATAATAAATTTTGACATCGTCTGCGTTGGGTAAAGTGTTAACTGGAAGAGTGCTAAATTATATTTCAAAAGTGATTTGTAACCTGGGACGAATCCAGGAATTTTTGGGGGACACCCGGTTTTTCAATTGAGTATGACCCCAAATAAATTGAGATGTCTAAATACAGATACACAGCATGTGTTTTGCAGTGCTTTTTATCAACTGCATGTGTATAGATTTCTACTGAATATTGGAAATAACTGCTTCAAACTGGTAGATTTTAAAGTTGAATGATATTTTCCTGCAGGAATTTGGGGACATTGGGGCCCCAAAGTTTGGATACCTGTAACAGGTATCAAATCGGCTCTGGATCCATCCCTCTTTGTAACATGAGTAGATTTTTCAAAGATATCATGCTACCAGCAAGGGGAGCCTTAGCTTAGCAAGATCTTCTTCATAATTAATAGTTTTGTTACAGTTTATTGCAGAGTGCCTCCTGGCACTCAAAACTATAATCGCCGGTGCACAGGTGTCAAGGTGATTACTTGAATTTATGATTTTGTGGTTTAAAAAGTATATGTAATTTTGATAATTTTCCCACTTGGGGTAAGAGCGTAATATAGGTATGTGTCGGACCCCAAAAAAACAATTTGTCAAGTAAGCCACATGTGTATCTTAATAGAAATAAATCAGACAAATGTGATAGCTTTAATAGAGACGAATCTCAATAGGAGTCTGTAATGCCAATTATCTGGTCTGAAACAACGATCTTGCCTTATAAGCTTCAAACAAAATATGCTCGTTTAGCCATCCAAGGTGATCAGTCAACTAATTATATGGTCATTAGTGGCGATTATCTCCAAATAATTGGTAGTGCACGTGTCGGTCCTATATCCTCTCTTTCTGACAAGTGAACTGTCACAAATGTCAAAGTATAGCAAACTTAAAAGAATCTGAAAGAGAATTTTAAATAAAGATAGATCTAAAGCGGCCAAGTTCAAGAGAAGGAAGTAATTAAAATGAGAATTAATGTTCTGGCTATCGAAATAAAAATAGGGGGATTTCTCAAAAATTTCATTCCAGTCTGAAGGAGTGTAAGACTGTGGATTGTAGGCAAGCGAGGAGCTGGGGAGGCCATATCTGAGTGTTGGATCAGAAATAGGACGTACCAGCTCAGGGAGCTATTTGCATTTAGGTAGATGGTATTATCTGTTGTAGAAGGTAAGCCATACGTAGGCAGAGTAGGCTTTGCCTATATGAACATTATTCTGAGATAAATGGAGGGGAGCGTTTAACCCCATTGGTGGCAACTGCACGAGTGAAAAGCATCCAGTAAAGTGACAATACGTAAGTGGGGGAGGAGACGGCAGTGGTAGATCGACATTCCGTCACATGTTAGAGCAAAGGCATCCGCTAGGGTGACAATACGTTAGTGGTCGTGCAACGGAAGTGAAAGAGTGAAGTGAAAAGGCGACCAAAGTCCAA
Source organism: Pictodentalium vernedei (assembly GCA_031216915.1). Taxonomy (NCBI): domain Eukaryota; kingdom Metazoa; phylum Mollusca; class Scaphopoda; order Dentaliida; family Dentaliidae; genus Pictodentalium; species Pictodentalium vernedei. The sequence goes on from CM062289.1 coordinate 192,590,980, forward strand.
ACACCAGTGACAAGGAAGGGAAACCAGCAACAACAGAGAATGCGGGCCCACAAGTGACTCAAAAACTGTGTAGGTGGGGTGTGATAGACGTTTTGTTTTTTTCTGATTCACTGGATTTCATGTAAGTCACAAATTACCATCTTTATTTTTATATATATGTATTAAAAATGTTGTTTCCAGTGAAACCCTGTTGATTTACGCTTTTTGAGGAAAAGTCATGGACCCCTTCAGGATAAGAACCACCCCAACAAAAATGAAATGGGCGGTTTCATCACGGTGAAACATACGTTCATGCACAGATTCAGGCAACACTCCTGGAGTTTTGGCTGAATACGCAGTGTGAATCTATTTCTCCTAGCAATGACAAAGCCCGGTTTCCGACAACAGGTTCACATGGAAGTGAACATCCATACCAAGTTTCAAAGGAATCGACCCATAAATATCTGAGAAAATCTCTGGACAAAATTCAGGCCTATGCAGCTGCTATCTCAAGTCAAAAAGGGGCATAATTAAAAAAATAAAAAATTTATAGTAAATTTCCTTTCTTATTATACCGCCCACAATTGTTTTCTACAGGCTTGCACTACAATGGAAGACCCTAACTCGGAAAATGTACTCTCTATTTTGATCTTTCCCAAGGGATTTGGGAAAGAAAAGTGGTGCAAAAGCACCATGAAAAAATAAGCCAAAACTGGGTTGAGTGTTGCCAGCACGCACCCAGTAGGGGACGATCTTCTCCAAGTACATATCCACGGCTTCCGGTAACCAGTGCGCAGGCAGTAACTAAAGAATCATTCTTTTGAATCCGCCAACAATTGAGTTATGTGATCAGCAGGGAGGAAGGATACTTACCCGAATAAGAAGATGGGAGGGCCTCCATGTAAACAATTGTGGTAGGTATAATAAGAAAAGAAAATTTACTATAAAACTTAAATTTCTTATCAACCTACCTTACAATTGTTTACTACAGGCTGAATAGACAATAGGATGGAGGGAATCACATAACCTACCCCCACATAACCCAACTGCACTGGAACTGTGGACAGGGGAAGTGGTCCCTAGGCCTATCAAACCACAGCATCACAATCATTAGTAAAAGACAATGAGAGATGAGGCATACGGTTCTGTGAGATGCACAGACAGAAAGGACAGTAACAGCACAGAGCTGGAACTGACCTGGTAAGAAGCCTAATGGCTCCTGCTACTGACGCAGATAGAAGGTGGAGAAAGTAGAAGCATTTCTCCAGTAGCCTACCTGCATAACATCCGACAACTTGACAGAGTTAGCATAAGGCCAAGAGGTAGACAATGCACGCATCTCGTGGGCAGAAATACGATTGGTAAAACAATCGTCAGTCGCTAGACAAGTGTAAGCTACGCGAATAGCAAGACAAATCCATCGAGAAAATGGATTGAGGAGAGATCTTCTGTCGACCAGGAATAAGAGACAGAAAAAATCTGTTTCCTGCCTTTCCTAATGAACTGTGTCCGATTGAGATAAATGCAAATTGCACAAACCGGACAGAGCAAATGGCGATTACCCTCAGCAGAAGGAAGAGCCCTGATACAGATAGGAGGTGGAGTCATTTCTGGTATCTGATTCTTGGCCAGAAAGGAGCAATCAATGGTAAACGTAACACTGTTGGGAGAGCTCCTGAAAAAAGCCGGATTAACCTAGAGGGCATGAAGCGCACTAACCCATCTGGCTGAGGCAACAGCCATCAGAAAAGCCTTCTTGTGAGAAAACGCATATCCACCTGGGATAAAGGTTCGAACGGTGCCCCTCCCCCCACCGCCAAGCAAAGCAGCACTCAAGGAAGATTCCATCTTGGGGTAAGCTGCAAGTCCTAGGCCTTTTCAAGGAAAAGTTCCGACCAAGCTTGGAGAGGTATGGATTAGTGCCGATACGACGCTGTCCCACATACGAAAAGGTCTCCGAAAGCATGGATCTGTACCCTTTGATGGTAACAGGCTGGAGACCCCGAGAATCAAACAGATATACCAGAAACTCCGCAATCTGTGATATCGAAGGATTGGCCTAATCAACAGAGTGATCGGCACACCATCGACAGAAGACCTTCCACTTAGCCGCATAGGCTAAACCAGTGAAGTGCCTCCTTGAAGAAGAAATGCACTCCACGGCTCATCTCGAAAAAACCTCTACAGAGGAGACAGGACCTGACAAAAGATATGCGTGAAGGCACAATGAAGTTGGGTCGACGTGAAACCACCTCGGGTGACCTTGGCAAAGAAGGTCGTGATGTAGAGGAAGAGAAGACGTGCCGGAACCGTCGCCAACAGAGAGCGGAGCCGATTGATCCACACCCGCTGAGGTGACAGGGGAGCGATCAGAATGATTCAACAACTGCAGGTTCGTATCTTGGCTAGAACCTGAGGCAGAATCGGAACCGACGGGAAGGCGTAGCCGACAAGACCGTTCCAATCGAGTGACAGAGCGTTCACAGCAAAAGCCAGAGGACCCTGGACACAGGGACACGAAAGTGTCCACCTGATGGTTCCAACGAGTCAGAAAGAGATCGATGTGGGGACGACCTCAGAGATCGCAAAGCAACTGGAACACCGCCCTGTGGAGCATTCACTCGGTGGAAAAGACCCTGCCCTGTTGGGACAGGGAGTCGGCTAGGACGTTCAGACAACCGGGAATGTGATGAACCACCACTCTGGCGTTGACATCCTGAGCGAGAAGTAGAAGATCCCGAGCCAATTCGTACATGGGAACCAAGTGCGTGCCGCCCTGGTTCCGAATGTAAGCAACCACTGTCGAATTGTCGGACAACAGTTCGAAAGCTGGGGGATCCACTGCCGGAAACTCAGAAGAAGAGCAAGAAGCTCCTTTTGGTTGATGTGAAGAGCTGCTTGATCCTGGTCCCATGCCCCATGAAGGGAAAGAAGTAGAGGATCCAACATAGCACCCATCCGAGATCGCTGGCGTTTGCCGTCAGAACACGATCGGACGTGGGTAAGTCCAACGGAACTCCCTGCATAATCCACTGAACATCCATCCAGGTGAGAAGGTGAACCAACCTGAAAGTCTCCATGCTGAACTTAGGAGCAATGATAGACTGGTTCAGGATACTCAGATCGATAACCGGTTGGAGTCGGCCATCCTTCTTCGGCACCAAGAACAGGCAGGAATAAAATCCCACTGAATGAATGTTCTTGACGACCTCGATCGCCCTCTTTGACAGGAGATTGTCTATCTCCGTGATCAAATGTTCCGACGTGTAACGTCTAAAGGAACTTGTGTTGGAAGAGGCACTCTCAACAGAGTGGGATGCCTTCAGAAGGATATCCGCAGCCCGGACCGAACATCAAACACCCAAGGATTGGATGTGATTGTGGCCCAATGGTCTGCGAATTCTGATATCCTTCCTCCAACCTGGGACAAATCGAGGTGAGGACCTTCACTTCAAGCCTCGGCGAGGCCCACGAGAGGAGAAACCACCTCCTCTACTATATGAAGAATCCGGAGTCCTCCCTCTAGCCTGCCGACGCTAACACTTACCCCGTGAGTAAGTAGAAGCAGCTGCAGGAAGATCAGCCCTTGCTTCAAAGAGGAAGCAGAAGGGCGCTTGTTAGGCTCTGGACAGCCCCTGCCTCCAACAGAAGGCTGATCAAGCTGACGAAGCAGCAGATCTTTGGAATGACGTAGGACATCATCCCGGACTGTTGCCACGGAACCATGGAATAGTTGCGGACCCGCCAAAGAAGCAGATTGAAGAGCAGCGTGATGCCCCTCAGGAAGGTCCCAGTGAACTAATTCCAAGTTAGCCGTGTTACAGGCATGCGTGTGAGTAAGATGCATGAGTGCCTCGGAAAACACATGCAAAGGAGCCTGTATGTCGTAAACTTATCTGGAGGCAGATAAGCAGCTAAAGCAGAGACGACGTGATTTGAGAGAGAAAGCATGCCCAGCATCTCTCTCGATAAGCTCAACTGGGACTCCAGTGTTGCCATAGGAATAACAGTCGACTTGGGCTTGGAAAGCCCGAGGGAAGTAGAGTCCAGATCCAAGACCATAAAAGTCTGGCAGACTGGCAGAATCGTAGGAACGATAATGCACTGGAGGCAAAAAAGTGTCAGCCCTGGTGAGGAACGAAGTCCTCCTAACCTTGGAACTCAGCTTAGAGTCTAAAGCTGTAAACGCTTCAACCACCTGTATCGACTGGCATGGTCGAAGGCGCGCGGAAGGGCTGTAGGCGCGCGACCGATGATTGTGGCCTGGCTGACTCCGTTGGGAACGAACCGGCAAGAGGTTTCACTCCTGGCCCTTTTAACCAGCGAAGGGTCACAATCCTGAAATACACCTGACGCGAGGCAATGAGTGGTAGCCAAAACATCTAAAGACAGATGTGTATAGGGGTATGACATACCCCAAGGATCTACAGTGCAGGAACTCAGGAGAGTTGCCACGGACCTCTGAGGGACAGAAGGTCCAGGCTGCACAAAACGTGTCGGTCCCACAAAAGCTGGCCATGGGACCAGAATGCATGGACGGAAACGCAACCGAGTCCATGGTGACCCAACCATGAACATCCGAATCCAATGAGAGACCACAGCAGAGGATTCGGCTGGCAGCCCCTTCCAACATCGCCAAGTTGAAGTCAGGGAAGGCTGTGGCCGATACCCCACGTCCACACTACCAGACATCTCTGCAGACCCCTGCAGGGATAAGCCGAGGCCAGCTGAAACAGTGACCGATAACGTAGCAGATGGAACAGCAGTAGCAGCAGATATGACATGAGCTGTTGAAACCAGTGGAAAGGTGGAGAGAGCAATCGAGCTCGGCTCCAAAAGAGGAGTCACAACCCTAGTGACAACCTCAGATGTCAACTGGAGAGGGACCACAGTCCCGGAACCAGGCATCTCTTCACCAGACAACTCAACAGCTACCGCAGTATCCACCACAGTTAAAGATTGCACATCCCCCATGGAGGGGATATAACTCTCACCAGACATGGTCATGTCCGGAGGCCCTGAACGACAGTGTACCCTCTCCCCGTGGGTGCGGGAGGAACGGCCACGAGAACGCACCACATGCTTGGGCAAAAGGCATTGCCCTCAAGGAACAGTCTTGGGCATAACAGAGGTGAGAGTAGTAGAAGAAAAGGTGAACTCAACAGATGTAGAAAGTAGAAGAACACCCCCAACTACGAGAGATAGGTGGCAGAAAATAAAGGACCGGCAGGAACACAACTGAACCCAGACAGCCGACAGGGACCCAAAAAACAGAAATTCTGTCCTCAACAGAGAGGAGAAATCCTGTCCATACAGCTCCCCATTGACACCTAACTCCAATAATAATAATAATAACCAAAAGGATAACATAAATTTATCAACCAAAAAATTTATGTCCGAACCGCACGGTACGCAAAAGTCATGCGGGAACACAGAGAATATATAAAATACAATAAAAATGTGGTTGAAAATAATAACGAGAATATATAAAACACAGTCCTGTTATTATACAATCCTCAGATCCATAATTCCAGTCACAGGTAACCATTATCAACGAGTTGAATTATCACTGTTTCTGAATGCAAATGGACGTCACGCCATGCAGGCGGACGAAAAAAGAATGATTCATTAGTTACTACCTGCGCACTGGTTACCGGAAGCTGTGGATATGTACTTGGAGAAGAGCATCACCTACTGGGTGCGTGCCGGGAGCACTCGACCCAGTTTTGGCTTATTTTTTCTTGGTGCTTTTGCACCAGTTTTCTTTCCCAAGGGATCAAAATAGAGAGTATATTTTCCGAGTTAGGGTCTTCCACTGTAATGCAAGCCTGTAGTAAACAATTGTAAGGTAGGTTGATAATAAATAATTCCACTACAACTAAAATCATAGAAGCACAGATTCCCATGGTGGTGAACATTCATACCAAGTTTCGAACAAATAAGATCATAAACATCTGAGAAAATCTCAGCACAAAATTATGACTGTGGATGGACAGATGGATGGACAGGTGGATGGATGGAGGGACAGACAGACAAAATGATTCCAATATAACACCTCCCCCTCCCCGACACACACACAACTCTTTGCAGGGGATATAAAAAGGATACGTGAAAAGATTGAAACTTGGATGCTATTCAGTCTCTGTGACACACTGATCTTCTGTCTTCTTATCACTTCCTCGCCTGCATAATAACTCGAATACACATCTACCTATCTCGCTTCTTTACAAACATACTGATAGACAGTCACTAGTACTCTGCCATCTATGATTTTCAGGCTCCTGAAGCACTGGGGTGTTTCTAGGGGTGTTTGGAAATTGTGATTAACCGATGTTCGGCATATTTTAAGCCATTGGTTGGCAATTGGTAGAAGTGTTTGAACATTGGTTTGTGTCAATTGTTACATGGAACACCACGGGATCAAAATTGTTCATATTTACGTTTGATTCCCGATCTCATACAAGCAGTAATAAACTTAATATTACTCATCAGCACAAAGTAATGATATACAAAGTCTATATCCCATAGCAGGGTGATGATATGCCATCTTATATATATATTGTTTCCATTATTCCTTCGCGCAATCAAAATTCTGTACACCAAATCTCGATTAAATTCAAAGGTGTGTATTTAGGCATCGATGCTCTGCGCATGATGCAGTGCACCATGTGACGTTTTGCATTTTTCATGTACGCACATTCTATAAAGAATTGCTAGATGTTTTAGGACACATGTTGATGGAAGGCAGTTCTAAATTATTTGGAGAAATTGATTGGAACCAAATTGGATGAGCCAATAAAATAACTTGCCACATTGATTGAAAGGAATCAGGATTGGTCAAATATGGGTCAAGGTCACTGGAGTTACCCAGAGGTCATTAATTGCAGTTTTCAGAATTGCTAAAAATTGTATTTTATAACCGGCTAATGCATTCCCAAAGTTCATACATATATTTCATCAATCAAAAATTGTGGGTGGAGCAAAAATTTTGAAAGTAGGTCATGATCATATTTCAAGCATGGTGAAACCTATTGACTTGGGACCAACAGCAAATGGGTCAGGTCAAGGTCACTAGGGTCCCCGAGAGGTCACCGAGTGCATTCTTCAGAATTGCTGGAAATCACATTTTATGATCCATTCCTGAAGATCATACATGAATTTCATCACTCAGAAAAGTGAGCAAAGTAAATGTTTGGAAAATGGTTCACACTTGTATCTCAAGCATGGTATGACCTATCAACTTCCCACCAACACCAAATGAGTCTGAACTCAATGAAGGTTCTAAATATGGGTCAAGGTCTCTGGGATCACCTAGGGTGGGTGGGGGGATGGGCAGTTGAGTGCATTCTTCAGAATTGATGGAAATCAAATTTTTTTTATCCGATGCATTTTTGAAGTTCTTACATGTATTTCGTCACACACAAAATTTGAAAGTGAGTCATGCTCATACCTAAAGCTTTGTACGACCTATGGACCTAGGACCAACATCAAATGAAATTAAACAGCCGGAGGTTCAAAATAAAGAGTCAATTCAGCTTTCATCGAGTGCATTTTTAATAATAGTGGGAAATTGCATTTTATACACCCTCCCAATGAATTCCTGAAGTTCAAAAAGTGTGTGGAGCCAAAAAAATATCCATTTCTGAATTTCTGATTCCTTTAACCCTTTATCCAATGTAACAGCCAAAACCGGCAAGCACTATTTGCAAAATCATCATTCAATTTTCATTATTTTTTTCATTTTTTGTCACAAAAAAAACAAACTTATGACCCCCTCATTGGTATGGGCTCATTGAGCTCATTGCAATGAGGAGCATAAGTTATGTTTTTGACGTGAATAAATAAAAAATTTACTTATTCAAGAATTTTGTTTGCAAGTGTCATCTGTCTTTCGTGTTAGGTAACAGGTTAAAGAACACGTTGAATTCTGTGCAAAGAAGTAATTTCTTATAAAAATGATTATCTGTACTTGTTTGGAAATCTTTAAATGCGGATTACAAAAACCCATTTCTAATTTCTTTACATTTTTTTTCTGAGTTTCTCCAGAAAATAAGTCTCCATAAATCCTCTCTCTATATAGTTTAGTTGTTGTGATGATTTCACCATTTTGAAACAGACTTAAATGTACTGATCATAGTAAATACTGTTTCTCTTATTAGGCATTTCTCTCTGGAAAAGACTCTTGTTTTTCTACGGATTATTATTAATTTTTTTTTTGACTTTTCCCTCTGGAAAAGACATTTGTTTTTTCACACATTTTTTTTTTTTTTTCTCTACACATTTTGTTCGTATGATTCTGAAGCCATTTTTGAAAACGAATTTTCCCAGAATTTCGGACACACATTGAGTGGTACAAAATCTTTTGTCTGACAAAGCCTTGTCCGATAACGATATGGATTTTAACCATCTCCACCAATAATGATGGTTTTAACCTAAACTTTTTTTTATCAAACAGTCATTTTAGACTACTATACCCACCTTTCTCAGGACATCAATTAAGGTACTTTAGTGATACAGTTAAAAACAATCTTTAGACACTCGGGGGTCGTGAAAAATCATGGAATCTCATCTGGAAAAGCCCTGGAAAAGCAATGATTCTCTAGAATCATCAAGTCCAGTTTCATATGTTTCTACTGAGTCTTGATTTTGTAATATTTTGGTGTATAATATTTTCGACAAACTTAAAGTTACTAGTATCATGAGTATTGTCAGACCATATAAACCGAATGCCATAAAAGATATATATGCAATTTACATGCATATTCAATTAATCCATTACCTAACATAAACAGAACAGGCCACTTGCAAAATAATATCTTGAATAAGGCCAAACAAAATTAAATAATTGATTCTCAAGCATGTTTTTTTTTAAAACGAATGAGGGAGGGTGCTTTTTATTTTTATTTTTTATTCCTGATGTAATGGTCGCCAATGCCTAAAATCAAAATGTGAGAGCCTAAAATTAAATACTAGAGCTTCCATGTTGATTTCGTTGATAGTTTTGGTTTTTTGTAACATTGATCACACAACACAACATCAAAAAAGAACAACTAAAATGGATATCAAAAATAATGAGTTTTTTAACTGATTGAGTGCTTGAAGCCACAATCAGGCCTTTAAAAAAATGAGGGTACCAGTGCAAAAGCCAACATTTTCCTTAACCATGTTTCATATTCAGTTAAACGTAAACAATAGTTTGTTTATAGAAATTTGTTCTATTACAAATTATTGGAGAGTGCCTATTGGTACTTTCCAATGAATTTGTGATAGAACAAGTTTTGATGAACAAATTCAGATCACCAAAAATAATCTAGTCCTCAACCAGTTAAATATTTATTTTGTATACATATGAGAATCGTGTCGCATTTCGCAAAGAGAATAACAATACTGTATCAATGTATATGACATAATTCATCGCAAATCGCAATGTGATACCACTAAAATCACATGGTAGTTTTTCGTACATTTTGAATTTTGCCTCCGAAATAAAATTGATGAACGTGGGCTGAAAAAACGAATGTGTCGGTGCCTGAGAATCAAGATTAATTTTCTTTAGTCTAACAAATAATTTTAATTTTTTGCTTCCAAAACAGCTTAAGATGGGTCAGAAGTTAGGTATTTGAGCAAAAAAAAATTAAATATGAATGGTAATTTTTGTGAATAGCACTGGTCAGTTATGACAATTATGTCAGATAAAAGGTTAACTTTGTTATCCTTTTTACCCAATGCACACAGTATCAAAATTTATTGTAATTTTTATTTTTTTATTTTTTCAAAACTCTGCCATGTGTATCTCTCATTAGAATGAGCACATCGAGTTCGTTGAAGTGTGGGGGTCTCATGATATAGTTATATTGAAATTTAAAAAAAGAAATTTTTTTCAAATGCTAAATTTGTAAATTATGCAGGCGATAGTGGTCAATTCATTATGTAAAGGATTAATCTGCTGACAAATTTGGTATTTAACCCATTATATCTTGCCCTGTCAAATGAGAAACAATGGATTAAATTCTCACATTTGAAGTACCATGGGGTTAAACCTTTACCAAACAAATCTGCTACATGTGCCTGCATAATTTACAAATTAAGTTGTTGAAAAACGAAAAAAAAATTTTAAAAACTTTCAACAAAACCATATCATATTAGCCATCCAGTTAACACGTTCACTCTGGGGAATGGAATATTCCATTTCCAATCATCCTTCTGTACAGATGGGAAACAGAAGTTAACATTTCCCGAGATAGCCAACAAGATCCATCGTTTTTATATTTCGCAAATTACTATGACACATTTCCAACGTCAGATAGTAGGATGATTCTCATTGGTGAATGGTTGTGGGAGATGCTTCCAAATGTCGTGGGTATGTTTATTCTGACTCGGGCAGTGTGTAGTCATGTCTCATTATAATTTGGAAGCCCTTCAAAAAATCGTTGAAGATTCAGATAGTTATTATGATTTTGACAGCAAATCATCTACTGACTTGTCATTGAAATATTCAGGCAACACTGAATCTTGTAATGTAAGTGGTGACTCCGAGCCTCAAAATGATCAGCTGAGCACATCAAAGGGAACACCCACAACAGGTGCAAAATGGAAAAGGGGGAGTGGCAACTGATTTTTCAACGTAAACAAAAAACATGTGACAATCGAAATACATATAAATGAGAAAAGAAAAATGATATTTCAGTTATATAATTAATGAAATGGCAATGATAACTGATGTTTGTGTTCATTAAATCCAAGTTGTCAAATAATATGTTTATTTGTCCATTCGAAACCAATATACTGAAAATAATTAAAGTCTCTGTGGGAATAATTACTGTTAATTATCATGTAGCTAACAAGTTAAATTTACCGATTAACCAACTGTTACCTGGGAACAGATTAGATGTATGTATACACTAGGATGTTAACCCATGATAATGTAGTCAAGCCCTAGATAGAAATATTTTGAATTATTGGGCTTGGATAATGAGAAAAACTCTGAATTTAAATTTTGCAAATCCAGCATAAAATACTCAGTCCGTCAAAATGTAACTCATGCAGTCCTTAACCCCCTTCACACTGATGTCAAAATATCAAAATTTCAGGCAGAAAAAATTTCCCATAATGCAACTAGAAATTTAACCAATTCAATCTCGTTTGACAGAGCTCATTGAGCTCTGTCAAACGAGATTGAATTGGTTAAATTTCTAGATATATTATGGGAAAAACCAGCTTCCTGAAATTTTGGTATTTTGACATCAGAGTGAAGGGGGTTAAATAAAATACTTTGGCCTGGTTATCAGGTCCAAGCATTTTCTGCAAGATTTGTATAAGTTACACCCTGTGTACTTTTCATCCCCTGAATCTTCTAATTTATACAACAGATCCCCACAATTCTGTCATAAGCCAGCTTTTAGCCGGTGACAAAAAGTAACTGGGAAAAGCTTCATAACCATTCCCAGTTCAAGTTAATCAAAAAATTGTTTCAACACTAGGCAAGACTCGACTCCCAATTTGCCTGCTGGCTGCAGTACATCTTTGTGGGGGCACTTGCACAGAGATCGCATAAAGTGTGTCAAAGTCACAAGGGCAATGCAAAGTGTGGGCCACTGCCCCCAACCTGCAGGCATGTTTGAAGTAGCCTTAAAGGTATTGTGGGACATCTAAGTCAAAAAAGTGAAAAAGGGCCATAACTCTGGGAAAAATTATTGGACAGAACCCATTCCCAGTGCATAACCCCCCCCCCCCCTCCCTCCCCCCCCCCCCCCCCCCCCCCCCCATGCAGGTCTACCAGCATACCAAAGTAGATCCAAATCCAACCAATGGCTTTGAAGTTACAATGCAAAACATTTGTACGGACAGACGGACAACACCCCTAAAATCAGGGTTTATGTGGCCAAAATATTTGAGGGATTTAAAATGCATGGACAACCAACCACTAAAAACTCTTTTTTAAGTCTAATTTCTGGATGGTAGAAAACCCTTACCCTTTCAGCTTACTGACCCTAACCCCAGCTAACCCTAACATAAAATCCCTGAAACTACAATACCTACTTTTTGTCATTTAGTAGCCACAAAAAACATTTTAGCCACATAACCCACATTTTTAGACACAAAAACACCAATTGTTAGTTCAAATTTTATGTGGCTAGTTACATAAATCAGACAAGACACATAACAATGCTGTGTACCAAGAACTAGGCACATAAACATGATTTGTTGGTGCAGGTGGACAGATGGGCAGACGCATGGAGAACTTCACTAGAGACTCACGAATCCTCCTTTGGAGGTCAGGGGCATAATATGTTAAGGGGCTATATAAGTAATGGAATTTTGTTTATTTTGAAATTCTCACCTCTCATATTCCTTAAATTCCGATTAAATATACACAAATTATACATCAAAATGAAGGATGGGATGTATAGAACACAAAACACATATGTAATCAACTCATAGAGTTGAAAGCAGGCACCACTGATTCCTGGAAGTCTGCTATCGTATTCGTACCAGAACTGATAATAAAATAATATTTCGCAAGAACAACTCGTGGCCAAATGTACTTCAGATATTCAATAACAAAGCTAGGTATTCAAAACACTTTCGAGTGCAGCAACAGGACTGCATTTTGGAAAAGGACAACACTGTCTACATTTTTTATTGAAGGTGGTTTGCATGCTCGACAGACCTGCGCAAATCACTCGATACCACGAATTTCCATCGAAAAATAAAATCGTAATTCTAAAAAATTTCAACGGGTATCATGATACCTTGCATTGAATATGGCAACTGTGCAATCTCTTTCTAATAACAGTATACTGTATGAAGGTGATCTTTTTCATTATTTGATTTAGACGGCATTGTTTTTACATGCTTTTTCCGTCCGATGACGTCGACCGGAAATCGAAAGTATACTCATACGTAAACAAAAGCAAAGGCTTTGGAATTTTCCCCCATGCAGCTCTGTTGCTGTGTTTTGAAGAATTTTGATCCCCTAGCTTTGTTGTTGGATATGTAAAGCACATTTGACCACAAGTTGTTTTCGTGAAATATTATTAAATTATCAGTTCTGGTGCGAATACAGTAGCAGACTTCCAGGAACCAGTGGTGCCTACAGTCTCTACGAGTTGATTACACATGTGTTTCGTGTTCTATACATCTCAATCTTCATTTTGATGTACATTTTGTGTATATTTAATTTGAATTGAAGGAATATCAGAGGTGAGAATTTTCAAAATAAACAAAATTTCATTACTTATATAGGCCCTTAAATGGTTAATGAAAACAGCTATAGCATAACCTCAGATATCCAAGGCCGATCAGACCTCAGCACAAAGATTAAAGTTAAGTACATTCTGGTTAGGTAACATCAATTATTACTCACCTTATCAAACACATTTCTTCAGTCAGTGTTAACATGAATCCACAGGACTGCAGCTTGATCTGTAAACGTTTCAAAATGCCAATGTGTCAGAAACCAGTAAGAATTGTTGCAGGGTGTTTATGTAGCTCACTTCCTGTACAGATTCTATGGATGTCACGATCAGATGACTTCTGCAAAATAAAGCATACACCATATGGTCTTCTTGTTTTCTTTACAAATGTCTATTGTTAACTAAATATTACACAAGGCAACAGTGACAAAAATAGCACATCTCTTCTGTTTCCTGTAACCCTTTAAAACTGGAATAGAAGACAACACTTGCAAAAATAAATCTTCAATAATTAAAAAATTTCATTTCCCCCCCCCCCCCCCCCCACCCCAAACATAGCTTATGACCACTCATTGGAATGAGCCCAATGAGCTTGTGCCAATGAGGGATCATATTGCTATGTAGCTCACATTCTAAACAGATTCTATGAATGTCATGATCAGATGACTTCTGCAAAAATAAAGCATACAAATTAGTGTCTTCTTGTTTTCTTTACAAATGTCTATTGTCAACTAAATATAACACAAACAACAATCACAAGTGTCCATCTACTCTATTTACTTTCTTCCTTTGGAGAGCATGGTGGCTCAGTGGTAACGGCATTGGACTTCAAACTGAAAGGTCCAGGATTCGATCCCTGCCAGGAGTACCTTGGGCAAGGCATTTAATCCTGATTGCCCATGTGGGGGGCATAGTGACACTGTGTACTAAGGTGTACTGCACGTCGATGGTGCACTTGTCTTCAACCAATGCTAATCCGGCTTGTGTGGAGTCTGACAGTTGCTCGCCACTGCTCAGTGGTTCTCTTGAGCTTCCTCACCTATAAAACTGTCCAACACAAGGTGATGCTGGCTGTCAAAAGTGTTGTTAAATCACAATAAATACATAAATAAATAAATTTCACCCTTTAAATGGCACCAGCAAAAGGAATTCTTGAATAATTAAAAATTTTCAGTTTTTTGCCTTGCAAACATAGCCTATGATCCCTCACTGGAATGAGTTCATGTTTGGGATGTTTGTCCAATAGCAGGAGACAGTTTAATCAATTTTGTTTGGTGGGGGTGGTTTGGTTGTGGGAAATTTTGACCAGTGCCCAAGATTATTAACATTATAAAAACAACTGATTTCAATTCATGTTTTCCATTTTCATTTGTACTGTTGATCTTTTTATTATCACTGTTTGCATGGAAATTTTCAATACAGAACTATGTAAATTTATATTTATCGATAACATTTTCCTAAATGAATAAGTTCAATGTACAACTTGTTGGAATCGATAGTAACCTATACTTTGTTTACAAGTGCTGGAGTACTAGTACATGCAGTTTGTGGATCGGAAGACTTATAACAGTGAATTGCGAGACTTGCAGGGAAAACATGATCCTCTCCAAGTGCTGCGGCTTCTTCCACCAGAAAGATTTCTGACATGATTATGCCCTTGACACTCACCTCATAAAACACCAATGATTCTTCAGGAACAGGATCTTGAATTACTGTAACTCCCATAAATATGAACTCTAGAATTCAAATATGAGCAAATTTGTGTATCATTCATTATTGTAAAATTCACATGCTATCACGGAAAATAATGTCTGTACTTTGTATAGGCCCCACAAAGTAAATCTTCTGTTTCTCAGGTATATTTTTGTAAAACTGCATGTGAGTGGACGTTTTTAATTTTTGTAATTATTTCTTTGCCAGCAAAAGTTCATATTCTTCGTTTGTGTTACGTTTTCGGCCTCATAATCAGAATAGCATAGGTGGTGGTGTATTTCGTCCCTTGAGTGCAAGAAGGCTTTGCAATGCTAAAGCATTGCAGATCCTTGCTGCACTCAAGGGACAAATTTATCAATTTTATTAACCCTTTACCCAACATAATGGCCAAAACCAACCAGCGCTATTCTAAAAAAATTGCCAATTAATTTTCATTATTTCTTTATTTTTTGTCTCAAAAACATAGGTTATGACCCCTCATTGGAACGAGCTCATTCCACTGAGGGGTCACAACATATGTTTTTGAGAGAAAAAATGAAAAAAACTAGTGATTCAAGAATTCTTTTTGCAAGTGTCGTCTGCTTTTCATGTTAGGTAAAGGATTAACTTGGGTAAAATATCAGACATAAACCACTTTTTATTTTTTTAAGTTTGCATTGGTTATAAAAAGAAAGCATGCGGCAGCCAAAAGGACCATGTAGGAGGGCCTGAGAAACAGATTTTTAACTTTTTTTTATGCCATATTCAGTGTTTTTATTAATGCTATGACAAGGTGATTCTTATGAAGATTTTTAGAGATTTTTTGTCATATTGGACTAAATTACAATTTGGGCTCCCATACGCAGCTGAAATATAAACCCAGGGACTTGATTTAAACATATTTGAATCTGATCCTCATAAAGATGCTATTAACCGTCAGAATTCTGTCAAAATGGCAAAGTTTTCAGCAGCAAATACATCCCATAATGCAATTTGATATTTACCCAAATATACCTTGTTTGACAGAGCTCAAAGAGCTCTGTCAAACAAGATATAATTGGTTAAATTCATAGTTAAACAAGAGAAAAACAGGGAGATTGGAGAAAATTCTGTTGCACTACCAGAGTGCTAGGGGTTATGATACAACAAAACAAGGCCATTCTTATGGATATTTCTAAAGATTATTCCTCATATTGGACTAAGTTGCTCTAATATTAACACAGGGTCTTTATTTTAACAAATTTTAATCTCCCCTACCACACCCCATCCCAAGAATGATGTGTACCAAATATCAAAAGGTTTAGACAGGTGGTTCTGAAAATAGATTTTCAAGAATATTCCCGATATTCCATGAAGTTAAAATTAAGACTCCCAAATTTTAAGACCTACAGACTTGACTATAACAAATTTAAATTCTGCACCCTCCCCCCCCCCCCCACACCCAAAGATTTATAATGATTATGCCTCATGTTGCACCAAGTTAAAACTTGTGCTTCCATATGCAGCCCCAATATTAACCTATGGACTTTGTTCAAACAACCTTCAAACTGACTCCCCTAAAGATGATGTATACCAATCACCAAAAGATTCTGACCGGTGGATTCTGAAGAAGACTTTTAAAGATTTCTCCTAATATTGCATACAAGTTAAAATTCAGATTCCCATAGGGAGCCCACATATTAACATTGGGACTTGGTTTGAACAAACATAAATCTTAACAACCCCGGCTCTGCCCCCAACCCTCATCAGCGTGTTGTTTTCCACCCGACCATTTAATATTTTAGATCTCTAAGGGTGAATACTCCAGCGTTGTGTCCTTGGGCAAGGCACTTAACCCTGATTGTCCACATGGGGGCATGATGACGCTGTGTACTAAGGCGTACTGCACGTCGATGGTGCAACCAATCTAACCCTGCCTTTGCTGCAGTGCAGAGTTATGATGTTGGGGAGCTGGCAGCTGCTCGTCGTTGCTCGGTGGTTCTCTCCGGGTACTCCAGCTTCCTCCACCCATACAACTGTCATGGTCATGATTAGCCATTGTGCATAAGTATGTGACCTTAAACACAAATAAATAATAAATATAGAACCTTAGTGAGCACGCTCACATACCCCACGCACCCCGATATTTCAAGCTCGGAAAAGTGTAATTTTTTAGGAAAATGACCCAGAAATCTGTTACTTGTATTTTTCAGAGTCCAGGGCCCGTAATTTCCGCAAAAATCAGCCGAGCAGAACGAAACGCAAACTTGATCTGTAAGTCATTGTGGTAGACTCACATACTAAAATGGCCGTAATTTCAATAATATCTGAAAGCGTGTAGAAAAAAAGTGTGGAAAACTGTAATTTTGATGAACTTTTCAATGTCTATGGGGCCGTAATTTTGGTAAAAATCAGTGGAGCGGAACAAAACCCAAACTGTTCTGTAGGTCACCATGTTAGACTAACATACCAAAAATCAGCTCAATATCTGGAAGCGTGTAGGAAAAAAGTCTGCAAAACTTCAATTTTGATGAACATTTCAAAGTTCAAGGGCCGTAATTTCAGTAAAAAACAGTGGAGCGGAACAAAATGCAAACTTGATCTGTAGACCACCATGTCAGACTAACATACCAAAAATCAGCTCAATATCTGGAAGCGTGTAGGAAAAAAGTCCGCAAAACTGTAATTTTGATGAACTTTTCAAAGTTCAAGGGCCGTAATTTTGGTAAAAATCAGTGGAGCGGAACAAAATACAAACTTCATCTGTAGGCCACCATGTCAGACTAACATACCAAAAATCAGCTCACTATCTGGAAGCGTGTAGAAAAAAAGTCTGAAAAACTGTAATTTTGATGAACTTTTCAAAGTCCAATGGCCGTAATTTCGGTAAAAATCAGTGGAGCGGAACAAAACGCAAACTTGTTCTGTAGGCCACCATGTTAGACTAACATACCAAAAATCAGCTCAATATCTGGAAACGTGTAGGAAAAAAGTCTGCAAAACTGTAATTTTGATGAACTTTTCAAAGTTCAAGGGCCGTAATTTCGATAAAAATCAGTGGAGCGGAACAAAATGCAAACTTGATCTGTAGGCCACCATGTTAGACTCACATACCAAAAATCAGCTCAATATCTGGAAGCGTGTAGAAAAAAAGTCCGGAAAACAAGTAGGACTGACTGACTGACGGATGGACCAGTCAAAAACATTATAACCCCGCAACTTTGTTGCGTGGGGTATAATAATAATAATAATTCTAAGGGTGAATAAACTAACATTTGCAGTTTTGTGTATGTGTTTATTAGTATTTAACTTCTGGCATGTTGTCTGCAAATATTCCTGCCCCAGGACAGGAAATCACTTGCTACTACAATAAGTAAAATTTGAGCACCCCTTACAGGGATGCATCTGCTCTCTTTGGGAAAGGATCCAGGGTGGGGCGAGGGGGGGGGGGGGGCATGCCATTGGTAAAATTTGCGTCATGGTAGCTCAAATTGGGAATTTGTTTTGGAGGGGAAAAACATACAAAGGCTTAAGAGATTTTACATTCGAATTGAGTATAGAACATTAAGACCAACACATTAGCAACTGCATGTACACTTCAAGTAAGTTTTACAACAAACAGTCACATGGAATCATGTTCACACATTCTCTGTAGTCTCTATTAACCCTTTACCTAACATGTAAAGCAGACGACACTTGCAAAAAAAAATTCTTGAATAACTAATTTTTTTCATCTCAAAAACATACGTTATGACCCCTCGTTGGAACGAGCTCATTCCAATGAGGGGTCATAACCTATGGTTTTGACACAAAAAATGAAAAACATAATGAAAATTAATTGTAGATTTTTGAGAATAGCGCTGTCCAGTTTTGGCCGTTATGTTGAGTAAAGGGTTAAACAGTTCTTATACTATTAAAGAAGAACTTGTCATTTACTTTTGAATTAAGAGACTTCATTGGGCAAGCAATTTAATGTACAAAACTAATGGTTTTTTGAGGCCTTATGACAACCCAGTCCAGTCCAACTGAGATTGGGAAATTTGGGATTAAGAACTGGGAAAAATCATGCCCAAATGTCATTGGGAAAGGGTCCCATAAATGGACCCTCTAGATGCCCAAAAGAATCCCTGCCTAACCCAATTTCCACCAACATGTACAAATTGTACCTTCTTTTTGACAAGTGATTTCTTCTTCAAAGCAGCTATGACTACAGTACAGTCGCCATGGATTGGTCGTAACCCATGCATGGGCATTGATGTCCACGCATGCATTTACAAGGTAATAAAAATCATCATCAGCAAAATTTTAATTAATGAAGCACCGGGTTGTACCTGGTGGAAAGTGACCAGTCCACGGCGGCCGTACTGTAGATTGATGAAAAATATCTTTAAAATTTTCAGCAGGTAAGAGTTAAGTTCACCTTTAGGATCTGTGGCTACATCATGATCACAACACGAGTATAAAGTCAATTTCACTCAATTGTTAATTCTAATGTTGACCACTCTAACTGACAGAGTGCTGTAAACCCATACTTGCATCGAAAGTGCAGGCAGCGTAACTTGAAGGCTTCGAGTTCAGTGGATGTGCCTCATATTATCTTTGAAGTTAAATTATATTTAGTCTATGGATTTAGAATATAGAAGATAAGCATTCTATTGGGCCATGTGAGGACTCAGGAGGGCATACATCACTTATGTTTCCAAAAGAAATCACACATGGATTATTAACATGCTCAATCCTGGGGAGAAAATGGCAGAAGTGAACTTGACTCAGTGTCAAATGATTAGTTATTGGTATATTACAACCCTTTATTATTTGTGTTAAATTTAACTTTTATTGTAAGTATCAATTGTAATATTAATAATAGTTTTCAACCGATTACCAAAAATGGCTGCTGACTGATTACAGGTCATTTGAGCTCACAATCAGCCAATTCCGATGCCGATTACAATTGTAATACTGTGTACTACTAGAGAAGTCGAGGCTCGAAAGAACTACATTAAACTGAACTTATTTTATGGGTTTACAGTTCGTTCACTACTAGATAAGTCGAGGCTCAAAAGAACTATATTAAATTGAACTTATTTCACAGTGTTAAACCCTGTTGACTCAGATCCAGTAAAATTACCAGTTGCATTACTTGCGCATCTCAGAGCCATGTTTACCACCCAAATGCATGCAACTGGTAATTTTTACTGCGACCTCAGTTAATGGATTGCAAACTTCACTTTTTCGGTATGAACTGGCAATTGCCACAAGTATGCTCAATTGTAAGCTTTACATGTCATTTAACTTGTATATCCCCTAAACGGGCGTCCAGAGAGATTAAGAATACACATTGTGGTGATTTTTCAACTTTATTGAATGGTATCATTGACATCATTTTACATTAACAATTGAACAATTGCAAAAGATAATAAAATGCTGTTTATGAATCTTTACAAAATGCTTGGCAACAATCTGCTGAACCGATGTTCCAGGAGCCGTTGCCGTTGTCATCCAATTGCCCACAATTGGCTGATTGTGGTGACCGGTTCCGATCATCGGTTGAACACTGAATTAAAAATATGGTAAATCTGAGTTGAAAACAAAACTTTACGAAACACATTGAAATGTGACTGCAGACAGTCTGAATCGAGTTGCATATCTTCATTGCTGTTCAAATATATTCTGAGCTACCATTTTGAAAATTCATCATTCAAAATGCATCGTTATAAAGTACAGTCAATACCTGTGTCATAGGTGTTTGCATTGTTAAGTTATACAATCAGAAAGAAGGAGTGATATATGAAGTGATTGACGGTATAACCACCATCATTGTCTCTGTATATCACTCCACACATGTTTATTGTTTTGGAAGCAAATGTCACATTCGCCCACCCCCAGGTGACCAAACAGGGGAAATGTTGATAATGTCTATTTATGGGAGAGTGCCTATAGGCACTATAGTATATGCCTATAGTATACTATTTTCATTTATTTGTGTTCAAGGTTACTTTCAACATGGGGGTGTGGTGGCTGTGTTTAGGGCATTGGACTTCAAAACAAGGTATCCACGGTTCAATCCCGACCAGCTGTAACTACATTGTGTCCTTGTGCAAAGCACTTCATCTTGATTGCCCACATGGCAGCACAGTGACACTGAGTACTAAGGCATATTGCACGTTGATAGTGCACTTCAACCAATGCAAATTTCCTTTTGCGGAGTTAGTACATTGGGGAGTCTTACAGTTGCTCACTGCAGCTCGTTGGTTGTCTCCGTATACTGCAGCTTTCTCCACTGATAAAACTGTCAAACACAATGTGAACCTGGCTGTCATAAGTGTCACTAAACCCTAATTGAATAAATGTGGCTGTAACACAAGAATGAAGTCAAGCCCAACCCATCATTCAAACCTAAGGCCAGGGACCGGCCTGAGCATTTGAAAATAAGGGCCAGACTTGGAGCCTACTTTTGAAATGCAGAAGCCAGATTTACTTCTTAACTGTAGAGTGCTAAACTGTTGTTGATTGTCAAAATTTGTTCATGTGTTTTGCCTTGTTACAATTTATGGGAGAGTGCCTATAGGCACTCTCCCATAGATTGTAACAAGGCAAATCCACAGAGATGAAATAATTTCACTTCAAAGATAATTTGAAGTACATGTACAGAACATGAAGCCTTCAAGTTGATTCACCTTCATATCAGCATAAAGCCCAAATATGGGCTTCAACCACCCTGCTAGTTAACTGTAGTTATATTACTCTTTGATAACGATCATCTTTTTGGAAGCTTTCAGCTGTATAGGACAAACATTTGTTCATTTAATAATTACATCCTTTTTTGGCACAATTAAAGCTGTTTATCAAATGATTAAAAAATAATTTTGTTACACCACAAATAACCATTCATTTCACAATCGTTCCAAGTCAAGTCTTGGCTACCAAAGTAACCAATGGAAGAACTGGGGTCTTATGGTTACAAGTCAACTTAGAAGCCTATATTTAAAATCCAGGAGCCAAATCATAATTTTAGTCATCAAATTCACACTGGCTACTTACTAGGTCGGTCCCTGCCTACGGCCCACTTAAGAGGGCTTCCACCCCAGATGTTATTTATCAGGTTGTATTTTACCAATAAAACAGAACTTGTTTACAATAGTAAACAAGCAAGCCTCCACTTTGGGGGCACGGTGGCTCAGTAGGTAGAGGTGCAGGCTGCAAGCCGAGGGGTCCTCGGTTCGTATTCCACCTGCGGCAACCACGTTGTGTCCTTGGGCAAGACACTTCACCCCCATTGCCCATGTGGGGGCATGGTGACGTTGTGTACTAAGGCGTACTGCACGTCGATGGTGCACTTGTCTTCAACCACTGCTAACCCTGCTTGTGTGGAGTTAGTATGTTGGGGAGCTGACAGTTGCTCGCCGTTGCTAGGTGGTTCTCTCCGGCAGGGAGGTTGGGGGGAGCGTTCACTACCAATACTCTCTATTGTTATCGGAACTTATCTGGCCCTCTAGCGGTTGGCGTCAGAATAGCTCCAAAATAACAATGAGGCTATGGGGAAAATTCGACTTTTTCATAGAAAACAGACGTTTTTACAAAGATTCGGTACAAAAAATAAAAATCACACCCAGTATGCGATAAATCGCACAGAATGTAAGTACTGGAGTCGAAATTAGCTTCTTTAGTTCGTATTTTTAAACTAATAACCATGGATGAAAATGATACATATTCCCTAAATTCGTGTATATTTCTCGTACTTTACCACACTGAGCACGATAGTTTTATTTCGTAAGTCGGTCTTGTTTTTTTTACCGTCAAACGCATTCAAACATCTAATATACAGCTGCAAGTATGCTGTAGAAAAAAGGATTTCTCTTGCTGAACGCTGTTTGGCCATACGCTATATGGCTCATTCGCTCTCTCTCAGACACAAACACAATCGTTACACATCGCATTCAGAATAAACACAGGGCTGAGCCCGAATAAGCAAGTCTTCCCGTTTTATTGGAAGATACACCAATAAAATAAAAATGGACAGACCCTAGCAGTAAAACAAATAATGTTATTTGTAAAATATACATTTTCTTGTTAACTTTGAAACAGGTAATTCAAAACGGGAAACAGATATTTTTGCCAGCCGAATCGTCCGCTTGCATTTTTACCCAAATCGTCCGCCAGTGTTTGAAATCGCAAAACATGTGATGGAAAATAACTCTAATAATATTTATGCCGTATGAAATACTGGTTAGCATGGCATTTTTTAAATGTCCAACATAGCACATTTTTCAAAACATGTTTCTTGGCATAAATTCTTATGTATTTGCACTAATTTTATACTTTGCCAATTATAAAAATTTCTCTTAATTTTTTTTTATAATTTTGCAATTACTTATGGTTAAGCAAGGTTGTGTGTTTCAATGAATACTGGCAAAATTATAAGATTTTTTATCAAATTTAATTAATAATCTTTAAGTTTTGGTGCGTTTCTTAATATAATTAATTTTGTAATCTATTTGGTAATAATTATTCATTGTTATGTGCCTGTGGTGCCGTACAATGAATTATTGCAAAATTAAAGGATTTTAATGGAACATAATATATCACAAGTTTTGATTCGTTTCTTAATACAATTATTTCTTATAAATTTTAATTCTTGTAATATATTTGCTAATATTTTTGCAATTATTCATTGTTAAGTGCCAGTGGCACCTTTCAATGAATAATTGCAAAATTATCAGAGTTTTTTTGTTTAAACAATATTTATTGAAAAATTGAAAAATGGCTTATAAATTTTAATTCTTGTAAAATATTTAATAATAATTTTTTTATATATATTGATTTCACAAACTATCAGCTGCTCATCCCATGTTGTTATGCTGGGACAATTTATGGAAAAAAAAACATCCTCTTTCATCTGAAAAGCTCTGCAGCTGTTTAAGAAAAAGGATATGAATCAAACAGGTTCTGCTACTCAGAAATTAGTTTCAATCTCATAGGACAAACCTGATTAGAGAAATTAAAATATTGATTCCCAAAAGCTGAATACCACCTGTGACTAACTTGGGTTAGTACAATCAAAAGTAATAAAAACTTTGTTTGCATAAACTTTCCTGAGATTATCTCTTTGAGATTTTGCAATATTTTCAGTATCTCGCACTGTAACATGCAATTAACATGGTGGATAAGTCATGTTCATATGAAATGAACTCAAAAGAACACATGCCACCTTCCTCTGCTGTGAATGGCCTATGCTGAAGGTTTTGACAGAAAGAAACCTAATACCACACAGACGAATATGTTTTGCCCAGTTGTTGATCCATAATGATTCTCAGATGAGCAAAACCTACAGCACCTGACTCATTCATCCATGATTCTCCCTCATGATCCTCAACAATTCAGACACTAATTTTGTCTAAAATTTTTGCACTTTCCCTCTGAGTCTTCCATTTACAGTAATGACTGTTCATCCCCTCATCCAACTAAGCCTCCTGTCTCAAGTCTCCATTTCCTCCCAAGAATTGTATTGTTCAGTTTATGGAACATGAGAGCCCCTTCCAAGAAACAGTTCCAGTGTCTTCATTTGTCCTGAACCACACATTTTTTAACTTCATTCTTTCATCATTTCATATCATATATTGTAGACTTGTGTTCGTAGAATTCCTTTTGCAAGCCTTTATCTCATGAATAAGTCAAATCTTCCTGTGTTATTATATAAAGAAATATCCATTCAAATTTTATTACTTTTTTTCTCAAAAAACAAAACAAAACAAACCTTATGCCCCCTAAATGGAACAAGCTTTACATGTTTTTTTGCAATGAGAGACGAGAGAGAGGTCATAAGCTGTGGTACCCCCCAAAAAGACTTTGAAGAGATTTTTCAGAAAAATAATTATACTGTTATCTTCTGCTCTTGTTTGGTAAAAGGTGAACATGATAAAGTATAGGGGTTTTAACTTTCTCAAACTTCACAGTAGACCACATTTCTGTTATATATCACTCTCCGGTCCTGAAAAATGATTTTGAAGTTCAAACAAAAAATAACCCAGTCAAATTAGATAAGAGTTTCTCAAATAAAATAGTAATATCTACAAATCACCTAGTCACCCAGGAAATGTACAAACAATGAAACATGAATTCAGTTTAGTAACTGTAACTGTTTCTCCACAAAAACCTTATTGAAACTGTTTCTCCCTATAAGTTTCATTTGGTTAAGGATTCGCTTCCCCTTCAGAATGAATTTATTTGTGTGGTTTTGGTAGATGCCTCTTCCCGTGATGTTTATATTTACCCCTAGATACTCGTAGTCACATCATGTCTCTCCTACACTAAAACGTTTGCTGCTGCTGTTGCTACATTCCGGAAACCAGCCCCCCCCCCTCCACCCTCCATACTGAAATTGATACATGAGGATGTCATTCAGCCTTAATTTGAAACCAGTAAAAATTACATGAATTTTAATCAGAAATGTTGAGAGACACTTCTCAGAGCTTTGTGTTCCTACCACTGTTTCATGTGCCATTACCGGAATGTTTTATTCTTGTAACTTACATGACATTTGATTGGAAAATAATAAATAAATTGTAACACAAATTATTATCTTACTAAATATAAATTGCAAATGCTAAAATAAACATTTTAATCTACTGTTAAAACATTTTTTTTTAAAGATACATGACTTTGATAATTGTCCTATTGTGTTTAGATTTTTTTTTGACTTGTTTTAGGTTTTTATAGGTCAAAATTTTGGAATTTGACATTTCCATGTATGCAGATAATGACAATGAGCTGAATGATATATTTGATGACTTGTCTTCCCGCGTATCAACATAATAATATATCTGCAGAGCTATTAATTTTGTCTTCATCTCTCCACCGGTAACCCTTCTTGTGTCGTTTTGACATTTTTACCTGAGAAATGAAGAGTGTTTGCAGATTTTCTGGTAGAAACAGAGACTTGCTTCAAAATTTGATCAATGTTATTTTTTCCAAATTTACCTTTTAAAAGTTTTCAGTCACTTTTTTAACCCGACTGATATTTACTCTTTGATATTGTATAAGAGCGCTCATCTGTTTCCTTCTTGGAGTCTATTGTTACCTTCAATACATTGTGTTTTGAGCTGGAGACCTTCGGTCTGTCTCTTTGATAATTTTCTTTTTCAGTCAAGAGTTTAGTAGATGGATTGGGAACATAAAACAGAATTGGGACTGCATTCCCAACCAGTTTTTTTTTTCCAATCATTAGGATTCATGAACAGAACATTATGTTCTCAAAATGTTCTGAGCAGATTCTGTAATTTTTCAGATGGACTTCCAATCAAATTTGTTAATTTACAATTTTGCACCTGTAATATTGGGAAGAGATCACATGCTACTGTATGTAGCACTCTGTATTATTCTATAAATTATGGTTATTGAACTTCACTGATAACTTTATACATTTATTATGGTTGTGAAATAGCCTTACCTACAGAAAGTAACAACTGATAAATAACTTATTAGGGCTGAATTGCTGTCATAAATTTTCAAGAGGGAACCAAATTACAGGGGAAGAAACTGAAAATGCTGTTTTCACAAAGCATCTAGAACTTTGAGTCTGGTAGAACTTTACTCAATGATTTTCCATGGCTCTCTGCTACTGGTAGTGGTACACCGGTTTCTTCCAGATGTAAAACTTCCCGACACAATATGACTCTGGATGTGGAAAGTGTAATAAAACCCAAATGAATAATTAGATTAATAAATGGGATAATTTGTGATATTTAATTATATACTTCATATATTAGATGCTGCCTTGGGTAGGAGTGGGAGCAGACATTTTCACTCCCTCCTTTTTAAATACTAAAAATATACCTCCAATGGGAGACCGAATAGTACACGAAAATTATTGGGCCGAAACGTGCAAGGGAGAAAAACAATGGAGTCTGCAATTCACACATTCATAGTAGACCACAAACAAAGCAACAAACATATACATACATATACACTGCACATGTCATGTTATTTTCGAGTTGTACTGCAAATAATTTGAACTTGAAGGTCAAACGAACCATTTCATTCAAGATTTTCACTCTTCTCTCTAGCCTGCTCCAGTCGGCATTTTTATGCATAAAACTTGATAGTCTGGCAAACACGGTGCGCTATTGTATTAAATTGGGTCTGTAGTTATTCTGTCAACTAACTTATAATTATCTTTCGGAATGCAATAAAATGACACCCCCACCCACAGTATTTTTTAAGTATTATCGCAGTTGTTAGCAGCGCATTTGCAAGACGACATTTTGCTTCAAACTGACGCCAACTGCCAGGGGGACAGAAACTGGGCTAATATCAGGTTTTGACTCGAGTAGATTCTCCGGTTGATTCTATACTCCGTGTCTCCGGGTACTCCGGCTTCCTCCACCTGTAAAACTGTCATGGTCATGATTAGCCAATGTGCAAAAATATGTGACCTTAAACCCCAATAAATAAATATAAATAAAATAAATAGCCTCCACTTCCTGGGGTTCCCTTTGGGATTCTGAACCAACCAAAACAAACTTGGCACCAAAGAAGTGAATCATTTCATGTTTCCGGGGTCCATTATCAATGACCATGCTAAAAAATTATGGCAGAATTAGAAAAATAAAGGTTGGTTTTATATTTGAGTGGGTTTGGCAAATTTAAAGAAAAAGTTAATATTTCTTTAAAATTTGTAAAATGAGGTTACCAGAATATATAAATCCTGGTATTCAAAGAAAGCCCTTATCAGTAAAATACTCACCAAGAAAAATATACCGATTTGAAAATACGAAAATACAAGTCACTTTATCATAATTGTTTTTTAGACACAAGACATTGGCCAAAATTATCCAGCTCCAAGCTACAATTCAACAGACCACACCAAGGACAATTGTTTTCAAGGTAATTGCAGTATGATCACTTTTCCTCCCAGATGAATATCAACTGCCTGCAACTGTGTTCTTTGGAATAAATCCAGGTGCATATTTTCCTCTCATATATTGCACTTGACTGTTACAGAGCCAGGGTCAGTGCCAGCATCAGCCAACATCTATTTAATTCTCCATCGGCATGATAGTTATATATTCAAATTAACTATCTCAATGCTGAGAGGCACTATCAGAGGTTGAACTCCTTTCGGAAGATATTCCTACTCAGGAAGTCTATTGAAATTAAAATAAGTTTGAGCATATTAACCAGACCTTCCTCTGTAAACTGCACAAATTTATTTACCAAACATTTTCACTTTTTGGCTCAAAACCCATCATTTATATTTATTTATTGGTGCTAAGGGCACTTTAACCCTTTACGCAACGGAGACGATATAAAAATTTATTGTTTTAAATATCATTTTTTGAAATTTTTCAAAAAATTTCAAAAAAACCCTATCATGTGACACCTCGTTGGAACGAGCTCGACGAGCTCGTTCCAACGAGGGGTCACATCATATGGTTTTGTTGAAATTTTTTGAAAAATAATATTTTTTCAACTGCTGAATTTGCATATTACGTGGGCAGATGCGGCCGATTCATTGAGTAAAGGGTTAAGCATCTTTGGCTAAATCATGACCACAACATAGGTATGAAGTACAATTTAGCAAATTGTTTATACAGTAGAACCCTGCTCATTGAATAGTCACTTTGCCAATGAAAATTATTCAATTAACAGGAGTATTCAATTAACAAGGATTGTGTCACTTTCCTGTATTCTAGAGATAAATATTTATTTATTTATTTATTTATTGGTGTTTAAGGTCACATACTTATGCACAATGGCTAATCGTGACCGTGACAGTTTTATGGGTGGAGGAAGCCGGAGTACCCGGAGAGAACCACCGAGCAACGACGAGCAGCTGTCAGCTCTCCAACATCGTAAGTCTGAACTCTGCACCGCAGCACAGGCAGGGTTAGATTGGTTGAAGACATGTGCACCATCGATGAGCAGTACGCCTCAGTACACAGCGTCATCGTGCCCCCATGTAGGCAATCGGGGTGAAGTGTCTTGCCCAAGGACACAACGCGGCAGACGCAGGTGGGTTTCGAACCAAGGACCACTCGGCTTGCAGCCTGCACCTCTACCAACTGAGCCACCGCGCCCCCCTCTAGAGATAAACTTAGCATTTATTGTTATATCTTGTTTGACAGAGCTCCATGAGCTCTGTCAAACAAGATATAATAGATTTAATGCCTGTATTGGATGTACTGAGGCCAAATAGGTCTATAAACAAAGGAAAACTGGGGAGAGTCAGGGTAATTTCTCGACATGTTGCAAGATTTTTTATTCAATTAACAGGAGTTTACTCTAACCTATATTCAATTAACAGGTCAAATTTGTCCTGGAGGTAAGGCAAATAGTTTTGTGTTGGGAAATTATATTCAATTAACAGGGTTATTCAGTTAAGAGATATCTAATTAAGTGGGCTCCACTCTACCTATGCCGACCACTTTATAGAGGGCTTCAGTAAACTAGCACTGTTCCACTTCCCAGGGTTCCCACAGGGAATGTGTGACCCCTCCTCCATTGGAATGAACTTAGAAAGTTTGCAAGCTTGCCCCAATGAGAGAACATAATCTATCTTTTGGAAGACAAAAATTAAACTAGAACTATCACTGAAGGTGATTAATACCCAACTTCTAGCTTACTAAAATGCACCTCTGAATGTTGAGCCTGAAAGGCCAATGATAAATCTATGTTCATGGGAGATAACCTGGTCAAAATTTTGCAATATGCATTTGCCAACTTGTTAGTCACAATGTTGGAGAAGTTTGATCAAAATTGGTTCATTAATGAAGGGAGGGGGGGGGAGGGGGGGGGGGTTACGAGGACAGCAGCAATTACTCCTGGTAGAAGTAACAATAGAATCAGTGCACAATCTGCCATCAACAGACTCGCTGAACACAGCATCTGCAGTAGGCGTCCATACCAAGGGCCAATCCTTACCCAACGTCATCGTACAGTCAGAATGGAAAGGGTACATCAGCATGTTCGCTGGACTCAGCAGCGTTGGAGCACAGTTCTTTTTAGTGATGAATCACAATTTTGTCTATGGCACACTGCTAGTAGGGCAAGAGTGTATTGCTGACGAGGAGAATGGTTTTCTGATGCTTGCGTGTGGGAATGCAATCGTTTCGGCGGGGATAGTGTAATGGTTTGGGCAGGAATTTCCTTGCACCATCGAACGCATCAATGGTAATTTGAATGGACAGCGATATAGGGACGAAATTCTTAACGCTGTTGTTGTCCCGTTGTTCAATGCTAACGTCGGATTGCAGTTCTTCTAGCAAGACAATGCCCGATGTCACGTGGCGCGTATCTGTCGTGACTTTTTTGAGGAGCAGAGCATCAAACTTTTCACTTCACCCCAAGTCTGAATTGCGGCGTCCTGACCTGATGCTGGCAACAGTAAGAACATGAAATTATGCAAATTCATACAGCTAGACTCGAAATATGAATTTACAATAATTTGTTTGGGATTAAAGTTGATAATACTAAAAAAATTGCTCCTCAAATTTTATTATACTTTCTTTTTTGACTCAGTATATATATGCAAAGCAGGAATCACTTAGACCGAGAATTGTTAATCAATATTATGCTGTTGGCAACATATATTCTTTTGCAGGCCTGGAAATAAATCGTGCATGGTCATTCAGGTTACGATGATTTAGAAAAAATGTAATGTCCAAACCGTTCGCGATCGCATTCTACCGCGACCGGAACCAAAAAAAAAAATCATCACTTCACTGTTGTGTCAAGCACCTCAAATTGAAACAGTGATCAAACACCTGACAAACTTCTTTCATGAACTTTATGGCCCAGACCCATCACCTGAAAGGGCTTTTCTAAGGGGAATGCTACAGACGAATGCAAAGAAATCCAATTAATCTTGAAATGGCTCTCTTTTCTCATTTTAATTTCGGGAATGGCAGATTGCTCTGCTCGATGGTCTGTAGTCTAAGTTTGATAGTTAGCTCCCTTGATATGCCTGAATGTGATGTTTCACCAATGAATCGTCTACAAAAACTAGGAGTGAATCATCCACTGGAACAGGGGCGTAACCCTGGGAAGTATAAGCCCACGGGAATCGTGTGTGTTTATTTTGAATTCTTGAGTGGTTTTGGGTGGAATTGAATGAAAACAACAAACAGTTTGTACCTTTGGATTTTTTTTATTGTTTCATTTGGAATGCTGTGAATTTTTATTTCTCAGTAATGAAATATACTCCCACATAATGACAATGCCGCAATTTTGTGCTATTTTGTACAGCCCATCGTACTGACGACTATTGGTCACCCCATAACTTTAAACAGATTCCGACGATCGATTAGGCGTAAGTAACCTGTAAACAGGTTACGAAACTCATTTCTTATTTCCAGGCCTGCTTTTTTGGGTGTCTACAGGGGCTGGTGTCTACAGGGGACCCTTTCCAAATGGCATTTGGGCAAGATTTTTCCCAATGAAACAAAAAATTTCCCAATTTCGGTCCCCATTAAAACAAAAAAAAAATGTAATACAATTGGTATCCTGAACTGAGCAGTCCTTATCCCTCAGAAAACCAATATTTACCAATCTAATGAAGAATAAAAAGCGTCTGAATTAAAGGACAGACAACAGGTATGTTCTTCTTTAACCCTATATAATGACTATTCCAAACAGAATTTGTCACAAACAGAACACTTGTGACGATCGCACCTTTGATTTCAATTAGGTTGTCAGACGCACTCAGATGTGTAAGACATAAAGTTCTGTTAGAATAGGACTCTATTAATCAGAAATTTCCAGATCAAGTCAAATTTCAAATTGTATCATCGAATCGAAACTGCAAAAAGGACAACTCTGTTTATTTGTGATTGGGAAAAAACTGGAGGTTGGACTCACTTTTTGTCTCCAAAATTGAACATGTTTCATGTTCATAAATGCTGTTCAAAATAATATATACATGTACGAAAAGAATAGAAATGAAGATGTTCATCACTATCAGTGTTAACCAATAATGTGTATCCCCATTGCAGAGCTAGAGGGAGCCATTGTGTCAAACAAGAGCACCGCTAGGCATTGCATAATATGCCTGTGGTGAGCTGTTGAACTTGTACAATTTTTTATATTTTTGTAGTGTTTCTAGAGTAAGAGAAACCCTTTTGCTTTAATTCTATGAAATCAACAAACAGCAATAATTTAATCATTTGCCCCGCCTCTGCGTTTGATTGGTTGAAAGCATACAGCGTGAAAGTCGTCAAAATCGTATAAACCAAATCACGTCATGATTTGGAATGTCGCTACACGTTCGCACATCCGACCCAACTTTGAAGACTATGGAAGCCCCGCCCACTCAATCCAATTGTCACTGTGAGGGCGTGATGGCAGACTGATAGATGGATAACAAGCTTGTAAACAAAGATCAATGATCGATTTTTCATCGCCTCCAGTCAGCGAGAATATAATGATAATTTCTCAGGAACAATTGAATTTCATAAAATATACTGAAGTGGGAGACGAATAAAAGATAATATACCCAAAGATGATTTTGGGGGAACTTAAAAAAAAAAATGTTTTAATGATATTGTTTCGTGACTTGCTAAATATCTGTCGTCTGCGATCGAAAATCAAAACAACAAACAATTTGACAATGACTGACGTGACCTGTTTGTGGCACACTTTCCTGAGTTTGACTGTTGTCTTACGCGAAAATTAAAAGTTTTTCGTTCACGTACACATAGTTTTTATACTTTAATATTACAGCCGGATTAAATTATAAGAAATAACTGTTGTTTTCCTTCGGTTTATGCGATATAAACCGAAAATTTTCAGCACAAGCTTAATCATAACTCGCTACTATTAAGCTTGTGCTGAAAATTTTCGGTTTATATCGCATAAACCGAAGGAAAACAACAGTAATTTCTTAAATAACTCCACAGTTTGGTATGTATTTTGTGTTCATAATGTCAATACCAACAAGAGGTAATCATTTTCTGAAATAAAATAAGAATTTCTTAATCAGAAAGTAGAACAACCACATCAACAGTATCTGAATTTCAATCTGTTGTTTTCTTCAAATCCATCAACATCTCAGCTGGTCTTCTTCATATGCTTGAGAAATATTTTATTCAGAAGCCAAGAGCGAGTGGATGGATCCAATGGACAGATGGATAATGCCATAACACAATATGTTCCGTTTTTCAAATGGGTGTAATTGCATTGAATATAAAGATTGTTATCATCCAGAAACTTGAAATATATTAAATTTTATGTAAATAAGGGGCAATAACTCCAAAAATAATATTTCAAATAAACATCAATGTCAAACCTGACCCAAATTTTCTGTTCATAAGGCTATATTCCAAATTCCGATTTGGTGTGTTCAATATAAAGGAAGTTATCATCCAGAAACTTGAAATATATGATATTCTTATACAATAAAGGGCAATAAATCTGTAAACGAATAATCGAATAAACATCCAAATCAAATTTGATCTCCATTTTCTTTTCATAAGACCATGTAGAAAATTCAGATTACAGGGCCTGAAATATTTCTGCATAATGGCTATAATCTTGACAGGTGTTGTGATGCCTGTTCACCTTTCTGTTTTACTGCGTCTGTCATGCTGTTTTCATCTTAACAGAATTCTGGTCACAATAAATAGCAACCACAAACGCACAATCTTGCTTTGGCTATTTGTTATGATGGAAATTCTGTTAAGATATAAATAGCATGCCATTCTACTCATATGTGGATCCAATGCACACTGAATGAGTCGAGGTATTTGCGTGAAATTGTCAAGGTCTGAAGGGTCTGATGAGCAAAACATACGAGATTAGAAATTTAATTTATGATGTATTATTCAGTTGTTGCATTATTTGTTGTAACCTGTAATTTGTTTGTGTATTTCACAATTGTAGTAACCCCTGCATAACCTAAATGATCGTTCGCAGGTCATTTCTAGGCCTGAGATTAGATGTGTTGAAAATAAAGGAATTTATCACCTGGGAACTTGAAATACAAGACATTCTCTGGCCAGCAGATGCATAGATATTTCATTTAAGTGAAGTATGTGGTCACTGTGCTAGTTCGATACTTGTTTTATTTCTGTCAGAAATGGGTCCTACTAAAATACAAAAGGCCACTGATGGCTACTGAAGGCCACCGATGGCCACCCAATATAATTAAAACTGTTGCATTTAAAAGCATTTTTGAAGTCAAACAATCTTTATTTATCATAGACCGAACGTTTGTAATGCTTGTTCTTCAAATTAGTTGTTTTATTTCAAAAAGAAACTATTTTCAAATGCTACTGAAGGCCAAGGTTATTTTTTTTTGGTGGGGGGGGGGGGGGGGGGGGGAGGGGGGGAGGCGGGGGGGGAGAACTAGATTTTTAAATTTGATGTCCGCTTACACCCCGCAAGCAGACACCAGTGTTCCTGATGACCACCTAATTCATACTGTTTCAAATGAAATTGCAATTAATTCAGTCTACTGGTGTTTGAATTACTGTTGTCTAAATCTATTTATTTTACATAAGCTGATAATAATAACAACATTTCCCTTATCATTTTAATGAGATTACCGGTGTCGCTTTCATTCAGAATAAAAAAACCTGCTGATTTCAAATTGAAGACAAATTGAAGACAAACTTGCCAATGGACGCCGTAGGCCACCCGATGTAACTAAAACTGTTGCATTCTATTGATTTTTTAAGGCAAACACTCTATATTTATCGTAGAGCGATCGTTTATAACATTCCTTCTTCAAATTAGTTGGGGGGGGGGGGGGGGCAGAAAGGAACCATTTTCAGATTTGATCGCCGCTCATACTCTGTCAGCAGAGAAGAGTTGTTACCAATGGCCACTTCATCAAACTGTTTTAATGAGACTGATAACTCAGTTCCAGCTAATTCAGTTTTCTGATGTTTGATCTACTGGGTCCTAAATCCATTTATTTTGTATTAAGTGAATAAAAATGTTTTTGAATGGCGACAACAACCTGCTGTTAGTGCAGTGAGATTACCAATGGCCACCTGAGCCGACATTGTGATGAAAAGCTGGTTTTTTTTCAGATTGAAGCCCAGATTAGTAATAGTTTGTACAATAACAACAGATAAGGATGCTATTGTTAAGAGTTTTGCATTAACTTGTATTAAAAACATGAATGTGTTGTCTGATTTTAGAGGGCATTTGTGAAAGAACAGACAATTTGTTAAAACATTATTTTTATTCCTCATAAAACTAGATAATCAACAAAAAACAAGTGATATTTATACAAACATGAAAAAAGAACAGAAACCTTGAACGAAGTTCTACAGCACTGCATTACAGAGGTGTAAAGGCATCAAGAAAAATAAATTTTCTGTGCCTATTCTACATTTTAGAATAATTTCCATCATAATAGACTAAAGAAACACATCACAATAAAACATAACATGATAAAAGTGTTGTTTTAATGTTCCCAAATTAGTACAAAACGGCATCCCAAAATAGATGAATGAAAAGGCCTAATTTCACTGAACAATGTAATTCGTGTACATATACAATTTATTTTTTTCATTTTTGAATAAGAAATATAGCTTATGACCCCTCAATGGATGTCAGCCAGCTCTTTCCATTGAGGGGTCATAAGTTATGTTTTTGAGACAAAAATGAAAGCATAATGAAAATGGAATGGTGCTTTTTGTGAATAGAGCTACTCATTTTGGTCGTCAGGGTTAACAACTGTGTTTAATATTTTGATCGGTCGATGTTTTGGCAGTGCATTTTTGTTTTCTTTGGCATGGTTTTTATACCCCGTTTACAGGCATTATTACAATCAGAGCTATGGAATCCTGATCTATTAAGCCACAGAGTGCCTCATCTGAATAGCATGGCTCACACAAGCTCTGTTTAGGATCCTAATTTGGGAAGGTACTTCCAGTTTCTTATCCGAATGGGATGCGCTCCCCTGTGTTATGAGATTATGATGGAATGAACCATTGAGAACATTGACATCTGAATTGCATAACTAACGAGAACTTTTGCTAGTACTATGAGCAGTTTTTAACAGAGATTTGGGCATTTCAAGATTTTATTCATTTTTTTAACCACATATTTTAATCAACATCACAAAGTTGGAATTGATATTTTCATCACCCTATTCACGACCACCTTTGTTGCATACGCCACTATCATTATCATTATTTGCTTCGCCTATCTGGTTTGGGGGGGGGGGGGGGCGGTGGCTCAGTAGGTTGAGGTGCAGGCTGCAAGCCGAGAGGTCTTCGGTTCGAATCCCACCTGCAACAACCACGTTGTGTCCTTGGGCAAGACACTTCACCTCCATTTCCCATGTGGGGGCATGGTGACGCTGTGCACTAAGGCGTACTGCACGTCGATGGTGCACCTGTCTTCAACCAATGCTAACCCTTCTTGTGTGGAGTTAGTATGTTGGGAAGCTGACAGTTGCTCGCCGTTGCTCGGTGGTTCTCTCCGGGTACTCTGGCTTCCTCCACCCGTAAAACTGTCGTGGTCATGATTAGCCATTGTGCAGAAATATGTGACCTTAAACACCAATAAATAAATAAACAAGAGCGCACATATTGCTGAAGCAATACAATGTCCCCTACCGGACTAATGAGCATTAATAATTATACAAATGTTATAACCTAGATGTGATCAGCATGAATTCCGTTGAAGCATTTCCAAAAAATGTCCAGAAAACTGATATTTTGGCACTTTTCCATATTTCCAAGGGCCATAACTCACACAAGAATAATGCAATCAGCATGAAACTCAAACTTGATCTGTAAGTCATCATTCTATAGTAGGTTACCAAGAATGAAATCATTCGGTTGAAGCATTTCCAAAAAAGACCGGAAAACTAAAGTATGACTGACAGACTGACTGACAGGCTGATGGATGGACAGAGTGCAAATGAAACGAGATCTGTAAGTCATCGTTCTATAGTAGGTTACCAAAAATGAAATCATTCCGTTGAAGCGTTTCCAAAAAAAGTCCAGAAAACTAAAGTATGACCGACAGACTGACTTACAGACTGACGGATGGATGGACAGAGTGTAAATGAAACTTGATCTGTAAGTCATCGTTCTATAGTAGGTTACCAAAAATGAAATCATTCCGTTGAAGCGTTTCCAAAAAATGTCCGGAAAACTAAAGTATGACCGACAGACTGACTGACAGAGTGACGGATGCATGGACAGAGTGTAAATGAAACTTGATCTGGAAGTCATCGTTCTATAGTAGGTTACCAAAAATGAAATCATTCCGTTGAAGCGTTTCCAGAAAAAGTCTGGAAAACTGATATTTTGGCGCTTTTCCATATTTGCAAGGGCCATAACTCACACAAGAATAAGGCAATCAGCATGAAACTCAAACTTGATCAGTAAGTCATCGTTCTATAGTAGTTTACCAAAAATGAAATCATTCCGTTGAAGCATTTCCAAAAAAAATCCGGAAAACTAAAGTGTGACTGACAGACTGACAGACTTACAAACTGACAGACTGATGGATGGACAGAGTGCAAACCTATAGTCCCCTCCGGCAATTCCAGTAGGGGACTAATGAATACCTATCCGATTATAAGTTGATGCATCAGCATCACTCTGAAGACTACATGGAGACAAACTTGGCCAATTAAGATCAAGGCCACCAGACCCACTGTGTGAGCTCTTATCAACACTCCAGGCCCGGCATTCTTTAGGAGTGCTGCACGCCTAGAAAAAATTGAGGAGGGCAATTTTTTGCACCCCTTGATTTTCTGGAATGCCAGACCTATTTGGAACTGCCTTTAAAATCTATTATCATTTCATCCCTTGAGTTCCAATGTGTTCTCTGTGCCTCAGGGGACGATTTTGTCAATCGCATTTTGATACATTTTGAGTGTAGAAGGCAGTCACATAAGAATTAAATGCAACATTTTGAATAATGAGAAGATTAGATTAGATCAGATTAGATTCGATTTTTTTATTTTATTTAACGGTATAGATAGAATGTGATACAATAGTTCATTGACATACATTAACATTATCACAACCTGCATTAGAAACACATTTATAAGAAACACATTTGTAAGACAAAACAAATCAATATCGGCTGTTGCCGGTTGTTGAAAAAAATTATTGGGTACCTATTCTAATTCAATTTCATAGCCATTTTAATGTTCTGCTAATAACTAACAAACGCGCCATGCATTACACTGTGTAGTCTGTAGATCAGACCCCTGACGTAACATTTAATTTCTACCAGCGACAAACAAAAAAAAGAATCGCTTGTCCCGGGCGACAAGTGCTATTTTTGGCTTGAGTTTCATATTAAACTTGAAAAGCTATGTGCTGTTAAAATCATTAAATAGTATATTTATTATATGGTCTTTCAATAACGATACTATGACATTTTTTTTACAAGGGTGAATCCAGGCATCGGCGCACTTGGTGTGCTCCCCCCTCCCCCACTATTTTTTCCCGGAGATGAGTTGTGCATTGTGAATATCTGCATCGGGTGCGAGGTAATCGTTTTCAGATTAAATTTCAAATCTGGTTGACAGTACACGCCGGTAAACCTGAGCGTAGGTGAGCCTCCCCCCCCCCTCCCCTGCCCCGGCCCCACAGTTTTTCATAAAGTCCTTCATCCGCCACTCAACCAACTCTGAACCCGTATTGGGATGTAACGACTGTGCGAATGAACTCACCAGAAGCATAACAAGAGGCCCCAAGGGGCCTGAGGGCGCTCACCTGACATGGTAGCCTAAATATCAACCCAGAGAATTGATTTCAACAAGTTGCATCTGCTCCTCCTGAGAAAAGCTTATACCAAATATCCAAAGATTCTGACCAGTGGATCTAAAAAAAAAAAGAAGATTTTTAAAGAATATTCCTCATATTGAACTAAGTTATAATTCGGGCTCCCACAGGGAGCCTATATATGAACCCAGGGACTTGGCTTTAACAAAGTTGGATCACCCTCTAAGGATGCTGCACACCAAATATCAAAACATTCTGACTGCTGGATCTGAAGAAGATTTTTAAAGAAAATTCCTCATTTTGAACTAAGTTACAATTCAAGCTCCCACTGTGAGTCCAAATATGGACCTAGGGACATGGCTTGAACAAACTTGAATCTCACCCCCCTAAGGATGCTGCATATCAAATATCAAAACATTCCAACTGCTGGATCTGAAGAAGACTTTTAAAGAAAAATCCTCATTTTGAACTAAGTTATAATTTGGGCTACCACAGTGAGCCCAAATATGAACCCAGGGACTTGGCTTGAACAAACTTGAATCTCACCCCCTAAGCATGGCGCATACGCAATATCAAAAGATTCTACCTGCTGGATCTTGAGAAGAAGATTTTCAAAGAAATTTGCCTGAAATGCACTAAGTTCGAATTCGAGCTTTCATAGTGAGCCCAAATATGAATCTAGGGAGCCGATTTGAACAAACTTGAATCAGATCCACCCCACAATGTTGCATAGCAAATATCAAAAGATTCTGCCTGCTGAATCTGGAGAAGAAGATTTTTTAAGAAATTTGCCTGAAATGCACTAAGTTCGAATTCGGGCTTCTATAGTGAGCCCAAATATGAATCCAGGGGGCCGATTTGAACAAACTTGAATCAGATCTACCCCACAATGTTACATACCAAATATCAAAAGATTCTGCCTGCTGGATCTGGAGAAGAAGATTTTTGAAGAAATTTGCCTGAAATGCACTAAGTTCGAATTCGGGCTTCTATAGTGAGCCCAAATATGAATTCAGGGGGCCGATTTGAACAAACTTGAATCAGATCCACCCCACAATGTTGCATACCCAATATCAAAAGATTCTGCCTGCTGGATCTGGAGAAGAAGATTTTTGAAGAAATGTGCCTGAAATGCACTAAGTTCGAATGCGAGCTTCTATACTGAGCCCAAATAAAAACCCCCAGGGGGGGGGGGGGGCTATTTGAACAAACTTGAATCAGATCCACCCCACAATGTTGCATACCAAACATCAAAAGATTCTGCCTAATGGATCTGTAGAAGAAGATTTTTTAAGAAATTTTCCTGAAATGCATTAAGTTTGAATTCAGGCTTCTATAGTGAGCCCAAATATGAATCTAGGGGGCCGATTTGAACAAACTTGAATCAGATCTACCCCACAATGTTGCATACCAAATATCAAAAGATTCTGCTTGCTGGATCTGGAGAAGAATATTTTTTAAGAAATTTGCCTGAAATGCACCAAGTTCGAATTTGGGCTTCTATAGTGAGCCCAAATATGAATCCAGGGGGCCGATGTGAACAAACTTGAATCAGACCCATACCAAGATGCTGCATACCAAGTATCAAAAGATTCTGCCCACTGGTTCTGGAGAAGAAGATTTTTTAATAATTTTTCTATAATTCATACATCTTATCAGAGTTTTGCCTCATTCAGAGCCCCCAAGGGACGTAGCCATTTCATTTGAACAAACATGAATTGCCATATAGTAATGAACATCCACATGAAATTTCGTGAAAATCGGACCAGTGGTTTCAGAGGAGAAGTCGTTTGAAAAAATGGTTCACAACGACGACGGACGACGACAGACGATGGACGACAACGACAGACGACAAGTGATAAGTTGAGTTCCCTTCAGTAATCTAAAAACCAGAAGACTGAATTAACAATAATTTCGTTTGAAACAGTATGAATTAGGTGGTCACTGGTAATACTGGTGTCTGCTTGCGGGGTGTAAGTGGAGATCGCACTTTGAAATCTAGTTCTCCCCCACCCAGCCACCCACAACACCCCCCCCCCACCCCCCCCAACCACAAAAAAATACCCCCCCGAATTTGCTGAAAAAAACAGCTTTATAAACATCCACCCTAGTCTAATTTGGGGTTGTCCAATTTCAATCAGGCTTTACAGTGCAACAGTAGATATTTTTAGAGTGGCCATAGGTGACAGTGACCTTCTGTAGAATTTGAAAATAGTTTTTTTTTTTAAATAAAACAACCAATTTGAAGAACGAGTGTTACAAACATTCTCTCTATGATAAATAAATATTGTTTGACTTCAAAAATGTTTTTAAATGCAACAGTTTTAGTTATATTGGGTGGCCTTCAGTGGCCATTGGTGGTATTCGGTATTTAATAGGAGCGTCAGAAACCACGTACTTTCAATATCATGCCGAATGGGGAGATTTTTATCCTTGGTTTTCAAGGAAAGTTTATTTAATATGCAAATATGATTATACTATGGAGACACACCCCCCCCCCCTCTCCCCCCCCTCCCCCTCTCCCGAAAAAAAAAGTTAAAAAGAATAATTTGAATATACTAACACGGCTAACCTTTTTAAACGGAATTTCAATTTCCTCAATAATCAGTCATGGTTAGTACATTTTAGAATAGAGTATATAGGAACCAAAGAAGCCGGTCATTATATTTAAAACCAAATGTCGGAATATCCACTGATGAATAGGGATTTGGGGGCAATTTGAAACATGCCATCAAAAGGGAACAATTCTGCCATCCCCCCAAAAACAAGAGCATTTGCTCCCAAAAAGCGACCAGAAGACTCCATTTGATAGCACATTTCAAGGCTCCATTTGATACCACCCCAGCCCCCCAATTGCTCATTTGCATATTTTTGGGGCGAGAGAGCGATGACAAATTACCAGAACTGCAAAATGGATACACAAACCTTGTATAACATTCTCAATTTCTCATCTGATAACTCTAAATAAATTTCTTGTTAAGTTATCCTCAGTTGAAGTTATTATAATTTACGGAAACATTATCCGCCCTCCGTATGTATCTCAACTGTTTTGAGACTATTAACATCATCCAAGAAGCCGCAACACAGCGACAAATATATAGAATGCTTGCATTAGTTCAAATAGCATATCCTGTAACAGCATTGATGTTTTTCACTTGCTTCTTCATGCTCGTTTATTACTTCCACTTGAGTTGGTATATGTTATATGTGGTAAGGGTTAACCAGTTATGGAAATCATAACCGGTTAACCGTTTTAGCCCCAATTAAGACCAAATACCAAACTCGTAATAGCTGGAATGAACATTATGGAAGTTATCATCCGGAAACTTGAAGTATACAAACTTCTAAGTCAATAATGGGCAAGAACTCCACATGAGAATATATCAAGCAAATGTCATAATCAAACCTGATCTGTATTTTCTGTTGATAAGAACTTATACTAAAAATGAATTGGATATCACATGTATTGCCAACGTTATCATCTAGAAACCAAAAGTGAACGGGCAAAAATATAATTTGATTAAGGGCAAAAACTCCACAATAGAATATAAAAAAAAAACATCAAAATCGAACTTGATCTGTATTTTCTGTTCATAAGGCTATATACTAAAAATGAATTGGATATCACATGCGCAGCCAAAGGTATCGTTGGGAAACCAAAAGTGAATGGTCAGATGGGCAGATGGAGGGACAGACAAACCAAAAGATGGATAAAGCTGTACTATAATACTGAGAGTGCCCCAAAAAGATTTGAAAATATTTGAAGTACTGAATTTGAATCTAATCTCAAAACTGATTAATGATTAATTTGCTTCGGATATTTGCATGGCCCTGGTAGAAGTATTCAAGGAGAATGTACTACTGAATGAATAAAACTGGGAGGTCCCCAATGAGATTTTTTTTCGGCCTCTGTGACAGTGTATCGTATATACAAACAACTTTCCTGGGATATGCTGTTCATTCATCCATACACTCTCATTACAGCTCTTGCAATTGGCGTTGGCATTCGGCAGTGCAGAGGCAAAAGCCAAGGTGATTTTGTTTTGCGTCGGCAGAAATAATGCCAACGCCAAACAGTGTGTCTGTGTGCGTTGAAAGTAAAACAGAGCATGGGCAAAAATTATCAGATGAACAGATGCAGATTAAAAAGATTATGTCTTTTTGACAAAACATCCTATTAATTTAGAAAAAAATATCCCACCATTATCTAGACAAAACTCCATCTTAATAATAGAAATAAACACGGATCGTGTCCAGGAGCGGAACATCATTTTGTTGAAAAGGCAAAAGACGTATCCGTCGGAATAGATACGTTTACCCGGGAACAATTGGAGGACCTAGGAGATTTTGGCCTTCTATTATTAAGAGGAATTTTGCAGTAAAAAATGAACAATTTACTCTTAGCAAAAGCCAATTAAGTATTTTAAAAATGTTACAAAAGAGTTACAGAAATATAGACATTTATTTATTTATTTATTTATTTATTTATTTATTTATTTAGGTTTAATGACACTTTCGACAGCCAGGATCACCTTGTGTCAGACAGATTTATGGGTGGAGGAAGTCAGAAAACCTGGAGAGAACCACCAAACAACGGCGAGTAAACGACATGTATCAGATTCCGCAATGTGCTAACCCCACACAAGCAGGATTAGCAGCATTAGTTGAAGACAAATGCACCATCAACATGTAGTACACCTTTGTACACAGTGGCACTGTACCCCCATGTAGGCAATCAGGATTAAATG
Organism: Pictodentalium vernedei; assembly: GCA_031216915.1. Lineage (NCBI taxonomy): Eukaryota > Metazoa > Mollusca > Scaphopoda > Dentaliida > Dentaliidae > Pictodentalium > Pictodentalium vernedei. The sequence goes on from CM062289.1 coordinate 192,634,273, forward strand.
CCTTGACCAAGGACACAATGCAGTTACCCCCATTATCCAATGCTGTAACCACTGAGCCACCATGCTCCCAATACAGACATTAATTAAACAGAAAATCAGAAAACCAGCCTCAGATGGGCAATATCTTGAAAATTAAATTTAAGAGGCACTGGTCCAGTTTTGACTTGCGGTATACAAGATTTTATATGAACCTTCGAGTTTATCTTCAGTTTAATTTCATTCACAAAAAAATTTTGATTTTTTTTCATTGTTATATAGGCATACTCAAAAAGTGGGCCACTCACTCCATTGATGAACATGTAGTTAACTATCACTGGTATCAAGAAATTGAGATTCAGGGTGACAGAACTCCAAATTTTTCTTGCAACAGATGGGCCCCCAATATTTTTTTCACATTTTGTATTATCTGTTAGGGCCCAAGTTTGGATTAATGTGGAAGAATAATTGAAAACAAATTTAGTATTTTGCCTTCAAACAATTTAAAAATTTCATGACAGGCATGGATTCTGGCCTGTAAATAATTAGTAGTTAATTCAGTGGAACCCTGTTCATTGAATAACCACTTTGCCCGTGAAAATTATTCAATTAACAGGAGTATTCATTTAACAAGGATTATGTCACTTTCCTGTGTTCTAGAGATAAACTTAGCATTTATTCTATCGTGTTTGACAGAGCTCCAAAGAAGAACTGGGGAGAGTCAGGGTGATTTCGCGACAGGTTACAAGATTTTTTATTCAATTAACAGGAGTTTACTCTTTTACCTAAATTCAATTAACAGGTCAGATTTGTACTGGAGGTATGGTTAACGGTTTGGTGTTGGGAAATTATATTCAATTAACAAGGTTATTCAGTTAAGAGATATCTAATTAAGTGTGCTCCACTGTAAATTTCACATCTGTCTGTCATAATCAAGCATTGACATAAGACAAAAAAATATAAATTATCAATAACATCCTTACTAAGACTGAAGTACTCAAAAGAGAACACATTGTGTAAAACTATAGCAAAAGAGGAAATACCATGCATCATCAGGTTTATTTGGAAATGAAACATTCAAGTTCAGAGCACAACAAAATTGAAATTCTATTTCTCAAACCCTTTCTTAAAAACATGCAATCACAAGAGGAATTGGGAACTTTTATTTTTTAAAATCAACATTTTTCAAGAAAAAGAACACATTAATTGTTAAATGTGTTCTTCAACATTATCAGTGACACACAGTTCAGAATAGTTCATGTCTATCAAGGGGAATAACTGAATTATTGTATTTTTTGCCAACAAACAAGACATTTACTGTCCCAGTTCTGTGATGGGAATTTTGAGAGATTAAGGTACCCACAGGATCAGAATTTAAAAAAAAATGGCAAAAATTAAAATAACAGCATGCCTATTCTATTCGATTCATCAAAAACAAATCTGATTCTTTACTAGAATTAGATTAAATGTTTCTCACAAAATTTTGCTCCATTCCCCCTCCCCCACCCCAAAAAGGAAAATAAAAATGTATGGTTCCTGCGGTATCACCGTATGCCAGAAAAAAAATGAGATAGATAGGCAGGTGTACTTTTTTTTAACCCTTTACCTAACATAGCGGCCAAAACGAAAAACGGCCAGAACATTAACCAGACTAAGCCTACCACTGCATAAGATATCTCAATACATAGCTTTGTTCAACAATAGCTTTGTTCTTGGATATGTGAAGCACATTTGGCCACAAATTGTTCTCCGGAAATATTATTGTATTATCAGTTCTGGGACAAATACGGTAGCAGACTTCCTGGAACAAGTGGTGTCTGCTGTCAACTCTATGAGTTGATTACAATCATTACATACATGTTTCGTGTTCTATATGTCTCGACCTTCATTTTGATATATAATATGTGTATATTTAATTTGAATTTAAGGAATATCAGAGGTGGGAATTTCAAAATAAACAAAATTTACTTACTTATTATATGACACCTTAAATTTGGATATTAAATACAGTTTATGCCCATTATGGCAAAGTCGTATTTTAATGTTATTGAACTACAGGGGCCACGGAATGGGGGGACGGAACATGGGGGGGGGGCTGGAGTGCCCCCCCCCTCCCCCCCCCCCCCCCCCCCACACACACACACAACACACTTTTTGGCCATCAAAATTTTTTTTATAAAGTGCATGTATACAATGTGAAAAGTATACATGTAAGCTTTGGCATGCAGTTTTGGCATTTTAGCCCAATTCTTCTATGAGAAATAAACAATAAGTTCAGAGAAGTTTTATTATGCAGTTTGTAACAGTTTACTTTTACGTACGGTATTTATAGATTTTCTCTAATCATGGCATGTGAGGCCATATATCAATATGCCTGGTAGTTTGGGAATATATTGAATCATTAACCAGGTTAATTAGGTTAAAAGACAGAAACATAAATTGTGGCTCCATCATTTATGTGTCTCTCACAATCACCAAGAAATATGCACTCAACGGAGCCAGGGCATCTGCCTCAGCTGTTCCCATATCTACCTCAAGTGGATGTCGGAACTGCTGTGGCAAATTGCTCCTATCTTAAACCTTTACCTAATTTTGTGATCAAAATGAACAGAAAAATAACCAAAACATGTCTATCACAATAAAAAATATCTTACAAACTTCTCAACAAAACCATACAAATATGGATATCATTAGAATCGGCTTGATGAGCCGGATGTGATTATATCGATATCCATATTTGTAAGTGTGAATTATTTTTTTTTCAATTGCAATATAAAATTTATTGTTTAAAAAGCCGAGTTACGTAAAGGGTTAACCCTTTACCTAACATAGTGGCCAAAAACGGCCAGAAAATTAACCAAAATAAACCAACCACAGCCACAAATATCTCTGACATTTCTCAATGAAACCATATAAATGAGGATATCATTAGAACCAGTGCTGGAAATGAACAAACTTGACGGGTGCAGTTTTAAGTTCACACGAAATGAGCGACACAAGTAAACTGAACCCGTGAAATGTTAGTATATGAATTTTCGAGGGAATACTGTCGCCAAACACCAGACACATTAACCCTTTGAAACTGAGCGGCCGCTTTTCCAGACAGGAACATAATACATCATAATATCATTAAATAGGATGGCTGTTCAGTATATGTGTGGGGTAGATCAATCAGTATTTTCAAGGTGCAGCCCAGAGGCTGCACATTGAAAATATTGATTGGTCTACACCAAATAATAAATATGGACCCTTCTAATTGCTGCCATTGAACTGGCATGGCAGATACCACTAGTGATCAAAGGGTAAAGGAATTTCTGAATTATGACAGTAACTTGCCACTGCCCAGGCCACGGTGTGCTGCTTTCTCAAAACAACACACATCTATATTCCCTAACAGTATAGTGCTCCACAATATTTTTCAACGAGAGGATTTTTTAGCTCCTGTAAAATAGAAATCACGAGTGCTGACGGGAGCAATTACACTCGCACCTGTCTCATTTCCAGAACTGATTAGAACCGGCTCTTTGAGCTGGTTTTAATGATATCCATATTTGTATGGTTTAACTGAAAAAATGTGAGATTTTTTAAACCTGTGTTAACTAGGTCCCGAGTCGTTTCACCCCAATTCCCGTTTGCCCAAGTCATTTTGCCCCAATCCCCATTGGCCCCAGGGCGTTTCGCCCCACAGACGGAGGTGGATAGTTTCACCCACAAATCAGACAGCAAAATTTCAAAAGATGAATCAAAGGTGGGTGTGGCCATTGGCGTGCCTTGACTAAGTCTCATCAAATGATTGAGGAATCTCGGTGTCTCTGTTTTCAAATTCTGCAAGTCCTGTTTCTGGAGCCTCAATATCCATATGCTGATTTTCAGAGAATTCCTCCAGTGCTGCAATTTTCGCATATATGAGTAGGATTTGTTCTTCCCTTTCTGAATTCGCCATTCTTGCCTGACCACATGGCACACGCATGAAGTGCAAACCGGAGTTGTCTCTTGACTTATATCATTCCTATACGTAGTTAAGGAGATACCGGTTCCACATGGTAATCGCTCGGTGGCGAAAATGCTCGGTGGCAGAAGGGCTCTGGATCGCCATGTGGCAAAAACGCTGACATTCTTCCAGATAATTGGTGCTGCCTTTTCAAGCAAAAATCACAAGTGATAGCATGCTGCCTTCATCTCACCTTTCTCTCACAGTCTACACATGAATCTGACATATTTGCTGTGCCTGTAGTTCGAATTCACTGAAGATGAATAAATGAATTTACTCTTACATAGCGGAGGTTTATAAAGAATGACGATGTGATCGACAGTGTAAAGTGTTGTCCAAAATTCAGAAGAAAACATTATACAAAAACATTAGGTTAATCGTTATATGCATTTTAATGTTAATTGGTGGTGAAAAGTACTTTGAAACCATTTTAAAAAATAAAGAAAATCATCGTCGTTTCGCCCCAATATAGGGGCAAAGTGACCTGGGGCAAAACAACCCGGGGTGAATGGGAATTGGGGCAAAACGACCCGACACCGTTAGCTAAATACTTGAAATGTTCCCCAATACAATAGTCTCATTTATATAGGGTAATACTTTTTGCCGGTAAAAAGACGGTATCCGGTAAAAAGGACGGTAAGTGTATCAAAACTACGTTTTAAAGTACTAAATGTACCTCTGAATGTGTGAAAAGTGATTATTTAAGGAAGCTTACGCAATAATAAATATATAGAGGGAAGATTAAGTATTGTTTGTTTTATTGTAAACTATTTTCAAGACAAAATAGATCATTTTGCCATCGACACTGATCGACACGCCATTTTGTGCAAGGAAAATAACGAATTTGCTGAGGTGCACGACGGGGTGAATATTATCATACTTGCTCGATGGAGGTGTAACTAATTCGTGTGCATAACGTTTAGATGTTTCTGTTCACTACAAGGGGATTTAACAGAAAGGTTTTGGGAGAGAAACCATTTATAATTTGAAAATAGTCTACAATAAAACAAACAATACTTCATTAAAAATATTTATTATTGCACACACTTCTCACACATTCAGTTGTACATTTAGTACTTTAAAACATTGTTTTATACACTTCCAGTCCTTTTTTACCGGCAAAAAGTTGTGTTCAAGCTATTTTTTTTAAACGAGGGTTCCTAACTTATTTTCAGTTAGCATTTCGCAAAACACTTGCTGAGGTGATAATAAATATTAAAACCAACCACACATCAGTGGATACTAGTTCTAGATTCCTGTATATCCTACCCCAATGATACTCACAGGCGTCTATTAAGACTGGAGCACCATGTTCTCACTCCACCAATCCCTATGTGAGCTCCCAGGGGGAGGGGGGGGGAACCCAAATGCAAACCATAATTAACTGTTTTTAACCCCCACGTTTCCCCAGGAGGCACCAGAATCGATCTCAGAGATTCAGAATTTGAAGAACAAAAATATCCTGGGAAGGGCTCATAATCGTGGGAAGGAATACGCACAATTCCATAGTTCAAGCGTTATATCGATCTAGTCCACCACCATCCCCCTCCCCCCCCCCCCCCCCTCCATTTCGAAAACATGAAATGGATTTTTTATCTAGTAGGGGCGTAGCCAGGATTCTATAATGGGGAGGGGGGGGGGGGGGGGGGAAGGTAGCCTTTTTTTTGGGGGGGGGGGGGGGGGCAAGCATGATATTTGGAAGGTCGTTGTGGGGTTTGCCCCCCCCCCCCCCCAAAAAAAATGCAAACTGTCACATACTGTTTTTAACCCCTACCTTTCTTTAGGAGGCCCCAGGATAGATCTCCCACAGAGTCTATCTAGCAACTTAACCTTCTTCCCATTGGTGAGGCGGGGTGGGGGTCCCAAATGCAAACTGTCACTTATTGTTTTTAACCCTCACCCAGGCCTTCGATTGGGGATCCTTGCTCTGCCACCGGGGCCACTGTTGATATTGTATTTAGAGAATGCCATGGTTTAGTGGTCAGTGTTTATCTGAAACGGAGATTGGGGAGGCCCCACAGCGACCACATCATAAAAGGGCCCATATAAAGTTAAATAAACAGTGTAAATCAGCATTCGAATTGCTGGTTTTGATGAATCCATCCCGCCCCAACCCTTTCCCTACTAAACATGTGGAAGGTTGAGTTGCTGGAAAATATTGTATGATCTTTTTTCAGCTTGGGATATCTTCCAATCGGTTTATTTCAAAGTAATGAAAAAAAACAACTGCAAAACGAATGCTTTCAGTTGCCTCTTGATAACTTTGCATGGACAGCTTGTCTGGTGTTATTTTAGAATTGTTTACGATAATTTGTTTCTGGGGAGGTCTAGCCCTAGTTATGCCTGAGGGGACCCCACAACGACTTTCCAAATATCATGATTGCTTCCCCCCCCCCCCCCCCCCCCCATTACAGAATCCTGGCTATGCCCCACTAGATATATAATCCATTTCCCATATTTTCAAAATGGTGGGGGGGGGTGGGGGGGGGGGGGGTGGGGGGGGGGGGAAGATCCACATAACACTGGCATATTTCAATGACTTGAACTATGGAATTGGGCGTATTCCCTCCCACGGTTGTGGGCCCTTTCCCGGATATTTTTTTTCTCTTCAAATTCTGAAGCTCTGAGATTGATTCTGGTGCCTCCTGAGGAAACATGGGGGTTAAAAACAGTAAGTTACGGTTTGCATTTGGACCCCTCAGCCCCCCCCCCCCCCCCAGACCCACCACTGTGAGCTCACGGAGTGAGCACAAGGGGCCCTAGTCTTAATAGGCTCATGTGGGTATCACTCAGGTGGGACTTACTAGTAGCCACTGATGAATGGTTGGTTTTAATATTTATTATCACCTCGGCATGTGTTTAGCGAAACGCTAACTGAAAATAAAATATGAAACCCTGTTTAAAAAATAAAGTTTGAACACAACTTTTTGCCGGTAAAAAGGACGGTCGGTAAGCATATAAAAACTGTTTTAAAGTTCTAAATGTACTCCTGAAAGTGTGAAGTGACAATTTAATGAAGCGTGTGCAATATAAAACGAAGATTAAGTATTGTTTGTTTTATTGTAAACTATTTTCAAATTATAAATGGTTTCTCTCCAAAAAAAATTTCTGTTAAATCCCCTTGTAGTGAACAGAAATATCTAAAATTAGCTACACCTCCATTGTGCAAGTATAATATTCACCCATCGTGCACCTCAGCGAATTCGTTCTTTTCCTTGCACAAAATGGCGTGTCGATCAGTGTCGATGGCGAAATGATTTATTTTGTCTTGAAAATAGTCTACAATAAAACAAACTTCTATATATTTATTATTGCGTAAGCTTCCTTAAATAATCACTTTTCACACATTCAGAGGTACATTTAGTACTTTAAAACGTAGTTTTTATACACTTACCGTCCTTTTTACCGGCAAAAAGTATTACCCTTTATATACACCTCTAATACCGCAGACCTGCTTTTAAAAAATGCCTCAGGGAGTTGGCCTGTCAGATATTAGATAGAAGACATGTGATGTATTATTACCTTGACAATTTTTACAAAAGCAGCCAACAATTTTAAATAAATGCGCTTTTGTATGCCACTGCCAGAATGCTGGAAATGCGTTCTAAGTCTAAGAGGGTTGTCACTAAAAAGTGTACTCCGACCCCGACTCTGAAATTACCGACTCCAAAAATATTTCTTTTTATAACTCTTTTATTAATGGATCAATTGCACTGAAATTCAACATAAATGTACAGAATTATGTGTAATATACATAAAATCATATAAATGTTACAAAAAAATTATGATTTTCATTAAATTGACTTTTATTGAGTTTTGACTCACTAAAAAGTGTACTCGGTGATTTCAACGAAATTTCATTCTCTCATTCATATAATACATTCTGCAGTATTAAGAATATATTCGTATTTTACGATGTCTAATGCAAGATTTATAATTAATTTGAAAATTAATCGTGCTTAAAATGGAAATTTACTCGAATGAGAATTGCCAACTCCGGCTTCATTTAAGGTTGCATGTAAAATTTAAACTTGCAATTGGCGGATCAATAGTCAGGAGTTTTCCCGGATTGTGGTAAGTGACGCGGATAAGAAAATTGTTTTACCACAATCAATCTTAACACCTGTCAGTAGCAGAGAAGGGCGTAATTTTTTTCGATAAGAAGTTGGACCCTAAGGCTGTAAAATAATTTCCAGTGCTATATATCTCTGAAGGCATATAGCATCGGGAATTATAACAATAGAGTCTATCGCACCTGTCAGTAGTAGTATTTTTTTTTCGATAAGAAGTTGGACTCTGAGGAAAATAACATCGGGAATTATATTATGGAGAAGGAGTCTAGCTTCTGTTAGTAGCACGGGAGGTAATTTTTCAATAATAATTTGAACCCAAAGGTTGTAATACAATTTCCAATGCTATATATCTCGGAAGGCATATAGAATCGGGAATTATATTACAAAAGTGGTGTCTAACTTCTCTTGGTGTGGGTGTTAGAAGTCAATTTTAGAAAAGTATGTTGTCTCGCAATCTCCACACTAAGTTACAAAGTAATTTAATATACATGATGCAGGTGGTACAAGTTAACACCGTTCACAGTTGAAATTAATGCTATCAGTGATTGAACTGGAAATATTGGCACACTGTATATGATACCAGCGACGACAAGTGGTGTTGCAACACTCCACCATGTCATCAAAAAGATCAGGAAGTCTACAAGCAACACACGCCAACTCTAAGGCAAATGTGATAGGCTTTCTTGGACATAAATTTCACTGAGAAAAAGAAGGGTCCAACAAACTACCCATGAAAAAATCACTTTCAACGCCTTCTCGTGCATGTTAACTGTGTCAGTTACCACAGTCCGGGAAAACCTCTGACTATTGATCCACCAATTGCAAGTTTGAATTTTACATGCAACCTCAAATGAAGCCGGAGTCGGCGAATCTCATTCGAGTAAATTTCCATTTTAAGCACGATTAATTTCCATATTAATTATAAATCTTGCATTAGACATCGTAAAATACGTATATATTCTTAAAACTGCAACAAATTAGCTGGAAGAATGTATTATATGAAGGAGAGAATCAAATTTCGTTGAAATCGCCGAGTACACTTTTTACTGAGTCAAAACTCAATAAAAGTAAATTTAATGAAAATCATAATTTTTTTGTAACATTTATATGATTTTATGTATACTACACACAATTCTGTACATTTATGTTGAATTTCAGTGTAATTGATCCATTAATAAAAGAGTTATAAAAAGAAATATTTTTGGAGTCGGTAATTTCAGAGTCGGGGTCGGGGTACAGTCATTTTACCGATATCGAACCACTTTCAGACCATATCCGATTTCGTTTTGAAAATGTTCTCCAGCAATAACTTTTCTATGCTGTTTCAATTCAGAAAAGTATCCCAAATCATGTGATAAAAAATGGAAATCATTCTGAATATTATATTTTATGGATAAGGAAATCGTTGGACCTACCCATTTTACCATTTTCGAACCAATTTATGATAATCGAATCACCACAAATCTTTTCGTAAAATGAACTTAATTGCTGGAATTTTTTGTTTTAAATGCCATAGTTTGAAACATGGTTATGTTCTTTCACATACTGAGTGAAATCGTTGGCCAGTTTTCTCTTCCGAACGTTGGATAACATGGATTTCAACTTGGGGGTGTTTTAAAACGAAATTAGGCAACAACAATGAGCGTTACTGACGTTCCAAGGACTAAATATTCATGTAACCAGTACTAACCACTGGGAACGGATTAGCACATTAAATATTGCGTTTCTGGGGCAACAGGAGACACATCTGCTTGCTTATTCTGAATATTTTGTGTCGATGAGCCCCGGTGCCCCGTTGGGGGGGGGGGGGGGGGGCAGGTGCATCCTCAACTTTAATACATTAGATTATCTAGTTGAAATAATAAGTAACAAGTAAATAAACATTTACAAATACCGTTCACACTTTAGCTATGAAAAAATATATCTAATATTGTAATATTGCTACAAATTCCTGGAGAATGCCACAAGGCATTCTGCAGGAATTTGGACTAATATAAGCATACTATTAATCAATAAAAGGCTCTTCCAAGTCGAATAGGCTTCTACGACCTGCTGGTCCAACTTGGCAATGGGAACATTTGCATGGGCTGTGCTAGGAATATGGTTTACCCATGCATAGACAATTTCAATTCAATTCATTTTATTTAACGGTATGTAAAATATAATAATCAATTCAGTTACAGAATAATATTGTGATACATATACATACCGTTGAGGGACAGCATAGCCAGATTGGCTGTCTTCCTGCTAACCCCGAGGTAGAAATGTAATTAGAGCAACATCATATCAGACAGAGTATACAGCCAGTAAGAGAGAAATACAGATCCTTTTGGAGTAATGTTGTATTATTGCATTGTTGCATTAATGCGTGGGAAACAAAACACTTAAAATATCAATAATATTATTAGAATATATTGAAAATAATATTGATAATAGTTTGGGAATAAGATGAGTGACAAACTGACGAGATAGCCGGTGAAAAAAGTAGAACTGTATTACAGATTAGTATAGTAAACTATCTAGTACAGACATGGTGTGTGTAAAAGAGAATTTGGGCCTCTGATCAACTTGACATGCCTTCCAGGGGCGTAGGAAGCATATTGGACTCGGGAGGGCATTAGCACATACCAATACAGCTGGAATTCACCACAATAGTGGCTTTTCCCTCCAATACTACATACGTTATACGTGGTTAAAACCCACAACTTTGTTCATAAATATTATATTACTACAATTTCCTGGAGAATGCCTTAAGGCATTCTCCAGGAAATTATAATAATCTTTTATGAACAAAATATTTTGCATAAAATCTATCATTAGTACATATTTATTCATATTACCCATACATATACCCATGGAGGAAAGTTGAAAGTTGAGGGGCACATGCCCACCCTCCTCCCCTGGTTCCTAGCCCCTGATGCCTTCTATCTCTGAATACCTGTATACACAGGGTGGTGGTATCAACGAGCCACTCATATGTTGAGGCATGCTTCAAACTCCACTTATGGTGACAAATCAACCAATATTTTTCAAGATTGTGATAGCAAAGGGATGAGTAATTTCTGCACTCCTTTTCTTGGCCTTTGGCATTTCTTTAAGCTGTATAAGAAATAAACCTTTGTTTAACCCCCTGCACTTTGATGCCAAAATTCCAATGATGTAAAAATTTTAACTTTTTATGTAGGTTTACCCCACTTATGTTGGAAAAATTCATTAATTCATATTTTGTTAGAAAGAGCTCCACTGGAACTCTGTTAAACAAAATATAAACTGATGATTTTTTTCCCAACACAGGGGAGATGATCCTGCATAAAAAGTGAGAATTATCGACATCAGAGTGCAGTGGGTGAAACATTTTAATGTAATTATGTCTCCTTGATGCCTCACTTAACTCCTTGGAGCCTCAGCTAAGGCGAGGGCGGGTGGGGGGAAGGGGGGAGGGGCACTACAAGTACTTTTTTGAAATGCTAAAGCTCAAAATTATCTATATAGCTGTAGACGAGTTGGCAATGGTTCTACATCATTGCTGGCTGCCTGAACAGGCAGGCAGCAAATGTAGAACCATTGCCAACTCATCTACAGCAGTGTGAACAAATAAAATGATGCAGTAAATTGAATTTAGGGGAGAGATACCCTAAAAGGCCCCCCTGCCCCGCTGATGGAATCCCTGGGTCAGGAGACATGTAATTTAATTTTTGTACCATGGCCGGTCTCCCATAACTCTCCTCCCCCCCTCTCTCTCTCCCTCTCTCTGTGTGGAGGGTGGGGGGGGGGGGGGCGGGGCAAAATTGCAGGAAACAATGTTATTCCCCCAGACACCACCCAAAAAGAAAAAAATGACAAAAAGTCCCCACAAACTGCTTCCACCACCCTGACGGCAGTGATCTGGATATTTATTTATTTATTTATTGGTGTTTAAGGTCACATACTTATGCACAATGGCTAATCGTGACCGTGACAGTTTTACGGGTGGAGGAAGCCGGAGTACCCGGAGAGAACCACCGAGCAACGACGAGCAGCTGTCAGCTCCCCAACATCGTAACTCTGAACTCTGCACCGCAGCACAGGCAGGGTTAGATTGGTTGAAGACATGCGCACCATCGACGTGCAGTACGCCTCAGTACACAGCGTCAGCGTGCCCCCATGTAGGCAATCGGGGTGAAGTGTCTTGCCCAAGGACACAACGCGGTTGCCGCAGGTGGGATTCGAACCGAGGACCTCTCGGCTTGCAGCCTGCACCTCTACCAACTGAGCCACCGCGCCCCCCAGTGATCTGGATGATATAAGAGCATCCCAGTTTGGCGTGTGTGTGTGTGTGTGGGGGTTGGGGGGGGAGGGTGTGTGTGTGATGCCCAGGTCACGCTACCACTAATTTTAAACGTGACCATATAATATTGACCAAGATAACTGGCGTTTTGCCTGTGACCCCCCCCCCCCCCCCAACTCTTCCCTTGATCACAAGTGAAGAGGTGGTGGCACAAGTAATAGCAGGGTAACTTGATCACATTCAAAAAAGTTTGGGGTTGTGCGGCCTGGGAATCACTCAAATCCTCACCCTATCCTCCCACTCCACCATTTACACAATTATTCTTCACCTTATGGAATTCTGCCATTGCAACCAACCCCCACCCCACCCCACGTAATTTGTCAGTTTGACAGAGCTGTTGCAAACACTGACACAACATACTCCACAGAATCACCCAGATACAGTTCACGTCTCTTTGATTTACGCAGTTGTTCTAGTTGACCGCGAAAAGTTCGGAAAAAACAATCAATCTCGAGTTATTTCTTATTGATCAAGTGTGGATTTTGCCGATTCAAAATAGGTAAAAATACACGCAAGCAAAACTAAATTCATCGTGAAAAATAGAATGAAGATAAATATGTACTTTTCCTCCTGCTAAAAGGTGAATGAAATGGCGATGCTTTCAGCCGAAAAGTTAGTCTCGGTCCGATGGAATGACCCTGTTGTCGAAGAGTGAAAAAAATAGAACAGGGAATTCCCATACACGAAATTTGGAAACTTGACAGGGTGCTAATGATTTCCAACTAAATAACATAATATGCAGATGCCAGATAACACTGTAACTTTATCATTTAAAGAGTAAAATATTAATGAAACTTTCGATTCAAAGTTTTGTTAGTAATGTTACTTTGTGTTACCTTTCGATTTTTGCGACGTGATTAATGTTGAAGTGACCCGCATTTTGTTAAGATTCGATATCGGTAAAATGACTGTACACTTTTTAGTAACAACCGTCTAAGAGTAAGAGCCTTCTTTTTTCAAACTTTTCCGGGGGGGGGGGGGGGCATGCCCCACACGCATCTAGAAATGGCCAACGCGAAAATCTGCCGCTTCGCGGCAGAATCCTTGAATATTATATTTATAATATTACAGGCTACAGGCTAGACCCCCCCCCCCCCCACCCCAACTTTAATTTGGCTTCCGCGGCCAGTGAACTAAATTTAAATGAATTATGAAAGAACATAAATATTTGTTAGGTGTAAAAGTGCATTCTCGAAGATACATTTTACAACTTCAAGGAATAAAACAGGTATTACATAAACTGTAAACATACAATTGGCACAACTGGGCCTTCAGGGCTACACGCCACACGAAAACACGTCAACCGCCATGTTGCCACTGACGCGCCGCGAAATTTAGAAAGGTCAAGGTCAGGGTGGGAAGAGAATGAGGACGGAAGCCAATGAGTGCATAACATAAAATGAAATAAATTGAAGTGAAGATCAATGCAACGGGTGGTTCAATTACCCATCTCTATCTACAGAACGGAGAGAATGTTGCAACCCCACAGTATTTATGCAACGCCTGCAGTAGTATAATTTACCGTCACTCGGACGCAATAGTAGGGGTCCTATTACAAGTATCTGTAATTCGATAAACTCTACATTTCATTTCTTGCATGCTCTTGGTGGATATTCCTGCCGAGGACAGGGAATTTCTTGCCACAAATAAGTAAAATTTAGGCCCTTGAAACCAAATTGACCACTGTAACCTGAATCAACGTTTCAACCAATGATTTCTTTAGTTAAGTTTTCATGAATTTTTCATTAAATCTTGGCATGGTTGCTTGTCCGCAGCCATGACCCGATTGATTATTTATATTTATTTATTGGGGTTTAACGACACTTTCGACAGCCAGGGTCACCTCTTGTCGGACAGTTTTATGAAGCCAGAGCACCGTTGATAACCACCTGGCAACGCCGACCAACTGACAGACTCCCCAACGTACTAACACCACACAAGCAGGGTTAGCATTGGTTGAAGACAAGTGCACCATCGACGTGCAGTTCGTCTAAGTACACAACGCCACCGTGCCCACACGTGGGCAGTTGGGATTAAGTGTCTTGCCGCAGGCGGGATTCGAAACGAAGACCTCTCGGCTTGCAGCCTGCATCTCTACCGAGCCACCGCGCCTCCAACTAGATTTGATAAAAAATATTTAAAAAAATACTCAGCGGGGCAAGAGTCAATTAAAGTAACACACAATTGGGTGGCTACTCGCAGATACCCCGAAAACAAACGTGAAACTGTTCAGTGGACCTATTCTAGGAAAAATAATTAATAATTTGTAACACTTAACGCCAAGTGGTTTTCTTTAGAATAGGCATCCCTATAGGCCTTCTATATTTTAAGAAATTAACTAAATTCAAATTTTACAAAATCTTAATTGCATATTTCCGGTCCCAATAACTATGGATGGAGATGGCTGCGGATCACTGTGGAAAAAGCGATGATAAAGAGGTCCATATGTGGTGACAGTACAAACTCTTACTGAGTCCTGAATGTAATAACAACCTTTAGATTACATGGACTCAAACTGTCCACATCCTGTTCGAAAATTCAGGGTTTCCATAAAGTTAAGTCGTCATTTTAATAAAAACCAACGAGTGGGCATTGTGAAAATAGGATATGGAGGCAGCCCGCGAGTAGGGCGTATTTATATAAATTTATGCGATGTTGGGGGAAAGTGCATCCTCGCGAAATAAAAATGAAATGTTCTGAGTGTTAATGGACCCTCCTGGCGATGCAGTTCATTTTTAATTTGAGAGTTAAAAGGTAATTTAACGGCCGAAAATTTCAAACATTCAAGTGCTTTTGCACAGGTTGATTCAAAGCCATACACGTAAAAACAAAATTCAACCCAGTGTGTCAGTCAAAAAGATGGGACAAATCTATTACTGAATAATCGTTTACTGGTGTTTGCGATTAAAAGTAACCCGATGTGAAAGTTGAACGCTGGCTATAAGAGTGTTTCCCAGTACTGCCTCTCGCCTCCTCTCCTCGCCAAATTTTGAAGTGAGAGGATATGACCGTGTCATCGACCTCACTTAGCTCGGCCGTCCGACCCTCCGTACCCGGTATCGAGACCACCAGGTTAATAAAGCATTCAACCCGGGACAAAACACTCACAGAAATTGCAAACTGAAGAACAGTTTTACCAACCAAAGAACCGTTTTACCTACAAAAGTTATGTCCCTTGATATTCCTGAATAGTCTTGCGAGATAAAATATCTGAAACGAAACAAATGGCACATTAATCTGCATACCCTTTTTTAAGAAAACAAAATTGTTGAGGTTTTTTCAGTCATCAAACAAGTAAGCGAACCGCCCATTAAACTACCATATTCGGAGAGGACATCGAGAATTGTAAAAAGTTCTCAAATTTCAATTTGTTTCCAAAAACAAAAAACTCAGCTTCAACGGTCAGTACCAATAAACCAACAAATGCACACGCAAGGTTGCTCGTTATCATCAAGAGTGATTGCATGCGAACCCAACAAAGACACCCTACACACACTATTCAAAGCTCATGTTCGCATTAACAACTGCTGTAAACGTGACACGGGAAATGACTAGCAGGTACAGAATCGTGTCCAGCGCCTTTTACTGCAAACAACTCGGAGGACACGCATTGTAGTAACACGAAGGCGATCGAAGATCGCCTCCAGATTCTCGAGAAAAGACTGAAAATTGACTATAACACAGTTATCTAGGCTGTGAATTTAATCGAACATCGCACAATAAAAAATAAAACCAAAGCAACACTTCAAATAATGCCCGATAAGCAAAAAGATAGGCTAATTCAAAAATGTCAAACAACCGCACAGAAAAGCCTAACAGCTCCACAGAAAAAAAATCAGAGGAACCCCCCCCCCCCCCCCCCTGCACATAATAATGCACTACCCAGGTTCGGGTATTGGAGTTAACAAAACATGTCTACAATGAGCCAACATGGAAGAAGTCGCTTAGGAAACTTGGGGCCAGAGAGTAGCAATGATTTGGCCACGTCATATAGCTATATACTAAGCCCTTATAAAAAAAAAATACCGTATCAATACGGTAAGGTATGGTATTGTCAAAAACAACGTGGTATCACCATGATGTTTTAGGACAATACCATGGTGTATCATAGTACGTTTAATGAGGGAATTCCTAACTTACTTGTTGGTGCACTCCCCCTTCTAGAGAATGACGTACCTATCATTCACAATGCGACCAAGAAGCAACAAATACAGCCCAACAGCAAACACGCAGTCAAAACCCGGTAGAGCAGAAGAGCCAGCTAGGGTGACTCGGTGTCTAGAGAACAGTAGTGGCTCTGTCCGATTTTAATGTGCCTAATTCCAAAATCATGTGAGCTACTACACTCTTTCTCCCCGTCACTGACCTTCACTCCTTCACAAATGAACAAAACACGTCTATGACAAACAAGGTAAGGGGCTAAGTAGTGATAATACAGGTCGAGACGAGAAAGTGGCTTTGTCATAGTCTTGTCTACTTAACGTCCAAATTATGTGGACTTGCACACTTATAGTAAATACCGCACAAGTAATGAAACGCCATTGAAAGTGTCGTTAATTGAAACAGGCATCCATACAAAGAACGACAAAGACACAAAATACAAATAAAAGACACAGGAATAATGATCGCGGAGTCTCATAGTTTCTCGGTGGTTTTCCCCGTTAAACCGACTTAGCAAAAATGTTATAACGACCTTAAACTCGTTATAAAGAAGATATAGCAATGTATTAAAACGAGTTAGCTGAATCATTATTACGAGCTAGCTAAGTCGTTATAACGACTTTCTAAATCTTTCTAACGACTTACCTATGTTGTTATAACGACTTACCAACTCGTTATAACGAGTGAGATAAGTTACTATAACGGGTAAGCTACGTCGTTATAACGACATTTTAACTCGTTATAGCGAGTCCGCTGAGCCACTATAACGACTTTTAACTCCTTATAACGAGTTAGACAAGTCATTATAACGAGTTTGCTAAGTCGTCACAACAAGTTAGCTAAGTCGTTATAACGAGTTAGTAAGTCGTTATAACGATATGATGACTTACTAAGTCGTTATAGCGATTTAGAAAAAAACCCGTAAGTAACATCATAATCGCTGACCCAATTACGTCATGTTTGGTTGTCATGGTAGCCCGGGTGAGCGACCATCTTGTAACGTCATTCTTATAGCTAGGGTGACATGCGTTTTCGTCGTCCGTTTTGTTTACTGGAGCCCGCCATCTTGGTTTCTATGGTAGCACGTGGTTGCCATGGGCCTGGAAGGCTTCTTAAAGAATGGGAGCATGTTCGGAGGGGGTGTTCAATTGAATAGGAGAAAATCTAATTAACCAAGTAGATCCAACAATCACTCCAAATAACAAAAAAAAACATCCCAAACCACCGAAATGGGCTTTATAATTCCATCAGAATTCTGTTTTTGTACAACAATAAGGCGCGATTTTTTTGTATAAGCATAAATCTAATTAACCAAAATCATAATGATGAGGTTCAACCTCGACAAAACCAACATCAGCAGTTCTGTCTTTTTGTGGTATAATAAATTTATTATATGAGCCGAGGCCTGAAAAGTTGATATACTGTGCTACAAAGAAATAATGTTTGAAACTTTTTAAAATATGTTTATGAAGCTGGTGTAAACAAACGCTGCCATGCTGTTTTTTGTCTAGAAAGTGTGGTGAGTCGTATCAGTCAATAATGTTTATAATTTAACTCAGGGCATGTACCATTATGTTGAAAACGGCTCAATCCTAGGAACACTCAGATATGACCCCAGGAAGGTGATCTGAATTAAGTTTATTTTTTAGGCAGCATGGCTTAGGTGTACACATAAATACCACATAAATGTAATACTTGTATTGGCGGAGAACTGTTACAAAATATTTTTTTTATATTTCTAGCTCATCAGAGTCAAGCAATATGTACTCCAACTGACACGCCTTCTTAATGTGATCATAACTCTATCAGTATCTGGTTCAAACACACCCTGTATAATTTCATTAACAGGTACTGTCGGCCGTAATTTTTGAAAACAAAACACCTTCATTCCAGCATGCACCAAAATAGTTGTTTTCTGTTTACATCAGCTTCATTAACATATTTACAAAAATATCACTATTATTTCTTTTTTGACACAATATATCAGAATTTCAGTTCTCAGTTAATATATACCACAAGAGAGAGGACTGTTGGCATTGGTTTTTTAGCGATTGAACCTCCCAGCAATGAGATTGAGTGCCGGGAAAAATAGTCTTTAACCCTTTACCCAACATAAGGGGAAAAACCGGTCGGCGCTATTCACAAAAATCGCCAATTAATTTTCATTGTTTTTTTCATTTTTTGTCTCAAAAACATAGGTTATGACCCCTCTTTGGAACGAGCTCGTCGAGCTCGTTCCAAAGAGGGGTCATAACTTATGCTTTTGAGACAAAAATTAAAAAAATTAGTTATTCAAGAATTTTGTTTGCAAGTGTCGTCTGCTTGTCATGTTAGGTAAAGGGTTAAAGGGGAGTTGATTGAGTATTTTAATTTCAAAACAAATTTTTGGACACCTTAGCATATCTTATCTATGATATAAAAGGTAATTGCACGAAGGGTGTATCAAAACATATGAATAAAACAATTTTGTCAACGACGATTTTCACCAAATTGTTTCTGTTTACACTCCCCTTACAGATTTGCTTGTATTTTTGAAGACCAGCGATATTCATAAGTATCACCAACAAAATTGGTATTTGTCCCTTCTTTGCTACGTAAATATAGCGAATGACCCCATCATTGAAATAGGCTCTCCGTGAACGTTCATTCGCCATATTTTTTAGGTAAAAAAATAAATGTGTTGTTAGAGGATACTTTTTTCCAAAACAGTAAAGTAAAATGAGGTGAAATGAATTATCTAAGTATGAATGGTGGCTGGGAGTGTCATGATATAATACAAAATTTCTGAACCGAGTTCATTAAAATCTATCCCAGAACGCGGTTAAAAAAAAAACTCCGATCAAATCGCGACTAATTTGCGATTCTTTTTATCACAATACAGTTAATGAAGTAAATAGCTTCAAACAGAAAGAAGAGTAATTCAGCTGTGCTGAACTTATCATTGTTATAACTGATAATATTATGTTACAACGTTTGTCTGAAACATATTATAAAAAACATATTATCTAATATATAAATGCGAATGTCTGTATCTATGTCTCTATCTCTCTATCTTTGTTCCGGGTGAACTCCTCCGTTTCTCGACCGATCGATATGAAATGGTGTACACGGGGGTAATTCGTCCCTGCGAGTAACATGGGATGGGTGCCGTGCCCGTGCGGGGTGACCTTGATCTTGAAATTGATGACCTTGACCTTTTTTTATTTCGAAAACGGCTGGGCCGATGGGGCTAAAATTTCATATGTGCGGGTATATTGACCCATCGATCATTTTGACTTTATCGTGGTGCCCGTGCGGGGTGACCTTGACCTTCTGTTTTCCAAAACGGCTGAGCCGATATCTGAGGGTCTTCTCCCGTGCAACGTTGGGTATTCACCCGCTAGTAATTCATAATGCTAAGTAGCAATATTTGTGTTAGACCTAACTAAAGCATTGGACACTAATGAAGAATCTATATTATAAATGGTAACCGTCTTTGCCTCTTGGTTAACTCTTTTGGAATTTTTGTCCGATGCGATTATGTCCGCTTCTGAAAATAAAAAAACGAGTAAAGGGGACAATATCATTCTCCGAAATCGGAAGTGAGGCGACAATGTCGTAAGGGGATTTTTTTCAAGGGGATTTCATCCTAAGGGTATTATGTGAGCTTCTGGAAATGAAAGTGAGTGAATTTCATTCTGAGAGGATTTTTTTTCAAGGGGATTTCATCCTAAAGGAATTCTGTCTAAAAGAAGTTTATCCTTCAGTTATTCGCGATAAAGAGCGCCATGACCCAGAAATAAGGCTGTGGGATTTCTTCGATTCATTCTCAGACAACCGTTTGAAATTGCTACCGAATGAGAAGCTTTTACAAAGCCTGGTGTTGAGACAAAATGTGATGCCCAGACAAAATGCTGTTCTGTCCTTTGCTTTGATATTATATTCAAATTCAAATTCTTTATTCATCATAGAAAGCTCCCCACTAGAATATGGTATTAGCAGAAATTGTCAGAAGGAATCGGTCGAAAATAATATAATAATAAGCAAAAAGTTGATAATAAATTTGAGAATAACGGAACTTCTGAACAAATCCTGGATTCATAGCATTATACACTCTAAAATCATTTGGGTTAAACATCAACCCAAATCAACTGGGTTGAGTGAATATGAACCCAAGTGGGTTCATATTAGTAGGTATAAAAGGAGAATATACTATCACTTGTACATGTACGTGTACAACATACGTTCATGATGCGTTCACCAACGTGGAATTCAGTGTTAAATCACACGCTTGTTCACAAAACTGTACATGATCTTGAATCCCCCCCCCCCCCCCCCCCATGTACAGTTGTGACTCCTAGATCGCGCTTTTAACGTTCAAATACTCGTGGTGAACGCGCGTTTTTAAAAAAAGGGTGAAATCGTACATCTTCGCTTGTATCTTGTACGTAATTTTTCGTCGACGTTCCCATTGCAGATCAGACCATCGGTCCATCGTTGGCGAACGCGAGCAAAAGCAAAAAATTCTGGGTCATCATCAAAAAACAGTTTTGGGGACTCTAGATCAGCGATTCAGAACCCGTAATTGTGTTGGTACAGATGGTCCAGAACTCTCCCTTGTTTTTGAGGCGGTGGGTTTTTTTCCCATTTATGACATTATTAGGGGAATTCCCCACGGAATGTTTAAAACGCATTTTCCGCTCAATTAGGTTTTGAGTGGTAAAATTTTTAATATATTCATGATAGCAATCGCAGTCATCAAAAGGATTCTCTCTTAATTCGACACTCGGTGAATTGATGTGTGAATGAATGAAGATCTTTTGACAAATGTAAACACTACTGTCAAAATGCGTTAAATTAGAAACCGGTTTGTCATGTACTGTTTAAACGTATTTTTTTAAACTTCAATTAACACAGTCAGTTGAGATGTGAATATTTTCAGATTATTATATATTAAGACGGAAAGAGTTTTTTATTACTTAAAATATAAAAACATAAAAAATATAATTAAACATTTAATTTTGAAAATAAATAAAAACAATTAAAATGAAAGATGTTTTTACAGATGGATTCTAGACACCGAGATCGAATTTTAGAACAGTATGAACGTGCTAAGAAGGGGATTCAGTCAGCTGATAGGAGCAGACGTCTTGGTGAGATGGAACTCAGACGCGAAGCCACAAAAATATTTAAACCCGTGACGGAGGGTCAAGAGCGAAGCAGGAAGGAGATAGTCGAAGAATTGAGACCCATAAAGGAGAGTTCTTTGAGAATGGGTTCGTTGCCTCCTAGTTTTGGAAATCGGTATTCCGTTCAATCTACACCGGATTACGTTCCCACGGGAATTCAAACAGATATGAGCGAGAGCGACACCGATACGGCTTCGACTATCACCACTAGTAGCATCGCATCGTACGATGATGATGGCGGTAAGAGAGATCAGTCGTATGGAATTTATAAGGATTCTGAGGGTAGAACTTTTGTAGGTGATACGGAAGTGGACATGGATGATTATGAATTGATTGTGGGTTCGAATAAATATAAAGTAACTGATGGTCTGCGGAGATTGCTCCTTTACGACAAGCCCGGCGATTACACGGAACAGGATTTTGACAATTACGGAGACATTCTGGTCCAGACCCACGCCATGAAGAGAAATAACGATGCCAGAGAGACGAGACCCAAAGCCAAGAGAGGTTACAAGTGGACGAAAGTGGTAAAACCCATATGGGACATGAACAAGAAGTTCGTCGAATCGGTGACCGGCAAAGGGGTGAAAACCACTTTTCTTCCGAGCGATTCCGACGCTCTGTCTCAGAGATTGAGTTTGTTGATGGCGAGCAGACGGGCTGGTAACACGGGATTAGATAATCAGATAGTTGCTGTATCTGACGAATTGTTAGGACAGAAGATTTTGAATAAAAACCAGTATAAAAGGCTGATGAACGAATTGAAGGATTGATGTGTATATAATAAGTAGAGAGAGAAACAAACAAACAAACAAACAAAAATAAAGCAGTAAATTCTTACACTAGAATAATAAAAGTATTTAAAAACGACAAAACGATTTACCAGTGAAAAAAACACAAAATATATCATAAAAATAAAATATGTTGGTGATAAAGAACAGGGGATACGTCAGAACTTACGTTCAAGGCGGTTCTGGCATCGTCGATTCTATAATGCGAGCGTTCACGAGCGATGCGGGTAGAAAACTCACATTGACTGCGTTTGAGGTCGGTAAGAAGACGGCTTTGGATGCTGGTAAGAAAGCCGCTTCCGAAGCCAGTGGTAGGATAGCTTCTGTGGCTGGCAAGAGGGCAGCCGATGTGTTGATCGACAAGTTTATCAGTCCGCCGGCGAAGCGAGCTGCGTTAGAGCGAACGCCAAAAAGTTGGAAAGATTTTAAGGATGCCGTGGTGCCCATACAAGATTTAGCCAAAATGACGAGTGGATCCGGATTGAAGAGAACTCGCGACGGTGCGATATAAATAAATAATAATAACATTAAAAACAGAGTTTGAAAAAACCTAAAAAAAAAAATTTGTGTTTGAAAAGAATCTAAAATAACAAACAAAATAAAAACAAAGATGAACATTAAAGATATGTCTTGGAACGACGCCGCGACCAAGAGGTCGAATAACGAGTTCTTTCCCAAGAGCATAAGAGGTTTGATAGTGGGAAAATCGAATTGTGGAAAGACCAATCTGTTGATGAATCTGTTGTCCCGACCCGACTGGTTGGATTACGACAGATTGTTCGTGTTTGGCAAGAGCTTGTTTCAACCCGAATACAGATTGCTTCGAGAGTGCATGGATCGCAGATTGCCCAAGGACGTCATAGCCAGAATCTTTGACAGTAGGGAGGAATTCGACAAGAGTGGAGCTCCGCTCTCGACCATTTTGGACGGCGCGGCGACGGAGCTGATGAAGAGAAATGCATCTTCGAACATCGAGTGTCGATTTTATGAGAACGCTAGCGACGTTCCGGATCCTAGAGAACTGAAATCGGAAGATAAGAATCTCATGATTTTCGACGATCTGCTTTTGGAGAGACAGAACCGATGCGAATCGTATTACGTTAGGGGTCGACACAGCAACGTGGACTGTTTCTACCTGTCACAGAATTATTTTCGATTGCCCAGACAGACGATAAGGGAGAACGCTAACTTTCTATGTCTCTTTCGCCAAGATCTCAAGAATCTCAATCACATCTACGGCGATCACGTCGCAAACGACATGAGCGCTGCGGAATTCAGGAGATTCTGCAAGAGGGTTTGGGATGGTGGACTTTACAATTTCATTGTGATCGATTTGACAAGCAAATTTAATCGCGGAAAATATCGGTGCGGATTCGACAAGTTTTATGTTTCCGATGGTAATAATAATAAGATAGAGCGTGAAAATAAAATTTAGAAAAATAATAAATCTTCAAATAATTAGTTTTGAATAAAAAAAATAAAATTAAAATATAATGTTCGAACATGGAGAATTGCTGGAACGGATAGCCGAGAATATGGCTGCGAAACAATCCATTCAAATCGTGGTGAGTGGCGATTCGACTCGATTCGCTACGAAATTCGAACCTTCCATCGAATTGAATAGAGAGAAAAGATACGAGATGGCGTTGGTGAATCTGGAGACTTATTATTCCTTTCCCAACGTCACCGAAAAGAATAACTCGTTCAAGTATTCCGACGGAGTGGATTGGTTGGAGATTCGAATTCCCAAAGGGAGTTACGACATAGACGATTTGAACCATTACATTCAGACGCGAATGAAGACGGATGGAAAGGGAAGCAACAAGATCAGACTCGCTCCCAATCCTAATACCTTACAGACGATGTTGGATTTGGAAGATAATTTTCGAGTGGATTTCAACATGGACGATTCTATAGGCAAGATGTTGGGATTCGATCGAAAGATGTATCGAGGCCACGCGGCATCTGAAAATACGGTCGACATTCTCGCTGTCAATAGCATTCTGGTGAACGTGAATGTGATTGCTGGAAGCTACGTGAATGGTAGCGCTCAACTGACGATCTATTCCTTCTTTCCAAACGTGTCGCCGGGTTATAAGATTGTGGAGCGACCTCGAAATTTAGTTTATCTACCAGTGATTTTAGACACGTTGTATAGTCTGAAAACCACGTTGACGGATCAAAATGGTGAACTGTTAGATCTTCGCGGAGAGAGAGTGACGATACGATTTTACATAAGAGAAATATAAAAGCAAAAAAAAAAAACACAAAAATATTATATATATAGATAACAAAAATAAAATAAACGCAATATTAATTTTACAAAATTATTTTAATATAATTATTAAACAAGAAACAATTGAAGTAAATATATTTAAAAAAAAACAGAATTATGACAGAATACGTGGTTAAAAACGTGAACATATCCGCAGGACAGAGGAAGAAACTTAAGAGCAACTCGAGGCGAGGCGGTGAGATTCAAATTCACTCACGAAGATCTGACGAGAGGCGGTCAGGATTCGATCGCCTGGACCAGAAGTCAAATCAAAAGGATGGAGAAAGTGATTCGCGATGGAAGAGGGTTGACGGTGAGAATGAGTCCCGCTCAATTGAGATACAATTTGAGAATGAAAGGTGGTTTCCTACCGCTATTGGCAGGAATAGCCGCAAAAGCATTACCCTTCGCCGCAAAGGCACTACCCTTTCTCGGAAAGACTCTCGGCATGGGAGCTCTCACGGGACTCGCTAGTTTGGCAGTTGAGAAATTAATGGGTGGCAGCGGACTGTTTTTGAAAAAGGGAGGAGCCGTGTGTTGCGTTCACGTAGACGACAGCGGTAAAGGATTGTATCTAGAACCCGTTAGAGGTGGCAACTCTCTGAGAGGAAACGGTCTCTATCTGAAGAGTGGACGGAATGTCGAGCGACTCGGCAAGGGTTTGTTGCTCGGTGAGAATTCGCCATTTAAGAACATACCAATTTTGAATATGTTATTATAAATATAAAATTATACAAAATATATAAAATCACAGAAAGTATAAAACAATATATTTAAAATGGATAAAAAGGTGGAGAAACAAATTTATCACCTGGATGAAAAGGTGGAGAAACAATTTGACGATAATGACGAACATCGTGAGCCAGAGAGCGAAAAAATAAAAAAATGGTTAGACGCTAATGATGGATATCTAAGGAAAGAACTAATGAAAGAGATAGATGAAGCGCGGGATAGACGGTTGAGAATGAGACGATGCTTTCCACGGTCACCACTACCTTCTGAAGAGAATGGTAATGATGCGAGTGTTACCAAGAGATGCACAACATTCGTTCATAATTATGATTCGGATAAACAAAAATGTTGCCATAAACGTATCACATCACAAAGAAAAAGAAAAAAAGAAAAAGAAGAATCGACGCTGAAAACTGAGAGAAAAGGAAACGTTATTATAATATATTATGATGATAGTGAAGAAGAAGGAAAACAAAAAAAAAAAAAAAAAGTAATGAGATCTAAAGATGATCTTATTATTTTTTTTTTTTTCATTTTTCTTCGCTAAAAATCTATCACTCTATTGTTTATATTTCCAAGTCCGTTATGAGCATGTTGATGCTCGTGTCTTCTCCTTTTTCGAAAACGTGTTGAATGTTTATCTTTACTCTTTTGAGTTTTTTTACATCGGTCAACTCGCTCTCACCACCCAATTTCTTCACGAGTTCGAATGAGATGTTTGGAAATATGTAATTTCCATAAAGCAACGACAAATCGTCCTTGTCGAATTCTCTATCTTCGGCGATGACGATGTTCTGCAGATCGCTTTGGTACTCGTAAATCAAATCGAGCGCGGCTTCGTCCAATTTCAAAGGCATCTTATATTTCTCGTATTTGTGCTCTAAGCCCTTCATCTCGACCTCGTTCAATTCGATGGGATCGTGTCGTTGTAATCTATAGATTTTATGACCAAATTTCTTATACGTTTCGACTCGTTTCAATTTCAATTCGCATCTTTTAGGTGTTGTTGTCTTCATGATCGATTATTTAGTATTTAAATAATAATTTGTTTAAAAAGTTTTTTTTTTTTTATTCTTTATATATATAAAAAAGTTGTTTTTTTAATTTTTAATTTTCTATAATGTAAAATTTGTTTTAGTAAAAGTTTTTTTTTCTCTTTATATAAGTATAAAAAGTTAAATTTTTAATTTCAATCTCTCTATTGTTTATATTTCCAAGTCCGTTATTAGCAAATTGACATTCATCATTTTTCCACATACGAAAATGGTGTGAATGTTTATCTTTACTCTTTTGAGTTTTTTTTCATAGGCGAATGCGCTCTCACCACCTGATTTCTTCACAAGTTCGGGTGAGATTATTGGATATATGTAATCTCCATAGGACAACAATAAATCACCCCTGTCGAATTCTCTGTCTTCGGCGACGATGATATTAATCAACAGTTCGCTTTGGTACTCATAAAACAAATCGAGCGCAGCTTCATCCACTTTCAAACACATTCGATATTTGTGGTAGTAGTGCTCTAAGTCCACCATCTCGACCTCATTCAATTCGATGGGATCGTGTGGTTGTAATGTATAGATATTAAAACTGGATTTCTCATACTTTTCGTCTCGTTTCAATTTCAATTCGCATCTTTTAGGTGTTGTTGTCATGATCGATTATTTAGTTTTTTATGAATTCTTACAAATAATGTATATTTTAAATTTTGTATTTAAATAATAATTTGTTAAAAAAAGTTTCTCTTTATTTCTCTTTATATATAAATAAAAGTTGAAAAAAAAAAAAAAAATTCTTACAAACTCAATTTTGAGGTAAAAACAATGGTCAAGTCCAAACATCCGAATTATAGTCTAGAACGTGCAAGACTTCAAACATTTAAAAATTGGCCTTCGCATCTCGCTCAAAAACCCAAAGATTTAGCCGCCGCGGGTTTCGTTTACGTGGGTAGAGGCGACAAAGTCAAATGTTTTTGTTGTGACATACATTTGATGAATTGGGAACCTCACGACATACCTTTACTAGAACACATAAGTAATATTGAAAAAGATGAATGCGATTATTTGAACAAGATCCTAACATTGGGATTGATCAAAATCAAAGACGAAGAGAGGGATAGAGATAAAAACCAAAAATTATTGATGGATATGTTACAACTCGGATACACCGAGGAACAATTGTACGATGTGTTAAACATCGTGAACAAGACCCTGTCTCAATTCATAACTTTAGAACATCTCATCAAATTCATGGCAGAAGCGGACGAGTTATCGTCACTCGTCGAAAACAAACCAAGTAAAACGTCCACCACCAAGTGTCTGGTCTGCGAAGGTGTCGCAAACGTCTTGTTTCTACCGTGCGCACACCTGCGTTACTGTAGAGAATGTCATTCCGAAGACGAGAAAACGTGTTCGGTTTGCGAGTGAGAAATAAAAGCGGTCTTAAATTGTTTTTGAATAAAAACACATTAAAGAAAAAAAAATTGAATTTAAAATTTAACTTTTTTTTTTTTTTTTTATATATAAAAAGAGTAAAAAAGCAAAACTTTTTAACAAATTATTTAATACAAAATTCAAAAAAAAAAAAAATATTCTTACAAATGAAGCAAACAGATAAAACAATGGTAAATTTAAATGAGAAAACCATATCTCAGTTAAACGAGATTTGTAAACTATTACAAATTTCAGATTTCAGAAATCACAGAACTAAATAAAAAAAAATTGAAGTCATACAAGAATATTTGCGAAACGCTAGAAAGGCAAACGAAATGTCGATAGCAACGATGTCAAAAGATGCATCGGTTGTGAAAAATAAGAAGACGACTAAACGAAAAGCCGTTGAAGAACATCAAGTTTCCAAAGAAAAGAAAAGAAAAACTAAAACGAAAACGAGTGATGCACTTCAGATTCAAGACAAACGAGATATATTGAGTGAAATTCAACGAGCAATCGACGAAGAGAAAGGAGAAGAATATGTAACACGACTCGTTGCGGAACTATTCCAATCGAAACCCGTAGAACGGGAGAGTGCGATCAAAGGTATTTTTAAAACTTTCGATGTGATTCCCTCGTTGAAGAAAGTCGATCCGAAATTGTTCATGGAACGGGTGAAGAAAAAAGTATTGGATTTGTTTCGCAAACACATGAACGTGGGATTAAAAATTAAGATGATACTCCATTGCATAATGAATAAAATCGATGTGAAGTCCGGCGAGATCTAACGTCAAACCCGTATTTCGAGGTTCAGATCTATCGGACGTTTTCGAAAAGATGAAAGACAAGATGTTGACGTCTCTCGCGAATTATCAACATGAAGGTAGTAATTGGACATTCGCTGAGGTGTTGAAACTCGAAATTCACATGACTAAAAACGAACCGTTGAAAGGATCTTCCTACGTGAAATTACCGTATTTCTTGACTAAGAAACATGCCGTGGTCAACGTGAGAAATAAAGATGATCAGTGTTTTAAATGGGCAGTCACCTCCGCTTTATACCCTGTCGAAATAAACTCTGATAGAGTTTCTCGTTACGAGGAAACTTCTAAAAATCTCGATTGGACCGGAGTGACTTTTCCAACAGAGTTAAAACATATTGAACGTTTCGAGGTTCAAAATCCCACCGTAGCGGTGAACGTCTTGGGATATGATGAGGAAAAACGAACGATCTATCCTCTCAGACAGACTTCGTATCTCGGAAGAGAAAAGACGATTATTTTATTATTGATTTCGAATGGTGACAATCGTCATTATTGTTGGGTTAAACATCCAAGCCGATTACTGTCGAGACAAAATAATAATCATAACAGAAAGATATCTTTATGTTGCAACTGCATGAACATATTTAAGACCGAAAAATCATTAGCGAAACATCAGGAATATTGCAATGAAAATCAAGGTGTCGCCGTCGAAATGCCCAAACCCAACACCATCGTGAAGTTTGAAAATCACAATAGAAGGTTAAAAGTACCATTCGTCGTGTACGCCGATTTCGAATGTTTCACCGCGAAAATGAGTTCCTGTCAACCCAATGCTCTTCAAAGTTACATCGAAAGATATCAAAAACACATACCTTCGGGCTATTGCATTTACGTGAAATGCGCTTTCGACTTGCAACACGACATGGGTCCCTTCACCTACATGAAACAGTGCGAAGACGACGACGTGGCTCAAAGGTTCGTGGAAGAGTTAGAATCGAAACTTCAAATGTTACATGACAAATTCAAAACTCCGGCGAAAATGATCATCACGCGAGAGCAGCAGGACGAAAATAACAGAGCCACCGAATGTCACATATGCAGACAATCGTTCGATGAGAATTTGGAGGAAAATAAGAAGGTCAGAGACCACGATCATTACACGGGTCTGTATCGCGGTGCGGCTCACAGCAAGTGTAATTTAAAATATTGAGACGCCGCTTTCTATCTGGTGATGTTTCACAATCTCTCGGGTTACGACAGTCATCTGTTCGTGAAAAATCTCGGCACCTCACACAAAGAATTAAATTGCATCGCGAACAGCGAAGAAAGATACATTTCCTTCACGAAATGGAAGCTCATGGAGAAGAAAAGAGTAATCGACGGAAATACGTTGGAAGAAGAAACGAAATCCATTCGTAGATGCATACGTTTCATCGACAGTTTTAAATTCATGTCGACCGCTCTGGAAAAATTAGTCGATAACATGAGCAAGGATAAATTTAAAATCACGAGCGAACATTTCGGAGAACGAGTAGACATCATGTTGAGGAAAGGAGTCTATCCTTACGATTACATGAATGATCTAAAGAGATTCGAAGACACCGCACTACCTTCGAAAGATGATTTTTATTCGAAATTATACGAATCCGACATTTCCGACGAGAATTACGAACACGCCAAAAACGTGTGGAAATCATTCGATATGAAAACCATGAGAGATTATCATGATCTCTATCTGAATACCGACGTTCTGCTCTTGGCAGACGTGTTCGAAAATTTTCGAGACGTCTGTTGTCGAAATTACGATCTGGATCCCACTTGGTATTTCACCGCACCCGGTTTGGCGTGGGACGCTCTGTTGAAGACCACCGAAGTCCAATTGGAATTATTATCCGACGTGGACATGTTGCTCATGTTCGAAAGGGCTGCGAGAGGTGGCGTCTCGATGATCTCCCACAGACATTCTGAAGCTAACAATCCCTACATGAAAGAAGGTTTCGATTCGAAACGGTCGACTAAATACATACAGTATTGGGACGCCAATAATCTGTGTGGTTGGGCTATGAGTCATCCTTTACCGATTGGAAATTTCGAATGGGTGAAGGAACCGGAAGAGATGCAAAAATGGAGAGACTATCCTTGCATTTTAGAAGTCGATTTGAACTATCCGGAAGAATTACACGATCCACACAACGATTATCTGCTGGCTCCCGAACGAATGGAACCAAACGATGGAGACGAGGTAAAACTCATTCCCAATTTATTTAACAAACGTAACTACGTCGTCTACAGCGAGAATTTGAAACAGTACGTCGATTACAGGATGAAATTAGTCGACATACATCGCATCATTCGATTCGATGAAGAGCCTTGGATGAAAAAATACATCGATCTCAACACGAATCTCAGAACTCGAGCTGAGAACGATTTCGAAAAAGATTTCTTCAAACTCATGAACAACTGCGTGTACGGTAAATCGATGGAAAACATCAGGAAGAGAACCGACGTTCGACCCGTCACGTCTGAGAAAAGAGCTAAAACATTAGTGGCGAAACCCAATTACAAACACCGAACCATATTCGGCGAAAATCTAGTGGCCGTTCACATGGAAAAGACGCACCTGAAGTTCGACAAACCGTATTATCTCGGACCGATCATCTTAGATGTCAGCAAGCGATTGATGTACAAGTTTCACTACGATTACATCAAACGAAAATTTGGTGACAAAGCCAAACTACTGTTCACCGACACGGACAGTTTAGTTTACGAGATAGAGACGAAAGAAATCTACCGAGATATATCTCCGGACATGGCCAAGTGGTTCGACACGAGCAATTATCCCGTCGATCACCCGTCCAACATTCAATCGAAGGACAACAAGAAGGTGCTGGGTAAATTTAAGGATGAGAGCGGCGGTAAACAGATCGTCGAATTTGTGGGCTTGAGACCCAAACTGTATGCTTATCGTCTAGAAGATGATGAAGAGATCAAGAAGTGCAAAGGAGTTAAAGCGTGCGTGGTGAAGAAAAACATCTCTTTCCAAGAGTATAAAGATTGTCTGTTAGGAAGTGGTCCGGTGTATAAGACTATGAAATCGATTCGAAGCAAAAATCACGACCTGTATACCGAAATAGTCAACAAGATTTCGCTGACGGCCGACGATGATAAGAGATTCATATTAGACGATAAAATAAGCACTTTGGCACTCGGACATTGGACTGCGGAACTAACTATAGACGATATGAATGTGGATGATTGGATTCCAGAAAATCAAGAGGAATTAGATGAACACAAAATTATGGAAATCGATAGTGACATCGAGAAAGTTAGTTTAAAAAGAAAAAGAAAAAAATATAAAAAAAATAACGTCATTTCTAGTAAATTATAATAAAATAAATAAAAAAAAATATATACGCATTTATGAATAAGAAAATAAAGATATCCGTAGAAGGTGTCGTCTTACCCAACAAACCCCTATCCAACATCGAACTGTTGAATGCGGCAAAAGATTTGAAAATCAAAGATTTTCTAGGAGTGTTTTCCAGAGATGCCTTGCCGAAGAGAAGACCTCAACAATCGGAATGCGGAATTTTAAATCTAGGCGATTCATGGGGTGAAGGCACTCACTGAGTGGCGTGGATGAAGAGCGGGAAGAAGAAAAATTATTATTTCGACAGCTATGGAATCTCGCCGCCAAAAGAAATAAAGAACTATTTCAACAAATCGATGGTTCGTTACAACACGGAACAAGTGCAATCACCAGATCAAGTGTTTTGCGGTCACCTGTGTCTCTACGTTCTCAAGAGATGGTCTGAAGGAGATCGATTTCAAGACATTCTCAATGATTTACATTAGAGAGAGATTTTTTTTTATAGTATATATAAAGATAAAAAATTATTTTAAAAAATTTTAATCGAATAAAAACGAAAAATAAAATAACATAGTTCATTTTTAATAAACTGCGTTTGAACATATTTTTCTAAAAACAAAAAAAATCCTCACAACAACATGCCAGTCGATAAATTTGGTAGAAGTGACGACGAAAAAGTCAACCCGAGAAAGAAGAGGAAGACGTTCAAAGTCGACGATGGTTACGACGTTGCCAACTTGGACGAACGTTACGTTCGGAGATACGAACCTTGAGAAGAACCTTTGAACATGAACGATAAGAAGCTCTACAATCTTCCCGAGCCGATAGATCTCGCAGATGCTTCGACATGGGGAATGCCGATTTCGAACGAATCCTGCTGGATAATTACGTGGATAAAACCATGACCGATGATCTGGATCTGAAATCCAAATGTTTGGTGAACGTCGCGAATCCTGTAGATCCCACCGATGCTGCGACCAAGAGATACACGGACGACTCTCATGCGAGATTCAGCGAACACCTGAGAAAAAAATACGTTACGAAAACGATGCACTCGGAATTGAACGCCAATTATAACAAGATAACGAACGTGGCCACTCCCACGAATCCCAAGGACGTGGCAACCAAACACTACTTAGATCTGGAACAGAGAAAGTCTGACGGACGTGAAATGAAATCAGATCTGAATGCGGGATTCCACAAGATATTGAATCTGTTGAAGATCGACGACGCGGATGCGGACTCAACCGCGGTCAACAAGGGCTACGTGGATTCTGCCGTGATACAATCGCAAGAATACCTAGAATCGCAAGTGGACGGTCTCTACCTGAACAAACAATCTGGCGGAACCATGGAGGGTGGCATCAACATGAACGGTCACAATTTATTCGGTCTCGATCATGATCCCGAATTCGATTCCATCGCTGTCAGCAGAAAGTACGTGGATGACAACTCGGTCGGGAGAAAAGGCGACATCATGGAAGGTAAACTAGACATGGGTGGACACGCGCTCTTGAATCTACTGGAACCCGTGCACATGACGGATGCCTGCACCCTGATTTCGGTGGTGGAGAAAGTCAAATATGCTAGACAATTGATCACCGTGTGGGCCGAAGAGGCCGGCACCTTAGATGAAGGAAAAGCTGAGTGGTCTTTCGGAAATGGAAGTAGCGGATTGAAACACGGTCAGGTGGGACATCCCATGCCGCTGGGAGGTGAAATCCTTCGAATGAGTCTGGCTTCCTCGGTTTGAATAACAGAGCGGTCGTCAATCTCATGGTGAATGGTGTGGAGAGCGATAAGAGATACAGCGTCGAAAAGACTGAGAATCAACACGCGAATGTTAGCACGTTCGGCACGCCTCTCAAAGTGAACGCCGGAGATAGGATTAATTTCATCACGAAAACCAATAATCCCGAAGCCGCCACTTCCGTGGTGAGTCTACTGATCGAACTGGATCCTTTGAACAAACAGTGAACGCGTGGAAAATAATGAATTAAAAAAAAAAAAAATAATGTGTGATTATTAAAAAAAAAAAAAAAAAAAAAAAAAAAAAAGTAATGAGATCTAGAGAGATGTTCAATCTCTCTAGATCTCATTACTTTTATTTTATTTTTTTTCTTTTTGATAACTTTTTATTATATATTATTATACGATATCTGAAATGTTTTTTTTCTTTAGTAAAAGAATTTTGTCATTTATGATGATGATTAAAATTGCATCCTTTTTTTAATTTTCTATCCATTTATGATTACAATTTATACACTTTGCAAATACGGTTGTTGGTTCATCACCAGATCTAGTTTGTTGAGATTCGATTTTTATTTGACGTTTCTTACATTTGCGACATTTTAAAATTGTATTTTTTTATAATTTCTTCGTTAGATCTTATGAGATCAAACTCTTTTTTTTCTTTTAAATGATATTCGTTAAAATCACAACTATTCCATCCTTTTTTTGTGTTACGTTCTTCATATTCTATTTGAATCCATTTTTCCAAGTATTTTATTTTAACGTCGTAGTAATCTGAAGTGAACAGATGATTTGTTGTTTTCGTGTCAAAAACATCCATTTTGTTTTCGAGATTTTAGTTTTTAATTAATCTTACATCCACATTTTTAACGTTTATTAATTTTTTTTCACACACTCGTCTCTCATCGAATGATCGACATCTTATTTCCATCCGATTCGAATTGTAATTCTCTGTCCGACAGGACCAGGGCGAAGGCTTCGGTTTTTCTTGGCACGTTCCTATCGAATTGCATCTTGATCTGAATGTCTAACACGCCACTCTTGAGTCGTTCACTCTGTTTACTGACGTTGAACATGAACATGGGATACATCGACTTGTATTCGCCGGGAGATATGTTGGGATTGCTCATCAATTCGTCTAGACCGTGATACTTCTTTCTAAAATCAGCGGCGTCGCCGTACAGTCTGGAGAAATCGTTCTTGTCGAACGACGCATTGTAATCGATTGCTGGATATCTCGTGGCATTCAGAAACACTTGCATGTTTCTCAAATGGCAGTGATCAAACAGCGACGCATTCTTTTCCTGAGACCCGTCCCTATCGGTTTGAAACGCAACCACGATGAAACACGGTCTCTCGGAAGTGGATTTCACCGTCAATCTCCAATCGAAGTGATTCGTGGAGAGAGGAATGCTAGCCGTGTTGCACTGTCTCATTCTAAATCCCACGGGTAATTTACTCTTGGATTCTATGATCTTGTAGAGACGCGCTTTCTCCACGATCGAAGGCTCCATGTGCGGAACGAACCACGATATCTTGTGTAGAGTTATCTTACCCGCATTGGTCACGGTGAGTTTCACTATTGCATCGTCGTTTCCTTTTCGAATCAACGTCAGATTGTGTTTGAATCCGTACATGATCTTGTTGTAATCGTCCGTGAATCTGAAGATGTGTTTCAAAGGTATCCTGAATGAAAACGTTCCTTTAGGTCTGGACGTCTTGACGACGTAGTCGAATATCATGGCGGTGCCTGCGCTAGCAGGGCCTACGGTGTCTTTCACCCACAACTGATTAAGTCCTCTGGATTTTGAAAAATCATCAGGATAAGTCAAGCGTCCGAACATCGTGGTGGCCTGACCGGGATGAAACACAGATTCTATCTCTTGTCCGGAGAGCATGTATTTTATGTTACTGAATAGATGCATGATGCCATTATTGGCAAGAGTAACCGTGTCGTCGTCGGCGTAGTCGCTCCCATCTTCCTTGGTGAGACATCCCTGCACCACTATGTAACTCTCGCTAGGATGTACGAAAAGATCTTGAGTTTTGACGTTGATTCTTATCTCTCCCGCATTGTTCAAACTCGTTCCGGTTACCGGTTCGTATTCGTGAACCTCATATTCTTGAATACTTTCATCTTTCACTATGCTTTGTGCTATATCTAGTATATTTGTCATTTTAAAGGATTTTTAGTTTTGTTTTTTTTTCTGTTTATTAATTCACTTGCTTTCTTTATCTAAAAAAAATAGTTTTTAATTATTTTTTATTATTATTTTTTTTTTCTCTCTTATATATATATGTGTGTAAACAAGAAAATGTCAAAGAGAGTAAATAAAAAAAAAAATTTTGTGTTCTTCATCAAAACTTCGTCTTCTGTAATTGTTGTTCGTAAAACTTTCCGATGATCTCTTCTCCATCCAAAGCTTTGATTTCGTAAGTCACCAGATTGGTGTGAAATATTTTGATGATCACGAAGATTTCCGAGGTCCATCAAGGAGTATAACCCTTTTCGAAGTGCTTCTTATAAGTGTAGATTCTCACTCGATCGCCGACCGCAAATTTCGGCATTCTAGACTTCTTCCTGATCTTAGATCTCTCGGGATATAGATTCGCGTAGACCCGTTTTTCGTTTCGAGGATCGCTAGCTTCCACGGGAGTCATCTTGATCGATCTGTGTCGGGTGTTGTTGTAATCTTTGACCAGACCGTTCAGAGCGTATATGTATTTCTTGGTCGAATTCGCCGTGAAGTATCTGTGCATCTTCTCCTTCATCGTTCGATTCCAACGTTCCACCACGCTGGCTTTCTCTTCGTTTTCGATCGAGTAGAGGTCTACCAATCGACAAACGTCCTTGTTGTAGAATTCCTTTCCCTTGTCCACCCACAATTTACTAGGTTTTCGAGAAGACAAGTCGAACACGCTCTTCAGAGCCTCGGCAACGCAAGGTCCCGATTTATTCTTCAAAGCTCTGATCCAACCATATTTGGAAAGTATATTTGACGCCCTCGTTCCACCTCGAAAACGATCTCATGTCGACCAAGTCGGCAGACCAAATGTCATCCAGACCCTTCACGAACACCCTTCTCTTTCGAAATTTATGCACTATGGGTTTGTGTAACTCCTCGGCCAATTCGCTCGTCAATAATAGTTTCTTCTTCTTTTCAGATGCGTTTTTTTTTTGAACGCCCCATCCGAATCGACGTTTTGCACTGATCAGATTGCCGACCAGCGAACATTCCATCTTCTCTCTCCTGGTGGGATTCGATATGCCTCTCAATCTCCCCAACATGTTTTTGTCGTAGACGTCGTTGTGAGTCTTTGTGTTGGGATGCCTGGCGTAGCACAGATCGTGATTGTACGCGGCCACATCCACCCTATTCACGGGTTTGCTCCAAGATTTGGGAGTCAGATCGGCGTTGAATCTCTTGTTCAATTTCGTTCCGGGTCCCGTGAAACTGTGACCGGGCAGATGCATTTCGAAAGGTAGATTGTTGATCATTTTATTCACGATGCCTTTACCTTTGCTCGCGTTCTTTTGTTTGACGAATCGAGTCTTGATAGAACCACACACGTCGCAAATTCCGCGAAGCATCCATCTGTCGTTTTTAGTTCGCACTTCTCTAGAATTACTCGTCTCGGTAACTCTCTTACACTTTACGCAATACATTTTTTTAAGAGTTATTTAAATTAATTTCGTTTTTTTTATTTTATATATAAATTTAATATTTTTTTTTTTTTTAAATTCTGTTCTTATTATATATATATATTTTTTTTTCAATCGCTGCTCTTGAGTTCTATCATCTTACTGAATTCCTCCCTGGCCTCTTTCCTCCCCTTTTCCACGAGAGAATCCTTCATCTCTTCCTTGATGATCTGATGAGTCTTGATTCTCACGGCTTCTTTCATGGCATCGTATTTCGTTTTCTCGCTCAATATCGCGAAGTATTCTCCGTCCGATATCCTACCATCTTTCAATGCCATAGAGATCATTTCGGATATTGTGTCGATCTTGGAGTCGGCCAAGACGCGAATCTTGTCGTGTTTCCTCGCCTTCAGATATAATTTCCTACTCAAAAAGTTTCCGACCGTGCTAATCCGGCGGCGAGAGCCACTCCTTCTATGGTCAGCACGATTGGAATGCCGACCGCGGTCGACAACAATCCGCGTGTAAACCCATGGAAATCGTGATGAGTGTCGTGTCGATCGCGTTGACGAATTTCACGAAACGCGAATACTTCTTCTTGAGGGAACGACGAGAATCTCTCTCTCGAGTCAGATACAATTGGATTCTACTGATTTGATCGATGCGATACCTCTCTCCTCTTTCTCTTTCTTCTAGTGACAGCGCCATCTGCAAAACGCCGTTCGGCTTCTCATCCTCGTCGTCCACTAACGTCGGATACAATTTATTTCTGGTTCTCATTTTGTGTTTTTTTTTTTCTTTCTAATATTAGATAAAAAAAAATTTATGTGTGTATTTATTTTTTTTTTATTTTCTACTCTCCCTTATTTTTATATCAACGAAAAAAAACTTAGACGTATGCTTTGTTCAGCAATAATTTCTTGATGCATCCCATGTCTTCTAAAGTCAAACTTCTACGCGCCAATTTCAGTTCTTCCGAATCTGTGGGCCTGTCTCGATTCTTACAGAAAACTAATCTCTTCCAAAACGTGATCACATTGTTGTATTTAACGCGTTCGTACGCCGGTTCGAAATACATGACGACCATATCTTCCCTTTCCATCATCAGACACGAATGATTCTCGTGATCGAAGTCTAGATGATCCTGACATCCGACGCATCATTCTAATAAGATGGGATGTAGTTCTTCGTTCACGCATATTGCGTATGCTCTCATCAGCATGTTTAAAAGAAACCTCGCTCTAATAGTCTGAGAATCGCTCATGATTTACGTATTTTTTTTTATTATCTATTCGATTTGATATATTTAATTTTCTAAATAACTATTATTTATATATTTTCTTTTTCTCCCCTATATATATATCAATCAAAAACGTGACAGCGGGCTCGCGAATTTCCAACACACCGACGACAACAACACTCTTCGTTCAGATCATGTTTTTTTTGGAGAATCGAGCGATCCGATCGCTCGATCAGCTGAGTGTTTTTTTTTTTTGAGAATTTCTCATAGTGGAGGAATTCCCCTAATAATGTCATAAATGGGAAAAAAAACCCACTGCCTCAAAAAACAAGGGAGAGTTCTGGACCATCTGTACCAACACAATTGCGGGTTCTGAATCGCTGATTTAGAGTCCCCAAAACTGTTTTTTGATGATGACTCAGAATTTTTTGCTTTTGATTGCGTTCGCCAACGATGGATCCATGGTCTGATCTGCGATGGGAACGTCAACGAAAAATTACGTACAAGATACAAGTGAAGATGTACAATTTCACCCTTTTTTTAAAAACGCGCATTCACCACGAGTATTTGAACGTTAAAAGTGCAATCTAGGAGTCACAACTGTACATGGGGGGGGATTCAAGATCATGTACAGTTTTTGTGAACAAGCGTGTGATTTAACACTGAATTCCACGTTGGTGAACGCATCGTGAACGTATGTTGTACACGTACATGTACAAGTGATAGTATACTCTCCTTTTATACCTACTCATATTCACTCAACTCAGTTGATTTGGTTTAATTTTTAACCCAACTGATTTTAGAGTGTACTAACGACATTGTCACATGGATAAGAAGCCATACAGTAATTTTATGGTTTGGTAATGGAAGTGATGATGGATTTTGAATTTAGTTTTTAGCTTAACTTGACAAAGTCAAGATAAGCTATTGCCACCACGCGTGCGGAAGTCTGTTAGTCTGTGAGTCTGTTGACATTTTCCTTTAGCACGGGCTACACCCCGCAGTTCTTGTCTGATCGTCACGAAATTTCATATGCAGGTTTGGGGTTATGTCTAGATGAGAATGTCCCCTTTTGGTCGCGATCGGTCAACCGGGATGGCTGCCCGAGCCCAAAACCCGAAAACCATTAGCACAGTCTACAGGTCATATTTATGAAGGGATTTCATTATAACTTGGTAGGATGACTCTGTATAATGCCTAGATGAGAACGTCCCCTTTTGGGCATGATCTGTTAACCGCGATGGCTGCCCAAGCCCGAAACCCAAAAACTTTTAGCACAGTCTGCAGGTCATGTTTAATATGGAGGGATTTCATTGTAACTTGGTAGGATGACTCCTTATGATGTCTAGATGAGAATTTCCCCATTTGGGCGTGATCTGCCAACCGTGACGACTGTCCGAGCCCAAAACCCGAAAACCCTTAGCACAGTCTACAGGTCATATTTATTGAGTAATTTTATTGTAACTTGGTGGGTTGACTTCATATAATGTCTAGATGAGAAAGTCCCCTTTTGGACGTGATTGGGCAACTGTGACGGCTACAGGGACACGAAGCCCGAAAACCTTTAGCACAGTCTACATGTCATATTTATGAAGGGATTTCATTGTAACTTGGTAGGATGACTCCAAATGATGTCTAGATGAGAACGTCCCATTTTGGTCGCGACCATTCAGCCTCGATGGGTGCGCGAGCCCAAGAACCTTTAGCATAGGCAAAAGGTCATATTTAGGGAAGGATTTCATTGTAACCTGTTAGGTTGACTCCATATGATGCCTATATGATGACATCCCCTTTTGGTCGGGATAGTCCACTGTGATGGCTACAGGTGCCCGAAGCCCGAAAATCTTGAGCACAGTCCACAGGTCATATTTATGAAGGGATTTCATTGTAACTTCGTAGGATCAGTCCAGATGATGCCCAGATGAGAATGACCCCTTTTGTTGCGATCATTCAGCCATGATGGCTGCCCGAGCCCAAAGCCCGAAAACCTTTAGCACAGTTTACAGGTTATGTTTATGAAGGGATTTCATTGTAACTTGGTAGGTTGACTTCATATAATGTCTAGATAAGAACGCCCCCTTTTGGACACCATTAGGCAACTGTGACGGCTACAGGGGCCTGAAGCCCGAAAACCTTTAGCACAGTCTACAGGTGATATTTATAAAGGGATTTCATTGTACCTTGGTAGGATGACTCCAAATAATGTCTAGATGAGAACGTCCGCTTTTGGTCGTGATCATTCAGCCTTGATGGCTGCCCGAGCACAAAACCCCAAAACCTTTAGCATAGTTTATAGGTCATATTTATGGAAGGATTTCATTGTAACCTGTTACTTTGACTCCATATAATGCCTAGATGATGACATCCCCTTTTGGT
Organism: Pictodentalium vernedei; assembly: GCA_031216915.1. Classification (NCBI taxonomy): domain Eukaryota; kingdom Metazoa; phylum Mollusca; class Scaphopoda; order Dentaliida; family Dentaliidae; genus Pictodentalium; species Pictodentalium vernedei. Next base: position 192,675,344 of record CM062289.1, read on the forward strand.
CGTGATTGGTCACCTGTGACGGCTTCAGGGGCCCAAGCCCGAAAACCTTGAGCACAGTCTACAGGTCATACTTGTGAAGGGATTTCATTGTAGCTTCGTTGGATCACTCCAGATGATGCCCAGATGATAATGTCCCCTTTTGGTTGCGATCATTCAACCATGATGGCTGCCCGAGCACAAAGCCCCAAAACCTTTAGCACAGTCTACAGGTCATATTTATGAAGGGGTTTCATTGTAACTTGGTAGGTTGACTTCATATAATGTCTAGATGAGAACGTCCCCTTTGGACGCAATTGGGAAACTGACGGCTATAGGGGCCTGAAGCCCGAAAACCTTTAGCACAGTCTACAGGCCATATTTATGAAGGGATTTCAATGTAACTTGATAGGATGACTCGTTTTGGAATAATTTCACTGTAACTTGGTAACTTTCGTTGATATACGTTAACTGTGAGGGCCACATACATTAACTGTGAGGTCATATTAACCCACCCTCAGCTCTTTAGTACAGTGTACACCTCATATTATTTTTATCAAAAACATAGCATACAGGGAACAGAAATGAACATATTCCCAATTATCACAATTATGGCTTATTTCATAATCCTTTCATAAACATTGAATATTATCCTTTTCATCAAACACAACACACAAGTTAAGCTACAGTGTCAATGACACTTTCATTTAACATGAACAAATGTTTGACACGACCACGGTCGAATACCGACGCGGATACATTCCGATACAGGTAATTCCAATGCAAGTACGAATATCTCCTTGCCTAAATATTTGATTGGCTCCCCCCCCCCCCCCTGATTTTTCAGAAGACACAACTATTTTTCAACTGAGTGTCTGTCATATTCAATACAATATATAGGGCGCGGAAATAGAAGATAATCCGTTCTTTCAGAGACTTTTGACGCCAATTTTCATGGCGCGCCCGATACGCTTGGTCAGCTTTCCGTTTTCTTCGACATTACAAGAGTAATTCCCAATGGAATTACTCTTTCTTCTTGTGTTATTCAAAAACGTTGTATATTCTTTTACAGATACAGAGAGGTCAAGTGCTCTGTTCAGCAGAATGTAAATCAAAGCTCTAATTACGAGGCTTCCTAACACGTGTTCACTAAAAAACGATACGGATATTAAATGGTCAAAAGAAATTAAGGATGCAGATATGGGTATGAAGAGGATGCTGGTCGCGAAATCATTTTTTACCACCTGAAGTCCATTATTTGAACTTTTCGGACTGCAATTTGACCACTAGCCCTTTGGGATATTTGGCCACAGGGGCAGCAGAGCCGGGCGGCACAGGGGACACAGGGGTCAAGTGCCCCCACACCTTTTTCACCAATTAGAGGTACCCGAACGGCATTTTCCGACATAACGTACACAACCCTATGACCACTACACATTCTTTCCCACCATTCTCATTCGATTCATATGTATCGTATTTCTTTTCTCATTCATTTTTATCCTGTGATTTTGCAAAGTATAAACTTGTATCCAATGGCAAAGAACTACACTCTAAAATCGGTTGGGTTAAAAATTAACCCAAATCGACTGGGTTGAGTGAATATGAACCCAGTTGGGTTCATATTCACTCAACCAAGTTCATTTGGGTTAATTGATTTTTGAGTGTAGTTCAATTCAATTCAGTCCAAAGAATGCGTATTGGGTAGACGGCATATAGGTTGTATTGTGTTCCAAAAGGTGATATATTTTAAGACGAATGCTACTCTTAATCAAAAACGAAAAAAATTAAATCCACTACCACCGCCCTAATCTGTGGTAACATCCGAAGCCAGCCAATGCCACACGAAGACAGCTGAATCCACACGATTCATTATTGACCGGTCATAATCGCAAAATAATGACAATAAGGTTGAGGTTAGGTTGAGCTCGCAGAGGTTAGTGGCTTGAATAGGGTGGGAACAAGGGTGAGGGATAGCGTATACTAAATTTTTTCTTAGGATCACTCATACCATCTACATATTGGTACATGTAAGGTGTATGTGTATATTTTTATGTTTGTTTATTTGTTCATTGAGATTAGTGGTAGACCATGTACCCAACCGTGACCAATTGGCAGGACCCCGGGCAGGACCCCGGAACTGACGTCATGTCACGTGACCCTGTGGCGCCATGTTTGGTTGTCATGGTAACCCACGTAAGTGGCCATCTTGTGACGTCATCTCCATAGTGATACGTGGTGTTAGTGCGCATGCGCAACGTGTGCTGTTGGGGTGATACGCGTTCCCGTCGGTCATTTTGTATACTGGAGGTCGCCATCTTGGTTTCTATGGTAGCACGTGGTTGCTATGTTACCCAATTATCTACAATGGGGTGGGGGTAATTCGGAGGGTGTATTCCTTTGTGCAGGAGTAATTACCCAAATAAACCCGACAATCCCTCCAAATCACCAAAAACGACTTTATTTGATTACGGATTCCCCATTTTATCGGCTTAGCACGTAGTGCTATAGTACAGAGGGACCCTGGGATGAATTCGATTGAAATAGAGTAGTTTTCTGGGTTGGATTGTCCCCAGAATCCATATTTAATTCGTAGAATTACCACAAACAACCCGATAATTGTTTACTAGGCTCAGATTCCACACCAATTCTTTTTAGGATCACCATACTTTGGCTTATAATAGTAGCTGGTAGTACTATAGAGCGTATTTGATTAAATCGGAGTATACTCCAGAAGAATAGAAGAGCCTATCGATCGGAACAGTTTTGTTACTATATTTAGATTTTCTGGTTTGTTCAGGCGAGTTCTAAACCTATTCCAAGTACTCTTGTTCTTGTTTTCCTGATAATCCAGTCAGTTCACTTTACTGCATATAACTAACCAATCAGATTGCTTAATTTCCCATAATCAGTATGCAGAGTTATCTCACTTGTGTATAACAAAAGCCTATGTCAATACCCAAAGCCAATAAGCTATCGAGCAGTTACTGAAAAGTCATTGCTCGAACGACTAGAAACCCATCGAGCAAATGAGCTTTAGAGAATTTGCTCGACCGAATGACTCCACATACTGCTCGAACGACTCAAAGTCCATCGAGTCCACTCTGACTTGCTAAACACCCAAGCTAAACTGAAAAATATACTGAATTATTTTAATCTAATTAATGTTATAACTAAACCTACAGGAATTACATCGCACTCTGAAACGTTACTTGATCCCATTCTCGTAACCGATTCTGTTCGATCCACTGAATCTGATACTATTGACCTTGAATTGTCTGCCCACCTCGGAATGTATACCCACGTTGCCTTTGACAATTATCTCATGAGGCCTTTTATCGCTTTGTACGGAACTACAACCAAGCCAATTTTAATTTAGCTAACTTTCTCCTTGGTCAGGTGGATTGAACACATTCCTAGAATCTGATGACATAAATCTTATGCAAAGCAAATTTGTAAACACCTATCTTGAAATCATTGATAAATGCATTCCCCAATCTAAAATACTTATACGTCCAAAGGACACATACTGGTTTACGTCGGAATAACGTACAGAAATACGTCGACGTGATAAACTTAGGAAAAAGGCCAAGAGAACCGGGAGCGATACTGATTGGATTTTATTCAAACACAGTCGTAACAAGGTTAATAACATGGAAAAGTATGCCAAAGCCCAATTCGAAGAAAAATTGCAAGATAAAATAACTGATTGTTCATCCCCCAAACAATTCCGGCACATCGCCAAATATGTCCTCGGCAATCATTCATCCAAATCAGTCCCGCCTCTCACCCGCTATCCCAACTCCACTGCCGACATTGCCTTCACCGACGCAGAAAAAGCTAACTTACTGAATGAAACCTTTATAAGCAATGGATTTGTCGATGATCAAAATCATACCCTTCCAGAATTTATTCCTAAATGCACTCGCAATCTCTCAAACATATTTTTTACAGAAGATGATATTACTTCAATAATCAAGTCCCTAAAAAGTAACAAAGATCATGGACACGACGGAATTAGTGCCAGAATGCTTAAGGGAACTGCGAATTCGGTTGCACTCCCACTGAGCATCCTCTTCCGCAAATCTCTGAATTTACATAAATTCCCATCTGAATGGAAGAAAGCAGATGTTATCCCAATATTCAAGAAAGATAACCCAACAGATGTGACGAACTATAGGCCTATTTCATAATTACCGACTCTGGCTAAAATATTTGAAAAAATAGTCTTCTGAAGTATCTATTTAGTTATTTCCAAGAAAATAAATTACTGTATGAATTCCAATCAGGCTTTCGTCCAGGCCACTCCACAAATTTCCAGTTATTAGAACTCTACCATTCCATTTGTCTCTTTCTTGATAAACGCCTCCAGACCTGTGCAGTTTTCTGTGACATTTCAAAAGCGTTTGAGAGAGTCTGGTACAAAGTCCTTGTTTTCAAACTTTGCCAATATGGCATCTTTGGAACCCTTATTGGATGTATTCAGGACTACCTGCACGAAAGAAAGCAAAGGGCTCTCGTCCAAACTACCTTTTCCGACTATGGACTCATTCAAGCTGGAGTGCCTCGAGGCTCGGTTCTCGGTCCTTATCTCTTCCTAATCTATATCAATGACATTGCTGAGATCATCGATGCCTTTGCTAGACTGTATGCCGATGATACATGTGTAACTGATAACAACAATATTGAAAATCTGACCGTTTCCCTCAATCGAAATCTTGGAAAAATTAACACTTGGTCTCTTCAGTGGCTCGTCTCATTCAACCCTGCTAAGACAAAGGCAGTTCTATTCCACTACGACAGTAATGACGGAACAGATTATCCCACCTTAATTTTTGATAGTAATCCAGTCTCATTCACTGAAGATCACAAGCACCTGTGATTAATTCGACAAATCTAATCTAAACTGAGACCCCCAGATAACTGAAATATGCAAGAAAGTCAACACCCGTCTATCTTTCCTTCGCAAACTGAAATTCATTTTGAACAGAAAAACCTTGGAACAAATCTACCTTACCTTTATTCAACCACTACTAGGTTATGGCGACGTAGTGTGGGACTGCGTACCCGAATATTTGACTCAGAATCTTGGCAGATTTCAGCTTGATGCTGCGCGTATCATTACTGGCTTAACGCGATCTGTCTCTGCTGAACAACTTCTGGCTGAACTAGGGTGGCCCTCCCTTTTGAAGCGTCATGAAAAGCACAAATACTGCATTCTTCTTTTCAAAATTATCAACAATGAAACTCCAAATTACCCCAATGCATTGTTACCCCCTCGAACGCATGATATCTCAATGTATAATCTTCCCAACCTCAACAGATTCACGTATTATCCGGCAAGAACGGAGCGTTTCAAAAAATCCTTTTTCCCGTCCACCACAAAAAGCTGGAACAACTTACCCAACGTACTCACTGGAGCCGCAACACTAATGAAGTTCAAACAATCCTATGCCTAATTGAACTTGATCCTCAAACCACCTCTTTACTTCCGTGTGGGTAAAAGAAAGGTCAACATTTTACACTCAAAATTGCGTAATAACTGCAGCGACCTAAATAATGACAAGTTCCAAAACTATACTCTGGCCACTCCAAAGTGTATGTGTGGTAATCCCTATGAAAATGCTCATCACTATCTTCTGGTGTGATCTCGATACTCTGACCCCAGGATTACACTACTTGATTCTCTTCGAGATTTTGATATATCATCTGAAACCGATCTCTTGTACGGTAAACCCACACTGACAACAAAACAAAACGAATATATCTTTCTGAAAACCCAAGCGTTCATCCTAGCTAGTGGCCGCTTCAATTGAGTCGTTATATTCTCGACTAGCCTCTCCCTTGCACCAGACAATACGTTCTATAAACGTCATATCCCTCACCCTTTAACTTGGCTTTCAAGAGCTTTCGTAGAGAAAGTCAACTGTGTCCAGCATTATGTATTCCGAGACCCTATTACGTACTTGGCTGCCTGTTTCATCAACTTGCTTTTCAATTGTAAATAGTGTAAATCCCTATTCATTTGTGAACCAATCTATATATCTTGTAGCCGCATCTATGTATTGTTTTTCTGTTGTATTTGTGGAGAGGAGTTAACATAAGTTGTATAACTTGTACTCCAATCCTTTTTGCAAATTTATGGCAAACTAGAGAATTGTAATTTGTTGAACAAATCACGGGCTTTCCCAACTATCCAATGTGAAAATGCAGACTACATATAGCAAAGCAAAGTGTTTGAAATTAACCATTTCCAAAATGATAGACAAAAAGTATCCAAAGTTGGCTATATTTGGCATTCTATAACGGTACTCCCTTATGGGGAGTCTCAAATCTGCTAAGGCTTAAACTTTTAATAATAACATATATAACAAAGTTTGTCATACTTTGACTGCTGCATACAGCTATGGAAAACATTCAGAGCTCAACCAATTAAAAATGCAGTAAATTGTCACCTAAACTTACCAAATTCTGAAAAATGGATTTTTTTTTTTTGGAGGGTACCCACTTTTATGCAACCAGAATGGGATAGGGTGAAACTTTGCAACCAAACTTACAACAGAAAAATGTGCTCTGTGGTCACATGTGAATACGTACATGAAAACTGTTTGAAATTAAGCCTTTCAAAAATGATAGAAAAAGCAACCAAAGTTGGCTAATTTTGGCATTTTCAAACGGTACTCTTATTCTCGTCCTCATTGAGATTGTGGGTTCAATCTGAGATTAAAATGTAAACAGTAACTTTCTTCCACAATCATTGTTTCATCTATCCATACCAAAATAATTTTTACAACAGCCTTGTAATTAGTGAAATTTGCCCTTGAAGTTGGTCAATTTTGAAGAAAAAATCTATATTCATGTCATTTTTGCTCAATGGGGTTTAATGTTGAAAGATTTCAGTGGTGATTGTGGTTTATTATATTATGCTCTAAATGTGTGGAAAATTTGAGCTAAATAGTTGTAAACAATTCTGAGACATTTGAAAAATGGTGAAATTTTGACGGTTTTGGCAGAATATTTTGAAAATACGCGTTTTCACAGACATGTATATAACAAAAGCCTATATCATTCCCAAAGCCAATAAGCTATCGAGCAGTTACTGAAAAGTCATTGCGTGAACGACCCGAAACCCATCGAGCAAATGAGCTTTAGAGAATTTGCTCGACCGAGTGACTCTACATTCTACTCGAACGACTCGAAGTCCATCGAGCAAATGAGCTATCGAGTCACGTGAACAAGCAATTGCTCTACAGCTCATTTGTGCGAGTCACTCGATCAAGCATTTGCTCTTTATAAAGCTCATTTGCTCGATGGGCTTCGAGTCGTTCGAGCAATGACTTTTCAGTATCTGCTCGATAGCTTATAAGGGGAATTTGGGACAGGAATGTCCTGGGGTGGCCTAGAAGACTGGGCGAAACAAGTACCAGTATCCTTAAATAAGTATCCTACAAAAGGTATCTTCAAATAATACAATAACAGGCCATAGGTATCCTCAAATACAAAATGAGTCGAAGAGCAATATGTGCGAGTCACTCGAACCAGCAATTGCTCTATAACTCATTTGCTCGATGGCCTTCGAGTCGTTCGAGTAGTATGTGGAGTCACTCGATCGAGCAATTGCTTTAAAACTCATTTGCTCGATGGGATTCCGAGTCGTTCGAGCAATTACCCATGGAGCAATTACTCTCTTGGCTCTTAAGCTTATTAGGGAAAATCACATGTTTCTGGGTATCCTATTTACGGAATCCCTTTTTGAAAAAACGCCTGGCCTTCGGCACCCCTTTTTCTGAAATGAGTCGACGAGTCGTATGTGCGAGTCACTCGAACGAGCAATTACTCGATAGCTCATTTGCTCGATGGACTTTGAGTCGTTCGAGCAGTATGTGCAGTCACTCGGTCGAGCAAATGCTCTAAAGCTCATTTGCTCGATGGGCTTTGAGTCATTGGAGCAATGACTTTTCAGTAACTGCACGATAGCTTATTGGCTTTGGGAATGATATTGGCTTTTGTTATACACATGGGAGATAACTCTGCATACTGATTATGGGAAATTAAGCAATCTGATTGGTTAGTTACCTGCTGTAAAGTGAACTGATTGGATTATCTGGAAAACAAGAACAAGAGTACTTGGAATAGGTTTAGAACTAGTCTGAACAAACCAGAAAATCTAAATATAGTAACAAAACTGTTCCAATCGATAGGCTCTTCTGCTCTTCTGGAGTATACTCCGCTTCAATCGAACACACCCTATAGTACTACGTGCTACTATTATAAGCCAAAGTATGGTGATCCTAAAAAGGATTCGTGGGGAATCTGAGCCTAGGTAACAATTATCGGGTTGTTTGTGGTAATTCTACGAAGTAAATATGGATTCTGGGGACAATCCAACCCAGAAAACTACTCTATTTCAATCGAACTCACCCCAGGGTCTCTCAGTACTATAGCACTACGTGCTAAGCCGATAAAATGGGGAATCCGTATCAAATAAAGTCGTTTTTGGTGATTTGGAGGGATTGTCGGGTTTATTTGGGTAATTCTACAAGTCGGGAAATTACTCTTGTACAAAGGAACACACCCTCCGAACAAAACCCGCCCCATTGCAGAAAATTGGGTAATATAGCAACCACGTGCTGTCATAGAAGCCAAGATGGCGGCCTCCAGTATACAAAATGGCCGACGGAAACACGCATCACCTCAACAACACGCGCTGTGCATGCGCACTAACACCACGTATCACTATGGAGATGACGTCACAAGATAGCAGCTTATGCGGGTTACCATGACAACCAAACATGGCGCCACTGGGTTACGTGACATGATGTCACTTCCGGGGTCCTGCCAAAGGGGCACGGTCGGGTACACTGAGATTTAACAACAACATGGGTACCATCATGTCCAACAATTTTACGGAGCACCCGGAGAGAACCACTGACTGAGCCAAGGCGAGTAACTGCATGAAACTGCATGAAACTCTCCAGATCACTATTGAGCACTAGCACGATTATCATTGGTTAAAGTTAAGTATAGAGTCGAATGCTGCACGCTTATGGCCAACGTGTTTTACGCCCACGGTACACCATCTTTCGGGCAATGCTTGTTCGTGGATTCTAAATTACTCACAGTTGCTCAACAGTTGTCAAGGAGTATCTTGCCATCCCCCACTCGTAAAAGTGCCCGACATGATATGACCCAGATTGTCAAAAATGTCTGCAAACCCTAAGACACCAACAAACATATTTATTTTTTACGGGCAAATATTTGGATGGTTAGAGGTGGTCCTTAACAAATTTTTAGTTGTATATTTACCATCTGTTAGGAAAAAGAACAAAATTCGCGTACCGACTAGTTCTCGGGCTAACTGAAAAGTTACATGTTTTCCTATGTTTTCAGTTCACCCATCTACAGCTGTTTCCGTCTCCATGGCTATCGTTGTTACAAGATTTATGTGAAGTTGGCAGGGGAATTTCCGGATTTATTGCGCACTTGCACTCTAAAATCAGTTGTGATAAAAATTACCCAAATCAACTGGGTTGAGTGAATATGAACCCAGTGGGGTTCATATTAACCCAACCCAGCAGATTTGGGTTGATTTATAAACCAAACTAATTTTAGAATGGGTACTTTGAAACCATATCTGCTGAACAGTCGGACTAAAAAATCCAATGACATTTTTAGAAGAAATACTGTATCACTTGGGCTGTGATTCTTCTATCAAAACAAAACAAAATGAAGGATCCACAGGACGTACAGATGAACTGAACTTTCTTTGTTAAACATATGTTTTCAATCCAACCACAATTCCATTCTATATCTCAAATACTTCTTATTCAAAACTACAGTCAACCATCTTGAATCCTATTTGAAGCGAGACAGATTATTTTAAATAGCGGGGGAATTTTAACTGTTAAATTAAATAATTGTAATGAGAAGACTTTTGACTTTATGGACATTTGATTGATACTCAAGGAAAATGTCACTTTGATTTAGCAGGTTGGGGTGGAGAGTTTGGGCTGGAATTGACTCTATGCAATCCGATTTGGAAACGTGTCGCTCTGAAAGTACTACTTTCGTCTTTGGACGAAATTCTGATGGCCAAGGTTATGAAATCAGTGACTTAATTTCAGCTTGCGTATTTCGCCACCAAAATATGTTTAAAACCCTTTTTGTCATGATTTTTCAACTTTGGTCCAAATTAGAAGTCTGCGTGAATATTAACCTAAGGTTATATGTATAAAGGATCTTGCTGGTGTTTCGGCAAATAGTGAACAGATTACTTGATACCTCTATACATTCTATATCTAGGCTGGGGAAAGCCGATAACATTTATCATGATCTTCCGTCAAGTAGCCTTCATGCACTCCACCCAGTATCCCAAACACTTTTAAATTTCCATAAATCGGTCATTCAAGTTCTATTATCTCCAACTCTTTCTCCTCTGTATATAAATGTGTTCTTTTTTTCCTTTCCTGCAAATTGTGATACCTGTCTCTGATCATCTTGCCTAGCTATTTTTTTATTGCAGAATTCTAACCAACAAAGTTATTTTTCTGCTGTTCCCTAACAGTAGTTGTGTTTCGCTCACTAAGTTTAACTGTACCTTGGTGGTCGTTCCCATATTTTATCAGATGGGAGTACTGAAAGTATACCTTCATGATGCTGTTCAAATTTTAGTCTTGGGATTTGAAAAAAGACTCAAGACTGTAAAGGGTTGTGAAAATGTATTTGTGTATATTCGGCTAGCAGTCCAGACTTAGGAGCTTCCAGGTGTAGTTTATGAAGCATGTATCGGACAATCCGACTTGTTTACTGCTGACCTCGACAATGAATGTTGTTATTTTTACAAATTGTACTATTTTCTCATTGTGAAATGACTAATATATTTGGCCTGGAGTCATTGTAGATTAGACTGAAAAAGTAATGTAGAAAACATTTTAATCCCGCATGATTATCTATATGAGGTCACGAACGGTTTGATACACCCTCGTAACTTTCCATATTTATTTCTTTATACTTTTTGTGATTGAAACAAAATCAGATATATTTACGTTTAAGACTTTGAAGATCAAACGCTTGTTTAAAAGACATTTGGCTTTGTACGCCGCTTGTTCAACGGCGCAACCACATGGGGAGCGGGGTTGGGGGCATTCGCCCCCCACACTTTTCTTGGAAAATGTCAACCTTGTATACAATTAGGTCTGAAACCCCCAAAACTGGTTCATGTAGTGTCACCCTGATATTTCTTGGATCAATATTGCTAAAGTGATCTCTTCATGTCGTGGGCACATAAACCTCAAAAAATATTTTTCAGGTTGGGCTTCGATGCTTCGAAATTCGATTTGATTCGAATTAGTCCCCATGGTTCGATTCGATTCGATTTCAATCGCGCCGATTCGAAATTATTTAGTTTTTAGTCCGACTGTTCAAAATCGGACAAATTGTCTCCCTTTGAACTCTTCTTCTATCATCAGGTCTCCTGTACAGGAGGGGAGGGGGAGGGGATGTCCTGTACAGGAGACCTGATGATAAACGAAGAGTTCAGGTAGGTTCCGCTTTCGAAATTACAATGATTCCGTTCTGGAATATTCCACCTTTTTGCTTCGTTTACACGAGTCGCTGTTGCACTGAATACTTTAGTGAAGACTAGCAATATTAACAGCTGTAAGAAGGTGCAATATCCACAACTTGAAAAGCGGTGAGATTCGATTCGATTCGACATCTGATGCCTGATTTGAATCGATTTGACGCGAAATCTGAGGTTCGCAAGGTCCTATTTTTTTTCTACAGGGAAGACCTCAGACCTTCACCTGTTGAGATACACAGTTTTGACCCAACACGAGGTGAAATGAAATGAACTGAATCACTATTTTACTGCTCCCGTTGATATGAGGTGGGGGTGGGCAAAAATTTTCTCGCTGCCAGTGCCAGAAGAATTGTATTATTTTGGCTACGCCCCTGCACTCATTACAGGTACTGATTGTGTACTATTATTTTTTCAGACGCGAAACCCTGAGCGAGGGTATGACAAGTGAGCATTCAAAGGTTCACGTCTGTTATGTGTATGGAAAGAGATGTTTTCTAAATAGTCTTGTTTTCTTAAGCTGCATGTGACTGCATGTAAGCGCAGTGTACATATCCAGCTAAGATCGCCCCATCGATTGTCCAGTATCGGGGTGTTCAAAGTTATTTTATACAAAGTCTGAAACACGTCCACACGCCCCCAGCTACACCGAATCAAAGCTGCACGCCTGACGGACATGTACAAAAACATTCCAGTTTCCGAACAAGAGCAACGCCATGGGATGGCCGACCCCCCCCCCCCCCCCCCCCCCCCCGCAACCTAAGTCCTAAGCATACCAGTTTATATCCAAATATTTCTACACTTTCAGAATGTAATTGTCGGCAACATACAAAAATCAGGAATATACGAGGGGTTTCAAAAATGATTTTCCTCTCATGTTATGCAATTCAAAGTCAAGAAATTAGGCCCGTGAAACCTCTAGAAGGAATACTGATATCGCGTATGAAAAACACGAGAACAGTTGTTTGCAAACAGCAATAGGTTTCACTATATCCAATACTTTGACGATTTAGCGATGTCCCATTCTGGGCAAATCCCTCCCTGACCAGCCGCCAAAATGGTGGTAAACTTCGGACACTAGATGTTATAAATAAATCACATTGAATGTCAACAAGGGGCCAATACTATAAAACTTTTACAATAATATTTTCCAGAATTGTATTTTCTGTGTCCAAAATAACTAATTAAAATGGATGATTAGCATTTCAATGACGTTACAATTTCCCGGTAGGTAAATTGCCACGTCTTTTCAAATGTTAATTTATTCAATTCAGTTATTTATATTCAGATGTAGAAAATACAATTCGGGAAAATACAGTTGTAACAGTTTTATAGGAGTAACTGTTATTGCCAAAAATATCCGTACCTGCATTGGAATGTATTCAAATCGGCCATCCAGCGTGACGACATGACAATCGATATGGAAGAATGAAACTCACATACAGAATAATACACTCGGCCCAGGGTATTAGATCAGTTCATGGTAGACCATTGCCTGGCGAATACCCTGGACCGAGTCTATTTTCTGACCTAAAACACATTTTACTCAAAATACCTGTTTTAATGTCCAAAACTGTTACTTAGGGTGAATTAAAGTTGAACAAGTGAACCGTTTATTTCAGACTTGCGCAGGTAATCACTCAAAAATGATTCAGTGTGAAGATATGGTCTGCTGTTCTCGATACTCTTCGAGACCCAATCTGCTCTTCACAAAAGGGCTTTGTTATCATCTAAATAATCTACTCGCCTTTGGCCGAACTCGAATGTTAAAAGTATTGTCGTTAACCCTTTAGACCCGAGATATCCTTTTCCGGTCCAGGACCTTGATACGTCATAATTGTATTAAGTAGGATGGCTGCTTAGTGGATGTGTGGGGCTGGGCAATCAATATTTTCAACGTGCAGCCCTGAGGCTGCACGTTGAAAATATTTATTGGTCTACTCCCAAATAACGAATATGGACTCTTCCAATTTCTGTTATAGAACCGATCTGGAAGATACCATAGGATTCAAGGGCTTAAACCCCAATGAACAAACAAACAACTAGCATTCTATTGAATATACTATTGAATAATTTACTGAGATTTTGTAGTTATCTGTAGTTATTGGAATCCAAATGAGCACAAGATTTATGAACTAGAATTAGGTGGCCTTCAGATGACCCCGTCGGATATACCCCGTTGTTTAAGAATAGATTAAAGTTATTTGAAAAAAAAAAACATGGAAGTAGAGCATACTGACTGTATTTCAATATTTAGTTTGAAATACCGCCAGGATTGTTAGTCTTTTCATTCTGTAGTTTTTTATATTCCATGGCGATCTCCTCTTGGGATTTATGTCGATCAAGTGCATTAATATTTACCATCAAAGACAAATAGTCAAATAACTTTGTGAACTTTTTTTTCGTTTCTTTATTTGTCATTGGGAACTGTATTCATTGTCTTGCAATTGGTTACCTACGTTTCAGACTAATAGAAGATTTTTTTCACAAGGGTAAAGTCATGCTTAAGGGAGTTCGAAAGATTCCAGGATTGTTTGAGATCCATTTCACTAAAAGTTTCCCGCTCCTTCATGGCGAAGTTGAAGTTAGCACGTCCTCTAAGGTTTCGCTCTTTGTTATACCTCTTGCTGAGCAGAAAGCATTTTCGTCGAACACTTATTTTAGCAAGATTGATAGTTAGAAGCCTACAATAACATTCACATTCCAGGACTTGCCCAACTCCATGCAATGATCTGAGATGGTGGCGAGTATCCATTTGTTCTTGAGTTTTTAAATTCAAGTGAACTGGATGCTGTAGCAGTCAGGACACTGCGCGAATTAACATCAACTGATTTATATGGAGCAGTAATGATGTTTGTGATGCTGGAAGGAATATTATCACAAAACAGAGCATGCTGGGAATTATTTACGCTGTTGAAGTACCATTTGACACAAACCCTCAAATTCTCTAAGAAATTCGACTCTACAATAGGCTATTTTATCAACATTTCCTGGAATTTGCGCGTTTGCTACCGTTGGTGTAATGTGGTATCCCTTTACTCGCAAAGATGTGCAAGCATTTTCTCGTGCTTATAGATATTCCAATCAAAAAGTACTTAATTCACTGGATTCATAAAGTAACTTTGTGTGGTTGGGCAATTACGATTTTCAACTTGTAGCCCCCCGCTCTCCCAGGCTGCACGTCAGAAATCTTGATTGCTCTTCTAATAGCTCATACTTAATTAAGACACCTGTGCCACTAAAAGTTCGTTTTGATTATAAGTTTTGTCCCGTATGTGCATACCCCCCTCCCCCAATCCAAGCAGTAATTGTAAAGATTAGTTTAAGTGAATCCCAAGTAAACTAATTACATTAAACGTTTTGTTTAATGAAAGTTCTGTCACAAAATTTGTTGAAAAAATTGAATTTCACTCCATTAATGTTCCAACAAATTGTAAATTTGCCGTTCGGACTGATTTGCTATTGGTTATTATAATCTCCAGGGAAATACGCTCCTCAACGACACATTGATCCAAAGTACCACGATTTGGGGGAAAATAAATAAGTGGATTATGTCCATGGCAGTTTTCGTTGGTCATCTTCTATTTTTTTACACGCCTGTTCTATAAAATCCACATCTAAAGCAACACTAAACCATGTGGAAAACGAAAATCTGTTCCGCACAAGCAGTATGTCTCGCACGTGTAAATACTGGAGGCCGCCATCTTGGTTTCTCTGGCAGCACGTGGTTGATATGTTACCTAAAGGCCTACAATACGACAGGGGTATGTTCGGAGGGTATGTTCCTTTGTACAGGAGTAGTTCCCAGATTCGCAGAATTACCACAAACAACCCGACAATCCCTTCAAACCACCAAAAAACGACTTTATTTTCACGCACCCCCCCCCCCCCGAATCCTTTTTAGAACCGCCATAACATGGCTTACAATAGTAACACGCAATGTTATAGCACCGAAGGGATCCCCGAGGGTAAGTTCTATTGAACTAGAGTAAATAGAATTACCAGAAACAACCCGATAATTGTTTATTTGGCCCTGATTTTTGTAGAATCCTCGGGTTCTACCTATGTGTCTACAAGTTATGTTATGACTTCCCTCATCTATTTATAAAGTATTTTGACTTCCCTAGATGTGTTTATGTCATGCGTACACGTTACATGTAGCACATAGGGACATGCTGGATGTGCCGATATGTGCTTATTTGAAAATGCACAATGTGACACATTGTGCACTAGCTCATAGGCACGTGTTGGATGATTATGTGAAAATGCACACTATGACACATTGTGCACTAGCACATATAATCCCTTTTTGGTTGTATGTGCCTATGTGCTTGTGCACAATGTCTGACAGTGTGCATTTTTACATAAGCACATATCGACACATCCAGCATGTGCCTATGCGCTACCCGTAATAGTATCCTCAGATAAGTATCCTATAAAAGGTATCCTCGAAAGGTATAATCAAATAATACAATACCAGGTCATAGGTATCCTCAAATACCCGTATGTGCCTATGTGCTAGTGCATAATGTGTCACATTGTGCATTTTCACATAAGCACATATCGGCACATCCGACATGTGCCTATTTGCTAGTGCACAATGTGTCACATTGTGCATTTGCACGTAAGCACATAGCGGCGCGTCCAGCATGTGCCTATGTGCTACATGTAATGTGTACACGTGACAAACACATCTAGGGAAGTCAGAATACTTCATAAATAGATGGGGAAAGTCATAACATAGCTTGTAGACACATGGGTGGAAACCGAGGATTCTGCAGAAAAAAAACAGAAATCAGAGCCGTTGTACTATAACACTACGTGTTACTATTATCAGCCAAGATATGGCGGTCCTAAAAAGGATTCGGGGGGGGGGGGGGGATCCGTAGTAAATAAAGTCGTTTTTGTTTGGTGGTTTGAAGGGATTGACGGGTTGTTCATGGTAATTCTACAAATCGGTGAACTACTCCTGTGCAAAGAAACATACCCTCCGAACATACCCCTGTCGTATTGTAGGCCTTTAGGTAACATATAAACCACGTGCTGACATTGAAACCAAGATCGCGGCCTCCAGTATACAAAATGGACGACGAAAACACGTATCACCCTAGCAACACGCGCTACGCATACCCATATGTACTAACACCATGTGTCACTATGGGCTGACATCACAAGATGACTGCTCACGCGGGTTACCATGACAACACAACATGGCGCCACTAGGTCACGTGACATGACGTCACTTCCGGGATCCAGCAACTATGGGGTGAAACGTGCGAGACATACTACTCTCACATATGTGCGGAACAGAGAAGGTCGGCAGACTATTTTTAAATAGAAGAGAAATTTCAATGGAATTTTCTACAAATCGTGCACCGCAATTACAATTTGAATCCCTAGCGATAGCTAAAAATAGTAACACGGGTTCCCATCGCAAATTTGGTTGGCGATAAAGTGTGTTCTTTTTGTTGATAGTTTGTCCGCTGAGTTTCAATTCAATTCAATTCAATTCAGTTTATTTCACAGCATACAAATACAAACATGAGGTGTAAAACAAAGTTACAAAATCATAGACAGATGTATACTGTGGGGAATGACATAGTCTTACGACTGTCTTTCTGTCATCCGATGGACAATCTAATAATGTGAATTAAAAGAACAGACTGGCAAATGTTAAAGTTAAATAAAATATATCTGGACAGCAAGTAGTTGTTATTTTTGCGTTGAGATTGAGTTGATTGGAGCTGGTTATTATTTTCTTCATCATGGATCAAACTTCCAAATGTTCTAACATTAGTTATTTTGATTTTGCCCATTGAATAAGTAATCCAGTAATTTGTCAATTGGACAATTGAGCAATCAACTAATCAATCAGTTAATCAATTAATTAACTGTTTTTTTTGCAAGTAGACCAGTAAGGTAATGGGGTGATGTATAATCGGAAAACCGTAAATCGTAAATGGTAGGGGAACATGTTCCTGAGCCCGCGAGGAGAAAAAAGAAGGCGATAACGACCCAATAGTCTAATAATTGGGCGGCAGTTGACCAATTAAGCAATCAACTAATCAATCAATTAATTAATGAATGAATAAATGAAATAATATATTTTTGCTGAGTAGACCAGTAAGGTAATGGGTGATATATACTCGGAAAAGCCGTAAATGGCAGGGTAACATGTTCCCGAGCTCGCGAGGAGAAAAAAGGCGATAACAACACAGGAGACTAACTACATGTATTAGGCGGCAAACAGGCGGGACATCACGGGTAGGAACAGCTAATATCGTCGTTATATGTGTTTAAAAATTGATCGATTAATATGTTTTTGAATAACCTGCGGTTGGAGATTCTTAACGTTGTATCAAGGTCGTTCCACATTTTAGGAATAGAAAAATATGGAAGAAAACTAGGTGCGGGGTTTATGTGTGTTTAGGTTTCCACATTGCCTTGTATTCATGTCTGAGGGGTTTGCGTACACTTGGAATGTTTTTTTTCAAAATTGACAGGGAGGTTGTGTTCTGACCAGTCGTGCATGAATAGAAGTGAGTGCAGCTTGTACAAATCGTTAAATTTGAGAATTTTCAAACGTTTGAAAAGGGGGTCCGTGTGTGATTTGTAGTTTTTGTTCGCTATGATACGAATAGCCTTTTTCTGGAACTTCAGAATTTGTTTACTTGCTGGTGTATTACCCCATAGTTGGATCCGATAAATTAAATGGCTTTTAAGTAGGGTGAAACAAAGAGAACTTAATGTCTCGAGCAGCAGAAAGTGTTTGGCACTTCTCAGAATACAAATTGCCCTGGATAGGTTCGAATCCCACCTGCGGCAACCGCGGTGTGTCCTTGGGCAAGGCACTTCATCTCCATTGCCCGCGTGGGGGCACGATGACGCCGTGTACTAAGGCGTACAGCACGTCGATGGTACGCATGTCTTCAACCAATCTAACCCTGCCTGTGCTGCAGAGCGGAGTTACGATGTTGGGGAGCTGGCAGCTGCTCGTCGTTGCTCGGTGGTTCTCTCCAGGTACTTCGGCTTCCTCCACCCGTAAAACTGTCGCGGTCATGATTAGCCATTGTGCATAAATATGTGACCTTAAAACATCAATAAATAAACAATAAATAAATAAATTGCCCTGGATAGCTTTGTACAGAGATCAGATACATGCTGATTAAATTTAAGATTCTCGTCCAGGGTAATTCCCAGACATTTTATGAATTTGACATAACTATTATTACCTGCAAATATTATGTCTGAGTTGTTCAATGGAATTTTGGGCTGTGCGTTGTTGTGTTTATAATTGTCGTTTTGAGGGTGAAGATTTGAGGGTGAAGATGTATGACTTCTGTTTTTTAGCGTTTAACGATAACTTATTTGCTAAACACCAATTGTTGATTTTCGATAATTCATCGTTGGCCATCTACATCAGAAGATTGAGGTCGTTCCCAGGCTTATAAGCTGTTGTGTCATCCGCTAATGATAGGATGCTCATGTCAGTAGACTCACAAATGTCATTAATAAATAGTACAAATAAAAGAGGGCTAAGTACAGAACCACGTGGTACCCCTGTAGTAAAATTTAGTAGGTCAGAGGATTCACTGGTGAATCGCACATATTGGACCCCCCCCCCCCCCCATCCCCAGAGAGGTAGTTCTGAAACCAAGAATTAGCTGTACCTCGTCGTAATATTCGAGTTTCCTAACGTGTATAGCCTACTGGCACACAGAACACTTTGCAACTCAGGGGGCGAGATGTCAAATGAATTACTGAGTGTCCGTGGAATAAAAGCCACAATGGCGGCCTGCTAATGTTTTTCCTTCTCGGCTCTGGGCATAAAATCATGTAAAACTGGCTTCGGTGTTTTTGAAAAAATGACCAAAAACATTGCCCTCTTGGTCCTATCGGATGGTGCAGTTGATGAAAATAATGACATTGCATAAAGAACAGATCCAGAGGAAAATAATGGGAGTTCTGTGCGGAAGCTTCAATAATATTCCTTTTTTTCGTGTATCATTCGTGGAGTGAGTCTGTGGAAGTCTTGTTATAATAATATGAAACATTATGAAAACTGTGTCCTTTTGTGATCTAATGAGGTGGGGGTTGAGATTACAACACCATAGATAACAGCAGTAATACCTAATCCTGGGAGCAGTAATTAGTATAGTCTAGTTGCTGAAAATTTTTATTCTTGACATATATTTTGAAAATACGAGAAACCTTTGACAGAGTGTTTCGACACTAACCGTAGTATTGTCTGAGTGTGACCTGTTCATTGGGTTAGTGTATTCACTGATGTATTGATCTGCATTGATCTTCAGTCAAGCGATTCGACGTGATTGAATGACATCCCATTTGTGTGAGGAACTGCTGATCAAGAAAAATCGAGTCATATTAATCTGGGAGCTAGCCAAGGTTTAATTAACATGGAAGCCACAAAAGGTTTGGGGTGTTCGGGGTGTATCAGTAGCATAGCCTAACACAAAACTGCCATTCTTATGTTCCGCAAGTGGTGAGTGTGGTAGGGGGCGCCACTTGAAACTCCCCCCTAAATGGATTTAATTAACATGAGAGCACAAATGCAATTTCAGATACAAACGGTTGAGGGTGTTCCTAAAAATGCGAATCTGTAACGTAAGAACAGAATTTCCGGTGGAAAGGTCACTTAAGAACAACACTAATTAGTGCTAATTAACATTTTAATCAACATAATGACACAAGTATGAAACAAAATCAGGAATGTAGAGGGTGGTCGAATGATTCAGAATCACCAACTTAAGAATAAAAATTGTGGTGAAAAGGTCACTTAAGAACGGGTCAAAGGTCACTAATTAGTCCAGGAAGTAATTAATATGTCTATATTTAATAAGTTGTTACACCTACAGTGTGAAGCATAGCCTTCAAATACGGAGATGACATAAATGCATCAATCCTAAACAAGTGGCATCGTTCACCCACCTTCCTACTGGTTGGAATAGGGTGAAAATGGTCTTATTAGGTACCCAATTGACCCCATTGATAATTAATGTTTTAATTAACATAAACGCCACAAGTTCGAAACCACTTGGAGGAGGGAGGATATGCCCCCATCATCGGAAATCGACAACTTAAGAATGGAAATTATGGTGGAAATGTCACTTAAGAATGGGTCAAAGGTCACCCCGCTCTTAATGACCCCTAATTAACATTTTAATTAAAACGAAAGCCACAAGTATGGAACCACTTGGAGGATGGAGCGTGTGGCCACCTGATTCAGAATCATCGACTTAAGAACGAAAATTGCGGTGGTAAGGTCATTTAAGAACAGGTCAAAGTGTCATACTGCACTTAATGACCCCCAGTTGACATTTCAATTAGCGCAAAAAGGCACAACTTGTATGAAACAACATTAGAAATGTGGAGAATGACCACAGGATTCAAAATCACTAACTTTAACTTTATGCTGGAAAGGCGACTTTCCATTACAGTCAGCGTGAGTGGACACTTCTCGGCGAGTGTGCAGTTTGCCCACGACAGACTTTCAGAGATAACTAAGCTAGTAGGATTTCCATTAATGACGCATCATTTTAAACTGGTGCTTCGTTAATAAAAAAGCTGTTAGATACTTCGCCAGCGTAAGCAAAGGGCGCACGCGTGGAAAAGTGCTCGTCCACGCTGTCCGTAGGGTAGAAGAGATTGAAACTAAGTAATTACGGCATGCGTAGCGCTTCATTCCCATAACATTGTCTTTATTAGACATTTTATTTGGTTAGTTTTACATTGTCTTCTCATACATCCATCGCTATTGCAAATGAATGCAAGAGAAGACAATATAAAACTCATACTTTAAAATGACAGACACTGCCAAATGTTGTAAGAAATACACGCTGCTGCAGTTTCAGCTGTGTCCAACAGAATATCCATTGCATTCAACATTATGTCCCCTGTGGGTTCAGTCTCTCCACACCCATTGGCCCTAATTTTCGTCCGACATACCTGAAGGCAAATTATGTGAAAACGTTTGGGCCATTTGAACCATATTTCCCAACAAGGGTTGTGAATGTTTGTCAGTTTAATAGTGGTAGTTTTATATTTCCTTCTCATACACCCATCTTTATTAGATATTTTACCTGGTTAGTTTTATATTGTCTTCACATACATCCATCTCTATTGGATGTTTGAGAAGGTAATATAAAACTAACACTGGATGTTTGAGAAGGTAATATAAAACTAACACTATTAAAGTGACAAACATTTTAAAAAAATGTTTCAGGGAAAATCCGCTCCCGCAGTTTTAGCTGTGCCCAACGTTTTAGCTGCGCGTCCAACATTGCGTGCCCCAAACCACCCACCTCCCCACACCCTAAATCTCTTCTGGTATCCATGGAGGCGAACGGTGTGAATATGTCTGGGCTTGTCCAGGTATTTCGTTGTGCAAAAGTGATTATGAGATGGTCTCAGTCTCATGTTTATGAAAGGCAATCATTCCTCCGACTAGTTATTATCATCTTCATCAGCTGAAGACACTGCTTCCTCTTCATCAGAAGACGAAAGCTGGAAATCTTCGTCGTTGTTATCATCGTCACTGGTGTCATATGAGACCGTCTCATCGGGTATTAATGCCTCGGGCAGCTGAGGACCAGTGAACCATGCCAGATCATAGAGATCGTCGCGAAGTTCCCAACCATCGTCTGAAGTAGGATGTTGCTGAATCTCGGTGCTGTCAGCATTTGCCCACATTCTGGCAACAAACGATGCCTGGCGGATGTGTTGTGACAACTCTGCTTCACACGGTGGAATCATAGTCGCATCTATGCCCTTTAACTTCTTCAGAGGATCTTTGTTCGCTGATCTTGGCCCAAAGCTTTTCTCAAATACCTGATGGCGGTGTGCATTTAGGGATGTTGTAGCTGTACGTGTTGCTTTTGCGCCATACATCCTTGCTGTAAAAAACATCACAGTTTGGGTAGCCTCCTCGTCGGGGTTTCCTTTTGCCATTGCTGCAAATGCCGTCTGTGCTCCTTGATCCTTTTCTAGCAAATCGAATGGACGCACTTTCCCTTTTCTGACAAAAGCTGAGGTGTAGTCAGACCCTGTGAAAGAATGGAAACCCGGGAGAGCATCACAGATGTTTCTTCCAACAGTGTTCGCAATGGCAGTGATGTTGATGTACCGTCTATCATTTCTTGCTGCTGTCCCAACGTCCATCCAGATTGTCGCGCGCACTTTCAACGCGTGTTGGATGAGAATGACGGCAATGTCTGTATCAGATCCTCTGACGACTAGGTTTTGAACAGTACCATCATCAAGATCTTTTATGTGGGTGCAGATCAGCGTATCAGCCTCTTCGTGGTTAGTTTTTAGATGTTCAACCTCTTCTCTGACCACTCTTTCTCCTTGGACAAAGAAGTGAAAGCACGCTGAAAGGTAGGAGAGGTAGACATGCTTTTGTTGGATTATGCGAGCGTAGTGTGGTGCCTCCCATTCTTTGGCTAGGAATTTTGGGAGCTGTTCCTTGAAGGATCTGGATTGCAGACAGTCTCCTATCTTGCTTGGGCGTCTTTGCTCAGGACCAGATATGATGTACTCCCGTTTCTCCTTCTCGACAAGCCCTCTTCTAGATCTCTCGCTCTCCTTGATCGATGGAATAGGGTAAGCATCAAACACGATGTCAAGTCTTGTTCCCTTCATCATAGTCACCTTCTCGAGGATACCAGCTGCCAAGCCGCCATACGATCCTGGAAGATGGGGAGGGAGTGTTTGCAAGAAGAAATTACCATCAATAAGAGTAGCATCCACTGTTGTTGGTTCTGTATGTCCGACTCTGCTCTCTAGGAGGTGGAGAAGGGCACTTTTGTCAGTCTTCACCATCAAGCCATCTGTACTGCACATTGAAAGAGGAACTGATGTCAGCGGATAGGAAAGGACATGCTTCAAGTCGAGTTTTTTCTTGCAAGCCAGTATAAGCAAGCGACCCATGAGATCTCGTGTGCACACAAGCGATGCTATCCGTTTGTCTTTACTACGCGTGTTGGACTTGCAGTTCTCTCTAAATGTCAGCAGTTTCTCCCTTTTGATTGGCCGTTCAAAGTTGTCAGGGTCGTCGGAACAGAACTTGATGAATTCCACATGTCGTTCTTTTCCCTTCTCTCTGATTCCAAGTAGACAGGCTTTCACAGGGTCAGGGGTAGCCTTTCCTGTTCTGATGTTGTACAGCACTGGAGATGCTTCCGATGACGTCTGAAATGGATTGCAACATCCCTGTATCTGTTCCAAGACTTTACGTAGATCACTGGAATCCCTCTTTATGCGGCATTTATGTAATTCAGCAGTTGTGTCTTCCCGACGTGACATCCCAGCCAAGTCCTGAGCGGTGGAAATTACAGCAGCACGAGCAGACTTGGTGACCATCCATCTGAAGCGTGCACTGTAGTTGTTTGTGGCAGACGTCAGGTCCGTACGTCGTGATGCTGCATCTGCATTCACTGTCTGCTCTAATGTGAGATCCACAGGAGTCCTACTAAACGGTTTGCTCGTCCTCTTGACAGTAAAGGCACCACCCTGAAGGAGAGCCCGAAGGCCGGGGTGTGTGTTGTCCATGTTGATCAGGTCCAATTGGAACTTAGACAGCCATCGGCAGTAGTTGATATGATTCGTCGCGAAGAACAACTGGATGAATGGAGTGAGTGCATGGGTAAATAGGTCAACGTCATTTGTCCTGATTGCACGTTCCAAATTATGGAAATCATGTATGAAGTCAACATATGTAATCCAGAATTGTGCTGTGGCCCCATGTGCTCCAGACCTGGTTTCATTTGTGTAGTCTTTGTACTGTGCCACGCATGAAGTAAATGTATCCGATGACTGAACCTCTTGCCATGTGTCATCATCTGGGTTCTTCCCAAAAGAGCTCAACAAGGAAGAAAGTTCTTTATCTCCATCATATGTGCCAAGGAATGCGCGGAAATGGAGAATTTCAAAAGCCAGTGCAAGTATAGGATGCAGCCTTTTGCATCTGTTAAAATGTTTTCCACTTATAAATCCGTTCAGGGAACCAGGCGCCAGAACATCCGAGTCTGATAAAATTCTTGTTCCACCCGATTCATCAATCATCTTTTCTACCGCTTTAAAAAAAGCCATCTCGATATGAAAGGGACCCAGCATAATGAAAACGTCATCAGTAATTAGGTGACTCTGTCACCTGGATTTCCATTGCAGGCTTGGCCGCATTCAGATCATAAGTTACAACTCCATATTGTTGTCCACACTCACGTGCACACTTCTGGGTTGTGACTAGTGTTTCCTGTATTACATCCAGACTTGTGATTGGCTGATTCATATTTTTCATGTAGAACACTTCTTGTTGAACGGTACTGTCAGACTGAATCAATGCATTAAAGCCAATCCACATTGGTATGCTTCCGATTTCCATAGCATGGCACATCATCCAGGCTAAATCTCTGGCTATGGCTTCATTTCTTTCGTCAGGACGACTGCCATCAACCTGCTTGATTGCATATTCAAACGCTTTCATTCGGGTTTTTTTCGGTACGGTTCAAGGGTATGTTGTCGCACCTCTAGCGTACGTTTACGGGTCATTGCAGTTGACTTTGGCTGATGTGGAATGGGCTCGTCTCTTGCCAGTTGCCTATTCGTCTCGCAGGGATCCACCTTGTTCTGGTATAAAATACCCATTGTGTCGTGGAGAGTGTCTGCCCCAGACAGTGTCTCAGTCAGTTCGTCAAAATTGTCGAAAGCTAGGCCCATTACCATCTTGGCAACAATTCCTTCTGGACAAGATTGTTCCTTACTCTGAATGGACTCCCCCAGCGAAGTTTCCAACTCCTCAATACAATGATAATCTATGATATGACCAAACCTGTTCAACATTTGTATAAGCTTTTTGCCCCCTGTCATTGACTTGACTGCCATACCAAGAATTATTTGTTTCCCTGGTTTTACGTGACCATTTTGCGCCATGTATAGAGCATCTTGACTAGAGGACGAAGCCCGCCTTTCCACCCTGGGGCTGTGCAATTCAGAATTAGGGCCTCCATAGAGAACTCTAAAAAAACTAAGGAGGAGGTCAGGTGGAGATGCTTCTCCATCACGTAAGTGTTTTAGTGTTGGAGGGTCTGGAAGAGTATTCTTTCGCACATCTTTGATGCATTTTCTCAACACTAATGCGGCTTTCCGAATGACTGCCCCGGGAGAAGATGCATAATCAAATGCAACACGAACTGCATCTTCAGCCACACCTTTTGCATAAACAATGCTCCCTGTTTTCTTTGCCAAGTTTCATTTCACCTTCAAACGCCCTTCGAATTTTTTAAAGATGTTTTTCAACAGATTTTGGGCTGTTGTAATGGGTACTTCACCTACATCTTCGCACATCTCTACATATTGAGCATAGATTGATGTAAGAAGCTCTGGCCTCTTGTTAAATATAACTGACTTTTCAACATATGAGTAGATACCTTCCAGGCCAAGGGTGGTATGCCTACTACAACTAGAGTCAGAGCAAGTGATTTTGGGCAATGTCACGTAAGCAGCTTTAGAACTATGGTGATACATGGCTTCTTTAGCTATAAAGTCAACACCTGATATTAAAGCAAGGAGTTTGTAGTCTTTTCGCATAGCAGCTGCTGCTTTAATAGTCTCTTCGGCTTGTTTTGTTTGGCAGGCACCAAGGTTTTCTTCTGACCCACTTTTTTTTCTTCGTGCCTTGTTACAGAAGATGCGTTTTCTTGGAAAAATGCCCGATGTGGATGCTGAGGACAGTTCCGGCCCAGTTCCGGAACGCAACTGCTTCAAACTGGTTGTGTCGTCAGAAGTCCCACTGCTGACAGAGGAACTCTTCTCAAGCGGGATGGCCGTGAAATTCTTGTAACAAGTGGTGTGATAGCCGTGGTTACTACTTGGCTCCTCTGGTAGCAAACGAACAACATGGTGGTACTTAGATGTCTTGAAGTTTTTAATCAGCTTTCGCCGACTGGCAGCATTTTTAACTGATGTCCATTGTTCGGACTTGAATGGCAAAATGTCTGTTTGTATATGCTCATCTGCGTTCAAATGAAGAAGGCATGTTCTTCCTATGTCGATATTCGTTGGTGATTCAGGAGATTGCCTATGGTGCTCTGTTGACGCCATGACAATGTTCAGTCTGAAAAAAAATCCAAAAATTGTTAAAAGTTGGTCTTACTTTAACACTTTACCTAACGTAACGACCAAAACCGGCCAGCGCCAGACACGAAAATCTCTGTTCAATCTTTTTTTATATTTTCATGTTTACTTTCAAAACATAGGTTATGACCCCTCATTGGAACAAGCGCGCCGTGCTCGTTCCAATGAGGGGTCATAACCTATGTTTTGAAAGCAAAACATTAAATATTTTAGTTACACGATAATTGTTTTACGAGTGTCATCTGCTACTAGCGTTAGGTAAAGGGTTAAAATGTTATGATTTCCCCCCTTAATGGCCTTTCCATCATCAAAAAAGTTATAAAGTTAAGGATTTTGAATCCCATGGACATTCTCCAAATTTACAATGTGGATTCATAGAAGTTGTACCATTCATGGGGATCAAACTGTTAATTCGGGGCTCATTAAGTGCAGTGTGACCTTTGACCTGTTCTTAAATGACCTTTCCACCACAATATTCCTTCTTAAGTTGGTTATTATGAGTGAGGGGGCGCAGCCCTCCACCGTTCAAGAGGTTTTGTACTTGTGGCTTTTATTTTAAATAAAATGTTGATTGGGGTCATTAAGTGCAGTATGACCTTTGACCCGTTCTTAAGTGACCTTTCCACCATAATTTTCATTCTTACGTTGGTGATTCTGAATCATTCGACCACCCTCTACATTTCTGATTTTGTTTCATACTTGTGTCCTCATGTTGATTAAAATGCTAATTAGCACTAATTAGTGTTGTTCTTAAGTGACCTTTCCACCGGAAATTCTGTTCTTACGTTACAGATTCGCATTTTTAGGAACACCCTCAACCGTTTGTATCTGAAATTGCATTTGTGCTTTCATGTTAATTAAATCCATTTAGGGAGAGTTTCAAGTGGCGCCCCCTACCACACCCACCACTTGCAGAACATAAGAATGGCAGTTTTGTGTTAGGCTATGCTACTGATACACTCCGAACATCCCAAACCTTTTGTGGCTTCCATGTTAATTAAACCTTGGCTAGCTCCCAGACTATATAACAAATGCAGCGGTGCTTTTCCTCCTTTTGATTCTATGAGTGTAAGCAAATTTACTTGAAGTTTGCGGTAAACTTCTGGGAAACCTCTACCCCTAACATCAAAAAGAGGCGAGCGAATGACAAAAGCATGTCCTTTCCAGAAAACTTGTCAAAAAAAACTTAAGGAGGGTTCCCTATCAAGTAGTGACTCAATAGTATTGGAGATTGATTTCATTGATTCTGGGAGCTCTGAAGTTTCTAATATTGCCGATATCAGTCGAAGACAAGGCCTCGGACAAGAGAATATGGAACGCGTGGATCCCTATGGTACTCACACAATACTTGGTTCTCCTACCCCAACGCCCACGCCTACCCCCGGTGCCACTTGCACTGTCGCTTGGGATGCAGCGAATGCATTTCTTGTCGCCTTAAAAGACCCAACTGTGTAAAGTCACCTCAAGGAGTTAATGGGTTCTGCTGTCCATGAGCAGCTGAACCGATTCCAGGAAAGAATCGAGAAACTTGAAAAAGATGTGAATGAAAAGACTTCAACCATAATCTGACTCGAATCAGAAATGGATGATCTCTGTCAGTACGGGATGAGGAATTCTCTGCGAGTATCAGGAATTCAAGAGAGTGAGAATGAAAACACTGACAAACTTATTATCGATATTGTGTCATCGATTGGAGTACCGTTGGAAATGCGAGGCATTGAACGAAGCCATCGCCCCCCCCCCCCCCCCCAGGAGGTCTGCAAATGCCAATCCTTGTGAAGTTCGCGAGTTATAGAACCCGTGATTCATTTTACAGAGCTCGTCGAAACCTTCGCTCTGCTCAAATGTATTTATAAACGAACGCCTAACGAAGAACCTCTCAAACTTCGCTCGACGTGCTAGAGCCCTGTTCAAAGACAAGAAAATTCTTGGGACATGAACACGTCATCTTTGTTAAATCACATAAGAACATTGTACATAGAGTGACAAATGAGAGAGAAATGTTGCAGATTGAAGAGAAATCCAAGATTTCATCAACTATCATAAATTCACAGGGCTAGTCCGCTAGCTTGGTAAAGAACAAATGAATACCCATTGCCCGCCTCACTGGGGGATAAGGACACTCTCACTGACAAATACTACTATGTTGAAATCGGGTCCCACGAGCCCCCCTCCCCCCCTCGCTCCAAACCGGCAAAAAAAAGCTCTGTTAAATTGAAATTTCAACCAATGAAAGCCGTGCGATCACATCCATACATGGACAGTTCTCACCCAAGCCTGTTCAGTTAACCCTCCTTTGCTGCAAGTGAATAATACTAACAGGGCAGTATGTTGCAATATGAACATCCAAGCGCAAAGGGTGCCTCGAACGCATCACGTACCTTCTACGACAGTGTAAAATCCGACCCCTCGTGGATAAATAAATAACAAAATAAGTTTTAAAATATGAATACTTAGACACAGGCTTACTGTCCAGGGCAGTGTGAAATCTCACCTTCGTGGATAAATGTATGAATATTTCAGAAATATCCTCGTTCGTTCTTCTGATGTAAAACGGAATATTCTATCACTGAGGCCCAATGATATTCCCAACAAACGCAGTCATGTCGGGATCCGGAGTGGGGGGTGGGAGGAGGAGGGGGAGGGGACATAACTGATAACCAAACTGAACGCCGATCATTGGCAAACTGTATGATCACATCTTTACAGGAACAGGTCTTGTACCAAAATCAGATGAGTTAATCATTAATGCCGTCAGTGAACGGTACCAACTTGGTAATAAATTTCAGTATAAGAATACTTAAGCGCATAGGGTGTCCCGAGCGGATCGCGACGCTGCCGCGATGCGGTCGAGAGTCCATGAGCGCAAACTACTTATTGAGAAATGTGTAAAGTATTCAGAACATATTTTCGTCCATATTTTCATGAAATCACGATTGATTCCGCCACAACGTATTCATCCTATATCGACCCACCCTGCGGGTAAAGTGTCAAGTCTGGATCGAGAGCTTATCCAGAACAAAACTGACTTAACATTGGCATTTCACTAATAATCACAGTAACTGTCTTGTAGGTTTGATCTCCGAACAACAAACATTGACGGTAACAACAGAAAGTCCCTATGTCCAGAGCCTGGAGATGGCAATCCATATCTGGATGCTATAGTTAAGCCTTCTCATTGTGTATGTTACCTTTTGCTTATCTTTTCTTCACATCCAACTGTGGAGCAATATCTGTGCCTCACCGAGGGTTACAAACCATTGCTTCATCGCCGAACAGTGAAATATATTTTCCTGTCTCACGAGATTCATTCTCGTATTTTGCTCCCTCGTTATCTTGTGGTATTGACAGAGCACTCAAGTCCATTGCAGTCGGTAGCCGAGTAGAGTTGATGTATGGAAAACATAAGGTGGATGAATACACCAGACCCACTTCTCCATTTACAGCCTTTTTGAACCTAGATTCTGATACTAACAATGATTGAGTTAGCAACATACAGAATGAGAGTGGGTCTTTTCTATTCAGACATTCACGGAGGCAGACGCTCCAAATCGAAGCTGGGACTAAATGACATATTCCTCCTTGCGGCGGTCATGAAGTTTGGTCTTCGGGATTTAACCCTCACTCTGGCTCTTTTTTGGTGTACAATAGTATGGTTACTTCCTCACCCATGGATGCACTGGGAAGATGCATCATGGCCAATCCACAGTGAACCCAATTGGGAAATATATAAGCCACAATAGCCCACGGTATGCACTTCAATTGTTGACAAAAATGGAAAATTATCCCCAGAAAATTCCCCAGATAATATATGCGAAGCAGAAAGTGTATGGCCCATATCAAGTGTCTTTATAATTGGCAGGTATTTATCCTGTATATTCAAGTCCATATTTTTGGCTCAGAAATATTCTGCTATTGGCAGGCGACATCGAAGTTAACCCTGGCCCTGAAAACACGATCACCTCTACCACACCAACCTCGACAACCAGTTTTGCTGATTCAACAGATGGACGACGAGGATTACGATTAATGCACCTAAATATTAAGAGCCTTAAGCTCAAAATAGACATTATACGGTGCGAAGCGCCAGAATACGACATCTGCGTCAGTAGTAGGACATTTACCCGATCGGCCCCGGTTGGCCGGAGGGAGAGCTGGATGGGGGAGAGACGTCATAGTCACGTGACCTGGTGACGTCATGTTGTGTTTTCATGGTGACCCGCGTGAGCGTCCATCTTGTGACGTCATCTCCATAGGGATATGTGGTGTGAGTGCGCATGCGCAGCGCGTGTCGTTAGGGTGACACGTGTTTCCGTCGTCCATTTTGTATACTGGAGGCCGCTATCTTGGTTTCTATGGTAGCACGTGGTTGCTATGTGACCCAAAACCTTCTAACAAGACAGGGGTGTGTTCGGAAGGTGTGCTCCTTTGTAGAAGAGTAATTTCCCAATTCGCAGAATTACCCAAATAAACCCGACAATCCCTCCAAATCACCGAAATTGACTTTATTTACTATAGATTCCCCAATTTATCGGCTTAGCACGTAGTGCTATAGTACAAAGGAGGGAACCGGACCGGGGGTATGTTCGACTGAATAGGAGTATTTTCCAATGAATTGTATAAGAATAGTGTTATATGACAAACTTACCCAGAAGCTCGAATGACTCGAAGTAGACTGAGCAAATGAGCTTTAGAGCAATTACTCGATCGAGTGACTCGCACATATTGCTCGAACGACTCGAAGCCCATCGAGCAAATGAGCTAACGAGTAATTTGCTCGTTCGAGTGACTCGCACATACTGCTCGACGACTTATTTCAGAAAAAAAGGGATTCCATAGCCACAGGCGTTTTCAAAAAATGGGATTCCACAAATGGGATTCCTTTTTTCTGAAATGAGTCGTCAAGCAGTATGTGAGAGTGACTCGCACATATTGCTTGAACGACTCGAATCCCATTGAGCAAATGAGCTAACGAGCAATTGCTTTTTTAAGTGACTCGCACATATTGTTCGAACGACTCGAATCCCATCGAGCAAATGAGCTAACGAGCAATTGCTCGTTAGCTCATTTGCTCGATGGGATTCGAGTCGTTCGAGTGACTCGCACATACTGCTCGACGACTCATTTGAGAAAAAAGGGATTCCATAGCCACAGGCGTTTTCAAAAAATGGATTCCACAACTGGGATTCCAAAAAAGGGATGCCATAAGTGGGATTCCGTCTTATGTCGAGTGACTCGCACATATTGCTCGAATGACTCGAATCCCATCGAGCAAATGAGCTAACGAGCAATTGCTCGTTCGAGTGACTCCTCAAACGACTCTTGGACTCATTTGAGAAAAAAGAGATTCCATAACCACAGGCATTTTTGAAAAAAGGGATTCTTAAAAAGAGATTCTGTAAAATGGGATTCCTATCCATTTGTGATCCATTTTATGGCAACTTAGCCCGATACCACTGTCCAGTTTACGCCGAACTTCTCCATACAGTGAAGCGTTCTGAAAAGGTAAAACGTAAGGTATGGCTTTATGATCAAGCGGACTTTACGATCCTCAACAAGTCCATAGTGGATTTCAATTGGGAAGATATGTTTCTCAATTGGAACTACTCGGCTATTACCGCTCAATTTCAAAGAGTCCTCGGAGAACTTCTCACAAAGTACATACCCCACAAGGAGATAATAATAAGGAAAACCGAACCACCGTGGATGCATAGTGGAATCCGAAATTTAATTCGTCGGCGGAAACGTTTACATTGTCATGCAAAATTAATAAACTCACCACAGGCGTGGGCAAAATATCGTAAAGTTAGAAACCAGACCATTTCTGCTGTTAGAAAATCCAAACAAATTCCTTTTGAACGCATTCAAAATGTACTAAATGAAACATCCACCTCCTCGGGCTCGTGGTGGAAAACCCTGAAAAAACATCTTAGTGACAACAAATCAGAAATCCCAACATTGCAGTTTAACAACAATACATTGTCGTCTGACGTTGAGAAAGCGGCAGCCTTCAAGGAATACTTTTGCACAGTTTCTACTTAAGACGACTGTTGCACAATTGACTTGTGACAATATTGCCCATGAATAATAACTGTAGGCATCACCCAACTTTAGAGAGTATTAACATAAGCTGCAGCGAAGTCCTAGAAGCGATGAAATCATTGAAAGTATCTAAAACGTGTGGCCCAGATAACATTAGTCCAAAAGTCTTAAACGAGTGTTCACGGAGTTTAGCGAGACCCCTAACGCCTCTGTTTAATTAGTTTCTTGAAAACTGCTATTTTACGACACAATGGAAACTGGCAAACGTAGTTCCCGTTTTCAAAAAGGATGACACAAGCTTAGTGTGTAACTATCGTCCAATCTCGCTTCTCAGTTGTGTAGGGAAAACTTTTGAGAAGTGTATCTTTAAACAACTGTTCAGCTTCCTTAAAGAAAATGCCCTGCTAAGTACATTCCAATCAGGTTTCACACCTAAAGATTCAACGTGCTACCAATTGACGGAAATATATAATACCATTAGCTGTGCGCTCGATGAAGGAAAATAAATACGCTTTGTCTTCTGTGACATCAGTAAGGCCTTTGACAAAGTATCGCATAGTGGCCTATTGTACAAGCTGGAAAAGATGGGCATCCCTGGAAACCTGCTTAAATGGTTCGTTTCCTTCTGAAAGATCAAGAACAACGAGTAGTAATTAACGCAGAAACGTCATCTTGGAAACGAATCACTGCAGGCGTACCACAAGGATCAATATTGGGACCCCTACTGTTTCTTATACACATAAACGACATTGTCGACGATATTTTCTGTAATATTCGTTTATTTGCTGATGGCACCTCGTTATATATTATAGCCGAAGACCCACCACCAGCCGCAAATCACTTAAATGATGAAATTGCAAAAATCGAACGTTGGGCACAGCAGTCGTTGGTTGCCTTTAATCCCAGGAAAACGGAATCGATAATTATAACGCATAAAAGCGATAAACACCCTCATCCTCCAATCCGAATGTGGAACACAGACATCAGCGAAGTTAACACCCATAAACACTTAGGTGTCACTTCCAGTGACCGGGGATCCTGGGGAGACCACATCTTTGATATATCAATGAGAGCGTGGAAAAGAATTGGTTTATTAAGACGACACAAGCTTACCCTTGATCGGAAAACACTAGTAAAAATCTACTTGGCATTCATTCGCCCTCTCCTTGAATACTCATGCTCAGTTTGGGACAATTGCACTGTTGCCGAGACCGAGGATCTGGAACAAATACAGCTTGAGGCCGCTAGAATAGTAACAGGAGCGACACGAAGTGTCAGTAGGTCGCTACTTTACGCCGAGACTAGATGGGAATCCCTAAAAAATCAGAGAGAAAATTACAAATTAAAACAATATTTTAAAATGTATCACAAATTAACTCCAGGGTATCTAGCTTGCCTAATCGCCTCCCCCCCCCCCCCACCCCTCCACCAACCACTGTCTGCAAGTCATAGATTCGAGCTTCGTATGAATGAAGACTTGGTAGTACCCTTTTGTCGAACCCAGTCACACCCGATGTCATTCTTGCCCAGCACCACACCCTTCTGGAATAATTTGCCCCTGAAATAATAACTCCTTATCGGAGTTTTCAAACTACTCGAACAAGAATAAAATACTAGTTCCTATTTTCTTTTACCGTGACAAATCGCGCCAAGCACAAATAATTCACTGCCGATTACGCCAGTCCTGCAGCAATCAAAATGACCACATTTTACAAAATCATCTCTGTTCATCTCCCCTTTGTGTATGCGGTGTTCGGGAAACAGTTGCTCGCTACTTGTTTCACTGCCCACTTTTTAACCGAGAGAGAATGGCAATCCTTGGTTAGTTAACTAAATATATTGGTACAGACATACTGCTAAATGGGTGTGTTGAATATACCAAAGCGATAACAAGCATAATTTCCAAAAACTGCACGAATTCAGTAAACGTTTTAATAATTGAGAAAAGAAAGCGGTCCTGTCTATTACTTGCGTTGGACAAAGGGCAATTAAGCTCGTACTGTAAAGAGGCCACATGGGATACTGCTTATCAGGCGTTAATATCCTGTGAGCAGATTGTCTCGGCTGAATGGTTAGCTACGTTTTTCACTACATCAACTCTCCTGGCTCCCGATCCTGCATATCTATCTCCATCTTCTACCTTTTCTTCTCAACAACACAGTTTTTTTGTTCAAACTTTTATTATCCTAACATCCAGATTGAATAATTCGACTTATATGTCATGTGTAATATGCTTTAAGGAACCAGCTCACATAAGCCACGTGCTTGCCGCTGAATCCTTTTCCACGACTTTGTAAATTATTGTCTGACTTGAAACAATGTACATTTATAGTCTGGAATAAAATATTGTCTAAACTAATAATTGCTTTTATAAACATGAAGGCGTGTAATAAACACGGAACGACACACGCGTGTAAGTGGGCTAATCGATATGTAACTTGTGCCATCGTGGAAGGTTAACATTCGAGGCCTACGGCCTCTCGTTTTCTCCTTCTGCGCTGGCACTTGTGCCACATCGATTAACCCATTCACGCACGCGTGTCGTTCTGTGTATGTAGTGTACACTATTGCCAGCTCACCTGATCATTATTTTAATGCTATTTCCACAGTTTGTTGCAGATTGGCTGCTAACATACTGATGCTTTGACTGGAAAGGCGGTACCCATCTTCTTTGCGCCCATCGCGTTAACACCCAGTCACCATACTATTAATAGGTTTACCCCACACATTCACTCAGCAGCCATCCTACTCAATGAAATTATGACGTATCATGTATCTGTTCCGGAAAAGGGGCCGCCCAGATTCAAGAAGTTAAATATGGAACTGTTTCGACTCGGTGGATACATTTGTTAAACATGGAGCCAAAATGTGTACTCTTCTCCACTCCAAAGATCGAGGAAGAAACAAATAGTACGAGGGAATCTTCGCTGAAATCTTAAGTGCAAAGCGTCTGCACACCCACTTCCTGCTAATTACCAATATGATTACAATGACGCGAACTCAACAGTCGCATGCAAGCTTCACAGTTTCAGGCGACGTCAGGAACCCACCCAAACCTTTATTCTCCGACGGTCGTATTATAGTGTAGACATATATTGGTAAAGATATAGCTTAACCTAATCTCTCCCCCTCTCTCATGCTCTCTCTCCCACTCTCTCTCTCTTCTTGAAAAAGTTGGGGCACGTAACCCCTCCACTCCCATTTCTACGTCACAATATTCTCTGCAAATGTAATGAATTTAGTTGTAACTGGACAATTAATTCCATGTTCAGACGATTCCGTCAATTTCAGCAACTTGAACCAGTTTCCAACTCGAAGGCTAACCATCTGGTTGGAGGATAGTTGGTATTAAAGAAAATCGATCAAACCATGACTTGACAGTTGAATGCACATAAAACGAGAGACCACCGTATTGTCTTTTGTCATATACTTTACATCCCTAACTTATCTCGCCAAGAGGGAGTGCGTTGGCTCGGTCGTTACGGCATTGGACTTCAAACTGCAAGGGCCACAGTTCGATCCCATCAGAGGTAACTGCGTTATGTCCTTGGGCAAGGCACTTAATCCCGATTCCGCGAATCTCATGAAAATCAACTTTTGATAAAGTTATCTCACTTAAAATTATTAGACGGGTGAGGAAGGTCCAATCAATGTGTGTAATTGTTGAGAAAATACCTATGACATAAGTAGAAAATAACGGGAAGTTTCCTTTTGTTACTTTTAATAAAAGTAAACAACAGACAGCTCTCGGAGTTGTATGTTGTTTTTGTTTATTAACAGTTACGAAAGGAAACTTGGCTTTTATGGCAAGGCAATTTGAAGCAGCTAAATAAGTGTCCACTTCGTTTCTTTGTTTAGCAAATGTGTTTTTCCCCAGAAAAATGAGCAAACATTACCTCCCTGACTTTTAAATTAATGGAAAGGATAGTTTCTGTATTATATGTCACGATGCGCACACTGTTGAAATAATAATTTAAAAAAGTTACAGAACATATAAAGATAGTGAAAGCGCCGTTTTCTTGTTTTTAAATTGGTTTGAACAAAGAATAATTGTCGAACGTTGAAATTGATTGGGGAAAAATTGTAAGAAGCTAGCTTCTGTAATTTTATACTACTCTACAGGAAAATATCCGAAGTTTGTTACGGTGGCTGATTTAGGCCACTCTCAATACTTTTTTTATCTCGAGATCTTGAGATATTTTCTCGAGATCTTGAGATACTTTCTCGAGATCTTGAGATAGTTTCTCGAGAGCTCGAGATGCATATCTCAAAATCTCGAGATATTATCTCGAGATCTTGAGATATTATCCCGAGATCTCGAGATAAAAAAAGTATTGAGGGTGGCCTAAATCAGCCACCGTAGTTTGTGAACAGATAGCGTCTTGCAATCTGATTCAGCTGGCAGATTTCTAATCCAAACATGGCCTGAAAGTCCGTAATATAAGTTTTTGGTTTGGTACGTCCTTTGTTTGGACAAGCGGGTTGCATGCATCAATTTAAGGTGAATACGTGCTGAATTATTGCTGGAAATGATCTACATCCACTCAAAAACAATAGATTTACTTTTCCTTATACGTTTTTGGAACAAATTGATCATTTCCAGTGATAATTTGACTCGTATTCACCTTGAAGTGATGCTTTGAAAGCCGCCATTTTGATTGATTCCGTGAAAGTGAAAATTTCTATATCTTCAAGGTGTGGGGGGGGGGGGATACTATTTCTATCTTTCCGCAATTTCTTCGATAATCTATCGTTTAGCGTATCAAAATGCTCACATTGATGATGATTCCACTTCGTTAACATTTCGAAATTTCAATTTTTATATGAAATCCTTACACCCTTAGTGCTAAATTTACTGCAACTTAAGAAAATAAAGGGGAGCTAACTTTCCTGTAAATCTTTTCCATTGACGAAAATTGTCAGCCGTGAAATAATCACTGTTAAAATTAGGGTAGAAGTGCAGACAATCATTTGCCGTTAATTCCACTGTGATGTCATGGTACTGACTATTTCTGCTTAAAATTTCATCGTATGAAAACAGAAAAAGGTGTGTCCCTACAGTGGAGCAAAGGCTTTATTTTAAAACGAACGCGTTCGGCTCTTAAGGGCCTATATTAGTAATGAAATTTTGCTTATTTTGAAAATTTTCACCTCTGATATTCCTAAAATTCAAATTAAATATTCACAAATTATACATCAAAATGAAGGTTGGGATGTATAGAACACTTAACATATATGTAATCAACTCATAGAGTTGAAACCAGGCACCACTGGTTCCTGGAAGTCTGCTACCGTATTCGCACCAGAACTGCTAATAAAATAATATTTCATCAGAACAACTTGTGGCCAAATGTGCTTCATATATCCAAGAACAAAGCTAGGCATTCAAAACACTTTCCAATACAGCGATAGGACTGCATTTTGGGAAAAGGACAACACTGTCTGCATTTTTTTATTGAAGATGGTTTCCATGCTCGACAGACATGCGCAAATCACTCGATACCACGAATTTCCATCGAAAAACAAAATCGTAATTCTAAGAAATTTCAACAGGTATCATGACACCTTGCATTGAATATAGCAACTGTGCAATCACTATCTAATAACAGTATAGTGTATGAAGGCGATCTTTGTCATTATTTGATTTTAGACGGCGTTGTTTTTACATGCTTTTTCAGTCCGATGACGTCGACCGGGAATCGAAAGTATATTCATACGTAAACAAAAGCAAAGGCTTTGGAATTTACCCCCATGCAGCTCTGTCGCCGTGTTTTGGAGAATTTTGATCCCCGAGCTTTGTTCTTGGATATGTAAAACACATTTGGCCACGAGTTGTTTTCGTGAAATATTATTAAATTATCAGTTCTGGTACGAATACGACAGCAGACTTCCAGGAACCAGTGGTGCCTACTGTCGACTCTATGAGTTGATTACACAAGTGCTTCGTGTTCAAAACATCTCAGTCTTCATTTTGATGTATATTTTGTGTATATGTAATTTGAAATGAAGGAATATTACAGGTGAGAATTTTCAAAATAAACAAAATTTCATTACTTATAAAGGCCCTTAAATTCCTGCTTTTGCAAAATGGCATCTTCCATTCCATGTCGAAATATGTCTTGTTTTAGAAAACTCAATTTTAAAGGTACACTGATTAAATTAATTAAAGTTAAAGATATTAATTGGTCTACTTTGTATGACAAATCAACGACCTTCTCGTGGTCAATATCAGTTCCTCCATTTTTAAGAAAGATCGAACAATAAAAAAGAGGTCAGCATTGCCAACAGTAGTTTATAGTGCAAAACAAGTAATGGGAAATTTAGCTTGAAAATAGGTAACAAGTTATTTTTGATGCCGGAAAATTCTAAAAACAATGTTATAATTGTTAATTTTGTGAAGTTTAAAATTGCGGAGAATTGTTTATGAATCAGTATGGACAAGAAAAAAAGTCACAAATATTATTTTTCGATTTTGACGACACAGAAAATAACCGGTCACCTCATTTCAAGGTAAATTTTCATTACTTATATAGCACCTTAAAACGTTTTTTTTCACCGTAATATTTTACGGTAGAAGTACCGGCAACTGGTTGCCTGTACTTTTACCGTATTTTAACGGTAATTGTTACCGTCACTTCTGCGGATATATGATTACAATACGTGGCATCACACGTGAGATCATTGTCAGCTATTTTATAGGTATAGTATATAATTATATTGGTGAACGCACCCCCTCCCGTCCCACAAAACGAACTCCAGTTTTGGCTCTGGCGATAGTGTTGCTAATATGGCGACATCTCAAAGCTAAAGTTTTTGTTGGATTTACTGCAAAGATCTGATTGCAAAAATGAACCAGGAAAAGACCTAAATGTTGATTTTTTATTTGTAAAAAGCGCATGGCGGGTTCAATAATACAGGGGTCAAAGTGGCGTGATGTTTGAATTCCTGTGATACATAACTTATAATTGCAAGACAAAGCAGTGATTTATATTTAGCTGTTTCCACTTCTTCTCGTGCATTTAATCTTTTTTATAACACAGTAGTTAATGAGAGGAAAATACCGACAGTATTGTTGCAAAACACAAAAACGCGTTGCTTAACTTCACCCTCTGCACACTAATATCAAAATACTGATATTTCAGGCAGAATGTTTTCCCCGTTATACAGATAGGAATTCATCGTGATGAAGTGCCTTGCCCAAGGACACAACACAGTTACCCCGCCAGGGGTAACTGTGTTGTGTCCTTGGGCAAGGCACTTCATCACGATTGCCCACGTGGGGGCACCGTGGCGCTATGTACTAAGGTGTACTGCACGTCGATGGTGCACTTTTCTTCAACCAATGCTAACCCTGCATGGGTTGAGTTAGGACATTGGGGAGACTGACAGTTCCTCGCTGTTGCTCGGTGATTCTCTCCGGGTGCCCAGGCTTCCTCCGTCCGTAAAATTGTCCCACACGAGGTGGCCTTGGCTTTCGAAAGTGTCATTAAAACCCAATAAATAAATAAATAAATAAATAACCAGGAATTTAACCAATTTTTATCTTGTTTGACAGAGTTCAATCGGTTCTGCCAAACAAGAATAAATTAATTTCCTTTAATGATATCCAATTTGCTTGCAGATGATTGGTTGAGATGAGTTTCTCATAATTTCATGAATAATTTTCTTCTCATATGACTGTTTTTACTTCGTCCCGCCCATTTGTCAAACCAAAAAATATGGGCGTGTCCAACGATGCAAATAAAATGTAATTGCTGCAGTTTGGCTGTTAGTTAATTTTAACGTGAGTTGTTCAAGCTAGTTTTTCTCGTGATTATTCGAGACCGCTTATATTAGCCAATGCTGGATATAATAAAACTGTCGTCTGCACAGAACTCGATACGACTACAATGGCATAAATGGCGAAGAATTCGGTCACCTAAGGGGATATAATACAAGCAACTGAAATGAATAGTCTGTCGCTTTATCTGAGTATGAATGTGGGATGGGCGTGCTAAGTTGTATGAAATGCTGTGTACTTCATACAACTTAACAAGCCCATCCCACATTTATTTCTCCGATAAAGCGAAAGACGATTCAATTCAATTCTTATGTGAATTGCTTAAATTCCTATTTGCATTATGGGAAAAAAATGCAGCTCGAAATTTTGATATTTCGACATCATATTTAGAGGGTTAATACTATTCACCGAGCACTCAAAAATATTTCTTGAAGGTCAACTATTTTCAGTCTACCCCCATGCTCATAACCTTTCACTGAGATGAGTGCTATGAAGTAGGTGATGGATGCATTAAAACCTTCTTTGAGTTTTGCCTGAGTTGTCTCATGAAAATGGAAAGTCAACGCCAGTTGCAATAAAACCATTGAGGCGCGTTGGTTCATCATTCTCCTGGTCTGGGAACATGAATGTTTCAGTCAGAAAATTTTGTTTGAAGAGTCGAATATGTATCCCTTTAACACGTAATCACGCGAGTCGAGCTGGCGGCACACGATTGATTGGAAAACTCTAATTATTTTTTATTTCGTCCATATGATTTGTCAACGACTGAACAGACAGTTTGGGCAGAGGTGAGGGGAGGGGGGGGGGGGGGAGGGGTGTTATTAAATTCCTCCCTAGTGAAGCTATAAAGTGAATTATACGTTTATTTGCTTGATATTTATTCATCAGTGAAACGGGACAATACAAGGTCGTCGCGAAGATGACAGATTTGGGGTGGGGTGGGGTGGGGAAACAGACTTAATTTGTCCTAACTATGGTCGTTCAAGTCCAGACTGATCAAATACGTTCCTAACTTATCTCGTCATGAAAATAGAGTTTCGATAAAGTTATCTCCCTTGATATTATTAGACGGGCGAGGAAGTTCCAATTAAGAAACATGTAATTGTTGACCGTAAACATCCATGACATCAGTAGAAAATAAAGCGAAGTTGCTTTTTGTTACTTTCAATAAAAGAAAACCACAGACAGCTCTCTGAGCTGTCTGACGTTTTTGTTTATTAAGAACCCCAAAAGGAAACTTGGCTTTTTGTAGCAAGCTAAAGTAAGCAACTAAGTAAGTAACAGTCCACTTTGGCTCTTTGTCCAGCAAATGTATTTCTACAATAATTTACAAATTTTTATTCTTCCCAGATAAAAAATTGTCAAATCTGAACCTCGTTGACTTTTATATTAATGGAAAGGATAGTGTCTGTATCATATGTCACGATGCGCACACTGTTGATATGATGGACTACGGAGGCGTTGAGGCGCCAGTTGAGTATTATTTCTATCTTGCACGTGCAAGTTAGCTATCTTGCACCTGCAAGTTACTATCTTGCACGTGCAGGTTAGCTATCTTGCACCTGCAAGTTACTATCTTGCACGTGCAGGTTAGCTATCCTGCACGTGCAGGTTAGCTATCTTGCACGTGCAAGTTACTATCTTGCACGTACAGGTTAGCTATCTTGCACGTGCAGGATAGCCATCTTGCACCTGCAAGTTAGCTATCTTGCACGTGCAGGTTAGCTATCTCGCACCTGCAAGTTACTATCTTGCACGCGCAGGTTAGCTTTCTTGCACGTGCAGGATAGCCATCTTGCACCTGCAAGTTAGCTATCTTGCACGTGCAGGTTAGCTATCTTGCACGTGCAAGTTACTATCTTGCACGTGCAGGTTAGCTATCTTGCACGTTCAAGATAGCTAACCTGCACGTGCAAGATAGCTAACTCGCAGGTGGAAGATAGCTATCCTGCACGTGCAAGATAGCTAACCTGCACGTGCAAGATAGTAACTTGCAGGTGCAAGATAGCTATCCTGCACGTGCAAGATAGCTAACCTGCACGTGCAAGATAGCTAACCTGCACGTGCAAGATAGTAACTTGCTGGTACAAGATAGCTAACCTGCACGTGCAAGATAGTAACTTGCAGGTACAAGATAGCTAACCTGCACGTGCAAGATAGTAACATGCAGGTGCAAGATAGCTAACTTGCACGTGCAAGATAGAAATAATACTCAACTGGCGCCTCAACGCTTCCGAAATATGGACAGATAAAGAGAAAATCACAAGATGGTGAAAGTGCCCTTTTCGTATTTTTAAATGGGTTTAAACATAGAATTATAGTCAAACGTTCAAACTGATTGGGAAACATTGTAAAAAGCCTGCTTCTGTACTTTTATACTACTGTACAGGATAATGCCTGAAGTTTGTGAAATGATAAACACGCTGTTGATACAACTTCGTTAACATTTCGAAATTTCAATTTTTATATGAAATTCCTATAACCTCCTTAGTGTTATATTTACTGACAGCTTTAGATTAATCAGGTCAGCTAACTTTCCTGCAAGTCTCTTCCGGTGACGAAAATTGTCAGCCACGTTACAACTACATCATCAACAAATGCTTTCGTTGAA
The DNA here is from genome assembly GCA_031216915.1 of Pictodentalium vernedei. Taxonomy (NCBI): domain Eukaryota; kingdom Metazoa; phylum Mollusca; class Scaphopoda; order Dentaliida; family Dentaliidae; genus Pictodentalium; species Pictodentalium vernedei. The sequence continues at coordinate 192,718,481 of CM062289.1, forward strand.
GGCATGCCTTGCTGATGTAGTTGGAATATTAGTCAGTCGGATTTATTTTTAAAAAAACTCGAGACTTCTTTGAAATTTTGGGGGGATAAAAAAACATACATGTAGTAGTCGGGACGCAACATCTTGTTTATTAACATGTTCCGTACCGTGCAGGAACTCCAAATTAGTCATGCTGGGTCACAACAACCTGAATCGAGTACCACAGATCCTCCTTGTGTATCAGAGACTGTTTGCGTGAGTATCATATCAAAAGCCTTGTAAGAGAGTATAAAGTTAGCACCCCTCCCGCTGCTAAGGGGTGTTGGGGTGACACACACCCAATATTTTTTCCAACTGAAAAAATTATAGGGGTGTGTCACCCCAACATTCTTTAGAAACGCCCCCTGGAGCATGCAGCTGTTTACCGGTCTCTGCACAAAATCTAACTGGTAGAGTGCAAGGCTTCTTTAGAAAGTCATATAGATTTATACTGTTAAACATTTTTTGGAGAGTTCCTAGAGGAACTCTCCAATAAATTTTTGACAAAAATTCATATAGACAAAAAAATTGTACTTATAAAAGAAAATGATACACACCCACAAATTATGGAGAATTTCAAGTGCGACGGTACCAACACTTTTCAATAGAACTCAAATAGGGTTCCCAGCATTTAACCAGTTAACAGTATTTTATTCCGAAACGAGGTGACCCTGGCTGTCGAAAGTGTCGTTAAACCCCAATAAATAAATGAATAACGGTATTTTACAGCTAGTAGACGCCGGCACAGTTGTAGGTGTTATGCCAGTTTTGTTTTCAAGATTTGGGTTTTGTGAGAATGTATTAAATTTTCTGTCGTCACCGCGGGTGGCGTAAGTGTCAAGTTGTTTCTTTTTGTCGCCTCTCCAGGCGGCAAGAGTGTCAGGATAGACCAAATTGTCTTTGGCATTCTCCAAATTGAACTTGAGATTAACAGGCACTCCACTTCTTTTTGATAAATAGCTTGTAGTAGATCTGTATATAATTAAATGAACGAGAGTTGAACTATATTCGATTTGTATACAAACATAATTATACAGCTACCGTTTGAAGGTTTATACAAAAATACATGAGCACCACAGCAGATTAGATGTGGTAGATGCGATTCTTCAAGTGTTCAACGATGTTTAGAGTTACTTCGCTTTATCGTAGATCTTGCTTATTACATATGAAACATGTATCTTTAATTAGTGTGACAAATTGTGTGTGTACACCAGACGATTGGGATATATTATGTTGTTCGCTGTGAGGATAGGTCGAGTTATTTTATTACGGACATGGGGAAGATAAGGAACAATTATAAATTGAGCGATTGCACAAAACTGTCTGCAGTTGTTCTTGCACAGCTTGCAATTTTCTTCGGATCGGTTTCGAGATATGGAAGACCCAATATTATTTTGATTGTTGCTGACGATTTAGGTAAGCATTGTTTAAAAATAATAAATAAATAAATAAATAAATAAATAAATAAATAAATAAATAAATAAATAAATAAATAAAAGGGGCCGAATATAGAACCCATTTCCAATAGCATTTTGGCATGATTTTCAATTCTACCCCCAAATTTCCCAATCTCAGGACTCATTCGAATATAATCCCCCTCCCCTTTTTAACTCTTAAAGCAGGGGGGTGGGGTGGGGGTGGGGGCACTAAAAATTTGCAAGACGTGACGTCCTATTTTTTATTCGGCTCCTTTTTACACCCACCCACCCACTACGTGCAAATTTTCTACTACCGTTCTCAGACACCCACGCCCCCCCCCCCCCCACACTCTCCCATTAAAATCCAAAACAAACTTATAAACTTAGTAGGCACAGCTGTCTTTAGGGGGTTTCATAATGTTCTTAAACTGGTACCACCAATTTAAACCTCTGAGGGCTGTTGTGGGCCCCAATCTACAAATGACAAGCTGTTCATTATTAGTCTTGGCCAGAGCAGGTGTTCATATACGGGAACAAATTTTCATTTGAATTGTTCTGTCAGTATTCTCGGGTGTTTGCTACTTTCCTTTTCTATCCATACAAATTCTATTAATAAATAAATAACTTGGGTTGAATTCAGTGCATTAGAGAGAATTTTCCCAAAATATTGTCTGCACATTTTCTACATTTCGAACAAGACATCCGCCCCCCCCCCTACTAACGTGTGACATTTTCCCAGATTAAGCCCAATATTCTCACATATAAAGCCTCCTGATGTTGTATTTATGTTAAGAGTGTGATGTACAACATCATCGTTTAGGTTTGAAACACAAATGATGGTATATATTAGCTGATATATTGATCTATTTTTAAAAAATTTAAAAAATCGCACAAGTTGGAAATGCACATTTTTGGCGTACTCAAGAGACCCACCCACCCCACGTCACGTCTTGCAAATTTTTGGTGCCCCCCCCCCCCCCCCGCCCCCGCTTAAAGGCCTAATTTTGACTTTCATCACTTTCTACTGCAACAAAACAGATACCCCAACAGTCAGTTTTAGATACATTTGCAAGCTACATCCCAAGAACCCAGTGGTGGCGCTAAGGGGGTGGGGTCGGGGGGCTACAGCTCCCCCCGTCGGAGAGGTCCAGTCCCCCCCCCCCCCCCCCCGTCGGAGTTTTTAGTCAGTCCGTCGGAGAGTCTCGTAAACCCGACTTCACGAGAAATTTCCGACAATCGAATGTAGATATCTCGTCTTGTGTCGATCAAGAACGAGGTATATGGTTCTTCCTTGTAAGGCATTATGACTGTTGTTATCCAACTGGCCTTCCATTACTTTCATACCTAATCATCGGTTATCGTCATGGTAAAAGTTTGGAATCTGTCTGTGCGGTGTTCTATTTGCAGCGAAATATTTCAAAACGATTGTCGTTCGTCAAACTGGCTTTATAGATGAAATATTTCCCAACCTTATTATAATATGTTTACTTTAAATAATCAACAAACATACTCAATTTGCTTCTATTTTGGTTCTCCAATTTACCAATTTTCACTCATTTTCCTTCGTTTAAGAGGTCAAATATTATAGCCCCTCCCCCCCCCCCCCCTGTCGGAGAGGTCAGACCCCCTGTCGAGAAATCCCTGGCGCCACCCCTGCAAGAACCTTGTCAGTTGTTCCTAGGCAAGTATTGGGCTGCCTATAAAGGCAGCCAAGACTTGCCTAGACACAACTTCAAACTTTTTCTCCCAAATGAATTCCCAATGGGAACCTTTATGTTGCAGATTTTCCCTACTGCATGGGCCCCGGACCCTTTCCCAAAGAGGACACGAGAATCTCTCATAATACCTATAATGTTGTTTTATAAAATAAGCATTCGCTGTCCTTAACACTTCACTCCCAAACCAGATACACTGGATAATGAGTGATTTTTAGCAGATGACAATATCACTTTTCGCGTGTTGGGTTACCTTCTTCAACCCTATGTTTCTTTACACCTTCTTACCGTAACGACCTTACCAGACTTCCCCAGCAGCGCTATTCACAAAATCGCCATTTAAATTGTTATTATTTTTTCAATTTTTCTTCACAACATAGCTTTTAACTCACATTGGGACGAGCTCGACGAGTTTGTTCCATTTAGGGTTCCTAAGCTATGTTTTTCTTGAAAAAAAAAATAGCAATTCTCGTTATTCAAGAAAATTGATTAGCAAGTGTCGTCTTCTAGGTGTGTGAGGCAAAGGTTAATAGGAAAGTCGTCTGTAACACTTTCTACAAGAACTGAGAGAATTTATTTTGCCTCTCAGACAATAAAAAAAAAAAAATTATTTATACAACCCTCTGGCACTGCAGGAATCCATTTTACCATTCCAACCCCCAACTTACAACGTATTCTTCATTTTGTACTCATTTCATTCAAAATTTGTGTAAGCTTGTCTGTTTAAAAGGTATATACAGTACTCGTTGAAAATTAGGCGCCTGGCCGACAGACAAAGTTTCCTTCCTTAACCCTTTACACTCTGGCAGCCGTTTTTCCGGCCAGGAACATGATACGCCATAACGTCATTAAGTAGGATGGCTGTTCAGTAAATGTGTGGGGTAGACCAATCAATATTTTCAACGTACAGCCCCAAGGCTGCACGTTGAAAATATTGTTTGGTCTACCCCAAATAATGAATATGGACTCTTCTAATTGCTGCCATTGAACTGGCATGGAAGGTACCACTAGAGTTCGAAGGGTTAATTATTTTCCATTGGTGACAGAAGCGGATGAAGTGGGGGAGTATTTGTGTAAACTAGTCTGCTTAAAATGGTTAAAGCTTTATGGGTCCACACAGTCGTCGAGAATTTGGAGGATGCCCGGCAGACTAATTTTCATCCCTTAATTATTTTACCTTGGTCGCAAAACCGGCCGAGAGGGAGAAGTACCGCGTATCTCACTTTCTCACAAGTATTTTTAATGATTTCACAAGGAATTAAAAATAAAAACGATGTGATGCAAATATGTTAATATTTTGCACCCTTACAATGGTCTATGGTCCCAGCTTGTAAACACAGGAATCTCAATTAATGTAAGATCTGTGAAGATGCAACTGCTTGAATTTAATTTTATATCGCATGTGTCAGGCCGGAATTCTACAAGGTGTAGTGCTGGGTCCGAGTCACTGGACTGGAAACTGTAAACTTTTTCGGAAGTTGGCCCGTCGGGAGTCGATCACGGGTCTCTGGTACCCAATCGCCTTTCCATAAATGCTCTGCCGCGAAACCAACTGAGCTAACAGCAATGGACATAAAGGTTGCAGTTAACTCAGGCAGCATGTCAGTTCCCATTTACAACCCGACCCACAAACCGATGTAAGAGAACTGACAATTACTGAATTTTTGGAATTATTGTCAGTGGTGTTCTTAATTGTCTATACCTATATTTATTGTAAGCCAAATCTGCGGATCGTTTGCCTTAACATTCGAGGCAACTGAAACAGATTTCTGTTATGATGGTCCATGGTTACAACTTGTAAACACGGGAATCTCAATTAATGAAAGATCTGCGAAGATGCACTGCTTGAATTTAATTTTATATCGCAAAAATCAAGCAAGAATTCCACCAGGCATATTGCTGGGTCCTTGTTATGTTTTATCTACAAATGTAAAGACATTTCACTAATGAATGCCACCTTTAAAATGACCCTTTGTCGGTGCAGTGTATTTCTTTTACTTCAACCATCTTCCAACCCGAAGCTTTGCTTCGGGTTGAAAGATGGTTGAAATAGAAGAAATAAGTATTCTTGACCAAGCCATGCAATGCAAACCAAAGAGAGACAAAAGAAAAGAAAGAAAAGGCAAAAAGAAGAATGAAAGAAAAAGATATTAGTGGGTATGCTTTTGATGACGTACCATTCAAATTAATACGTGACATGAAAGGGCGTGGTCACCTATTTTGAAGGTATAGTACATTTATCGGGGCCCCTCCACCCCTTCCCACACTTTCTAACTCCTTTTATCGCATGTTCATTAAGATTGGAGAATAGAAGAAATGACATTTCCGTGGATCAATTGTTTCAAATTTCCGCGCATCAGGTCAAACCATGACAGACCCGGTGCGCCATCGACAATTGCGATTCGCCGACTCTTATAGAGCTCCCGCCACCCCTGATTGGTGATAGCACCACGTGACACAAATTCTTGGAAAGCTCTCAGTTCTTTCCAGAATTGATGATGAGGCGTGGTATCAGACACGCTGTTAACACAAGAGACGTTTCTTGATGTTACATCGTCAAAGCTGTTTCAATTGATAGCGACATACAAATTTAATTGCTGTGAATGGGTTACCGTACAGTATAGTCGAAGTGGACTGATCGTAATCCACGTGTGGGAAGTGATGTCCACGTATGCGTTTACCAGGTAAGAAAATTATCATAGGCAATATTTTAATTAAATTTTTTTATGATTATTCCAAAAATTAATGTTTGGAATCTAATATTGCGTCCGTGGAAATATTGCCAACTCGTGGAAAGTGACCAATTCACGGCGGCTGCACTATACACGTGAGTGCTGTCGAATATGAGCAAACTTGAGAGCATTGATACTGTTCATGTCATGAAAACTTGTCGGGTGGGTTTTCTTACTGGGTGACCTTTGTTAACACCACCCCACATAACATTTTGACTCGCATGCACCGATTGAGCCGATACCGAACTTGTTCCGATGAAAGAGTATGAGCCATGTTATGTACAATACAGCTGTGACTGATACTTGTTTCTGACAAACGCTATCATGCACAGACACTAAACTACCACTGGATAAATTTTCCACCCACCCTCGTTTACAATATTTTCGAGAAACCCGAAAGGAACAAACCAGGTTTTGAACCATCAGATGTAGAAGCAATTACATCCGTTCAGCTGATGGACTTTGGAATTCAACTTTGTGGTTCTTGACATGAAAGAATGTTGGTGTCACTTGTGCCTTGGTTATCACTGCTGGGAAAAGCTACAAGAAGAAGAAAAAAATAATTCAATTTAGTGTGCGTACAAAACTATACTTGCAGCCTTTCAGCTTATTATTTTCCGGTAAAAACATGAGAACATTTAACTTTTCAAGATGAATCATTGCTAGCGTTTATACTGCTTTCACTCCAACAATTTATGTATCAGCCCGAAAGAAACATTTATTTACCCAAGCGGTTTTATTGCCTCTCCAGTTCACTCTTCCTTTAACGTTTGAAATCGTGACAGCTTGTTCAAATGAAGGCTCATAACCTGTGTTTTGAGGCAGAAACTGAAAAATAATAAAAATTTCACTGGCGATTTGTGTTTGTGAATAACACTGACCGAATACATCTACTAAGTTGGATAAAGGGTTAAAGTAAACGCGTTTCTTTTGATATCGTACAGTATCTACCCATTACCTACAGGACAACACTTCTTAGTTTGGTTTCCTTGCTATATTTGTTTCATTTTTTCATTTCAGTGCTTCCGTACAATATCTTGTTATTTATTCCTCATTCTAATAGGTTCGATGGATTCGTTCATTGAGAGGGTGTGGGGGTTAAAAACAAACAAACAAACAAAAATCTTAATTTAGGCCCTGTATCATCCCGATAAGCCGATTCGATTCGAGTCACACCAATTCAGAAATTTTCGAATCCTCGAGATGTTCCAAAAATCCTACCAAGTGTATTCTCTTGAAATCTTTTCTACAGTCAAGTTGTTCAATAGACCCGACGATAGAAGAGTTTAAGGAGGAAAACCCGTATTCGAAAATACTTTTGATTCCGTTCTGGAATATTCCGCTTTTTGATTGCTTCACCCAAACCGACGAGATTGCGTTGCATGCAATACTTGAATGGAGACTGACAATATTTACAGTTGTGAGAAGGTGCAATATCAAAAACTAAACCATTTACCCAAACGTAATGGCAAAAACTGACCAGCGCTACTCGCACAAACCACCATCCATTTTTCATTTTTTTTGTGTCATAAACATAGCTTATGATCCCTCATTGGAACGAGTTCGCTGAGCTCGTTCCAATGAGGAGTCCTAAGCTATGTTTTTGACGCAAAAAATGAAAATTTAAGGATTCAAGGATTCTGTTTTCAAGTGCCGTCTGCCTTTCGTGTTAGGTAAAGGGTTAACCCTTTACTCAACGTAACGGCGAAAACCGGCCAGCGCTGTTCACAAAAATCGCCAACTGATTTCATTATTTTTTCCCTTTTTGTCTCAAAAACCTAGGTTAGGACCCCTCTTTGGAACGAGCTCGTCGAGATCGTTCCAATGAGGGGTCATGACCTTGTTTTTGAGACAAAAAAATGAAAAAAATTCAAGAATTTTGTTTGCAAGTGTCGTCTGCTTTTCGTGTTAGGTAAAGGGTTAAAGAACGTCGAGATTCCATGCGAGATTCGATTCAAATCGAAATCCTCTGTCTGATTCGAACCCCCTGCACTCTGATGTCAAAATATCAAGATTTCAAGAAGCAGATTTTTCCCGTAATGCAATCAGAATTTTAACCCATCCAGTCTTGTGTCACAGAGCTCAACGAGCGCCATCAAGCGAGACTGAATTGGTTAAATTTCAAGTTGCATTATATGGGAAAAATTTGTTGGTTGAAATTTCGACTTCAGTTTGCACAGGGTTAATAGCTATTTTTTCTGTATAACTCTAGTCAGAATAACCGTTATGCAAGGTGAAGGGTTCACTCTTGTTTCTGATGTTATTTATTTATGCATCTCAGTAATTGTGTGGGATAGGGGTTTATAATTTTACGAAGGACACATGCAGATTCTGCATACATGTTATTATACACATCGAAAAACACATGAGCATTATATTTTGATGCTATAAATTGATTACACAGTGATTTTGCCCTCGCATATTTTCATTTCAACAAAAATGCTTTCTCATCGCAGCTGTATAGACATGGAATTTCCGCTACAATCCTTTAATTTCCGATCACGGTCTAAACGAATGTTAGTATATTTTAACCCCGTTGGTGTTACCGAAGATAACCACAATTTTAAGCGATGACTGCTAATATTATCACATTGAACCCCAAATGCCACGTTTTCCGGCCCACGAACATGATACGTCATAATTTCACCGAGTAGGATGACTGCTCAGTGAATGTGTGGGGTAACCAATCAATATTTTCAACGTGCAGCCCCGAAGGCTGCACATTGAAAATATTGAATGGAGTACCCCCAGGTAATGAGTATGGATTCTTCCAATTGCTGTCACTGAACTGACTTGGAAGACGCCATCACTGTTCAAAGGGTTAAGAATTCTGATTAGAAACCTCAATACGCATGGGTGCCGAGTCCACTTATCTGTTACGGGGACGGGTGGGTGAGCAACCGGTGTCCTATGCTAGTGAGAAATATCCCGGATGTTCAATTGAAACGATCTCGTGGTACTCTTTCCAATGAGAGGCCATATATGTTTTGAAGAAAATTCAGCTAAACTTGTTAAGCTCTGGGGGATTTTGGCGATTTGTCCAAGGAAAAAGTAAACTTTGAAAAAAAATATTAATATTATTATTATTATTGAGGTTTAACGACACTTTCGACAGACAGGATCACCTCGTGCCGGACAGTTTTACGGATAAAGAAAATCGGGGTACCCGGAGATAAACACTGGTTGAAGACAAGTGCACTATCGACGTGCAACACGCCATACTATACAGCGCCACACTGCCCCACTTGTCCCACACTTGCCCGTGGGCATTCGGGATTAAGTGGCTTACAAGCACACGACTAGTCTTGTGGGGATCGAACGATGGACCTTTTGGTTTGTTGACTGTTGCGCTACGGACACTACACGCTAAAAACTAAAGTGTTAAAAACTACACTTGAAGTGCTGTATTTAACACTTACTAAGTGCTGAACTAGCACTTTGTTCAAGTGTAGATATCCCAGAACTTGACAGGTGTTACAATATTACCACTTGACAAGTGTAATGTCGCGACACTTAAAAGGAAACAACGCAGATGACGCGGATCAGGCGCGAACTCTCGAGCCTGATCCGCGCCATCTGAGTTGTGTCCTTTTAATTATGTACCCACCAAGCGCAAATCAAATTATGGACGATTCTGGAAGAACCACCCATGTCAGACACATGGGAAGTGCCATCCATTCAAGTTCCAGATGTCTGACGATTGTAATGTCTAAGTGCTTAAAGCATTGCACTTTGAGTGTTAAAATCAAAACCTAAGAGTTAAAATGGGTTTAACACCTTGAAAGTGTCAGTTTTAACACTTTAGTTTTTAGTGTGTACAGGTGAGAAGTAATGTGTGAGTACATGGGGAGGCGAGGACCCGGGTTCGTAGTCTCAGGGAAAAGGTTTGTGCATGTACGAACGAACAATACCGTGATCATAAAATCGGTCTTTTTCGCGCTCACACATTTCCATTGGTGTGATGAGATTTCATAAATGAAAGACGCGAAGCAAGACCGCATCAAAACAAAAGAAAATATTATCTCAGACTCAATGTTCTCGTATTTTTTTCGACAGGCGAGTTACTTTTTTTTACACGCATGTTCTATGAAATTCCCGAAAATCGTTGAGCAGACGATTGATACCCGAAACTGAACCGATAGCGAAATAACTAAATAAAATGTCTAAAATGGAAGGATTGAGAGTTTAACCCTTTACCTAACACGAAAAGCAGACGACATTTGCAAACAAAATTCTTGAATAACTAAATATTTTCATTTTTTTTAGACAAAAAATGAAAAATATAATGAAAATTGAATGGTGATTTTTTTTTTAAATAGCCCTGGCCGATTTTGGCCGTTACGTTGGGTAAAGGGTTAATGTGGACGAAAATAGCGAAGAAGAAATAGAGCAGATATATGAAGGGGATGATGAATATCCAGAAGAAGAAGAAGAGTATGAGCACGCAAATTTGGTTGGCGATAAAATGTGTTCTTTTTGTTGAAAGCTGTCAAATGAATTGCTGAGTGTCCTTCTAATAATTTTTTTTATAGACGTGAAGGCGTGTAATAAACACAGAACGACACGCGCGTGTCGTTCTGTGTATGTGTTGGAAAGGAGGCGGAATGCGGACAGAGAATTTCGACCGGATTGCGATCCAGTCGCGATCCGATCGAAATTCTCTGTCTGCTTTCATTATCACAGTACTGCGGACACTGTCCGGGAGACTGTGGACCACAATTGTTCGTTTGTCAATTTAACAAATCTTTAAAAAAGGAAGGAAGGAACAATTCGTGGGTAAACCATCCCACACCAAACTCGCAGCGACACGAAAATTCATTATTCAGAATCGGTTTTTCGATCTTTGATAATTTTCCTCTGGCCTTGTCACTTGGCACTAATGACTGTCTGAACCCGACATTACTATTACTTTTTCCATTTGCTGAATAATCAGGAAAATGTTCCCCATTCTATTAGAACATATCACTGGAGCCCAGAGGTGTAAAAATAGTCTCTAAAGTGTGTAACACTAATGTTTTATCCAGGCTTTCCACAGTCAAAACTGCTCGCTGAAGCGTGCCAATGACTTGTGAATAAACATTAACTAAAGTATGTTGGATCCCGCTGTGTTTTCACCTTCTTCAAATTTCACAGTTTTCAAACTCTTTCGAGGACCATACTTAATTCTCGGGATAAAAATACTGCCATCACGTACGAATCTTTCACTTTCAACCAAATGAACTGACCCCGAATGGGCCGAATAAAATGAACAGCAGAAAAAATATTTCTACAACCATTCTCGTCGTTAAATTCCATTATTTCTGACAAGTTCACAAAACTATTTATAGTCAATGTATTTTTAAAACTCAGTTGAATCTTTGGACTATGGAGTCTGTAAAGTATTTTATTTTCATACCGAACGTTCGTGCTTGATCTATCAAAACATATTTGCACCCCCTAAGTACTGCACCTCGGTCCAGGGGCGGGTATGGGGAACTTGTGTTTTGGAACTTTCCAGAAAGGGGCCTACCATCAGCGGACGCAAAACAATTTAGATAAACCAGCAGAACGAAATATCAGACAAGTTAACCCTTTACCTAACGTAACGGCCAAAACCGGCCAGCGCTATTCTCAAAAATCGCCAATTAATTTTCATTATTTTTTCCATTTTTTGTCTCAAAAACATCGGTTATGACCCCTCGTTGGAACGAGCTCGTCGAGCTCGTACCAACGAGGGGTCATAACCTATGTTTTTGAGACAAAAAATGAAAAAAATTAGTTATTCAAGAATTATTTTTGCAAGTGTCGTCTGCTTTTCTGGTTAGGTAAAGGGTTAGGAAGGATCAGTTATAATTTATTCCTGCCAGGCGTAACTGTCTTGAGATTTTTTTCAGTGAGGATGGGATGAGGGATGAATGCCAAACGACGACATGTAAAAGATATCCGACTGTTCCACCCTCCTAAGTCATTTATTTATTTATTTATTTATTGATGTGTTACGATACTTTCGACAGTCGGGGGTCACCTCGTGTCGGACAGTTTTACGGGTGGAGGAAGCCGGAGTACCCGGAGAGAAGCACCGAGCAACATCGAGCAACTGTCAGGCTCCCCAACGTACTAACTCCACACAAGCATGGTTAGCATTGGCTGAAGACAGGTGCATCATCGACGTGCAGTACGCCTAAGTACACAACACCACCGTGCCCCCACGTGGGCAATGGGGATAAGTGCCTTGCCCATGGACACAATGCAGTTGCTCCTGGCGGGGATCGAACCGTGTTCCTCTCGGTTTGAAGTTCAATGCCATAACCATTGAGCTATCGAGCTCCCCAAACGTGACATATCATACTTTCCAAGATAACCATGTAGTACATAGGTGTCTAATATTCACCCATCGTTGAAGGAATGCTTGATGCAGTTGGCCGAGAATATAGATAAAAAAATTAAGGATTCTTAGAAATTTATTTGTCGATATGGGCTTCCCAATTTATTATTTAATTAACACGTACCATACTCCAAATTGGGTATGATGCCCCCCCCCCCCCCTACTTCAGCCCGAAACATGCACTACAGGCCTGCACGTACATGATCGACTCTATATGTGACATAAATGAAAGCATCAAATTTAGTCTCGAAAAGTGCAGGATAACTAGGAGAAGCAAATCGATATCTAAGACTAGATTCTAGACGTTAACCCTTTACCCAACGAATCGGACACATCCGCCCGCGTAATATGCAAATTGGGCAGCTGCAAAAAGTTCGTTCCAATGAGGGGTCACATGATATGGTTTTGTTGAAATATTTGGAAAAAAATTTAAAAATGATATTTAAAATAATAAATTTTGATATCGTCTGCGTTGGGTAAAGGATTAATGTGCCGATTGGAAAGTTATTGGGGTTGGGTGGGGGTCACATACCTTCACTCCCTTAGCTACGCCGCTGAACATGGGTCTCGACTTAGGTAAGGAAACAAAGTCGGACAACTGAAGGAAATAAACGAGCCAAGAGAAGATTATTAATACCAGGGTATGTTGGGTTACAGTATTACTGTTCGTCTAAATAATAAGCTTAAAGAGTATCTTCAAACGTTTAGTGGGGAATGTCCATATCTCAAATTTTTGGGTAATAACAATGAATAAATCTGGTACTTTGTTAGAAATGACCGTTAAATGAACGATTATTATTTATGTTTTGGTGTTTATTGGTCACATATTTCTGCACAATGACCATGACAGTTTCACGGCTGGGGAAGCCGGAATACCCGGAGAGAACCACCGAGCAACTGTCAGCTCCCCAACATACTAACTCTACACAAGAAGGGTTAGCATCGGTTAAAGACATGTGCACCATTAACGTGCAGTTGACTGTTGCCGCAGGCGGGATTCGAACCGAGGACCTCTCGGCTTACACCCTGCACCTCTACCTACGGAGCCACCCCCTCCCTAAATGAACGGTAATCTGCCGGAAACCACTTGCATGTTATTTCACCGTAAATTTTCTGATAACTGCTGTTTCCAATCAAATCGTCATCGCGGCAACAGAGAAGTGTTTATGTTTTGTGTGGGTTGTCTTTTCATTTCGAAGGCATTTAATTCTTCAATTACTACTTCTGCGAAACAGCATCATCCAGGCCGGCTTACATTCTCAATGAAAGTCAATTAATACTTATTGGTCTACATTTGATGGTGATTGAACAAGCGTCTCGTGTTTTGAACTGTGAAGCTATATGCACATACCAGGTCCTTGGCTCTGTTTCTCGATCGAACAAAATGTATTCATTGAAAAAATATGGATAGCGGCAGCTAGTTACCAGTACTTTAACGCATTTTTAACATTAATCGTTACATTGTAGGAAGGAAGAATAAAAAAACTAATACGGAAGTTAATGTTAGAATACAATATGAAAGATCTATTATTTTTGTGAAAGATAAGCTTATTTCTGTTTGAGATAAATTTAATGTGTCGCTAATATAAGTCAGACCTAGCCATATCCATTCGACATAAAATGTCCACGATCTGTAATATAAAGACACTCTATCGATTTAGCGTACATCAACAAAAGCCGGACCATTATGATACGTGACGCTTAATTTAAAATTGCAAACTAATAACTCTCCATGCGTTAGTTTTTTGTGTGTCGTCTGTAACAATGACGGCCTGAAAGAACGGTTAGACCACTATAAACAAATTATAAATTTATTTATTAGGAGAATGTGTAGATTACGAAGTATAATCCGATTTCAATTTATCGCCTTTCAAACTTGTATATATTGGGACTCAGAATCACCAACCTGATAAGCCAATAGTCGTGGTAAAAACACACTCAGTTGATAGTCATTTGAGCGTATAGCAGCTAAAACGTTGCAAAGAGCTAAGTGAAAGCTCAAATGCTGAGAGCTGAGCAGGAAAGCTCCAGGGTATAATGGCGAAATATCATTGGAGGGTGTACACCAATATCATATTTTCATGCTGATGATCTGCTGAGTGACCAAGTCGAATTTGAATATTGTGTGTTCTCGGAAGAGTAAGGCCGAATTAACCCTGTGAGAAAAACATCCCTGCGAAGTGTAACGGAACTTCCATTTGATATAAAAATTATGCGTTAGTTGAATAAACCCTGGCTGAAATGTCTGGTGGAACGTGCCTGAATTGTGAGAAATCAATCTTGTGAGGCGTCAGTGAGAACGCAGGTCAGCTTTAACGTAACTCAACTGGTGGCATAAGAACCTATTTAGTAGGAGATACATAAGCATCAGCTGCAAGATCAACCTGGAAACAACTACAGGATACAACGAGATGACTTAGGTTACAAAATCTGCGATCGGTCTATTCAATAAGCATTCGCAAATAGTGTGCATATGTTTAACTGGTAGAGTGATGGAAGCCCATATTTGGGCTTTGTTCGGAAGTGTGGGTACTAAGACTTAAAAGCTTCATATTCTGTAGATATGCATCACATTATCTTTTAAGAGATATTATTTAATATGTAAGGCTTTCCATTGTTGTAATTTAGGGCAGAGTGCCCTCTCCCCTAAATTATAACAAGGCAATGACATCTGAGCAAAGTTTGATGACCAAAAATAATTTTGCACTCTACCAGTTAATTAACGGCCATATGATTGAGTGAAATTATAGTTGAATTTTTTCGACTTTTTAAAACTTTTAATTGGGTATTCCGACGACGTTCTCTTAACAACTCCAGTTGATCATACATCTTCCTCCAGAGAAATATTGACCCTCTCCCTACCCCGGTATCTCTTGGAAACGTCTCTCAGTTTTTGATGGAGCTTTTGCCGTTTTAAGGTCAATCCACTTGAAAAGCATTGAACTCGAGGCCTATTCCATTAACGTGACCCTCTTATAACCCCAAACGACTGATGTGACATTTCGGAAGCTTGTCTTCGTAAAGGAGATAGAAGATGGAGTATACTGTATAACAAATTTATCTTTCTTACATGAAAGGTCTCCTGTAGTAAATAAAGATTATCACAGTATTTGTCCCAGGGCGTTTCGTCTGGAATATTTTTCATGTTCACGGAGTGGACAGATTTATAATTCCCCCAAAGGTGGAGGCACAATGACTGATCAAAGATCGTCTATATCAGTAGAATCATTGAGCATGATGAATGGATCGAATAAACCTGTTTCCCAGGCAGAAATTTAAAACATTTTGTTTGCTTAGCGAGTTTTGTGAACAGCGATGCCGGTGTGACAGGAATGATAGTCCGTAGGAAAATTAGTCCCTCTGGACTATTATTCCGCGGAATTATAGTCCTAGGTCTAACATTCCTAGGAATAGTAGTCCGGCGGACTACTATTCCTAGGAATGTTAGACCTAGGACTATAATTCCGCGGAATAATAGTCCAGAGGGACTAACGTTCCTACGGACTATCATTCCTGTCACACCGGTTTTGACTGTTACGTTCATTAAAAGGTTAGATTACACATTATGTGATAAAAATAATCTCAACTTGAATTTGTCATGACATGATATGAATTTTCCTACCCTCGTTCAATAAAATCGATTTGGGCTTCGGTAAACCTCTGCTCAGATCTATTTTGTGAACACGGTTCAGAGATTTCATTCACCCTAAAATCAGTTAGGTTAAGAACCAAACCAAAATCAGTTGGGTTGAGTGACCATGAGCGCAGTTGAGTTCATATTCTCTAAATCTAGTCAATTTGAGTTAATTTTTAACACAACTGATTTTAGAGTGTATCGATTCGTGACTCAGTGGAGATCCTCTTTTCTCTGATTAAAATCATTTTTGCACCTACCAACTCGATTTGCAATATTCTGGGTCTGACAAGTATGATCCTTTCGTGTCAACTCTGTTTTTTATCGGTCGTACGTTTGCCTTTTGCCTAATATACTGACATATAATGTTGCACAGTTATTCTCAGTGTTTTTTTTTTTATATCTCTTCAATTTGTATTTTTGGTTGTGGACCGTTCTAAAGAAGTTACATCGGTGTTGTGAAAACCTAACAAAGTTAATCAAGGGTGACAATAAATTTCAATATTTTTTCTTCTCTTTCTTTCTTTCTCAACAAAAAACCTTTTTATTTGATGACTGAAACGGTAATTTTAGACTTCCCGTTTGAGGAGTGTGATTAGCGTGGTCCTTTCTAACGATGTTACGACGGTATTGTTAAACTGACAGCATCAACCCAAAAGGAGAAAGTTGATAGATTCCAAGCGGTGCGTTGCTTGTATTGAAATCAACGGACGAGTGTTACAAATCGAGGTATTGGCTCAATGAGTTGGATTTGGATAAATTTTAATGCGATCGGTCTATTCAATAAGCATTCGCCACTAGTGTACCGGTACACATGTTTAATTAACGGCCCTATGATTTGAGTGAAATTATAGTTGAATTTTTTCGATTTTTTAAAACTTTTAATCATGTATTCCGACGACGTTCTCTCAACAACTCTAGTTGATTATACATCTCCCCCAAAGAAATATTGACCCTCTCCCTTTACTGCTATCCCTTGGAAACGTCTCTCAGGTTTTGATGGAGCTTTTGCTGTTTTAGGGTCAGTCTACTGGAAAAGCGCTGAACTCGAGACCCATTCCATTAACGTGGGCAGGGCACTTTCGAGGTCAATCAGCAGACGAAACAATGAAGACCTACAAAAACAGGTAATGACACCGTGTGAAAATCGCCCCAACACTGGGAACGACTTACAATAACCGTCTAAGTCTGTTTACTTACTGTGTTTACTTACAATATTTCATTATGTATTTTACTCTTCATAAGATTATCATGTTATGTAAGGTTTAAGTTTTTATTTTTCCAAATAAAAAAATACTGGTTGGACTAAAACCATTTAAGGAAATTCATACAGGTATTCACATGAGACTTTCACCTTGACGCCAAGGTGTGAACATCAACCAGTACTCTGTTGAAATCATGAAAACACCTGACAAGATGAAGCGAGAGAGAGAGAGAGAGAGAGAGAGAGAGAGAGAGAGAGAGAGAGAGAGAGATTCAGACAGACAGACAGGCAGACAGACAGACAGACAGACAGACAGACAGACAGACAGACAGACAGACAGACAGACAGACAGACAGACAGAGCACTGCTATCGGCTGAACGTGTCGCATCCTCTCATTTGGAGCATCAACTAACAATGGATTTTGGAGTAGAAGGCACACCAACACTTCCTTCGGGGAGAGATGGCACATTTTGTGGAAGGACCTCATCCCACACTGGTCCTCACTCGAAGGGGACTAGGTCTTCACTGGACGACAGAACGAAGAAAAGAAAGAAGGTTCTTCAGCCAGACGACGAGATGCCCGCCGATTGACGAAGTTCTTAGAGAAGAAGACGAAGAAAGAGAAGAAGGTTCGAACTCCTATCTCCCACTCCATACATCGCGCCCCAGACTCGTCAATATCCAGCTCCATTCACCTCTTACCGAAGAAGAATGGTTATTCTGTAGTCATGCTTAACTTTAGCGCGACTCTTTCCCTTCACGGGGTAGATTCGGGGGGGGGGGGGGGGAGCGGCATGATTTCGGTGCCTGAGGAGGATGTGGAGGACAGTGTGGTCGAAGCTTCACCTCTGGGTTCTTCTCTTCCTCGGAGCCAGAGCTCAGTCGAGGTAGTGGCTCCCTCTGAGACCGACAATGATATCCCCGAGCAGCTGGAGGCCAGGTGGACAGTGGAAGCGGAAACACAGCTGCGGCAAAAGGAATAGTGAATATAATGAAGAAAAGCGAAAAATGGAATAAAATGTAAGGAGCATACAGACACATCTATCAGCGAAAGAAACAGCAGGTGGAACAAAATCGAAATCACCATCGGGAGCTCCACCCAAGAAAAAGAAGAAAAAAGCACTAGGGTTGAAATGAGTTGAACAATCTCTACATCGTCCCTACGTGCCTTCGGCACGCTGAAACCATTTGATTTCTAATTCTACAGCATCAGAGTGATATATACCGTGAAAAATAATCGTCAAAAACTTGTACAAGACTTGAACAATCAGTCGATACTGGGCCCGTAATTTGAACAGTAGAAGTCACTTATATCGTCGTAATTTTTATTCGACGAAGCAGGAACTGATTTTGATTCAGCCTCTTCAGACTAGAAGGTTGTTCAGCAGCAGTGGCGGCGCCATGGAGGGGTATGTGGGGGTACTTACTCTTCCACTTTTTTTCGCCAAGCGTAGTAAAACAATACTATCATTTTGATTTTTGTTGTATTGAACGCTGCGATGTAATGGTCGGTATGCTTAAGCCCATATTCCCAAGTGCACTAAATCAGAGAAGTTTTGAAATTATGTTTGCCCCCCCCCCCCGTCCCCCACACACACGCTAGCTGCAAACAACAAACAAGAGTCGAGGGTCCAAATTGCAACAAGGCATGCCGCGTTTCAGCGGACTGAAACATAGTGCTTAAGAGTATTCGACGAATGCTAGAATCGAGAGCGTGCAAGGCATCTGTCTGGAATTCAGTCTACAGCAATTTTAAAAAATAAATAAAATTTAATATTTTAGAAAAATTCTCAAAGGTATAACTCAATGAAATCATGCAAATATGAATATCATTGGAACCGGCTTGTTCAGCCGGTTCCAATGATTTCCATATTCGCATAATTTTGTTGCAAACAGTTAAAAATTTTCTCAACTTAGGGAGAGTGCAGTACGCCTTATTACACTGTGTCATCGTGCCCCCATGTGGACAATCGGGGTTAAGTGCCTTGCCCAAGGACACAACGCGGGAGTCGGAATCGATCGCTCAGACGGTCACCCATCCGAGGATTAACCGGGCTCGACGTTGCTTAACGTCGGTGATCTGACGGGAACCGGTTACCGCAACGCCACCGCGCCCCCTTTGTTATTGATAATTCGTAATGAACGCTTCTGCATAATAGCTAATTTATTAATTACTTACGAGCTCCCCCATGTTACGATTCCATATATTAAATGGCTGTGAACCAGGGCGAAATACAATGTCTTCAGCACTCGATGGTGGAGGATATTTTTCACTTTATTGCGACTATAGTTTGCTCGCGCTATTTTCGAGCTTATTCGGGATATGTGAGCTTTGTAGGATAAATGTTCATCAAGGCTTATTCCCAAAAACTTTAGGGATTTTTCTGGTTCATTGTCACCGACCTTGTTAATAACTTGGTTATTTATTTTTACCTCATGACGGGAATCAGTATTCCTTCCTTTTGTTGGATTAAGTATAATGTATGGGTTTTTTTATACGCGGTATTGTTGTTTGTGAAACATTATTTGAAAATATGTGGTCTATCAGACTAGATGAATGTGTTTATCTTCAACTTCTATGAATAGAGATTAGAAAACATGGGGAATGAAAATTGTAATATCACTTCGAGCTTTATAGGATACCCCTCTTTTATATATAGCCCAACTCCCCCTCGACCATCATCATTTTCGTGTCTCATACATTTGATAATTGGCGCGTAACCCTCCAGAGTAAACGAGTTTTGTGAGAGAATTTGAAATATTTCTGTGAGTCCAATTATGTCCAAAAAATTCTTTTTTGTTTGTAAATTATAGAACAGGTTCTGGAAGGAATACCAATGAGCCTTTAAGCTTTGAGAGTTAAGATGGAACAAAGAAAATTCTGAGTTTATTTTACTTGACATAGACTGAAAATCTCTAGGCGTAAAGTACTTACACTCATTTGAGAGGAGTTTAAACGGAGATTCGTCATTTTCTGGGGAGGAACATACTTTCTCAGAGCTCTATAAAATCATACTCTGATTCCATCTGCACCTCGTCGTGTGCAATATTACCCGCCATAGGTCATTACCGTACCACCCGCTCTTCCGCTGGATAAGTATAAGGATATTTCCCTAAATAATATGAGTTGTGTGAAGGACAGATTAAGAACACAGAGATTAATGCACTGTTCATGAGGGACTATCGGTACTATCATTTTTAGTCACAGTCTGTTGCAATATGAATCCATGATTTGAGGGCAGATTAGGAACACAATAACTCTGTACATATATCAAAACAGTTAAACATATACATATACATACTGAGTGCGACATCACTCTACTTGCAATTGTTGTCACGCGGTAATTCGGGTGGGTATAGGTTCTAAATTAGGTTGTTCAGAAGATTGTTATGGGATTTGGGTTTGGTGGACTTTCACATGGAAGGATATCGCAATAACATTAATTTATTACAACAAATGATGATAATATCCATTCTAATAACGGAACACTGGACTCATCTTTCAGTATTTCAGATATGTTTATCCCATCCGGTCACGTCTGCTGCAAAGCAGCCACTAGCCGATTTGATGAGCATGATCAACTACAAACAGTTAAGTTATGAATAAAGAATCTGAATCTGAATCAGAATCCACGTGAGCTGCCTTGTTGTGACGTAATCCCCATAGCGATACGTTATGTTAGTGCGCATGCGCAGCGCGTGTTGTTAGGGTGATACGTTTTCCGCTGTCCATTTTGTATCCTGGAAGCCGCCATCTTAGTTTCTATTGTAGCACGTGGTTGCTGTGACCTAAAACCTTCTAACAGGACAAGGGAAAACCTTCTAATAGGACAAGGGTATGTTCGAAGGGTGTGTTCCTTTGTACAGGAGTAATTTCCCGTTTCGAAAAATTACCACAAACAACCCGACAATCCATCCAAATCACCAAAATTCACCCCACACTACGTGGTAAAGTCTCATTTGGAGCTTTTTCCCAAATAACAGGGGTGTTCGATTGAACTAGAGTACATACAATTACCCAAATAGACCCGACAATCCCTCCAAATTATTCTATTTAATAGGGGTATTGGTCCTGATTTTCCCAGAATCCCATTTTTTCTGCCTATTACAGATGCTACTCTAACCCTAAAAGTTCATCTAGTCCAGACTACCTCTGGTTCCCTCGTCCAGGTCTTATAATCATGAGTGCTTGATGTTCCGTACCTGAATGCAGAGTTATCTCCCTTGTGTATAATGAAAGCCTATGTTATTCCTAAAGCCAAGAATCTATCGAGCAGTTACTGATAAGTCATTGCTCGAATGACTCGAACCCCATCGAGCAAATAAGCTATCGAGCATTTGCTCGTTCGAGTGACTCGCCCATACGACTCTTAGCCTCATTTTGGTATTTGAGAATACCTATGACGTGGTATTTTCCAAACAAGGATTCTATAGGGATTCCAAAAGAGATTCCATAAGTAGGATTCCGTCTTACCTCGAGTGACTCGCACATACTGCTCGAATGACTCGAATCCCATCGAGCAAATGTGCTTTAGAACAATTGCTCGATCGAGTGACTCGCACATACGACTCTTATCCTCATTTTGGTACTTCAGGATACCTTATGGCCTGGTATTTTCCAAAAAGGGATTCTATAGGAATTCCAAAAAAGGGATTCCATAAGTGGGATTCCGTCTTACCTCGAGTGACTCGCTCATACTACTCGAACGACACGAATCCCATCGAGCAAATGTGCTTTAGAGCAACTGCTCGATCGAGTGACTCCACATACTGCTCGAACGACTCTAATCCCATTGAGCAAATGCGCTATAGAGCAATTGCTCGATCGAGTGACTCCACATACGGCTCTTCGACTCATTTCAGAAAAAGGGATTCCATAGCCACAGATGTTTTCCAAAAAGGGATTCTCAAAAAGGGTTCCGTAAGTGGGATTCTTATCCGATTCCGTGATATGGGATAACGTGATTTGACATAAACATTCGATGGTATTTCCCTTTCCCTATAAGCCCATTGCCGATTAGCCATCTTTGATGTTAATGATATGCAAGGTCGGAGGTAGCTTCGGGTAAACAATTCGATCAGACTATCTGTCAAGCCTGTCATACATGCGATAGAAACAACCAAAATGTTTCGCTTCGAACGAGAAAATGTGCATTTTCGATTTAATAGTAATAAAGACAGAAAAAATAGCACACTTTCAACACTTCATTTAATGGACAGGGCAAAATAATATTGACTTTTTAGTGAAATGAATACCGCAATGAATCCCTTCCCACAAGCGAAGGTAGACTCGGCATCATGGTTTTGTTGTGTTGACGAGTGACAAAACTGCTGATATATCACTGAAATGTCACAAAAATGTCTGCGTGAGTGAAAATGCAAACCCTGGGTATCCAAATAACCAACCCATACAAATATTTTTAAGCATAACACACAGATGTTCCAGCTGTAAGACGTTGGGGTTGAGGGGGCGTGGTCCCTAAAAAGTGAATGAAAATAGTCTGCTAGTAGCAGTGTCCCGTGTCTACTAATAATATTTTGTCCATATAAAGTACAAGTCAAAATGAGTTGAAGAATAACCACGACCGGTATAAACTATAGATGAATGTTTCCTATACTAATAACACAAGGATCGGACATAAAAATATATAAATTCTTCTTTTGACTATTTTCTCCTTCAACTCAAACTTACTTGTCACACAGTGGAAGCTGTCTTATTTCAAAAACACCCACGAAGTGGAAGGTTCACGCAGGGCCGGGGAAAGGAAATTCGGACCCAGGGTTAATTCTGTGACGGCTCCCCTTTAAAAAATGTTGGGATATTGCACAGATGATAAAGGCATCTTCGGCGAGTGCGGGAGGCGCGATCGATCAAGGAGTGGTTGGAGGGGGAGGCGTTTCTCCCCAACAAAAATTTTAAATCAGTTATTAAATTGAGTCTTCTGGTGGCTTTTGGGATAAAAATCACGTTATTCTTGACCGTCAAAATGACGTTTTTTAGCAGCATGTTCAAATTTCCGAGTTGATCAATGAGTATCCAATGACCTACCGCCCATAGCTATATTGACTGCACAATTCTTGAAGTGATAACTTGGTTACGTCAAGTTGATTTAATAAAGTTATTACTTCAAGAATCATGCAATCCAGAATTACAGCCGTTGGTCAAGTGCATAGCTTCACTCACGATACAGCCCCCTTCTTAACTGTTGGCACAGGAGTCAGAAACTTGGGGGGGGGGGGGGGGGACTAGGTCAAACATGGCCGGAAAGCCCGTATTTTTTTTTTTTTTGGAACGCCCTTTGAAAGGACGTACCAAACCAAAAACCAAAAAATTAAAATATAGTCTTTCGGGTCATGTTTGGACTAGAGGGTGGGCAAGCGAAACCAAGATCCTTGACTCCTGGACCAACCGCCCCCCCCCCCAAGTTCCAGGCTCTGGGAGTTACTACCCTGGGCCCCACCCTCTCCGCGATCCCTGATACATGACTAAAATGTGCATGCATGGATATTGTATTACAGAACACACAGTGTGATTTTGTACTTCTCTAAGTAGGTGGATATACATGTATTTCCAACATATTCTTGCCAGTTTGTAGAAAGTTTGGGACTCAACAAGCTAATCTGCAATTTATGGACCACCAGATAACTAACTTAACAGTGCTCCTTAAACTGCAGATTTGCTTTGTGAGTTATAAGTTTTTACTGGCTGTCAGGTATGGTCAGTGGTTGATGCCCATGTGCACTGTTTTGCACAAGCAAAATTCCATCAAGCGGACATCCGAGTGGAATTCAGAAATAAATTGACTTACAATACGAGTCGAAATACGTTGTAGAATAACCACTATAAACTACTAGTATGCATCTTCAACTACACCAGCAACACAAGAACCTGACATCATTTTCGGGAAAGCTCTCACAGAAAGCTTTCTGGAAAATGATTTCGGGTTCTTGTGCTATTAGTGTAATGGCAGTGGGCTACTTTGTTCATTGCAGTTATGCTACGACTTATTTTGATTCATACAGTATTTGTAGACTTGAACATATGCTTCTACCTTGTACCATGCATTTATACTCATAAGAAGTCTTTTTTCCAGACATTTCATACTTGGCTATTAAATAAATAATTGTTCATTTACAAATTAGTTCTATTAAAAAATTATTGGACTGTAACTATAGCCACATTTCAATATTTCGTGATTATAAAACAAATTTAAAATAAGAAGTTTGGACTTGCTGAAATAATCTACAATTGTAGTACTCTGATCACAATAAAGCAGTATAATATATTTCGTACTTGACTTTTTAAAACTTTACTCACAAATAACATTAAAACTGGAAATTTAAATTTATTTTTTTCAATTGTACACAAAAAGCCTCATGCAAATCGAATCATGTGATCCTCGGAGGAACAATCTTGTTCCGATGATAGATCACATTATGTGTCTTGTACAAAACTTAAAAAAAACCCATTTTTACCTGCCAATTCATGAATTATGTGTGAAGTTGCAGTCAATTTGTTAATTAAGGGTTAGGCAGTGAGATGTGTGGATTATGGAGATTCTAATCAATCCCTTTTCCAATATTTGAGAAAAAAAGAATTAACAGTACCAAAAGGGTAAATTCCCACCACTCATGTGTATGGTTTTTGGCATATCAAAGCTACGTCAACCAAAAAAATTAGTTTTCCTGAAATAATATTCTCTCGTGGACATTATAAATTACATTTTGAATTTCTATGCATTGGAAAATATAATGCAATAGGAACTCCAATGCAATTAACCCTCTTAAATGCTGTGTATAAACCCAAAACATGTTAAAAAAGGTTACAGCATACATGTACATGAACATATATTTTCATGTCCCATTCTTGTGTTATTGGTGTCGGAAACATCACATTTATAGTTTATATCGGTAGTGGTTATTCTTCAACTCATTTTGACTTGTACTGTATATGGAAAAATTAGAGGTAGACACGCAACACTGCTACATGTACTAGCACAGGATTTTCATTCCCTTTTAGGGATCACGCCCCCTCCACCCTCAGCCTCTTTCAGCTGGAACATCTGTGTGTTATGCTTAAAAATATTTGTATGGGTTGCTTGTTTGGATACCCAGGGTTTGCATTTTCACTCACGCAGACATTTTTGTGTCATTTCAGTGACATACCTGCAGTTTTGTCACTCGTCAACACAACAAAACCATGATGCCGAGTCTACCTTCACTTATGGGAAGGGGACATCATGGTATTCATTTCACTAAAAAATCAATATTATTTTGCCATGTCCATTAAATGAAGTGTTGAAAGTGTGTTATTTTTTCTATCTTTATTAGTATTAAATCGAAAATGCACATTTTCTCGTTTCAAGTGAAACATTTTGGTTGTTTCTAAGGCATGTATGACAGTCTTGACAGATAGTCTGATCGAATTGTTTACCCGAAGCTACCTCTGACCTTGCATATTATTAAAGTCAAATATGGCTAATCGGCAATGGGCTTATTGTAAGAATTTAGTTCAAAAGGTTGTGGTTCATTACTTCATTCAGGTCAAAATAGTTCAAATGGTGATAATTATATATATATTATATAGAGTTCGTCCAGTTTAAAGTTTTTTACAGTTAATATTTAGTTATACAGAGTTTATTCAAATAGTCAAAGGGAGTTAATTATATATACATTCATTAGGGTTAAAGTGAAAATATGGAGTTCATTCACAACTTTGTTCACTTTGTTCTGTTTGATTCGATCTTAGTTGTGTTCAATCAGATCAGTTCGATTTTCTTTCACTTTGTTATGTTATGTTCACTTCGATCTTGGTTGTGTTGTATCTTAGTTCCCTAAGACTTCATTCGAACATTTCAACCGTAGTTGTGTTGGATCTGCTCATAATTTAGTTGTTTCCAACCAGTTCAACTTTTTTTTCACTTTGTTGTTTTCTGTTCACTTCGATCATGGTTGTGTTGGATGTTCGTTCACTTTTGTACATTCGTCGTTTTACAGTGGTTGTTATCATGTTTTATCTGTTCAGGTTCTTGCAATAATAATTGGATGTTATCAATCCCTTTGCATACCCTCGAGTGTTAATATCAAATCACGGAATCCCATGTCACGAAATTGGATAAGAATCCCACTTGTGGAATCCATTTTTGAGAATCCCTTTTTGGAAAACGTCTGTGGCCATTTTTTTTTAAATGAGTCGAAAAGTCGTATGTGGAGTCACTCGATAGAGCAATTGCTTTATAGCACATTTGCTCGATGGGATTCAAGTCCTTCGAAGCCTTGTTTTCTGGTTCGATGTCGTCTTTGTGAACACTTACTCTGAGGTGGGTCAGTCCAATATCTAGATACAAGGAGGGCAAAATAATAACTGCAGTCTACAGCCAGATGGCTGCAGACTGCAGTTTTTTTTTTATCATCAATGCTCCGTTCATAGACCTCCTATAATAAAACAAAAATGGGACGAAATTATGCCTTGAACCGAAAAATCGGGCTCACGTATTCAAAGGTCCAATAATACAAACATAATTTATCTTTTAACAAACATTTATTTTATCCAATACATGTACAAACGTCTGGGCGAAAAGCAATTCTGCATTGAGGGTAGCAACACTTCACGCTTGTGCGGGAGTAGTATGTAATGTGGTTTTGAGGTCCATTCTGGGGGACCCTGGAAGTGACGTCATGTCACTTGACGTAGTGGCGCCATGTTGTGTTGTCATGGTAACCCGCGTGAGCGGCCATCTTGTGACGTCATCTCCATAGTGACGCGTGGCGTTAGTGCGCATGCGCAGCGCATGTTGTTAGGGTGATACGTGTTTCCGTCGTCCATTTTGTATACATGAGGCCGCCATCTTGGTTTCTATGGTAGCACGTGATTGCTATGTTACCCAATTGTTCTGCAATAAGACGGGGTATGTTCGGAGGGTGTGTTCCTTTGTAGAAGAGTGATTTCCCGATTTGTAGAATTACCACAAACAACCCGACAATCCCTCCAAATCACAAAAATCCACCCGAACTTTTACTTTTTCGAATTCTTTCAGAATTCTCTGCTTCTATCTATATATGCAATAGTTTTCGTCTATCTGGCCATGTTCCTTTGTTCCGGAGTATACTCCAGTAGCGTAGAAGAGCCTATTAGTTGGAACAGTTTACCTTATTATTACTGTATTTAGCAATTTCTGGTCTATTCTTGTTAGTTCTGACCCTATTCCAAGTACTCTTGTTGTTTCATTTATCTAGATAATAACTAACCAATCAGATTGCTTGCTTTCCCATAATTTGTATACAGAGTTATCTCCCCTGTGTATAATAAAAGCCTATATCCAATTGCCACATCCCATGGAATCCCATTTTTTGGAAACACCCGTGGCTATGGAATCCCTTTTTGTCGTATGAGGCCATGAGGGTTATGTAAAAGCCCTCAATGAGTCCTCATTTATTATCCCTCATACCCTCATTGAATTTTGAGGTTATGAGGGCCTTGAAAAATCCCTCAATGAGGTATAATTTACTACGACTCTTAGCCTCATTTCAGTATTTAACAGGTATATCCTATGGAATCCCATTTTGGAAAACGCCTGAGAATGTGGAATCCCTTTTTTGTCGTATGAGGCCATGAGGGCTATGTAAAATGGGAATCCATAGGATATACCTGTTAAATACTCAAATGAGGCTAAGAGTCGTAGTAAATTATACCTCCTTGAGGGATTTTTCAAGGCCCTCATAACCTCAAAATTCAATGAGGGTATGAGGGATAATAAATGAGGACTCATTGAGGGCTTTTACATAACCCTCATGGCCTCATACGACAAAAAGGGATTCCATAGCCACGGGTGTTTCCCAAAAATGGGATTCCATGGGATGTGGCCATTGGATATAGGCTTTTATTATACACAGGGGAGATAACTCCCTTATACAGATTATGGGAAAGCAAGCAATCTGATTGGTTAGTTATTATCTAGATAAATGAAACAACAAGAGTACTTGGAATAGGGTCAGAACTAACAAGAATAGACCAGAAATTGCTAAATATAGTATTAATAAGATAAACTGTTCCAACTAATAGGCTCTTCTATGCTACTGGAGTATACTCCGGAACAAAGGAACATCGCCAGATAGACAAAAACTATTGCATATATAGATAGAAGCAGAGAATTCTGAAAGAATTCGAAATAGTAAAAGTTCGGGTGGATTTTGGTGATTTGGAGGGATTGTCGGGTTGTTTGTGGTAATTCTACAAATCGGGAAATTACTCTTCTACAAAGGAACACACCCTCCGAACATACCCCGTCTTATTGCAGAACAATTGGGTAACATAGCAATCACGTGCTACCATAGAAACCAAGATGGCGGCCTCCTGTATACAAAATGGACGACGGAAACACGTATCACCCTAACAACATGCGCTGCGCATGCGCACTAACACCACGCGTCACTATGGAGATGACGTCACAAGATGGCCGCTCACGCGGGTTACCATGACAACACAACATGGCGCCACTACGTCACGTGACATGACGTCACATCCGGGGTCCCACAGAATGGACCTCAAAACCACATTACATACTACTCCCGCACAAGCGTGAATTGTTGCTACCCTCAATGCAGAATTGCTTTTCGCCCAGACGTTTGTACATGTATTGGATAAAATAAATGTTTGTTAAAAGATAAATTATGTTTGTATTATTGGACCTTTGAATACGTGAGCCCGATTTTTCGGTTCAAGGCATAATTTCGGCCCATTTTTGTTTTATTATAGGAGGTCTATGAACGGAGCATTGATGATAAAAAAAAAAACTGCAGTCTGCAGCCATCTGGCTGTAGACTGTAGTTATCATTTTGCCCTCCTTGTATCTAGATATTGGACTGACCCACCTCAGAGTAAGTGTTCACAAAGACGACATCGTTCCAGAAAACAAGGCTTCGAAGGACTTGAATCCCATCGAGCAAATGTGCTATAAAGCAATTGCTCTATCGAGTGACTCCACATACGACTCTTTTCGACTCATTTAAAAAAAAAAATGGCCACAGACGTTTTCCAAAAAGGGATTCTCAAAAATGGATTCCACAAGTGGGATTCTTATCCAATTTCGTGACATGGGATTCCGTGATTTGATATTAACACTCGAGGGTATGCAAAGGGATTGATAACATCCAATTATTATTGCAAGAACCTGGACAGATAAAACATGATAACAACCACTGTAAAACGACGAATGTACAAAAGTGAACGAACATCCAACACAACCATGATCGAAGTGAACAGAAAACAACAAAGTGAAAAAAAAGTTGAACTGGTTGGAAACAACTAAATTATGAGCAGATCCAACACAACTACGGTTGAAATGTTCGAATGAAGTCTTAGGGAACTAAGATACAACACAACCAAGATCGAAGTGAACATAACATAACAAAGTGAAAGAAAATCGAACTGATCTGATTGAACACAACTAAGATCGAATTAAACAGAACAAAGTGAACAAAGTTGTGAATGAACTCTATATTTTCACTTTAACCCTAATGAATGTATATATAATTAACTCCCTTTGACTATTTGAATAAACTCTGTATAACTAAATATTAACTGTAAAAAACTTTAAACTGGACGAACTCTATATAATATATATATAATTAACACCATTTGAACTATTTTGACCTGTATGAAGTATTGAACCACAACCTTTTGAACTAAATTCTTACAATAAGCCCATTGCCGATTAGCCATATTTGACTTTAATAATATGCAAGGTCAGAGGTAGCTTCGGGTAAACAATTCGATCAGACTATCTGTCAAGACTGTCATACATGCCTTAGAAACAACCAAAATGTTTCACTTGAAACGAGAAAATGTGCATTTTCGATTTAATACTAATAAAGATAGAAAAAATAACACACTTTCAACACTTCATTTAATGGACATGGCAAAATAATATTGATTTTTTAGTGAAATGAATACCATGATGTCCCCTTCCCATAAGTGAAGGTAGACTCGGCATCATGGTTTTGTTGTGTTGACGAGTGGTACTTGATAACAAAAACCGCAATATATAATATTTCTTATTTTGTTTTAAAAAATGACTCCCTACAATTTGAGGATCAAGACTGCAGTTTGATCGCCAAACTGACCAATCAGATCGAAGTTAATCCACCAATCAGATTTCTGTATTCTCATTGTGTTTCTTTTCCATTACTTTCTATACTAATTTTCTAAATTTTCCAACTTTAACCTGTAATCCTATAGGAAACAAACACAAACCCCAACCAAGAATCAAAAACTCATTCAAAATTTGTTGAACTGGGTGATGTTTTCAATCACGTCCGTCAAAGATATATATGATTAGGCAAAGCATGGACTTGGCATCATTCACGATCGAACCATTGACCAAAGAAAATGTTCCGACTTGGCACCAAGCAGACTTATGCTAAGGTCACCCCGTACCAGGGTGAACTGAAGATACATCTTAGAAGATACTTTGAAGGAAAAGACAAAAAGCTTTATCCAATCAAGACTGGGATTGCATTATCTTTAGAAGAATGGAATGCCTTGAAATCTCAAATAGAAGAAGTAGATGCAGCCATCAAAACCCAACAAAAACTTTAACTGAGATTCCTGAAGACACTAAACCTACTAACCATGAAGACTTCAAAAAACCAATTCAAGAACCACCTTTGAAGAAGAAAAAGAAGATCACAGTGAGAATAACTCAACCACGACCATTGATCGTTGATGAAATTGATAGTGAACTAAGGCAAGTTCGCTTGCAACATGAACTTTGCTTGGCATATGCTCATTATGTCGAAGAGAATATTGGAACTATCGCACGAGAGAGACGTTATGGTGTTCATGTGGACGAGAGTGGTAAAACACATAACGGTCTTCTAGTGACAGCTACTGAAAGAATCATTGCCTGTTTTAGTGAAGCACTTGAAAGAGTTAACAAGAATGATGTCCATCTACTGTGGCACCATAATACTTCTGGAATGAATCCACCACCAGTACAGAAAGAATATGAAGATATGTTCGAGAAACCTCTCACAAATGAACAGAGACGTTGTATTATGGATTTAGTGGTTGAAATGGCGAAGAGTAAACCTCTTACAATTGGATTCTAATTGAAGATGTAAATAGATGTTGTAAATTTTTATAAAAAAAGAAAAAAAAGAAGAAAAAAAGTATAAAATGAAGAAACAAGAAAAAAAGGTGGTAATGACGCTTAAGTTATTTGATGTTTATCTTCTTGACAAATATCAAACAAACTTAACCTGTCCCCAACCAGTAAGTCAGAGGGCCACCCACGTGAGTCATTTTTTAAAAAAAAATAAGAAATATTATATATTGCGGTTTTTGTTATCAACTACCCAACAGAAGTACCCGGATATAGCATGAAGTACCCGGATGTAAATTCCAACTAGTATCCTCAAATAATATAATGTCAGGTATTCTCGAATACCGAGATGAGGCTAAGAGTCGTAGTAAATTATGCCTCATTGAGGGATTTTTAATGGTCCTCATAACCTCAAAATTCAATGAGGCTATGAGGGATAATAAATGAGGACTCATTGAGGGCTTTTACATAGCCCTCATGGCCTCATACGACCAAAAAGGGATTCTCCAAAAGGTATCCTCGATAGGTATCCTCGAATAATACAATACCAGGCCATGGGTATCCTCAAATACCGAGATGAGGCTAAGAGTTGTAGTAAATTATACCTCATTGAGGGATTTTTAATGGTCCTCATAACCTCAAAATTCAATGAGGCTATGAGGGATAATAAATGAGGACTCATTGAGGGCTTTTACATAGCCCTCATGGCCTCATACGACAAAAAAGGGATTCCACAGTCACAGGCGTTTTCCAAAATGGGATTCCATAGGATATACCTGTTAAATACTGAAATGAGGCTAAGAGTCGTAGTAAATTATACCTCATTGAGGGATTTTTCAAGACCCTCATAACCTCAAAATTCAATGAGGGTATGAGGGATAATAAATGAGGACTCATTGAGGGCTTTTACATAACCCTCATGGCCTCATACGACAAAAAGGGATTCCATAGACACGGGTGTTTCCCGAAAATGGGATTCCATGGGATGTAGCCATTGGATATAGGCTTTTATTATACACAGGGGAGATAACTCTGTATACAGATTATGGGAAAGCAAGCAATCTGATTGGTTAGTTATTATCTAGATAAATGAAACAACAAGAGTACTTGGAATAGGGCCAGAACTAACAAGAATAGACCAGAAATTGCTAAATATAGTAATAATAAGGTAAACTGTTCCAACTAATAGGCTCTTCTACGCTACTGGAGTATACTCCGGAACAAAGGAACATGGCCAGATAGACGAAAACTATTGCATATATAGATAGAAGCAGAGAATTCTGAAAGAATTCGAAATAGTAAAAGTTCGGGTGGATTTTGGTGATTTGGGGGGATTGTCGGGTTGTTTGTGGTAATTCTACAAATCGGGAAATTACTCTTCTACAAAGGAACACACCCTCCGAACATACCCCGTCTTATTGCAGAACAATTGGGTAACATAGCAATCACGTGCTACCATAGAAACCAAGATGGCGGCCTCCTGTATACAAAATGGACGACGGAAACACGTATCACCCTAACAACACGCGCTGCGCATGCGTACTAACACCACGCGTCACGATGAAGATGACGTCACAAGATGGCCGCTCACGCGGGTTACCATGACAACACAACATGGCGCCACTACGTCACGTGACGTGACGACATGACGTCACTTCCGGGGTCCCCCACAGGGGTCCCCCAGAATGGACCTCAAAACCACATTACATTCTACTTGCGGACAAAGGAAGGCGGGTTTTACTCGCACACAAAAATAATCAAATTCTTCAATTTGTTCACGTGTTGATGTCACTGTTTTTTTGTAATAATTGTCAAGTCAATGGGGTTAACTGAAACAATATGCAAAACAAGTTATCTGAAATGGAAACAACGAAGATGACGACCTTGTTTTAATCCACGTAAATGTATTTCCTCGAATGGTAACATCATTCACGACAACAACACTTTATTTTGGTTTACGGGCAATAAAATAATCCCTCGTTTGAATAAAGAGTTGATCACTTTTAAAGAAAATTACATATCCAGAGATATGTTCCAAGCCTAAATAATACCAGCTTATTAATTGTGGTTTTCAACTCAAACTTGGCAGTGTCCATACTCAACATTTTTCAATCAAACCCCCGGTGCTCAGATGGTGTGATAAATGTTTGTTTTCTGTACATTTCTGGACATTATATGGTTCCTGTCCTGTTCTCCTTATGCTTGCCAATGATGTATTCACATGAAAAGATATTTCAACCCAGTTTGGACTATATATCTCGAATGGACACGCCCTATACAACCGTACCCAGTCGCTAATATAGTCTAGTATTCGTTTGAAGCAGTCTGGGCTAAACACAAGTGTGTGTGTGTGGTGGTTGAGGGGGGGGGGGGGGGTATTTTGGCTAAAACTACAGAAGGCTAATATTTACAATGTGCAGAATTGATCCGACATGCAAGTCTATTCATTATTTTTAGAATTTTTATGTACAGTTTTCAGGTCTTAAGTGAAACAATGTTGCTCATTGTACAGGGGCTGATAACGCTTCTCCCCAAAAGAGAGCACCATAGGCGAACCCAAAACCTTATCTGACTACCTATGGTACAATAAGGCCTGCGGATCACATTTATATGATGACTACTTGGACTTCAAGTCAAACCTACGGTACCAAATGCCCGGATTGACCTTGGCAACATGTTAGTAGGTTGTTATAAAATGTGTTGCAAAAGATACTCCATCATCTCCAGATGAACTGGACCCCCCGCACATATATATCATTTAAAACAAAACAAAACAATTTGTTCATTTCAGATGTAATTATATAACCTTGTGAGAATTTCCAGGAATTCTGCCGATTTCAAGAGCATGTGAACGTTTACCGATCATATGATTTTTGAAATGTGGCGGTGCTTTTACAAGATGATCATATCGTGATAGCAGCATGAGAAAGTATACGATATTCAAAGAATCAAACGTGTGGTGAGTTTAACCCTTTACCTAACATGAAAAGCAGACGACACTTGCAAACAAAGTTCTTGAATAACTATTTTTTCCATTTTTTGTCTCAAAAACATAGGTTATGACCACTCATTGGAACGAGCTCGTTCCAAAGAGTGGTCATAACCTATGTTTTTGAGACAAAAAATGAAAAAATTAATGAAAATTAATTAGCGATTTTTGTGAATGGCGATGGCCGGTTTTGGCCGTTACGTTGGGTAAAGGGTTAACGAGTTTCTCCCCAGCTCATCAAGGCACTCGGCGTTATCCCACTCTTCCCAAGCGGAAAGAGTAAATCGAGAAAGGATCGGTTATACCCCATAACCCTTTACCTATCGAATCGATCAAACCAATTTAACACGACAGAACTGTCATCACAAAAGTGACTTTTTCTTTGCCAAATCGCAAGTGGATAAAGATTTCGTAAATAAAATATTGCGAAATTAAGGCTGAATCAAGAAGAATAAACGAAAGCAGAAGCTGAGATGCAATGTTTTCGAATTTCTTTGTCGAAAGGCGAGATTCGACAGTGTTGCGTAGAAGACTGTTGGTAAAATATGGGACACAGAATTCGACCGGCTCGCGACCCATATATTTAATTATTCATCAGATAGTTGCATCTAAGTACTTAATTCTACGAACTGCTGCACCTCAGAAGAAATCAGCGACACTTGTCTTTTTCAAATTTCTCGGATGTCATAGAATTAAGAAAGGACGCTGCTTTTGTTTACATTGGCATGGCGGGGGTTCGAACCCACGTCGAGAGAGTTTCTTTCGGCACAAACCGCCTAGCGAAACTATACTGAACCACGCACACCACTCGGCCACCGGCAGACCCCAGACCCCTGGGGTCTTGATGGGGTCTGTCGGAGGCCGGGTGAACATTATAAATATTCAGAACCACTCGGCCACCGACAGACCCCAGACCCCTGGGGTATTGATGGGGTCTGTCGGTGGCCGAGTGGTGTGCATGGTTCAGTATAGTTTCGCTAGGCGGTTGGTGCCGAAGGAAACTCTCTCGGCGTGGGTTGGAACCCCCGCCATGCCAATGCATATATATTTAACTTGTGAATAGCGCTAAGCAGTTTTGGATATTACGTTACGTAAAGGTATCACAGTACTAAATGTTTAACATGAATGACCATTATAACAATTATGTGAAAAAATATGATTGCATCACTTAAAATTAGATATTAAATACCTAAATACAGAACAGACCTTCACCCAACTTTCTCTGGCCAGAAAACGGGGGTGGGGGCCGGGCCGGGCGAGGCGGGGTGGGATTGAGTGTGGGTCATGCAACAAATAAGAGAAAAAAATCAACAAGAAGTACCGTCCTTGAACCCAATTATTTCTAGGAATTTTCAACAAAAATACACAAATAGTTAACTGCATTTTACAGACCCATAAAATATTCAGAGCATCTCCTTTGTCTTGTGAGTATTCAGTATTGATGTAGAATCCTAATAAAATGCTTTAACAGTTTCCTCCACCAAAACGTTTTTATGTCCAGGAGCCTCATTTTCGAATATGGCATCATATGTAACATTTCAAGGCAGATAACTCTCAACCAAATATTTAGTACAGTGATACCTGCAAGATTGGCTGTTTCAGTGGGAAGATCAGTCTCTACTATATATAAAAAAAGCATATGACATAAATTTTAGCTTTACACACAAACCGTGGTGAACACGCCAGCAATGGGATTTGAGTTGTTAAAATTTAGACCTACAGTGGAACTACATCCATGCTGACCCCTGGTGACCTCGCCTTGAATGCAAATTTGTCTAAATTTATCACTCGTTGCCTTGTAAAGAGTGAAATGAAACCGGTAATTATTTATTACGTTTTTAAATAAGTTTACCTCATAAGATAATAAAAATTAACAGACATGCGTTGTCTGATGTTAATAAATCATCCATAACTCGAAATGGTATGTTATTATGTTATTAAAATGAAAAAGGCCCCGTAATTTGCGTGTTTCGTTTTCTATTTCGTTCCGGCGATAAAATTGCCAGCGGAGTACCGCCCACCGGTGCTCATATAAACAAAAAACAGATTCGCACGTGTGAATATTGATTTATTTAAAATTTAAACTCTTATTAATCTGCCGATCATGATATAAGTAAAATATACCCAAAGTAGCTTGGTGTACCAAATGTTCACCACTCGTAATAAAGTGGAGTTAACCGCGCGCCAGAGGCTCGCAGTTATCACCACTTCACCTCTCGTGGTGAACATTTGGCACACCGAGCAACTATGGATACATTTTGTATATTATTGTCTTCGCCCTTGGGGCACAGATCGATCAAAATTGGTTATGTAGGTGATTGGTAGGAGCGGTGGCGGACAAGCATAGCTTGTTGCTCGTGGCTGACCTAAGCTGCCATCCCATACCTTTACACCAAGTATTTTTAGTGGCTGGTTTCATAAAGACATATGGGTTTGGAGGTCCTATTCATATATTTTGCAGTCCCAATAGATCCGCTCACCATTGACAGTTACTGGCATTTGGAAATTCAACAAGTAAAGTTTTAGATTCCTACCCCACAGAAATGAAAGTGATATTTAATTATGGGTACTGTACAGCAACTATTACACGATGTGCCAAAGCTTTCAAGAACAGCTATACCAATTGCGTCCCTGGTAACATGTGTCGTAAGTAAAATGCCCGTTCAAGCCTTTCAAATTATTATTAATATACGAAGGTAATATGCCATCAACGTCTATTTCAATTTTATTTGTTTGATACGTGCACGGACGAATATGTCTAGGTCAAGGGTTAAACGGGGGCGAAATTTAAGCGAGTAGTTAACTGCAACGACTTTGTATGTAAATGTGCTGACTTGGAATTGAGTATTCCCCCGACTAAACAATTGCGTTCTCCTGACCTTTAATTTTCGATGTACTGAAAGAAATCTTACCACCTGGCATTTGCTGTGCATTTTCAACAATAAAGCAGATTCAAAGAGAATCATGTTCTGATCATGCACTTTATAAGTCAATGGGTGCAAGGAGGTAGAGTGTTTTGAAGTGTACGAAACAAAATTCTTCGTGAAACGCACACATTCTATACAGGGGTGTCAAAGGTCAATAAAGCTCAAGGCCATACATTAACCCTTTACCCAACGCAGACGATATCAAAATTTATTATTTTAAATATCATTTTTTCAAATTTTTCAAAAAAATTCAACAAAACCAATCATGTGACTCCTCGTTGGAACGAGCTCGACGAGCTCGTTCCAACGAGGGGTCACATGATATAGTTTTGTTGAAATATTTTGAAAAATAATATTTTTTCAACTGCTGAATTTGCATATTACGCGGAGGGATGCGGCCGATTCGTTGGGTAAAGGGTTAAAAAGAAAACAGTGCAATTAACGCACATGTAAAGGTTTTACCCTTTTCAAAACGGGGTGTGCATGTTTTTTACGCTGAGAAAAAGTTGACGGCAGATGAATTAAACCTTAGATCCCCAGACAGACACAAACGGCCCCTTTTATATTGCTCTGAAAAAGTTGTCCCAGGTGTAGGCCCTATTCTTCCTCGGGAGCTGGACTGGTAGGATACATTTATCTCGACAGTATTTTGACACCATTGTTGGCTGCCTTCACAGACACCCAGCAATGTAGAAACACTGTTAAGTCATCTGCACCTGTGTACCTCTACAAGCGGTAGTTATTGACGTAGAATTAAACTGTTGCCAAGGGTTAAACAACGTAAGGAATTGCACTCAGAATGCAGGGGTAGTTATGACGTACGAACTTGATCATAAATCCGTGAAGTACGCATGATGCTTAAATAATTAAGCATGATGTTAAAATAATATAGCATGATGTTAAAATAATATATCATGATGCCTAAATAATATAGCATGATGCTTAATTAATTAAGCATCATGCTTAATTATTTAGGCATCGTGCTTAATTATTTGTGCAGCATTCATGAAACCATACCAAACAACATAGCATCACGCGTAATTATTTGAGTATCATAAAATAAAATGTATGACCCTCCCGTACGTGGACCTGATTTCAGCATCATGTCATACTATTTATGCAGCATTCGTGAAATCAAACCAAATAATACAGCATCATGCTTAAGTAATTAGGATTCACGCTCAACTAAAGTGCACGATCCTCTCGTAATTCAGCATTATGCTAAATTAATTAAGCATCAGTTATATTATTTAGGCATCATGCTGTCCCGAGTTCGATCCCCGTCCTGGGCGACACGCGTTTTGTCATTGGGCAAGGCACTTTATCCCGATTGCCTACATGGGGCACGATGACGTCGTGTACCAAGGCGTACTGCACGTCGATGGTGCACATGTCTTCAACCTCTGTAACCCTGCTTGAGCGGAGCTTCAACAGAGTTAGAATGTTGAGGAGCTGACAGTTGCTCGTCGATGCTCGGTAGTTCTCTCCGGGTATTCCGGCTTCCTCCACCCGTAAAACTGCCACGGTCACGATTATCCATTGTGCATAAGTATGTGACCTTAAACACTAATAAATAAATAAATAAATAAATAAATAAATAAATAAATAAATAAATAAATAAATAAATTAGACATCATGCTATATTATTTTAGCATCATGCTTAATTATTTAAGCATCATCCTTAATTCACGGATTTATGATCCTGTTCGTACGTCATAGGCAATGAAAATATAATCCTCAAGACTTGCTGGGGCTGCTGCTGAAATCTTATTCAATTGATGTTGCCAGAACGGTTATAAGCTTTTTACAATTAAGATTTTTGGACTCGGTCATTCATATCAATCCATCAACTTGGTTATTTCTCTCCAACTTTCAAAAGAAATTGGTATCTGTAGTGTTGATACTATTTTCACAGTTGAAAATTATCTTTCCAAATTTCTGATTATTTTTAAAAACAATTTGTTCCCCAAAACTGGTTAAGTCTTTCAGACAAAAAGGGAAATTCTTTTGTTTTAGTTTTTCAATATTTTGTTGTTTTTTTTTTGCAAGGGCGCGTTAGATAAAGATTAAAGGACAAATTATTTTATATTAGTTACACCGTGGAACCGGCATCGATTCAGTGTTCTTATATTCCAATAAAGTAAATTTCTCGTGGCATGATGAACGTATGAAGAAATTTGGACAAACGTTTTCCTTTGATTCAATCCGTTCCTGGTCAATGTCTCAAAAGTAACTGTTCAGTATTGTTGTGTTTCAAAGAAGAATCGGGTGCTATAATTTCACTCAATATACAAAAGGCGCCTAAACAGTGTTGTGTTCACAAAAGTGGACTATTTCGTGATTTGATCGCGTTCCACTTGCACCATTGGGTAGAGATTTCCTAAATGGAATACTACGAAATCAAGATAAAAAAAATGAACACAGCATCTCAGATTCAAAGTTCTCGCATTTCTTTTTTGGTGGGTGAAATTCTCATGTTGCAGCCAAGAAAGCAAACACAGAATTTCTTCTGGATCGCGACCCAGTCGAAGTTCTTTATCCGATTTTGTGATCAGAGTAGAGTGTAGAAATGAGATACATGACCAGTTTCTATTACCAATAGTTCTAGGGCATTTGTAATTTGCTCCAGGGGAATCTGTCTAGACAATTGAAATAGGATATTTACAAATTTATAGACACGGGCAGATCACTATTCTCGAATACCAACTGGATAAATCCATTAGCTTATGATATTTGCACCTCGATGATAACTTAACGCCCAAGATTTGATGACTTTCTCCCCGAATGGCCACAAATAAAACTGTACTTAACGCACCAGTGGATAAAGGTCTGTAATGTTCACCAGGAGCTTTATGCAACACGCACGTTCTTACTAGCAGTAATTGAAGATCGCAGTTTCGAATTCCAGTTCAATAAATACTTTCACCAGGTGGTTCCTTCTAATGTTTTCAACACATAGTACATACAAAAGTATTCTCCATGACATACATCGTCTACCATTCACTACGCTGGCCGTCCGTTCTGACAATGAGAAGACGCGCCTAGTATCTCCGCTGGTTCGTTTGGGAAATATACGCAGATGTAAGATTTGGTCAGAGAAGTTTGTATCACCGGCTCCATGTGGTTATGGCTTGAGTAACTAGAAGGACCGACACGAGGGCTTTTTTAGCCGGCTTCGACACTATTCCGTCTTATACATATGGTATTCTTTCCCAGATTTCCCATTACCAAACTCGGCAGATATGACTTCAAACTTGGATGATATGACGCCAATTTAAACTAAGGTAGAGTCCTTCCACTTGATGTGTTACTAGACGCAACGTTGATATCGTTCATTGTTATTCGTTCAACGCTATCAGGACAATTGGCGTAATATGAATCAGGGTGTTTGTATGGCGAGGAATTAACCCTTTGAACCCTCGTTACCTGGAATGGTATCGCCTCTGTGTACACTTACTGTGAGATGGGCCAGTCCAATATCGATATACAGAGAGGATAAAATGATAACTGCAGTCTGCAGGCGTCTGACTGCAGACTGCAGTTATTATTTTATCATCAATATCCCGTTTATAGACGTCTTATAATAAGACAAAATGGGACGAAATTATGCCTTGGAGCGAAAAATCGGTCTTAAGTGTTCAAAGGGTTAATGATGGCAATAAGTAAGGTGGGCGAAGAGAAGAAGAAATTCGAACATACAGTTCGAACTTAGATTCAGAGTCGTAGGCGGAGATTCGTCGAATTGAGAAAAGAGACAGTTCAACAATCCCAGTGGAGAAGCCGCGACGTTCGGATAGCTTAACTTGAGACGGGGAAATTTCGGACTTGGTGAAAAGAATGAGAAATGATAACGTCGGGAAAATGTAACAGATCTGAGAACCTCTATTATTAAATAACTGTGTAATTTAACCGCAAAATATCACTACTGTTTGACGATCTTCTCCTGGTTCTCGGAAAATCCAGTGTGGAATCCGAATCCATATCGCAATAGTATGACGGACTATTTGCGGGTGCGTTCGAATTCGCAGAATTAACTGTTCCGGTCTCTGAGAGAACTTTACTCCGAGCTGGAATGGGTGCGCTCGAAGGCGGTCCGGGTTTTTTTTTATCATATTCACGATATATTTTTTTTATCGTATTTATGCGCATCGGGGGATTCCCCGGAAGTGTGCACCTGTTAGTGTAAACAAAAATAGGGTTTTTTTACTTGAATCCAATTTACCAAAAAAAATGGCTGGGGGAATTGCTAATGCTAGCGTTGGCATGAGATGCTGAATTATAAGTCGTATAATAAACCTTTTATTGCAACAGTGAAGTGATATGGGTCGTCGCATCACGTCTCGTTGAGGAGGTCAGAGCGCCGGATCAAACTCGCTGCCTAACCTCCTCAACTTGACGTGATACTACGACCCAGATCACTTTCCTGTAGCGATAATGGGTATTTATTTATTAAATATTACCTAACCCACCTTTAAGTCCACGATGTATCTTATTTTTATTAGATATGATTTTCTTTCCTAGAATTGTCCATTATCTAACATGACTTCAGACTCGACTACTATGACGCCGATCTCGGCCGATATGAATCAAACCAGAGTTGTTCCCCTTGGGGCGTTATAACTAGATGCAACAGAATTGTTAACATCTAAACCATTAACCGTTATTCGTTGAAAACAATCAGGAAAACTGTCGTTTGTCAGACAAAATGGACTGGCTTGAAGCGGAGTGTTTGAATGATGAGGAATTAATGACGGCAATGGGTAAGGATTGGGGGGGGGGGGGGGGGGGGAGTTATACAGAAAATTCAACTCAAACTAACATGCATAGTCGTAGGCAGAGATTCGTCGAAGTGGGAGAAGAGATAATTCAGCTATTCCGAACGTGGTGGTTTCTACAGCCGGGAAGCCGAGATGTTCGGATAGTTAACTAGGAGACGAGGAAACTTCAGACTTTGTGAAAAGAATGAGAAACAATAACACTGTCAGAAAACTGTAACAGATCTGAGAGAATTTTGTAATAATTTCTTATGGTTTAATAATCTCGACCGAGATATCAGCCCTCGGCGACCTCACATCATCCTTCGACCATCGGTCTCAGCCTGATATGAAAATACCTCGGGCTGGTAACTACATATCAGCCTCGGTAAGTTCACATCTGCCTGCGACCTTAGGTCACAGGCTGAAATGATGTTACCTCGGGATGATATATCGGGCGTGAATATATGAAACATAAGTAAGAATCTCTAAATTATCTGGTTATTTATAAATACTAAGGAATGAAGCTTGACTTCTCACTAGTTAAGTTATTTTGAACGTATTTGTTAACTTATTACCTTAACTTGACAGGGGCGGGACACTTACAAAGATATGAAAGAAAAATACCAATTTTCTTTTCATTTGTTAACCTCCTAATAATATCCCCATGTGGAGCCCTTATCAGAACGAGCTCAACGAACCCGTCCTGATGTAGGGGTCATAAGTTTGTTTTCAAAACCAAAAATAATGAAATTTGAATGGCTATTTTTGTGAGTAGTACTTGAACGCATACGTTAGATAAAGAGTTGGTATCCCTTAAGCGGGATACCGATATCCACAGAACATCTTTAACTAGTCACTACTTGACCAAACAGCAGCAGCAAAGGTGAACTGGAAGTCAGCCATGGTCGACACGAGCATCACGATGGCAATGAATGCGAAGGAATCGAACAGAGTCAGACAGTAAACAACAATATGGTCAATAATCAACAAAGGCATTAACCATTTGAACCCACGTCAGTTCAATGGCAACAAATGGAAGAGTCTATATTCATTATTTGGATGGAGATCAATTAATATATTCAACGTCAAGCCTTGGGAAGTACGTTGAAAATAATGATTGGTCGACACACATGCACAAAGCTTTGCGTGCTCAGAGGGATAAGGATTAACGTGAGAGAGGGGTGGATTTAAAGAGATTGTCCACCTTTGCTCAACAGCTACAATAAAACAGATGGTTCTTCTTTTATACCACACAACGCGAAGCCCTGGGAGGGGATCTGGGGTGGGGGTGGGTTTTAGTCACCACAATTTTCTGAGAAAGCGCCGATGTTTTTTTTCTTCACAAGTATTTCAATCAGCAAATTCTTCTTTTTTTTTGAACTTTCACAACAGGGTCAGGTGAAGGTAGTAACAGGAAGATGCAAAGCAAAGTGATCTGTCGGAGGCTTCAGTCATAAACTGTACTCTTCCGTTTACATGCAGCAACTCACGTCTTGATGTCCACTACGCTTTGTCTTGCAGCACACTTTGAGTGACATCGTCCACTTGAGTTAAGGTATAACTGAACTAAATATTTGAATTAGAGTTCGCCGCCTTGAAAAGTGGCGCTCAGAAATGATGCAATGTCCGAAACTAAGGAAACTTAAAAAACTTGTTGTTTTTAAAAACTATTGACACATTGTACTCAAATCTTGCACGATTGCTGTCTATTCCAAAAGGAACACGGGGTGATTTGAAGAATGTTTGGGTCTAATTGAGTATTGTTATGTTGTTTTGTTGGGACTTCCTTCAAATATATGTACCTGTGACCGGTAGTTTTCCTCTTGTCGGTTTTTCTATTTTATTTGTCGCATGATCTCCCACTTTTGAGGACGCTAAAAGACGCCGGAAGTGCTATGCTTGACAACGATATTTGATTGCCCAAATTAAAATGATGCGATCGTATTTGTTTTCACACGAACGTTATAGTGGTCTATTGGAAAACATAAACACTCTCATTTACACCTTAACGCCGGTGTAAATGAGAGTGTTTAAGACAACCGTGTACTGCCATTGCTAGGGGGCGCAGTGGCCTAGTTGTTACGGCATTAGACTTCAAGGCGAAAGGTCCACGGTACGATCCCACATTGGGCAAGGCACTTAACTCTTTGCATGCTGCTGACGGATATTCCTGCCCAGCACAGATTTCCCTTGTCTCTGAAATAAGTATATTTATCATTTATTTATTTATTAGGGTTTAATGACACTTTAACA
This sequence comes from Pictodentalium vernedei, assembly GCA_031216915.1. Lineage (NCBI taxonomy): Eukaryota > Metazoa > Mollusca > Scaphopoda > Dentaliida > Dentaliidae > Pictodentalium > Pictodentalium vernedei. The sequence continues at coordinate 192,762,595 of CM062289.1, forward strand.
GCCAAGGTCATATCGTGTCAGTGACAGTTTTACGGGAGGAGGAAGCCGGAGTACCCGGATAGAACCACCGAGCAACGAAGAGCACCAATGGTTTCATGTGTTACATTTAGATTTATTTTTCATCAACTCTAGTCATGGCTGCTTTAAAGCAGCCATGACTAGAGCTGATGAAAAATATCTAGAAAATACTCAATAAATGAATAAATAGAATGTCCAAATTAAAATGGTGCGATCATATTTTTTCACACGAACGTCATAATGGCCGTCTATAGAAAAAACATTTAGTACTGCTATACCTTAACGCCGGTCTAAGTGACATGTTTAAAATGGCCGTGTCTTACCGTTGCTACTAGGTAGTACACTTTTGTATTAAACACTCCACTCACACGTCAATTCGAGTGGATGATTTTTTACACAAATACAAAAATCGACCCTGCAATTCATCTGTCCACTTTCAAATCTCTCCGAGGTCTATGCATAGAAAAGAAAAGCCGACTTATTTACCCATTTGCATTGAATGGGTGAAGTACATGTTCTAAATTATCTTAAACAGATTGAATATCGGACTTTGTTTCAATGACTTGAATATTTTCATGTTGTACTTAAGAGACGCAATCTTCTACGTAATCTCAAACACGTGAAAGCCGTACGAATTTTCCCGTCAAATTTGTATCTTCACCGACTTTTTAATTTTTTTTTTTGACTCGTATAAAGAGAAAAGCTTCTGATATTGGAGTTATTCTCGGCTTGTGAAGTTGGAGTTATGATCTAATGATCTTCAAGCGCGAACAGCAGGACAATAAATGAAAATTCTGAGAGATAACAAAATCTCCTACAAGAACCGAAGATGTATGGTTCCACAACCGAGGTGTTGAACAGATGTCTGGTCCTTGGGAATTTTGAAAGAACTGTATAGAATAACTCCCTTTCCTATGGGATAGCTTACGCTCCCTCCAGACAGGAATGTCTTCCTGGCATAGTTTCAGTTATTCAGCGGGCAAAATGAAAATAGCAACTAGAGAAACAGAATTTACTGCAACCAGTAAATTCGATTCTGTGTGAAAATGGTGAAAGCATTAGAACTAAGTTATATCGAAAAAAAATTTATGAAGACTTAATATTTTCTGGACTAAATGCATTTATTTAATGACCCCTGGGTGACCTCTGTGATCTTGACCCATATTTTGAACTTCCACTGAGTTTCGACACAACTGATATTGGTCCCAGGTCCATACGTCACAAGATGCTTGAAATGTGAGCATGACCCACTTTCAAAATTTTGGGCCACGCCCACTTTTTAGTGTCAAAATGCATGTATGAACTTCGGGAATGCATTGGGGGGTCCAAAAATGTGATTTCCAGCAATTCTGAAAAACGCACTGAATGACCCCTGGGTGACCTTCGTACCCTTGACCCATATTTTGAACCTCCATTGAGTTCCGACTCATTTGATGATGGTCCCAGGTCCATATTTCGGAAGATGCTAGAGATGTGAGCATGACGCACTTTCTAAATTTTGGGCCACTCCCAATTTTTTTTAACATAGAAATGGATGTATGAACTTTGGGAATGCATTGGGGATCAAAATGTCGTTTCCAGCAATTCTGAAAAATGCACTCATTGACCCTTGCGTGACCTCAGTAACCTTGACTCATATTTTGAACCTCCATTGAGTTTCGACTCATGTGATGTTGGTCCCAAGTCCATATGTCACAAATGCGTGAGATGTGAGCGTGACCCACTTTCAAAATTTTTGTCCATACCTACTTTTTCGACGTAAAATGCAAGTATGAACACTTCAGGAATGCATTGGGGAAGGGGGGTCGAAATGTGGTTTCCAACAATTCTGAAAAATGCACTCAATGACCCCTGGTTGACCCTCAGTGACCTTGACCAATATTTTGAATCTCCATTGAGTTTCGACTCATTTGCTGTTGGTCCCAGATCCTTAGGTCATTCCATGCTTGAGATATGAGCGTGACCCACTTTCAAAATTTTTGGCCATGCCCACCTTTTTGATGTAAAAATGCATGTATGAACTTCGGGAATGCATTGGAAGGTCAAAAAATGTGATTGCCAGCAATTCTGAAAAATGCCTTCAATGCCCCTAGGTGACCTTAGTGACCTTGTCAAATATTTTGAACCTCAATCGAGTGTGGACTCAGTTGCTGTTGGTCCCAGGTCCATAGGTCATATCGTGCCTGAGTTAAGGGCGTGACCCACTTTCAAAACACCACTACGGACACTCCTAATGCCCAAAGAAAAAAAAAAAAGAAACCATACAAAAACAATAGTCAGTGTCTTTCACACAGACTAATTACCTCGTCTCTCTCAAACTTTCGGCTGTTCACTTTCAGTGAGCCTGAAATTTTTCATCTTATTAAAACGTGTAATATTATCGGTATTTAGATGAGAAGCAACCCAGAACAATCAAGGGAAGAGTGAAATGAGCAGCGAGAAATGTATCCGGGTTCCCTTAAATCACACACTGAAAAAGCATATCGGGCACATGCTCCTGTTCCTAAGCTAACGAATATTATACTTTTCAAAAAAAGTATGGGATATTGATAAAAGTGAGATATATAAAGAAATATATTTATATTTCCATCAAAAAGACAGTTGAGGCATTGCACTGTGACATCTGGTGAATGAGGTCAGCGATAGTTGGGTGTCTGACAAGCACACATTCTAAAAAAAATTGTATAATGATGCGCACATTTATGAAACAACTTCACTAACATTTTGGAATGTAAATTTTTATATGGAATTCCCATACCCTTAAAAATATAGAATTAAATTTACTGACAGCTTTAGAAAATTAAGGGGAGCTATCTTTCCTAGCTTTTCCTGTAAATCTTTTCCAATGGCGAAAATTGTCAACCATCAATGAAATTTTTAAGTTATAATAGAAACTGGTTTTGCAGTTGTAGTCTGCTTTTCGTGTTGAGTAAAATGGTGACGTGGCTTCACTGATAGTCTTCTTGCATGTGACTAATTATATATGCCTATTTAGGACTGAAATAAGGTCATTACGATGCGTTGAAATAATGCATTGCACGCACAAGAGCGTCTCTGGCTGTTCAGTATACGATATATTAAGCGATGGACGGTAACCACCATCGCTGGCTCCCAATTTCGCTCCACATGTATTTGTTGTTTTGGAAAAGAATGTGATGTGTGTCCACTCCCACGTGTTTTGGAAAAGAATGTGACGTGTGTCCACTCCCACGTACGTGGGAGTGGACACACATCACATTATTTTCCAAAACAACAAATACATGTGGAGCGAAATAGGGAGCCAGCGATGGTGGTTACCGTCAATCGCTTAATATATCACTTGTTTCCTTTCATAATACTCAACCATGCAACCACCTAGGGCACAAATGTTGACAATATTTTAATCATATCAGTGCATTTCGAATGCTTACGTTTCGAAATGGCCGCCCAGTTTCGCTTTACAAAACAACGAAGTTATGCAACTCAATTCCAATTGTACGCAGGTACATTTAAATGTTCTTAACCTAAAGTTTTGTTTTGTACTCGGATTTACCATATTATTAATAATATTACAATTAATTTTCACGATAAAAATTAATTTAACACAAATGATAAAACGCATAATATACCAATATCTATTATCCCATCACCCCTGATTGTGCCATGCACCTCACGCCCACCGAAGAATTGGCAAAAAGATAATGTTGTCATTCCGCACATTATTAATTTCTGTCTATCGAATACATTTGCTTCAAAAGAGTAAAATGTTCGGGGCGATTTGAAGATGTTTCCACAAGCCGTCCCTGTTCCAATTGAGCTGCGAAACATCTCGTCCCAAAGTATGTAAACACGGCTACGACCTCATTGTTGGAAGTTTATCAGTCCAACAGGTCTGAGACAGATGCCTGTTTAGCCCTTTACCCAAAGTAAAGACCAAAACCCGCCAGTGCTATTCACAAAAATCGCCAATTAAATTTTATTATTTTTTTCATTTTTTGCCTCAAAAATCTAGGTTATGACCCCTCTTTGGGACAGGCTAATCCAGCTCGTTCCAATGAGGGTCATAACCTATGTTTTGAGACACAAAAAAAAAATGAAAAAAATTAGTTCTTCAAGAATTTTGTTTGCAAGTGTCGTCTTCTTTACCTGTTGGGTAAAGGGTTAAAATATTTGCCTGAGAGACGTCAAGATTATTTTATGAGATATTCTAGCATTATATGCAAGGTTATTAGGCATCAACAATAAATCTGTAAAAGCGCTTACGCAAAATTTTCTGTGCAGTTGTTAGTGTGAGATGAATCAGATAGAATCACTTCTTGTAATAGATCTGTGAAAATCATGAGCACTTTAACTGGAAATCGTGTTAATTTGTTCAAAGATTTTGTAAAAAACTCCAAATGCGTAATAAATATACAAAGCTGGCACCAAACTTTATAAAAAAAATCGGTTTCTCAGTCAGTGTGTTTTTAGGGCGCTAATGAAGAACAGTTGCCGTCTTCCTCGTCCGACAGAGGAGATACACGGCCAGATGTCTCTTAACCCCGAAAATCTATCCCGAGGTTGAATTTTAATGTTTTCGGAACATCGATTACCAGATAACTCGACCTTCCAATATAAATTTCTTGAGCAACTAAAATATTTATACTTTTTTTCCGCAAAAGATAGTTTATGGCCGCTTATTTGAACGAGCTCAAGTGGCGATTTTTGTAAATAGCACTAACCGGGCACAGAGTTACTTTTGGTAAAAGCGGGTGGAGTTCCGAAGGTAATCGATTTGAAGGGGGTAGGGGGAGGGGGTGATTTGTCACGACTGCGAAGGCTCAAATTCCGACTGATAAAATATTCCAACCACATCATCATGCCTTGATGATGTAGTAGAAATATTTGTCGGGATTAAAGTAATAAAGCTAAAGACTTAATGGAAATTTATTTATAGACAAATAAAACATGCAGAGGCCAATACTATAAAACTTTTACAATTGTATTTTCTAGAATTGTACTTTCTAGTTATGACTTTAAATGGGTTGAAATGAAGCATTAGCATTTTCAAAGATGTGGCAATTTGCCAAATGGCAAAATGCCATATCTTTTAAAATGCTAATGATTCATTTTAGTCAGTTATATTTATAGATAGAAAATACAATTCTAGAAAATACAATTGTAAAAGTATTATAGTATTGGCTCCATGTGGTAGTCGTAACGCAACTTCTTAATTAATTAACACATACCATACTCTAAACTGGTGAAAGCTCCTCTAAGTGTCCGATTAGAATTTATCAGCATTCATCATGTTTGGTCACACGGGAGTGGACACACATCACATTCTTTTCCAAAACAACAAATACATGTGGAGCGAAATAGGGAGCCAGCGATGGTGGTTACCGTCAATCGCTTAATATATCACTTGTTTTCTTTCATAATACTCAACCATGCAAACACCCAGGGCACAAATGTTGACAATATTTTAATTATATCAGTGCATTTTGAATGCTGACGTTTCGAAATGGCCACCCAGTTTCGCTTTACAAAGCAACGAAGTTAAGTAACTCAATTCCGACTGTACGCAGTCACATTTAAATGTTCTTAACCTAAAGTTTTGTTTTGTACACGGATTTACCATATTATTAATAATATTACAATTAATTTTCACGATAAAAATTAATTTAACACAAATGATAAAACGCATAATATACCAATATCTATTTATTTGACGCTGAATCGAGGTCACGCCCGCCATTGACTGACCAGAATTATGCCTGTTAATTAATCCACTTATGATTTGTTTTTGGAAACGAAGGTGATGTATGTCCCCCTAGCGTGACCGAACATGGAGAATACTGACCTCCTCTATTGGGCGCCACAGTCGTGCATTTTATGATCGACAGTGACATTAAATTCAATTATCAAAACTAACCCAGTAAGAAAGTACTTGACTACTAGCAAGTACGAATCGATCGACTCCAAACCAGACGAAAATGTTCCTACTGGGAAAATAAGTGGGAAGGGTGTTGCACATCCCTCATCATCACCCCTCAGCGAAACTCCTGGGGGAAGGCTTGTAGAACTAGAGTCACGTCTATCAGAACTGCAGCAGAAACAGTGAAAATAAACCAGTTTGGACAACATGCTCTAGATGTCCTGACCCATGTGGTTTAATTGAGGATCATTCTCATTATTAACGAATTGTAACATATGCACCCACATCAGCTGATGGAAAAATCATCAACCGAGAATGTAAAACGGAAAGAGAGCGTTGTTGAGAGAGAGAGAGAGAGAGAGAGAGAGAGAGAGAGAGAGAGAGAGAGAGAGAGAGAGAGAGAAAAGTCGGGCATTCATTCTCATTATTGAAATATCCAACTTCCTTTTGCAAGTAACTTCAACACGATGTTTTGTATTGTGAGAAAACACAACCTTTAGGCTTCAAACAGATGAGCACCAGTTCAGCATAAACACTTATCGGTTTGTAGCTTATGGCACCTCACTATAGTAATAATGAGTGCATCATAAACTATGGTATAACCGAAGCAAGGGGACGCGTGGCATGAGTTTCATACTGTAAATGCCTACTAAATGGGCTTCTAAGATTAGGGGTTATTTTTGTTTTGTTTTATTGGCTTTTAAAGTCACATATGGCCCTGAATATCACACATTTTCGATTCGAAACGAATCTCGAATCGAATCATCTCTATTATTCGAAATTGAAACTAACCTCGAATCCAATCATTGACGTCTTGAAGATGACCGATGTGGGTTGGGGTGCAATAAACCTGAATTGTTCCGACAAGTCCAGACTGATAAAATAATCCAACTACACCAAGTATTACCCTGTAAAGATGTAAAGATGACAGTTCATTGTTGACATTGCAGGGAAACCTTAAATTTGTATATAGCAGTGGAAGGTTATAGTGATTTTGTATTAGAATAACCGGTGGCATGAGTGAAGATGTTATTTATGTTAATGTTCCGGAAGTTTCACTCGGCCTTTTATTTCGATTTATGTACGATTTCCATCTGAACTATACGTTTTGTGAGACGATGAAGGTGACTGATACCCAGCAATACACCTACGAAAAAGATTCGAGAGGAAACGAATCGGGAAGACGACTTCGAATTAAACCGAATATCTACTTAAGATTCGATTCGAATCTCGAAGCTTCGCAGAGCCCTAAGGCCAGTCAGCATCTAAGGTTATATCATGACCGCAACGTAGGTATGAAGTCAAGTTTAGCCAATCGCTTATACCTATGCTGCCCACTTCAGAGGACTTCCAACCCAGGTATAGGTTACCGGGTCCTATTTTACCAGTAAAGCTAAATTTATTTTCCACAGTAAATAAGCACTGCTCCACTTCCATGGGTTCCCACGGGGAAAATAAAGGTTTGTAGCCTGGGTTCATATTTGAGGCTTATTGTGGGAGCCCATATTTTAACACAATCCTTTACTCAGAAATCTCTAAGAATCCTAGCTGCACTCAAAATCATTTACTATTTCTATGCAGCATGTATATGGTCATGGCATTAAAGTTTATTCACATTAAGTCTCTGAGTGTGTATTGTCCCCCTCACCCAGTATTATTTATTTATTTATTTATTGTTGTTTATGGTCACATACTTCTGCACAATGGCTAATCATGACCACAACATGGAGATAAAGTCAGGGTCAGTCAATCGTTTATACCCCATGTTGCCTATTTTAGAGGGCTCGCACCTCAAGCATTAGTGACTGGGTCCTATTTTACCAGTGAAACAGAGCTTGTTTACCACAGTAAACAAGCACTGCTTCACTTCCCGGGGTTCCCACGGGGGCCTCACCCAGTATCCGCACGAGAGTGGAAAGTTTACTTAACCCTTTCAACCATGGGTTCCTATTGCATTTCCACATTCATTACTGGCTATAGCGATTGGGCGAATCCATTTTGTATTTGCAGGATGTTAAGTATTAATTTAATCCAACAGCCCTGTGGGGCTGTTGGATTAAATTAATACTGGTTCTCCTTCACTACTGATTTTGGTATATTCGTTCTCAACCGACCATCGAATTTTCTTGTACGCTAAAATTTATGCCTACCCTTTTATAAGGTTATGGTGCTATAGAAGTAAGGCTAATTAGTTTACTTTGAAATTCCCAAGTCTGATATTCCAGAAAAATAAATTAAATATACACAAATTATGGATCAAAGGTTATGATGTGTAGAACACGAAGTATATATGCACGCAACTCATAGAATTAACAACAGGCACCAATGATTTTTGGAGGTCTGCTACTGTATTCGTACCAGAACTGATAATACAATAATATTTCAGAACAACTGGCTAAATATGCTTCACAGACCCAAGAACAAAGCTAGGAAATTAAAATTCTTCAAAACACAGCGACGGAGCTGCGTGTGGGCAAATTTCAAAACTATCGGTTTTGTCTTGTTTTCTATTTGTTCACATTTCAGCCAAAATCACATGCGCCGAAAAAGCATCGACAAACAATGCCGTCTAAAATCAAATAATGAGAAAGACCGCCTTCAAAACTACAAACTACCATTGTGCAGAAGCTGCACAGTTGCCATATTACCTACAAGGTTTCATGACACCTGTTTGAATGTCTTAGAATTTCGCGATTGTTTTTCGGTGAAAATTCGTGTAATCGCGTGATATGCGTATGTCTGTCGGCAATGGAACACTTCTTCAATAAAAATGACATTATTAAATTATTATGGGTCATTCCCCAAATGCAATCCTGTCGCTGCATCGTTTTTGAAAGCCTAGATTTTTTCTTAGATATCTGAAGCACATTTTGGCCACGAGTTATACTCGTGAAATATTATTTTATTATAAGTTCTGGGACGAATACGATAGCAGACTTCCAGGAATTGCTGTCAACTCGTTGAGTAAGTAAACAAATTCTCCTTACTTGTATAGCACCTTAAGGTGATGGTTAGATGACCAAAAATGGATGAAAATTTGATTTGTGTTCAGAGATATATGGACACTTATTAAAGAACCAAATTTATTTTATTTTCATGTTATGAGTCATGTCGTCCACTGAGTTCCAATGTGTTCGCTGTGCCTTCTGGCACATAGAACACATTGGAACTCATGGGACGGTGAGGCATCGATAATTGTGAAAGAATGATATTACATAAGAAATAATGATACATGAAAAATTAAAATCTCTCCCGAAATTGTGGTTTCGGTTTCCATCAGACTTTCCCAACTTAGATGTAATAAGTGTCTAAATGTTCCCTAAAAGTATTGTAAAAGTTGCACAAGAAAACACACTACATCAATGGAGCTACGAAATGCCTGATATCATTCTTCAGTTGGAATTATGGAAAAATAGATATCTCTGTTTTACCATGTGGATGAGTAAACTTCTGCCTACATTAAGAGGGAGCTGTTTATGACCACAAGCTTCGCCAGTCTGTAATAATTACTAACTGAGGTGGGGGTATTCATGAATTTGAACAACCTGCCAACCTGCAGTATGTGACTCCGACCCGCGAAGCGTCGAGGTGTAACACCCAGTCTGTTATTCTATCAGGTATTTCACGTCTCTTACCAACCCTGAGAAGACAAAGGAATTGGTGTGTAAAAACTGTTATTTCAGGTTTGCTGATAAAAACCTTCGACCTGGTTAGACCCACGATGCATGCTATCCTAAACAAATAGCGCTCCCTTAAGCGGACGCCATTTTTCTCTGCAGTGCAAAGAAACATGAGCCAATTTAAAATGTCAGTTAGTTTCCTCAATGTTTATATATACAGACTGCAATTGACAAAAACCCTAGTGAGACAAAAGACCGCGATCGGCGTGCAATTATCACAGAATGAGCTATTGCTATGATGTGTCTCTGATTGCACGGACTGGTTATCTTATCATTTGCCAGACACCGTGGTGGAGCTATGGCGCCCCGCAAAAGACTTTGAGCTTATCCGGTAGTAACTCAGTTGACACAGACAAAGAGTCTGGTTTGGGATACACGTCACTATTGTATATGGTTGGCCGAATATCACCTGGAACTATCTTTTTACAAGTATTGACAATACGCATACCTTCATTAGTTTCAATTGTACATTTGCCAGTGTACCACGAATCGTAGAGTATTCTGTCCGACGACTCTCTGAACATCACAACATTTTTATCGAAGAAGGGTTCCATTGCCGACAGGCATGCGCATGTCACGCGGTACCACGAATTTTCATCGAAAAACAATTGCGTAATTCTAAGAAATTCAAACAGGTGTCATGATATCGGTTAGGTAATATGGCAACTGTACAGCTTCTGCATAATGGTAGGGTGTAGTGTGAAAGCAATCTGTCTCATTATTTGATTTTAGAGGGTATTGCATGTCGATACTTTTTCGACGCATGTGATCTTGGCTGAAATAAGCACGAAGCTTGGCGACAGTCTGTTTGCGGGGTCAGACACCGAGATTGTCACAAAAAATATATTCAGCCAAGCATCATAAAGAGAAAGAAAAGAGATAGTCCAGTAGAGCCGCCGTAGACTGGTCCCTCTCCTTGGGGTGTAATATTCTCACGAACGTCATAATATTAGATTCCAAACACTAAATATAGGAATAATCAATGAATCAATTAATGAAGCACCAGGAACAACCCGGTGGTTCATTATTAACATTTTGCTGATCATGATTTTTATTACCTGGTAAACGCATGCGTGGACATCACTGCCCACGTGTAGATTACGACCAGTCCACAGCGACTGTACTATTGTGATGCCGGAATGATTGATATGATTTCGTGTAAAATGTGATAACTACGCCCTGACCCACCTGCATTCGATTTCAAGACCCGCATTTTATCCCGTGGACAGGAAACCGATACACACCTGAACCTACATTAAGAAAGGAGAAGGCAAATGCACGAGGCGATATCTTCGCATTCCCTGAACTTGAAGGCGTCGAAGAACGGCTTCGAAAACGTAATGGCGAGCGGACTGAATCAGTGTAGACTCGTATTGAGAATGCAGTTGATTTAGTTACAGAAGAAGGGCGTTACCGCCGCAATGGCCATGTGGAATTCTTCAAAGAAATATCAAAGATTCACTCGCAGAGTAGGCCAGTTGCAGATGAGAAATCGCTCGCACAAAATGGGTTATGCACTTTCATTGAGAGTAGCGACAAGTGCCCGTTTTCTCTGGGTAAATTAGCAGAAACTCTTGAAACATATTGGGCGATGAAGTCGGTTACACCATCAAACATCTGAAGAGCAAATTAATGAAGCATATTGGGAGCAGAATCTCTATCGCATCCTTGAGGTTCCTTAAAATGTGGTGATGTTCAGAGTCGTCGGGCAGAATACTCTGCGATTCATGGTACACAGGCAAATGTACAACTGAAACTGATGAAGGTATGCGTATTGTCAAGAAAGCAGCTACTGTAGTTCGAGGTGATATTCGGCCAACCATATACAATCGTGAAGTACCCGGTGCTTCATTAATTAAATTTTGATAATTATTCCTATAATGAGTGTTTGGAATCTAATATTATTGCGTCCGTGGAAATAGTGCCCACCAGTGGAAAGTGACCGATCCACGGTTGCCGTGCTGTTGTGTTTGTATTAATGTTTAAGATGACACCAGAAAAGCCCTATTACGAATCTGAATCCCGACTTGATTAGACAGTGCAGAAGAGCAAAATGTGACCAGGTCGATGGAACCAGTTTAGGGGGTAGGGTTATCTTTTTACAGGTATTGACCACTTACGATAGGCGTAGTCGCTAATTCCGAATATTACAATGAAGAAGTGACACATGTGTAGTTTTGAAATAAATTGCTCCTATGATTTGAGAAGACCGAGAAATCCTACATTGAATACTACAGTTTGCCTGAAAAAATCGTCATTTTTGGGAGTCATTATGATAATTCATATCCACATCTGCGAAATTTATTCGAAGTTGCCTTTTAACCCTTTACCCAACGTAACGGCCAAAAACGGCCAGCGCTATTCTCAAAAATCGCCAATTAATTTTCAAAATATTTTCATTTTTTGTCTCAAAAACATAGGTTATGACCCCTCGTTGGAACGAGCTCGTCGAGCTCGTTCCAACGAGGGGTCATAACCTATGTTTTTGAGACAAAAAATGAAAAAAAATAATTATTCAAGAATTTTTTTTGCAAGTGTCGTCTGCTTTTTATGTTAGGTAAAGGGTTAAATGGGTGTCCTCGGGTTGGAGAATTGTGTATTGAACAATATTGAGGGCTTTTTATATATACTACTCAAAGTTTGCTGAGCACCAAATATTTGACACATCATTGTGAAATTTGCTTGCGGCGTATTTGCAATATTTTTGGTGAATATGATTGAGGAATGTATTGAGATGGTCCCCAGTATTTACATTAGCTCTTTTGACAGGCAGAATTTTCGTGACAGTCATGGAAAGCATGTACTCCTTGATTTCCATGCTGTTTTCGCGTACTGTCTACATGTACATGACATGTGTAGGGTATTCAATCTTCATTTCAACACAAACCCTTGTGATTTAATGATTGAATATGGCAAATGCAAATGTAAGAAGACATTTTATCTGAAGCAGAAATGTGGTTGTAGGGATGGTGGAGCAAGGGGCTACCCATCGTCAGGTTGGTGAAGCCCTTGGTGTGCACCATACGGTGAAAACCAGAGCCTGGTCAAGATTTCAGCAGTAAGACGGCATGGTGGTGGCAGAGACAGGTCAACATCTGCAGCTGAAGACCGGTTTTTGATCATTCAGGCCAGTAGGAACCGCTTTGCCATAGCAACCCAGCTTCGCAGTGACCTTCAGAATGCACCCGGGGTAAATCTTTCGACGCAGACTATCCGGGTAAGGTTGCAAGAAGGTGGTCTCCAATTGAAAAGACCATGTATTCGCATTCCGCTGTCCCAGAACCACCGCCAGAACCAGGTTGGATGGACCAGAGAAGATTGGCGACCTGTCCGTTTTACAGATGAGTCAAGGTACTGCCTAGATCACACAGCTAGGCGGTCTAGGGTATGGAGAAGTCCAGGAGAGTGATTCCATACAGCCAACATTGCTGAGCATGACCGCTATGATGGAGGGTTAATCATGGTCTGGGGCGGCATCAGCAGGAGTGAACGTACAGAGCTCTGTGTCCTTGAACGTGGTACATTGACTGCACAGCGGTATATTGATGAGATCCAGGATGTCCACGTCAGATTTTACGCATGTGCAGTGGGTGATAGATTCATTCTGATGGACGATAATGCCCGTCCTCATGTTGCCCATACTATTGGCGAGTACCGACAAAGGGAGGGGATTGAGCGTATGGACTGGCCAACAAGATCCCCTGACCTCAATCCAATTCAATGAGTTGCAGCTTGCAATTTCAGCCCGTCCAGTCCAGCCAAGAAGTGTCCAGGAGATTGGTGCCATGCTGGTCCAAAAATGGAATAACATCCCTCAAAGGACCACCAGGAACCTGATTGGGAGCATGAGAAGACGTTGTCAAGCTGTAATTAACAGTAACGGGTCTCATACTCGATATTGAACCCATACCAGTTCGCTCCGTCAACTTTTGGGCAAACTGAAAAATTTCCTCTTTTGCCAATAATATCCATTTCCCATGGTTATCGTATTCAAAAGCTAAAAAATAAAGTCAAACGCCAATAAAATCTTAATTTCTGTTCTTAAATCATTAAAGATATAATTAATAAAAAATATATACACTTTTCATTGCAATTTTTCAACTAAAACGTAAAACAGGTAGTTGGATATACTTGGTGCTTAGCAAACTTTGAGTAGTATATATCTGAAATGCAGCCAAATCGTTTCTGCCATCCACATGCCGTTCTTCCAATTCGCAAAGCCCCCCCCCCCCCCCCCCCCCACACACACACACACCAGAAACAGACTACTTTGTGTGTTGCAAATTAGCGTTGCAACCTACCCACTCCGCCACACCAACAAAGCACAATACAAAAATCCATAAAAATAAAAGAGATGTGTGTGTTACTCTGTCACTTCACCGATATTTTAATAATCAAATAGCACTCAGGTTGATATAAGTTTTCGACGTCTGAATTCGCGACCGAAAGTGCAGTCGCTGCATGTCTTTCATGTAAACCATTGTGATTGAAGCGATTGAGATCTCTATGATTACTACACGTGGAAAACATTACCGAGGCACAATATTACGTGTATTATGTCATTTTCTTTAACCCTTTACCTAACCTGAAAAGCAGACGACACTTGCAAAAATAATTCTTGAATAACTAATTTTTTTCATTTTTTGTCTCAAAAACATAGGTTATGACCCCTCGTTGGAACGAGCTCGACGAAAAATGAAAAAAATAATGAAAATTATTTGGCGATTTTTGAGAATAGCGCTAGCCGGTTTTGACCGTTGCGTTAGGTAAAGGGTTAAAACGTGCATTATTATAAATATAATATAGGTTAATGGAATGCGAGTATTCTGCATCCGGGAAACTTGAACTGTTGGTGGTTCTTGTATTAAAATAATTGTTAACCTTTCTCCCAACAAACGTGTTTTTTACTCCATATTTGTTGCATTTCCTTGGGCAAGGCACTTAACCCCGATTGTCTACATGGGGGAACGATGACGCCTTGTACTAAGGCGCACTGCACGTCGATGGTGGGCATGTCTTCAACCAATCTAGCCCTGCCTGTGCTACAGTGCGGAGTTACGATGTTGTGGACCTGGCAGCTGCTCGTCGTTGCTCGGTGGTTCTCTCTGGGTACTCCGGCTTCCTCCACCCGTAAAACTGTCACGGTCATGATTAGCCATTGTGCATAAGTATGTGACCTTAAACACCAATAAATACATAAATAAATAATTTGGTGCATTGGTCTGCGGGCTTTCTTGAAATGGTGTCGAAAGGAGCAATTATGGTCTGACGAGCTGGGATCTTTTATGACATTCATCATCCCATCAGGAAGTGCTGCAATGAGAGTTAAAAAATTACGTAAAAACATGAGAAGTTATTAGGATGTAAATGTGCCTATCGACAACAAACGACTTGCCTATCCAGTTATCTTGATATCTTGAGACTTGAATGATATAAAAATGGATGTTCACAGGTCATCAAAAGCCCAGTGTAGAGCCTAAATTAATTTTTCAGTAAGAAAATGCCTCTTCTTGTATACTTGCGGAATGGGTATGGAGGGCGTTCCGGGAAAATGTGTCCTATAAATACATCTTTTAATCTTTGCCGGAGTGGTCATCGTCAAACTCTCGAAGAAATACAGAGAACACACCATATATAGCGTGCAGATAATTATTTATCTTACAAGAACATATTTCCCAAGTGAAAACGTCTAGACAATATACATATTACCACCATGTGTGTTTCCTGGATGGTGTATTGAAGTCGTAACCTCGTCTCTGGGCACATATCAACGAGTCTATAAGGACGAGTCGATATGACCCAGAAACGAGGTCGAGACTTCAATACACTATCTCTGAAACCCACTTGGTGGCAATAACCAATTTTCTCTTACAATATTCCTCCCTTTCTTGACTTGGGCGCACATTTTTTGACAATCGTTTGACGTCTATGAGTTGATTTTTTATGATTGAAAATCACGACGTCATGGTGTTGCGTTCTTGCCTGTGCATGACGTAATCCTCATTCATTATTCAACTTTTACTATTGCCGCAAAAGTTTATAACAGTGATTTGGTTATGCGTTTCCTTGTTTTATTTTTCAGGTTTAACGCATGGTAGGCCTATATAAACATATCATCACGGCAAAACTGTATTTCGTTTAGTTGGTTATTTATCATTTAATTATTGTCGAAAACGGAGGCTTCGGTGTGGGTAATCAATTTTCGATGAGTGCAGGTAGGCCTAAAAACGTCTTCTTTCTGAATCGGATGATCGCACGTGCGGCTGATACCTCAATGCAGTTTTACATTTTGTTTAGACGTTTTCATTTGTATTGGGCGAAATACGTTCTTGTAAAATAAAAATCTGTATTGAGGGTAGCAACCGCTCGTGCGATGATTCGATTCAAAAAGAGAATGTTTTTATCTGCATCAAGGTATTACACTTTTCGAGGCCACCGTTTTTATTACAGTAATTAGATGATAAATAAATCACCGGATCAACGAAATAAATTAGACTAGATAATGTTTTTGCCATAGTGATCTTTTTATATAGACCTACCATGCATTAAACATGAAAAATAAAACAAGGGAAAACACCAAGCACCATGACGTCATCTGATGACGTCATATTGTGAATGCTGCAATGTATTCGCTAACTTTTCCACGGAAATTTCGTGCTACTCGCTACACTCAAAATACCGTTCATCCAAAAATTCACATAAAAGAGATAAAAGAGTCAAGTGTCCTTTGGTTTTGCGGTCTGTCTTCGACAAACGTCTGCTAATATTTCCGAAACGTGACACCATGTTGTTTATAAAAGAACGTGCGATGATTGAATAGTTCTGCGCTTAATAAATATGCTAATAAGCCGGTCACGTGGGTCATGTGAGATAAATATCTATTTGTACAGTGGGGTGAGGAAAAAGACTCATCAAACTTAGAACTAGGCCGCCGAGGGTTAACCTCGAGAAAATTAATAAATATGAGGTTTGTTTTTCACTATGGGGCATGTACTGTTTTCATTCACAAGGGTATAGCAATAATCAATTTCTAAATTATTTAACCCTTTACCTAACACGAAAAGCAGACGATACTTGAAAAATAATTCTTGAATAACTAAATTTTTTTCATTTTTTGTCTCAAAGACATAGGTTATGACTTCTCATTGGAACGAGTACGTTCCAACGAGGGATCATAATCTATGTTTTTGAGACAAAAAATGAAAAAAAATAATGAAAATTAATTGGTGATTTTTGAGAATAGCGCTGGCCGGTTTTTGCCGTTACGTTAGGTAAAGAGTTAAGACGGAAAACTGATTCTCGCATCAGGAGTTCTCGAGAATCAAATCCGATTCTCTCGAATCGAGACAATTTTTAAGGCCAAAAAGATGTGTATTCATTCTATTATATCTTCTTTGAAGGAGAACATGAGGTAGTGTATTGCTTCCTTATATAATGTTGTTGGTTTGTTTTTCTTTTCTCAGGTTGGAACGACGTAGGATGGAACAACCCCAAAGTGAAGACACCATATTTAGACTTCATGGCTCTCAGTGGAGTTATACTGAATTCTTCGTACATGCAACCAGTTTGTTCTCCGTAAGTTTAAAAGAATATTGCGTTTGACCACATTATATACAAACGGAGAACCCACGTTCTAATTTTAACCGTGGAATGGCAGCACATTTCGAAATTTCTATCATTATCTTTCTTCTAATGTCCATGTCCAAACTGACCTCCCATTGTTAGACAGAGATTTAATATAGAAGGAGAGGAGCAGAATTTGGGGGATGGGGGAAAGAATGGTTACTCCTATCGTAGTCGCACCCAAGACCCAAACCTCTCAGGCTGCCAAGGCCCAATTCTGTAAGGAACACGGGGCTTTACCCGCTTTTCGCGGAGTTTGCACGCAGACTACCGTTGATGTAATTCGATGACATTGATATTCCTTCACTCGCTGAGATATACAGATATTATTTCGCACTCCATTATAGATATTCCAATCATTAAGTATTTAATTCCCCTTGAAGCCATCATCAAGATCTTAACGCAATCGGTGGAACAACGCGGCGTAATAAAAAAAAATTCGGACTCTGGTGAGTCTTCATTCCTAATTGTAATGTCATAAAAAATTCCGCCTACTCAAGTTTCAATTAATCCAACACACCAAATGGAAGAGATAACAAATGTTATTTAGACTGGTTCTCAAAAGGTTGTTTTGATTTTTTATCGATCCAATTGATCAGTACAGCTTCAACCAAAACAAACGGACTCTTGGCCTTTGGGTTTGAACATCGGAATTAAAATTTATTTATTTAAATGAATTTTAATGCATGGGATGTGTAATAAACACAGAATGCGATATGTGTTTGGATGGGTGAGTGTTTTACATAACTCGTTGGAATGTCGTAGTCATAGTTCGCTCATGCCAACGGCTGTTGCGAAATATGACTACGCTATTCCAACTCGTTATGTAAAGCACTCACCCATTCAAACATACATCGCGTTCTGTCTGTTTACCTACGGTCATTGTGCTTATCTCATTATCACAAAATTATGCCGCATTCAGAAACAGTAAATCAACTGATCAAAAGAAATAAAAAATCAAACATTACGCATTTAAAATATAATCTATGGCGAGGAGACAACAGTTAATTTCAACTGAATTTAATATTAACCCTAGGCCAACAACCACCTGCTATCTAGAAAGACTCTATACAATTATAACATTTGCCGAATGCTATTCTAGTATGGTCAGAAATTCACGAAGTGTCACACAGGATAGTTTATGAGACCCCATCAGTTTTGCAGTCCAGCCATCCCAGGTTCAATATCCATTTTTTTCAAGATCAATCTCCGGGCCAATATAATGTTTTTACCCACCCCATTTTTGTGTGATGTGTTGCATCTCGGGCCTATTTTCTAGTATTCAGGAAAGAAAACATAACGTATAATTACACTTTACACTTTGTTCTGGTGTATTTTCATGTTGCAGAATTGAAGTTTCAGTTGATTACCCAAGAGATGTCACAAGAGTTGTCACCCTTGTGATTCGGAATCGTTTTCAGCCAATCTCCTGCGATCAATTTTATGCCAATGTAACACTATCCAACCCTAACCGCAAATATACGGAGGAAATGACTGGTGCAGAAGTTCGTAAATAGTATATATGGCGTGAGGCCATGATGCGAAAACTTAACCCACACACCTCAATCACACAAAAATTGTCCCAATTTGACGCATCTACGCGCATTCTTTCACACTGCTTCACTGACCAATTTAAATCGTCAATTTACCTGAGGTGCAGTCTACCTTGGACGTGAATTTGAAGAAAATTTTCATTCTATGGCAACACTGAAAATCCAAACCGGCTGTCAAAATGGCGACCAGAAGTACAGATTTTGACTTTTTGTGATTTTTGTTATTTGACACCCCCCCCCCCCCCCCGAAATATTTAATCTGTACGAATTTAACTGTCAGCAACACTGACCTCAATATGGTGGCAGACACCCCTCCCAACCACAGCCACCCCCGCCCAACAATTGCAGCGCTTCAGACATAATGCATCCAGATGTTTGTTATCGCAACACTCAAAAATTAGTTGGGTTAAGAATCAACCCAAATTAAGTAGTTCATATTCGCTCAACCCGGTTCATTTTAGAGTGCAACATGGCGCCCAGAATGGACTTTGGTTGTTATTTTGAAAAACCGTATTGAAAGTATTGCGAGCACGTCATTTCCGATTTTAATTCACTCTCTATAGTAATCAGTATAGTTCGTTTTAAAGCTTTATCTAATCTCATGATTGTTTTTCTCAAATGGCTTCTAAAATGACGACTGGAAGTGCTAAACTTTAGCCTTCAATAGTATAGCAGGAAGTTTTGAGGTTTCATTACCCGGACATTTTGCGCGGCTGACATGAGGTGTGTTTTTTTTCATTACATACAACTTGATAAGGCAAGTGATATACGCACTGTATACTATAGTATGCTATGGTATGTGTTGATATGTATAAACTTTGCTTTGGGTATACAGAATGGGTGGATAGGCGAGAGTTGAGTAGACTTACTAATGGATAGGTGAGAGTTTTCTGTAAACGTTTCCAGAGAAACGGCTGATGTTACAAATGAAGTTGTGAAATCATTACGGGCAGGTGACGTCACGGAGACGTTGACCGCTGTTGAAATCCACTATACAATCCAACATTACGTTGTTCGGGTCAAAATGTTTCGGATATGATGGTAAAGTGTGGGCAATATATACCCCTGATGGTCGACTGTTAGGCCTTGGTACTACTAACTTACCGAACGCTTTATTTATTACATCGTTTAGGTGGAATCGGTAGTAAGTAATGCTAGGCCAGGCAGTATTATGATAGGCTGTCTAGTGCGATTGTATAGAATGCACGGTCTGTTCCCCGGTTGGTCCACTTTTAGCCCGTAATATGATTAATCCACCTAGGACGCTAGACTGTCTAACGGGTGGTTTGGATAATACGCGATGCTTGGTCACAGTGTTATGGCGTATGCTTGATAGTTTTATGGTGGTGCGAATTCCGTTTTGTTGTCTGGTACGGTAGTGAAGGATGGGTTTCTGTACCGCGGTGGCCTATCGCTTTGTATTGCCTCACGGCGAGTTCGGAGTGCTGGGTCATGTGGTTGTGTGGTGAATGCATGATTTCTAGTATCGTAGAAGAGTGTGTGTGGCCTTGTGGACATTTTAAGACTTGCTCGAGGATAGATGTCGAGATAGGATCAGTGATTGCTACCAAGCTTGTAGTACTACTACAGTGCGGTCATAATGATGGAGAGCTCTGTCACAGACAAGATGGTGGTTTCCAGTGGCATCCCCATCATACAGATGACTGGATTTCGGCACCTCTTTTTCCGAGATGAGTTGAAGAGTCGCAAGAGAAAGCAGTCAGTATTCGACTACTAGTAGTAGTGGAAGTCAAGTATGATAGTGATAAGAACCAGGACCCTGTAGTAGTAGTGGTAGGAGACTGAATGCAGACGCCGTCGGGTATATAGGGGCCTATAGAATACTGCTTGCAGAATCCCATTCGTCTGATCGGCTAGGAATCCCACTTACAGAATGCCTTTTGGAGTATGTCTATGCTTGTAGAATTCCTTTTTCATCATACCCTGGCGTGTGCTGCATGTGTTGTGCACACATTGTGCGATTACATGCAAGCACATATCGGCATATCGAGCTTGTTCCCATGTGAAGCATGTGGTATGTACACATCCTTACATATTATGTTCGAGCAAGAAGCACATTTCACCAAATACCAGTCCTACGTTGCGTTGAATTCTTTCTGTCGTCTGTCTATACATATAGAATCCATTTTTCTTGTGTGGAATGTGTTTTGTGACACATTGTGCACTTTCACATAAGCGCATACCGTTCTTTCTAACAGTTGTTCTGTGAATCATTTGGCTAGACTTGAAACGTTTATACGAAATGCCTTTGCTAGGAAAGAACATGTTGTCACTATCTTCTTTGACTCGGAGAACGAATACGATACAACGTGGACGTATGGGATTTTAAAAGATCTTTTTAACATCGGGTTGAGAGAGCGTGTGTCTCTTTTTATAGAAATGTTTTAAAGGACCGCCAATTCGAAGATCGTATTGAGTCTACATTATCCGATCCAGACGAGTAAGACCTGGGGTACCCCAGGATAGTATCCTGTCTGTTACCCTATTTTCTGTTACAATTAATGGCATCATTGACGTAACTGAGAAACTGGTAGATTCTTCTTTGTATTTTAGTTTGCTATAGCAATAAGAATATATGTACCATCGAGCGCAAACCTCAGATGTGTTTGAACCAAATTCAGCAATAGGCTACAGAAAATGATTTCAAGTTTTCGAAGACCCAAACTATTTGTGTTCATTTCTGTGAGATCCGGAATAACCACCTAGGCCCGGAGTTGAAAATAGATGGGAGTACAATTAAAGTTGTTAACCCTTTACCCAACGTAACGGTCAAAACCGGCCAGCGCTATTCTCAAAAATCGCCAATCAGTTTTCATTATTTTTTTCATTTTTGTCTCAAAAACATAGGTTATGACACCTCATTGGAACGAGCTCGTCGAGATCGTTCCAATGAGGGGTCATAACCTATGTTTTTGAGACAAAAAATGAAAAAAAATAGTTATTCGAGAATTTTTTTTGCATGTGTCGTCTGCTTTTCAGGTTAGGTAAAGGGTTAAAGAAGTGAAATTCTTGGGTATATTGGTTGACAATAAACTGAATTTCTCTTCTTGTATTAAACAACTAAGAGTTTGATGTAAAAGGACACTTAACTTTTGGAAGGTGGTTTGTTGCACTGATTGGAGTGCTGATCAAAATACATTACTCCATCTGTATAGATCACTTGTTAGATCAAAATTAGATTTTGGTTGTGTGGTGTATGGTTCTGCAAGAAAGTCGTATCTCAAACATCTTGATGCAATCCATAAAAGTGGTGCATAGGTGTTTTTAGAACGTCTCCAATTGATGCAATGTTCATTGAGGCAGATGAACCATCTCTTGAGAAGCCCAGAATTAAACTGTCACTCCAATATGTTTCTAATCTGTTAGCTAATCCACCAAACCCTGCATGTAATTGTGTTTCAGATCCTCACAATGTTGATTTTTTTAACAAACACCAGAAACATTTTCCTCTACTGGGAATAAAAATTACACTCCATATGGATTCCGCCACACTTGAATCTGATTCGATAACAGAGAACCGCGAACCAGATATTCCTCCTTGGCATGTTAGAAAACCTGCTGTTATTTTGGACCTTGCTTCTTCCATAATAGTCCGAGACAAATTCTTTGCATTTCAGACGAAAATATGCCGAAATAAAGTCGAAGTATAGTGCAAATAAAAGGATCTGTACAGATGGATTTCAAAACGGTGGCAAAGTATCATCGGCTGTTGTTGCTGGTGAGCACATCACCTCTATCCGAATACCAAATAAAAATTATGTTTTCACAGCGGAAGTTAAAGCTTTGCAACTAGCGCTCGGACAAATCGAAAATGTGTAGGAAAGGAAGTTAGTCATAGTTTCCGACTCTCTTTCCTAGCTGCACTCAACCTCTTGTTGAAGAACCATATCATTTTGGAACTTCGCGAGAAGTTGAATTCTCTCAAGTCTGACCAATATGAAATCGTCACGATTTTGCCGGTTATCGGGACATGTTGGTACCTTCGGTTACACCAGGGCAGACGTTGCAGCAAAACAGGCTTTAAACAAGCCTATCACTGATTTCAAGATTCCACATATTAGTAAATGTATCAAATATATGTGGCAGGCGGAGTGGGGTAGAGCAACAAATAAGAAGCCCCATCTCTTCCAACCTGATATGTTTTATCATTACTGCATTACTGATCTAGTAACCTTTATAGAATAGAGCATGTAATATTGGCATGATGTCATATTGACGAGACAAGACTCACACATTCTTTTTGTTAGAGGGTATTATGCGACCAAAGTGTGTTCCTTGCCTACAGGTGTTGACAGCGGAACACATTCTTTAAAATTCACCTGATTTTAATCATGCCAGAGGGCAATATTTCACTATGGGATCTCTAAGATATGTATTTTATCATACGAGCACGCAGAAAATTATATCATTTCTTAAAGTAATGAACCTTTTCAGTTTTTTAGTAAACTTTAAAATTGTTTTTACTCTTTTAAACTCGACTCTTCGGGTCTCAAATCATTAGGTTGATTTTTAAGGTATTCACTATACCAGTACCATCTCTCATTACTATTCAAGATACTCCTGTCATTGATATTCTATTGTAATTATTTCCTATTTTTAAACAATCAGTTTCCTTCATAACTGACAAGCACGCTTTACTTTTTATTGCTTTCTTCCCATGACATAACATTAGCTGTTGATGTGACGTTAAGCACAAATCAACCAACATAGCATGTGCTCATGTGTTAACTACCACATAAGCACATCTCGGACCTACAAACACAGCTAATAAATTCACGGAATTGGTTTGGACGGAATACCACTTACAAAACCCTTTCGCAAAATCCCTTTCTTGGATACGAATGTAGTTATATAATCCTTTTACGTAATGACTCCACTCATTTCGAAAACTACCGTACCAGACAACCAAGTATACCCAGGAACACTGTATGACCTAGCACTACGTAGTACTCGTACCAACTGTAGGACAGTATAACGCCTTAATGGAAGATTAGTAGTACTAGGTGGAACAATAATAAATAGTACAAAGAAGTCATAACATAGCTTGTAGACACATTGATAGAAAGCGAAAATTTACTGGGAAATCTGAGCCAAGTAAACAATGATCAGTCTGTTTGTGGTAATTATACGCAGTTAATATGGATTCTGTGGGGAGGGGGGGGATCCGAACAAGAAAAACTACTCTAGTTCAATCGAACTTACCCCCAGCTCCCCCCTCCCCTCAGTACCGTGTGTGTGTGTGTGTGTGTGGGGGGGGGGGGGGGGGGGGGGGGGGGGGTGTCTCGGTTCTATAGCACCACGTGCTACTATTAAAATCTACGGTACGGCGGTCCTAAAAAGGATTTTAGATGCATTTTGGTGGTTTGGAGGGATTATCGGGTTTATTTGGGTAATCCTACGAATTGGGAAATTACTCCTGTACAAAGGAACACACCCTCTGAACATAACCATGTCCCATAAGAAACCTTTGGGTAACATAGCAAGCACGTGCTATTATAGAAACTAAGATGGCGGCCTCCAGTATACAAAATGGACGACGGAAACACGTATCACCCTAACAACACGCGCTGCACCTGCGCACTAACACCACGTATCTCTATGGGGATGGCGTCTCAACATGGCCGCTTACGCGGGTTACCATGACAATACAACATGGTGCTTGGTCACGTGACTATGACGTGACATGAGATCCCTCGATGAGATCCCCCAGAAGGGGAGAGGGTTAAAACTACAATGCACACTACTCCCATACTATATACCCAAAGCCATGAATATATATAAATGCATATCATAGCATACTATAGTATAAGTCAACAGTACGTATACCACGTGCCGGATCCAGTCAACTGGAGGGGGACAAAAACAGTTGTCATGTCCACTGCATCAAAATTCCGACTACATCAAAAATCCGGAAAATAAGGCTTCAAAACCTCCTGCTACACTACTAATGGCTAAAGTTTAGCACTTCCCTTCGACATTTTAGTGGCCATTTGAGAAACATTCCCATGAGATTTGATAATGCTTCAACACGACCTGTTCTGATTACAATATAGTTGTGAATTAACAGATGATTAAAATCTGAACTGATGTGCTCGCAATACTTCCAACAGAGATATTCAAAATCATGTCCATTTTGGGCGCCATACTTGCGATAACAATCAGACAGATGGGTGCATTATACCTGAACAGCAAATTTTGCTGTCACTATATTAAATGCAGTGTTACTTGGAATTATATAGTTTAGCAAATACGGAAGTTTAAAACGATAAAAATCACAAAATCTGTACTTCCGGTCGTCATTTTGGCAGTCCTATTTTGAATTTTCAGGGTTGTCCAAGTCCGAGGCCAGACTCTCCCCAACGACAGATAATAGGGCGCGAACGTGTGAAAATTTCCGACAAAATTCCCGAAAAAATTGTGTAAATGCCCTAAAATGACCAAACAAGCCCCATTTTGTATGCAAATTGCAGATATCATAACATACAAATGTTGATCAAAGATACAACTAACAAACTAGGATGCACCCCAGGGAAAATGAGGATATAAAGTGGTTCCAATAAGAGTAGAATCCTCGCCCTCTGATTGGATGAGAGCTGACGTAGTTTCTTTTATGTTTACGACTCCAGCAACAAATGTTACAGTCTGACGTCACAACGCGAAATATTTGAAATGACATCGCCCGTTTCGTAATTGCTTCACCAACGGAGTGACCAGCAAGCCACTTCATTTTTCTGGATTTTTCACACGTGCAGCAAACGGTGTTCCGGGTGAAGTGTTGTTTAAATTACAAACCGATTTACGATATGAACTGAGATGAAATGAGTTTATCTGGTTTATTGATTATTTATCCAGTGCCATCGTGGGGAACATGAGAGGTTTATTTACTAAACCCGTGGTCGTTAAAAGTTGCCTTGAACAAGGTAACTTTTAACGATCACTAGTTTACTGAATAAGCCCCTCGTGTTTTACGGTGTAGGTTAGTAGATGTGGGTAGTGTCTTATTGGAACATATACGTTATTGTGATGAGCTAACGGTAACATGCTGTGAGGTTTGCGACGCTTCGCGTCTTGGTTGAACATAAGCTCCGAGCCGCAAACCTCAGACCATGTTACCGCCAATTCATCACAATAACTTATAATGTTGCGGTTTGAAATTGTCAAATTGCGACAATGTTTATATGGTTGTGAAAGGGGGTGGGTGGGTACGTTTTTGTATCCTAGCCGCACAGCATGTGTACTATTCACAAACGTCTGTGTCAATTATTTCCCGTGGTCATTTGGAGTTAGAAAAACACCAAATATGACTAGAAATGTTTCAAAATATTTTTCTTTATCGTAGATGATTTCCTGAAACGATACAAAATCACCATTCTGATATCTCTTCACTCCAACCGATTTTAGATCGATTGCAAAATATCACACAAAAATGGGGTGGGTACCCCTCCT
Source organism: Pictodentalium vernedei (assembly GCA_031216915.1). Lineage (NCBI taxonomy): Eukaryota > Metazoa > Mollusca > Scaphopoda > Dentaliida > Dentaliidae > Pictodentalium > Pictodentalium vernedei. The sequence continues at coordinate 192,788,832 of CM062289.1, forward strand.
CCAAAAAAGAGGTCAAAAACACTAGTTTGCCCCAGAGGTTACTCACGCAACAGCGGGATCTTGAAACTAGGATGGTTGGGCTACAAAACTGTGTGACACTAAGTGCATTATATAAATAAATTTAATTCAGTTCCCTGGGAAATTCACGCGCGTACATGTACGTAGAGATGATATTATTTTATACCATGATTGCCTATTCTACTATACATGAAAAACCTATGACATTAATCTTAGCTTTACACACCAACCGTGGTGAACACGCCAGCAATGGGATTTCAATAGTTAAAATTTACACCTACAGTGGGAACTACATCCAAGTTGATCTTTGGTTACGTCGACCTGAATGCGAACTTGTCTAAATGTATCGCACGTCGCCTCGTGAAGAGTGACATGAAAGTGGAAATTATTTATTACGTTTTTAAATGAGTTTACCCCATAAAACACCACAAATTAACAAACATGCATTGTCTCGTGTTAAACACCAATAAATAAATAACTCGAAACAGTATGTTATTATGTTACTAGGATGAAAAAGGCCCCGTTTCTTTTTCTATTTCGTTTCGGTGATAAAATTGACAGCGGAAGTACCGCCAGCCGATGCTCATGTAAACAAAAACAAATTCGCACGTATGTACTGCTGCTGCTCAGTAAAATCGAGAAAAAATAATAGCGACTCTTAATAATCTGACGATCACGGTATAAATAAAATATACCCAAAGTAGCTTGGTGTACCAAATGTTCACCACTCGTGGTGAGCATTTGGTACACTAAGCTACTGTGGATATTTCTATATGTAACAGATTCTTTACTAAAGTATCTGAAGTAAATTTAACAAAATACAGTATATATACGTACTGTGTCATTTTACGATACTGACAATGAATAAGCGAGTTTGTGTGGCTTTACAGATTCAGTAACAAAAGTCTTGACTTGTGTCAAACGGGGCGATCACCATAACCTATCCACGTCTGTATCGTCCACTTAACGCACTGCAGCTGTTTCGAGGAGGAAACTTCTATAGAATCATTGGTCGGTCAGCCTTGTCGGATCTCTCAATCTGATGATGAGCACAAAAACCCTGTTTGTCGGTTTTCGTGTAGATATTTTGTGAATATGCACTTTCAGTTTGCGCAACACATCAAATTGAACAAAAAGAAAGTATCCGGAGGTTTAGTTTAAAGGGAGTGGGGCGTTTTGGGTTAAGGGTATAGAGTCTAAATTGCGTATGTTCCAATGAGGCTAAAACCCTCGTCATCTGATTGGACGCGAGACCATGTAGTGTTTTCTGTGTTTACGGCCCAAGCAGTATATGTTACCGTTTGCTGTCACCACACGATATATTTAAAATGAGGCTGCCCCTTTCGTAGTTATTCCATCAACTGAAAGACTTGCAAACCGCCTCATTTTTGTATATTTTTCACACGATGTTGCGAATGAACTGTTATTTCAATTACAAATCAGTTTATGATTTGAAATGAGACGAGGAGACCTCGACCTTTATCTGATTTCTAGATTATTTGTCCAATGGCGTTGCGGGATACACGACAGGTTTATATACTAACTTTGTTATCGTTAAACTGCATGTCTTGTTCATTTCAAGATATGGGTTTTGGGTTATGGACATGGTCTTCTTGGAACAAAAACCTTATTGTGATGAACTGACGGTAACATGGTCTAAGGTTGCAGCTCGGAACTTTGTTCGTAACATAAGCTCCGAACCGCAAACCTCAGACCATGTTATCGTCAACTCATCACAATAACTTGCAATGTTTTTTTCAGCCCTGATTTTGGTATCTTAATAAATGCGGAAATGTCACACGTGTTCGTGTTTTGTGTCACCTTTCCTTTGACGTAGGCTCGTCGAACCGATTATAGTGACCTGACATGTATCACAAAGTATATTCCAGTAACACTAAAACCACCGCCCTCTGATAGTACGAGAGTTCGCTAAGTTTTTTTCTTCTGCATTTACGACTCCAGTTCAATATGTTACTGTCTGACATCACTACGCGGAATATCTGAAATGAATTTGTCCATTTTGCAATCAATTTTCCCCACTGCAGACCATAAGCTCCAAGCCGCAGACCTCAGACCATATTACCGTCAATTCATCACAATAACTTATATAAAATGTTTAGTCGAGATAAAACGGGAAAGGAAGGTACGTGCCTCCTCATTCTACACCCACAGAAACACGAAGGCACTTGATTTTGAATCAAAGGCTGCCATCATTTTCGAGTGCAAATTAATAAAATGATAAGAAATACGCAATGCAAGCTGCGTTAGAAGTCGTCCGTTGTATTGAAATGTCTTCCGAAGTAACAAATCGCATGCCATATTTTAGCGACCAAGGGACTTCCAAACGCAATTTTGTCACTATTCTCATTCAACAACAATATTTATCTCTCGAAATCGACAAAGAAAAGCGAGGACTTTCATACCGGCGGGGTACATTATCAGACCTGGAAATAACTCGCGTTACTTGTGGGTAACGTCAATTGTTAATTACGCGAACAAACTACATGTTATGGCAAAGTAATAAAGCATAAGTTTATTAAATTACTAATCTCGCATGTTTTACCAGAAAGACTTGAAATCTTTCTGAACTATCTCGACTCAAAGGTTGTGTATCACATCCACATGTCAGTAGAAGGGCATGCTCTTTCAATCTTAAACGATTTTTCGCCAAAATAAACAGCAACTACCAACGTGCGATCTCACACTGAAGCACAATGAACACATTCAGGTAGTAGGATGTATAAACTATGTTTATATGCAGCAGCAAATAGATGAATTAGTTAAGAAAAAAATTGGAGTTCCGATGTTTGAAAATCTGATATTATAAAGTTTTTCACTTTAAATCCTCAACACAGCTCTCACTATACTTGCCTGTCTATTGTCCGCCGTATTCTCTAAGAATGGACATTCTTACACGTTCTTACTTGTGGGGTTTTTCCCATGTTAACCCTTTACCTAACGTAACGGCCAAAACCGGCCAGCGCTATTCTCAAAAATCGCCAATTAATTTTCATTATTTTTTTCATTTTTTGTCTCAAAAACATAGGTTATGACCCCTCGTTGGAACGAGCTCGTCGAGCTCGTTCCAACGAGGGGTCATAACCTATGTTTTTGAGACAAAAAATGAAAAAAAATTAGTTATTCAAGAATTATTTTTGCAAGTGTCGTCTGCTTTTCAGGTTAGGTAAAGGGTTAAACCCTAACCCCACAAGGTAAAAAAATTAACCCCACAGTGCAAGAAATAACCCCACAAGTGGCCACTGTACTAACCCAACCCCACAACTACCACTGACCCTAAATTGTAAACCCCACAATGTACCTCTGCTAAGCCTGGTTGTGTTACCAATTGTACTTTTTCTCAGTGGGTTTTGTATGTCTACACCAATGAAACGTCAAATTGGGATGATTTTCTTTTGATTATTACAAGGTTTTACCGCTGTTTCTTCTTTTTTATAATTTCAGATCGCGCGCTGCTTTATTGAGTGGATATTATCCATTTCGTGTTGGCCTACAGGTATGTGCAAAAGTCCATTATACCGAAAAGTAAAAATCCGGAATTACTTTTGTTTTTTTTCACAAGTGTATTTCGCAGATTTGTAGCACTCTTTTCTAAATAACTGGATTGCTGGAACGTCAGCGATAAACATCGCGATTCAATATGCCCCAAGATGGTGTACAGTTATTCCACTCATGTTAGTAACCCCTCCCATCGGTGACTGTTAATGATGTGAAAGCATAACCCTTTACCCAACGTAGACGATATCAAAATTTATTATTTTAAAAATCATTTCTTAAATTTTTTCAAAAAATTTCAACAAAACCATATCATGTGACCCCTCATTGGAACGAGCTCGAGGAGCTCGTTCCAAAGAGGGGTTACATGATATAGTTTTGTAGAAATTTCTTGAAAAATAGTATTTTGTCAGCTGCTGAATTTACATATTACGCGGGCGGATGTGGCAGATTCGTTGGATAAAGGGTTAAGCTCTCAGGTCACCAATCAAATTCTGTTTAAGACGTACACATTATCGCCTTTCCTGTAACATGATATTCAAGCTTTCAGACCTCCAGTCTAATTCTGTTCGGAATTCGACGTTGGCAATGGGCTGTTTCTTCACCCCTTTTCGTTGAATTTGCGCACAGACAATCGTTGATGCAATGTGATGTCTGTTTAATCTCAAAGATATACAGATGTTTTTTTGTAACCCAGTTATAGATATTCAATCAATAAGTATTTAATTCACTTTTAAAATATCAAGATATTACTACAAAAATATAGTGGAGCAGCACTGTGTAATCATAAAACTGCGGCTTGTTACAACCGATAATGTTACAACGCCGCATAATGTTACACCAACGCATAATGTTACAAAAAATGTAGTAAACAACCGATATAAACTCCGCATAATGTTATAACCTTTTTCAACCCGTTATGTTATAAAAATCGACGCATAATGTTTTTACTTTTTTCAACCCGTTATGTTTCAATAAATTAACCGATAATGTTATAACTTCTGTATACTAATTCCAGTTACAGCTATTGTAGATGGGCTTACCATTTATTGCCGCATAAAGGTATGTAATATTTATACTAAAGGTTTCTGCTCTGGTTAAGGCGAGGAGACACCCCCCACCCCGCCCTCCAACCCCCGGGGATTTATCATAGAATGACCTAGTCACGTTACATAGACGCGGATTATCCTGGTAACTCAATCGTGTGACGTCATTACCATGATCATCCAGTGCCCAAGATGGTGAGGGCGGGGGTGGTGGGGGAGGGGTGCTATTTTATCTGGTTGATACGTTTACCAACATGCGCAGTCTCCGCTTCCAGAAATGTAGTGCAGCATAGTCCCCTGACGCCTTTGGTGATGGGCAAATGCCTCTGTTTCTGTTTGTTTTTGGCATCTAAAACTCATTTGTTGCATATTTCTTAGTCATAAGAATATCTTATTGTTCATTAATTTGACATTTTAACAACTAACAGTGAACAAAAATGAGGTGGTTTTAAAAGAGGTCAAAAAGTTGGATGGAGCGAGGTACATATGGTGGATGTGGCAGGTTGGTTGTGTCGCACGGAACAAGAATAAGCTAGATGCGAGACTGGGTAGGAACAGGAACGGGGTTTAGGAGGATTGAAATGGGTGGGCAGGGATTCGTCTGAGAAAGAGAGGAGGTCATGGATTAGTACATCAGGGTGATTGTGCAAAGAAGGCTATCTGAGAATGCAATAAGGGAGTAGTGCTAGACGGTATGATAATACAGATGGTGGAGATGTTGGAAGAAGTGGAAGTGATGAATTTGGGATTACAGGTTCTGGAAAATGTAGAATCACTAGAACAGGCAGTATAGGGAGAAGGAGGAGGTTGTGGAGGAGGAGTTGTGTTGTTGTTGGTGTTGTGGCGGTGTTGCTGATGGCGTTGAGTAGTTATGTATGTTGAAAATGAGCCATTTTGTAGGACCCCGGGGCAGGACCCCGGAAGTGACGTCATGTCACGTGACTAGGCGGTCATGTTGGGTTGTCATGATAGTGCACGTGGGTGGCCATGTTGTGACGTCATTATCATGATAATAGGTGGTAGAAGTGCGTATGGGCAGCGCGTGTCAGATTCAGATTCTTTATTCACGATATACATATATGTATGATGTAAACAAAAGTAAAGATTATACATGAGTAACAAATAACATACCGTGGGAAGTGGCATAGCCAGATTGGCTGTCTACCTGCCACCCCCTAAAGGAAACAGAACTCGCGAACAGACTGTGACTAGATGAGTAAACATGGGGCGATTTATCCGGTCTATGATAGGGATGCTGGTTTTTCCGTTCCTTGGGTCGAAATTACGTTCAAGTGTGAGAAGCTAGGATAAAAAGCCAGCGGGAGGGTGGTGTTTCTGTTTAGGCGAGTCCGCAGAGAGCAACCTGCTTGCTAAATTACCATCATTGCTCCGCATAAAGTTCAAGATACACAATCAGTCAAATCGAGTGGATAATATCGTTCCAACTAGAAATATCATGATCTTTATAATTGGACGAGGGGTCAATATCGGTGGGCGCACCATGGGAGGCGAATGTCGTAAACTAGCTGACAGCATTTAGGTATCGGTCAGTTCTCCGCATGCGACTTCCCATGATCAGCCGACCGACTTGACCAAGCACTTGCTTAAATACGCGTTCCCGAACGCAAATTTGTTCCTCAAGAGTATTGTTTGGAGCTTTTTAACCGTGTGTGTCTCTACGCGAGGTTGTTATGAGGACACGTGCTCCGTCTCACCCCTAACAACCCGACAATAGATATCGAATTAATCCAAACAACCCGACAGTCTTCAGAAAACTGACCCAAACACTCCCGAAAACACTCCCAAATAAAGGTAGGATAGTATCCTTAATGAGGGTATGAGACGTATGAAGAGGTACTCATTGCGCTCATTTTCATAGCTTTCATTTTGAGACGTATGATTTTGCGCGCATCGTGCTTATTTTCATAGATTTCATTGCAATGAAAGCTATGAAAATGAGCGCAATGAGTACCTCTTCATACGCCTCATACCTGTTACAATAGCTGTAACTGGAATTAGTATACAGAAGTTATAACATTATCGGTTAATTTGTTGTAACATAACGGGTTGAAAAAAGTTATAACATTATGCGTCGATTTTTATAACATAACGGGTTGAAAAAAGTTATAACATTATGCGGAGTTTATAACATTATCGGTTGTTTACTACATTTTGTGTAACATTACGCGTTGGTGTAACATTATGCGGCGTTGTAACATTATCGGTTGTAACACGGCTGTGATGAGACTTCATTTCTGATGATAATTTCATAAAAAATTCGGTCAAATCAAGTCTCCATTGAGCAACATATCTAGCGTTGATTACAAAAATGATTTTTTATGACAGCTTTTAGTTCCAACCGTTTGGAATATATCAGTTGATCGGAAAAGCTAAGCGTAGCTGAGACGAGTGATTCTGAACATACATGAAGGCGGCGATGGACTATTTAAGGTCTAGACGACTGGTTTCGGCGGACAGCAGCGTCGAATTCCTTACAGAATTAGGATGGCGGCCTGAAAGAGCTTACACCTGTTTTTGTCAAAAATAACAAACACATGTTGTGAATTATCAATTTGTATTGTCATGAACAATGTGCACACCAGAAACATCTTCATTTTTCACAACTACACGATTGCGCCACAGGGAGATGGCGTAGCCATTAGTGGCTGTCTTCCAGCCATTCCCATTTTTTAAAAAAATGAACAAGAAAAAGGTGAGAAGAAAAAACAAAGAAAAGAAAAAAAAATGAAAGCAATGAAATGAAAACGAGAAGCAGACATGAGAATCTTTTGCTTCTGATCAATCCCAGCAACCACCGAGGTGTACACAGATCAGTGATCTGTATGAAAGAGGAGATATCCAGGAGATCAGACTTGTCCTCCAATACCTTTTGTTAGAGCCCTCCAAACCTCAAATTCTGGATCGAATCCAACCACGCAGAGGATTTCGAATTTATTTGAATTTCACGACTTTTCAGCTTTTAAAATTGTGCACTTTCTTGCGACCGTAGATATTGCCAGACTTCACTCAAGTAATGTAACGGCGATCCTGTTTGGAAATGTCAATCAAAAATGTAGAATATTCCTGAACTATTCTCAAAGGAAATGTACAGAAGATCCGAAGCTAGAAAACGTGTTCAAGAGGAACACTTGGTAGGTATTGAGAACATCTCGACGATTCGAAAATTTCCGAATCAGTGTGACTCGAATAGAATCGTTGGGACGAATTCGAATCGAATCCATTTTAGAAACATCGCAGGCCCCTACCTTTGAATCTGTTTATTCAATACATATTTATTTATTTACTGGAGTTTAACGACACGTTCGACAGACGGCCACCAATCAAATTCTGTACATGTCGGACCGTTTTGCTGGTGGAGGAAGCCGGAGTACCCGGAGAGAACCACCGAGCACAACTGTCAGACTTCCCAACGTACTAACACCATACAAGCAGGGTTAGCATTGGTTGAAAACAGGTGCACCATCGACGTGCAGTACGCCTTAGCACACATCGCCACCGTGCCCTCTCGTGCATGGACAATCGGGATTGAGTGCCGTGCGCAAGGACACAACGCAGTTACCCCTGGTGTAATTCAATACAAGCAAAATCCGTATAATCTGATTATTTTGAGTGGTACACCGGTTCACAATCCACGATTTTGGACAAGAAAACTGTAATTGTTGTTTATGAGAGGTGTATTTTAACTTTTTGAACACGGGAGGACGCTTTTCGGCCCAAGAACATGATACTTCATAATTTAATTAAGCAGGATGGCTGATAAGAGAATGTGTGGGGTAGACCCATCAATATTTTCAACGTGCAGCCCTAAGGCTGCACGTTGAAAATATTAATTGGTCTACCCGCAAATAATGAATATGAACTCTTCCAATAGCTGCCATTGAACTGAAATGGAAGAAACCTCCAGGGGTCAAAGGATTAATATCTCTCAGTAGCTTTATTTATTTATTTATTTATTTATTGGTGGTTAAGGTCACATATTTCTGCACAATGGCTAACCATGACCGTGACAGTTTTACGGGTGGAGGAAGCCGGAGTACCCGGAGAGAATCACCGAGCAACGGCGAACAGCTGTCAGCTCCCAACATACCAACTCCACACAAGTAGGGTTAGCATTGGTTGAAGACAGGTGCACCATCGACGCGCAGTACGCCTTAGTACACAGTGTCATCGTGCCCCCACGTGGGCAATGGGGGTGAAGTGTCTTGTCCAAGGACACAACGCGGTTGCCGCAGGTGGGATTCGATCCGAGGACCTCTCGGCTTGCAGCCTGCACCTCTACCAACTGAGCTACCGCGCCCCCAATCTCAGTGGCTTTAGCTATATGATAGCCACAGTACAAAATACAAAGTCATGTTTACCCACCCCTTTATAATTATAATTTATAATCGACGAGGACGTTCAAGTGAAGGGACCAAAAAAAAAAAAAAAAAAATTACATGGCGATTTTTTGTTTGAGTGGCGTTGGTGGGATATGGCAGTGGCGTTTGTTAAATGGTTAAATATGACTTTGGAGTAAAGAAAATTATCTATACCGTACTTAAGCCATTTATCATGTTCGCGCATTCTTTTTATAACCTTGAGCATTGACCAGATTCCATCGTGGAAGAGCTGTAAATTAAATAATTGATTCGGAATTCCTCATTTCAGCATGGCGCTATTAGACCGATGCAACCTAGTTATCTACCAGAAACGATTCCAATTCTACCTGAGAAATTAAAGCAATTAGGATATGCCACTCACATGGTAGGAAAGTAAGTAAGCAACTTATTATATCCGGAAATTCAACTATCCTGATATCTTACTTATTTTTTTTCATCAATTTTCAACTATGAGTTTTTTTTTACAGAAAGTGCAAAGTCATTTTATGAATACATCAATACTAAAATTTGTACTTCATGGCTGCTCATTGGTTCAATTATATTACTAGCTTCTAAAGAGTCAATATATACATCTTGTACACCACACAGTGTTAAAATTTTATTTGCAAACAGACAAGAAACGTGAGTATTTGTAGTTCATGCATCACCGGATAAATTACACGTCGTTCCACCTTGTGAAAAATAGTTTCTATTGATCTCATCTCTTAATATGGATATAGCAACAGTCAATTATTGATCAGTGTTGTCACATTCCGTCGAGTTGGTGAGACCAGAGTAGCTTGCTCAAACAAGACGCCACAGGCGTCTTGTTTCATTTGGCTGATCTGGTCTCATCAACAATGAGGAATATTACAACCCAGACTGATTGAATTTTCTAATGATTTGTTTTTGAAATGACAGTGGATACTTAAAACCTGAAATATAATTAAAAAATGGATTATTTGTAAATGGTATTCATCGCAAAGGTACTCGGGTTTTTATTTTGCGTTTGTAAAGTTGTCGCATCGAAAAAGTATGCACGACAGTGACGTCCCGTGAGCCTCGATTGAGACAGGAATGATATGGGTTTGGAAAAGTTGAGATTCGTTTTCTGGCGAGCTATGATTGATGACCACGCTGCGGCAGTACTGAGGAGCTGTTTGTTTTAGTCATATAATATACTTCATATCCGGCTACTTGATAGGTGAACATTTACCGAGACCCATTTTACTGTGCAGGAGAAACTAGGGATTGAAGTGGCAAATCACAGTTCAAGATCGAATAACTGTGGTGTGAGTTTTGTCTTATCACAGTTTTTTTCTTATACAACTTAATTTTTTTTCCTTTAAATTTAAATGAAAATGGTCTTTCAGACCACTGTTATGTAAATCCAAAGAACTAAAATGACACCAAAAACATTATCTGTACAGAATGTTCATTATATAGGGACATAAACTTTATTTTGAACACCCCTGGATCAATAAGCCCTCCCACTCTCCCATGTATGTTATACCAATAACTAGTAAATCGTCGAAGATAACGATACAAGAATGTCATAATCACACGTGAACGATAACAAAAGGGCAAGTCTTTTAACCCTTTACCCAACGTAACGGCCAAAACCGTCCAGCGCTATTCTCAAAAATCGTCAGGTAATTTGCATTATTTTTTCATTTATTGTCTCAAAAACATAGGTTTTGACCACTCATTGGAACGAGCTCGTCGAGCTCGTTCCAATGAGGGATCATAACCTATGCTTTTGAGACAAAAAAAGAAAAAAATTAGTTCTAGAATTTTTTTTGCAAGTGTCGTCTGCTTTTCATGTTAGGTAAAGGGTTAAGCTGTGTTGTATTTTGATTATTTCAGATGGCACTTAGGTTTCTGTAATTGGAAATATACACCGACGTATCGAGGGTTTGATTCATTTTTCGGATTCTACAATGGCGGTGAAGGATATTATGATCACAGTAGGCGTACGTATATCATTCTAAGACACTTGTGCTGCTTAATCTAATATCCTACTTTCCAAGAAGCAAATGTATCAACAACCGTTTAGGCTTAAAGTACCGTCACATGCAAAAACAACAAAAACACTCAAAGCCTTTCCTGGCCATACAAATATTTGACCAATAATTCCATGTTTTAGAGAGCTCACTCAGCTCTTGTAAAGAATGTATCATTGGTCAATTTTCGTAACCGAAAACGTTGGTACCCTACATCGGTTTTGAAGGATTTTATCCCAACTGAAACGTCAAGTCATGTGTGGACATTTCAAAGTCACTCACCCACCATGGGCGGATTCAGAGGGGCCCCACCCGTGGCCTGCCTCTCCTAATTTTTGTATTTTATTTTTTTTACTAGCACTGATGATACCACGGGACACGATATTATCAGGGATAAAACATGGACATCCACTACCAAAATATGTCCATATTTTATTGCCGATAATACGGTAACCCGTGCATATAGCTAGGCCAAGCTCATATGCGGACCTCACGTGAGCCGATATAAATTGGCTTCTTTTCTTCAAAATTTGAATGATGGAATATTTTGGTTGGAAAACATTGCGGTAATGTGCGAAGGAGTATCTTCCATGTTCCAACAATTTCTCACAAGACCCCCAGACCACGTGACAAGAGTGGGATACCCTATCTCTACTCGCCACAAACTCGCCACTACGATCGTCGAGTCATTCTTCTCATCATGACCAATGATTGAAATGTGGCGTCCCCTCAAACCCAGAATCCTTGGTTTCCCAATGCCCACTTTTCTTGACTAAATAAAGAAAGTCAGCCAGTATAGTGACTTTCTTTATTTAGTACAAAGAAGCGAGGGAGGTGAAGCGAGCGCTGTGGCCGATGTGATTTATTTATTTATTTATTTATTTTATTTATTTATTTATTAGTGTTTAAGGTCACATACTTATGCACAATGGCTAATCGTGACCGTGACAGTTTTACGGGTGGAGGAAGCCGGAATACCCGGAGAGAACCACCGAGCATCGACGAGCGACTGTCAGCTTCTCAACATTCTAACTCTGTTCTAGCTCCGCCCAAGTAGGGTACAGCAATTGAAGACATCGACGTGCAGTACGGTTTAGTACACGGCGTCATCGTGTCCCCATGTAGGCAACCGGGATAAAGTGCCTTGCCCAAGGACACAACGCGGGTCGTCCCGGACGGGGATCGAACTCGGACCTCCAGCATAGAAGTCCAATAGTTTACCACTGAGCCACCGTACTCCCAGCTGATGTGATAAAGAAACAATTTATCATCTCAGTGTGGGATTTCGATATAGTGTAGGACCTCTAATTTGATCTGTGCTCTCAAAGAAAAACAAAAATAACCAAATCCAATGCTCAAGGCGAAATATAGTCTTTCTGAATATATTTTGACGCAAAAATTCGTTACGTCAAACTAATAATCAGCTATTGTATATTTCAGTTATAGGGTCCTGGAATTTGCGATTTTTTTCTGGAATCAATTCCCGAATTGAAACGGACAAAAGATTTCACATCGAATCGAATCGTGAATCGCATCGCATTTCTCGTGGTGGTACTAATTATCGGGAATTATCTCCCCTATATACTAGGGATCATTTGGTCAAAGATATATATTATAGACTGTTGAGCCACACGCCCATATAACACCAATTGGCATTTCGCCCTCTGCGACGCGTTAAGAAATTTGCAGAGATTCACATTCTTCCCGATATTCCAACGGATTTGTAATCGAATTGTTTCACGGAAAGAGTTTCTAAACGAATCAAATCTAGAGACTTCGCCGGGTCCTAATTACAGTGTTCTTACACGCTAAAAACTAAAGTGTTAAAAACTACACTTGAAGTGCTGTATTTAACACTTACTAAGTGCTGAACTAGCACTTTGTTCAAGTGTAGATATCCCAGAACTTGACAGGTGTTACAATAATACCACTTGACAAGTGTAATGTCGCGACACTTAAAAGGAAACAACGCAGATGACGCGGATCAGGCTCGAACTCTCGAGCCTGATCCGCGTCATCTGCGTTGTGTCTTTTTAATTGTGTACCCACCAAACGCAAATCAAATTATGGACGATTCTGGAAGAACCACCAATGCTAGACACATGGGAAGTTCCATCCATTCAAGTTTCAGATGTCTGACGATTGTAATGTCTAAGTGCTTAGAGCATTGCACTTTGAGTGTTAAAATCAAACCCTAAGAGTTAGAATGGGTTTAACACTTTGAAAGTGTCAGTTTTAACACTTTAATTTTTAGTGTGTATTGGTAGCAGTCTAGTTTATATTTGTGCTTGTTCTGCAACAAGACTCAAATTTGAAGCATGACATTGTTAGATTAACAATAAATTATCACCGGATGTCATTTGTCTGCAAAACTCGTATCGCGTCCATAGTTCAACAAACATAAAAGAGAATTTTTTGGTATATTATTTTCCCCACGCAACTGCGTATCGGGGTAATAAAGACACGATGTAGGAGTTCGACCTATAAAGAGCCCACGTAGTCGATATACGAAAGAATAATTTGCCGTACAAAGAATTCTCATAAGGACGAAAACAACCCAGAAGCACATTGACAATTGAGTGTCTCAAAGGTATAATCACTTTACTAAGACACATGGCAAGTATGTTATGAAAGGACCATAATGTATGTAATTGAATCCGACAGAACTCTAAATTTCCTTCGTTACATATTTTGGGCGGAAGGTATGGCCGCCCTTCCGAGGTGAATTCCATGTCCTTTATTCACACAGTCAGTTATGAAATCGTCCCATGAGTTCAATGGGCTGGAGGAGCCATCTGAAACACTTTACAATGTTAAACGCAAGGGAGGAAATTATAAGTTGAGCTAGGAGAAGAGAAGAGATGAAAAACCAAAAACAACCGATATATCATTTTGCACACCAGGTTGCTGGAAGAAAATTTAATGGGAATGTAATGAAAACAGACTAGTGTTATGATAACCCCATAATGTGTGAACACCTATAAATTAACAGGTTGTTTACATGCGAAATATTGTTATTTTTATATCATTGATGGGATAACTTGAATTAAAGAAGTTTTTTATATTTATTCCTTCATAATCATTCCGTCAAATATAACGAGAGAATCAACGGGTTTCTCAACTCGAACATTTCTTCGTTCCTGATTGGCTCAGTCGTGGTTTAACGCACGTTTGAGTTTACTTTATTGATTTATAAACCCACTACCCTTTATTGTTTCAAACCCTTAACCTTGCCTAAAGCGAAATAGTACAATCCATCCGAAATTTCTTAACGCCACCTCTGTCTTATAACACTGAGGCTAAGAAATACTCATTGAAGCGGGCGCATTCAGCCCACTGGGACGTGGTGTCATAGGCATCTTTGTTTAGGCGATGCTAGCTTTTTCCTGTTATTCAGTGAAAAGTTCTGAACAATAATTTCTTTAGATAAACGTATAGAATAATTCTTTTATATGTAGTTTCTGGCGCAAGGTCTGCATAATCTATCTATGCAACTCAGATAATGTACAAACTGACAGTTTTTTCTTCTCATCTTGCTATTTTGACAGAATATGTCTGTAATCTTAGCCTCGTAGTGATACCCACCCTCTGCACACTGATGTCAAAATAATGAAGTTTGAAGTAACATGTTTTTAGTATAATACAGCTAGGTTCCCCAGATGACACGTTGCGATTGCAACAACGCTGCAGAAACGTTGCATTTTCGTCCCCTGAGTGCTAGAATGTCGTATGTCCCCTACGGGACATAGGACATTCTATCACTCACGCGTCGTTTTGTTGTTAAACAATTTGGCATATAACAATGCCCAGTGAGGTTGAGACAGTGTTTTTCATTACGCTGGCAATAAATGTCAGGTGAACAACTTCTTACGCAACGTTGTAGTCACGTCGTAAAAACGTCGTGGCAACACAACAATTTTACCACATTTTACAAATTCTTACTTATTTTCACGTTGTAGAAATGTTACTGGCAACACAACCATCTCATAACATTTAAAAACTCCGTATTTGACGTTCTGGAAACGTTGTGGTAACCCAACGTTGCTGCAACATTTAACAAATTCTTTCTCAACACAATCGCCACGTCATGGACACGTTGTGGAAACCCAACCTTGCTGCGGCATTTAACAAATTATTTCTCAACGCCAGGACATGGAAACGTTGTGGCAACGTGACCATCTTATATTTAATTTCTTACTTAACGTTAAGGACACATTCTAAAAATATTGTGACAGCCCAACCATGCTGTAACATTTAACTAAGTCTTTCTCAATGCAATCGTCACATAATGGACACGTTGTGGCAACCCAACCATGCCTCTTTCTAAACACAATCGTCATGTCATGGGAACGTTGTGGCAACGTAACCATCTTATATTTAATTTCCTACTTTACGTTATGGACACATTGTAAAAATATTGTGACAACCCAACCATGCGGCAATATTTAACAATTTTTTTCTCAATGCAATCGCCACGTCATAGAAGCGTTCTGGCAACGTAACCATCTTAAAATTTAATTTCTTACTTAACGTTATGGACACATTATAAAAACATTGTGGCAACCTAACCATCTTAAAAAAAATAACAATTTTTTACTGAGGACACGTTGTAAAAACGTTGCGGCAAAACAACTATCTTACAAGACTCAGACACTTCACCTCCATTGCCCACGTGGGTGCACGGTAGCGTTGTGAATTAAGGCGTACTGCACGCCGATGGTGCACTTGTCTTCAACCAATGCTATCCCTGCTTGTGTGGAGTTAGTATGTTGGGGAGCTGACAGTTGCTCGCCGTTGTTCGGTGGTTCTCTCTGGGTACTCTTCCTCCACCCGTAAAACTGTCGTGGTCATGGTTAGCCATTTTGCAGAAATATGTGACCTTGCACACCAGTAAATAAATAAATAAATAAATAAATAAATAAATAAATAAATAAATAAATAAATAAATAAATAAATAAAAATGCTTACAACATTCCACAACTTCTTATTTGCGTTGCAGACATGTTGCGAGAACGTTCTGGTTCGAGACAACCCTACCATAACTAAAAGCTTTGCGGTTACGTTCGAATTCAACCAATTCAATCTTGTTTGACAGAGCTCAACAAGCTCTGTCAAACAAGACTGAATTGGTTGAATTGCTAGTTTCATTATAGGAAACTATTCATCAAACGACTATATTATTAAGCAAATTACGGGCAACGATTTATTAAAATACGTTTTAAAAATCTACCCGCATTCATCCAAAAGTTGCAAGGGACCTCCTGAAACTGTTTCTCCAATCGAGCATTCGAGCTATGCTGAGAACATTACAATTTCTATCGGAGAACTGGCATAAGGGATGGGGTGTCAAATATAAGATATGTAATAGCGATTGGCAAAGGAACGAGTCGGTGAAAACACCAAGTTGGTTGTTTATCCTTTTTCAGTAGCATAAGTCGGAAAGCTTTCTCTGAAAATGTCCGACAAGTGCTATATTTTTGTCGTTGGAGTGCCTCCTCCTCCGTGGTAAAAATAAAAACAAACAAGAGGCCCCAGCTGGCCTGAAGTGTTCGAATGTTTTCCCCTTTACTAACCATGTCAAAACCGCAGCAGAGATGTGGGGTGGTGTTATTAGCATCCCTTAAAATTCCTCCTGTGACATAATGTCAACAACGTGTTTACGATAATTACAAAGATTTGACATTTCATACATGTATGTGATACTGTTTTGACCGATGAGAAAATGCCTGCCTATTAATGTACTTACCGTTTCTTACTGTTGAAGTGTCGTTTAAAGCAGTGGCGTGTGAGAAGATTTTCTTATTGTTTTCTTCTTTTATTATCTACAATGTTAAGGCCTGAGTCCAGGAGTTTGATCTGAACAGACGTGAAATCATCCTTTTAAAAGATGTTATGTATCGAATATGAAAGCATTTTGAGCTCGGTCTAGCCGGGCAAAATGTAGTGGAAGAACAAAATATCCCCACCCCTACTTCACCTCACCTCGTGCAGGATTAAGATTGTGTACCCTCCATCAGTGAAGGTCCTGAGGCTCCCCCGTGGAAAAATAACTAACTATTCATGCCAAGGGGTAATTTTTGAAGGCCTAGGTACCCAGAAACTGAAAAGTCTTGTAAAATGGCCCAAGAAATATGAAGGCACATGAACCAGATTTGGGGATTTCAGATTGTAATTAAGGTCGATATTTTAGCCCGCTCCCATGGCTGCGCAGCTTTTTTGAGCAGTGAATTGAGAGAGAAAAATGTTTTCATGCTTTTTTCATTACCAACTGTGTTAAAATATGAAGGTTACCAATGGCACCCCTAAATATGAAGCCAGGGTGTGTATTTGACCGAACACGTACATCATCCAAACAGAAATATTAATTTGGGGGCTCTGAGGGCTCCATGACACCCCTAAATTTGAACACAGAGGATTGATTTGAACAAACTTGTAAATGATTCTCACAACGATGTTATTTTTCAAACATGGAAGCGTTTGGAGCAGTGCTTCGAGAGATTGTTTTTACAATTCTCTTCATTAGTCTTAGTGTTAACGCTTTATCTAACACGAAAAGCAGACGACACTTGCAAAAAAAATTCTTGAATAACTAATTTTTTTCATCTTTTGTCTCAAAAACATAGGTTATGACACCTCGTTGGAACGAGCTCGTTCCAACGAGGGGTCATAACCTATGTTTTTGAGACAAAAAATGAAAAAAATAATGAAAATAAATTGGCGATTTTTGAGAATAGCGCAGGCCGGTTTTGGCCGTTACGTTGGGTAAAGGGTTAAAACCTGAAGCCCAATGTCACCTCTAAAACTGATGTCAGGCGTTCTATTTGAACAAACTTGTGAAGCATCTTTACGAAGACGATTTATCAAGCACTAAAGCTAATGGAGGAGTGATTTAGAAGAAGAATGTTTCTTCCCTTCCACATCGTTTCAAATTCTCTGAGCCCATTGGCGCCCTAAATATGACCCCAGCACTTGATTTGAATAAATTTCTTAATAATGCTCACAAAGATTTTATATCAGACATTTTCTCTTTACGAAACACAGTAACTTCAACATTTCCTTTAGTCTCCTGGAGCCAATACTATAAAACTTTTACAATTGGATTTTCCAGAATTATATTTTCTACCTATTAACATAATTGACTAAAATGAATCATTAGCGCTTTCAAAGAAAGTTTGAAAATGCTAATGGTTCATTTTAACCCATTTAAAGTGAAAACTAGAAAATACAATTCTAGTGAATACAGTTGTAAAATGTTTTGGCCCCAGTTTGGAGGAATAGTGCTTGCTGATCGAACACGTCAACCCTGCTCCACTGCTTAAGTAGTAAAATAAACTGCACAACAACTTCCTCTTCTCACAGAATTCGTGTTCTTCGACACAACGGTGAGATGTAGCGGGAAGATTTAATTTCAGATGAATACTAAATACATCAAACCCTCTTGTCCTCAATTTTTATGCAAAGAACTAACCCAGTTTGCCAAGCGAGAAACACAAAAATCGCCATTCAGTGAGATCAGAAGAGTATTTCAAGTTATTTGATAATGTTTTTCGTATTCTGTTGCCAGCATCTCTTCACGTTAACCCTTAACATGAATAGCAGATGGCACTTGCAAAAAATATTCTTTAATAACTAATTTTTTTAATTTTTTGTCTCAAAACATAGGTTATGACCCCTCGTTGGAACGAGCGCCAACGAGGGGGTCATAACCTATGTTTTTGAGACAAAAAATGAAAAATTAATGAAAATAAATTGGCAATTTTTGAGAATAGCGCTGGCCAATTTTGCCCTTTACGTTGAGTAAAGGGTTAAGGTACCGGAAAACCGAACCTCGAGACCCAGCAAACATCGGCCATTCGATTTACTGTGTTTGTGCATAAACTGATCGAACTATTTGACTGGGTGGGATTTGGACTAGTGGTCCCTATTGACTCTCGTCACTTAGTCTAATAATAATAATAATATATCACTTATATAGCGCCTATCCTAATAAAAGCCCTAAGCGCTTTACAAAAGAAATCACGAATAAGATAGATAAAAATCAATAAAGTCACCCGGTTTGTGTGTCAGCGAAGGGATAGCCTGGGAAGTTCCTCTGGTATAAGTAGGTTTTTAGTCCCTTTTTAAAACTTTCAAGAGATGGTGCATTTCGTAAGGTTTTGGGTAACGAGTTCCACACACGGGGCGCGCTGATCCTGAAAGCCCTGTCACCTACAGTCTTCAAATTCCCCGCGAACTGAGTTAAAAGCCCTTCGTCGCTGGATCGCAATGATCGCTGCGGCTTGTCTATCCGTTAAGTGGGAGAATACGTCGTGTTCTCATTGTCACATTTTTCTCTTATTAACTCGTCCACCGGATGAGTCAAAAAGGGAGAAAATGTGACCATGAGAACACAAAATAGATTAGAAGAACTTTGTTCATTTTATACCCTAGTTTGTGTTTTTTTCTGAGCGAATAGGCTTAGTAACTGGTCCCCTACCACCTCTAATAATGATCAAAGGGATGTTAAGCTGGACCCAGTGCTGACACTTACAGATGGAGCGTTTTGTGGTGAGTGGTGGAAGTTAGGCTGGACCCAATGCTGATACTTACAGATGAGCGTTTTGTGGCGAGTGATGGAAGTTAGGCCGAACCAAATGATGATACTGGGAGATGGAACGTTTTGTGGTGAGTGGTGGAAGTTAGGCTGAGCCCAATGGTGTTACTTATTTTTTTCTAAGTTTAACCCTTTACCTAAGCTGAAAAGCAGACGACACTTGCAAAAATAATTCTTGAATAACTATTTTTTTCAATTTTGTCTCAAAAACATAGGTTATGACCCCTCGTTGGAACGAGCTCGACGAGCTCGTTCCAACGAGGGGTCATAACCTATGTTTATGAGACAAAAAATGAAAAAATAATGAAAATTAATTGGCGATTTTTGAGAATAGCGCTGGCCGGTTTGGCCGTTACGTTAGGTAAAGGGTTAAGAGCCTAAAGTGTTATTTATTATATATTCTTAACACATAGAAAAACCTATCCGAAGCCTAAAACCGAATGCGACCCGAATCTGAAAACTCAAAATCTCCCAGCTCTAATATCTTCTTATACAATAGTTAAATTGTAACCCTTCGCCCCACCTTTCACCCCCAGTCAACCATGTGTCGACATAACGGACTAGCACTAAGAGACGACGCGACAATTGTTTCTGTAATTAATACATCTCCAAGTCATAGAAGTTGAAACGTCCACTCCCAACACTACTGTCTCCACAAGATATGTCGTGCAGAACCTCGTGTATTTCTACATAAACATTGTCATGACATGGCTACTATCACGAACCGCCAAGAGAACCAACATGGCCCAATAATGTGACGCAAATGTGTGTAAATTTCTGTGTGAAGAATTCCACGGTGAAGTACACGCCCTTCAACATTTTCTTGGGGAGGTGACCCAAGTCTTCGACTTCACTGGCGAGAGATGGAAGACGAAAGTAATCACCACTGGTGCCTCATCATAAAATGTTTTTAGTCACAAGAGAATTGTTCGACAAAACTTAGTAACTTCATTCATGAGCTAACATTTCGGTTGTATATATTATTTCGTTTTAGGGGCAGAACTAAGACCAAGAGAGAAAGCATATGACTTCAGACTGAACAAGTACATTTACTTCAAAGGAAATGGTACTTATTCAAATGTACGTTTACACGCATTTCGTTTCTTTTTATTAAGTTTGTTCACTTGCTTCCGTTCTCCGTATAGGATCATCGCTCCTTGATATTTGAGTCACGGGGTTATGTTTGTCAAATCCTTTCCTTGAAATAAAAGTACGTGAAATAAAAGTACGAATTTGACCTGAACAGGATTAATAGTGTTGACTGTCGCGTTGACAAAATCAGACAGGCATGTTACAACCGATAATGTTACAACGCCGCATAATGTTACACCACCGCACAATGTTACAAAAAATGTAGCAAACAACCGATAATGTTATAACTTTTTTCAACCCGTTATGATATAAAAATCGACGCATAATGTTATAACTTTTTTCAACCCGTTATGTTACAACAAATTAACCGATAATGTTATAACTAATGAATACAAATTCCAGTTACAGCTGTCGCCCTCTAAAAATTGGCCAAAATGAGAAAAGGCTGAACTGAGTGATGCGAGGTTTACGTGAAAACGAGTATTTTCAAAAATCGAATGTGCTCGAGTGTGATAAATGGGCATTTTAATTCGTCAAATAAACGTCCATTTATTTGAAATCACACGACAAGCAATTGTCCATTGTCGCTTTTGGCGGATTTTTTTATTTCTATTTTGTTGCGTTCCAGTCGGAGCTTCAAGTGTCGAAACGAAAATAGGTGACTTACGCGACTCAACAAAACAACCCAGTTTGAAAGTAGGTTACGTCGCTTAGGATGCCGAAAATGTATACACAACGGACGTATTTTATAACACATTATTTTTATTTCGATTTGCTGACGACTGTTAACTGTTGGGCTGTCTATTCCCAGAAAAACACGAATGGAATTGAAACACATGAAAAAAAGCTTTAGTGATGTCAAGAAAAGCTTTGTACAGGACACAGGTGTGCATGTGGACGATCTTGAAAAAGGGTCCTCCTAAACATCGGAATGACATGAAATGACGCGGAATGACACCGGAATGCCATAAAAATGATGCGGAATGACATTTCTTTTACAAAATACTCGACCCCAGAATGTATTTTGTTTATTAACTAACAAAGTACCTCCCAAGCAATCTTCTTACATCTGGTCCTGTTCACACTTTCAGACTTAGGAAATTATTAGCTTAGTAGACTTTGTTGAAAGGCAACCACAGGAGGGTGATGGGGGATTGGCACGAAGAAGAGGTGAGGGGTCATGAAGGAGAAGGTAGCAGTGGAGGATTTTCAGTCGATAATTACATTGTGATTTTTTAACCTGGCACAGATGCAACATAGACAACTGGACCTGGATTATTTGTACGTTAATGGAGGACCATAAATTGAAAATATGAAGGGGCGGCGGGGGTGGTACATGAATATTCTTAATTTTCCCCACTTGCCTATGAAGTCTCCCTACATGACTCTGCAGTCTCCCTATTTTTTCTGGAGGGAGACTTGAAGTCTCCCTAAAATTCCCCCCTAGGCTGGTCCCTGCCACTTACCATTTATTGCCACATAAAGGTATGTAATATTTATACTAAAGGTTTCTGCTCTGGTTAAGGCGAGGAAACACCCCCCCCCCCCCCCAACTCCTGGGGATTTATCATAGAATGACCTAGTCACATTACATAGACGCGGATTATCCTGGTAACTCAATCATGTGACGTCATTACCATGATCATCCAGTGCCCAACATGGTGAAGGCGGGGGTGGTGGAGGAGGGGTGCTATTTTATCCGATTGGTACGTTTACCAACATGCGTAATCTCCGCTTCCAGAAACGTAGTGTACGCCTTTGGGGATGGGCAAATGCCTCTGTTTCTGCTTGTTTTGGGCATCTAAAACTCATTTGTCGCATATTTCTTAGTCATAAGAATATCTTATTGTTCATTAATTTGACATTTTAACAACTAACAGTGAACAAAAATGAGGTGGAGTTAAAAGAGGTCAAAATGTTGATGGAGCGAGGTACATATGGTGGATGTGGCAGGTTGGTAGTGTCGCATGGAAGCCGAAGAATAAGATGCGAGACTGGGTAGGAAGAGGAATGAGGTTTAGGAGGATTGAAAGGGGTGGGCATGGATTAGGCTGAGAAAGAGAGGAGGTCATGAATTAGTACATCAGGGTGATTGTGCAGAGAAAGCTATCTGAGAATACTGTAAGAGAGTAGTGCTAGACGAAATGGCTCATTTTCAACATACATAACTACTCAACACTATCACCAACACAGCCACAACACCAACATCAACACAACTCCTCCTCCACAATCTCCTCCTTCTCCCTATACTGCCTGTTCTAGTGATTCCGCCTTTTCCAGAACCTGTAATCCCAAATTCATCACTTCCACTTCTTCCAACATCTCCACCATCTATATTATCATATCGTCTCGCACTACTCTCTTATAGTATTCTCAGATAGCTTTCTCTGCACAATCACCCTGATGTACTGATCCATGACCTCCTCTCTTTCTCAGCCTAATCCATGCCCACCCCTTTCAATCCTCCTAAACCCCATTCTTCTTCCTACCCAGTCTCGCATCTTATTCTTCGTCTTCCGTGCGACACTACCAACCTGCCACATCTACCATATGTACCTCGCTCCATCCAACTTTTTGGCCTCTTTTAACTCCACCTCATTATACCCCCGCTTCGAAGAAGTGGGGGCTATATAGGAATCGCCCTGTACGTCCGTACGTCCGTCCGTCCGTACGTCTTTCCGTCCGGACAAATTCTTGTGTGCGCAACTCCTCCTACATTAATGAACCGATTTTGATGAAACCTTCATCTCTACTAAGTGAACATGTGCATATTCCAAACTTTTTGATCTGCGACAATTTTAACCAGGTTATCTCTCTTGAACTTTGATTTAATATGGGTTTCTATATGAAATTCTTGTGTGCGCAACTCCTCCTACATTTATCAATCAATTTGGACAAAACTTTTCAGACATCATCACTACTAAGTGAACATGCGCATATTCCAAGATTTTTGATCTGCGACAATTTTAACCAGGTTATCTCCCTTTGACTTAGATTTATTGTGTCTTTCCATCCGAACAAATTCTTGTGTGCGCAACTCCTCCTACATTAATGAACCGATTTTGATGAAACCTTTCAAACATCATCTCTACTAAGTGAACATGTGCATATTCCAAACTTTTTAATCTGCGACAATTTTAACCAGGTTATCTCTCTTGAACTTTGATTTAATATGGGTTTCTACATGAAATTCTTGTGTGCGCAACTCCTCCTGCATTTATCAATCAATTTGGATGAAAGTTTACAGACATCATCACTACTAAGTGAACATGCGCATTGAACTTTGATTTAATATGGTTTTCTGCATGAAATTCTTGTGTGCGCAACTCCTCCTACATTTATCACTCAATTTGGACGAAAGTTTACAGACATCATCACTACTAAGTGAACATGCGCATATTCCAAAATTTTTGAGCTGTGGCAATTTTAACTAGGTTATCTCCCTTTAACTTAGATTTATTATGGGTTTCTACATGAAATTCTTGTGCATGCAACTCCTCCTACATTTATCAATCAATTTTGACGAAACCTTTCAAACCGTATCACAACTAAGTGAACATACGCATATTCCCAAATTTTTGATCTGCAACAATTTTAACCAGGTTATCTCCCTTTAACTTGGATTTATTATGGGTTTTCAAATGGGATTCTTGTGTGTGCAACTCCTCCTACATTAATGAACCGATTTTGAATACATGTTGCACATTGTAAATGTGTTTTTACAAATGTAAACCATATATGTGTGGGCTCTTTAAGTATTCAGTGCTGTTTCTGTGGAAGGCCGCATGCAAATACAAATTTCAACAACAAAAAATGATCTTTATGTATACATTTCCTTATGGCCTTCGCCTACGTGATCAGGAGTGCATTCCTCTAAAAACCCAAAGCAGGGGTATTAATCACCTTCAGTGATAGTTCTAGTTTTTGTTCACTGTTAGTTGTTAAAATGTCAAATTAATGAACAATAAGATATTCTTATGACTAAGAAATATGCGACAAATGAGTTTTAAATGCCCAAAACAAACAGAAACAGAGGCATTTGCCCATCCCCAAAGGCGTCAGGGGACTATGGTACACTACATTTCTGGAAGCGGAGACTACTCATGTTGGTAAACGTACCAATCGGATAAAATAGCACTCCTCCTCCACCACCCCCGCCTTCACCATGCTGGGCACTGGATGATCATGGTAATGGTGCCACACGATTGAGTTTCCAGGATAATCCGCGTCTATGTAATGTGACTAGGTCATTCTATGATAAATCCCCGGGAGGGGGAGGGGGGGGGGTGTCTCCTCGCCTTAACCAGAGCAGAAACCTTTAGTGTTAATATTACATACCTTTATGTGGCAATAAATGGTAAGTGGTAAAGTCCATCTACAATAGCTGTAACTGGAATTAGTATACAGAAGTTATAACATTATCCGTTAATTTGTTGTAACATAACGGGTTGAAAAAAGTTATAACATTATGCGTCGATTTTTATAACATAACGGGTTGAAAAAAGTTATAACATTATGCGGAGTTTATAACATTATCGGTTGTTTACTACATTTTTTGTAACATTATGCGTTGGTGTAACATTATGCGGCGTTGTAACATTATCGGTTGTAACAAGGCAGGGCAAACTCGACCAGAAAAAATAGAACAACAGAGAGATTGAGTTGAAAAGAGAAACTGACCCTTACAGAAAATGATCATCTCTACAGTACCGCCGCTGTGGATACTTCCCACGGGTGGGCAATACTTCCACGCATGCAATAATATTAGATTCCAAACTCTAATTATAGAAATAATCAATTAAAAATTCAATTAATGAAGTACCGGGTATAACCCGGTGCTTCGTCAATTAAAATTTTGATGATGATGCTTTTTGTGACCTGGAAAACGCATGCGTGGACATTACTGCCTACGGGTAGATTACGACCAGCCCATGGCGACTATACTGTAGCAGTTCATCAAATCATTTGCATGGTTTGATTTGATTTGATTGAAAAAAAGACGATCAACTCACCATGAGAGTTTTAATGCCAACAAGAATGACATGTTTTCTTGTCAAAATCACGATATTAGGGGTCTGAGAATCTCAAATTTCAGGTCGAATCGAATCTCAAATCGAATCCGACAAAGGATTTCAAATCTAATCGAATCTAGAATCGAATCTTACAAGCTTTCCAAGTTGGAGGTATTGCCTCTTCTTACACCCGTAATATATAGCAAATAAATTCATTCTTCACTCAAGTATTGAATTTAACCCCCTTTACAGACGACACTGGCAAATAAAATTCTTGAATAACTAAATATTTTCATTTTTTGTCTCACAAACATAGCTTATGATCCCTCATAGGAACGAGCTCGTTCCAATGAGGGTTCACAAGCTCTGTTTTTGAGACAAAAAAATAATTAAAATTGAAATGTGATTTTTCCAGTTACCGCTTGCCGGTTTTTGCAGTTTCCTTGGGTAAAGAGTTAACCTGGACTCGTCAGTTTGAACAACTCAATGCAAAAACCCTGGAATATTCCAGAATCGGAATCAACGTTGTGTCGTAAACCACTAAACAAACTCAAAACAATTAGCACTTATGTTTCCTTCAATCATTTAAAAAAATATAATTATTTATCTAAAAAAACTAAAAAAGGAGCCTATAACAGCACACCCTGCCTGAAAAATCTTTGGTCCCCCAAAGAGAACTCAAAATAAAATTATAAACCAGCGTCCGCTCTTTGAATAAGTTAACACGGTCAAGTCCTTCTCAGCAAGAAACTCGAAACTGCTAAAATAAAAGTTTGGTAAAACGAAATTTATTCGGTACTGAGAAGTACTTGCGGAGCTGGTAGTCCAGGCACATTAGACATAAAAATGAGAAAGTAAGGAAAAAAATCGGAGAAAGCTGATTTTTTTATATGTTTCCGGGACACACATTGCGGATAAAGTGTGAAAAGTCCCCGCGAATCCGAGTTGAGCTTTTTTAGTTATAGCGTTTTTTTGATGAAAAAAAAATTTTTTAAAAAAATTCGACCCAGCTCCATATTTCTCATTCTTATTCGCCTTAGTAGGGTGAGAATCATAAATATCGTGCTGAATTATATTGAGAATACATATCCCCAACAGAAAATGCCAACTTTGTACCAATCCTCACACTCAATGGTGAAATATTCACGAAAATGTACAAAATTACGAAAAAAAATTTATTGTTTTCATACACACAACGGTACACAACGTCCATTAAATCAAATCTACGACTACTTTGGGGGTTAAATTATATATCAAAAATTGCAGAAAAGCAGTGGCTTTATAATGATATATAACAATAGTCATTTATTCCATAATGAACTGGTGAAACGTGTGAAATATTAACCATACCCCCTAAACTCAAATTCAAACGGCATCGACTTTTCTCATTCAAATACCGTATTATAGCATCATTGTTTCAATTTGTCAACCATCTACTGTCAAAATTACACGAACTGCTCCAGAATGCGTCCGTAGGACGCACAGGAAAGCTTTGGGTACAATACTACGAGCAAATAGGTCTTCTCCAGTTGTTCTTGAGAGCAGAGCGCACAGGCGACTGGGAACTCCACACATATTGTGTTCGCAATATGATTCCAGTATTTCACGCAGGTGGTCATTTTGCATACGCAAAAAGTTCTCATCTCTATTTGCAGCAGATGAATGAGCTAACAGAAATAATGCAACAGGATGATTTGAAGTTGTTCACTGAGAAAGGTTACTTTACCATAAGGCGCTCAGATAAATTCTGGGACGGGATATATTCTGATCAGATCATAGAGCAGTGTTTAATGAGAATGTTCAAGCTCCCTGGTGGTCTCACACATGGCAGGGCAATAACCGATAGCACTGTTGGGAAATGGGTACATGGACTACCTCTTTGCCTTCCGATATGTAATGCTCTCGAAAATTTTGTTCATGTTCACACTGGTCATGGCGAACAACATCGGGATCTCTGTAAAAGTTCACAATTGACTGATGCCAATGATATCACCAAATTATTGAACTGGCTCAGAGTGCATTCCCCCTTTCAGAATTAGTCTCTATAGCGACCGGGCTTGTGGCCGACGAAACTGTGAACTGTGACCATGTTCGCAAAATTGGTGAATGTTGCGTATCGAATGTTGTAAGCAAACCGTTCAACAGCATCAAACTACGACGTGTTGACACTGTGAAGTCTTTCGCATCGATGGCAAATAGCATCAAAGTCCATGGAAGTAAGGTAGTGATTGACCCCACAATTCTGTTCAACCGCATCACATGTGTTATTCAGTCACAAGCAGAGATGGAAGAGTATCTCAAATATGAACTCGCCCCGAAACCACCAGCATTGTTTGATTCTGCTGGAATGAGGACGACACAGAAAAGCACGCTCGGTAAGATCCTCAAAACATACGGTTCCGAGCAATATTCACATGATGTATTCCATTACCCCAAACTTACTAGTTTCAGTTAGTGAAATAGCAACCAAAATGGGTGACCATAGAAGCAACCTCCTTGTAGCACATTCTATAAGTGGTTGTGACACTACTTCTGCACTCTTTCGAGTTGGTAAGAAGAAAGTATTCAGTACAATTGTCTCCGATGTTACTAGCGACTCACAACAGTATGTCAACACAATTTTGGCGGATGACAGTACACCAAGTGCAGTAGCCGCTGCCGGGGAACAACTTCTCCTGATCTTATACGGGAGTAAAACTGTTTCCTCTCTCGACCAATATAGATATGTCACTTACAAGCGTTATGCAGCAAAATCTAAACTGAATAAACCCATCGACCTAGCCTCACTCCCACCAGGCAGCGATGCTGCACAACAACATGTCTACAGATGTTATCTCCAGGTCCAACAACGGCTGGGCACTTCGCTTCCTCCGACGGATTGGGGGTGGTCGCTAGACAATGGACTTCTTGTACCGACTGCAGCCACAAAGCCATGTGCCCCCGATAACCTACTGAATCTGATCAGTTGTGGTTGCAAGAGTGCTTGTACAAAAAGGTGTGGGTGTAAGAAGGCAGGACTCTCTTGCTCAGGTTTGTGTAATTGCAGTTCGGATTCCTGTAACAACCACAGAAACACTGTCCTGTCGGAAATTTCTGAGTTCGATGAATAATATGTATATAGGTCATGTCATTTCTGTATATAGCGTTGATAATAGTCAATGTAACTTAATCCATGTTGATTGATTTGTACATTCTGTAAATATTATTTATTGATTTTTGTACATTCTGTAAATATTATTTATTGATCTAATGCTGCCAGACACAGACGTGTCTGTTCGGTCCCAAGCCCGAAAATAGTTGAGTTCTCAGGCTGACGAATTTTATGCCAAAAGGGGAACTCGGCCAGAAGCAGAGGGGGTCTTCCATAATGTCTATTTTGTAAGCAATGATAAAAGTCTTCAAATGGTGGTGGATTTTTTATCGTCAGTCCAACTAACATCCCGTTCTGTACTACAACCCTTTGGGCAAATCCGTTAGGAAAATCGTCATTTTTTGCGTAAATCCGATACTGTTTTGTGAATTTTCAATAATTTTTCGCAGAAATTGTCACAGAATGCACATTTTCCTCTAGGTAAATGTATATTAGACATTATGTAGCTCGAAATACGCGTAAACAAAAAATACAGTTGGATCAATTCGAGGTTACAAAGTTCGTGCGATTTTTTTTTATTTTTTTCAAACGCGTTTTCGAAAAAAGGCTGTAGAAAAAAAGCTCAACTGGGATTTTAGGGGACTTTTGTCTAATCGTTCAGTGACATGTACTCGACATTCCCTGAAAAAATCAGCTTTCTCCGATTTTTTTCCCTAGTGAAACCTAATGTTCTTGGGCTATGGAATATTGTTCAATGTCCGAGAAAGAAAATCTCATGTTTGTCCACAATTTCTTGTGGCACTAACTCTAAAGGCACCTTTTGATCCCGGGAACCATCATAATAATCAGCACAAACCCAAAGTTCTCCTCGTTCTCGGTATCCATACACAATATTTTGAATTTGACTGGTGTCCTGTGTGTAGTCTACACGGAAGTTTCTATTTTGCTGCCGAGACCGTTGCCGTTTGTAAGTTTCCACCTTTTGTTGCCAAGCTCTGGCACGATCATAATTTTCTCTTTGTTGGTTTACCTTGTTTGCTGAAAGGAATTTAACACCATGATCATTATTGTTACGCTTTTTCAGTGATTTGGGCATTGAACTTGGACCAGGTATTCTATGTTTGTTTTCTTTAATATACTGACGTGCCGCGTCATCCAAATCTTTATCATGAACCCAGGAATTTTTGCTTGGTGGAAGGTCTCTCCATTTTATTAAATATTCAAGTCCAAAATCGACAGTCATGCAATATCTTTCTGCCTTCTCCGTCACTCTTTTAGGCTCAGTACAATGTTTTATGCTGTTATCGAGACATGCAATTTTGGGCTCTTCTGGGGTGGTTTGGGTGGAAATAGTTGCCAACTGTGGCACACATTGAACAGATGTATTTGTGTGTTCAGGTTGAACCGTTGTGCCGCAATCAGTTTTTGATACATAAAAGGTTTGTGTACTCACATGTTCTGTTGTTTTCTCCTCCTCTTTCGAAACTAAATTACACAATTCCGAATTTTTAACTTTGCTGTCAATAAAAGTCGCATTTTCCCGTTGTTTCCTTTCAATGAATTCATCCAAACGTTTCCTGTCTCTACACAAATTTGAGTTTGATTTGAATTTTCTGAAATGATCCGATGCTTTCCTCCAAGTTAATGTCAGGCGGGTTTAGTAAGCTTCTACCTGAAGTCCCCATGATAGACGAAGTTGGTCCAGGTTTAGTGTCCGTAACCTGTTTTGAACATTAGAAGGAATTAAGTTTTCCATGTTGATTATCTTTAGAAAAATGTCTTTTCTCCAAGATCGCGAGTGAGCGTAAAAAGTCACTCTGCCCGGATTCTCCACCAAGTGTCGTAAAGCGTAACTTTGGGAAAATTAGCTCAGTAAAAACGCTTGTCAGCTTTCCTTATTTATTTACACTGCATGGCGGAATCCTGCCGTAGTCCGTTCACAGTCGGCATCCAGACTACTGCATTCCGAAAAATAATACAATATATACAGAACAGTTACTCGTAACAACGGTTACTAGTAAACACTTATATCCAAGACAATAATTAACCCCTTTTAAAATACATGATTAACCAAGCAGCGTGTGCCGTTATGCAAATGGGCTAATCAGGGATTACCAGCTTATGTAAACTCTGATATTGGACCACTAAACAAACTCAAAACAATTAGCACTTATGTTTTCTTCAATCATTTAAAAAAATATAATTATTCATCTAAAAAACTAAAAAGGAGCCTATAACAGTTGTTTCGGAGGAGGTTCCGCTACTTCCCCATCCGGCTCTCACTGCAGCCAATAGTGCTCGTTTACCATATCTCACTACTTCCCCTTCGGGCCATCCCTTCTCCCAATAGGGGCCTTTTACCACATCTCATACTACTTCCCCCTCCGGCCCTCCCTCATCCAATAGGGTACATTTACCATATCTCCTTCTTCTCCCTCCGTCCAATATGGCCAGTTTGCCACATCACATACTACTGATACTATACTTTACATGGTATTTATTATGTCAGGCTTTGGGATTTTTTGACAATATCGGAAGCGAAAGCAAAAGACAAACGATTCAAGGCATAACAGACGAATGGATGTAACGGATGGCAAGGCTTACCTCCATTCTAAATTGTATGAGCGGCGGTATACATTTTAAATCCCGAGGAGAGGGAATTTAATGGGAAAGCGAAAGAAGCGGCGGAGGAAACCGGGGGTGGGGGACATCATTTTTTGTTAAATCTGAGGGTATGCAAATGTGCCTATATATATATATACAGTCATTGCTGTGATATATTATCGGCAAATACAAACCAAGTTAGTGATATTTGGCCAATGTATTGCATCTTCAACCAGTGCGGTCTTTTTATTATACTTCAACCATCTTCTAACCCGATAGATAACTAGCCTTCGGATATAAATATGGTTTCAGACCAGATCAGACTATGACTAGACTCTAACATATATACTAAAAGAGTAACCAGCGGATATTTGGACATTTACATTTACTGATAGGTTATAATATATGCTTGACGAAAAACGATGTTGACAGCTGTTTCCAAGGTATTGTACATTAATCATTAGCCTTCCATCGCTCTTATCAATACCCTAAAATCAAGGAAACGACCTTTTTGTGCCTCTGTGTTTTTTTAAAAAGTCTTTCCATCGAGTCAAACCAGGTTAGATCCAGTGCGTCTTGGATGTTTGTGTCCCTCCACCAAGGGCGTAACTAATTTTCCAGTCAGGACCTTTTCGTCAGGACTGAAGTCTTGAGATATCAATTCTCTTTTGCTAGTAACCATGGAATTACTTAACCGGTAGAGTGCTCAATTAATTTTAGTTATCAAAATTTGTTCACAAGTCTTTACCTTGTTACCATTTATGGGAGAGTTGACACTCTCCCATAAATATTAACAAGGTAAATTCATACAGACTAAATAATTTCACTTCAAAGATAATATGAATTACATCCACAACAAACGAAGCTGTTAAATTGTGGAAACTCCACACCAGAATAAAGCCCAAATATGGGCTTCCAGCACTCTACCAGTCAAAATACCAGATTTGTTGCTTAGACCTGTGTCATAGATACTGTCGGTCATACAAAAACTGGAGATCTGTAGTACCCGATTCGTACCGATACGGTACGTGTTAATTGAATATGTTGTGTCACGAACTCTACATCTATATTTTAGTTATTCAC
Organism: Pictodentalium vernedei; assembly: GCA_031216915.1. Taxonomy (NCBI): domain Eukaryota; kingdom Metazoa; phylum Mollusca; class Scaphopoda; order Dentaliida; family Dentaliidae; genus Pictodentalium; species Pictodentalium vernedei. The sequence goes on from CM062289.1 coordinate 192,821,266, forward strand.
TATAAAATTTTCCAAGCTGTCGATGTTTTTTTTAACTCTTGCCGCTAATGACTAATATTCCAACTACATCATCAAGGCATGCCTTCGACGAAGGCATGCCTTGTTGATGTTGATGGAATTTTAGTTAGTAGGGGTGAATCGTGTTTAGCCGCACCCCTACTCCCAAACTCCATCTTCGCGACGCCCCTGCCCTCCACCCCACATCCATTGAGCATCTGTCGCCTCAGAGAGAACGGTTTTTTGAGGATCAATGTTAGAGCGGGTAAGAGAATTGTTTAGAAGTTATTTTAAACTCGTTTCGACAGAGACTGTGCTTGCGAGATCTTTAAAATTAGGAACATATTGACGCTTTGTTATTCTCCCAATCTGTAGACTTTTAGGGTGAAGAAAGGTCTTAAAATTTAGATAGGAAGATAGTCCCATAATGTCTTCTTCCTTCTTCTGGTGTAATTTTCAGCATCGATCATTGAATTATAGCACTCGTTTTTTAAGGTTCAGGCTATTGAAAAAAATGTTAACATTAGTTTTTATGTTCCAGGATCTCTTTGTTCATAGAGTGAAAACTATTTTAGAGGAACATGACCCAGACAAGGCACCATTGTTTCTGTATTTACCATTCCAGTCTGTGCACAGTCCAGTTGAGGTAATAACAATTCCTTTGTATGAGATGAATTACGCATGTGTATTAACTGTCAGTAATTGCATGTTTGCAGTGATATTCATTTATTTATTGGGGTTTAACGACACTTTCGACAGCCAGGTCACCTCGCGTCGGATAGTTTTACTGGTGGAGAAAACCGAAGTACCCAAAGAGAACCACCGAGCAATGGCGAGCAACTGTCAGACTCCCAACGTACTAACTCCGCACATGCCAAATTAGCATTGGTTGAAGACAAGTGCCCCTCGACGTGCAATACGCCTTAGTACACTTCACTAACGTGGCATCAGCTGGTCAATTGGGGTGAGGTGTCTTGCCCAGGAACAGAACGCAGTTACCTATGGCGGCGATCGACATTTCGGTTTGTACAATGCCGTAACCCGGCTTGGTATAATTTGCGCCGCGGAAATATAGCTTACATCTTGTTATTTATTTATTAGGGTTTAACGACACATTAACAACCAAGGTCATATCGTGTTGGTGGCAGTTTTACGGGTGGAGGAAGCCGGAGTACCCGGGGAGGACCACCGAGCAGCTGCCAACTCCCCATCATCGTAACTCCGCATTGCAGCCCAGGCAGGGTTAGATTGGTTGAAGACATGCGCACCATTGACATGCAGTACGCCTTAGTACACGGCGTCATCGTGCCCCCATGTGGACAATCGGGGTGAAGTGCATTGCCCAAGGACACAACGCGGGAGTCCGAATCAATCGCCCAGACGGTCGCTCATCCAAGGACTTATCGGGTTCGACGTTGCTTAACTTTGGTGATCTGACGAGACCCGGTTACCGCAACTCCACCGCGCCCCTTACATCTTGTTGTAGACATTTTATTGCCACTGGTACACTCTATGTCTTTCAATATATTGAAGGTGTCGTACTGAAGTGACGGTGAGAGCTTCTCTCGAGTATGCCAGTGCTTGGCGAGAGTTTATCTCTGTTAGTCGCTTTCAGTTCTGCATATTTTTTTCAGAGAGCTCCTTCAGAGTTTCTGGAGTTATTGTTTCGAAGACACGATTTTTTTTTTCGCTGAAGCCAGTCAGAAAATTTCTCCACTCCATATGCTGTTGATCTTTTCAGTGGTGTTTGGTTTTGAGCTAATTTCTAAAAACGTTCAGAGAATTATCATCCAATATTAGACATTTTTATAGCATACGATATTTATTTTTTGACAGCCTCATCTGCTTGTTCGCCAATATATGGTCACATGATCGGTCAGCTGGTGGATTACATTTGAACCCGCGAGGCCGATTTTCCGGTCCAGGTACATGATACTTCATTTATTTATTTATTAGTGTTTAAGGTCACATATTTATGCACAATGGCTAATCATGACCGTGACAGTTTTAAGGGTGGAGGAAGTCGGAGTACTCGGAGAGAACCACCGAGCAATTGTCAGCTCCCCAACATACTAACTCCACACAAGCAGGGTTAGCATTGGTTGAAGACAAGTGCACCATCGACGTGCAGTACGCCTTAGTACACAACGCCACCGTGCTCCCACGCGGGCAATGGAGATGAAGTATCTTGCCCAAGGACACAACGCGGTTGCCGCAGGTGGGGATTCGAACCGATGACCTCTCGGCTTCAGTCTGCACCTCTACCTACTGAGCCACCGCGCTCCCCACATGATACTTCACAATTTCTTTAGGTAGGATGGCTGCTAAGTTAATGAGTGGACTAGACCAATCAATATTTTCAATGTGCAGCCCCCAAGGCTGCACGTTGAAAATATTAATTGCCCTACCCCCAAATCATGAATATGGACTCTTCCAGTTGCTGTCAATGCACTGACATGGAAGACACCAGCAGGGTTCAGTGGGCTAAGAGTCGTTTAAAAGAACAACAGGGTTTTCATTGTTCGGTAAAGCAGTCTGTTCAGTGAACACACATGCGACATTCATCAAACATATTAAACTATACTCACCACTTGTAGATAAATCCGATATAAATTATCTGTAATTGCCCCGATAACCTTAGAAATCCTTGCAAGTCTCGAATCAAACCTCAGAATCACTCGCGGTGAAGTTCAACCGATTTATTCAAAACCTGAACGCGTTGTTGCCAAGTCTCCGACCGAAAGCGTGCGGCGGCCTGTTAATGGTATTAATTTGGAGTTAGCCAAACTGGATAATTGAAAGGTCAGATATCACTGAGGTTAATAATTGAACAGAGTGAGTAGAACTCAGTTACGAATGTCACGAACGGTTTAGAAATCAGGTAGATATTTTACCAACTTCCGTCAAAATTTTAAAATTCTTCATTGGGTTGGCATGTTGAAAAGTTGCTCGAAAAAAGAATTGTGTGGTTATAAGGTATAATAGATTGTGTGTTTGTCTTGTAATTGTGTATATTTATATAAGTTTATTTGTGTATTGCATGGCTGCATGTTTGCATGGATAGATGTTTTCAAATAAATTCAAATTATTCTATGTTGACCGGTGAAGCGATTCAAATTGGCAATAAACATGTTAAAACTATTTCTTGTGATTCTCACTTTTCAGTTAATTTTGTTTTCATCAACGGCCTGCCTAACTCTTCCAGTTGCATGATGCCACGAATTACATAGTTTTACTGCCCAACTAAATCCTGTTAAATACTAAAGAAATCCCTCTAAACTGGTAATAATACTTGATAATCGAAGGACCCTTCGCCGTTGAATATGCAATATTCTGTAATTTCGCATAAGTGCCCGCTAAAACACACAAATGCTCATCCGCATAAACGTCTCCAATAATACAAACTTGAGGGTCCCTTCATGACTGCCCAGACAGATCATAATAATTGTACACTCTGTTTCGTTTTAGATTAAAAAAACATTAGATTAAATGTAGTTACACATACACCGAGATGAAGGGGATAAACAGGGGTCGGGTGTCTTGTTAACCGTGTTCATATCCCGAGGCTCCTGTTGACTTAGAAAGTGGCCGGCGATACAGTTTCAACCCCCCCCCCCCCCCCCCCCATAAATATACATACAAAAGCTTCAGCTACGACTTTCTGAAGTTTGGTGTGATGTTAAGATAGAATAAAAAGACATGGCGGCCTTTCATATTTTTGTTTCCATGGGTACGGAAACCATTTGCCCCATATTTCAGTAAACCATAGCGATCCTACAGCGAGATGTTACCGTAGTTTATGCACAGGTACTCGGCACAAGCTGAGAAATCGAAAAACAAATATCTGATAGCATTTTGGGATCGATGCTGACGTGCCCCCATAATGGTATATAAATAGATAGATCTTTATTTTGCAGTATACTAGTACATTGATTACAAAATAACATTACAACAAACAGGAACATAAGCTAGTATACAGCATGGAAATGGTATAGCCTATAAGGCTGTCTTCCTGCCATTCCCGTAAAAAAGAAAGATATCAAGTTTCTTCGGCATCAGTGTATCGAAGTGCTTTCTCCAAAATGGGGTTTTCTGATCTTTTATTTGTGATTCAAGGGAGACTAGAGCATATTAGAGGATTAAGTGGTGAGGAGAGAAGGATGAGATACCAGAGGATATGGCTGGCCGATGACACAGTCGGGGCACCTTGGGTTGTCACATTTGGAGTTAGGACGGGAATAATTATTCAAGGCTTTATCAATTAAGGACTTTTTATATTTGGGTCTATTTGATTGCTGGATTTGTGGGTCTATACTATTCCAGGTTCCTGGGAACGAGTGTAAAGGCAGCTCAGCGGAGAATTTTTGGTTTGCGGGTATCTAATTTACCGCTTTGCCTTGTATTCATTCCAGAGGGGTTTCTATATACTTGAAAGGTCTCATCAAATGACATGGGGGTGTTTTGTTCGTCCAGTCGTGCATAAAGAGGAAGACGTGAAGGCTGTAGAGATCACTGAATTTTAGAATGCCACAATCTCTGAAAAGGTGATCTGTGTGGGAGAGATATGATGTTTTTGTTATGACCCGGGGAGCTCTTTTTTGTAGTTTTAGAATTCTGCTAGTGTAGGTCGAATGGTCCCAGACCTGGATACCATATATAAGATAACAATGAATCAGCGAGAAGTATAAAGTTTTCATTACCTTCGTGGGCAAGAATTTCTTTGCTCTCTTTAGTACAAAAATTGCACTTGCTATTCTTGAGCGCACCACAGAAATATGCTCTTTAAATTTCATATTTCCATCCATATGGACCCCAAGGAATTTTATAGTTGTTTGTTCTTGCTTGTTACCAACTGGCTCAATATTTGTATTGTTTAGAGAAAAGTTTAATGTCGTTTACCTTATACTAATCGTTTTGTGGATGAAGTAGCATTTTGGTTTCAGCGGGGTTGAGGGCTAGTTTGTTGGCAGAACACCAATGGTTTATTTTGCTAGTTCGGAATTTATACTTTCTGTAAGGGTGTTAAGATTGTTACCTGACCTAAAGGCCGCTGTGTCATCAGCAAAGGAAAGTAAACTGAGTTTTGTATATTCGTTACTATATCGTTGATGTACAATAGAAATAAAACTGGGCCGAGAATGGACCCCTGTGGTACACCTGTATTTATGGGTAACGTTTCGGAAATGGTATTCAAGAACGAGACGAATTGGTTTCGTTCAGTCAAATAACTCTGAAACCACTTATAGGCAGTACCTCTAATACCGTAGTATCCCAGTTTCTGGAGTAAGATCGCGTGGTCAATGGTGTCAAATGCTTTGGAGAAGTCTAGGAATATAGAAAGGGTGCAGTTCTTTGTTGGTTTTTCATTTTCCGTTACCACGCTATTCAGTAGGTGCAATATAGGGTGGACAGTTGAGTGTTTTGTTCTGAACCCAAACTGGTACTGATATAAGATCTTAATTTTGTCTATGAAATCCACTAGCCTTTCATACATTAACATTTAAAGTATTTTTGAGAACGTCGGGAGAATACTGATGGGGCAATAATTATTAAACATTTGAGGGTAACGGGACTTGAAGATTGATATGACTTTGGCTATTTTCATTTTGGTTGGCACATGGCCGGCTGAAAATGAAGTGTTGATGACGTGTGTTAATGGGCTGGCGACTTCACAAGCGACGGCTTTCAAAAGTTTGGAAGACAATTCACCTTGATCTCTTGTTGGTTTTGAGGACAATTTGGAAATACTAAAGATAACCTCCTGTGTATTCGTTGGCGCTACAAATAATGAGTTTCCATTATTATGCTTCATTTAATGTGAAAAGTGAATATTTGTGTCGGGCACTTGGTCACCTACTGATTTCCCAATATTGGCAAAGAAAGCATCGAACCTGTCGACAATTTGTTTGGGGTCATTTAAAGTGCTATTATTATCGACAAAGGTATTTGGGGGCTCAGTTTTTCGATCGGATTTATTAATGGCTTTACGTAATATTTGCCATGTTTTTTTGAGGTCGTGTTTATTATCTAGCAAGGTATGATAGTAGTCTGACTTACTTGCTCGTTTGACGCGATTGAAGACGTGACAAAATTGTTTGTAGACCGCGATATTTTGGGGTTGTCGGAGATTTCAGTTTTTTCCTGTACAGCTTTTGTTTGTTTAGGGAAGACTCTAATAGTCCGGCCGCCATCCAGGGCTCGCGTCTAATATATTTAGAAGGTACTGATGTTACTTCCAATGGGAAAGCTTCATTAAATGCTTTGTAAAACGTATCGATAAACAGGTCATATGCTAGGGTGACATCGGATGTGTCGAAGACGTCTGAAAAATCACTACCTAATAGGAGCCTCTTGAAGTGGTCAATGTTCTCTTTCTTGAAGGATCGTTCATGACTCTGTGTTGGGCGTGCATTTTGTTTTTCCAAGTCGCCAATGCAGAACGTTGCAAAGTGATCACTGATATCAGAAATGACAATCTCTGATACGTGTGTAGTAGAGTCATTACTGATGATATGATCTATAAGAGTTGCCGAAGTTTCGGTAACTCTTGTCGGCTTAGTGATGAGGGGCAAAAACCCGGAGCTGAATACTGAGCCGATAAAAAGTTCAGTTGTGTTGTGATTAGCGAAGTTAAGTAGGTCAATGTTGAAATCGCCCATAAGGTAGGCTTTTTTATTCTCCAGGTTGATTTTATTCAACAGTTCGGACATTGTTGACAAGAAAAGGTCAAGGTTAGCTTTTGGTGCGGTGTTGGGTCTATAAATAATTCCAATAATGCATTTCTTTTTAGAGGTTATTTCGATGAAAAGAGATTCAAATACGTGAGGTATGAAGATTGACAAATCACTTCGTTGTTTGAAGCAAATGTTGTCATTTATAAATAATACAACACCTCCTCTGCCATCATCATCTGTTGGTCGTGTTTGATGAATTAAAGGGTGATAGCCTTCGAGTTCAAAACATATATCTTTTCTAACATCAACTATTTCAGTAAGTCCCACGACATCAAATATATTTTTCCTATGGTACATGTCACATAAAAGATTTTGAATATTCTCAAAGTTATCATTCAACCTTCGGCAGTTCAAATTGAAAAGAGAGAATGACTTAGTTTTTTCTGGTATTTGTTTGCTAAAATCCTCTGGAATATATATAGTACTTACAGCTTGAATTTTCAATAGTGCATGGTGGGTGAGTCAGTGTCATTACCATCAATGATTAGTGAAGTGTTGAACTTGGATATGAAATCATAAACGTCAGAATTCTGGATCTCATCAAATGGGATATTATTAGCCATAGTCCTCAATCAAGTAAAATTTAGAAAAGAATAGAATATTAACAAGGTACACAATTCGCTTTTTCGAAGACGATAGCACTCATCTCCATTATACCCCCTCAAATTTGATTCACCCAACGCATCCAGCAGTACCCGGTGTCAGTGGAAAGGGGAAGGAATAAGCATTATAGTGGTGTATTACACGACCGTCCGGTGTTCTTGGGTTGGTTGTTCATAATAACTGGGCTGGGAGAGGTCGCAGAAAAGGCCGAAAAACATTTGCTTTGCAATGCAAAGTGGGTTACGAGCGACAATTCTTGACAATTATAAAAATTCGAGGTCCCATTGTCTATGGAGGGCACATTCAAATATTAATCTAGGATCCACTTTTATTAATTTCCGGTGATCACATTTACCGTTTATACATTATTACCTTTCGCTTAAAAACTCACCAAGCTATCGGCATCTATCCGAAACGACAAGATGCGCACAGAAAACATCCCCACTCTCCCATTGGCTTCTTTTCATGCATGATTTTCTCGGCATGAATAGTAGCCAATGGAAGAATGGGGATATTTTTGTGAGAATCTTGTGTTTCAACGGTTGCCGACAACTTGATGAGTTTTCAAGTGAAGGGTAACAAAATGTATAAATAGTAAATGTGAACACTAGAAATGAATAAATGTCGATCCAAGATTAAACATTGATAAAGGTATACGGTTGATAATTGAATCTGCCCTCCAGACAATGGGACCTCAATTTTTTATAATAAATCGGGGAATTGTCGCTCGTAACCCACTTTCCCCTGAACAGCAAGTTGTCCGACTAAGTATTTTTCGGTCTTTTCTGCGACTTCTCCCAGTTATTATAAACACCCCAAAACACCCAACGATCGTATAATACACCATTGTAAAGCTTACACTTACCCCTTTCCAATGACACCGGGTACTGCTGGATACGTTAGGTGAATCAAATTTGAGAGAGTATAATGGAGATGAGTGCTATCGTTTTCGAAAAATCGAGTTGTGTACCTTGTTAATATTTATATACCATTATATATGTTACTTTCTTCACCCGTCATACATGTCATATTAACTCTTTGAGCCCTGGAGGCCGTGTTTTTCGGCCCAGGAACATGATCCGTCATAATTTCATTAAGTAGAATGGTTGCTAAGTGAGTGTGTGGTGTAGACCAATAAATATTTTCAAGGCTGCACGTTGAAAATCTTACCCCGATATAATGAATATAGAGTATTTCAATTGCTGCCATTGAACCGACATGGAAGATGCCACCAGGGACCAAGGGGTTGAGTAATTTAGTCATTAGATTCTCTGTCAGTGGCTGTTATACTATGATTGTTGTGTGCATCAAACGTTACCTGATACAAAATATGCTAGATATACCACGCGTGGAATCCGATCTAAGTGTATGAACATCATTTAAGAATGCATCTGATTGATCGTTACTCATCTGATTGCTGTTATAACGCCAATGAAATGCTTCGACACAAAACAGATGTCAAGCAAGTAAATAAACCGTCCGCCAAAGGTTCGATATTTTCATTAAAACATAAGTTTCATTTACTTAATTCAAGTTTAATCCCTTGAGACTTTAATTATCCTGGCGTTCAAACTTCAATGAGAATTCAGTTTCTTCAACGTTTTTCAAAATGCGACGTCAAACGTCGGAAAGTACAAAATAACAAGATATTTTTCACCTTAGTAATTATCTGTTTGAGGGCTAGATTATTTTTTGTGATCTGAATTTGTTACTCAAAACTAGTTTTAATACAAGTTATTGGAGAGTGCCCATAGGCACTCTCCAATAATTTGTAATAAAACAAATTCCTATAAATAAAATATTATTTGTGTTTGACTGAATATGAAATATAAGCAAGGAAGGTGTTGGCTTTTCTCTGGTATCCTCATTTTTTGAAATCCCCGATAGTGATTTCTGGCACCCAACCAGTTAAGAGGTCTTGACAGCACGATTATATTAGTATTTTAAGCTGCGATAACATTTGGCTCAACGGTTGTCACTGAGCACTATTCGGGAGAAAATAGGAATTGAGATTAAAACTTGAAAAATAATAACAAAACAAATGGCCACAAAGTATCATAAGACATACAAAAGTATCAAAGGGTTAATCGTGGTATAAATACAAAACACAACTAAAGTAGAGTATGGAGGGATAGGAATAAAAGACACTTGTTGGAGTGCTTCTTATATTTCATTCGTACCTTCGGCGTTCGCGAAATACTTGAAAAACTCCAATTTGGGTCGTTGGTTCCTATCCCCCGTACTCCCATCCCCTCGCTGTGTCCTGTCTTATTATCACACGATGTAAAGTAGTGGAAATAAGTTGTATGATAATATCGGGAGAAAAGTATGCTTCACCTCGTCCCGCATCCATTCTGAGCTCGTGTAGTCATGATCAGGAAGTTTAAATCAAGAACTAAAACAAAATGTCGCAATTAGTTGAAGACAGCAATATCACTGAGTCTATTTTAGGCCATGGTTAATTAATTTTCGGTTTAGCGTCAATCGTCTCATTTTGTTTTTTGCCCGAAATAATAAAGCACTTTTTAATTATTGGCTCCTCAAATGGGTCATCTAATTCATAGGGCCAGGAGAATACACCATTTCATGTTTCTTCTTCATCCATTGAAATACCAGATTATTGCCTCGTTATTGCCATAGCAATCTGGCAATAATCAGGCAATAATCTGGTGTTATTAGGCGTATATTGTTGACTAATGGTACATTTTGTTAAAGGCTGTTCTGTATAAAACCTTGACCATTATACGTTCTACTATCTGAGGCAACCTACACATGCAAGGAAGCAGTGTGCAAATGCAAAATGATAAAAAATACATCTTGTAAAAAGGATATATTACGCCACTTCCCCACAAGGATATAATTAATAATTAATAATAACCTCATTCCGCATTTTGTTCTGATAACCTGGAATAACGCTAAACTGAAGATTAACCAACCATGGCCTTACTAGTAGTGTCGTTAAAACTACGCTTCACTTCAGTCCTACCTGTTCTCGCGCTCATAAAATATCGACTCTGTGATATATCTGATCATTTCTGCGACACACCTTACGCCTACATTGGCATCCCTGGCTCATATCGTCGTGAACATCGACTTTCGATAAAGTTATCTCCCTTGAAAGTATTTTCGGTCGAGGAAGTGCCAATTAGGAAGCAAGTAATTGGTGAGGAAATACATATGACATCAGTAGAAAATAAAGCCAGGTTTTATTTTGCTACTTTTAATAAAAAAAACAGACGGCTCTCAGAGCTGTCTGTTGTTTTCATTTATTTAAAGTTACAAAAAGGAAACTTATCCTTTTATGAAAGGCTAATTAGAAGTAACTACTGAGTGTTTTATAGCAAGTTGCAAGTTTTTATTCTTATCCGGAAAATAGCAAATCTTAGTTCCTAGATTTTTATATTAATGGAATGGACACCGTCTATATTATATGCCATGTTTATATAATGAACATAAATAGTTACAGAACATCAAAAGATGATGAAAAACGTCGTTTTCTTATTTTTAAATAGGTTTCAACAGAGAATAATAGTCAAATATTCAAACATGGGAAAAAATTGTAAAAAGTCAGGTTTTGTATTTTAAAACTAATCTACATGAAAATGCCTCTAGTTTGTGAAATAATGTGCACTTCGAAAATACAACTTCGCTAACATTTCGAACTTTCAATTTTTTATGAAATTCCCCCCCCCCCCCCCCCACACACACACCAATTTACTGGCAGCTTTAGGAACTTAAGGGGAGCTAATTTTCCTGTAAATCTCTTCCAATGACGAGAGAATTGTCAGCCATGATTGAAGCCCGGCCTGAGGTATGACACATAAATTATTAGATATATTATAATGCTAATATTTAACCCTTTGAACTCTTGTGGTATCTTCCATGGCAGTTCAATGACAACAATTAGAAGAGTCCATATTCATTATTTGGGGTAGACAATCAATATTTTCAACGTGCAGCCTCTGGGTTGCACGTTGAAAATATTGATTGGTCTACCTCACATGTTTAGTGAACAGCCATCCTTTTTAATAACGTTATGGCGTACCATGTTCCTGGCCGGAAAAGCGACCGCTAGGGTTCAAAGAGTTAAGGAACCCATAAGAAGTTGAACCTCACGTTACCTCAGTTGCAAATAAGGTGCATCACGGGTGAACAGCGAGATCGCGCACCTCAGAATGGAAGCAACAAATTTCATGTTTTCTCTTCAGAAAATCAACAACAGTAAATAAGGAAATTATACAAATTTAAACAGTATACACAACAACGTCTATTATTAATGGAAAAAGACACCATGGAGCTTGCAGGTAGATGGCATAAGACTTTGTTATCGTATTATCGTAGTCATGGCCTCAGCTTTCATTGTTACGCTGATGACACGCAGCTTTACGTGCATTTTCAACCGGAGACCGAAGGGCAAGCGGCTAGCAGCCTAGAATCTTGTGTATCTGACATCAAATGTTAGATGACACGTAATTTCCTGAAACTGAATGCAGACAAAACGGAAGTGATATACATTGGTTTACCTCACCAGCTATCCAAAATATCTAAACCGCATCTTGAAATTGAAGGTACCGTTGTTCCCCCTTCTACTGACGTTCGAAACCTGGGATATTTTGTCGATGACAATCTTGCTGCCAAGAAACATGTGATGCAAGTGTCTCGGTCAGCTTTCCATCATCTTCAAAATATCGGCAGGGTTCGTAGCGTTGTTGACGAGGGAACGGCAAAGCAGTTGGTGAATTCCTTTGTAATCAGCCGCCTGGACTATTGCAGTTCGTTGTTATATGGCTGTAAGAAATCACTTATAACAAAACTGGATAACGTCCAACGGTGTGCAGCTAGGTTGGTATGCAGAGCACCTAGAAATTCTCACGTAACTCCAAGTCTGCGCAAACTCCACTGGCGTCCTGTCGAGGAAAGAATCAAATTCAAAATTCTGTTACTCACATTCAAGTGTATTAATGGCCTTGCTCCATCTTATCTAACCTCGCTTGTCGAGGAATACAAACCAGCTAGAGCTCTCCGATCTTCTTCCTCTAACAGATTGGTTAGAAAGTCTTACAACTTGGTTACTGCAGAAGATCGCTCATTTTCGGCAGCTGCACCCTACCTCTGGAATCAATTACCGGAACAATTCAAAGTATCCCAAAGCGTAGAGACGTTTAAATCATCCCTTAAGTCATACCTGTTCAAAAGTGTGTACAACATCGAATAACCTGTATTTGTGTCTGTATGCATTTCTTTATTTGTATATATAACATTGTTTGTGAAGCCCGTGAGCACCTTGCGTGGAGACTCGGCTATAAACTACATTATTATTAGTATTATTTCCAACGCAGGGACATGGAATCTTTTTTGCAGTTTGTGTGCAGAGCACAATCGGAACCCTTTCCTTGAAATCCTCCAACAATTTGTATCCCATTCACTTGATGAAGAGATGATTAAGTGTTGTAGACGTCACAGATTATTCGGTATATCCACGGATTCATTACCATCAAATGATTCAGACATAGCTTAAAACTGACAGAACAAGCATTGCTTGGGACATTGATAATAAAATTTATGAGCTGTTGTGATGAACTGGCGGCCACATGGTGTGAGACTTACGGCTCGAAGTTTATGTTCAACCTCGACGCTCCGCGTTTCAGTTGAACAAACGCTTCGACACCCCCTCACATCATGTCACCGTCAATTCATCACACTAACATATATGTTCCAATAAGACCCTAACCATAGCCCAAAACCCACATCGCGAAATAAGGCAAGCAACTGCCATCGATGACAAATTTAGTAAATAAACCTCTCGTCTATTCCACGATGTCACTGGCAAATAAGTATTAAATCAATTAAAAGTTGAGGTCACTCCATCTTAATTCGCATCGTAAAATGATTTGTAATTTAAACAACAATGGATACGTCATATTCAATTCTTATTTATGGCCATGTTGAGTTGTTGTTTTGTGCAATTGCTAAACATTGGAGCATTTACTCTCTGTTGTGTGAAGTTATTCAAATTCAAATATTTCGCGCGGTGACGAAACACTGTAACACATGCTACTGGAGCCGTAAACATAGAAACAACTATCAGAAAAGACATATTTCATTATTGTATATTGCAAAGTATTAGTCTCAAATTATAATTTCGATTTATATGTTATTTTCTTCAAAGGTGCCTGGGAGATATGTTTCAGAAAATGCTCATTTCAAGAACCTTGGCAGACGAAAGTATTTAGGTGAGATATAACTTACCCCTACGACTTACATGTGGCGCTATAATCCTTTTGGCTTAATAAAACACCATGGTCGTCGCGCAGATGATCAGTTAGTTGGGGAGGGAGAATAAGACTGTTTGTCCCGACTGTGATATCTCAAGTCCCGATTGGTACAAATTCCCAGCTATATCATCAAGCCATACCTTCGTCGAAGCATGCCTTTATGATGTTTATGAATATCATCACTCAGTCGGGATTATGGTACAAACGCTGATACTAATTGATTGTATTTTACTTGTAATAGTCCTGAAGCATGTGCTTCCCAATTTCTTATTAATTTAATTAGCCCGAATTGGTCATGCTAGGCCCCATTTGCCCAAATCTGGTATCATAGGTCTCCATTTGTATGACCGACTGTGTTTGACATCAGTTCACATATAAAATCTAGTTTCCTGGGAAAGTACATGATAACTGACAGGAGCGAATTGATATCTAAGACTCCACAACCTTCAATATCTAAGACTCGACTCCAGTCGAAAAAGTTCGGACTTCTCAAAAATATATTGGGGTGGGTGTGTCACTCTCCCTACACCCCCTCCTTATTTACAGGTCGATAAAAGTTTGAAACAGTGCTGGAAATAAACAAACTTGATGGGTGCACTTTTAAACTCCCGTGAATTCAGAGGCGGGAGTAAATTGCACACGTAAAATGTTAGCATTTGAATTTTCGAGGGAATACTGTCACCAAACACCAGAAACCTTAACCCTTTGAACTCTGGTATCTCCCATGCCAGTTCATTGGCAGCAATTAGGAGGGCCCATATTCATTATTTGGGGTAGACCAAGCAATATTTTCAACGTGCAGCCTCAGGGCTGCACGCTGAAAACATTGATTGCTCTACCCCACACATTTACTGAATAGCCATCCTATTTAATGGCGTTATGACGTATCATGTCCCTGGCCAGAAAAACGGCCGATCGGATTCAAGGGCTAAATGTATAAGAAATTACTGAATTATGACAGTAACTTGCTACTGGCTGCAGAGTGCTGCTTTCTCAAAACAACACACATTTATATGTCCTCACAGTATATTAGAGCTCCACAATATTTTTCAACGAGTGCATTTTTTAGCTCCTGTAAAATAGAAAACACGGGTGCTGACGTGAGCAATTGCACTCGCACCCGTCTCATTTCCAGAACTGCTGGAATCATTCCAGCACATTGTTCACACAGTGCGGCGGACTTTGGCTGATGTTTAACATATTGCTCGCTTTATAATTCATAGTCAAGAATTTTTTCAATGTGCGCTGCTGGAATTTTCATTCAATTCATGTCTCAATGTGAATCGGCGATTAAAAAAGTTATTCAACACGTCATTTTAGGCAGATGGTATTTTTGCTCATTAATGAATGAATGAGTAACTCGTGATGTAATGGTGTTTCAAGAATTGGCCGAGCGAACTGATCTGTTTTTATAAAATTGTGGTTTAACGACACTGTCATCAGCCAGGTTCCTTTCGTGTCGGAAGTTTTACGGGTGGAGAAAGCCGATGTACCCGGAGAGAATAATTGAGCAGCTGCAAGCAATTGTCACACTCTACAACGTACTAACTCCGCACAAGCAGGGCTGCATTGGTTAAAGACAAGTGCACCATCGATGTGAAGTACGCAATAGAACACAGCGTCACCGTGCCCGCATGCGAACAATGGGAACTAATCTGATGAACCTGGTTTAGAAATGTCTGGGTAATCGATTTATCATCTGGCATTTTCATAAAACTATTTAAAGTACACGATTCGTTTGCGCTGTAGTTTAAAGTTCAAACATAACATGACGCAACAGTCATTTCATTTTTTTCTTTAACCCTTTTCCCAACGCAGACGATATAAAAATATAGAATTTTAACTATTTTTTTCAAAGTTTTAAAAAATTTCCACAATTTTTTAAAACCATTTTTCTATTGCTGAATTTGCATATTACGCAGGCGGATGCTTCCGATGCCTTAGGTAAAGGGTTAACTGTTAACCTGCTGAGTATTTCTTGAATTTCTTCCCAACGCAGACGATATCAGAATTTAGAATTTTAACTATTTTTTTCAATTTTTTAAAAAATTTCCACAATTTTTTAAAACCATTTTTCTATTGCTGAATTTGCATATTACGCAGGCGGATGCTTCCGATTCCTTAGGTAACGGATTAACTCTTAACCTGCTGAGTATTTCTCATAAAAACTAAATCATGGTTTCCGCAAAGTGGCCATGACTTGATTTGATAGAAAATTCAATAGACCGGAGTAGCATAGCACGTATGAATCGTCCCGAATTACCCGGAGCTTTGTGGGAGCAGCTTGCGTTAAACTCCCATAGGAAACGGGGCATTGAGCAGCTTTTCCTGTGCAAAACTTCAGCACCATCCAGCTAAATTCGGCTGTTATATACAGCGGTATATGTACACACAGGGCTCTGGGTATATACTACGGGTATGTGATGGAATACTGAAGGGGAAGGTGGGTTTCTTGAAACGTTTCCCCCACGAAACTGTTGACGTTGCCAATGATGTTGTGATGTCACGGTAAGCGCGCGAGTCATAGAAACGCTGACCGCTGCTGTTGACCGCTGTACAGTCCAACATTATGTTGTTCGGGTCACGGTGTGTCGGGCTTCTAATACTGGACTGATGTGGTAGTATAATGTATGCGGTATATTCCCCTGTAGGTACCCTGTTAGCTTTCTGTGCTTCTTATCCACCTTATGCTTTATACCATCCTGTGACCGGTATTAGTAGTATGTAATGCTACGTCTGGTGGTATTGCGGGGTTGGTGGGGGTAATGCCTGCTTGTCTAATGGGGTAGTATAGGATGTACGATCTATTCCTTTGTTGGACCCATCTTAGCCCTTGGAACTACCAATCCAATTAAGGCTTTATATTATCCCATGACTGATACAGGTAGTACGTTATGATAGGCCATGCAGTGGAAGTATGGTTCTCTAGAGTTTGGTAATATAGGGCGTACTGTATGTAATCTGTTGTTCTACTACTCTTACGATGTGGTAGGGTATGTTTTGTTGTCTAGTGCGGTAGTATAGGTGCACGGTCTGTATCTATTTTGCTCTACTGTTAATGTTTGGTACTGACCCACTGGATGTATTTTACCATCAGGATGGGTGGTATTGGTGCTACGTAATGCTAGGCTATGCGGCATCGTGGGGTGGATGCAATGCGCAGTTGTCTAGTATGGTAGTATATGGTGTGTCATATTTACCCATGTTGATCTACTGTTAGCCCTTAGTGCTATCAATCCACCTGAAACATCCTGCAGTTATTATGGGTAGTGCGTAATGCTGGACCATGTAGTGTCATGCTTGATTGTCTGTTACACTAGTATAGGCTGAATTGTCTGTATTCTGTAGGTTTCCTGTTGGCTCTTAGTACCACGATCAACCTAAGACGTTGTGTTGGTCCACAGTTGGTACAGGTAGTGTGTAATGCTAGGCCATGTGGTATTATGGGGTGGGGGTGGGGTAATACTAAGTTTCTAGTGTTGTAGTAAAGAATGGATAGTCTTTTGGACATTCTAAGACTTGACCGATGGTAGAGATCGTGATCTGTGACAGCTAACAAATCCGAAGTACTGCCACACGTCAGTAGTAATTGTTCACGGCTACAAGGGTGATAGAAAATTATAGTATTGGGTGACTACAGTGGAAGTTGATTACAGCGCAAATGATAGTAACATGGGGCAAGTCAGCAGTAGTGGCCTAAATGCCAGGAACTGAACAGGCGCTAGGACCCATAACTATCCTCCAAAAGGTATCCGCCAAAAGGTATCCTCAAAGGTTATCCGCCAATAGTACATCACCATGTCATAGGTATCCTCCAATACCCAAACGGGCATAAGAGTTGTAAAAGGAGTCACTCCTTCGAGCAATATTGCTCGATAGCTTATTTGCTCGATAAGATTCGAGCCGTTCGAGCAATGCAAATTATCTATCCAGCAATGTATATGGGTGCTTTTTTTTTTATCTTTGCTGACATTTACCTAAACATAAACAAATAGCACGGCGTTCTTCACATCTTTCTTTGGCACATTTCATTTTTGTCTATTCAGGGAAACTGAATGATTTCATATAGATCTCAAAGCTTTGTGTGACAAACTTGGCAACCTATCATCTATCGACTATAAAGTTTATTGGTAGACATTTGAGTAAATGCGAGTATGTAGCACAGAAGAAAATTATTTAGATCCAGACGGTGCCTCGAACTTCTTCAGTACTTTGCTCTGTGGATCACAAATTACAGAATTATTAGGAATTGAAAACTCTACCAGGTCCAGTATCGATCATTTAAATGACATATTACTGCAGCGATAAAAAGTTACATTGAACAACTAAAAAATAAAAAAGGCTCTGGACCGGATAAAACCTCTCATTAGCTTTTAAAATCTATAGCCCCGAACATGAACGATCATCCAACCAAACTATTTAATAATGTGACAATCAGTTTTAACATCTCAATATAAAAAAGGTGACCGGTACGAGTGCTGCATGACCCAAACAACTACAGAGCGATAGTCGTGAGAGCAATGTATTAGATATTTTATTTAGTAAAGTTTTAAAGCGGGGGTGACAGTTATGTGATAAGTGAAATTCAGTTGAGACTCAGAAAGTGCTGCAGTTCAATAGACAGTGCATTGACACTAAAAACAGATACAAGCAAATACAAAATAGTGCGAACCTCTGTGAACTGTTTTTGTGGAATTTGATTCAGTAGACAGACGAATACTTTTTGGTAAGTTTGAAGGTTTGTGCATAAGTAATAATGCACCGGGAATCTTTTAAATAGTTGTATCAGTCAATTTACTATCACTTAAAAACAAGGACTGAGTCCACCCCGTTTGTCGATCGCTGTTGTCGGGCAAGGCTGTCTGATCTCACTCACATTGTTCAAAATATTTATTAATGACATAAGAGCAAACTCTGATGAGGAACACGCTCCTGTCAATCTTAATAAATCAAAAACAAACTAATTACTGACTACTTAGCCATATTGTTAATTTCCCACTCTGTGCTACAAAAAACTCTGGACTTAGCAAATGCTTCCTGCATTAAAAAAGAAACTCACTATTAATTTGCATAAAACGAAAACTATCTTCCATTCAAGAAGAATTAATAATCCTCAAATCGTTCACGCAGTGCCATACAAAATAGATAATGACAAACAGAATACATATCTGGGCGTGGCTTATTAGTCTGACTCTATTCGTCAGTTCCACAAAAAACAACAAGATAAACTTTAAGCTTTTCAAAACAGGCGTCCTGAATAGTTTCGCCTCATAGAATGTTGTCTATGTCGAAATGAGCGAATTCATTCTTCTTTTCTGTAGAGGTTCAGTAATAATCTAAGCCGTCAACTCTGTGGAGCTGCCGGTGTGACAGGAATGATAGTCCGTAGGAAAATTAGTCCCTCTGGACTATTATTCTGCGGAATTATAGTCCTAGGTCTAACATTTCTAGGAATAGTAGACCTAGGACTATAATTCCGCGGAATAATAGTCCAGAGGGACTAACGTTCCTACGGACTATCATTCCTGTCACACCGGATCATTTTTTCTCACTGATCCACACTATCGAATTATTGTTCTTGTGTCGTCTGCTCGTCTACTGTATTTTTTTCTACACGCAAAAATGTATGCATGCCTGTTCTAAAGGAATAATTCTGAATTTCAGGCATGGTGACGGCTCTTGATGACGCTGTAGGCAGGATTACAGAAATGTTGTTACAGTATGGTTATCTCAGTAACACTCTATTAGTTTTCACCACAGATGTAAGTCAAGATATTTATTGTTGTCCTGTTAGTAATATTAGCCAATGAAATACCATAATACAGCCACGAGTGACGGCACAGGGCTGTAATATTTAATTTAACCGTTCGTTTTGATATCATGATCTTTGTAAATCCAATCGATGAATCGAATTTAGAGTTACTTTACTTTCTCTAATGGATTGATGCGAAGTAAATCAAACTCAAATAAAATTTGGAACAAAACATATAGTTAAGCAATTACCCAGAAGATGGAGGATGACCCTCCACTGACCTATACTTTATTCCGTCACTAACACAACACAGTAGAAAATCTTAAGGCTATGGTTCGATGTTTGAGTAGGTATAGGCTCTATCGATAAATAGGTTATCTTCACCTGATTCCAGGAACTCTTCTACGCTGTGGAGACTAATATGAATTACTTCCGGTTGGTATGCAAACTTCTTTATTTCTGAGTCCTCGTTTGTGTCCATTTGTGATTCAATTAAAACGTCAAAACTGCATGATAATAATGGAAAAAGTCTAATGCGTAATTGTGTGTCATACGTACAGTGCAGTCGCCAGGGACTGGTCATAATCCACGCGTGGACACTGATGTTCAAGCATGCGTTTACCAGGTAATAAAAATCATCACCAGCAAAACTTTAATTAGTGAAACACCGGGTTGTACCCGGTTCTTCATTAATTAAATTTTTGATGATTATTCCTATAATTAGTGTTTGGAATAAAATATTATTGCGCCCGTGGAAATACTGCCCACTCAGTGGAAAGTGACCACCCCACAGTGGCCGTATTGTACACGACAAAGTTTTCAACCGTCATGTCGTTGATTTGCGTGATGTGCAATATCACGAGCTGATGTTGATTGTGATGTCATATTGATTGCCAAGCACATTTGTCCCAGGGGAGACCACCTCGGGACCCCACTCCACCAACCCATTCCCCACAGGGGTGAGTTGATGTCGGGGGTCCCAAGGTATTCCGCGGTGTTCGCCCCCAGGCGAAATTTAACTATGCGCTATTAATCCGAGTCGTAATGTTTACAATACCGCATATACCAACCGGTAGTAGTTAGTCCAACTCACTTTTAATAACTACAATTGAGTGAATAAGTGCGCTGGTTACTCAGGCGCGAGGTCTCTGTATAAATTAGCTGCCAGAAAAAAAATCAAATAACATTCCTCACATCACCAGTTGTCGCAGCACTCCGTCCTCTTGGGATGGGGAGTAGAATGCCTGTCTCTTATGTAATGTTTGTGTGAGACTCATTCTGTTCGGGCTAAAGATTCTCCAGTATTATTGAGAAGAACGAACTAGGACGCTGTCACTGTGGAGATTATTCCGCTAAACTTGCGCTGTGGGATCAAAGAAGGTCATTAATTTTAAATGTAAAACATACTCGTCAACCCAAGTACACGAAGCAAGAATTGCCAAATAGAGGATATCAAGTGTTTTTGAGTGGATACCGAAAATTATCTCATGAGTGACCGAGATAAATATTTATTTTTTTCGCGAGCGCTTGCGCGAAAATAACCAGATTTGTCTCGGTCACATGTGAAATAATTTTCGGTATCCACTCAAAAACACTAGATTTTCTTTTTATTATACGCATTTTATAAGAATCTGATCATTCCTATCCATAATTCCACTCGTTTCAACCTTGAATTGATGCATGAAAGTAAACAGCTGATGCGCATTGACACGCGGGAGTGATTTGATCGATACTCGGAATAGGTATCGTCTTGCGATCTGATTCGACTGGCGGGTCTCGTGCATCAATTCAAGGTAAGTACGTGTTGAATTATTGCTGGAAATGATCGGTATCCACTTAAAAACACTAGATTTTCTTTTCATTAATCATTTTTAGAACAAATTGATCATTTCCATTGATAATTTGACTCGTATTCACTTTGAAGTGATGCTTTGAAAGCCGCCATTCTGATTGATACCATGAAAGCGAAAACTTCTATATCTTCGCAGTGGGGGATACGATTTCTATCTTTCGACAGTTTTTTCGATAATCTATTGTTTAGCGTGTAATAAATTTACTTATTTAATTTCAAAATATAAATCATACTTCATTTAACATTACTTGCTAAGTACAATTTGAAAATGCGTTCGTTTATTAGCTCTAGCATTATTTGTACCATCGTAATACATAAAAAATATTTTAGTCACATTTCATTTGCTAAAACAGCTGCGACATTTTATCTTTCAGAATGGTGGCCCTCTGGATATAGGAGCAAGAAACTGGCCCCTGAGAGGTGGAAAAGGTACCATATGGGAAGGTGGAACTCGAGCTGTTGGATTTGTGTATAGCCCCACGCTGTTGAAAAAAACAGCGCACACTTACAATGGGTTTGTATACCACTTTTGATTGGTTGTTTATTTATTTATTGGTGTTTAAGGTCACATATTTTTGCACAATGGCTAATCATGGCGCTGACAGTTTTACGGGTGGCAGAAGAGGGAGTACCCAGAAAGAACCACCGAGCAACGGCGAGCAACTGTCAACTCCTCGACGTACTAACTCCACACAAGCAGGGTTATCATTAGTTGAAGACAGGTGCACCATCGACGCGCAGTACGCCTTAGTACACAAAGTCTCCGTGCCCCCCGCGTATGCGATGGGGGCGAAGTGTCTTTCCCAAGGACATAACACGGTTGCCGCAGGTGGGATTCGAACCGAGGACCTCTCAGCTTGCAGCCTGCACCTCTACCTACTGAACCACCGCGCCTCCTGTTTGATTGGTTCTTCAGTACATTAGATGGTCGTCCCAAAGGGGGTAATTCAGATATGTGACGTAAAGTAGAAAAGTGCTGGGGTGGGGAATATTTGCATTTTCATCATCCGTGTACGATTCCGGAATATGCAGTATTTACATTTCGTTTCGAATGATAGACTTCACTTGGTTGGCAGTCATGAATGTTCCACTCTTCACGTAACAGCCAAAACCGGAGAACATTATTCACAAACATCGCCATTTAAATATTATTTTTTCATCTTTGTTTCAAAAATAAAAGCTGATGCACCCCTCACTGGAACGAGCTCACAGAGCTCGTTCCAATGAGGGGTAGTAAGCTATTTTTCGAGGCAGAAACTGAATTTTTGTAGTTATTCAAGAATTCTTTTGGTAAGTTCAATGTAGTCTGCTATTCGGGGTGGATAAGGTGTCAAACATCGGTACAGTGTTTGTTTGATTTTTTAGAAATGATCAATACAAGAAGTAACTGACCATCAATGGTCTCTAAAACGAGAAAATGACATCCATTTAGTTTCTGTGTTCTCATGATAAGTCCTTGCTTGCATAAGCAACCAACAACTGTAGGTTAAAGAAACAGATGCTGAGGAGGCGATGAAGACATGCAGTAAATTTCTGTGACAGCGCTAGCAATAAACGCATTTCTCTCGTACAAGCGAATAGAATGTGCACTAGAATGTGAAGCAAAATCACAAGCAATGGTTGATTTTGTTTGTGGGTTCAAAAATGTGGATTCACCTCAACAAGTAGATTAATGGATGTGGGTTGTATCTAGAGAGTCATGCTTCAACGGTAGCACAACATAACCTTATTAAATTACTAATCTCGCATTTTTCACGATATAACCCCTTTATTTCCAGGTCTGCAAATGCTATACCTGGAAGATATTGGAGACAATGTTTACACATAAGTTTCACAAATGAAAGAATAGTCAGTGTAAAAACCCATACACTGCACCACCATCCCATTCTGAACTGAAGGGAACTTGAAGAACTATTCCACTGTACCATTCTGTTCGGCGGAATTCATCTCTCTAGTCACGAAAAATGCGCTTATTCACTGAATGTGCTCCTCTCTCATTAACATCATTAGGCAGGATAGACGTATGTAAGGGGTGTTATTTTCACATTTTTACATTTTCACTAGTGGTGCTCTTAATAACCTGCTGCTTTGTGATCTGTTGTCGTCTGGTAGAACTCTTTGCTTTTGATGGAAACTATAAATAAAGGCACATCAGAATGAGACGAAAGTAGTAGGAAAGCGACGAACCTGGCCTATTCAGTAGGATCTCATGTGACGCCATAGTCATGTGACCAGTGCAGCCACGACCAGAAGAGCCTATCAGCTGGAACAGCTTTGCTTATTATTACTATGTTTAGCTTTTCTGGTCTGTTCTTGTTAGTTGTGACCCTATTCCGACTACTCTTGTTGTTTCATTTATCTAGATCACCCAATCAGTTCACTTTACTGGTGCTTACTAACCAATCAGATTGCTTGATTTCCCATAATCTATAATGCAGAGTTATCTCCCTTTTGTATAACAGAAACCTATATCATTCACAAATCCAGTGAGCTATCGAGCAGTTACCGAAAAGTCATGTGCTCATGTGAAAATGAACAATGTGACACATTGTGCAATAGCACAGAGGCAGATACGGGTATTTGAGGATACATATGCCCTGGTATTGTATTGGAGGATACCTGTTGTAGAATCCGGGATCTTCTGTTGGAAAAGGTATAAAAGGGGTACGAGCTCGGCTTAAACCTCATTTGTGTTCTGACCATCGTCGAGTGAAGACATGTTACCAGTTCTGTGCAGACACTGTTCCAAGTCATGTTCGAGATCGGATAATGCCAGAGGACACGAGAAGAACCATTGTCGGCTCCAGTGCAGATATTGTACGAAGTTGTTCACTCAAACACACAATAGGAAGAGGCATGCAGAACATCACTGTCCAAGAAGAACAGATGAGTCGTCGGAACTATCAGAGGATATGGAAGAAGAAGAAGAAGAAGAAGAAGAAGAAGAAGAAGAAGAAGAAGACGTTTCTATAATGGGAACTATCATCCAAAGTGCCTATGACAAATACCAAGACGATTTTGACAACCTCATGAACAAGTATATCGAATGGATAGAGAAGATGCAGCTGAGACAGCATATAGAGCACTTCAAAAGAGTGTCAGAGAAGCCATTAGTGCGAAATACATTAATACCATAGTGTACATTAGAATTTTTTGCAACGACTCAATACACAAGAAAATTCAAGAAACAGCCAAGCGTCTTCGTGAAGAAGAGGACTTTGACTTTGAAGAATCTCAGAAATATGCCTTGGAAAAGCGAAGATTTCTGTTCGGCAACCTTATAACAAACTACTCATTCCGAGTAGAAGATGAAGAAGAAAACGATTAGAGAAAAAAGTATAAAAGGAGTGTTAGTATGAAAATAAACTCATTTCCGTTTTGAAAGTCGATGATTGAAGATGGCTGTGTCAGCAACGGTGCTCAGATTCAAAGATGTCTTACACATACAGATGCTGAATTAAAGCTGACTTCCCAAGAACTGACCCAAATGAATCGTGTGGTACGTGCCTCCAAGAAAAAGAATCTAGACATGGTTTCTGATGGAAAGAAACAAAGATGTGTGGATACTGGCCAATCATTAACCACCGAAGTTGCTACTACAACCAAGAGAATAATGACAGAAGAACTGACTGATGCTTCCACTACAAACAAGAATGAAGTTAATACTCAAACTACGAATCAGTCAGAAGACAAGAGAATAATGCCAGCTCCCATAAAAAAACGAAGTTACCACTACGAAGAAGCCTGAAGTTTCTACTGAAACCAAGAATGAAGTTCCTACTCAAACTACGAATCAGCCTGAAGAAGATCAAAACAAGAGCGATGTTTCCTCTCAAACCACAAATGAAGTTACTACTGAATGTTCAGATGACCGATGTTACCACTACAAAGCAGCTAAAGGCCAAGAAAGAGGAACCCAAAAAGAAGAATGATGCCAGACAGGAAATTAAAGCAACCAACAAAGCCAAGTTACAGCTGTCAATGAGAGAACGTGTTTTATTAAGAACCTATCCAGACAATGGGAAGAAGCTCCAACCCACAAGAAAATGAGATGGTTAGCCCATGAGAGAAGGCAGAACCACAAAGACGAAAATGCTGCCTTGAGAAATTGAATTGTATACTCGAATAAAAATGAATGAAATGTTATATACTTTTTTTTTATCTACTATCCCAAGAGAATAACCCGTGTGTAAGGTTTCTACAACAGGTATCCTCTAACAATACAATACCAGGACATAGGTATCCTCAAATACCCGTATGTGCCTATGTGCTATTGCACAATGTGTCACATTGTAAATTTTCACATAAGCACATATCGGCACACCCAGCATGTGTTAATGTGCTACAGGCAATGTCTACAGATTGTGACACAATGTGTATTAACACATAAGCACATTCCACCAAACACCCAAGTTGAATGGAATCCCCCACACCCCTTTTGAAAAACGTCTGGCGTTCGCCACCCCTTTTTAACATATGTGCCTATGTGCTAGTGCACAATGTGACACATTGTGCATTTTCACATAAGCACATATCAGCACATCCAGCATGTGCCTACGTGCTACATATTATGTGCACACATGACATAAACAGGTCGTCGGAACACTTATGGAACATGATAGTAATGGCACAAGAATGGTACAAAACTATACTATTTTTTTTACTAAAATAGAACCAAATCATAGGACAGATAGTATAGGAGCTTGGAATCCCACTTATGGAATCCCTTTTCTGGAATCCCATTTGTGGAATCACTTTTTCGAAAACGTATGGCCTTCGGCACCCCTTTTTCTGAAATGAGGCTAAGAGTCGTATGTGCGAGTCACTCGAACAAGCAATTGCTCTAAAGCACATTTGCCCGATGGGATTCGAGTCGTTCGAGCAATATGTGGAGTCAATCGATCGAGCAATTGCATTAAAGCTCATTTGCTCGATGGGATTCAAGTCGTCCGAGCAATGACTTTTCAGTAACTGCTCGATAGCTTATTGGATTTCGGAATGATATAGGCTTTTGTTATACAGAAGGGAGATAACTCTGCATATAGATTATGGGAAATTAAGCAAGCTGATTGGTTAGTTAGCGCCAGTAAAGTGAACTGATTGGGTGATCTAGATAAATGAAAAAAAACAAGAGTAGTCGGAGTAGGGTCAGAACTAACAAGAACAGACCGGAAAAGCTAAATATAGTAATAATAAGCAAAACTGTTCCAGCTGATAGGCTCTTCTACTCTACTGGAGTATACTCCAAGACAAACGAACATGTTCGGGTAGACGAAAACTATTGCATAGATAGATAAAAGCAGAGAATTCTAAAAGGATTAGAAATAGTACAACTTGTCGGGTTGTTTGTGGTAATTCTACGAATCGGGAAATTGCTCTTGTACAAAGGAACATACCCTGCGAACATAACCCCTATTGCAGAAAATTGGCTAACATAGCAACCACGTGCTACCATAGAAACCAAGATGGCGGCCTCCAGTATACAAAATAAACGACGGAACACTTATGACCCTAACAACACGTGATGCGCATGCGCACTAACACTACGTTTCACTATGGGGATGACGTCACAACATGGCCACTCACGCGGGTTATCCTGACAACCAAACATGGCTCCACTGGTCACGTGACTATGACGTCACATGAAATCCTACTGATTTGGCCAAGTTCTTCGCTCTCCTGCTACTGTGTTTGCAGACAAATATTGTGGTGTGGAGTTGTGACCAACAAAATAATCCTTCAAACTGTTTGAATGTTTGGCTGTGATTTTAATGTTTTTACATACAATTTGAGAGTTATTTTCTGTGTGAAAACTCCACTCCACAAGGTTTTCCCAGCGCATGTAATCCAATGTCCATGTACTGTACTGAATTGTACAGTACTTTGAATACAAAACAGTGTTCTAAATGTATGTTATATAAATACGTTAAAGAGTAATTAACCCAATACACTTCCAACTTAGTTGTGAATGGATTTCAGTTCGCTCGTCACTTGTGATCACAGAACAGAAACAAAACAAAACAAAACAAAAACATACACCACACACTCCAGTCTGTTATATAAATATATAAATGGGGGCTGTGTGTCTCTGTTGGCGCCGTCTGTTCAGTCCAGCTAGAAGTTTTTCAATCGTGGTTGATGATGCCCTGCCCTGGAAGGGATCGACGCGATAGTTATTACTAAATACAGTACATTGGTCGCTAATTTACAACATTTGTATACTAGTAGGTTAGCCCATTACATGTAATAGCCAAACATGGAAAACACTTTACACACAAATCGCCCTGCAATTTATGAAATTTATAAAATGTTACAATTTTTGTTTCAAACGATAACTATTGAACCCCCTTGGAATGAGCTGGATGCCACCATTCCATTGAGGAACCATAAGCTTTGATTTGACTAGCTAGTTGAATGAATCAGTGCGTGTGTGTGTCATATGATAAATAGAATATGAAATAAGTGTTTTTCTCATATAATATTTATGAAACTCGTCCGAAAAACACTCATTCCATATCCTCTATATTTGCACCTTACAAAGTGGGCTCGTGTGTTTACCTGATTTCGCTTGATTTCGAAGTAATGCTATCTTCTTGTACGCCAACAAGCTTGATTTGCCCAATGAAAATCTACAAAAGATAAACATGTTCTAAAGTGACATGTTATTTGGTTTGAATGACTTCATTTTGCACATTGGTCAGTTTTAAATACAGGAATCAATCAAATGGCTGGTCTCAATGAGGTTTGAGTCTGTCAAAATTTGGCTGAATTTGGGTTACCAAAGTTCTTGAACGTCAATTAGCCCGAAACTAGACGACCGTATATGGCTTTGATGCTACAGAGCGAAATCTCTGGCCCTGATTTGTTCTTTGAGTGGAATGCTCTTCCGTCATGGGGTGGAGAGGAGTCAGCTTATTTGATAATATTTTCTTCTAACGAGGAGTGGTGCAAATACTCTTTAATGGCCAATCAACAATTCAGAACTTCATAACCCCCCCCCCCCCCCCCGCCCTCTATATTCAGACATAATGTGTATACTCATTTCTGCCACTTTTTTTCTAGGTTAATACATGCCGTTGACTGGTACCCAACCCTACTGGACGTTGCTGGGGGATCACCAGGTTTGTAAAATGAAATGATACTTTATGTTGTTGAACAATCTTGTGGGTTGTATTTCCCCTAGAGATCCGCTATGTTTAATATCATCATACAATTTCTGTATTCCATTTCTTCCTTTAATTAGAGCTGAAACGGTTAAAGGTTTTTTGGATCGATTAATCACATGGCTTAACCGTGGTTAAACGATTAATCACTTGTCCTAGTAGGTAGCTGAATAATTGCCGCACCGATGATGATTTACAGCATTAACCCTTTACCCAATGTAACGGACAAAACCTGCCAGCCTTATATACTGAAATCTCCATTAAAATTTTATTAAGCTTTCAATTTTTGTCTCAAAAACATAGCTTACGACCACTCATTGGAACGAGCCCAGTAAGCTCGTTCCAATAAGTGGTCATAAGCTATGTTTTTGAGACAAAAATGAAAAATGTTTAGTGATTCAAAAATTTATTTTTCAAGTATCGCGGAGGGCGCAGTGGCGTTGCAGTAACCGGTTCTCGTCTGATCACCCAAGTTAAGCAACGTCGAGCCGGGTTAATCACCGAATGGGTGACCGTCTGAGCGATCAATTCGGACTCCCGCGTTGTGTCCTTGGGCAAGGCAATTAAGCGCGATTGTCCACATGGAGGCACGTCGATGGTACGCATGTCTTCAACCAATCTAACCCTGCCTATGCTGCAGTGCGGAGTTACGATGTTGGGGAGCTGGCAGCTGCTCATCGTTGCTCGGTGGTTCTCTCCGGGTACTCCAGCTGCCTCAACCCGCAAAACTGTCACTTTCATGATTAGCCATTGTGCATAAGTATATGACCTTGAACACCAATAAATACATAAATATTTCAAGTATCGTCTGTTACCTACATTGACAAAGGGTTAAGAATGACCAGTTCCAGCTACTGATACAGTATGAAGATCATGCAAGTGAACAAGTATGTTAGCACTTAACTTTCATGCTTTACTCTGTCTCATATAATTGATATGAGTCAGTGTGACAATGTTTGCCTGTTTTGGAGCAAGTTTGTTGCTTTGTAAACGCAGAAAATAGAGTAGTTCAAAAGATAATCCCTCAATTACCTTTTTGATCGATCAAGACGTTGGTCATTGGTTAATAGATTAATCGGTTAACTGTTTCAGTTCTCCCTTTAATATCTTATAGTTTCATTATTCCGTCTAAATATATACTTTTATTATATGCTTTCGCAAAAAATATAAGGAAATAGCGACATTACAGGCGACGTATTTTTCTTCTTGACCGACACAGGACATTCGATTATGTTATTTGAAAATCATATCTTTCTCTGTTGGGTAACTGGCGAATCACAGTGAAAATAGTACACTCTAAAATTAATTGGGTTAAAAATCAAACCAAAACAAATTTGGTTCAACCCAGTTGGTTTTGGTTAATTTTTTAACCCTACTGATTTTGGAGTGTATCAACGAATACGAAATAAACTCTTAAAATGTTATGAGAGTAAAAAATGTTTATTTTCTTAACAGTTGTTGTTATTGTTATTTAGTATAAACAGTATTTATTTCCAGAAAACAAACATACAAGGTTACAAAAATTAATACGTAAATAAATGGAAATGGATTCAGCAATCGTTATTTTTGGTAGTGGTTACGGCATTGAACTTCAAACCGAAAGGTCCACAGTTCGATCCCCGCCAGGGGTAACTGCGTTGTGTTTTGGGGCAAGGCTCTTCATCCCGATTGGCCACGTGGGGACACGCTTGCCCTGTGTGCTAAGGCGTACTGCGCGTCAATGGTGCACTTGTCTTCAACCAATGTTAACTCCGCTTCCGCGGAGTTAGTACGGTGGTGAGTCTGACAGTTGATCGCCGTTGCTTGGTGGTTCTCTCCGGTACCCCGGCTTCCTCCACCCGTAAACTGTCCGACACGAGGTGACCTTGGCTGTCGAAAGTGTCGTTAAACCCCAATAAATAAACATCAATATTTAACGTTTCTGTGTCGCTTTCAGTTGTGTACGTATACGACTCAGGGCCGATACGGATATGTTTCTTAAGTGCCTACTTAGCTTCGAATTAAAATAAATATTGCCTAAACTAAGTATTGGGGCAACGTTTATCGGACGTAGAATTTAACTTTACATTTTCATTCCTCAATATCCCAATAGAATCAACCACGCGTTGCGTATTGTGTCTCGAATGGAGCAGTTTTTACCGGGTTATAACCCCTGACTGAGTGGAACAACTATGTTAAGTTCATTCCAATAAAGGTTCATAAGCTTTGTATTTGTGTTTCAAAATTCTGTTAATTTCTTTTTAGCTGATGCGAACTTTGTTCCACCTGTCTGTACATGACCGAGGCCTTTTCGCTTCACCCAAGTAGTGCTGTAACGCTGAACTGCCCCAAAGATATACACAACCGATTCGTCAATGCATGTATGATTTGGACACAACACGTACATTCACTATTCCTCTCTTGGAAAACAAAATCGATCTAGATTTTTGTAAAAGATCTATTGTCAAAACAATTAACAAAAACTTCTTAACGGTCATACGCGGCAAGCGCTATACATAACAATCGCCGTTCAAACTTCATTGTTTCTTTTTAGTTCCTCACACCAATACATTAACCCTTTACCTAACATCAAAAGCAGACGACACATGCAAAACAAATTCTTGAATAACTAATTTTTTTCATTTTTTGTCTCAAAATCATAGGTTATGACCCCTAATTGGAACGAGCTCGATGAGCTCGTTCCAACTAAGGGTCATAACCTATGTTTTCGAAACAAAAAAATAATGAAACTTAATTGGCGATTTTGGAGAATATCGCTGGCCGTTGTTGGTCGTTACGTTGGGTAAAGGGTTAAGACAGAATACAACGAGGGTGGAGTTCGGGGGACTGAAATCCACGACCAGATTTGGGTATTTTTCTTGTATATTTCACGCGTCGAAGTGCGCGTGAAATACTGGAAAATCTCCAGAAAGGGTTGTTGATTCCTATCCCCCGTTCTCTGCCCGTGTCGTGTATCTAGAACATTTCGAGTAACGTTGAATACACACAACAATCGTGGCTTATGGCCCTGATTACATATTTGTGGTTTATCTCTACCTTTTCAGATATGAACATTGATGGTGTCAGTCAGTGGGATTCTCTTCGGAACGGAGAGCCATCGCCGAGGGAGGAATTTGTCTACAATATTGATGAAATTAGTGGAGTGGCAGCTCTAAGGTAAGGTGACTGGAATAACAGTATGTGATAACACTCTCACCTCCGGTTAGTCACCATAACGTTCAAACATGGCCACAAAATTGATACACCACGTTATTATATGCTTTGCCATAAATAACGGGGGCGCGGTGGCTCAGTTGGTAGAGGTGCCGAGAGGTTCTCGGTTCGAATCCCACCTGCGGCAACCGCGTTGTGTCCTTGGGCAAGACACTTCACCCCGATTGCCTACATGGGGGCACGATGACGCTGTGTACTGAGGCGTACTGCACGTCGATGGTGCGCATGTCTTCAACCAATCTAACCCTGCCTGTGCTGCGGTGCAGAGTTCAGAGTTACGATGTTGGAGAGCTGACAGCTGCTCGTCGTTGCTCGGTGGTTCTCTCCGGGTACTCCGGCTTCCTCCACCCGTAAAACTGTCACGGTCACGATTAGCCATTGTGCATAAGTATGTGACCTTAAACACCAATAAATAAATAAATAAATAAATAAATTGCCATAAATAACATAAAAATACATAAAATACCTGTGGATTTTCAGCCCTTCCTCGGTGCTTCATTTGTGAGGTGTGCTATCGCGTTCGCGACCCTAAGACGCACCTTATCTGCAACCGAAATACACTTTTTCACGCTTCTAAACTATCAAAGGTCTTTTGAGGTTAGCTTGACGTTGGGCGCTGGACTTTCGTTTGACATTCGCCAGAAGTTAGTTTGACGTTCGATGTTGAACAATCGTTTGACATTCGCCTGAAGTTAGTTTGACGATCGGCGTTCGACATTCCTTTGACATTCGCCTGTAGTCCTTTTGACGTTCGACATTCCTTTGACATTCGCTTAATTGTTTTATCAGTTTCGCGTCAGGCAGTTGACATTTGCCTGTAGACATTTTCACTTTCGGCATTTGACGTTCGTTTGACATTCGCCTTTAGTTAGTTTCGCGTTCCATATTGGGCATTCGTTTGAACTTCGCCTCTATTCGGCTTCACATACGCATCCGCCTGTAGTCCTTTTCGTGTTCAGCGCTTGATGTTCGCCTGTCTCCAGTTCGGGGTGTTTGAATAGCACGTTTTTCAATGCCATTTACGTGATTGAATATCTGCGGGAAGAGTTGACTAGAATTTTCTTTTTCTTTCTGGTAAAAGCAGTCAAAGAGAATTCTCGTTTCTTTTATAGGGTTGGTGATCTGAAGATGGTTCAAATAAGAGCTGAAAATATAAGAAAAATTGAAAGTAAACAGGTGAAAGGAATGCTGAAGACATGGAAGAAGAAATATAAGATCAGAAAGAGTCAAGTCTACTTTGATATCAACAGAGTCAACCCAAGTCGACGATACATTGAAACAAAGAAGGCTAGATACAAGAAGAAATACACAGTCTATCAAATATTTAACATAACAGGTACTCTATAGATCATTCTCAACTAATCAGCTCGTTGCCGCATTGTCGAATTAGTTTTAGGGTCGCTAAATATGTGAAGTGTGCTACTGGAAATTTGGATCTACGTCTGTGTTTCACTCTTTAGCCCTTTACCCAACGCACAGGATAGCAAAATTTATTATTTTAATTTTTGTTTTTTTCTTTCCTTGGGCAAGGCACTTAATCCCAATTGCCAACGTGGGGGCACGGTTGTGCTATGTACTAAGGCGCACTGCACGTCGATTGCGCACTTGTCTTCAACCAATGTTAACCCTGCTTATGTGGAGTACATTGTGGAGTCTGGCAGTTGCTCGCTGTTGCTCTGTGGTTCTTTGCGGATAACCCGGCTTCCTCCACCCGTTAAACTGCCCGACACGAGGTGACCCGGGCTATCGAAAGTGCTGTTAAACTCCAATAAATAAATAAATAACTGTTTTTTTTTTAATATAAGAAAAATGTCAACAAAACCATAACATGGGACCCCTCATTGGAACGAGCTCGTTCAAATGTGGGACCACATGATATGATTTTGCTGAATTTTTGAAAAATATATTTGTTCTAACTGCTGCGTTTGTGAATTACTTCGGGTGGATGCAGTCGATTCGTTCAGTAAAGGGTTAAATATTTTTTGATTAAAATTTCGTTAAAACATCGTCAGTGAACATTAAAGGGCGTCGCGCGCTGTATATGGCTCAAAGGTTTTGGCTTTTATGGGGTGGGATGGGCCGGGGCTCTGTGTGGAATTTTCTGGAAGATCAGATTACGGCTGGGGGCTACAAAATAATCATGTCAAAGCACTAAACTGCTTATTCTTTTACCAAACACAACTTGGGGACGACACCTGAAAAATTCTTGAAAAAATTGAAATTTTGTTTTTTCCTCTAAAACATAGCTTATGTTAACTCAACTAGCTCATTCCTTCGAGGGGACACATTTTTTGTCATTGGAAGAGATTTACGGGAAAGTTAGCTCCCCTTAATTTTCTAAAGCTCTCAGAAAATTGTACTCTAAATGAATGGGAATTTCTTATAACAATTGGAATGTCGAAATGTTCGCGAATTTGAATCATCGATGTGCATCTCATTTCACAAACTTCGGGCATTTTTCCGTAGAATAGTATAAAAATGCAATAGCCGGATTTTTACCATTATTTTCCAAACATTTTGAATGAGTGACTTTGATTCTCCACTGAAACCCCTTTTAAAAATAGAAAAATGGCATTTTCACAATCTTTTAATGTCCTGTAACTCTTTCTATGTTCATATATCAACAGTGTGCGCATCGTGACATATAATACAGACACTGTTTTTTCCATAAAAATAAAATTCTGGGATGTGAGATTTGGTAATTGTTTAGCTGGGAAGCATAAAAACTTGTAAATTACTGTGAAAACACGTCCGCTGAACAAAGAGCCAAAGTGGTCTCTTAGTGTTGGGAGGTGAGATACTGATAGATATTCCTAATGTCTGTAAACTGGTTGCTTCTAATTGGTTTGCCATAAAAAGTTTAGTTTCTTTTTTATAACTTTTAATCCTTTCAATGCGAGAGATTGCTTTTCCGGGCCAGGAACATGATATGTCATCTTTTCAATAAGTATGATGGCTCTTAGAGAATGTGTGGGATAGATCAATCAATATATTCAACGTGCAGCTTGACGGCTGCACGTTGAAAATATTGAATGGTTTATCCCCAAATAATGAATATGCGCCCTTCCAATTGCTGCCATTAACCCTTTACCTAACGTAACGGCCAAAACCGGCCAGCGCTACTCTCAAAAATCTCCAATTAATTTTCATTATTTTTTTCATTTTTTGTCTCAAAAACATAGGTTATGACCCCTCGTTGGAACGAGCTCGTCGAGCTCGTTCCAACGAGGGGGTCATAACCTATGTTTTTGAGACAAAAAATGAAAAAAATTAGTTATTCAAGAATTATTTTTGCAAGTGTCGTCTGCTTTTCATGTTAGGTAAAGGGTTAAACTGACATGAAACCTACCACCAGGGTTCAAAGGGTTAATAAACGAACACAACGTGCAGCTACGAGAGGTATCTGTTGTCTTCATTTATTAAAAATAACTAAAGATTTATTTTCTACTGATGTCATTGGTGTTTTTCTCAACAATTACATGCTTCTAAATTGGACCCTCCTCGCGCGTCTACTTATTTCAAGGGAAATAACTTTATCGAAAGTTGATTTTCATGACGATACAAGTTAGGAATGTAAGCTACGTTTTGGAGACAAGAATTGAAAAAATTATAAATTTTGAATGGCAGTTTTTATGAACACCGCTGTAAGGAAATTTTCCTGCTTTGAGTAAAGGGCTGTAGTGACGTGTATGCACAGAAGGAGATCTCTACCAGTTTCCCATTGGCCCACATACCAATCCTTGCTGAGAGGGGATATTATTGCTATCAGCTCTGAATGAATTAAAATAAATGTAATATTGTGGCATGGAATCTTCTATAATAATCAGCGATGTTTCTTAGGTGATTAACATTTTTTCAGAAAGTTATTTGATTTCATCTTCCGGAATTGCCCATTGAATTAAGCAAATACCTTTCGATAAAAAAATTTGTCAGTGCTGATGATATCGATTTAATGAAGGTGAGGGGTGGGTCTCATTTCCGAATAAGGAGAGCAGTCTTGTGTGGGCCGTACGACACAAATGAGAACAACGATTTTTCAACCTAAAACAAAGACAACTGATTTCTGTGAAACACGTCTGCAAGATGTATAGCATGCAGATCATATCTATCCCTGTGGGAACCCCAGGAAGTAGTGCTTGTTTACTGCGGTAAGCACGTTCTGCTTCACTGATAAAATAGGACTCGGTAACATATGCCTGTGTGGAAGTCCCCTAAAGTTGGTAGCATATGTATAAATAATTGACCAAACTTGTCTACATACCTATGCCGCGTTCGTGATATAGCCATAGATGCTTGAACACCATATGATTCGGCCATACTGACCCGTCTTATGGCCCTTAATTAGTTTCTTTTTGCCTGTTTTCGGTCCTTAGCGCGATAATTTGAACAGATATTAATGGATTTGATCAATATTTGGTATGTGGCTTAACAGTGTCTTGAATGAGTTGGAAATTGGTACAGTTCGGCCTTAGTAAGTGGAATTAAGGCCCTTAATTAGTTATTTTTTGCCTGTTTTCAGCTCGTTTGCTTGGTAACTTGAACAAATATCAATGGATTTGATTTTCTTATAATCGCAAGCCTTATAGCTGTGAAAAACCTGATCCTGCATCTGGCGATGCGTAATCCTTGTTAAAAAATATTTCTATGTCAGTAATCACATTTGTAACATAATTTAGCACTCAGTAAAACTTGCTACCCATAGCTACACCCATCCATCCAACCAACCACACACCCACTCATTACCGAAAAGGAACGCATCTATTTTTATATGTATAAAAAACTTATTTTGTAATTTTATTTGACTGTTCGTGTATTTCGTGTTTAACGGCGGTATATGAACGATTGACTTTTTCAGAATAAGTTCATTGGAAGAAGCAACTCTTTATTTCGATACTGAAGTAGGTCATGTTAGTCGGGATGCAGCCATGATGATTTGAAATGAAATTTGCAAAAAATCTCATTTGGAAATGCGGTTTCGTCCGAGGGGAACTAAAACTAATGTTTCATTCGGGTCTAGTTATATATGGTTCTTTTGTAATTCAGAATATGTTGGAAAATGTTACTGTTGTGGGAGATGCCCCGACCACCCCGACCAATGTCGGGGCAAAAAATTTGCCGATCATGATATTTTTGTGATCGACCTTCAGCCGAACGTCATTCATATCAAATAACTAGGCTATGATTTTTAAATTTTATTCTGGCGGATATCCGAAAATAGTGCGCGCATAGATCGTCTTGTTTCTTTAATATTGCGCACACAATGGCAGCAGTTAATGACCAGTTACCGTAAGATGAGGAGATTTTGGGAAGCGGTTGGAATACTAAAGAAGTAGCCCAAAATGGGTCTGAGAGATGTCATTTTTCAAACAGTTTCTGGGGGCAGGGCCGGATTTACGAATAGGCAGACTGAGCGGACGCCCAGGGTCCCCATATTTGTGGGGGCCCCAACATTAAAGTTCGTCTTTCAAGGAACATAATATGACAAAATTCCCTGCCAAATTGCCTTTTGTCATATTATGTTCCTCGAAAAACGAACTGCATGTCCTGTCATTTTTTTTCCTTCCCCACATAATCGATGGCAACAATTCTAAAAAAAAAACAGGGATCTGGGTGTTATGGTCGGGCCAATGTTTGGGCCCTTCCGGCGCCCCTGAAATTGTGAATTATCTACACAACAGGTATTTATATAATACCTGAAAAAATCATGGGAGCCTCTAGCGACATTACAACTTAAAAAAATCACCAGGTACGCTCATTGTATAGGGTGGGCCATGAGCTGAAAAAGTGCTAGTACTTGTTGTGCCTTTTCTGGAAAATAATTAATTCAAAGTTCACACGCGTCCTAGAAAACCTTTAAAAGTACTAGGACTTCAAAACTGTAATTTCCGGCCCTTGAAAATGTTGGAAAATTTGACTTTCTTGGAAAAGATTTTGGAAAGTTCATGAAAGTATATTAAGATTATTGCTTGTGTCGTTTGAATAAAATGTGTTCTTATAAGCTGTGATATTTATTGTCTAACTTGCGTATTTTATCCACTGAAATAATTTCTGCCCCAGACTCCGTTTCTTGGAAAGCTGGGAGAGCTTCCCATAGATCGGTGTCTGGCGCGTATATTATTGGAGTGGAATAACGTTTGTGCGAATTAACAACCATATATACAGAAAAATGAGAAATGGTTGAAAATTAAACTTGGCTCAGGTTGTAGATAGTGCTTCAAAATTTCGAAGAAAAGTCTTGGAAAGTTCTTGATTTTTTCTTCTCAGGAATGTACAAATCTTCAAATATCTGTCGGATTGAGAATTCCATCTTCTATGTTTTAGCGGTTATCCACAAACTGCACAATGGAAATGCGATTAGATAACAGACTCCCAGCTGTGTTGTCTCACTTCCCTATTCTCATTGCTGAAGGTATCAAAGAACTAAATATTTTCCCATAGGCGACCATTATAACAAATAACGTTCAGGCGGAAAAAAAATATATGATCGTATCACTTTAATTTTGGCATTCAAATATCTCTGTCAAGTATAGCCCTTCAAACGTTTTCTGATCTGAAAACAGGGGTCATGCAACAAATAAGAGAGAAACACTGATACAGAGGGAAGTACCGGTCACGTGCACATATTTTTCAGGGAATTTCCTTCAAAAACACACAAAAAGTAAATTGTATTTTTTAGGTCAAAGCACCCTCTTTTTATCAGGAATATTCAACAATGATACAAGATGTCAATAGAATGTTTCAAACTTTTATTGAAACAATGGATTTTCCCAAGGCTGTTTATTTTTAGAGATTGCATCATTTCCGAGTGCAACATTTTAAGGCGGTTCACTCTAATTTCAATATTTAGTTCCGCGATACCTGAACACGCGTGTGTGGAGAATAACAAAGGGAGACAACACTGTTTTGAATCTGCTTGGATTACTGTCTGCCAGAATCTGGTGGTGAAATGATTACCATTCAAGGTTAGTTCAGCGATCTGAACGTAGTGGCTACCCCTCTACGTTCAGATTCCTCCCATTCAGTTCTGTAGAAAAATTCCCTACCAAGTTTTTATGGGAACTCAAAACTCTAAAATAGGAATATATGTCAAGCTTTCGCCCTTATCATCGGTTGCATTCGATAGTACACGTATTTCCTTACACTTGTACAGAGTAAATGGTCCAAAGTATATGTTATCCTAATCCTTTATTCATCGACATTTTAAAACGTTTGACGCGACAACAATCGCTTCGATGTCGTCCATGTTACTTTTTGCTTGTATCGGCTATAAAATAATAACCCGGAGTTGCGCCTAAACAAGTATCGATGCGGAAACGGAAATACGATCGCATTCGAACGGAGGAGTTCGATTATGATCATTGCGTGGAGCATTTTGTTAGGAGTTACCGTTTCCGCATCGATATTCATTTCGACAGCAACTACGGGTTGCGTAAAAAAACATGGGCGACATAGAAGTGTTTGTTGACGCTTCAAAAGCTTTAAATGTCGATAAATATAACATATAGTTTGGATCAATTTACTCTGCACAAATGTAAGGAAATACGTGAACTATCGAATGCAGCTGGTGATAAGGGCGAAAGCTTGATATATATTCCTAGTTTCGAGTTTTGAGTTCCCATAAAAACTTGATGGGGAATTTTTTCTACAGAATTGAATGGGGGGAATCTGAACGTAGAGGGGTAGCCACTACGTTCAGATCGCTGAACTACATTCAAAGTCTACTGTAATATAATGTAATATATGGATATTTGCTGCGCCTTTTGCTGAATATGCAAAGGTAGGCATCCAACTTTATCAACCACAAACTGTGGACACGATCCACCTAATGGTGTACGATTGGTGAATATCTCAGATGTTTTGTTTTAATATTTCAGCTG
The DNA here is from genome assembly GCA_031216915.1 of Pictodentalium vernedei. Classification (NCBI taxonomy): domain Eukaryota; kingdom Metazoa; phylum Mollusca; class Scaphopoda; order Dentaliida; family Dentaliidae; genus Pictodentalium; species Pictodentalium vernedei. Next base: position 192,860,732 of record CM062289.1, read on the forward strand.
ATCCGAGAGAGACGTTTGACCTGGCTCCCCGATATCCCGAATATGTCCATATGATGAAGAGAAGACTAAAAAAGTATAAAAGAAAAATGGTTCGCTCGAGATATCCACCAATAGATATCAAGGCGCATCCTCATTTGTTTCATGGGGGTGTGTGGAGTCCTGGTTGGTGTTAAGTGAAAGGATAAAATGAACTGACTAGAAAGTGATGTTACGTGCACTGTGTATAAATAAGGAACCTATCTGCCTTTACCGTTATTGTGAAATGCGGCTTGTTGTGCAATATAAATAATATCTCGCCGCCAAATCAGATATTACCTGACTCGACGCTGGAAGAGTGGCTTAACCCTTCACCTAAAATGAAAAGCAGACGACACTTGCAAATAAAATGCTTGAATAACAATTTTTTTTCATTTTTTGTCTCAAAAACATAGGTTATGACCCCTCATTGGAACGAGCTCGATGAGCTCGTTCCAATGAGGGATCATAACCTATGTTTTTGAGACAAAAAGTGAAAAATAATGAAAATTGGATGGTGATTTTTGTGAATAAGGTTGGCCGGTTTTGGCCTTTACTTTTGGTAAAGGGTTAACGAAAAATAAGTCACCAAAAGGAGTTCTCGGGCGGAACATTTTCACACAGTCTTGACCTGCATGGGCGCAAAACATTCTCTGTTTTTTTACAGCAGAGGTTTGTAAAACCTCGTGAATTATCAAACAAGAACATTCAGAATGAGAACGGGCCCAAGAGGAAGGCAGGTTTACCGTATGCTTTCCTCACATCAAAGGGAACAAAGTTTATTTCAGTAGGTGTCATTAGACAACAGGCCGACAGAAACAATAATTGGCTGGTCCAAACATAGAACAGATTAGAATTTGGACTTCACCAAAAGACCTTGAAAATTACGAGTTCGATCCATAGGAAGCCCTAAGGGTAGGCACGGGCTTTTTGTTAGGATGTGGGTTAAGGGTTTGGTGAATCTGAAAATTCAATAAACAGTGAACATATATAAATGTACAATGACAATCATTTTGGGTTCATTTGATCTTCTTCAACCAGGTATGCAAAAGCTTCTGAGTGGAAAAGGAGTCGACGTGCAAACGACACAATCAACACCAAGCGACAAGGAGATTCAGTGACATGGGCATTGCGAGAGGGTGTTCGTCTCTGTGTGTGATGCGGGGGGGGGGGGGGGGGGTATCCCCCCCCCCTCATTATTCGTCAGTTTTGCAATAGTTAGAAATTCGGAACCGTAAGTTGGAAATTCCAGACAGGGCGCTAGTTTTGATTGTAAAGTAGTAAAAAGCCCCCAATGTTGATTTGTAGTTAGATCCTGTGACTACCAGGAGCCTCAGCTAAATAATTTACAGTCAAGGGCACAGGAGTTGTGACATGTGCCAAAGATCACGAAAATGGTATCTTTGAAAGTTTTTTGACAAAATATGTATTTTCCCACGATTAAGTATTATAAGTCTCTCTTATAATACTTAACTATGGAAAAATACATAATTTGTCATGCCTTCAAATACACCATTTTTCAAGACCATTGGCATATGACGAACACCTGTGGTCAAGGGTGGGGAGAGGGGGGGGGGGGTGTACAAATGGGATTCTGCAACTTAACCATTTACCGAACGAATCGACCGCATCCATCCGCGGAATTTACAAATTCAGCAGTTCCAAAGAGGGATAGCAAATGATTTTGTTGAACTATTTTGCCCCCCCCCCCCCCCCCAATAAAAGAAAATGATATGGTGTGCATTGGGTAAAGGGTTAAAACGGGTAGTTGGAAAATTTTGCTTCGGAGAGGGATAGTAAGATGGTGGTGTGGGAGGCCGCTAATGACATTGAAATTATGCAGTGGTAGTCGGAATTTTGCCAACCAGGGGTGGGAGCTGCCTTTGGATATTTAGAGGTGGACACCCGTACCCCGTCCCGAGGTCCCTTAGCAACGTTCCTGCTCAGTAATGGTATAACCCTACAGACCCTATAGTGGAATATACGATTAACTAATTAATTATACCACAATAATGATCCCATATCTGTTTTAACCCTTTACCCAAAGCATATGATATCTTTTTTTTCATTTTAGTTATATTTCTTAAAATATTTACCAAATTTCAACAAAACCATACCATGTTACTCCTCATTCCTTGGAAGATTAGATTAGATTAGATTAGATTTTAATGACAATTTAACCTCAATTTATCAACAATACATAAGTAATATAAAAATATTAATAAACGAGCTCGTCGAGGAACATGATATGGTTTTGTTGAAGTTTTTTGAAAAATCATGGTTGTTCAACTACTTATAGTTTGTAAATTACGCGGGTGAATTCGGCCGGCTCGTTAGGTAAAGAGTTACCCTTCATCCAACGTAACAGCTATAAGTGGTCAGCGATATTTCCAAAGATCGCCATTGCATGTTGGCGGGCGGGCGGGCGGGCGGGCGGGCGGGCGGTTTTTTCATTTTATTTTTGTAATTATTTCTTTGCCATTAAAAGTTCATGCTCTTGGTTTGTTTTATGTTTTAGGCCTCATAATCTACAGAATATCACGGGTGGTGGTGTATTTTGTCCCTTAAGTACAAGAAGGCTTTGCGATGCTTTAGCATTTCAAAACCTTGTTGCACTCAAGGGACGAATTTATCAATTTTATTAACTTGGGTAAAATATCAAATATAAACCATTTAATTTTTATGTTTAAATTGGTTATAAAAAGATAGCAACCGGCAGCCAAAAGGACCATGAGGGAGGGCCAGAGAAACAGATTTTAAACTTTTTTAGGCCTTATGACCTCTCATTGGAACCCTTTCATCGAGCTCGTTCCGATAAACGGTCAAAGGCTGTCTTTTATTCCACCCTTTTATTACTCCGCAAACAAAATGCAAAGGGGAACACTGGAGTCACTTCCGAGGGCGGCTGGTTGGTTCATTGGTTGGTAGGTTGATCTGTCGAAATCTTGTAGATGAATTACTTGCACATTTTTATTGTTCAAATATCTATTTGTGTTTGACAGATTTTCTGCGACTGAATTGAAGCGTTACAGAGTTATTGTCCTTGATCCAAAATCAGTTAGTCTTGTGGTGCGAACTATTTCCACCTTTTTTAAGATATTGATTTCAAACTTGCATGATCAACATCAAGTGCGGATGTGCGCAGCATGAAATAGCTGTGGCTTGTTTGAAGTATTTCAGAGTTACTGCCCTTGAGCTTAGACAAAAACCGAATGTAATCCTTGTGGAGCGAAATACTTCTACATTTTTAAGATACTGGTTTCAAACTTGATGAACGCGATTAACACCAGGGGAAGATGTGCGTTACCTGAAACAAGTGCACGTGGGTGTGTAAATCAACCCCGGGGGGGGGGGGAGGGGTAGTTCTGGTTGAGGAACTTTCGTTTTGCGAACTTTAGCAGTGTTAGGCAGATGCTAAATATTTTGTCCCCATTGAAAGAACCATCTAACCTTATCCTTCGGATACACTGATCTGAACCAGTCATTATGGCCTTTCAGTAAATACGAACGAAGTGCTGACGGACAGACGGCCGGACTTGAAGAATTCCATGTACTTTCTCCAAAGGAAGAGAATAAGTAACGGTTGCCACGTACGTCTCCAGTGGCTGAGGCATAAAAAATGCGAAGTCACGCCGATACAAAAACAAAACTCTTTGGTGTTGAAATTGTGACGTAGTTTGATTTGCAAATTATCTTAACGTGCACATTATTTTATGTATATCATAGTTCATAAAACTATGGCATCAAAGGCAAGTTCATTGAACGATGACAGGTCTCAAGCTAGGAAGGTGAATGTGGGGTTGACCCTATCTGTTGGACATTTTTGTTGGCTCTTGGTAAAATTATTGGTCGCCAGAACAAAAACATTCTGCTCCGAAAACCACTAATTTGAAAAAAAACAAAGCATGTTGACCATTTGACGAAACCACAATTTGCATAATGCAAAACTACCCTTATGCTTAATACATCCTTTGTACGAAAGCGCTCGTTGTAAGTATACAGCAATGGAGTAGTCATGTACTCGAAAAGCTTCCTATTATTATTATTATTTTAAAGAATTATTTTGTTTACAATAATAATAAACGCAGGTTTCGGGCTTTTTACGTTTATTATTATTTTAAAGATGTATATTGGACAGGATTTCAAGTTCATACCGACGGTCAAAGACACGGCAACAGTGTTGGAAAACTTTAACTCTCTCTCCACCATGTCGTGAAATCTTGATACCCTAGCTCTGGACCTACGCGATGGAGATTGATGGCGAAAAATCACTGGTCATTTAGTGACCTGACCAATCGGACCAATTCAGAGGTCCAAACGAACGAACAATGTTGAATTTATAATTGTCTTGAAACGACTGTTTCGTTAGTTTTCATATAAAAAATTAAATAAAAGAATGCAGAGAAATGAATTTAATCATTTCATCTAATATGCGTGATCTCTGTATCGGACCCCTCATACCCATGGTCACAGTTATCTATAAATATGTCGTGGCGTAGTTTGATGTTACAAAAAGTTATTTTCCAAGGTATAACAACCCTTTTCATCTCTCATGAAGTGGATCGTTCCAATATTCATCCATCCATCCATCCATCCATCCATCCATCCATCCATCCCGTTATTTAACGTAGGTTCTCCAAATGTGCAGGACTGATCCTCACATAGAAGAACCATATCGGTTTTAAGGTTTGTCGACCATAGGTCAAGATCACTGTTCATCGTTAATAGTTCATCCAAACTTGCTTAAAGAAAAACACTATTGATTTCCAGTTTTCTGTGTGATAAAATAAGCTTTATTCATCACAGCTCAACCAATCTTGCAGAAAGTAATCGCACATGGTCAGAAATGAGCCCTATCGTTTTGAAGTTGGTAGTAACAAGATCGAAGGTCACGAGACTGTTAGTATAAAGAGACCTTCATCGAAAATTGGTTTCTAGCCATTAACTATCGTTTATATGTCACATATTAACCAGATTTATTGCCCAGGTACCAAAGGAGAGGACAGGACTTATATCGTGTTTTCAGTCTTCGGGACCGTAGGTTGATGGTCATGGTGTGTTATTATGCCCCCGACCTCCGAAGTAGGATTCGGGGGGTATCTAGTTAAGACCTCCATCCGTCCGTCCATCTGTCCGTCCGTCCGTCCGTCCATCTGTCTGTCCGTACAAACGTTTTGGATTGTAATTTCAAAGCCATTGGTATGCTGATAGACCCTCATAGGGTAGCGCATATGCACAAGGAAGGGGTTCCCTTCAATAATTTTCTGCCGAATTATGGCCCTTTTTCACTCTTTCGACTTAGAAACTTTTTCTGTCCCACAATACCTTTAAGGCTACTCAACCATGCCTACGGGTCGAGGCGGTGGCCCACGTTTTGCGTAGTCCTTGTTATAAATAGAAATGATTTCCGGCCGATGAGCAACTTTTGTTCCACGTGAACGCAGGCCCACCAAACGTGCAGAGTTAGTACCCCCATGGAAGAAGCAGAACCCTATTGATGTTCAGGTTTGTCAGCAAAAGATCAAGGTCACTGTTACTAAAAAAAATAGCCCGTCTGGGTTTCCGAACGATGACTAGTTCTATTTCTCGCAGCTCAAACAAACTTGCAGGAGATAGTTGCACGTGTGAAGAGAAGAACAGCGTCAGATTTGAAGTCTGTAGCTATAATGTCGAAGGTCGCTGGGCTGTTACAATGAAAAATTAGTTCCCGGGCAATATCACAACTTGACATGTGGGTGTTGGAACCACTCATAGGATTATTATGCTTTTAAGCTTCACATGAAAGCAAGTGTCTCGGTGTTTTAGTGGTAGACCGAATCCACAGATTTGGATGGAGAGTGGTTCAGAACTGGGACACTCGTAACAGAGAATTAATTCTCTGTCCAAATTTCGTTTGTCACAGTCCGAACTATGTTTATTCCCAAGTTTGGGTGTTTTACTTATCACTGCGCGGTCCTCAAAGCTTCAAAATTCAATTAGATTCGATATTATCCCGATGATTCAATTCGATTCCAGTCGAGATGATTCGGAAATTTTCAAATCATTGAAATGTTTTCAAAATTCCACATCGCCGCATGAGTGCTAGAATGTTCTATGTCCCCTATGGGACATAGAACATTCTAGCACTCAGGCGACGACATGTCTTTCCTCTTGAATATGTCTTCTGGAACACTTCTATCATCAGGTCTAATGTTCAGGTTACCTGATGATAGAAGAACTGTTCCAGAACGTTGAGCTTCTGAAACTAATTTGATTGCGTTTCAGGAATATTAAGCTTTTTTGATGCACTCTTACTCGATGAGTCACCCTTGAATACAATACGTGAGTGAAGACTGAGAGTTTTTACTCTGTTACACGGTTGTTAGAAGATGAAATATTTACAACTCGAAGAGCAGATAGATTCGATCGACATTCGATTCGATTCAACATGCCGGATTAGATTCGACCCGACATTTAAGATTCGCGTGGCTCTATTCGTCAGGTAAGTGTCGAAGTTCTTTCTTGAACAGTCATTGTTTGAGTTTGAGCCTACAGGTAAGAATCGACATTTTATACTAACTTTTTCAAGCGATGAAGTTAATTTTTCAGCCATATGATTTGCGTTCATTCGATCTGATCTCCGTTTACTTCTCCGAAGTGCGTTTACAGGGATGGCTGGTGCGATGTATACGGCGTTTCATCAATCCGAATCATAAATGCAGAACTTGAGCACACCGGAATTTCGCACAGAAATCAATACATCGAATATCAAGAGAAGACAATTCAATTAAAAACTGTCGCAAACTGAACGTTGCGAAGTGTGCGTATATCTCCTTGCTAGCGGTCATGTAAGAGGAGTTTCATCATACACTTAGGAGGAGTTACACACGCAGGAATTTCATACAACTGTGAAATATAGAATCTAAGTTCAAGAGGAGATAATTCATTAAAAAGTTATCGCAGCTTGCAAACATGAGAGTTTTCTCATGTAGACTTGGCAGCAGTGATAATATTTGAGCCATTTCTTTAAAATCGATTCATCAACCAAGGCAAAGTATATACATTTTAAATTAAATCAATAATAAATCTAAATTTAAAAGAAGATAATTCATTTAAAAATTGTCGCTATCCGACCAGTTCTCCCAATGGGAACCCCGGGAGGAAGTGGAGCAGTGCTTGTTTACTGTGGTAAATAAGTTCTGCTTTACTGGTAAAATGAGACCCGAAACCAACGCCTCGTGTGGATGTCCACTAAAGTAGCTAGTATAGGTATAAACTATTGGCTAAACTTGACTCGTGCCAATGTTGCGGTCATGATATAGCCATATATGCTAAAAGTGACAAATAAATAAATTAATAAATAATATCTGACCAATGAAAAGTAAAGGTGTGTGTGTGCCTGTTAGTGACCACGTATCTGAAGTTTAATTATAAACTCAGGATGGGTTGGATACACATAGGAATTTAGTTCAAAAATGAATAAAAACTTAGTTCACGAGGAAATAATTCAGCTAAAAAGAGCCGAAACTAGAAAATAAGGGAGAATACATTTGATAATTCAGGAGAAATTCCATCAAAACCGGTTTGCCGACCTTAGTTCAATGCGCACGAGAACAGAATGGGACGGACGGAATCGGACAAATAATTCGAAGTTTAAGAATCGGTTAATGAAAAAACACAACCGGAGAAATCGAAAATTTTACACTTGACAACTTAGTAATGATCATGTGTGAGAAATTTTCTCGAAATTGCTTCATAAACCAAGGTGTGTGTGTTTGGAGGAGGGGTGCACACACAGGATTTTTTATAGAAAAAAAGTTCAACAAGAGGATATAATTTAGTTAATAATTGTCGTAACCTGAAACTTTGGAGCTATGCACTTGCATACTTCCCATTGATATTGAGTAAATGTTCTAACAAAATCGGTATAGGGGGAGCGGGATGGTTCGGACAGGGGGATGGTCCGGACACTTAGCATACAGCCTTAAGTGTATCTGTAAAGAGCAGTTTGATTGGATGAAAAAATACCAACAAATCACCAGTTTAAGCCGTTTTGTTAGCAGAAGCTAAAGAATAAACTGTTTTGGTAAGTGAAAACTTTTTTACTTTTGTGTGGTTCTAATGTAAATTCTACAATATGGGAATCTGGAATTTTTTCTACAGTTCTCAAAGATTTTGTGTGGTGTATGACATGAAAATGATTGTCAGTGTTGTCCTTGTTTTTCGTCTGCTCAGTATTTAATCGAAAGTGAATGGATTGGGGTAGGTTACGACAATGTGTCCGGACCTACCCCGATCTTCCAGTCTTTGATCGGAGTAAGTGACAACAGTGTATGACAATTCTTTAACCACTTTTGATTTTCCCTGATCTCGCATTTCGAGACAATATTCTGACAGCGCGAGTTTATGTGTTTCTCAGACCATGTGTGTTTTCAAAGGCATGATATATAATTATGAAGCTCGAATCGTTTTATTTTTCGTTATTATCATTTCATGATTAAAGCACAAATAATTACCATTGTCTACAATTATCCCGGCCCATGAATCACATTTGAGCGAACATTCCTATAGTCACATTTTCCCCCACGATTTGCCCAAAACATCCCAATCATGGGGGATGGTTCGGACAAATCACCCCAACACAAAAAGATAACTGTCTAATGTTTATTATGCGGAGCAAGAGTGATAACTCTATTCTGAAAGTTACCCCAAAAATCCCTTTCTCAAACATGTAATTTGGGGTGGCCTCCCCTACACGACTCAGAACCTAAGCTCACAACTGTAAAATTTGTCAGAACCATCCCCGCTCTCCCCTATGAGATTATGAACAATGCACACAAGACCAAATGAGAATGGCGGGAGGGGAAAATAAATCTACGTTGAAGAGAAAATAATTAAATAAAAACTGCCCTACCTGAAAATTGATAAAAAAACATGTCAAGTTGGCGATGATCGTGCATGAGACGTTTTATCCTAATTGCTTCTAGTAGAGTAAAGACAACACAGATACATGACCATTTCAATATGGCATTTGTTTAAATGTATTTTCCAAGACTTTAAGGCATTTAAAAGAAAAGAAAAATGACTCAAACTTCAATTTGGGGTAGCATTTTTTTTAGAAGAAAATCTAAGATGGCTGCCAATTTTTCGAAGAAAAATATATTTTTATCTATATAATACCTGTTTAAGACCATTCACATTGGTAAAGTTTGGTATCAATCGGTGCAGAATTCACCAATCAGTAGTGTAATACGGATTCTGAAAACTACCAATCATCTGCGGCCACGGTAATCTAAGAAACAATCTACATTGTGGTCAGTGTTTGCTGATATGCCGGATTTTCAACACCAGAAAGAATGAAAATGGATTTGTCAAGTGATACTTGTAGCCTGACCTAACAGGAACTAGCCAAGGCTGTAAACTCAGAACACAGTATTCTTAACAAGTACTGGAAGTATATTTATATAGTTTATTATATGATGAAATATCTACATTATTATACAAAATGAATGATGAAAAAAACATTGAGAATGGCTTGGTCTGTAAAAGGAGTTAATTAATATCAGGTTTGAATTCTGATGTGATTTATAAATTTATCATATGACTATGACATATTTACCCTAAATATCACTACTGTTTGACGATGTTTTCCAAACTGTTGTATCACACCGGGTGAGATTTTTCCGGATCAAAAGTCCATATCACACTCTTACGAAAATCAAAAATCCATATCACACTCCCACGGAAATATCCGAGAGTTTCCGTGAATAGTTTTCGTAACTAGGGAAGTCGTTGTTGTTTCGTCTGCTATTTTGTAACCGGCTTTTCACCGCATATTAATTAAAATGGCAAATTTGGGTGAATTTGACATCGAAACAATGTCATATGATAAACATATCATCATAACAGTGTGTTGATCCGTGTCGTCGCATCACGTCTCGTTGAGGTGGCCAGATTTTCGGATCACACTCGCTGCCTGCGACAGCTCGTGTGATCCGAAAATCTGGCCACCTCAACTCGACGTGATACTACGACACGGATCAACACACTGTTATGATAATATCTATATATCGGGTTTTTATTGGTCACACTTTCACACTCTCTTTCTCTCTCTCTCTACTCTCTCTCTCTCTCTCTCTCTCTCTCTCTCTGATTGTTATTTTTTACCGTCTGTGCACAATATATTTTAACTCGGAATGTTTATGGCGCCATAACTAAAACTCACGCTTTCCGCGGTCCAGGCCTGGATTTTAACTCGATCTCTTGAAGATTTCTTTTCACGTATAAGTTTTCTCATACTTATTCATCCACACTTGTCCAAAACTATTCTCGGATTCACTTTGAATAATATTCATTTTGTTGATTGTTAATTTTCTCGACTTGAATCTCTCTTTGTTACTCGGCTCGTGTAGCTCATCTCAGTTCAATCACAAAACTCGGTTGCTACTCGGCTCGTGGAGCTAATCTCAGTTCAATCTCAAGACTCGGTTCTGGCAAAATAACTACTGCCAATACTCTGGATTTCCTTTGTGGAATCAACATTAAACTTTAGTCCATTTATAAGGAACATACAGACAATTTCATGTAACATTTTAACAGTTTCTGTAAGCATCCATCTCAATCTCTCCAAGTTTCATTTTTACTTATAAACAGCAGTTCTGGAGAAAACTTGTTTTTGCTTCACATGCTGGTGACCAACAAAACTAAACTAACATTTTTTCTCACACACACATACAGATTTTAGAACAGGCAAGCCCTTCCCAGCATTTATTACCAATATGGCTGTCACATTTAATTTCTTTTACAGAACACAGTCGTGGGAAGAAGCTGAAATTCTTTGTGCCAATTTCCCCACGCTTAACCCCCATTCTCAAACTGATATAATTATTATTTATCAACATAGTTATGAATATAATATAAGATATATTCATCTCTATGAGTCAAAACATGAATTAACCCATAGTTTATCATACTAATATTTTCGGTGTTCAATATTAAGCTGAACTTATATGCCAATACGTAACATAAGTCCCCTCTGAAAATTGGCATGGGCGATTTTCACTCAGTAAGCCAAGTCTTCACAAACTAAGAAATACAGAAAATATATGTGTACCAATATGGATATGTATGTATTTACAAGCGACTGAAATGAGATATGGCTTCCCCTAAGGCTCTGTTGTCTCACGAGCTTCCAGCAGACGCAGCATTTGAATAGGTCGTCTTACCAAACCACTTGCAGTTTTTAAAGTTACTGATCGCGCCAGTCCATCTCGTCCTGGGTGTGTCTCTACTACTTTTCCCAAAATCCACTCCTGCTTCTTTATATTATCATGTGCAGTCAATACAACGTAGTCTACTTCTAAGTTCTCTTGACTGTCAGTCCATGTTTGCATTTTATTTAATTTAGCAGATATTCTGTGTTCCATCTTTTCCAAAACTGCTTCAACAAACGTTGACGGTATTGCCATCGTTTTCCAAGTGACGTTTGTCTTAACTCTACATCTGTCTCGGGTAGTGTATTTAAATACTTACCTATTATTAAATGACCTGGTGTTAAGGGTAAAGGGTCCTCTTTGTCAGCTGACACATCAGTCAGTGGTGTGGGGTTAAGCTGTGCTTCAGTATCCGTTAAAACTGTTTCCATTTCTGTATACGTCAGCCTAGCTTTCCCCAATACTTTTTTCAGTGGTGTCTTGACACTTCTCACCATTCTTTCATAAAAACCTCCATGCCATGGGGCACACTCTGTTATAAATTTCCATTGGATCCCTTTTTGTACTAATCTGTTTTCTATCCTTGTTTTGTTGTAAGGTGTATTAAAGATTTGAAATAATCCTTTGATGCCTTTTTAAATGTTTTGGCATTGTCAGAATACATGATGGAGCATTTCCCTCTACGATTAATCATCCTCTCCAAGGCTCTCAAAAACTCATCTGCTGTCATATCTGGTTCCAATTCAAGGTGGACAGCTCTTGTTATCATACAAGTAAACAATGTGATATGTGCTTTTCTATTGAATTCATTGTCCAACTTAATATAAAGTGGACCAGCAAAATCGACATCGACATGTGTAAATGGTGGTACTTCTCTGACTCTGTCTGCAGGTAGTGGTGCCATTTTTTGTTTCAGTGGGCTAAGCTCTTTTACATGCTGAACACTGGTGGATAATGCGCCTTATTTCCTGGCGACCTCGTATCAACCAAAATCTGCATCTCATACTTGCAAAAGTTTGCACCACACCAGAATGACAGTTACTGACATGATAATGCATAACAAGTAAATCAGTCAAACAATTATGAGTGGGCAATATAATTGGGTTTCGCGTTTCTTCGGGTAAGACAGAGTTTTGCAGCCGTCCTCCAACGCGTAGCATTTCTTGTTCCTTATCCCAAAATGGGTCCAATGGAACTAATGAGCTATTTTTTGGCAATGCTTTCTCTGATTTCAAAGCTTCTATCTCCTCTCGATATGCCACCATCTGTGCCCATTTTATCCAGACATTCTCTTCCTCGTGTCTATTTTGCATTGTTAGTGGGTATCGAGCTTTTTCAGAAAAACTCCCCTCATCTTTACTTCTGTGTTTCTTTAACCAACTTCTCACTCTTGTAAACACTCCGATAAATTTGTTGTAAGAACCAAATTGTTTTACATACTGCTTCATGTTATCATCTGCTGTGCTAACTGATAATGCAGCTGCTGTTAAAACCTTTGATTTCCGTTTTTTACTTGCCGTATCAATAGCTGATTTATTGGGAACATTTCCCTTTTCGGCGAACACTTCTCATCTATTTGCAAAAACTCTGGACATTCCACCACAGTGTTGACAGCACTAATGTTTTTGCATTGCAACCACGTGAGCACAAGTCGGCAGGATTGTTCTTACCTGCTTCATGTCTCCATCTAGATGGTTCAACGAGACCCTGTATTTCAGCCACACGGTTCGCAACATATGTTTGCCAAATATACGAAGGTTGGCTAATCCATTCTAGAATCAGACCAGCAATAAACTGCTTCTATTGGTAGATCAATTTTCTTCTCAGCATATTTGATAAGTCTAGCTGCAAGTAGACTGGCTGTAAGTTCCAGTTCTGGTAGACTTCTACGGTTTTTTAATGGTGCAATTCGTGTTTTTCCACACACATTTGCAACATAAATTGAAGAGTTCACAGAATCTTCAACTCTAAGATACACCACGGCTCCATAAGATGCTTCACATGCATCACCAAATGCATGTAATGTATTCTTTGGCTTTGTAACATGTTCTGGCACAAAACATCTGTTCACTTTTATCTGGTCCAAAATTGGGACTTCGTCTTTCCACTTACTCCATTTCTGAACGAGCTCATCTGGTAATGGCTGATCCCATTCGCAAGCCGATGTCCAAGCTCTTTGGAATAGTTGTTTGGCCTTTAAAGTAAATGGAGCCAACAACCCCATTGGATCGTATATGCGGTGTAACTGTTTTAAAAATGTTCGTCTTGTTTCACAAGTGACGTCATCCAATTTTTCGTAAAATGAGAACATCAGTATATCTTCAGTTGGGGGGTATTTTACTCCAAGAGCTGTTGTCGTACAGTCATTTTCTGCCATGGTTATTACAGTTTTTCTTTTCCAGGCGTTTCAAAGCTTGAGGTTTATTTGAAACAAATTTTCTCAAAGGGAAGCCTCCCCTCGCCAATAATTTTTTCATCTCGACACAGAGATCAGCTTCCTTTTCTTCAGTTTCAGCACCTGTTAGAATATCGTCCACAAATATATTCTTTCTTATCTCACTGGAAGCTGTCGGGAAAGATTCACTTTCACCTTCCACGTGTTTAAATATTGTCCTTATACTTAAAAATGGTGAGCATTTTAATCCAAACGTAACTGTTGTCAGTCTATACTCGTCTGGTGTCCTATCTACCTCCATATTTCTCCATAAAAATCGTTGCAAATCTTCGTCTTCTTTTTTCATTTTGATCTGTAAAAACATTTTCTCAATGTCGGCCACTATAGCAATTTTATGTTTCCGAAACCTGATAAGCACACCCAACAAGTCGGGTTGTAAAGGTGGTCCAGGCAACAGGGTATCATTGAGTGAAACACCTTCTGTGCCCTTTGCCGAACCATAAAAAACAATTCTGACTTTCGTGGTTGTTTTGTCCATCCTAACTACTGGGTGATGGGGCAAATACCAAATGTTGCCGTCCTTTGACTCCACAGGGTTTTCAATCTTCTCGGCTCGTCCATTTGATATAAGCTCCTGGAGCTGGTTTTCATACAATTTTCCCAGTTTAGGATTCTGAATCATCTTTCAATTGATTTTAGTCGACTGAAAGCTAGGTATTTATTCGACTTCATTGTACTATTTGTCCACTGTGGGTGACGTATTAACCCAGTCTCATAGCGAGAATTGTTGAATGTTTTCTCTTCATATTGGCAAATAGCATCAGTCTCCTGTGGTTTCATTTCTTTTGATTCTTGTGGCAAGATGTCAATGTGCTCCAATTCCCAGTGTTTTTCAGCTACTTCCTCTGACTTCTGTATGTCAAAAGACAGTCTGTTTATCTAAGGGTTTGTATCATTCGCGGCCATAACTGTACAAGGACCTGACAAAACCCATCCAATATGAGTTTTCTGAGCGATCGGCATACCTCTTGGACCATGTATTCTCTCAGCCATCTGGATATTCTGGGTATCTTCAATACCAAGCATTATATCCACTTCTGCTCCCTTTGCTCGTGGATAAACGTCTGTTAACTGTAATCCTATCAAATATGGCATTTTTGAGAAATCTACTTTGACCTCTTTCAAATCAACACTTGGCTGATCAATCACGTAAGCCACAATCTCAAACACTTCTCCTTTCCATTTTGGGACAGCTGGTGACAAATAAAATCTCACATCTTGCGTCTTTGAATGTAGGGCCTTTCCGCCAGCTAGGGTAAATTCTCCTTCAACCACACGGCCTTTCAAATTAAGCTTCTTGGCAATTTTCTTGCTGATAAATGACACCCCACTGTCGCTGTCAAATAAAACTCTTGCTTGTGTGACACAAGCATTTATAATTTAGATTCCACCTCAACAATGCCACTCTAGGTAGTTGGTGTCCATATCCAAACCAACAGGGAGTATTTTCGATTCAGTTGTCAAAAGTTAGCTCAAGTATCTATATTTTTCTTCCAGGTGTTACTGTAGATATATATATATATTGTTATAGTGTTGTATAGATGTGATTTTTAATAAAAGATAGTTATATTAGTGTTTTGTTTAGTTTCTTTATCGGATATCAGTGGCGTGTTCCCTATCTTCGCGCGGGTCATTTTCGGTGTTTTGTTTTTTGTTTTGTTTACGATTTCGACCGGTTTTTCAAAATTCAAGCTTCTCATTCTAATTTTGGCTATGGTTGCTATGGATGGTAAGGGTTTCGTGACGCGAGAGGTTCAGACAAGCAGGGTAGAGACGGTTAGTATAGGTGTACAGGTGGGGGAGTGGTTGAGGTCAGCACAGGGGGTGCTAGTGAGTTACCAACGGGCGGCCAGCGATCGGATGTGTGTAGGCACTGTGATATGGTGTATGTGGATGGGCGTGAGCTGGGGGAGTTGGGGATGTGTGCCATCTGCGTAGAGTTAATGCAGCTGCTAGAGGCATATGTAAAGTTGGAGGAAGAGGTGCAGGTGGTGAGGGGGAAACTGGGGAAGGCAGGAAAGTCTGGTGTTACCCCAGTTAGGGTGGCATTCGATGGGGGATGGAAGGTGGTGGGTAGTAGGAAGCGGACTTTTGACGTGGATAGTGGGTCTTTTGGGAATAAGAAGGTGCGTCGGGTTAAGGCTAGGGGAGAAGTAAGGGCTAGAGTGTCAAATTCCCAGGCTATTAGTGTGAGTCGGGGGGGGGGGGGCGAAAGGGCGTATTCGTTTAGAATCGGATAGTGAGGGAGATAGCGATGATCATGTGGAGGCTGCCAAGGCAGGAGTCAGAGGGAAGGTTAGGAAGGTGGTAAACGAGGACAAGGTGGCTTGTAGTGTGAGTGGGTAGAAGGTGGAGTGCAGAGTCCAAAATAGATTCAGTGTGTTAGATAATCTCGAGAATTCTGAGGAGCAGGTTGCGTCTGATGAGGTGGAGGTAGGCATGGAGGTTAGTGTGGCGGAGTGCAAGATTGCGAGCCGGTCCAGTGGGAACAGAGGTGGTAACAGGGGTAGTAGGACAGGAAAGAGGACAGGAAAGAGGCAGTTAGTGGTTGCAGGGAGTAGTATAGTGCGGGGGTTATATAGGGTAGTGTGTGGGCCCGACAGTGTCAACAGGACCAATTTGAGCTTTCAGGGGGCTAGGGTGGAGGACCTAGGGGAGAGGGTGGGTGGATTAGTAAAGGGGTCAGGCCCAGACCCAGTGGTTGTTGTACACGTAGGGACCAACAACATCAGGGAGAGAAAATCAGTTCAGCTTATTGAGACTTACAAGGACTTAATAACTCAACTGAATACTAAGAATGCACAGGTAGTGGTTTCGGGGCTTCTCCCAGTACTAGGTGGTGGGGGCGAGCGTAATTCGCGGATCATTGGGACCAACGAGGAAATGGGGGAGTATTGTAAGGAACTTGGGATACCCTTTGTAGACAATTGGGGATCGTTTGGGGGCAGAAAGGACCTATATGGAAGGGATGGTCTCCATCTTAGCCCAAGGGGTACAGAGGTTTTAGGTAGAAATATGTTGCAGGTGGTGGAGCCTTTTTTGGCATAGGGAGGGGAGGGGGGATCAGTGAAGGGGAAATGAACACAGGAAATGTGTCACGAACCATAGGTGTAAAAATGGGACATGTGGGATGAGGAAAAGGGACCAAAGATCCAAATCAATAGGAATAGCTTCCCAAGGAAAGCACAGGTACACAAAGTAGGATATACAAACATACAGGGACTAGATGATAATGGGACCAGTAGGCGGAAGCCAATGAACCTTGATACCCTGAAAGTGGGTTATAGCAACATCCAGGGTCTCCACCGGAAAGTAAGTGAAATTGCTACATTGATCGAGGCAGAGGAGTTTGACGTCATGGGGGTTAAGCGAAACGTGGGTAAGACACGAGGAACGGGTAAACCAAGTAAGGGGGTACGTATGGATAGGTGTAGGGCGAAGGGAAGGCCAGAAAAAAGAGGGAGGGGTAGGCATGTACATTAAGGAGGATTTAAAACCGTCACTGATCACATAACTGGAAAACATCAGCACCCCGGCTGAGGTATCGAAAGAAATTGGATGGGCAAGAATCAGTCTGAAAAACAAAAGTATTGCCCTTGGGGTTGTGTATTGTGCGGTGGAGGGAAGCAAACCCGAATGGAATGATTCGATATACTGAACACTAAGGTCCAATATCACCGAATTACAAAACAAGGGGCTCGGTATAATTCTGATGGGTGACTTTAATGGCCACATAGGTAATGTTGAAGAAGGCATAGAGGGTGGGGACAAAAAATCAACAGGAATGGAAGGAAGCTGTTGAACTTCACAAACAAGCTCGGTCTGAAGTTTCTGAACAGGGACGCGAGGTGTAAGGGGAAATGGACCCGGGAGAGGAACGACAGAAAATCAATAATCGACTACATCCTCACAGATATTAATTTATGGAGGGAAGTAATAGGGGTAGAAGTGGATGATGAGGGTAAAATGGAGGTGGATAGTGATCACAACTTGATTACAGTGACGATCAGGGCCAAAACTCTAGTAAAAAGCAAAGGAAGCTCTAAGGAGATTTGGGAACTCAATAAAGATGCTGACTGGGCGAAGTTCAATGAAAAACTGAAACCAAAGCTTGCAACCGTACCCAAGAGGGGCAGTGTCCAGAAGATGGCCGACGCCATAGTTGCGAGCCTGGTGGAGGCAGGAAAGGAAAGTGTAGGAAAGGTCTGGGTGCCAACACGGGAACTTGGGTACAGAGTGAATGAAGAACTGAAAAGGGCCATAAAGGGAAGAAAAGCTAAATGTGCTGCATACAGGAGAAGTAGAAAACTTAAGGGGGCGGAAAGCAACGAGGCCACAGTAGCAAAGGAAGAATACCACCAAGCACGAAATAAAGTAAATAAGATTAAAGACGCTAATCGGAGAGTACGAAATAGCAGTCTTATTAGGACGATAAGAACGTCAGGGGGGTCAAGTTCGAACGTATTTTGGAAATGGGTGAATAAACGTAACAAAGGAAGTAACCCACAGAGTATTAAAGTAGATGGCAGAGTTACAGACGAGCAAGATCAAGTCGCATCAGAACTAGTCAAGCACTGGGAAAAGGTAAACGATAAGCGATGGGGCATGGGGAGCCCACCTGAGTGTCCGAACCAGGTCGAGGAAAACCTATCGAACTTCGTGTGCAGCGAAATTAAAACGGAGGAGGTGCGAAAGGTGATATCAAAATTAAGTGATGGAAAAGCGGGAGGAGTGGATGAAATTCCTAACGAGTTTATCAAAAAGGGGGAGAGGAACACGTGGAAAGCCTAACTGCCCTATTCAATCTAGCCATAGAAAATCAAGAGGTCCCTAAGGAGTGGAGAGAAAGCAAAGTGACATTTATTCACAAAAAGGGGGAAAAAGACGTTTTGGATAACTATCAAGGGATCTCTGTCAGTAGCAACATTGGAAAGGTTTTCTGTAAAGTCCTTTATGGGAGACTAGAGGAGGTGATTGAAGAGAAGGGTTTTTTGGGAGAAATCCAGAATGGCTTCAGTAAGGGAAGGAGAGTAACTGACCATCTTTTCACGCTATCCCAAATGATAGAATCCGCGAAAGCAAAAAAGAAAAAGATGTTTATGGCTTTTTTGGATGTTAAAAAGGCATAGATAGAGTATGGAGGGAGGGTATGTGACGCAAGCTGGATGCTCTGGGCTTAGGAGGCGAGTTTGTTAGAATTATGAAAGCATTATATAAAGATGTACAGAGTGAACTTAGCCTGGGAAACATTACAACAAAACGTGTGCCTATGGAGATAGGCCTAAAACAGGGGTGTATCCTTTCGCCAATCCTGTTTGCATTGTACACCAAAGGTTTAGGAGATGAACTCCTGCGTAGCGACGAGGGAGTAGCAGTTGGTGACTTGAAGATCCCGGGCTATTTTTGCAGACGATATGGTTCTAGTGTCAGAAAGCGAAGAGGGGCTAACGAAAATGCTGGGAATTGTTGGGAAATATGGGAGCAAATGGAGACTCGAACTTAATGCAAGCAAGAGCAAAGTTATACCTGTGGGCCGCAAAGTGGACTCCACTCGAAGGTGGAGAGTGGGTGAGTTCTGCATTCCGGAAGGGCGCAGCAAATTTCTCAGTGTAGGAGAGACGGGTGATTACGAGTATTTGGGGGTAAATATAAACATTACAGGAAGAGGCATCTACCGAAACCACACAAATAAATTGATTCTGAAGGGGAAGCGAATCCTTAACCAAATGAAACTTATAGGGAGACACCGTTTCAATAAGGTTTTCATGGGGGAAACCATTTGGGAAATGGTGCGGCTGCCAAGTATAACATACGGTACGGAAGTGGTACCCCTAAACCAGACGGCCGCAAAGAGCTTGGAAATCTTGCAGAACGATGCAGGCCGATGGATAACGGGGTCGAGTAATGCCGCAGCGCAAGAAGCAATCATGGGTGAGCTTGGGTGGATGGGGATCAAGGACAGGATAGACCTGTTGAAACTCGGTTATCTTAATTATTTGGTAAATCTCCCCGACAGCCGATGGTGTAAAGTAATGTTCCTGAGAATTTTCAACTCAAATATCAAAACGGGGTGGATGGTCCAAGTGAGGGAGCTAGTAGAGAACTACTCATTGGAGATCTCGGTCCTGGACGTTGGGGCAAACCAGGGTAAAAAAATCGTCAGAGAAAGAGTCATGGAGGATTGTAACCGTAATTGGCAAGAGGGGGTCAAATCAAAGCGATCTTTGGGTTTGGCTGGCCTGCGTGATAAAGAGAGGCCAGGTTTTGAAGAGTACCTTGATGGCACCTTTGGGGGGTCACTGTTGTTCAAGCTGAGGTCGCGATCCATGGAGCTGAGGGGAAAAATTGGAAAAGACGGTGAAAGGGAGTGCCAGATATGTATCTTGGGCATGGTGGAGACCCTGGAACACTTTCTTCTAGAATGCCCAAAGTATCAGTCTAAAAGAATGAGATTCACTGGGAGTATAATGGGGAAGCGGGATGGGAGAATGAAGGACATGTGGTAGGGGGAGACTCAAATGAGAGGGTTAATATGCTAATCGGAGAGATTGGGAAGAATGGGACAAGGGATGTCATCAAGCAGTTCGTCTCCGAGTGTTGGGAGGAGAGGAGAAGCGTGGGAATAGGGAGGCAGTTGGGAGTTCAGGGGTAACCATGGCCTTCTCGTCCGAGAACCGCGACAAATCAGCGGCTGGCCAAAGTGTTATTATTATATTATATTATTTGCATTAATATTTCTTTAGGCCATTTATGGCTTTTATAAGACCAGCTGTTGACTCAATTTTTTCATTACTTACTTGAATATCAGCCGTTTCTGTTTCTCCACTGTTGCGTTTTGAACAGGTGAATTCCTTGTGTGGATATTCGTTTTTATTTTGGCGTTTCTCAATATGTAGCAGAGCATTGTGTTTTCTACCACATTTGCTGCAAGGACTAGCATTACAGTTCGTAACAAAATGATTTATCAGTAGGCAGTTAAAACAAGCTTTTGAGTCTTTAGCTCTTTCTGTTCTCTAAGGTATGGTCAGTTTGTTAACTGCATAACATTTGACCGATGGGTGTTTTTTACCACAGAACAAACAATCAGATCTATTGCCTTTATTGTGGAATGATGTGTTCCTCGTGACATTCAGTGCATAGCCACTAGGCTTGTGTTTTTCAGTCTTGTTGTATGTTTCCCTTTTCTTGTATTTATTGGTGTCTGCTTTAACCTCCGCATCAGTTCGTCGAGCTACTTGGAGAGCTTCTTTAAGTTTTTGAAGTAATTTATCGAATTTGAAAGACAGATTGTTGTGAGTTCGTCTCTCTGTTCTCTCATCTTTGATGCATTCGCCACCCCATCTTCTCACCAAGACTTTTGGAAGATTAGGCCGCACTAAGGCTGTCAATACCCAACTGCTGATAATAAAACTTTCGTTGTTGTCGGTTTTCCTCAGTAAGTAATTCCAACATGTTTGGAATATATTACATCTAATTCCTTGGCATTGGCTGAAAATGTTGGGTTAACATTTGCAATCTCTAAAATTACTTGTTGTACTCTTACAAGGACATCTCCATACTTATTTTCCAGTATTTGTAGTGTTTCTTCAAAACTTGGATTTTTCAAAGAGAGAGCTACCTTCAAGGCGTCGCCTTCAAGAACACTAATTACGAAATGAGCTTTCTCTGCCTCGGAATAACCAGGTTTATCTAATTCTGCCTTAACAAGGTCCTTCCACTGGTCAAACAACTCTGGTTCGCCTTTGAACTTTGGTACATTTATATCACGTTTCCTTTTTGTCATTGTAGTGACAATCTGTGATAGTTGGTCACCAGTTAGTCCGCTATTGGTAGATTTAAAAGCAGCAGGTAAACTTTCAGTTAATTGCTTGTTTGATGAATGTCTCTCGCTGTCATGCGATAATTCACTTGCGTCAGAACTACGTCTGTTGTTAGCAGTTGAATGCGCCAATCCCTTCATTTCCATGATCTGCACTTTGGTGCTTAATGACAAATACAAGTCTCTTATGCTTTGTTCGCCATTTTCTTCCTTATGTCTTGATTCATCATCCATGTTCTCTAGCCTCTCTGTGTTATCAGGGTTAAACTCTATGTCATCTTGTACTGCTTGCAGCTCATTAAAAACTTTGCTCAAATTCTGTCCATTCTGGTCGCTCTCATTGACAACTCGATATCGATACTAGGCGAACCATCAACTTTCAGACGCTCGGTTTGCTCGAAGAGCTTCGAAACTGATTTGTGTGCCTTAGTGAACCTCATGCGACAAATACGCCGCTTTTCCAGAAGACTTTGCAAACTAACCTCTGTCTCCATTGTGATTCTCAAATCACAATCGCCACTCTACAATGTAAATTATTACAAGAAATAATTTCAATTACATGTAATTAACCCTTTTTACAATTAATATTTAAAATAGTAAACAAGAAGTGAGAAAAATCTCATACAAGATGAAGGGTCAAGCAGGCAGAACAATACACCAAGAACTCAAATAATAAAATCTTTTAAACACTTTCCAGCTCTAAAAATATTTAAGAATACAGTCGTTCGATCAGAGCTGTACTGACTCCCATAAAATGCGAAACAGTACATGTAGCAGCATCCGGTTCGAGGGACCAAAAAATGTAGCCTGACCTAACAGGAACTAGCCAAGGCTGTAAACTCAGAACACAGTATTCTTAACAAGTACTGGAAGTATATTTATATAATTTATTATATGATGAGATATCTACATTATTATACATATTATACAAAATGAATGATTAAAAAAACATTGTGCTCACATTGAGAATGGCTTGGTCTGTAAAAGGAGTTAATTGATATCAGGTTTGAATTCTGATGTGATTTATAAATACATCGAGTTTTTATTAGTCACACTTTCACACTCTCTTTCTCTCTCTCTCTCTCTCTCTCTCTCTCTGATTGTTATTTTTACCGTCTGTGCACAATATATTTAACTCGGAATGTTTATGGCGCCAAAACTAAAGCTCACGCTTTCCGCGGTCCAGGCCTGGATTTTCACTCGATCTCTTGAAGATTTCTTTTCACGTATAAGTTTTCTCATACTTATTCATCCACACTTGTCCAAAACTATTCTCGGATTCACACTTTGAATAATATTCATTTTGTTGAATGTTCATTTTCTCGACTCGAATCTCTCATTGTTACTCGGCTCGTGTAGCTCATCTCAGTTCAATCTCAAAACTCGGTTGCTACTCGGCTCGTGGAGCTAATCTCAGTTCAATCTCAAGACTCGGTTCTGGCAGAATAACTACTGCCAATACTCTGGATTTCCTTTGTGGAATCAACATTAAACTTTAGTCCATTTTATATGGAACATACAGGCAATTTCATGTAACATTTTAACAGTTTTTGTAAACATCCATCTCAATCGCTCCAATTTTCATTTTTACTTATAAACAGCAGTTCTCGAGAAAACTTGCTATTACTTCACATACTGGTGACCAACAAAACTACACTAACATTTTTTCTCACACACACATAGAGATTTTAGAACAGGCAAGCCCTTCCCAGCATTTCTTACCAATATGGCTGTCACATTTAATTTCTTTTACAGAACACAGTCGTGGGAAGAAGCTGAAATTCTTGGTGCCAATTTCCCCACGCTTAACCCCCATTCTCACACTGATATAATTATTATTTATCAACATAGTTATGAATATAAAGATATATTCATCTCTATGAATCAAAACATGAATTAACCCTTAGTTTATCATACTAATATTTTCGGTGTTCAATATTAAGCTGAACTTATATGCCAATACGTAACAATACTCATTGATTCAACAATTCATTCTATCCCAAATAAACATATGAGATTGATTAAAGGAATGGTTAAGAGGTATTCTTCCTGTGCTAATCGGGGATCCACGAGGGGTTCCCTGCTAAAATACCTGTAAAACATTTTATTGTTGTCCTACATGAAACACTGATTTCGAATCCAATTGAGGCAACTCTGTAAACCCTGTAAATTTGCAGATATTTAAAATGTGGCCAAGATGACCACCCAAAATAGTTATTTTTTTCCTTTCACGTTAATATTCTTACAGAGATCGTATTTTTAATGGGACTTGTACTTATACGCCGAACACCTATCTGTGGTTTTTATGTCTCGAAAATTTACTGTGGCTGTCATCTTTAGTAAAGCAAATTAGGATTCCGTGTTCGCCTGATCCATCACTGTCAACCTTGGTATTACGAAATATCTGACCCCTTTCTGACCTTCCTGTGGGAAATATACGTGTGCTCACGCTTTCCTATCTGTGTCCTTCTTCCGACCACACCAAGAGGAACATCTCCCGCCCATATACGTCTAAAACTAAAGTATTTATATAAAGCTTATATGGTTTTCTCCCAGAAATCCTCATAGTATACCGCTATTCTCAAAATTAACGATATATGGAGCCAGTATATCAATTTTAAACAGAATCTGGTGATAACTTTCCATGTTGATGCGGAGATCCGGTTAGTAAGAAAGTCAAAAAATATATTTTGAACTCTGGGAAACGATCATAATTGTTTCCATAAGACAAATATGAGCAATATTTTTCTTTTTCCTAAGATGGTTAGCTTGTTGGTAGTGAAGTCGAGTGAATGAGTTCCTATCCCCATAAAAATATTATTATAATGGTAAATAAATGCAGCGTATCATATTTGAACTGAATCATTTCTTTCCTTTTGCTATGGGGGTGACATGGATGTCAAGGTGGTGGAAATAGTGAAGGTGTAACTGAACAAGGTATGCATGTATACAAATTTATTATATTTCTACAGCTTTTTCCTTTGTAAATAAAAACCATATCCTACTCCCACGACCTCGAAAGTGTTATTCAACTCCCACGGCAATATCCTACTCCCAGTCATGACGGACTATTTTAATATCAATGACGTCAGCATGTTGGATTATTCCCCTTACGACAAGTTACGCTGTTGCGAGTTTGCGTCTGCTTTGTTTTCATACCGAGTGGTTCAGAAATGGCTGCATTTGCATCGAATGTGAAACTTCTAGATACGATAGATGACGAGATTCTTTTGGAATTAATTCAACCTTATTCCACTGGGGGAGATGATGTTATTGGAGCAACCGGTAGTGACATTATTTCTTCAACCGAGGGCGCGTCAGTGGAATTTGGTCGATTCGAAATGATGGACGATAGCGAACTGACTGATTTCACTGTTCAAAATCAAAACAAAAATACGATGAAGAAAACTCTTTTGGATGTCCGATTGTTCCAGCAGTTTCTTAAAGCAAAGTACAGTTACACCGGAGAAATAGCGGACATTGACCCCAGTGATTTGTGCGATTACATGTACATTTCTCACTTTCTCGTATCAGTACGGCGCAAGGATGGCAGGGAGTACGAACCTTCCACACTTAGACTAAGAGCTTTGTATTCAAGTATCAGTCGTCACTTGAAAAATGCCAATTACAGCAAATGTATTATTTCAGACTCAAGATTTGCAAAGGCCAGAGAGGCCCTTAAAATAAAGCAGAAGCAGTTGAAATCGTTGGGCAAGGGCAATAAACCAAATGCTGCCGAAGAAATAACTGATACTGAAATTGATATCTTTTATGAGAACAAAGTTTTGGGGCCGTACTCAACGAAATCTATATTGAACTCCTTGTGGCTAACATTTGCTATGCATTGTGGTATGCATGGAGGGAAGGAGCAGTATGATCTGGTATGGGGAGACGTTAGCGTTGGTCAAGACGAAACAGGGCGAAAATATCTAGTGGTGGGCGAGAGACACACAAAAACCCGCAACGGCGAAAATCCTCAAAATACGCGAACGATAAAACCAAAAGCATATGAAACTTCAGTGCCGGAAAGAAATCCAGTACGTATGTATGAATTGTACAGGGAGAAACGTCCATCGGGAATGCGAGAGCCAGGCTCTCCATTTTACATTTCGATTATGGCTGAAACGCAGAAGCAAATCGATGAAAATTCCTATTTTGTGAAGAGACAAAAATGGTTCAAAAACCAACGCCTGGGCATAAACCAAATCTACAAGTTCATGTCTAATATGAAAAATGACAGTGGGTTGCCTTCTGAAAAGCGATTGACAAATCATAGTTCTCGTAAGCATCTTATTCAGAAATTGGGTGACGCAGATGTACCTCCAAACCACATTGTCCAGATATCGGGACATAAAAATATCAACAGTATAAACAACTACTCAAGAATAAATACTCACCAGGAAAGAAACATCTCATCTATTCTCTCAAATGAATCAACTTCGCGCGAATCGAATTTACAGATTCAGCCACAAATTCCGATAACAACTGTATCGAGTTTGTTAACGACGTCAACTTCAAGCCGTTCCCAAAGTACAACTGCACAATCTTCTATGAATGCCATAACTACCAACCAACTATCGAGCACCTCTAATTCTATGTTCCAACAACATCTTGGGAATATATTCGGAACGAGCACAATAAACAATCCGACCATAAACATTGTGATCAACCATTGTAGTTGTTCCGCCTCAAAATCCTGCTATAATATCCAATCCACTTCGACAAATATTGTGCTTGATATTCCAACTGACAGCGAACAATAACTATGTACACATCCACACAAAGTTATAAGAAGTTGAACATGACTACTCATTCATGGTGATTGATTGAATTATTTCTTTAAAATGTGTTGATTTCCTTCATAAGTTCATATCTCACGTCATTTGAACTTCCATCTGAAAACGAGCGTCATTGCATTCCTTTCTGATGACGTCATATTATCAGTTCATTCATTCAAGTTTTTTGTGTTCTTGCGCCGATTTTTCTAACCGTCAAAACAAATTGAGCGACCTTGGGAAACTGTTCTTGGATGACGCAAGAGGGGTATTTGTGTTGCAGATATTATCAGGGAAATATAATAAACACTATAGTTCACTGCTTGGGGTAACATGCGGTGTTTATTCTCTCGTGGGATGCGGGGATTATTTTCACTCGGCTAGCGCCTCGTGAAAATAACCTTCCGCATCCCACTCGAGAATAAACACCGTACATGTACGTTACTCCAAGCAGTGAACTATTGTCTATTTATATATTTCCCCGCTCCAGTGAGTAATGATACCACAGGACAGTCCAACACGAGTTATAAAGCCTTATTAAACCGAGCCGAATATTTCTATGAACAGACGGCTCAGGCAGAAAGAAGATGGCCTTACACACGAACGGTGTGACGAACGTACTATACGAAGAGCGACAGAGTTCTTGATTAGATTCTCGGTCGCATCCGCCAGAGGTCGGCAGACATAAAAACTTAAAACATACATTTACAGTTGGGTTACAAACAAACCAAAGACAAAGTGGACTTAATTTTATGTGCAAGGATACATAAGTTGGATAAAAAAATGGATGGAAACTATTTTGGCTCATATGTAACCCCCGAACACTTGGTTCGGTTAAACTTTCCTCCAGATACTATGCGACAGCTTTGAAATATCGCATATAGTGTATGGTGTCGGGTTGTTTCGCCCCAAATCCCGTTCGCCCCCTGGGTCGTTTTACCCCCATACCAGATCGCCCCATACCAGATCGCCCCGGGCCGTTTCGCCCTAATTTTGAAAGTGGGTCGTTTCGCCCCACTTTTTCCCCGGGGTATAGGGTGGGTTTGATAAAGAAAGAAAAACAGAACTAGCGGTTGAAATGATAATTCAGTTTATTTTTATATAAAATTTTATATAACACATCCAGTTTTGCTGTAATACAATGATCTTAAAATATAACACAGCATATACATAACATCGAAACAGTTTAAACAAGATAGGATGTCTGAGCAGTGAAATGTTGGATAAATAGTTACAATGCAAAAACACACATCTACATTTGTTATTTATCTGCAATTATTCGGGCAGGTATAATCTGCCACTTTGTTATTTCTCTGCTATTCTTCAGGCAAGTATAATCTGCCACTTTGTTATTTCTCTGCTATTCTTCAGGCGCTGTGCTGTTACTCTGCTAATCCCCGGGCAAGTATAATCTGTAAATTTTATTAAAATAAAAGCAAAAAATGCCTTACCTTCACACCATATGTGAAATATCAAATAATGCTTACAATTGATGTTAGAGAAATTCAGTTGATTAATATGTTGTTTATCTTACAACAACATTGTTTAACTCCTTTCTTCTGATTAATGTTAAAGACAGTCACTTGATGAACATGATAGACATTCAGTCACAATGACCAAGGAACGTTTTTAGGAATCATTTGTTTGTCATCAAGGTGGATTAACTGTTTTCGTCTGATTAATGTTAGAGACAGTCACTTGATTAACATGATAGACATTCAGTCACAAATGACAAAGCAACGTCTTTTATCAAGGTGGATTTACAATAAGGTAAGACTACCCTATGGACTGAAAAATTACCATTGAAAATAAAAAAAAATAATTTTTTAACCCGGGTCGTTTCGCTCCAATTCTGGGGGCGAAACGACTCGGGGGCGAAACGACCCGTGGTGAACGGGAAAAGGGGCGAAACGACCCGTGACCTAGTGTATATTAAAATATGAGTTACAAACAAAACACTAAAGTTTAGAGCCACAGGTTGTTTCGCAACCTAATCTGTTAGTGACAAAATATTCAGTCGTATAGTATTTGGAGACATATTCTCGAACCAGAGGATGTGTCTCCTGGAAAAGCCTGACAAGCACCTACCAGAATTTCCAATCTAAGATTAAGCAACTGCACATTCAAAAACGCTCTGTGGTTCCCGCCTGCTGAGTAAATGTAATAAAAGTCGGATGAATAGTTTGGACTCTGTTATGTTTGCACATTTGGGTGGACGTGACCAGCTGCAAGTTGACAATTCGGAGATATATTTTTTTAGTTCACATGATCCACAGACACATCTCCGTTACGTGTCATGTCTGCGCATATTTTGAAATCCCAAAGTATCAGCTGCGAACTGGCAACTAGCTGACAGTTGAATTGAAAGTGTTTTGTGCTTGTAGAGCTGCATTCCTAATCCTTGTTGTAAACAACGTATTATTTCTGCGCAAAAATTCTTTATATGTTAGGGGTGGAGAGGGAGAGAGGGTCACTCGTACTGGTATGTTGGCAAACCATAGTGTAATATCAGTTTCTAGTAAATAACTCAAACAAGTTAGTTACCAAGTTGTCAATTCGCAATAGTTTTCTCCAGTTTACAAGACCCATAGCTATAAGTCTACTAGATGTAAGTTATGCATGCAACCAATTTGAAATCTAGAATTGTCGGCTTCGAACTGCCATCTAGCTGACAAGTCAGTGTGTCCTGTAAGTCTGTCCAAACAATCCCATCCTTCCAAGGTTTTCAAAAATATAACTCCCCTTTGTAAATGTATCCATGGTGTATACTTTGCAATGCAAGCATATATTTCTGACTCAGTAATTTAACATCTTTCTTTTTGACTACCCGCTCATCAAAGTGTTTGGAACTCTCAGCTGTGAATTGTTTTCTGGCTGACAAACCGGACAACTTCATAAATGTGGCACACAGAGTTAAATAGATGTTCAAACAACATTCTGCAATTTTTTATCGATGCCTTGTCTAGTAGATGTGAATATGATGACACTTCACAACTGTCAGATAGGAGCCAATTACGGGTGTAGACATTATGTTGAAACACTCCGAGAAGTACAAAGTTCGGGCATTATTAAATCATGGATTCAGGCTCGGTTACTCCTGCGAAGGACGGTTTGCAGTCACAACCCGCGACATATTACACTCATTCGACTAAGGCAAACAAATCGACAGACATGTGGCCATACGCGACTTCTCCAAAGCATTCGACACAACTCTTCCATAAAATACAGTGACACGGAATCAGAGGACTGCTACACACATGGGTCATCACGTTCCTCACAGAAAGGAAAATACGAGAAGCTCTTGGAGGGGAATTCTCAGATAAACCAAGCGTTGATTCTGGTGTACTCCAAGGAACTGGCTTGGATCCATTATTTTCCTTTGCCACATCAACGATCGCCTAAGTTTAATAAAAATCTTCAGTGAGGCTGTTTGCGGATGAATGCCTGTTGTACCGAAAAATAAACGGCGAGAGGGATCACACAGCCCTACAAAACAGCCTAACTTGTCTTGTCCAGACAAAAATGGACGTCAGCCTGTGGAATGCGCTTCAACGTCAAAGGATCCTGTATTCTGAGCATGAAAGAAAAAGCAAATGGTTCTACACTCTGAACTATACTAGAACACGTTCCTTCTAACCCTTACCTTGACCCACAGATAGAGGAAGGTCTTAAATGTAAAGAACATATCAACAATGTAAGTAAAAAAGTAGATTCCACTTTCGGATTCCTCTGCAGAAACCTCCAACACTGTCCAAGCAAATGGACACGAACAGCCTTCATTGCATTCGTAAGATCGATAATGGAACATGGAGCAATCATCTGGGACCCATACACAAACCACGGGGTCTTGCGTATTCCCCGCCAAGCACACAATAAAAGAGGCAGTTCCCGGTGGGGCTACTCCCCACTGTGCCCCCACCTTCTGGCGCCACCCTGATCCCCACCCCACCATCATTATCGGTGATATTCATGCGGCCTATCTAAGACCCTAACCCTTCCCCAAAAAAGCTTTACCCCCTCCCCCCAACAAAATACATTATAGGCTACGCACCACCCAGAGCAGCCATGTGGCCAGAATCATAATGTTTGTGTATAATATTGATGCCTTGGTGCTCCCTATTATCTTCCTTTTTTATTTTCATGCAGTTAGCAGGGAATTGGGGTAAAACTTACATGTAGTTTTAATTTGTCTCGGAAGGCTCTGCTCAGCGGCGTAGCCACGGGTGTGTGTTGGGTGTATGGAGGGAGGGGGGATGTGTGTGTGTGTGGGGATGGGGGGGGGGGGGGGGGGGGGCTACCAATACTGGTTCATATACTCCCAGTCTGGGTATTTCGTGGGTAAATTTGGTTTAGTTTTTCCTCCACTTTCTGGGTCAGCTGCAGAAGGCCTTCAAAAGGTTTCCAGGGTGCCCCAACTGAAATGAGAAGTGATTTTTCCCCGGGCTATATCCTTGTTTTCACCTACAGAGAATGCACAATCGTAACTCAGAACGAGGCGGGGTGGGGATAAGATATTTTAAGCTGCAAAATACCCCCCCCCCCCCCCCCCCCCCCCCACACACACACACTTTATTTGGTCTCCCCCTCTCCGCGCGCATTTATGTAGCATCTACTTCATATTAACTAAACAACTGCACAAACTAACTAAATAAATATAATTGAATAGCGGTCCATAAAGGAAAAATGCATTGGGAGAAGCGCATGCGTGCACGTGAGCGACAGAGTCCGCTATGATTTACACCTTACAAGCAGCCAATTGGGCTTCATTTTGGGAATCACTTTAGTACCACCGCCCGAAACAGGAAGCATGTGTTAGTGTTTTGAAAACGAAAATGTTCAATTTATCAATTTATCTTTGAGGCTTTTATTTCTCCAAATTTGTGAATGTAGATCTGTTTTGTGATGTCCCTTTTCGTTGTAAACAGGTGAAGTTAAACAACCTTCTCTAATATTTCTTTTATTGCCCTGTTTCCTGATTTTACCCGCGAAGTACAGTGCGACGGTCTATTCACCCAAAAGAATCGAAATAGAGATAGTCTGTGTCGTTTCAGCCGTGACACTGACAGCGTTATGCGTTTCGGCCCGTCCTGCGTTAAGCATATCGGCAACTTGAGGCTGAAATATCTCCTATTTTTCATTATAGATGACATTTATATATATAAAAAAAACATCCTGTAAAGATAGTTCAGCGATCCGAACGTAGTGGCTACCCCTTAGTTCAGCGATCTGAACGTAGTGGCTACCCCTCTACGTTCTGATTCTTCCCTTTCAATCCTATAGAAAAAGTTCCGGTAAAGGCCAAGAATAGAGGACCGCGCGTTTTTTAAGATATTAAAACATTTTTTACAACTCTTTTGGAGTTTCTTATCATTCTAAGACATGTTTTACACAAAATTATCCCAAAACGCTGATACCTACTGACAAATATCATCACTTTTAACCCTTTTTACATTCCGTTAACTTTATTCTCCAGACAATTTCAACAACAAAACCAGCGGTAAACAGGTACGTGATTCTTTGTTTTTTTCCGCTATCGTGTATACTCCATTTGATCGGAGTATACGAGGGTGTAATTACAATTGGAGAACGAGCTAGGGTCAGTTTGGGATGGATACGGGTTAGCTATTCCGTTCCCATCCTAAACTGACCCTAATACGCAAAGAAGGCAATGATTAGAATACGGCGACCAATGCATTAGGGTCAGTTTAGATAACCCGTACCCATCCTATACTGATCCTAGCATGCAAAAAGGTAATGATTGCTCCCCTGTGACGTCACATCGAAACATCCACAGCTCCATTTCAGAACGCAATCAGAAATTCATTTTGTTTCAAAAACCCGTCACAGAGAAAAGGGTTAAAAGTGATTATTTTTGTGAGTGGGTAACGGTGTTTTGGGCTAATTTTGTGTAAAACATGTCTTAGAATGATAAGTAACTCAAAAAAGTTGTGAAATATGTTTTATTTTTTTTAAAAACGCGCGGTCCTCTATTCTTGGCCTTTACCAAAGTTCCCATCAAGTTTTTATGGGAACTCAAAACTCGAAATTAGGAATATATATCAAGCTTTCGCCCTTATTACCGGCTGCAATCGATAGTACATGTATTTCCTTACATTTGGGCAGAGTTTATCAATCCAAACTAGGTTTTATCCTTTAATTGTCGTCATTTGTGCACTCATGAGGCGTCGACGGAGATTTCAAAATCGGACATGTTTAGGTTTAAATATAAAACAGTAAAAACAATAACCCGATAATGGCGCCGAAACGAATAGACCTTTTCATCGATGCGGAATAGGAAATTCGATCGCAGTTGTGCAGAATGGGTTTGATAATCTGCTCTGTGCGAATGCGACCGAGTTTGATGACCTCGTCTGCGCAAATGAGATCGAGATTCCGATTCCGCATCGATGAAAAGGTCTATTCGTTTCGGCGCCATTACCGGGTTATTGTTTTTACTGTTTTATATTTAAACATAAACATGGCCGATTTTGAAATCTCCGTCGCCGCCTCACGAGTGCACAAATGATGGCAATTAAAGGATAAAACCTAGTTTGGATTAATAAACTCTGCCCAAATGTAAGGAAATACGTGTACTATCGATTGCAGCCGGTAATAAGGGCGAAAGCTTGATATATATTCCTAATTTCGAGTTTTGAGTTCCCATAAAAATTTCCCATCAAGTTTTTATGGGAACTCAAAACTTGAAATTAGGAATATATATCAAGCTTTCGCCCTTATTACTGGCTGCAATCGATAGTACACGTATTTACTTGCATTTGGGCAGAGTTTACTGATTCAAACTAGGTTTTATCCTTTAAATATCGTCATTTGAGTACTCGTGAGACGGCAACAGAGGTTTCGAAATCAGTCATGTTTTTGTACAAATATAAAACAGTAAAAACAATAACTCGGTAATGGCGCAGAAACGAATAGACCTTTTCATCGATGCAGAATCGGAATCTCGATCTCATTCGCACAGAGGAGGTCATCAAACTCGGTCGTATTCGCACGGAGCAAATATCAAACCCCTTCTGCGCAATTGCGATCGAATTTCCGATTCCTCATTTATGAAAAGGTCTATTCGTTTTGGCGCCATTACCGGGTTATTGTTTTTACTGTTTTATATTTATACAAAAACATGGCCGATTTCGAAATTTCCGTTGACACCTCGCAAGTCTTCAAATGATGGCAATTAAAGGATAAAACATAGTTTGAATCAGTAAACTCTGCCCAAATGCAAGTAAATACGTGTACTATCGATTGCAGCCTGTAATAAGGGCGAAAGCTTGATATATATTCCTAGTTTCGAGTTTTGAGTTCCCATAAAAAATTGATGGGGAATTTTTCTACAGAATTGAATGGGAAGAATTTGAACGTAGAGGGGTAGCCACTACGTTCATATTGCTGAACTAGAAAATCAGTAGTTCAGCTATCTGAACGTAGTGGCTACCCCTCTAGTCATTCAGATTCTTCCTATTCAATTGTGTACAAAAAGTTCCAATCAAAGTTTTTATGGGAACTCAAAACTCGAAAATAGGAATATATATCAAGCTTTCGCCCCTTATTACCGGCTGCAATCGATAGTACACATATTTCCTTATATTTGGACAGAGTTTATTGATCCAAGCTATGTTTTAGCCTTTAATTATCATTACATGTATTTGAATACTCGCGAAGCGTTAGCGAATGTTTCGAAATCATCCATGTTTTTGTATAAATATAAAACAATAACCTGGTAATGGCACCGAAACGAATCAACCTTTGCATAAAAACTTGATGGGAACTTTTTCTATAGGATTGAATGGGAAGAATCTGAATGTAGACGGGTATCCACTACTTTCGGATCGCTGAACTAGATAATCAGTTGTGAAATGTTTTTGATACACATAAAAAATGAGCGAAACAACAGTTTCTGCTACATTTTTAATTTTTGATTAATAATATTCACCATTCCAAGAGAAACCTACTGAGAGTACATACAGACATAGTGATTTAAATAAATGCACGTCCTTGTTGGGAACATTGGAAACAAAGAATGCTGATCCACTGATGTTGACATTTATCTTGTGCACCAGATTGCGAGGCGTGGCACACTGGAACTTACTCCACATTCTCAATGGCGAGAGATATGGGATACTTTTCTTCTCCGTAAACATTGTCTCCCATTTGAATTCGATTAACTTGGGCTGTTAAAGAGTTTATTTTACTGTTTGCCTGGAATCATCTTCCAAACCTCCATGGAGCTTAGCTCACAGGGATGTTTAAATAGGCTAGGCCTGATGGGGCCGCCATATTTTTTGTTTTATTTGCTTTGTACTATTTGTTTCTGGGGAGGGGGAGGGGGTGATTGACAAAAATTCATAGGCCCTACTGCAGGATTTCCAGATTTTTTAGCTCAACTTTGGCGAAGCCAAATTTGAGCTTTTGTCATGGCCCGTCTGTCCGTGCGTCAACAATTGGATACGGCTCGGGCTAGAGGCCGTATTTATGAACCAATCTTTACGAAACTTATTGGGTACCTTTGTTATGACTGTGGGACGAGAACGAGTGTTTTGGGGTGTGGTCCGAAATTCAAGATGGCTGCCAGCTGCCATTTTGTACCGACGATGTA
Organism: Pictodentalium vernedei; assembly: GCA_031216915.1. Lineage (NCBI taxonomy): Eukaryota > Metazoa > Mollusca > Scaphopoda > Dentaliida > Dentaliidae > Pictodentalium > Pictodentalium vernedei. Next base: position 192,895,599 of record CM062289.1, read on the forward strand.
GAAATCTGTTTTTTTGTACAGAACTTCCATATGAAAGCTCTGATTTGAATAATTTTTTGTATGAATGTTTAGTACCATGAGATACATCACATATCATACAGGTTTTTTTCTCATGCTTAAATTATGCAAATTAGACTAACTTTGATTTATTTAGTGTTACTTTCAGCACTGACAGTGCAAATGCCAATACGGCTCGGGCTAGAGGCCGCATTTATGAACTGATCTTTACGAAACTTTTTGGGTACCTTTGTTATCACCGTGGGACGAGAACAAGTGTTTTTGGGTCCGGTCTGAAATTCTAGATGGCCGCTGGCAACCATTTTGTTCAAAATCAGATTTTTGTGCAGATATACATGTAGGCCTTACAGAGCATAATTTCTTTATTTTATTTTATTTTTTTTTAGGTGGGGGGGGGGGGGGGGGGTTATACAAAAAATGTGTTACATGTATATCAGAGGCACAGCCAGGATTTCCTATGGATTGGGGCATAATTTGTTGGGGGTGGGGCAGTCGATATGTGCCACAGGCATATCCGATGGCCGTAGGTCTGAGGTGGGGGTGGGTATGGCCCCCCATTAGTGGTGTTTGGAGCCCTTAGGCCTATTTGTTTCACATTTTTGGATTTTATCGTTCAATAATTTTTATAACACGGAAAGGGGGAATCGGTAAAAGACTAAATTATGGTGTTGAAGATTTTTCAGCCGACAACTATTTTAAGAAAAGATTATTATCAGCTCTTGGACCTTGAGCAATTGTAAAATGATGAAAGAAATAATGTTTGCTTATGGCCAGTTTTATGACTTGTCCACATTGTTATTCTTTAATTGTTTGTTGTTACAACAATAAACTCCTGATTAATGTTTATCAGTTTTCTGTTCTCTGTTACACGATTATCCACTATCAATTAAACTATCACCAAAAGTAGGTGTTAAAACAGATGTTAGGTGTTATAAATTGATGCTATTGCAGAAAAACAACTTCTGTGCAAAATGTTCACAGTCGGATTTGTTGGCAACTATATCCGTGGGTGTAAGGGGATTGGGAGCGAGACGTCACCACGAAAGTCACCACAATGGCCCAATTCGTTAATAAAAATATACTTATTTCTTTTGTGTCCAAACCATGGTGTTTGACCCTCATTGAAAAGGGTGCATCCTAATCTCTGTTTTAGAAGCAAAAATGCTAATCACATAAGTATTTCTTATTTTTTTTTTTTGCTACTCAGGCTAGTTAAATAATTAGTGGGTAATCATGTGCAAAAATTTAAAATACAATATGGTAGGCTCCATTACATACAACTTCTGTCTGGCTCATGCTCCCATTAGGGAAACAGACCTCCGCCCCAGGCTCCAAGCTGCTACGCCTCTGGGTTGGACTGGAATGTCCGTAATTATTCATTGATATTTGCATCGTGCTACGGGTGGGTGGGGGGTGGGGGGGATATAAAGTTCACAACTTTTAAACCTGCCGCCGATCTCGTCCCTCATCTAAAAGATGCCATTGACACCAATCGTAACCGTTATTCTGTTCCAGTTGCAGTACAGCGCACGATTCGCCTTCATTGTCTTTTCCTTTTCGAGCACAATGGGGCGAACTAAGTTGGCTTGGCTGAGACGATATTACGACTTACTTTCTCGGACTTCTCGCCACGATTTAATCGATGGCTGGTTAAAAGCTTACAAAACAAGATTAATTATTGGGGGGGGGGGAACATCCTCCTTATGATGGCACTGTGAAGATTAGAAATTTGTCTTCATTTTTTTTTAGCCACATGTTATTCTTCCCGACGGGCTCTCTCTTCTCTCACCTCACTATAGCAAAATCCCCAGACTTGAAATGATAAGCGTTCATATTAACATGCACTGGGATTTCAATATTGAAATGCGTTATAAATTCAGAAAAATGTGTGGCTGCTATTGAATGTGCTGAGAATAAAATATCACAGCTTTACACTGAACTTACAGGAATGCTGAGCGCTGGGAAACAATACACAAGTCGGGAATGGATTAATTAATGCCATTCTCAAAATATTTAATCCTTGTCACTCGGATCTGCATTGGACGCGGTCACTGGAAACAAAATTGTCACTGACTTTCCGCAGGGGGTCACTGGCAGTCCACTGCGGAAATGTCACCGCAGAGGTATTTTGGTAGTAATCCACCCTCCACGTACTGTATATAAGTAAGAGAAATTTATTTTCTTTGCAATTCCCACCTCTGATATTCCTTAAAGTTAAATCACAGGAGTCTGGAACTTGTCATACAGGCCATATAATATCATATATATATATATATATATATATATATATACTACCGAGCGAAGCGAGGAAGGAGTGCAACAGGCCCTGGACTGGACATATCACATTAATGCCTCGCATTACGATTCAAATCAACTTACCTCTTGTTTTTCTCTTCACACTTACTCACAATTGATTTATCTATCTAACGTCTGAAAGGTTGGATTCACAATTCTCAGTTACATACATTATTACATGATTTTCCTCCAAAAAAAAGACGGCGGAATTTGAATCTGCCACGACATCATGTCCCCCAATGCGGGAGCAAAAGTAAACTTGTTGAATAAGTCAGAATTAGAAATGGACCGAAGACTGGCAAAGAGAACTTCAAAACTGATTTGTGCATTTGTTGAAATTGTTGCATTTGATTTGACATCAATTTACAGTGTTAAAATAAAAAAGGTTTATCATTATCGGCACTATAATTAATGTAAGCATATAAATATGGGACTTGTTCTCTGTGCCCGGGTGAAATGTGGGGGAAGATGCCCAAACATGCAACATTTTCTCCTGAACCGGCCTCCTCCTGACCCAAACCTGCCCCTACAATTTTACCTAAACCAGCTGTCAGCATTTTCACCCAAACCGACCTCCAACAATTTTTCACTCAATATGGCCTTCAAGTGATTTTTTCCATGATATGAAGAGAAAAAAAAACACCCAAGAAGAAATAACACACCACTGGTTGCAGTGGTGTAGCTAGGATATTTTTAGCAAGGGTCCAGAGCATATATTTTTACGACGAAGTACTTCATGATCACTGATAAGGCCTACAGACTTAATGCATAATGAATGTACCAAATACTGTACGGATACATGGTATACCACCAAGCTATAGTTTCTAGCACTTTTTTGAATTAAACAATTTTCAAAAGCAATACAACCATCACTGAAGTAATGACATTGGATTGCTTAATTTTTCACAGAACATATTCCTCAAAGTGTATTTTACTGCCCATGTTAGTTTGTTTTAGACAAGTATACCAGTTCCATTATCCATCAAGAGTAGATTATCATAATGCAGCCTAAGAATTGTAACCATACATTACATCCTTTCTAAAGATAAGTTTACTTTGGGAAACACTGACTGATCAGCTGGCTGCTGATGATTTCTGCTTCAAATTAAAGAATGTGTTTGACATTTACAGGCCTGGCATTCTTAAAAATGCAGGGGGGCTAAAACTCGCTCCCCTTGCATGGCCTAGGGGAGCGATTAGCTTACCTCAAGCTTACAAAGGCTAAAAGTGGCAATACGAAGTTTTACTATTAATGAATTCTGCCTAGATGACTTTGTATATTTTATTTGGTGCTGCTACATGTATCAAGGTAGTCTCCGTGAGATGGCCACACTGCTCCCCCTACAAAAAAAAATTAAAAATATGTAGTCCCCCCCACCCACCCACCCCCCCCACCCCCCACCCCACCCCCACCTCAATTATAGAAACCAGGCCACTCCCCTGGTGTCTTGTGTTGTATTACAGTCGTATGCATTTGTTTAAGTTATTTTCTATAAATAAATCACAATAAAATCATGTCTTGATTTTGTGAGTTTGCACATAATAACCCGAGAAGTTGTTATGGAATAACAGACCACACAATGCTACAAGATTTGAACATTTTCAGTAATTTGACTCCAAAATATCTACAGCCAATGTGTCTTTATAGGAAAAGGTTCGACACACCTGTTGTCATATTGTGACATGAGCTATGGTTTGGGGCTAAATTACAAAAAAAAAATATCAGCATGTCAAAATATAGCTTATGAGACACGACTGGAAAAATATGGGCGATCTTTTTCCAATTAGGACCACAGGAGTCAGGAACTTATACTATGAGCCACATAATATCCTCTAGAGGATCTTATATTTGGCCCACATGACAAGCTCCAGATTCCTTTGTTAGGACTCAAATTATGGGAGGTGTTGTTACGGTGTGGAAATATTATTGATAATGGTAACAGAAAGAAATCTAAGAATTAGCAACAATAACTATGAATTTAACTATTCTGAAATTTAATCAAAAAAAATTATTAAAAAAAAAATGATACAAAAATCTTTTACACTAATTGGTTTACAGAAAATAAAAACAGTGATACTTATCAATTATAGAATTAGTCCAAAGTACAGTTTGACAGAATCCAGTAATCCAGTGGTGAAGAATCTTGTGAAGAAAGTTACCAGCTGGTACATGTATTAAATCCAAGAATGTCTCTTCAGAAACAGTATCCCGTAGATTTGTAATAAAATTTTCACTTAGAAATTTCAGCAGTCTCCAATAAAATATAATAAAATGCTCTGCAAAATTCAAATGGAGTAAAAATCCAAGAAGTATTGGCGCCACAGGTAATTTCCAAATAATCCAGTAGAATCCTGGATTTTCACAAAATAATATTCTGTTTCACAGAAGGTAGAAATTCTCTTTTCCAACACGAATAATTCTCTTCAAAATTCTCTTTTGGAATCAATCTTCCAAATTCCCAAAGAAGCACTGCTTCTATAATAAATGCATTGTTCTCAAACAATAATAATCTCCAATGGAAACAACTGCTGTGTTTTAACTGAAGTGAGTCTTTGAAATGGCTTTCTAAAAATGAGTTTTTGAATTCTGTTGACAAACCTTTATATAGTAACCAGATAGAATGTCCTAGAAGAATCTCCAAAGTTGTTATATCAGTTTCCAGGTGATTCTATCACAATCCAAGTAAATAAGGTCCTTGACCTACTTAAACAATCAACAGCTACATGTATATGTACAATAGATCAGTATAACCAAGATGTAAACAAGGTCACTGAGTGCAAATGAGTCAGACCAGTCAGAAAATGCAGAAATAAAAAATATCTTTCTCATATAATTATCTACTAAGGATATATCCATCTCAATATAATATGGCTATAACAGGTGTATTTGTTGATAAATGCGAATATTCCTTGTAAAACGTGTTGCAGTTCTCCGTGATTCATAAGAGCTAATGAACACTTTATCGGCTGCCGCAGTCAAATATAGCTAATAGGGAGGGGGGGGGGGGGGGGTGTTCAATAATAATTGTGCAATGGGCCCTGGACTGGTCATATCACATTCACGCTTCGCATTACGATTCAAATCAACTTACCCCTTGTTTTTCTCTTCACACTTAATCACAAATGATTTATCTATCTAACAGCTGAAAGGTTGGATTCACAATGCAAGCTTGACATGATTCAGTTCTCCGTGATTCATAAGAGCTAATGAACACTTTATCGGCGCCCACAGTCAAATATAGCTAATAGGGGACGTTCAATAATAATTTGAAACCTGCACTCGCATTAGACACATTAAAGCAATTCCAATTTCTCGGGGATTTTGTCATGCAGTAAACCTGCTTCGTTTTGCTTTGTTGATCCCGTGAAGTAAAACTACCAACCATTTTACTTTCGCTTCTGCGTTGGGTGACATGGTGTCATGGCAGATTTAAATTCTGTCATTTTTTTTAGGAAAATCGTGTAATAAAGTATGTAATCGAGAATTGTGAATCCAACCTTTCAGCCGTTATAAATAAATCATGTGTGAGTAAGTGTGAAGAGAAAAACAAGAGGTAAGTTGATTTGAATCATAATGAGAGGCGTGAATGTGATATGACCAGTCCAGGGCCCGTTGCACTACTTCCTTGCTTCGCTCAGTAGTATATATATGCATGATATTATATGGCAAGTTCCAGACTCCTGTGTTCAAATTAAGTGTACACAAATTATACACCAAAAATGAAGGTTGTGGTGTACCGTGTATAGGTGTGCAGGCAAAAATGGCACCATGCGAAAACGACACCCAATTCTTGTTGGTGAAAACGGCACCAACTGACAAAAACAGCACCAAGTGTGGCTGGTGAAAATAGCACAAAACTGGTGAAAATGGCGCCAAGTGTGGCTCACGAAAATTGAACCAAACCAAAAGAACGATACCATATTACACAATCAAAAATTTAATTTTCATCAGATTGTCTTCTTGATTTTGGGGATTTTTTTACAAAGTTATTTTTTCTTTTCTCTCATATATACAATAGGATCAAATATGAACACAAGCAAACAGCTTGAGCAGGGTTGAATTCTTTTATAAATAATTTTCTACCTGACAATACAAATTTTCTACCAGTACAACAAAATTGAGCACTCTTCGAAAGGAGTGGATTAATAAGTTGGTTTAGGCGACAGAAGCTCAACAGTCGAAAGAAAGACTTGGAGACAAGAATGAAAAAAAAATTGAAGAAGATTGGCAGAAACCTAACAGTATTTCAAAAAATCGATATTTTAAACAAAGGATATTATATATAGACTATTCAATACTTGTTTCAAAAAGGCAGAAACAATTACACCAACTTCATTAGTTGATTTTTTTTTAAATAAAAGATGAAAATTCTATCTCTATAAATTGTATAGATTCATGTGGATTAGTGAAAAAATAAGCTAATACAACAAAGTGACGTCAGAAGAGATGTCAGAAGAGTAATTTTTCTGTTGGTGAAAATAACATATTATTCCTTTATTTCCCTGGGCTTATGCAGTTATACCACTGGTTGCAATTTCTTGGCTCCTCTGATTAGAGTGAAAACAGGCCGCGCTCCCACGTTATACTCAGTTCATCAGTTATTCCATTGATTGATTATCTTTGCATTATCAATACAGGGAGTGGCTTGCCAATGTCTGGGAACACATGATAATACCAGTTTATTAAATTATATTAAATCTGATATAAAAATGTAATTATTTTGTGTTTATTCATTCAAATAGCAGCAGTGGAGCCTTTTCAATGAATAATTATGCGAAATTATTGGAGACAGATATGTATAACAATAAATGTTACAGACTTATCTTGCAATTTATTAAATTAAGTGAAATCTAGTAAAAAAAATCTAATAAATTTAGTTTATTATGTCTCCCCTTCCCAGAAGGGAGACATATTGTTTTAGTGCATATTCTTCTTCCTCCTCTTCTTCTTCTTCTTCTTCTCATACAAACTTTGTCCGGGTCATAACTTTTTTGTCTTTTGACCTACACCTTAGATACTTGACATGTGGATGTATCACCATGAACCGGTGTGCAGTGTACCATAGTGACCTTCATGTGACCTTGACCTTTGACCTGAAGGTCAGATTTATGTGCTTTTCTAAGGGAAACTGTTTGGACCAGACCTTTTTTGTATTTTGAGTCAGGCTTTAGATATTTGGCATGTGTATGTATCACCATGAGTCGGTGTGTAGCGTACCATTGTGACCTTCATGTGACCTTGACCTTTGACCAGAAGGTCAGATTTGTGCTTTTTTCAAGGAAACTTTGTCCGGACCAAAACTTGTTTGTCTTTTGAGCCAGGCCTTAGATATTTGGCACGTGGATGTATCACTATGAGCCGGTGTGTCGCATACCATTGTGACCTTCATGTGACCTTGACCTCAAGGTCAAATTTATGTACTTCAAATAGGGAGTAATTGTCCAGACCAGAATATTTTTGTTTTTTTGACCTAGGACTTGGTTATTTCACATGTGGATGTGTCACCATGAGACCGCATGTTGTGACCTTCATGTGACCTTGACCTCAAGGTCAAAGTTATGTACTTCAAATAGGGAGTAATTGTCCAAACCAGAATGTTTTTGTTTTTTGACCTGGGACTTGGTTATTTGACATGTGGATGTGTCACCATGAGACCGCGTGTCGTCTACCTCGATGACCTTCATGTGACCTTGACCTCTGACCTTAAGGTCAAATTTATGTACTTCAAATAGGAAATAATTCTCCAGACCAGAACTTCTTTGTGTTTTGACCTAGGACTTAGATATTTGACATGTGGATGTATCGCAATTAGACCGCATGTCACATGTAATCATGACCTTCATGTGACCTTGACCACAAGGTCAAATTTATGTACTTTAAATAGGGAGTAATTGTCCAGACCAGATTTTTTTTTGGACATGTGGATGTGTCACCATGAAACCGCATGTCCGCTACCTTGATGAACTGCATGTGACCTTGACCTCTGACCTCAAGGTCAAATTTATGTACTTCAAATAAGGAATAATTGTCCAGATCAGAACTTTTTTGTTTTTTGACCTAGGACTTAGGTGATTGACATGTGGATGCATCACAATGAGACCACATGTCATCATGACCTTCATGTGACCTTGACCTCAAGGTCAAATTTATGTACTTTAAATAGGGAGTAATTGTCGAGACCAGAATTTTGTTTTTTTGACATGTGGATGTGTCACTATGAAACGACATGTCCGCTACCTTGATGAACTGCATGTGACCTTGACCTTTGACCTCAAAAGGAAGGGGAGACATGTTTTAGTGTGCTAAAACACTTTCTAGTTTTTTTTGTAAATTGAATGAAATCTAATAAAAAAACTAATAAATTTAGTTCATTTTTTTTTAAAGTAACTTACCTTTCTTGTTGGTCATCTTGTTTTTTCCGTTTTTTTATTTTGGTGGGGGGAGGCGGTGATCTTGCTTTTAATGCCTAGAAGTCACTGCTAAGCAACAAGAAATTCATTTGAGAGGGGGTGGGGGAGAGATATGCACCCGTCATTTTAACTGCTCACTTTTCAACAAAATTTATTAAAGAGCATAAAATGCCAATGAAGACGGCCATTCCCCGCAGCACCTGTAAGTCATTTTATATTGGTAGATAAATTGCTAATATTGTTCTCTGTGAAACCATGATGCTTTAAATGTATTTCTACATAAATATATGCCTGTGCTGCAAATAAAGTTACAGTTACATCCACAAGCTTAAATTCTCAGTTTCAAAATAAAATACAGAAAAGTGCAGAATGAAATGAATTAAATACTGGTGCAGTTTTCTCCATCTGAACTGGTGGCGACCCATGGTGTCATTTTCGCCAGCGCAGTTGGTACCTTTTTTGCCACCCATGGTGCCATTTTTGTTCACTTGGTGTGGTTTTTGCTATAACCCATGGAGAGAACACGAAAAACATAAGCAGTCAACTCGCAGAGTTTACAGCAGGTACCAATGGTTCCTGGAAGTCTGCAACTGTATTCGTACCAGAACTGATAACAAAATAATGTTTCAGGCAAACAACTAATGGCCAAATGTGCTTCAGGTTTCCAAGAACAAAGCTAGGCCATCAACATTCGTCAAAATGCAGCGACAGAGCTGTGTCGGAGTAAATTCCCAAGCTGTCTGCTTTCAACAGGCTTTGTTTACATTGCTGGTCTATTTTGATTGTCGGTCAAGGTCATCGGACTGAAAAAGCATCAGTATACACAGCCCTGGTAATTTACTCTCAGCAATCAGCAGTGCCGAGGAAAATGCAGAGGAAACGAAAAACATCCACAGCAAAAATACTGCCGAGGATGGCTTCTTCAGAGAGCCTTGTGGTGGCAGAAATTGCGCAACTTCCAGAATACACAAGGAATCAAACCATGTGGGTTGCACTATGCTGTATTGCTAATCTTACAATTTACAGTGCACATTGCAGCAGAACCACCAGAAACTATGTGTTCTGCTTCTTCTGTGTTGATAACACCAGAATCTGACATCAGTTTCTGAAAGCTCCTGCAGAGCTTTCCAGAAACTGATGTCAGATTCTGGTGTTATCAACAAAGAAGCAGTCAGATACTTAGTTTGTGGTTATGCTGCATCTTATTTTCACTCATACTATAGATATTGAGCAAGTCGCCTGCTTACTTCTAAGATTTTTTCTCACCATTCACATGGTTCATGATATTGGCATGATCTAATTGAGTGAAAGATTCTGCATATTGATTGTGATTATATACACATGTATCTCAAACTTGCACATGTTAAAGTTACTTGAAAGTTTTCACTTCACCTCATACTAAATATACATGGCAGTTGAGACTATGTCCTGCTCCCTGATGATTTTTACACAATCGAACAGGCTTCACAGTAATTGCCATAGAAGCTCCAGTTTTCCACAGCGATTTTTTTGCCGGGGAAACAAGAATAAATTACCAGGCCTGATATACAATGCTTTCTAAAGTCAAATAATGAGAAAGATTGCCTTAATACTGCATACAGTAAAATCTGTCTTCAGAGACCACTGTCTTGAGAGAACACCTGTCTTGAGAGACCACATCTGCCAGGCACTGATTGGTTTTACTCTATAATGGACCTGCTATGGGAGACCACCTGTCTTGAGAGACCACCTGTCTTGAGAGACCACTGTGACCTGGTACCAACTTGTATTTTTATGCCATAATGGACCTGTCTTGAGAGACTGCCCCTTTGAAGACTGAAACCAAGACAAAAACTTTTTAACTGGTCTGGAATTGGAAAATCCATTGTGGTTATACTAACATAATTAAAAGTATTAAAAGCTCTTAATTGGGTTTCAATTGCTAACTCATTAAAGCTTGAGATGTTCTTATAAGACCCCTGTGAAAAGATTAGGATTATTGCTGAATAAACAATTTCATACATACCTGAAATGTGACAGGAATAAAAATAAATTTGTGTTGAAAATCTTTTTGTAACAAATTGAAATGAACTGTTATAAAAATTATAAAAATAAATTAGTGTTGAAAATCTTCAATGAAGATTTTCAACACTAATTTATTTTTATAATTTTTATAACAGTTCATTTCAATTTGTTACAAAAACTTCATAAAAAAGAACAACTACAAAGTAATTACAAAAATCTATTCTTCTCCATTTCTGAATTTTGTGGTTGGTTATTCACTGACTTGAGGAAACCTGAAACCTGTTATGAGAGACCACCTGTCTTGAGAGACCACTTTTGTGTGGCCCAAAGGGCAGTCTCTCAAGACAGGTTCTACTGTACTATTATTATATGGAGACTCCATAGTTGCCATATTACTTGCAAGGTATCATGACACCTGTTGGAATTTCTAAGAATTGCGATTTTGTTCTTGGATGAAAATTTGTGGTATTGAGTGATTTGTGCATGTCCGATGAACATGGAATCCATCTTCAATAAAAAATGCAGACAGTATTGTCCTTTTCCCAAATGCAGTCCCTTCACTGCATTCTAAAGTATTTTGAATGCCTAGCTTTGTTCTTGGATATCTGAAACACATTTGGCCACGAGTAGTTCTCTGTAACTGTTGGTTTATTATCAGTCCTGGTACGAATATGATAGCAGACTTCCAGGAACCATTGGTGCCGGTTCTCACTTTTATGAGTTGATTTCATATATTTTTCATGTTCTATACATAGCAACCATCATTTTAATGTATAATTTGTTTATATTTAATTTGAATTTCAGAGGTGGAAATTACATAAGTGAAAAAACTTCTCTTACTTATATAGCACCTTAATTTATTAGCTCAACTTTGGCAAAGCCAAATTTGAGCTCTTGTCATGGCCCGTCATTCGTCGTCTGTCTTGCTGTCTGTCCGTCTATCCGTACGTCAGCAACTGGATACGCCTCGGGCTAGAGGCCGTATTTATGAACCGATCTTTACGAAACTTCTTGAGTACCTTTGTTATGACCGTGGGACGAGAACGAGTGTTTTTGGGTGCAGTCCGAAAATCAAGATGGCTGCCAGCTGCCATTTTGTACCGACGATGTAGAAATCTGTTTTTTTGTGCAGAACTTCCATATGAAAGCTCTGATTTGAATAATTTTTTGTATGAATGTTTAGTACCATGAGATACATCACATATCATACAGGTTTTTTTCTCATGCTTAAATTATGCAAATTAGACTAACTGGCTGCCAGCTGCCATTTTGTACCGACGATGCAGAAATCGGTTTTTTGTACAGAACTTCCATATGAAAGCTCTGATTTGAATAATTTTTTGTATGAATGTTTAGAACCATGGGATACATCACATATAATACGGGTTTTTTCCTCGTGCGTAAATTGTGCAAATTCGACTAATTTTGATGTTTTTTGGTGTTACTTTCAGCACTGTAAGTGCAAATGCCAATACGGCTCGGGCTAGAGGCCGTATTTATGAACTGATCTTTACAAAACTTCTTGGGTACCTTTGGTATCACCGTGGGATGAGAACGAGTGTTTTTGGGTGCGGTCTGAAATTCAAGATGGCCGATGGTAGCCATTTTGTACAAAATTAGGTGCAATCAGATTTTTGCACAGAACTTCCATATGAAAGCGCTGATTTGAATAATTTTTTGTGTGAATGTTTAGTACCATGGGATACATCACATATAATACAGGTTTTTTTCTCGTGCAGAAATTATGCAAATTAGATGAACTTTGATTTTTTCAGTGCGACTTACACACAGTAAGTACACATGTCAATACGGTTCAGACTAGAGTCTGTATTTATGAACTGATCTTCACGAAATTCCTTGGGTACCTTTGTTATCACCTTGGGACGAGAACGAGTGTTTCTGGGTGCGGTCTAAAATTCAAGATGGCTGCCAGTGGCCATTTTGTACCAAAATTAGGTCTAATCAGTTTTTTGTACACAACTTCTATACAGCTCAGACTAGAGGCCATATTTATGAACCAATCTTTACAAAACTTCTTGGATACCTTTGTTATCACCGTGGGATGAGAGCGAGTGTTTTGGGGTGTGATCCAAAATTCAAGATGGCCACCAGCAGCCATTTTGTACCAAAATTTGTGCAATCAGTCTTTTGTACAGAACTTCTGTATGAAAGTTCTGATTTGAATAAATTTTTGTATGAATGTTTAGTAACATGGAATACATCACATATTGTAAGGGGTTTTTTTTCGTGCAGAAATTATGCAAATTAGATGAACTTTGATTTTTTCAGTGCTACTTACACAATGTAAGCACACATGTCAATACGGCTCAGGGTAGAGGCTGTATTTATGCACCGATCTTCACAAAACTTCTTGGGTACCTTTGTTATCACCTTGGGACGAGAATGAGTGTTTCTGGGTACGGTCCAAAATTCAAGATGGCAGCCAGTGGCCATTTTGTACCAAAATTAGGTCCAATCAGTTTTTTGTCACAAGTTCTATACAGCTCGTATTTATGAACTGATCTTCACAAAACTTCTTGGGTACCTTTGTTTTCACCTTGGGAGAGGAACGAGTGTGTTTTGGGGTGCCTTTGTTATCACTGTGCTATGAGAACAAATATTTTGGGGTTCAGTCACACCCACTCTGGGACTCAAAGATTTTTTTCTAGTTTAGTATCTGACTGTCACCCACCTTTACAATACTTTACCTATACATTTGTTACAGGCAACGGTCAGTATTTATGTACAGACCGTTACAATACTTTATATGTACCTTTGTTATCAGGTCATTACCTAGATGTTTGTCATTGCTGTGTCACATACTATACATGTACATGTCTTTGTCTTGACAAGTTGAGCTACAGTGTCATTGACACTTTCATTTTTAACAGTTAACTGGTTAATAATGGGTTAAAAGAAAACCCATAGAATATTGAAGTAAATGTGAAAAATAACACTGAATATCTATCTGATATACTCTCATGCTATATTTTATTCATTTTCGTCAGACTTTTCATTGATAAACTTCACTAAACACCAGAGAGAATGAAAAATTATGCTGAAATTTGAATACTTAGTCATGTTAGAATGTTTACATTTCACGTAACACATTTAAATGATATGAGAAGATAATGTAGATACTCTTTCCACTGACTGATTAATACCAAAAAAATTCCTATCACTTTTATTCATTTTTTGTGTGAAAAGACTATGTCTGAAGCCATATCTTTTCTTAGCGACATCCGTCTATCCTCAAGTACCAGTCCAAATTCCGAAAACACTCTTTCAGATGAGCTGATGTGGCTGGACAGGCTAAATGTACATAGCACCTTGGAAGCCTTGCCAAATCCGGTATTTGCTCTTCGTATGTCTTACACCAAACAAGCGGATCGTCCATGATTTCTCTCAGCAAGGAAGAGTTTTATATATCGCCAACTGATGAGAGAGAGGGGGGTGCATATGAGAAGTGCCCTCTCATAACTTTTCTAAGAATGTACGTTTATGTTTGCAGGGCAGAGCGACAACAGGAACAGAATCGGAAGGCGATTCAATCAGAGCTTTAACATTTTCTTTCCTATTTTAACTTTACTGTACTTCTAATGGTGCTTTGTACTGTCTCTTCAATGAAATCCAAATCTTTAAAGTGAGGATCCAGTCAGCTGGCTGCCATTGGAATTGCCATTTCCTCCATAAATTTGGTATCCTTCATGGATAATCTCTCCTCGACATTGGGAATGAGATTTCGTCGGAAGTTTTCTGCATATTGACACAGCTGCATTGGCTAAAATTTACCCATATTATCAATGATTCCAAAAAGTACAGGATACAAAGATGACCTTGAGTTGCAAGGACTTCCATGCCCTTGTGTTTCGTAGTACTATCAGATAATATCCACCCTGAAGCATCTCACCGCAGTGTATCAACAACCACATCATCGTCGTTACTTGACTCTCCTTTAGAAGTACTTGCTGTCGACAGTACTTTGAACGATAGAGTTGGCCAGCAGTTTATTTCCAAAGATGTTATGTAGGTCGTTAAGATACTATCAGAGTGTATTGTTACCTCCAGTCAAGGCCAGTTTATTGCAGGGCTGTCACAATTTTTAGCTCAACTTTGACGAAGTCAAATTTGAGCTATTGTCATGGCCCGTCGTCCGTCTGTCCGTCTGTCCGTCTGTCCGTCTGTCCGTACGTCAACAATTGGCTATGGCTCGGGCTAGAGGTCGTATTTATGAACCGATCTTTACGAAACTTCTTGTGTACCTTTGTTATGACCCTGGGACGGGAACGAGTGTTTTTAGGTGTGGTCCGAAATTCAAGATGGCTGCCAGTGGCCATTTTGTACCGATGATGCAAAAATCAGTTTTTTGTACAGAACTTCTGTATGAAAGTTCTGATTTGAATAAAGTTTTGTATAAATGTTTAGTACCATGGGATACATCACATATAATACGGGTTTTTTTCTCGGGCGTAAATTATGCAAATTAGACTGACTTTGATTTATTTAGTGTTACTTTCAGAGCTGTAAGTGCCAAGCTGCTATGGCTCGGGCTAGAGGCCGTATTTATGAACCGATCTTTACGAAACTTCTTGGGTACCTTTGTTATGACCGTGGGACGAGAACGAGTGTTTTTGGGTGCGGTCCGAAATTCAAGATGGCTGCCAGCTGCCATTTTGTACCGACGATGCAGAAATCTGTTTTTTGCACAGAACTTCCATATGAAAGCTCTGATTTGAATAATTTTTTGTATGAATGTTTAGTACCATGGGATACATCACATATAATACGGGGTTTTTTCTCGTACGTAAATTGTGCAAATTAGACTAATTTTGATGTTTTTTGGGGTTACTTTCAGCACTGTAAGTGCAAATGCCAATACGGCTCGAGCTAGAGGCCATATTTATGAACCGATCTTTACGAAACTTCTTGGGTACCTTTGGTATCACCGTGGGACGAGAACGAGTGTTTTTGGGTCCGGTCCGAAATTCAAGATGGCCGATGGCAGCCATTTTGTACAAAATTAGGTGCAATCAGATTTTTGCACAGAACTTCCATATGAAAGCCCTGATTTGAATAATTTTTTTGTGTGAATGTTTAGTACCATGGGATGCATCACATATAATACGGGTTTTTTTCTCGTGCAGAAATTATGCAAATTATATGAACTTTGATTTTTTCAGTGCGACTTACACACAGTAAGTACACATGTCAATATGGCTCAGACTAGAGTCTGTATTTATGAACTGATCTTCACGAAATGTCTTGGGTACCTTTGTTATCACCTTGGGACGAGAACGAGTGTTTCTGGGTGCGATCTAAAATTCAAGATGGCTGCCAGTGGCCATTTTGTACCAAAATTAGGTCTAATCAGTTTTTTGTACACAACTTCTATACAGCTCAGACTAGAGGCCATATTTATGAACCAATCTTTACGAAACTTCTTGGGTACTTTTGTTATCACCGTGGGATGAGAGCGAGTGTTTTTGGGTGTGGTCCGAAATTCAAGATGGCCACCAGCAGCCATTTTGTACCAAAATTAGTGCAATCAGTCTTTTGTATAGAACTTCTGTATGAAAGTTCTGATTTTAATAAATTTTTGTATGAATGTTTAGTAACATGGAATACATCACATATTGTAAGGGGTTTTTTTTCGTGCAGAAATTATGCAAATTAGATGAACTTTGATTTATTCAGTGCAACTTACACAATGTAAGCACACATGTCAATACGGCTCAGGGTAGAGGCTGTATTTATGAACCGATCTTCACAAAACTTCTTGGGTACCTTTGTTATCTCCTTGGGATGAGAATGAGTGTTTCTGGGTATGGTCCAAAATTCAAGATGGCTGCCAGTGGCCATTTTGTACCGAAATTAGGTCCAATCAGTTTTTTGTCACAAGTTCTATACAGCTCGTATTTATGAACTGATCTTCACAAAACTTCTTGAGTATTTTTGTTTTCACCTTGGGACAGGAACGAGTGTGTTTTGGGGTGCCTTTGTTATCACTGTGCTATGAGAACAAATATTTTGGGGTTCAGTCAGACCCACTCTGGGACTCGAAGATTTTTTCTAGTTCAGCATCTGACTGTCACCCACCTTTACAATACTTTACCTATACATTTGTTACAGGCAACGGTCAGTATTTATGTACAGACCGTTACAATTCTTTATATGTACCTTTGTTATCAGGTCATTACCTAGATGTTTGTCATTGCTGTGTCACATACTATACATGTACATGTCTTTGTCTTGACAAGTTGAGCTACAGTGTCATTGACACTTTCATTTAATTTAGGAATTGATTAATCGCCGCAAAGAATCGATGATAATTGATTAATCGTACCAAGATGACCCCCCTCTCCCTCT
Source organism: Pictodentalium vernedei (assembly GCA_031216915.1). Lineage (NCBI taxonomy): Eukaryota > Metazoa > Mollusca > Scaphopoda > Dentaliida > Dentaliidae > Pictodentalium > Pictodentalium vernedei. The sequence continues at coordinate 192,912,693 of CM062289.1, forward strand.
CTTTGAAGTCGAAAAAATGAAGTTCAAGTCAGTTGACCTACCTGGAGTAAACAACGAAGACGATCCTCTTTTAGGTACATTCAAAGCTTTGATGTTCTGAACTTTTGAACCGTCCGTGTAATAATCAAGACCGGTTGGCAGTTGCGAAGTTCGCAACTGCCGACCGATCTTGATTATTACACTGATGGTTCAAAAGTTCAGAACACCAAAGCTTTGATGAATGTACCTGAAAGACAAATGCTTCCAACAGTTTCTAAGGGTTTAACATCGATGTTAAATAACAAACAATAGTTTTTTCATCAAATTTTCTTTTAATTATTAAACGTCTAAAACAGGATACAATTTACCGATTATTCGACAATGAAAAATACTAATCGATTTTGATGTGACCGATCAATAATTGATTAATCGATTAATCGTGACAGCCCTAGTTTATGGTTACAAAATTTAAACTTCGCTTTATCGTTTTCATTGATAAAATGTTGCCAGACCCAGGATGTAGGAAGGTCCATCTTGAGAGATCAAAAAGAAGTTCGCATGAAACACAGTATAGTTTGCATGTCAGTAAAAGAAAAGCACAAGTAAATACCGCTAACTGTATATCCACAGAATGAGTTAACAACCATCTAATCTCTCAACAAGAATGCAGTGGGAAATAAAGGAAAGAAGTGGCCTGCCTGTGGGAACCCAGGACTTGATTGGATGAGAGTAATGAGACAGATTTGTTAAAATGTCTCAATCACCGTTTGGGTTTTAGATACAATGTAGCAATTTCTGTCTGTGTCAATGTGGTTGGGGTCCTTGAGGTCAGTGTTAATGAGGTCAGAAACTAGGGAACTATAACATTTTTTAGATCCAACCTTTGATGGGCCCAAAATACGTTTTGATCGCATTGCATCACTTCTTTTTGTTTTTTAAATTTTAACCTGTCAAAAGAATTCTTGACTGGTTAATTTTTTTTAACCAGTTACATGTAACTGATTAACAAGTTAACTGCTAGCAGCCGTAGTCAGGAATTAAAAACTGATTTTCTCCTCTGTCTGTTTTCAGACCTCTGTCTGGCGTTTCAGAATTTGGAATATATATTCAGTGGGCAATATTCAATATACATTGAGAAGTAGAATTTTCTGGTGTCCATTTTATAGATTTTGTCAGCCTAACTATACAAAGTCAATATAAGCTTTTGCCATTATGTGTCTGGAAGTCTGTGAGTGTGTCAGTCTGTTCACATTTTCCTTTAGCACAGGCTACACCCTGTAGTTCTTCTCCGATCGCCACAAAATTTTGTATGCAGGTTTGAGGTCATGTCTAGATGAGTGTCAGAACACCTCTATCCACGTGGGAGGGGTGACATGGGGTTGTTTAGCCTGCCTCGCTATTGAAAATATTGGGGGACGAGCCAACAAGGAGGGTCGGAGTCCCGGCTTGGACCAAACTCGACATGCTTGTTGCTTTCTCTTACATGTTTGTTAATGTTAGCAGAGGCTTAAAAAGTGCAGATATACACTGCCCTCTAAAATTATATTGTGAGACCGATCCTTCACACTGCACACTGCCATCATGCGAAAACTATAATTTGGTACAGCTATGCAATATTTTAGCAATAATTTGGCATTATTAGATAATGAAATTTGTAACATTTGAATAAATTGCAGTAATGTATCCAGTAAAACCATCATAACAGTTATCGGAAATGGCATTCTAAAATAGATTTCGTTGACGCATACACCATAAACACAGCCTTCACCTCTGTCCTCCTAAGAAAGCTAATTGAGATGAATATGAAAAGTGACATTGCATGGAATTTTTTTTCAAATGTTAGATAAATTCTCGCCTTCAGATTAATTTATTTAATCGAATTGGACACCAAGGCTTGAAATAAATTTTTTTCTTGTGCAGGTCAAAATGTCCTGCCCCAAGTAGTTTGTGCAGGTCATTTAAATTTTGTGCAGGTCATTTTTAACAAATTGCTTTACACATTGTAAATTGAGAAATCGTTGCCTGGGTGTTAGAATGTTCTATGTCCCCTGTGGGACATAGAACAGTCTAGCACTCATCCAATGATATGGTGTCTACTAAATGAGGAAATGACTTGATAAAGCTATTAACATATGTATACCTTGTCTTTTAGGTGATTTCTTAAATTTGAAACTTTTCAAGAGACAAGAGTGCAGATGGATATTTTGTGACATCAATTTATTTTTCAAGTATGCTTGTTGAATATGTATTTGTTATTGAACTTATTTTCATAATGTGCTCTCCTTTTAGTTCATTCATGTCAAACTTGAATTAAATGTACCTTTCTTCTCTGTAAGGCATATAGGAAGGTACATAAAAATTATCAGCACATAATTTCTAGTCTATTTAGGCCAGATGCAAATGCAGCATTTGGTATGATACTCATCTGGCAATGGAATATGATCAAACTATGTGTTACATAATGTGTACCATGGAAATAATGGCATGTTGAAAGTTTTAAGTTGCAGGAAGATTAGAACGATTGATTGATGTTTTAAATCGCTTTGGGAAGTTTATATTCAAAGCATGTATTACATACACAATATATTGTATAATGGAGAAAAAATTAATAAAACAGCTTTATTTGCAAGCTTGTTCTTTATTTATTGACAGGTAAGTATTGTTTTCCTCATCAAAATGACATCTCTGATGAAATGACTACCGGTAATCAAATTTTGTTTTTTTCGGACAGTGTGCTTTAACCCTTTACCTAACGAATCACCCGCATCCGCCACGTAATATGCAAATTGAAATTAAATTTTTCAAAATATTTCAACAAAACCATATCATGTGACCCCTCATTGGAACGAGCTCATTGAGCTTGTTCCAATGAGGGGTCACATGATATGGTTTTGTCGAAATTTTTAAAAAATTTTTAAAAAATTATATTTAAAATAATAAATTTTGATATCATCTGTGTTGGGTAAAGGGTTAAACTCCTTTGGTATTTGGAATTAGGAAGAGTAAACCCACAAATATTACATTGAACTGACCTTAAATAATGACACTAATTAAAGGGTCCCATAGATAAATCCGTATAATGCAGTGAGTATACATGTAGAGCATCTGACCAAGCACCATCAACAGAGCAGGGTAATTATCGCTTCGAATAAACACATTCACAAAATTCCCCAGCATTTAAAATAGATCAAATGACAAAGAGGTTACCACGTGCTGATGGCTGTTGAAGGGTTTCACAAAAATTAGTACATGGACCTGTACACTATCAAAGCATATCAGTATTTGATGTTTTTTTAAAAAATTATTTTCCCTGACATCTGCTTTGTATGTGCAGAGGACGGGATTCAAAAAACAAAAATAGTAAATATGGGAGGAACTGTGGAGCTGGAGCAAATACTCACCATTATTTCAGTTCTACTCAATACCTGCTTACTCTATTGTGGGACACTGAATAAAATAAAGGCTTATTAAAGCCTATTCAATTTTCAAATGTAGCAATTGCGTCCCATGTCTGGGGGTGGGGTATAAAATAATGTGTATTCGTCTTCATAAATAATAACCGCTGCTTTCCACGTCTGGTCGGGGTTGGGGAATAAAATAAGTATTTGTTTTTCTAACTAATAAAAACTGCTTTCCACATCTGCTAAATAAAATAAACCTGTACATTGAATGATTCAAACTGCTTTCCACATCGGGGAGTGGGGTTGGAGACTCATAGGCTAAGCGATACGTACCTTTGCTATTGTAAATACTTTTGAGTTCAACTCAATGGGCATCAACAGTTTGTTTCAAATTTGAGGTGAAATTAAAACAAAATCAGTTAACTTTAAATTTCATCTTGAGTTACGATTTCTGAAGTTGGGTCAGGAACTGACAGGGAGCCACTATCATGCCTTTATTGACACCTGTTAGAAGGAAGGAACCCTCACAAAGACAAAGGCTTTGTATTCGTGAGATATGCTTTGGACTCAAACTACCAAATTCAATACTTTTACCAAAATATTTTGTTACTGTTCATTGGAGAGAGCATTATATCCACTCTACACTAACCTTTAACAAAGCATTTTCATGAACAAATATTTGCCCTCGATTTCCGGCCGAACAAGCTGACTACCAGAATTAGCCAAATAAACTTGCAAGTTCCACATGGGGGCAAATAGATGGTGTACCCAATATTTTAATACTTATTATCAATTGTATGTTAATTATCTCCTAACAGTGCTGATTAGCGCACACTGGGTGCTAAAATTGTCAAATAAAACAATTAAATGTTTTAAATAATTTTTTTATCAGTAACTTGAAATGTATACTTCACAATGTAAGAAACGAATTGGTAATCAGAATATCAAACAAGTATTAAGCCCACTGGCTTTCAATGAAACTGAATGTCTGTTTGAATGAAATGTCTGGCCAATGATATTAATATCATTCTATTCAGTCAGATGCAGAGCTGCTGCTGCCAAAAAAGTCCTTAATCCAACCTTCCGACACAACAGTAGCATCAAAATCAGACCCAAGTTTTCTTCGAAATATTCCTCATCAGGCAACGAGCTTGCTGATTCAACATCATCACTGTAGTCACTACCAACACTATCATCACATGTTCCATCATTGTCTGAACTTGAGCTGTCTAGAGCAACTAAACACTGATTTTCGTCAACAGATGCACATGCACATCCTGGTCCAACATTGGCATAATATATTTTATCTTCTTCACAGCTTGCTTTCTGTACTTCTTTCTCTTTGTTTGGCGTCTACTGCACTGCTGTGTCCATAATTTGATGGATGGTTTGCTTAATTTGCAGAAGATTACTCAAAATTGTTTCTTTAAGGGCTGTCCGACCATTAACTTTTGTCATCTTCACCTGTGAGAATAATTTTTCAACTTTCGCATTGGAACTTGGCAAAGTAAACAAAAGTTCTCCAAGTATGAGGATATTCTTCCATCGTACCTGTCTTTGTGTACCCGCGGGAACCCCGGGAAGTGAAGCAGTGCCTGTTCACTGCGGAAAACTGGCTCGGTGTTTTACTGGGTAAAATAGGCCCCTGTCACCAATGCTTGGAGGTGCAAACCCTCTCTAAAATGGGCAACATGGCTTATTAATGCTCACCCCTGGTCTCGAGTTGATACTCATGTTGTGGTCATGATTAGAGATTGTGCAAAAATATGTGACCTTAAACACCATCAAATAAATAAATACCTCTCTTTGTGAACTTACAGACAAGAAATACCAGATCTTTCTGTAATTTCTTAGCATTGTTTTCAGTAATCTAGAGAGTACTCTACAATATCATGAAACTCCTCTGTTATATCCTTTAGTTAGTGTTAAACCGATCATCGTAACCGGACACCACAATCGGCTGATTGAGAGCAATCTGTTGACAATGGCAACTGGCCCTGAAACATCGGTTCAGCCGATTGTCGCCAAGCATTTTTGAGTTATTTATAAATGGCAGTTTATCTTCTTCTTCAATCGTTTAATTGTTGATGTTAAATGATGTCAATGATACAATTCAATAAAGTTGAGAAACAACCACAATGTGTGTATTTCTAATGTCACTGGATGCCCATTGATGGGACATGCAAGATAGATGACATCGTAATGCTAATATATAAGCTTACTTGGGACACTAACTGGTTAATACCAGAAATGCAATAGTTGCATTCCAATGACCCAGGTGAAATTGTCAGTCATGTGCACATGGATGGAACACATGATTTCATGCATTATGAGTCAACACAATGACTATTAACCACTCAAGTTTTTTTTTCATATTTAATGTCACAGATAGCTTGTTGCAAACCGCTTTGAAACAAGCTGACTGATGTCTTGTTTCAAAACAGCTTGCAACAGTTTATACAACAAGGAGTGCAACAGTGGTGTCTATTTCTTTTGAACGATGTAAATTTTTGATTTGACTGAATCAACTCGAGCAAGATCAGAAGTGATGCCGCAGGTTGGGATCTACCTACTGCAGTTCATACTGTAAACCCTGTAAAATATGTTCCATTAAATGTAGTTCTTTCGAGCCTTGACTTTTTTAGTAGTGAAAACTAGAATAATTGTAAATCGAATCGGCCGATTGTGAGCAGAAATAATTGGTAATCGATCGGTGGCAGCTGGCCATTCTTGGTAATTGGTTGAACACTACCTTCATCTTGGTCAACTCCAGCTTCTTTCAGTTGCTTTTCGAATAAGTCATACACAAGTTTTATTTTTGTATCTGCAAAGCTTAAATTTCTGGTGCCATGTTCATTCACTTCTTGCTGGGCAGGCCATACCTCGAAATTCAGAATGATTGATGTAGCCTCTAGAACTTCTGTAGAATCATCATTCTTGAATCTTGTAGTCAGACAGGCCTCCAGTTTCTCAATATATGCCGATTTCTGCTTTTCCAGCGATTGCAACTCCTTCTTATATGTTGCCAAGGGAAATTTGATTTTCTGATACACAGACATCTTTTCTGAACTAACTTCTTCCACTTCCACAATTTGACTGATGAGGTTCTTCAAGACAGGTTGGTCTTTGATGTCCTTGTCCTTCAATGCTTTGAGCTGATTACTGGTTCTCTTCAAATTGGAAGTGGCGGCACCAGTAACATCTACATGATCACCTTGGAAGGCCTTTGGTAATAATGATGGAGTCCCCGTGGGAACCCCGGGAAGTGAAGCAGTGCTTGTTTACTGTGGTAAACAAGCTCTGTTTCACTGGTAAAATAGGACCCAGTCACTAATGCTTGGGGTGCAAGTCCTCTAAAATAGGCAACATGGGGTATAAACGATTGACTGACCTTGACTTTATCTCCATGTTGTGGCCATGATTAGTCATTGTGCAGAAGTATGTGACCTTAAACAACAATAAATAAATAAATAATGATGGAGGCATCAAAACATCACAAACTAATCACAATGCAGCAGATATATGTACAGTTTTTCCATTTCTTTAGTTGACCTGCAAGCTTTGGATCAGTGTCTGCCATTCCATCTAGGTGTTGAAGGTATATTCCATATTTATTACCAATCCTTCTTAGAGTATTAAGCTTGAAGGAAATCCATCTGGTTCCAGAGGATCTTCGAGGTTTGCATTCCCCCCTCTATAGTATTGAACTTTTTCTTCAAGTAAACACTAAGAGCTTTCAGTTCTAGTTTCATAGACGATCTGTTGTAAATTTTATAGAGTGATTTCAGCATCTTTTCAGTGCTTTCAAAGAATGTCCCCTTAAATGAATCTTTAAGAGACAATTCTAGCTTGTGTGCCATACACCATTGGAAAAACAGGAAACCATCCATATCTTTTTTCAATAATACCTGTACTCCGCTATTTTTTCCGCTGTTCACAGATGTCCCATCTGAGCAAAAACTGATCATTTTGGAATACAAGTCCTCAGTAGTAACATCAATGTCCACAAAACTGAGTTTGATCCCCTTCTTTATACCGATAGCATCTGCTTTTGGAGCATCTTTCAAATACACAAATTTTGCCCTGGTACTAACACTGTCCCCTGCAATCTTGGAGTCGAAATAGCACACCAGAACACCATTTTTTTCCCCTTATGCTCAAAATAGTCATGCCATCCACGAATACATTCCAAAATTTTGCATTAGACGGCAGTGCATCATTGAACTGGACAGCCATATGTTCACGGATACATTCAACAAATTGTGTGCATTGTTTTGCATTGGTGTTTTCCTGTTGCTCCTGTGTCTACTCTGTGGTGGTTTTATAATTTTATCTGTTTTTCATATTTTACGAATGACAAGTCGTTTTGTGCAACGAAATATGCAACTTTAAATTTTTTAATCAGTTGTTGCAATTGAATGTTACTTAATGCTGCAAATCCAGTTGGTATTGTCAATTGATATCAATTTGATATCATGTGTTTTCTGTAAAGGGTTAAACTCTGTTCATGGAAAATAGGCCAAATACATGCAGTACATTGCCTACTTGAAAATGTGAACAATACACCATGCATTATAAGCTGTAGCATTCCAAGACTTCAGACTAATCAAACTTCATATTTTTGGAAAGGATGGGATAGTATCCGCTGGTGTGATGAAATTTTTTTTGAACTCCGTGTTTGTGTAAATGAGGCTCTCATTGGAAACAATGCTGCATCACATTATATATGTGATGCAGAATTGTTTCCAATGAGAACTTATTTTTTATTCACTATTGTGGATGTTGTGACATGAAAACAATTTTTTTCTTGACATTTTTTTCAGTGTCGATATACTTCACTGAAACACCCACAACACTAAAGTCATATTCAGCAGTGAACATCGATTCATATTCAAATCTATATTGAGATCCATGATTACAGTGGACTGGTCACTAACAGACACTCTCCAATATATTGTAATAAAACAATTATTGATGAACAAACTCTTGCAAAACTAAAGCTCCCTTTTCTGGTTGAATATCTTTTAAAAAAATACTCATGTTACATGTATAAATCCCCTTTGGAAAATAATTTAACACACTACTAGTTTAACTCCCAGTAGTGCAACAGAGTTTTTCTCTTGTTTAACTATGAATTTAACCAATTATATCCTGTTTGACACAGCTCACTGAGCTCTGCCAAACAAGGTACATTTGGTTAACTATCAAACTGCATTATGGGAAATATTTGCTGATGAAAACTTTGCCATTTTGACATCAGAGTGCCGAGGGTTAATACACTTATATGTTATCACAGAAGTGGTCTATTTTGTGATAAGATCACGATTTGATCAGGACATACTTATAATACCGGTAGAATGTATAGATTTTTAAATAGAATAGAAAAAATAGGTTTATTTACCAATTTTGTCCAAGCTAAAATGATTAAAGTCAGTGATTAATTGATTATTGTACAATTTGTCAAATATGAATATTTATATTAGATTTTTTTTTTGGTGTTTAATGACCCTTTGCCAGTGGGGGTCACCTTGTTTTACAGGTGGAGGAAGCTGGAGTACCTGGAGGGAACCACCAAGCAGTGGCAGCAACTGTCCCAATTCCCCAATGCACTAACTCCACACAAGCAGGGTTAGCATTGTTTAAAGACAAGTGCCCCATCAATGTACACCATGCCCTCAAGATTAAGTGCCTTGCCCAATGACACAATGCAGTTACTCCTGGCAGAGATCCAAACATGGACCTTTTGGTTTGAAGTCCATCACCATAACCAATCAAAAACACCACAACCCCCACATATTGGAATAGAATGGTTCAGGTTTCACAATTGACCCTATTTTTCCTTTTTTTTTTCTTCTTTTATTTTTGAACATTTGACAATCTTTTTATGATTATCTGTAGAAAAAAGGCTATCCATTTAAAGTGATTCATCCATTTATGTTTTGGGTCACTTTCAGCATCTACACATGTAACTATCACATAACCACAACATTATCATAGGTATGAAGTCAAGTTTAGCCTGTTGTTCATACCTACATGTATGCTGTCCACTTTAGAGGAATTCCACACTGGCATTTATGACTGCATCCTATTCAACCCTTAAAGTATAACTTGTTTACGACAGTAAACAAACGCTGTCCCACTTTCTCGATTCCCAAGGAAATTTATACAGCATCAAGAGAAACCAACTAAAATATCATCTCAGTTTCAAAGTCGTGGCATTTATTTTTTTGATTAAGTGATATTCTACAGTGAAGCTGAAATGAAAGACAGAGAATTATGACCGGATCATGACTGGGTTGCAATCTGGTCAAAATTTTCTTATCAATATTTGTGATCACAGTACTTTCCATGTAAGTGTGGTGCGGTGCTTGTTTACAATGATGGTAAACAAGTTCTGCGTTACTTTTAAAATAAGGACCACCAGAACAAATGCCTGGAGTGGAAGTCCTCTGAGATGGGCAGTATTGGTACAAATTATTGGCTAACCTTGATTGATTTCTTATCTATGTTGCAATCATGAGACTAAATATAGCATATATACCAATTTATTATGCATCATGTTTGTAACATCAGCCGTGAGTGGTTAATTTGGCACCATCTAAAAGTCATAGTACTGGAGTTTTTGGACAAAACACAGTACTATCGGAACGTTCTTCTTTGGAGACATGAGAACAAAGAAAATGTAAGCTCCTCTTCCATTTATCAGCGTCAATTACGCACACGCTGATTGGCATTTCTCAACACCAAATGCTGACACAGTGTCTGTTTAACTTTTTTCATCACCGATAGACACAAACTTACCTACAAATATGTCATCTTCAGTGGGTGTGTTTTCAATTTTAACTGCAAACAGTGAATTCAAAAGAATCAGAAATATTAAAAACTCATGCATTGTTCACCACTTTAGGGAATCATGAATGCGACTTCAATCAGTTATATTTCCACAAGTTTAGTGTTAGTACTACTCGACCTCACTGAGTCACTGTTTCAAGTTCAAAATAAATTGTTTCACTCCACTTAATTCTGACAATTGTCGTCATCCAAGAAACATGAATTTATATTCCATTATACCACTTATCACACAAGCATTAATAAATAATATTAACAGCATGATGCAGTTGTATACACTGGCATTTGGTGATATAAAAACTCCCAAAGCAACGGCACTTGTAACAAGTCATTTTCGAATTTGGTGATCTGGAAACTCCTAAAGTGATGTCATTCATTCGAAATTACGTCTCTAAAAGCATGTTTCTGGATTCGACTACTTTGTTACAAGATTGATGGCATGTTGCAGTTAACGCTTAACAAGGAAAACTATTTTTTGTTCGGCATAATAAAATAATTAGAACGTTTCTTTTCATGTTCTATCAGTGGATAGTACCAGAGTTTGTGTGATTTCTGTTAAAAACCTTCAGCAGCTTCACAGCTTCAGGTTTTATTTCAGAAATCACACAGACTCAGGTACTATTGACCGATAGAACATGAAAAGAAACGTTCTAATATTATAATATAAACAAATCTTAATACAGTAGGTGTTTTCCCAGAGTTATTGTGAAGCTGGATACTATGCCCCATGGGTATTATAGTGCTGATCCACTTTCCATGTAGCGTACAGAACAAAGGGAGTGGCTTATCAATGAATTACCCCCAGAGTGAAGTTTTCACCCTGACGATAACTCTCAAATTCTGACAAAAGACACAGGAGCACAAGCAACCCAACCCATATCATTTCCAAGCCAGAAAATAAGCAGACTGTCATCTACAAAATGGGGTCCCCAAAGGGTGAATTTAGTCATGCTACCCTGCATAGCAGGGTAGCATCACTAAATTTACCCTATGTGAACCTCAATCTGAATCACAGTCTCAAACTAAACAGAAAGAGGTACCCAGAGGATAAATTGGTCCACTGTATGGGATAGCATTATCAAATTCACCCTCTTGGGACCTCATTTTGCACATGTCAGATGGCTTATTTTCTGGCCTGATCATATCAGTTTTTTTTTCAGGTTGGGTGGAAATGGCACTCTGCAAGTGATTTTGTGGCAATCCGCTATCCATGTACGGTATATAGTTGCTAAAATGGGAAGACCATTCGTATACCATAAAAAAATATCAGGCTCAACTTTAATGAAAACTCCTTCTCATTAATTTCAGATTTACTGGAGAGGATGAAGATGAAGATGCTAGGAATGAAAGGGCTAACACTATCCTTCATAGAATCAAAGCTGATGCAAAAGCCAGAAAAGAGAAACTCTTGAGTAAAACTGTGACTGTTACAGGTAGGCCCGATCTGTTTTATATTTTAAAATGTGTTTTCCCAGTTGATCACTCTGAAATGTACATGCTGCATGTAGCAAGCAAATGGGAACACTAACAGGAATTGTACTGTATCATTTAGGAAAGGGCTCTGGTCCCCTGTACACTTGCCTAGAAACAACTTCAAAGCCTCAGGATGTAGACTAAAATGTTGTAAAATCTCTGTGCCTTCAGTAGCGTTCACGCTGGCCCAAAATCTTTTGATGCCAAGTTGAATATTTGTTTGGTGCCAAAGGAATTTTTTTTCTGATCCAAATGAACCATTTTAGTGCCAAATGGAATCTATTTGTAAATGAGAACAAATTAACCATGTATCATCCTTTCAGTGCAACAAGGCACCATTTGCAATGCTAAAGCCTCTCATGTGCTGCCTTGTTGCACTCAAAGTACGATATTTTAATTAGTATTAGCTGGCTCTTTTAAGTATTTTAGTTGCAAAAAAACTAATAAATAAATCAATCAATAAATAATTTACTCACTGTTTATTTACTTCAAATAAACTAGGCGCAAATAATTTATTATCTTCCAGAAGGATTATAAAAAAGATTACGCAAGATAAAATAGATTAAGGAAGGTCTAAAAAAGTTAAATATTTGTTTCTCAGGTCCTCCCACATGGTCTTTTTGGCTACCGCATGCTCTCTTTTTAGCTCAACTTTGGCGAAGCCAAATTTGAGCTTATGCCATGGCCCGTCGTCCGTCTGTCCGTCTGTCCGTCAACAATTGGATATGGCTCGGGCTAGAGGCCGTATTTATGAACCGATCTTTACGAAACTTCTTGGGTACCTTTGTTATGACCGTGGGACGAGAACGAGTGTTTTTGGGTGCGGTCCGAAATTCAAGATGGCTGCCAGCCTCCATTTTGTACCGACGATGCAGAAATCTGTTTTTTTGTACAGAACTTCCATATGAAAGCTCTGATTTTTGTATGAATGTTTAGTACCATGGGATACATCACATATAATAGGGGTTTTTTTCTCGTGCGTAAATTATGCAAATTAGACTAACTTTGATGTTTTTTGGTGTTACTTTCAGCACTGTAAGTGCAAATGCCAATACGGCTCGGGCTAGAGGCAGTATTTATGAACCGATCTTTACGAAACTCCTTGGGTACCTTTGTTATCACCTTGGGACGAGAACGAGTGTTTTTGGGTCCGGTCCAAAATTCAAGATGGCCGATGGCAGCCATTTTGTACAAAATTTGGTGCAATCAGATTTTTGCACAGAACTTCCATATGAAAGGCTGATTTGAATAATTTTTTTTCTCTTCTCGTGCAGAAATTATGCAAATTAGATGAACTTTGATTTTTTCAGTGCTACTTACACACAGTAAGTACACATGCCAATACGGCTCAGGCTAGAGTCTGTGTTTATGAACCAATCTTCACGAAACGTCTTGGGTACCTTTGTTATCACCTTGGGACGAGAACGAGTGTTTCTGGGTGCAGTCCAAAATTCAAGATGGCTACCAGTGGCCATTTTGTACCGAAATCAGGTCTAATCAGTTTTTTGTACACAACTTCTCTTCGGCTCAGGCTAGAGGCCATATTTATGAACCGATCTTTACGAAACTTCTTGGGTACCTTTGTTATCACCGTGGGATGAGAATGAGTGTTTTTGGGTGTGGTCCGAAATTCAAGATGGCCACCAGCAGCCATTTTGTACCAAAATTAGTGCAATCAGTCTTTTGTACAGAACTTATGTATGAAAGTTCTGATTTGAATAAATTTTTGTATGAATGTTTAGTAACATGGAATACATCACATATAGTACAGGGTTTTTTTTTCGTGCAGAAATTATGCAAATTAGATGAACTTTGATTTATTCAGTGCTACTTATACACTGTAAGTGCGCATGTCAATACGGCTCGGGCTAGAGGCTGTATTTATGAACCGATCTTCACAAAACTTCTTGGGTACCTTTGTTATCACCTTGGGACGAGAACGAGTGTTTCTGGGTGCGGTCCAAAATTCAAGATGGCTGCCAGTGGCCATTTTGTACCGAAATTAAGTCCAATCAGTTTTTTGTCACAACTTTTACACAGCTCATATTTGTGAACTGATCTTCACGAAACTTCTTGGGTACCTTTGTTTTCACCTTGGGACAGGAATGAGTGTGTTTTGGGGTGCCTTTGTTATCATTGTGCTATGAGAACAAATATTTTGGGGTTCAGTCAGACCCACTCTGGGACTCAAAGATTTTTTTCTAGTTTAGCATCTGACTGTCACCCACCTTTACAATACTTTACCTATACATTTGTTACAGGCAACGGTCAGTATTTATGTACAGACCGTTACAATACTTTATATGTACCTTTGTTATCAGGTCATTACCTAGATGTTTGTCATTGCTGTGTCACATACTATACATGTACATGTCTTTGTCTTGACAAGTTGAGCTACAGTGTCATTGACACTTTCATTATAACCTCTGCAAACATCAGAAAATAAAAATTTAAAGTTAATAAAATTGATAAATTTGTCTCTTGAGTGCACTGCAGGACCGTAATACACTACCACCCATGCTGTTCTGGACTGTAGATTATGAGGCCTAAGACATAAAACAACCAAGAACATGAACTTTTGATGGCAAAGAAATAGTTGCAAAAAATAAAAACCTCCTACCCGCATGCAATTTTACAAAAAATGGCCTGAGAAACAGAAAATCTACATTATGAGGCCTAACAAAGAAATAATTTTGTTCAGGATCAGATTAAATGGATAATCTGTTAATTCAATTAACAAAGGTCCTTGATATACCTTTTACCTGTAGATTACCAAACAGAAGTGAATTTTGTTTTGCTTGTGTCTTCAGACAGCAATTTTTAGCAAAAACAACACAGTGAAATAATAAACTACACAGCCTTTAAGACCTACCAAGAGTATATTTTTTGTGCCAGATTTTGTGCCTAATGCTGTATTTTTGGCAGCAAACAAGTTTTGCTTGTGCGATTGGCACCATTAGCACCCAGCAACATGAACAGTGGCCTTCAGAGTTAAACCACTTCAAACAAGCGATTAATTGAAAATAGAATATGTTTTTATTTTTGGAATTGACTGAAAAAAATGCAATCCATTCCAATGATGGGTCATAAGCTGAGTGTGGATGCTTTTTGAGAATATTACTGGATGGTTTTGGCCATTAAATTAGGTAACTATTTGATGCAGACGAGGTAGATACCGTTTCTTTTCAACCTACTCACAATTGTTTATAATTGGCTATAACATAAGTGCAAGCCCTACTTCGGAACTAACTCAAGCTTTTAGAGAACTTTTCCAAGCAAGTTGGAAAAGTAATAGAGTGCAAAAGCACGAAAAAGATCGAAAAAAGGGTCGAGCGAGACCAGCGCTCGAAATTACAGGTACTCTCTATGCACACCTCTTGCGTTTACCGAGCGCATGCGCAACAACTGTGACGTCAATTCCTTTTATTTCCGCCATTTGTACATGGTCGGAAATTTTTGTGACTCGTGCTACTTTGCTGTTATTCTTCGTGAACAACTTATTCTATGTGCTCTGCATTTCATTGTGTGCAAGTGGATTGTATCCTTTTATCAAGCTATCCAAAATTGTTTTTGATTAATGTTATTTTTGATCATTATTACTTGTTTCTTCACACTTAATCTTGTTTTTCCCCCACGTGTGAACATGACCTTTGTGCTGTTTTCCGTCGGCGGGAAGCTTGATTCCATTATCATTCATATAATACCAAAGACTATTCCTTGTACCTCTTGCAAGTAAAGCATGTGGACGACTCTCATTCCACATGTGTCACTTGCAACAATTCCACTCAGGCCCAATCATGTGGTATTTGTGGGGTTTGGTCCTCTAAATTCTGGGCTTCTGTTAACAAGGTGGTTCTGTCCAGAGCTACAACCCCTCGTTCTAGGCAGGTAAGGGTAGCCGTGCCATAGCAGACATTTCTGCTGGAGCACGTGGTGACTCTGTCACACAGGATTCTGATCTGTTTTCTGTGGCGAGTTCCTCTGCAACTGTTGACGGTGCTACCTGACGTGGAGACCGCGGTCTCTTTGTCTTCTGATGTCACTCTTGAGGCATCTGTTTTCGCAGAGAGCTTCTCCAAGGTCAGCTCGGTGACCCTCTCCGATCTGCCTCCTATGCCGTCGACAGTTGCTGAGGAAGTTGTTACTACAGATCCTATTCTGTCTGATAGTGGCTCTTCCATCTCCTCTGGGGATGGTCTACAGTCTCGGGGGACCGAGCCTGTATCTGCTGGTGTGTCTGTGTGCTCTCGGCCTCCCCTAGCCTCGCGGCGGGGCTGTGCGGGTTTGCTGTCTGCTCCGTCTCATCTGGCTAGGTTTGCTCCTAGTCGGTTGAGCCGGTTGGTCGGTCGCTTCAGCAGCGATTCCTCGTCCCTCGAGTGAATCGTTTTTTGTTCCTCCTTCCCCTGCTAGTGTGCCGCCTAGCAGGATGGTGTTGGGACATTGGCATCCAGGGCCTGCTGTTCGGCAGCGGTCAGTGACAGCCCCTGTTAGTTGTCACTCTCGGAACCTTCCTCCGGTTATTCCTCACTGTGTTCCGAGTCTGGGTGTCAATCGATGCTTGCCGTCGGTCTCAGAGGATGGGCAGTTGGGGCCGTCTGCCGCGCAGAGGCCAATGACAGGTTCCTGTCATTCTTGGGACAATCCTCCTGTGTCTTCTCACTGTGTCCTAGGTCCAGCTACCGATCGACGTGCGCCGTCGGTCTCTTTCGAGGATTTGCAGGCAGGACCTTCTGTTTTGCAGAGGTCAGTGATGGCCCCTGGGCGTCACAATCGGGACTATCCTCCGGTGTCTTCTCACCGTATCCCTATTCTATCTGCCAATCGACGTTCGACGTCAGTCTCTTCTGAGGATTTGGGTTCTTCTACCAGAAGGGTCTATTGGGAGGACACTCCGTCGGGCGATGCTGCTGCGACGGATTCTCAGGGTGACCTGCGTCAGGCCGTTTTGGCGCTCACCCGGTTGCTTTCTGGCAACCCTCAAGTTGGCCTCCCTGTACCTCCTGAGGCACAACCTCCTTTGGTCAGTCGCCGAGATGTCTCGCCTGGCCCCTTGGATACTGCTCAGTCTTCCCAGGAGGTTTCTGCTGGTCAGCCCGAGTTGGGCTACGTCTCTTCTGCTACGGAGGATGACGATTATCTGTAAGGTGATGGGCCCCCCTCGTCAGTCTTGGGGCAGGCTTTGGATTTCGTCTTCGGCTTATTGCCGGAAGTTCAACCTTCTGACCAGCCATCTGTGACCGTCCGGCCACGGTCCACTGTTGAGCGCCGTAACCCTGTTGAGCCTTCTAGCTCCGGGGCCTTGCGTCCTCTGCAATCGGCTCAGATTGTTGAGTCCTTCCAGGGCTTAGACGCCAAAATGCGTTCTAAGGCCCTCAAGAGTTCCTTCTTTTCTAGAGCCGATGCCTTTCTGCCTCCATCGCGGTTTCGTGTTTACGATTCCGTCTCTCCACCAGTCTTCCAAGGGATGACTAATGTGGATGAGGATTCTTCTTCCCTCGGGGT
Organism: Pictodentalium vernedei; assembly: GCA_031216915.1. Classification (NCBI taxonomy): domain Eukaryota; kingdom Metazoa; phylum Mollusca; class Scaphopoda; order Dentaliida; family Dentaliidae; genus Pictodentalium; species Pictodentalium vernedei. The sequence goes on from CM062289.1 coordinate 192,929,897, forward strand.
AGTTGAATCTATGGTGGGCCTGTCCCGAGAGATGCTGGGCATGTTATCTCTCGCGGACCATGTCGTCGCTGCACTGGCTGAATATTTTCCACCAGGAGAGTTTGATGACGCTCAGGCGCCTTTTCGCATTTTGTCACAGGCTCTTATGAACTTGACACACGCTCACGCCTGTAACACGGCTAATTTGGAGCTGGCACGCCGGGATGCAATGTTGGATTCTTCTCCATCCCTTCCTTCTGAGCAACGTGCTGTTCTGAGGTCTGCCTCTTTGGTGGGACCTCAGTTGTTCCATGGTTCCGTGGAAGCTGTTCGTGGCGAAGTTCTTCATTCGAAGGACCAGCTTTTGCTGTGACAGCTTGACCAACCTGCTGCTGTGGGTGGTGGTTGTTCCAGGCCTGCCAAGTGCGCTGCTGCGTCTGCCGACATCGGCTACGCCTTCGGCTCCGTCTGCTCCTTCTGCACATAAGAAGCAACCCCGACGTGGCCAGGCTCGCTGGCAGCCTCAGGCAGGAAAGTCTCAGGACTCTGTCACTTCCCGAGGTGGTTTCTCCTCTTGGGGGCCTTGTCGAGGCCGCAAGTGAAGGTTCTCACCTCGATTCACCTCCAGTCGGGGGAAGGCTGTCGCTGTTTTATGACCGTTGGACAGAGATAACGTCGGACCCTTGGGTCCTCGACGTCATTCAATCCGGTCTGCGACTGTCCTTCCATCGGCACCCCAGTTTATCTGGGGTGTCCCTCCCGACTCAGGTCCCTTCCGATTCTCTGCGTCGGGACCTTCTGGTGCAGGAGATCGACAATCTCCCCTCCAAAGGGGCGATCGAGGTGGTCAGGAACACCCTTTCACCGGGGTTTTACTCGAGACTTTTCTTGGTGCCGAAGAAAAACGGCCAATTTCGTCCTGTCATCGATCTGAGTATCCTGAATGAGTACATTATAGCTCCTCGTTTCAGTATGGAGACTTTCCGGTCGGTTCGACGTTCAGTTCATCAGTGCGACTTTGCTGCCAGTATCGACCTGAAGGATGCCTACTTCCATGTACCCATTCATCTGGCGTCACGGAAATACCTTAGGTTCTCGTTTCGGGATCGAGTCTGTCAATTCAGAGCTCCCGTTCGGTTTGAACCTGGCTCCTTGGGCCTTCACCCAACTGATGTCACATGTGCTTGCTTTCCACCGTACTCAGTCGGCTGTGACTTCGTCAGCCTACCTGAACGGCATCCTCCAACGGCACCACGATGCTGCTGTTCTGGAGTTAGATGTCCGGTAGTTTCTTTGCCTGCTAGCGTCACTGGGTTTCAGAGTCAATCGCGAGAAGTCGGATCTCCTTCCTTCTCAGCGTTTCCGTCATTTGGGGATGGATTTCGACACTCTTTACAATGTAGTGTCGGTCCCCCATGCTCGGGCGACGATTCTTTCCACCTTGACTCGGCACCTGCTTCAATCTTCCTCGGTCTCGGCCATGACTTTCCTTCAGATGCTGGGCCTTTGCGGTTCGGTGACAGATCTCATTCCGCTCGGTCGCTTGTTTGTCCGACCTCTCCAACACTTCCTGTTGGATCATTGGCGTCCGAATGTAGATCTGCTGGACCTGGAACTCACTATTCCTCGGTCTCTGCTTTGTCACCTCCACCCTTGGGCCGATATTCCCTGGCTGACACAGGGTGTTCCGTTGTACCTTCCTTTGGCCGATCACACCTTACTGCGGATGCCAGCGATCGGGGCTGGCGTGCGACGTTGGATCCTCTCGGTCTGTCTACTCACGGCGAGTGGGACAGCAAGCAGGTGGGCCTTCATATCAACCAGAAGGAGCTCCTTGCTCTTCTGTTGAGTTTTTGGCTTTGGATCCCTCATCTGTCGGACCATATTGTCCTACTCCTTTCGGACAATTCGACAGTAGTGGCCTACATACGGAATCAAGGAGGCACACATTCGATTCCCATGTATCGGCTGTCTCGGGATCTTCTTCTGTTGGCGCGGGATGTGAACGCTCGGGTGTCCATTCGACACATTCCCGGGCATCTCAACGTCCTAGCAGACTCCCTGTCCCGACGCGACAGTGTCCTTCCAACTGAATGGATGCTACATCGGTCGGTGTTTCAGGTGTTTTGCGAGCAGTGGGGCCGTCCTCAGGTCGACCTTTTCGCTACTTGCTGGAATCATCAGGTAGAGACCTTTGTCTCCCCTTGTCCAGATCCTCTGGCATTTGCAGTAGACGCTCTGTCTCTGGACTGGACAGGTTGGATTGGCTATGCCTTTCCTCCTGCACCAATTCTTCCTCAAGTATTAGCGAAGATTCGTGCTTACAGTTGCAGGATCATTCTGATCGCACCCCTGTCCCCACAGAGGGTGTGGATCAATCTGCTGCGGCCTCTGTTGGCCGATAGAGAGATTCGTCTACCTCTACGTCGCGATCTACTTTCCCAGGGTCGTCCCAGGAAGTATCACAACAACCTGGCGAGCCTGTCCCTTCACACCTGTCTTTTATCAGGTCCAGTCTCCGACGTAGGGGTTTTTCGAGACGATCAGTGGAGTGCATTTCTGCATCGCAGCGACATTCCACGGGCATGACTTAAGCTGCGAAGTGGAAGGTTTTCTGCTGCTGGTGTGCAGATCACAATGTGGATTACCGTGGTCCGTCAGTCGCTCAAATTGCGGATTTTCTGGTATATCTTTTTGACTCCAAGGAACTCCAGCCTATTACGATTAAGGGCTATCGGTCTATGCTGTCTGATACTTTCTCTTATGTGGGAAAGCGGTGCATCGGTCGTAATCTTTTTCTCTCCAAACTCATTCGGCACTTTTCTTTGAAGAGGCCTCGAATTTTGCGCTTTACACCCAAGTGGAACTTGGCATGGGTGTTGCACTGTTTGGAGGGGGCGCCAGTCGAGCCTTTTTCTGAGACCGATATGCGTTTTCTCACGTATAAGACGGCTTTCCTTCTAGCGTTTGCTTCTGCTCGACGAGCCAGTGAGCTTCATGCGCTATCTGTTGATTCTGCTTTCTTCAGAAATGAGGCTAACAGTGTGTCACCTTCACTACTGATTGCTCTTTTCTGGCTAAGAATCAACTTCCTGATTCGGTACCTCCTCCCATCTGCATTCGGGCTCTCCCCGCTGTCGATGGTCGGAGACCTCTTCTTTGTCCTGTTCGTGCGATCAAGACTTACATTAATCGCACTCAGTTCATTAGGAGGGGTCGGAAGAGATTTTTTCTGTCTCTCATTCCTAAGAGGCAGTCTATCTCTTCCCATTCTATTTCCAGGTGGATCTGTCTTGCAATCAAGCTAGCTTTTTCCCGCTTGTCTGCTTCGGATCTTGTTTCGAACTGGTTTAATGCTCATGAGGTTCGTGCCATTTCTACATCCTGGGCGTTCTCTAATTCTGTTTCGCTCCGGGATGTTATGAATGCGGCTTACTGGAGGAATGCTTCTACCTTCTCCTCCTTTTATCTCCGCCACCTACAGCAGCAGTCTGAGGACCTTTATTCTTTAGGACCTCTCGTTGCTGCTCAGGCTGTTGTGCACCCTCGTTAAAATAGTTATCGAGGTTGTGCTTCGCTCAGCCTTGTTCTTTTCAGGTGCCTTCTCTCTTTCTTCATTACAGGTTTTCGCTATTGTTCTCTGCCCTCCTTGCTCTTGTTGGTATTGGTTATGTGATTCACCTCCTCCTATTGTTTATTCAGCCAATTGTAAACAATTGTGAGTAGGTTGAAAAGAAATTAAAATTTTTTAGTAAATTTTGTTTCTTAACATACCTACCACAATTGTTTACCGGAGACCCACCCTCCTTGGGGATATCTTTGATATCGATGCCTCCCCGCTAAATCACAAACTTCTCATTGGCGGAAATACGGAATTGACTTGTCGGTTGTTGCGCATGCACTCGGTAAACGCAAGAGGTGTGCAGAGAGAGTACCTGTAATTTCGAGTGCTGGTCTCGTTCGACCCTTTTTTCGATCTTTTTCGTGCTTTTGCACTCTATTACTTTTCCAACTTGTTTGGAAAAGTTCTCTAAAAGCTTGAGTTAGTTCCGAAGTAGGGCTTGCACTTATGTTACAGCCAATTGTAAACAATTGTGGTAGGTATGTTAAGAAACAAAATTTACTAAAAAATTTTAATATCTCCACCAACTGGATGGCCTGTAACTTATAGTATACCAGTTTCCAAGATAGTAGTACGGTACCCCTAAACAGTAAATATTAAAATTGGGGGGCAAGGGGTTTGATTTTATTTGCTTCAAAAAATAATTTCAGTTCAAAAATAGATGGTTTGAAACACAACAGGTTGAAATATGAAACAGAACATAATGTTTTTTAGCTCAACTTGACAAAGTCAAACTGAGCTATTGCCATCTCTTCTCGTCCGTCAGAGTATGTACGTACGTACATCCACAATTTCCTTTGGCACAACTCACAGGTCGCATTTATGATCTCATCGATATGAAACTTGGCATGCTTGTTTGGGGTGACCTCTAGATGGGAGCTATCGATTTTCTTCAATTTCCATCAAAAAATGTTGCCGCTTGCAACGTTCTTAGAACTTAGTTTAGTCAGACCTCAATATTTCCCTTTGGCACGCCCTACAGAGCACATTTATGATCGGATAGCTTTGAAATCTGGCATGCTTGTTTGGGGTGACCTCTAGATGGGAGCTATCGGCTTTCTTCCATTTCCATCAAAAAATGTTGCCTCTGGAACGACCTTTGAACTTAGTTTAGTCAGGCATCAATATATTCCTTTGGCACACCATACAGGGCACTTTTAGATCAGATCGGTTTGAAACTTGGTATGTTTGTTTTGGGTTACCTCTAGTTGGGAGCTATCAATTTTCTTCGATATCTGCCAAGAAATGTTACCGCTGGCAAGACCTTCGATGAACTTAGTGAAGTGATGCATCAAAATTTCCCTTTGGCACACCCTTTGAACTTGGTTTAGTCAGGCATCAATATATTCCTTTGGCACATTTATGATCAGATTGGTTTGAAACTTTGTATGCTTTTTTGGTGGTACCTCTAGATGGGAGCTATCGATTTTCTTCTATTTCCATCAAAACATGTTGCCGCTGGCAACGACCTTCGATGAACTATGAACTTAGTGCAGTTATGCATCAATATTTCCCTTTGGCACCCCCTGCAGTGCACATTTTTGATCAGATCACTTTGAAACTAGGTGTGCTTGTTTGGGGTGACCTCTAGATGGGAACGATCGATTTTCTTCCATTTCCGTCAAAAATAGTTGCCATTGGCAATGACCTCTGATGAACTTAGTAAAAACTTAGTGCAGTTATGCATCAATATTTCCCTTTGACACACCCTGCAGGACACATTTATGATTGGATCGCTTGGAAACTTGGTGTGCTTGTGAGGGCTGAGATCTATATGGGAGTTATCGATTTTCTTCCATTTCTGTCAAAAATTGTTGCCACTGGCAATAACCTTTGATCTTAGTTTTGTCAGACTTCATTATTTCCCTTTGGCACACCTTTCAGGGCACATTTATGATCAGATCACTTTGAAACTTGGTATATGTGTTCGGGGTGATCCCTAGATGTGAGCTATTGATTTTTTTTCATTTCCATAAAAAATTATTGTCGTTATCACCAGCCTTTGAACTTACTGCATTTGTGCAGCAACTTATCCCTTTTGCACTCTCTGCAGGGTATATTTATGAATTTTCATAAAAAAGAGAGAAAAAACCATTGCCACAAGCAGTGACCTTCAAACTTAGTGCATTTGTGCATTAACATCTCCCTTTGTCATGCCTCAGAGGGAGCATTCATTATCAGATTGTTTTGAAACTTTGTATGCTTATGCAGGGTGACAAAGATAGAAGCTATCAATTTTCTTTTCAATTCCTTCAAAAACTGTTGCTGTTATCAACAATCTTTGAATTTATTGCATTTGTGCATCAGCATTCTTCTTTGACATGGCCTACAGGCCACATTTATCATAGGATTGTTTTTGAACTTGGTGTGCTCATTAGGCAAGACCTTTAGATAAGAGCTATTGATTAGCATTCATTTCTGTGAAAGATGTTGCCAATTATAAAAACCTCTGAACTTACTGCATTAATGTTTCAACATTGTTCCTTTAGTCAGTCTTACAGTTTACATTTAAAAATGCATAGATTACTCTTTATGTTGTGCACACACAATGCTGTTATGTTGAAGTTTCACCAAATAACATTAGTACCAATGATCTTCAATTTTGCCATTTCATTTATAACTTAGCAAGTTCAAGTTGGTCAAGTTGAGCTACAGTGTCATTGACACTTTCATTTAATTCCTGCTGCTGCGAGAACCAATTTTCAGTTTTTAATTTAGGATTTGAGAGTGCTGTTATATCCTTGTCAGGCTGGTGAGTGCAACCTGTTCAAAATCTGTAGTAAGAACCAAACCTCATGAATATATATTTGTTAGAGTTTAACCCTTCAGCACCTAGTTCAAAGTTTGATGAGTTTGATGTCTAACATTATATATACACATGAATTCCAACATGCAGGTTTTTGGTAGTCTTGCATGTGGAATTATAGTACCTTGGCAGTGGTGTCTAGTGAAGTCTTGGTTGTCTGTATAGGCAGTCAAGACTTCACTAGACACCACTGCTAAGGTACTATAATTCTCAGAAAGGTACAAAAATGTGAATGGGTTAATCAATATGGCACAAGTGCCAGCATGGAAGGATAAAACGAAAGGCCACAGGCCTCAAGTTTTATCCTTCTGCAATTAACCCATTCATATGTGTTTGTCGTTCTGTGTTTATTACATGCCTTCACGTCTCTGAAAGCAATTATTAGAAGGACACTCAGCAATTCATTTGACAGCTGGTGCCCAGAGTTCTAATGTGTTCTATGTGCCAGTAGGGGAACCCATGTTACTATGTTTAGCTATCGCTAGCGATTCAAATTGTAATTGCCGTGCACGATTTGTAGAAAATTCCAGTGAAATTTCACTTCTATTTAAAAATAGTCTGTCAACGATTTCCGTTCGGCACAAACATGCGGAATGGATTTTCGTTTTCTACATGGTCAAGTGTTTCAGTAGATGGGGATTTCATAGAACAGGCGTGTAATAATTATAATACTCCAGGCCTTTAAAGAAACATTTAGAATCTTTGACAAGAATCAAATGAACATTTTGCGAGAATCAATGTTTATTCTCATTGTTTCCTTACGAGAATCATTTGTGCAAGTCAGTTCTGATTCTCATGTGAATCTTGAGCCCTGTTTGGACTTAAAAAGATGAATTTTGCCCAAGTGATTTAAGATCCTCCCAAAGTGATTTTTAGCTCAACTTTGATGATGTCAAATTTGAGGTTATGCCATTGTCCAACTGTCCATCCGTCAACAATACAATATGGCTCGGGCTAGAGGCCATATTTATGAACTGATCTTTATGAAACTTCTTGGGTACCTTTTTTATCACTGTGGGACATGAACGAGTGTTTTGGGGTGTTGTATACATCACATATAATACAGGTTTTTTTCTCATGCAGAAATTATGCAAATTAGATGAACTTTGATTTATTCTGTGCTATTTATACACAGTAAGTACACATGTCAGTACAGCTCGAGGTAGGGGCTGTATTTATGAACCAATCTTCACGAAACTTCTTGGGTACCTTTGTTATCACCTTGGGATGAGGTCGATTGTTTTTGGGTGCCGTCCGAAATTCAAAATGGCCCTGGTAGCCAATTAGACAAACTTTGATTTATTCAGTGCCACTTATACACAGTAAGTGCACATTTAAATATGGCTCTGGCTAGAGGCATCTAACTGTCATCCACCTTTACAATACTTTACCTGTACATTTGTTATGGGCTACAGTCAGTATTTATGTACAGACCTTTACAATACTTTACATGCACCTTTGTTATCAGGTCATTATCTAGATGCGTGTCATTGCTGTGTCTCATACTAGACATATACATGTCTTACACAAGTGGAGCTACTGTGTCATTGACACTTTCATTCGACTTACACTAAGGGAATTTCAAGACACTTGGTGCTGTGGTGGCTCCAGTGCCATCAAATTCATCTAATCCCAATGATCCCAAATTCAGGCAGTATGAAGACCTGGACTGTTATTAATATGCTTTATTGCATTCTAGCATGCATGCTCACTGAAAACTGGTTGAAATTAGACAGAAGTAATCACTACTAGATTGACCAAATGTTTTTTTGTCATTCATAAACAAAACAGATAACTATTTTTTAACTTGATAAAGCAAAGGCTTCATTAACTCTTATCCTTCTTATTATTGTTTGAAATTTTTCTTAAAATCATGTCACATAAGCTGTAATGCAGCCGTGCAGAAGATATGACTTCATTTGTTAAAAGATTTTAACCCTTTGATACCTTGGTACGTTTTATGATGTATGAAAGCAAATAGTGCGTTGATACTTTGTGGTCATTTGTTTAGTTATTATTTTTCGATTTTTTAAAGTTTTAACCTCAATTCCTATTTTCTCCCGAATAGTGCTCAGTAACAACTGTTGAGCCAAATGTTATCGCAGCTTAAAATACTAATTTATTGCTGCTGTTAAAACTTCTTAACTGGTTTATTGCTAGAAGCCACAACCAGGGCTTTCAAAATAGGATACCAGAGCAAAAGCCAACACTTTCCTTGATTGTATTTTATATTCAGTCAAACACACATAATATTTTGTTTATATAAATTTGTTTTATTACAAATTATTGGAGAATGCCTATGGGCACTCTCCAATAATTTGTAATAAATCAAGTTTTGAATAACAAATTCAGACCACCAAAAATAATCTAACCCTCAACCAGATAATCATTAATGTGAAAAATATCTTATTTGTATTTTCTGACGTTTGACGTCACATTTTGAAAAACGTTGAGGAAACTGAATTCCCAGTGATGTTTGAAAGTCAGGATAATTAAAGTCTCAAAGGGTTAATAGACTATTGCATTAAAAATCATTAATGCTAAGAGTAAGAGAACTTCTATTATTTATAGTTGTATATTTTGTTAGCAAGTGCCAGGAACATCAGTCTTTCAATTTTGAAAATGGGAGGCCTGCTCTATACTGCATACAACCATTTGAAGTGAGGCATGCTTTGGTTGAGTCCCAGTGTCAGGAAAATGTTTTCAAGAAAAACATCAATGGGGCAATTCCACACGAAACGTCCACTTCAGGTCAAAACATAAAAACTTAATTTTGCTTCTGAGTTGATTATAAGACAAAAATATAATATATGGGGCACAGAAAAAATGTGAACACATGCATCTTAGTCATTGTATTTCCTTGTTTATGCAATTTAAAAAAAAATTCCTTCCAATATTAATAATTTTCTATGAAAGTTGATAATGAGATTTAATGCTTTTTCTGCTCCCAAGAAGAAAATCACAGTTCTGATTGCTTTTTATTTTGATGTCACCTGCATCAGCATTCAAAAGAACAGCCAGTTGGTGTCAGTGAAAGTCATTTATTTGAAAAAAGAAATGACCACAGTGTACTGTCTTCAGTAGGTGTCCTTCTGTCACAAAATGAAGTAAGAGAGTTTTATTTAAAATATAAACCTAATAAAAATGTCTGTGATATTAAATAACTTCTATCTAGGACATGTAAGGAATTGCTTCAGATAATACCTTTTGTTTTATCAATACAATCACAGGATAAACAGGATATAAGGACAACTCCATATACATGTACATGTACTTTTTAAGATGCCTATACAAGTAGCCCTCACAGAAGGTCCTCTGAATGATGTGAAGTTGTAATTAGTTGTTTTCTCTCTTGTAAGGTTTTTTTAGAGTGATTTTCCCTTCTTAACAAACTTCCTGTTCTTTGCCATGTGCTTCAAACTTGTGTTATGCAAAATTTGAATTTCTTATATCAGTGACTAACTTTGAACTTTTATCTTCAAAATGTCCCTAACAGCTAAAGAGAAGCAATCAAAATGTAGAGCAAAAATTAGAGCTAACTATGATTTTCATAAACTGTGCAAAAAAGGGATAGAGAGTAAAGCAAAATAGAAAATGTTGAAAGACCTTTCACACCATTTCACACTTGTGACAGCCAGGGTCACCTCATGTCGGAACCTTTCACACCAGCAGTTGAACAAACTGTTGGTGTTGGAAAGTTTTAGGAGCCCCACAATGACAAGAAGATGATCTTGTGTCTGTTGTTTGGGAAAGGGATGTTTGTTCTGGTGATGACAACTACTGTGCCAGAGAAATGCCAAGAGAATCTCCATCATTAGAAGATGCAAGTGAACTTGGTGACATTCAACAAGAGGACACTGTAGCATCTAATAGCAGCAGCAGCAGTTCGAATTGGGAAATTATACCCACTTCTGAGAATGTTAACATTCAGAGCTATTGGCAGCGCCCAGAAGATCTGTCAGAACCAGAAAACCATCACCATCGATATCTTCTGGGAAGAATGTTATGTCGCAGACTGCAGAAGAGCCAGTAATAAAAGCAAAGGCAGCCATACTAGGAAACGTAGCTTCACAGAAAATATTTTCAGAGTTACCACAGGATATGTCTGAAGCGATATTCTCCACCTTTTTAGAATGATACTTTTAAAGTAATTTAATACACAGTGTATTTAAAATTTGTTTAGTGTTTCTCAGCATAAGCTGAGGGGGAAGTCGGAAGAGGAAATATTTGCTGCTCACAGACAAACACAATGCATATAGTTGAAAAGGGTTGCATTCACACTCTTCAATGCACAGTCTATGAGGATTGCCTTGCAACTCATAAAGATCCAATATTTGCATCCAGTTCATAGTGACTTCATTCTATCAATGCTTAGATTCTGCGAGGATTGTCTCCCAACTCATCCATTGCATGTTTGTCCTTGAGTTGGTGAAGATAACTTTCTTATCGTCTATTAATATTTGTTGTTTCTTGGTGTATCAGGTGTAATATCGGGGATAGGGCTGTCACGATTAATTGATCAATCGATTGTCGATCGGTCATACCAAAATTGATTGGTATTTTTCTTTGTTGAAGAATTGGTGAATTTTACCCCATTTTAGAAGTCTAGTTCAATAATTAAAAAAGAAATTGATGAAAAAACTTTTGTTTCTAAAGGTAAAAGGTCAACAACGTCGATGTCAAACCTCAAGAAGCAGTTAGAAGCAATTGTCTTTTAGGTACATTCAAAGCTTTGATGTTCTGAACTTTTGAACTGTCAGTGTAATAATCAAGACTGGTCGCAACTGATGACCGGTCTTGATTATTAAACTGACGGTTCAAAAGTTAGAAATCAAAGCTTTGAATGTACCTAAAAGAGGATCCTCTATTCGTTGTTTACTTGAGGTAGGTCAACTGACTTGAACTTCATTTTTATGTGTACCCATACTATGTATGTTACACATAATGCTGGCATCCGGGGTGACCATCCGTCGTTCGTCCGTCTGGCATCCGTATCCAATCCATTTCTTTGGCATTCGATAACTTGAAAAATATTGCATGGATTGTCAAGTTACTTTATATTTGTGTTCAGGTTACTGATGTGCCGAGCTGTATAGTTTTTGGTATAAATCTGATAATTTAATCCTGAGATATTAACCCTTTATCTTTCAAATTGAAAATTCCTCCAATCTCTTTGGCATTTGATAACTTGAAAAATATTGCTTGGATTGCGAAGTTACTTTATATTTGTGTTCAGGTTACTGATATGCCGAGCTGTATAGTTTTTGGTGTAAATCGGATAATTTGATCCTGAGATATTAACCCTTTATCCTTCAAATTGAAAATTCCTCCAATCCCTTTGGCATTCGATAACTTGAAAAATATTGCTTGGATTGTCTAGTTACTTTATATTTGTGTTCAGGTTACTGATTTGCCAAGCTGTATAGTTTTTGGTGTAAATCTGATGATTTGATCCCGAGATATTAACCCTTTATCCTTCAAATTGAAAATTCCTCCAATCCCTTTGACATGAGATAACTCAAAAAATATCAATCCGATTGTCATGTTACTTTATATATTTATTCAGGTTACTGATGTTCTATGCTGTATAGTTTTGTTATGTAAATCTGATAATTTGATCCGAAGATATTAACCCTTTATCCATCAAATTAGACACTCCTCCAATCTTTTTCTATATGTACCCATACCATGTACATGTATGGTGTACATAATGCCGGCATCCTTGGTGGCCCTCCGTCATACAGCTTTCTACTAGTTGCACGTATGGGTGCACATCTGACGATTTCATCGGCCTATTTTTAACGACTTCAAAGAGAGGGAGTGGGGGTCATCTAGGTACGATTAATTGATTATTATCGATTATTTGCGATGATTAATCGATTCCTAAATTAAAAAATCGTGGCGGCCTTATCGGGGAGGATGGCCTTGAGCAGATTGACGCTCATTTTTACTCAAAATTTTGTAATTGTCTCTAATGGGTTGACAAAAATAATGGTTAATGGAAGATTAGTTTCTTTTATTCAGTTTATTATGATTAAAATTTATATTTCATATCAAATCTTATAGTATTTCTCCTTTATACAGTGAATTGTCCTTCTGTCACGCTGATTGTCCTTCCATCACATTGCACATGGAAAAGAATTTCTTGGAAAGTCTAGAGAAAATTTTGGAAATTTTGTATCAGACATCAGTGTACAAAATTTCAAAAATTACTCTAACCGACTGACTATTCACGTGGTTTGGAGATGGCTAACCGAACGCTTGGCTATGTAAGAATTCCTGGAAAACTGCTTTTTTATCATTAACAAGTATTCATATATTGCGTGGAATTGAAATTTATATAGCCTCTCAAGGCAAAAGTCTAAAAATCTATTAGACACAAGAAAGGCTAGTTAACTGGTAGAAAGCTGGAAGCCCGTATTCAGGCTTTATTCTGAACTGCGGGTACCTAAAGGTAGAGGCTTCATATTTTGTAGATTTCCTTCTTATTATCTTGGAAGTAAAATTACTTCATCTTCATCGACTTGCATTGTTGCAATTTATGGGAGGGTGCCTATCGGCACTCTCCCATAAATTGTAACAAGACAAAAATGTGTGAACAAATCTTGAGGCTGAGAAAAAAGTTAGCACCCTACCAGTTAAGTTACTCAAACTTTACAATTCAAGATTCAACATTTGGCTAGCCGGTCATCCGTTCGCGTACATTTAAATTTATGTAACCACCACACGAACGAAACGAGTATTCTCATCAAATTTTGCACACTGTGACATGGGGAAAATACCAGGCTGATTGTGGGGGGGGGGGGGGGGGGGGGGGGGGTGGGGGGGAGCATCTGAATGAAAATAATGCTTAATTTCAGAGAAATTTGATATGGAACAAGGTCTCCGAAAACTTTAGTGAACTTGCTTGTCTTTCTGTCACACTGCAAATGAACCACTTTTTACCTAATTTGAAGACTGAATACAGCATGCTGAAAGGTGCCTTTTTGAAGATAAACATCTTAGCAATGTTTCTATGCTGCAAAATGTTGCCCACATATTTTTACAACTCTGAAGTTATCAGGATTAGAGTGAGAATTGGTTCTGAGTGTCCTTCCGTCATGCGTGGAATTGCTCACGAACATAATTTCCCTGCATCTTTAAACTCACAGGAACTGTGCTGTGGACATCAGGTTAACCATTTTCCTAACAAATCGGCTGCGTCCAACCTCATAATTTACAAAATGAGCCATTGGAAATAATTAGTTTTCAAAAAATGTCAGCAAAACCATATTATGTGTTCCCTCATTGGAATGATCTCGTCAAGCTCATTCCAGTGAGGGGTCACATGGTATGGTTTTGTTTTGTGGTGGCATTAGGTCGTAGTGACACATCTAGTTTCAATCTTTTTTCCAACACCTACTCTGAGGCTTCTCATTGAAACAAGCTTGTTGAACTCATTCCAACGAGATGTTATCATTGTTATGGCGTGTGTGTTTTGAGAGTAAGGAAGGACATTTCTCTATCTATTTGTTCAAAATATTGCCATCATGTCAGCCACATAATTTTCAAATTAAACATTGCTAATAGCTCATCGAGCCTGTTCCAGTGAAGAGTTAGAGGATATGGTTTTGTTGAAATTTTTTGAAAAAATTTGAAAAACAAAAATAAAAAAAATCAATTTTTGATATTATGTGCATTGTGTAAAGGGTTGAGGGTCACCTCTGGATCCCATAATAAATTTGTTATCCTTGGCACAATAATTTGCGGAGAACTGTTCTTAGATAATCTCTCTCATCTCTATCACCATCATTGCTAAGTGAGCAACTGAACCTTGGTGAGATTTGTACTCTATGTGAGACCAAGTATGAAATTTCTTGTATGTAATGCTACTATTTTTTGTAGATACTGGTAGCCCTGCAAAAAAGGAATACGAGAAAACTTCACATTCTAAAGGAAAAAAGAAGCTTAAGCGAATCAAATCTGACTCAAGTGAAAACCAAATTGAAAATGATTGTGACCAGTCCTTTGAGGAGTCCTCTCTTTCTGTTCAAGAATCTTCAGACTTTGTGAAAAAAAGACGGTTGACAGAGGATTCTTGTAAGTCTGAAAGTGAGTCACAAGAAGTAAAGGTGGAGAGTGATGTCGAGGATACATCACACACTCCTCTTGTTGATCCACAGATTGAAGGACCTCATGAACATGGTGGCTTTACAATTCTTGGAGATTTCCAACAGAAGAGTGCAGAGAAGGTATTGTAAATTTTAGGAGATGGGTAGACGTTTTGGACATAGAGCCCTTTGACAAAAACTGCCCTGGACACAAAATCTTGTGACAAAAAGTGCCATAGACAAAAGATTTTTGCTAATAAAAATTGGAAAAAAATCTCCTTTGCCAAAAGAACAAATTTGGTCAGTTAACTAGTAGAGTGCTACATTATTTTTCAAAGGTGATTTGTAACATCAAGTATTTTTTTTTCAAAGGTACTATGCTACCAGCAAGAGGAGCCTTAGTTTAGCAAGAAGTTCTTCATAAATAATTGTTTTATTACCATTTATTGGAGAGTGCATGTTGGCACACTCCAATAAATGGTAACAAAACCATTTTAGCTCATGAATGGCTATTTATTCGAACAATAAAATCTTAAGATAAATTTTTGCTTTATTCACCGAGTAGGGTGATAAATTTTCCTCTTCGATTTAACACTGAAAGAATTTTTTACAAAAATAAAGACGGACTTGTTTACCTCTGACCTTTACCGCATTTGTATTATCGTGACCTGTTTTACGCTTGTAGAAGACCTAATGAACCAACATTTATCAAACGCAGACCATCACTTAAATCTTTAGTTTTAGAACATATGACACATTTCAACTGTCTAACAATAAAATTCACAAAGAAAACTCAAAATAAATCAATCGAAACTCAGCATTGAAAAGCATACAAGTTCGATTGTGAAAGGCAGAGGCATGATGATTGATGTTTCATTTTCCAAATTAGGAAAGTGTAAATAATCAAGTGTATGTGCCATCTGCTCAATTTAATTGTTGTTTCCTTTAAACCTTTTTAAAAGTATTACACAATGTCAGTAGAAAACACTACACATTGTTCATTTAATAAAGTACTTTTACAAGTTTAACTCATGTTTTTAGACAGAAATGTATCACTGTGCCTTGTTTATTTTTGGGCTGTTTTGCAT
Organism: Pictodentalium vernedei; assembly: GCA_031216915.1. Taxonomy (NCBI): domain Eukaryota; kingdom Metazoa; phylum Mollusca; class Scaphopoda; order Dentaliida; family Dentaliidae; genus Pictodentalium; species Pictodentalium vernedei. The sequence goes on from CM062289.1 coordinate 192,945,482, forward strand.
GTCGAACGAATTGGACCAATGTGCTCCTCACTTCTTGCTGTTGCTGTGTTTTGTAGCAAGTAACAGCACAATTTTGCTGCAACTGCCCTGTAAAAGATTTACAGGATAAACAAATTAAGCATATAGTGTTTTAAAGTAAAAAAATTATTCTACTCGTAGAATTAAGAATGAAACCGACTTGCCTTATTTCATTCTTGATCGTACCTGTAGAATACATTTTTTATTTAAAAACACTCTACGTTCATTCTATATTTATGTAAAAAAAAAAAAATTCTTCTTGCAGCAAACAACAAGCTAATACGTACAGTGTAAAGCAACTCCATTGTACAACGAATGTTGAGTATTTATTTTCCTAACATCTGAATACACACTGCAAATTCATAATTTTTCCTCGAGTTTTCTTCTATAGTACTGTGATCACAAAAGCAGACAATGGTTTTGACCATAACGTGACTAGGTCGAAATTCTTTGTTTTTCACCACACAGCAGTGTAACATATGACCTTTTGAAAAAGAAATGCCCAAACATTAAACTTGAGATACTGTTTCTGTTTGTTCTTGAGGCGTCTTGATTTATTTCTCACTCTTACCCCAAGAAGTGAAATAGTGCTTGTTTTACAAGTAAAATAGGACCCAGTCACCAATGCTTGGGGTAGAAGTCCTCTAAAATGGACAGCATGGGTATAAACGGAGGATTAAACTTGAGTTGATCTTTATGTTATGGTCATGATTAGCTATTGTGCAGAAATATATGACCTTAAACACCAATAAATAAATTTATTCTTGTATTTTATGTACAAAATCTTGACCCACTGATGTCAGTATGTTTTGATCGGATCGCCATTTAAAAAAAATCGCTTTTGACTCTTAAGTACATGCATACAGGATAACATACAGGTAATGTACATGCATGGGCAGCTGGGGAAACTACATTACACTACTTTGCATTAGTTACAGTTTTGCCTACTAGTAATATGTCTACTTTACTTGTGACATTTGTCTCATTAACCTGAATTCAGCCACTGATTTACAGTATGGCTGCCATGGACTGGTCACTTTCCACGGGTGGGCAATATTACCACTGATGCAATAATATTAGATGCCAAACACTAATTATAGGAATAATCATCAAAAAATTAATTAATGAAGCACCGGGCACAACCTGGTGCTTCATTAATTAAAATTTTGCTGATGATGATTTTTTATTACCTCGTAAATGCATGCGTGGACATCACTGCTCACGTATGAATTACGACCATTCCATGGCAACTGTACTGTATGAGTGTTGATACACAATACTAGTGTTATTCAGTCCAATTGTCACAATATGACAAATGCCTTTCATGCCTTATGGCATATTTATTTATTGGGTTTTAACAATACTTTTAACAGCCAGGTCAACTCGTGTCAGACAGTTTTATGGGTGGAAGAAGCCAGATTGCCGGAGAGAACTACTGAGCAGTGCCGAGTAATGTCAGACTCCTCAACATACCAGCTCTGCATAAGCAGGGTTAGCATTGGTTGAAAGCATGTGCAGCATTGACGTGCAGTGTGCCTTAGAACACAGTGCCACCATGACCCCATGTGGGCAATCAGGATTAAGTGCCTTGCCCACAGACACAGCTAGTGCTGAAATGGTTGGCCCATTTTTGTAACCGACTAACTGTCGGGCATAACCAGATTTCAACCGGATATCTGTTAATTTCAACCGCTGGTATTATTGCACTGTCAACGACGCAAAATCAGTAAAGAATGGCGAGAAAACAATTAAAACACTGCCACTTGATTTCGCAAATCATAAACAAACGAACACCATTGAGTGCCAACAAAAATCGCCTATGTGCAAACAATCATTAACAATTTATGTGACTGCATTTATATGACTGCAATGGTCCCACATAATAGTGATGATACATCATAACTATGGTCACCCTGCATTGCCTGGTCACAAAACCAGGCCTTGCTATTTGAAAATCACAGGCAAATGGCATGCCACACACATGAAACAAAGTTTGCGTGTGCCATTTGTTCCCATGAGCGTTCAATTGAGGTGAGGGATGATTGTCGTTGATATTCGGTACAAAATTTCCAACCAGTTTGTAAATTGTAGTTAGGCATAGTTAACTGTATTAGCAAAAAGCCCCTTACCTTGAGTGACTTGAATTTGATGTGATCATATGGTGAATATGTACTCCTAATTTTTTGAGTATCTTTTTCTTTTCTCTGCTAACACAAATGTCACAAACAGTTACACGTTTACATTTACCTATTCCTCGGAATGAAATTCTGGCGGGAATATGTTGTGAGTCATGAAAGTGAAAGGTGTGTGTTAAGAAATTATTATTTTCCCCATTGTCCGAGAGAGGAGCTGGACGTTTCGTACATGGGCATTTTGTATACAGCAATTTAGGATGGTTCGTACACAGAGCGTTTAGGACGTTTCATACACAGACTGTCTTGAGCCAAGTAAAGATAACAGCCCATAAGTAAAAATAACAAATTTATTACAATAACATATATAAATACAAAACATACTGGAGTGATACAAATATAAAGTTCTACAAAGATAAGTCTGACTTTGTGCAGTGTATAAATAGAACATACTGGAAAATATTTATTATAATTATAAGTAGGCCTATGCTAAGGATGGGGCTTAGCACTTTGATTTCCCAGGTCGCCTCCTTAGTATTTGGTGTAATCCTTATGTGACTTCTCAGTAAGTTGTCTTACTTAAACTAGGGGGGAGGAGGGTCTCTACACGATGATGTACTGGGTCTTTAACATTGCTGTAATAAAAAAGTATTGTACATGTACTGAAAATTAATCATTTTAATGTGTTCATGTGCTAATTATGACTTCAGGGTAATAACAGTGCTGTGATTACATATAAGATCTGATCAAAGCTGATTAATCATCAATGAGTTCACATCATAATGTTTTGATTTTTCATCAAAGAAAGATGTTTTTACAGTCTGCGGTTCATTTTGTTTCCTAACAATATTATCAAACGTACGACATATTGTGGTGGTGTTGGACGTATTAAATTCTCTTCCATGATATTTCAAATGTGTATTTTTTTATATTGGATTATAATACCTTACAAAAGTAAGAAGTTTATTATATCATATAAAAAATACTTAAAAACTCTATAAAATTTGCCTGTGTATGAAACGTCCTTTGATATATGTACAAAACATCTTCTTTTGTATATGAAACAGTCAAAGTACAAAATGCCTGTGTATGAAACAACACTAATCCATCTGAGAGACCCTTGTTGTCTGACATTGACCATTGAAAAACAGTTTTTAAAATGTAAGATTTTAAAATAGATTTTTTTATGACATATGTTCATACTTTTAAACAGTTCAATAAAATCAAAACATGTTTTTTCTGAAACATGTTGGTAAAGAACGAAACAGTCAATTTATTTTGGAAGCACCATTACTTGCACTGAGGGATTTTTTCAGCATTATAACCTGCAATTAACAACACCTCATCAAAGAGAAGAATTTGCGCCACTGTGAGCTGCAGTAAAGACCTTCTCTACACAGAAACTCAATGGGATCCACTGGAAGAAAGACGCCGAAAGCACAAGCTTATCCAGTTTTTTAAGATGTATTATAAATTAACACCTCCATATATCTCCAATAAGGTGCCACCAATTATTTCATCTATTACCCAAAGCCGCAATCTCCGATCCGAAAATAACCACCGTGTTCCCTTTTGTCACACCAATTTATATAAGTCCTCGTTCATCCCGGAAGTTACCGACCAGTGGAAAAGATTACCCCCCTCAGTAAGAGAAATTTGTTCCCTCATAAACTTCAAGACGTTTTTAAATAGTGCGAACCTATGACCACCAATCTTTTACTATGGAGCCAAATCCCGTGCTGCCCAAATTTATCATTGCAGGTTGCGCCTGCACTGCAGTAATATCAACGCCCACTTATACGATAACCATCTCTCAACATCTCCACGTTGCCTGTGTGGGGATCTTAAAACTACTGAGCACTTTCTTGTGCACTGCCCAATCTATGACGATGCTCGTGATTCCACAATCAATGCTTTGCCATTTACTATTGAGCTCTCCACACTCCTATTTGGATCCGAACGACTGAATAATAATGAAAACCTTCTTGTCTTCAGAGCCGTGCAGGACTATATCATACTGAGTGGACGTTTTAATAAGTAGCAGTGCACTCTTGAACTTTTCCAGTATTTCTTGCCACACAAATGGGCCACCGTTACCGATACACCCATTGAGGCTGCCCTATTGCATATTCTTTGGTAGCGAACACTGAATTCAGGTTGTTTCCCCTGTTTCCTAGATTAACCCTTTGCCCAATGTAACGGCCAGTGTTACCCATGAACATCGTCATTTAATTCCTTTTATATTTTCAACCTTTGTCTCAAGAACATGGCTTATGACCCTTCATGGGAATGAGCTCGACGAGTCCGTTCCAGTAAGGGATCGTGAGCTGCGTTTTTGAGACTGACATTGGAAACTTCCAGTTATTCAAAAACTTATTCTTCAAGTGTCGACTGCTACACGTGTTGGGTAAGGGGTTAAGTTTTCTTTTTCTTTTCATTCTCTCATTCTCCCTATTGCTCTCTTTACTCTCTCTCTCTCTCTGTTTTCTATGTTTAAACAATATTTCACTTAGTGTTTGCAGCTACTATTAAACTTTGTCAGTAATCCAAAGGAGACAGCTCATACAAGCTATAAGCTTACTGCTGAATCCTTTCAACAAATCTCGTTCTTGACTCTTTACGTTAATGCATACCATTGTATTGCGCACTCTGTATGACAATCATGTTGTAGTTTATTATATGTATGCATCATGTTTTTTCATGAATAAATATTGTTTAAACTAAAGAGAAGAATGTCAAATTTGTCTGTAGAAGATTATGTTACACTGACAGGCACATGCTCACTGCTGCCCATGCAGAAAACAACCTGCAATTCACTCGACTGTTGGCAGTTTGTTACAAACACTTATCCGCGAATTGACAGACCAAGCGACTAAAATAAATAACTGTTCATTGAACATTCTAACACCTTAACCCTTTCATGTTACATCAAGTATACATCATTGTAAATCGACAAATGTTTGGTAGCTTTGTCAATGCTTGCATCAGCAAAAGAATTCTAATGTCTCGTAGTCAAATACTATTTATTTTCCCGACACTATCCCATAAACTATAGGTACAGCAGTTATCCGGTTGACAGCTTTTCCAACCGGTTATGCCGATAACCAGTTGCAAACCAGTTATCTGGCTAACCATTTCAGCACAGACACAACACAGTTGCCCCTGGCAGGATCGAAGCATAGACCTTTTGGTTTAAAGTCCAGTGCCATAACCACTGAGCCACCTCACTCCCGCCTTATGACATTTTTTTGAAAAAAATTATTTAACTGGTAGAGTGCTGGAAGCCCATATTTGGGCTTTATTCTGAAGTGTCGACACCACAACTTAAAGTCTTCATATTCAGTGGATGTTCTCCTTATCATCTTTGAAGTGAAATTATTTAGTCTGGTAGGATTTGTCTTGTAACAATTTATGGGAGAGTGCCTGGCACTCTCCCATAAATTGTAACAAGGCAAAGATATGTGAACAAATTTTGATGACCAAAAATAATTCAGCACTCTACCAGTTAAAGGGCTCATAATTTAATAAAAACGTAATGTAAAAACACAACAATATCTTATTGGGTATATCATTCATCTTAATGATAGAGAATCTCAAATGAGATGTTTAGACAAACACAACATCGTATTATTGTATAGCATAAGTCAGTTTCCCCACATGAACAAATGATATTATGATATCATATCTTTTATTTGGTATGAAAGCTCCAGTCAACCAAACCCCTGAACTCTCTGACCCAGTGTTATTGGTAAAAGATTTAGTAATGTTATTGTTGCGTATGCCTGTGTGTGGCAGTTGCAACAAAAAATAAGGTATTAAAATAAGGCCAAAAAAAAGTGAAGAATCTGTTTCTTAGGCCCTCATTTTGACTGCTGCATGCTCTCTTTTTATAACCAATACAAACTTAAAAAAATAAAAAATTGTTTATGTCTGATATTTTACCCCAATTGCAGACACAAGGTAGAATTTTTTGTTCTTGCCAATTTCAGGACTCGCCCACCCAAGCATAGATATTCCATTAAATTTAAGGTAGATTTTTCAAGCCCTCCACAAAAAGTGCCTGAAAATTCCCCACAAAAGTCCTCGAAAGTCATGAATGTTGTTCTGATGTCTGCATAGATCACGTAGCAAACCATGCTCTGCATTTGAGCAGTTCTTGCAACTGAACTCATTCTGTTGAAAAGACATAATCAACATTTTGAGGGAATCATTTTCAAAAAAAATTTTATTAGATGTTTTTGTATATGTTATCTTCAAAAGATTTGTTTCAGGTAAAGGGGTTTTATCAACTTTTTAGCTTAACTTGACAAAGTCAAGATAAGCTAAATTGCCATCACGCGTGCGGAAGTCTGGGAGTCTGCAAGTCTGTTCACATTTTCCTTTAGCTCAGGCTACACCCCATAGTTCTTATCCGATCGTCACGAAATATCATATGCAGATTTGGGATCGTGTCTAGATGAGAACGTCCCCTTTTGGTCGTGATCGGTCAACCGTGAAGGCTACCAGAGCCCAAAACCTTTAGCACAGCCTACAGGTCATATTTATGAAGGGATTTCATTGTAACTTGGTAGGATGCCTCTGTATAATATCTAGATGTGAACGTCCCCATTTGGTTACGATCTGTCAACCGTGATGACTGCCAGCGCCCAAAACCCCAAAACCTTTAGCACAGGTCATATTTATAGAGGGATTTCATTTAATGTTTAGATGAGAACGTCCCCCTTTGGTCGCGATTGGTCAACTGTGATGGCTGCAGGGGCCTGAAGCCCAAAAACCTTTAGCACAGTCTATACATCATATTTATGAAGGGATTTCATTGTAACTTGGTAGGATGACTCCAGATAATGCCTAGATGAGAACGTCCCCTTTTGGTCAGGATCATTCAACCATGACGGCTGCCTGAGCCCAAAACCCGAAAAGCTTTAGCACAGACTCCAAGTCATATTTATGAAGGGATTTCATTGTAACTTGGTAGGGTGACTCAGTATGTTGTCTAGATATGAGGACGTCCCCTTTTGGTTGCGATCGGTCAACCGTGATGACTACACAGGCCCGAAGCCCTAAAACTTTTAGCACAGTCCACTTGATAGGATGACTCCTTTTGGAATAATTTCACTGTAAATTGGTAACTTTCGTTGATATACATTAACTGTGAGTTCCACATACATTAACTGTGAGGGCCACATTAACCCACCCCTCAGTTCTTTTGTACAGTCTACACCTCATATTATTTTTATTGAAAACATAGCATACAGGGAACAGAAATTAATATATTCCCAATTATCACAATTCTTGTCTTATTTCATAATCCTTTCATAAACATTGAACATTATCCTTTTCATCAAACACAACACACAGACAAGTTAAGCTACTGTGTCATTGACACTTTCATTTATAACTAATTGTTGATTTTTGTTTGTTGTTAATTAAAGGTACATAGAGTGCTTCCACACTGGCTATCCAAACCAAATGTTATATCGGGTGATTTGAAAACAGAGATGACAATTCATCAAATGAAAGGACTTGATGCAGAGTTAATTAGAAAACTGGAAACAAATGGAATCACACATTTTTTTCCAGGTAATTGTTTAATTGTTTGTTCATTATTGAAAGGTTAGGTTTAACTCATGAACTTGAATAAGTTAGAGATAAAAGTAAGAATATTTTTCTTTCAAATCACTCCGAGGAGTTATTTGTTATCTTTCAACACATAGTCTGTAGCTCCCTCATGAAAATAAGCTCTGTGAGTTTGTTCAAGCAATGTATAATATGTGAAAAATGAAAATATAACCTTTTAACCCTTTTCACAATACAGACAATATCAAAATTTATGATTTCAAATATTATTTTTTCAAATTGTTAAAACACTTCCAACAAAACCATATCGTGTGACCCCTTAGTGGAACCATTTTGATGAGCTCATTATTCCAATGGGGGGTCACATGATATGGTTTTGTTGAAATTTTTGGAGAAATAATAATTTTTATACTCCACAAACATTTTTCAGGGGAGCATATAATAGAGGCTTTGTCCATCAGTCCATCCATCCATTCATAAATGCATCAGCCCCAACTTTGTTTGGTCCATAAAAATTACTTAGTGGACCAATCTTGTTCATACTTCACACAATGATTGCTTTTGACCTCAAGCAGGTCTTCACCTTGGCCCAATGTCATAGCTCCAACTTCAAGGTCACAGGGTGTTTGTTCCTTCATTCTAACTTTGCTTATGACCTAAGGGTCTGTCATGACCTTGTCCCAAGGTCATAGCTCCAAGGTCAAGGTCACAGACCACTCATTTGTTTGTTTCTCCTTTCTAATTTTGTTCGGTCCATAAAAAATTCTTCAGTAAATTGATCTTCACACACTGATTGCTTTTGACCCAAGAGTGTATCATAGCTCCAAGGTCATGGTCACAGACCATCTGCTTGTTTGTTTCTCTTTTCTAACTTTTGTCTGGTCCATAAAAGAAGCATCCAATGGACCGATCTTGTTCTTACTTCACATGGTTATTACTGAAGAGTGTGTTATTACCTTGATGCACGGTGATAGCTGAAAGATCAATGTCAGAGACCAGCTGTTTGGTTGTTCCTCCATTCAAATTTTGTCTGGTGCATAACAAATTATTCAGTTGACTGATCTTGTTCATACTTCACACTATGATTGCTTATGACTCAAGTCCATAACTGTAAGGTCCATGTCAGAGACCATTTGTGTATTCTAACTTTGTCTGGTGGTGAAAAATTGATTCAGTGGACAGATCTTGTTCATACTTCACTTAATGGGTTGCTGATGACTGAACTGGTTATTCATACTTCACACACTGCTTTCTGTTGAATCGAGTGTGTCATGAATTTCACCCAAGGTCATAACTTCAAGGTCACAGAGCAGTCACCTCTCATGATATCACCAAAAGTTAATTTAAGGCCTGAAAACAATCTACATGTATTTTCACAGAAATTTTGAGTTTGTATTACAAACTATCACCATTGTGCATTTCCTTTGGTCTCCTATTTGAGGAGCATCCATCAGCTCAGTTCAATTTATGAACATCTTCACTAAAATCGAGCTGAGTATTAGCAGGGTTTCCGCTAGGGGGAAAATTTGTGGATCCAGTAGTTTAAAGAAAGTGAAACTCAGACGCTGAAGGCATCTGCCGCACGTGCCAAAGGCATGTGCCGTGCATATAGAGAGGGGTCTGGGTGGTTCTCCCCCCAGGAAAATTTTGATTTTTAGGTGCTCTCTGGGGCAATTCTGGTCGCTAAAATGCTGAATAATTGAAGTGGAAAATATGTATTTTTTCCTCCTACAATTCTCTAAATTCCCACGGGACACACAATACTACACCTGGTCGGAGGTTTCATAAAAATACAAACCCAAAACAATACAAAATCCCTGAATCCTGGCAGTTACTGCGATGCTTGACCTCAATTTTTTTATACAACCCGATACGTGCCAATGTAAATAATTGGAAATGCAGAGAGAACGAAATATTCCAAAAGAACCATGATGCGGACGCGTGACGTCCTGCATGTGCAATTACATCATTTATCGCTCAAAATAAAAGCCAGTGATTTCGGACCAAACACGACAATTTGAGTCCGAAGTTTTATAGGCGACGTTTAGGATTTGAACTTTGTTGCCCCCTCTCGTCTGGGGGTTATAAAGTATCAGGTTGTCGCCATTAATAGTAGGCATAGTATACAACATAATTATGCCTATATTACATGGAAACAAAGGATCCTGAGTGTCGTTACAATACAGCATTGTACTTGACATTTTAACCACCAGCTTTTCTGACTGATCATAGTATGATCGGCGGGGGGAATGGGTCCGGTCGACGGACCCGCAGCCGGTCTAGCGGAAACCCTAGTACTAGTAAATGTTAGCTTAGATCGATTTTATTGAACTCGTTTCAGAAATTTCATATCAAATCGTGACTCATTAGAGATTCTCGATTTCGGCCCCACAAAGTAGATCTTCTGTTTCTCAGGCCATTTTTAGCTCATCCTGACAAAGTCAAGCCCAGCTAATCTCATCGCTCTCCGTCCGTTGTCCATCAACACCATGTTTTGGTCTTCTCCTCCAAAGCCACTGGGCCAATTCAAGTGAAAGTTTGTGTGATTGATGGTCCCAAAGGGGCATTGCATTTTTGTGCAACTCAACATGCCCAGCCCCATAAGGAGGGATTGGGAGAAAAAGCTCCAAAATATTTTTAAAATCTTCTTCTCATGAACCAGTGTGCACAATGACTTGATATTTGTTAAGGAGATTCCTTTTGAGGTGTAGAATCAAGTTTGTTCATACGAAGTTCATGAAGCTATATTTGGCTTTGTAATGGGAGGGGTGAGATTTTTGGCCCCGCCCAAAATTTCTATTTTCTGAACCAATGGTCCGGTTTAAACCAAATTTGGTATGTGATATTATTGGGTCATAAGTACTTGACCCATGCAAAAAAAAAATTCCTGTGTCCCCATGGGAACCCTGGGAGCTAGAAATAGAAATATTTTCAAACGCCCATATTTCCCAAACCACACGGAACAGAGAGCTGTTATTTGGTATGAAGTATCCTTAGGATCAGTAGAATTGAATGGTAAAAAAAAATTGCCATCGGTTATGTTAGGGTGTTCTGTAATGGGCATCGAAATAATGCTGAGTCAGCATATTTGCAAAAATTTTTTAAAATCTTTTCTCCAGAACCAATCATCAGAATCTTTTGATATTCGGTATACAGCATTCATAGGGGGTCAGATACAAGTTTGTTAAAATAAAGCCCATTGGTTCATATTTGGGCTCAATACAGGAACCCAAATTCTTTACATAGGGTAATATGGGGAATATTTTTTAAAAATCTTCTTCTTGAGAACCACCAGTCCGAATCTTTAAAGGTTTGATATACATCATTGTTATGAGAGTCAGATTCAAGATTGTTCAAACCAAGTCCCTAGGTTAATATTTGGGCTTCCTACGGAAGCCCAAATTTTAACTTTGTTCAATATGGGGGATAATTTTTAAAAATCTTCTTCTTCAGATCCACCAGGCAGAATGCTTTCATATTTGGTATGCAACATCTCTAGGGGGGTCAGATTCAAATCAGATCCCTAGGTATATATTTTGGCTCGCTATGGTAGCCCAAATTTTTACTTGGTGCGATATGCGGAAATTTCTTTAAAAATATTCTTCTTCAGATCCACCAGTTGGAATGCTTTCATATTTGGTATACAACATCTCTAGGGGGATCAGATTCCAGTGTGTTCAATTCGAGTGCCTAGGTTAATATTTGAGCTCCATATGGGAACCTAAAATTTAACTTAGTACAATATGAGGGAATTTCTTAAAAAATCTTCTTCTTCAGATCCACCAGTCAGAATGCTTTCATATTTGGTATACAACATCTCTTGGGGGTCAGATTCACGTTTGTTCAAATCGGATCCATAGGTTAATATTTGAGCTCCATATGGGAACCTAAAATTTAACTTAGTACAATATGAGGGAATTTCTTAAAAAATCTTTTTCTTCAGATCCACTAGTCAGAATGCGTTCATATTTGGTACACAACATCTCTAGGGAAATCAGGTTCAACTGTGTTCAATTCGAGAGCCTGGGTTAATATTTGGGCTCCTTATGGGAGCTGGAATTGGCCATTTTGCTGAAGAATTAAAAATTTTGTATTCAGTACACTCAAGAGGTGTGTAACTAAGATAATCTGCATAGGTTGTATCAAGGGACTTCATAGGAGCGCTCTACATTTTACATTATGATCAACTGAAGAAAAGGCATGATGCCCGGATTATTTTTGTCACTCCTGAGGGACCCGAGGATTGAGAGTGTAGCCTATGGATATGGATTGCGTAATGTAGACTCATTCTTGGACTCTGTTTATATTGTGTTTTTTTCAAGATGAGCACTTCAGGCCCCGTGGGGCCTCTTGTTTTTTTTGTAAAATTGCATGTGGGGGGTGATTTTTTACTTTATTTTTAGCTCACCTTACTGAAAGTCAGGATGACCTATAGTGATCACTCACTGTACGTCGCCTGTCGTTCGTCAACATTGCATTTGCACCTGCCCCTCCTAAACCGCTGAACCAATTTTAATTAACTTTGAGTTGATTGCTTGTTCTAACATCGCTTTTTTTTCATATCAGTTGGCCCATAGGGAGGGGGTGGGACAAGATCCTCCAAATTTAAAAAAAAAATTTCTTCTCATCAAGCAGTAGGTACAATGACTTGATATTTGGTATGTAGCTTCCTTTTGAGGTGTAGAATCAAGTGTGTTCAAACGAAATTCGTTGTGCAATATTTGCCTTTGTAATGGAATGAGCAAGATTTTTGACCCACCCAAAATTTCTATTACTTAACCGATGGTCCGATTTGAACCAAATTTGGTATGTGGGATTAATGAGTCATAAGAAAGTGCCTCATGCAAACATAATTTTTAGTCGAGTTTTGACGAAGTCAAACTTGACTTATAGTTTTATGAAGTGGCGGTGGGCAGCGGGCGTAACCAATTGGTTTCCGGGCAATAACTTTAGTTCTATTTGATGCACCTTTACCAAAATTATACCAGAGGTTACCCTATAGGAAAGGAAGACACCTATTGATTTCAGAGTCTCGCACCCCAAGGTCAAGGTCACTCTTACTATAAATAGAATATTTTATGACAAATTGGTTTCCGGGCAATAACTTTAGTTCTATTTGACACACCTTTACCAAGTAAAAGATACAAGTTTGTTAAAAAGAAGTCCCTTGGTTCATATTTGGACTCAATACAGGAGCCCAAATGTTAATTTAGGGCAATATGGCGAATAATCTTCTTCTTCAGAACCTCCAGTCAGAATCTTTTAATGTTTGGTATACATCATCGTTGTGATGATCAGATTCAAGATTGTTCAAATCAAGTCTCTCGGTTAATATTTGGGCTTCATGGAAGCCCAAATTTTAACTTAGTGCAATATGGGGGGGGAGGCTAATCTTTATAAATCTTCTTTTTCAGATCCACCTGCCAGAATGTTTTCATATTTGGTATACAATTTCTCTGGGAGGGTCAGATTCAAGTTTCTTCAAATCGGGTCCCTGGGTTAATATTTGGGCTCTCTGTCGGAGCCCAAAGTTTAACATCGTGCAATATGAAGAAATTTCTTTTAAAATCTTCTTCAGATCCACCAGTCTAAATGCTTTCATATGTGGTATACAACATCTCTAGGGGAGGGGAGGGGGGGTGGGTCGGATTCAGATTTATTCAAAATGCGTGGCTGGGTTAATATTTGGGCTTTCCTATGCCCAAATTTAACTTAGTGCAATATAAGGGAATTTCTTTTAAAAATATTCTTCTTCACATTCACAAATTAGAATCCTTTCACATTTGGTATACAACATCTGTAGGTGAGCCAGATTGTACCATGTTCTTTTTGGGTCACTGAGTTAATATTTGGGCTCCCTATGTTAGCCTGAATTTCATCTTAGTTCAATATGAGGAAATTTCTTTAAAATTTCTTTAAAACTCTTCTCCTTCAGATTCACCAGTTAGAATGCTATATATTTGGTATACAACATCTCTAGGTTGGGGGGTGGGGGGGGGGGGGGGACATCAGATTCATGTTTGTTGGTCCATAGTTAATATTTGGGCTTCCTATGTTAACCTAAATTCCAACTTAGTGCAATATGAGGATATTTATTTAAAAATCTTCTTCAGATCCACCTGTCAGAATGCTTTCTTAATTTTTATTTTTTTAAGTTAGCATTCATTTATTGGTGTTTACGGTCATATACTTGTGCACAATGGCTAATCATGACCGTGACAGTTTTACGGAGAGAACCACCGAGTAACAACGAGCAGCTGCCAGCTCCCCAACATCGTAACTCAGCAGCACAGGCAGGGTTAGATTGGTTGAAGACATGTGTACCATCGACATGCAGTTTGCCTCAGTACACAGCGTCATTGTGCCCACATGTGGACAATCGGGGTTAAGTGCCTTGCCCAAGGACACAATGTGGGAGACCAAATTGATCGCTCAGATGGTCTCCCATCCAATGATTAACCAGGCTTGACGTTGCTTAACTTCGGTGATCTGACAAGAACCGGTTACCACAATGCCATCACGCCCCCTAAGTTTGCATTGGTTATAAAAAGTAAATTTGCATTGGTTATAAAAAGAAAGTATGCGACAGGTGAAAGGACCCTGCGGGAGAGCCTGAGAAACAGATTTAAACTTTTTTAGGCCTTATTATGCAATTTTTTTTTCACCAATATGTGAAATCACTATATTTTTATACTGTACCAATGACCCAGACTTAGCTGGTGCTAAACTCCTTCATTCAGGGCCAAACACAAATTTTGCCTCCCAATCCCCAAAATTTGCATCAAAAACCGAAAAATACATGTCCTATATGGTCCTCCATACATTTACTCCTCTGCACATGCGCAGTGTCAAGGAGGTCCCGAAATTGGCGCCAATCATCATTCTTTGTTTGGCCCTCAAAACAGTTACACTTCACTGTTATTTGTGCTTCCAAATCTCAGTTTTCATGATGCCAGACACATTTTGATGAGAGAAATGGTGGAAATAAAGAGGATATATAAGAAGGAGAGGAAAAAATAGTGCAAGAAAATGTTCAGGGCTGTAACTTATAATTATTTCATGAAATTATTTCAAGTTGCCTTTTTTCAAGGCATAGCCCTGATGTTGTCATTCTTGCTATGAAGTACCATTGTTTGATCAGTGTTTCCTCTCTACCTTCCTTATTCCCCCTAGCTATACTCCCATGTTTTGGCTTATTTTTTGTAATGTTCATTACTAAAATTTCTTGGGAGTTTAGGCTTGGTAACAGAATTATTTCTGTTTTTTCCCCATGTTTACGTCCTCACCCTAGGGGTGTTTAGGCGTTTTGGTCTGCATCTACCATCTGATGTTCTACAGTTTCTTCTCTGGAAGCCTCTGTTTTGCATCAGATAGTGTTTTAAATTGGTAACTGATTTCGGGCCAGGTTTGTTCAGTGCCTGGAGTCATGTTTCCGGTTTGTTGACACTTTTGCTTAGGTTGACAACAGTTACTGCTGATAGTGATTATTTGTCTTCTGCATCTCTTATTCATAGCAAGATACATTAATATTGTCCATAAGTGTCTCATTAATTTTTTCAAAATGAATTTAAAGTTTTGTCCACACTTAGGCTTTTTTGGGATCCATTGGGCTCAGGGTTCCCATTGGGAACTTGGGCTCTTCTGAAAATTTTTTTTTTTTTTTGGAAAATTTTTTTTCTTTTCGAATCATTATTTCTTAATGACTATAATGGATTGTTGTATTATGCATCTTTATTTTCAAGGATTAGTGCGAGTACTATGATTGTTTACCTTTCACAATGAATGATTATTGTTCAAATTGTAATTGGAGGAAATCTTCCTATGATTCTCATGATCTCTGTATTAATTGTACTCTCTGTACTCGCACTGATCTTTGTTCTGTGTGTTTCAAATGGGATGACAAACGTTGGAAACGTGTGTCACAGTATGTTGTTACTGGAGAAAGGTCCATGCCGGTTCTCTCTCCTCAGAGTCACTCTAGTCTTTCACTCTCTTTTTCAGAGGAACAAGAACAGTGTGATGTTTCCGTGATGTCATCCAGAAGTGTGCCTCCGTCGTCACATACAAGCGAAGAGCTAGCGGCAAAAGTGCTCATGGAGATTCGTCAATTACCTGAAAGGAACCTGAAGGGGTTAACGTCCGCTAGCTCGACCGGGGTTGCGTCCATTCACCGAATAGGGCAGCACCCGGGTTCATCCACTGCGGTCCAGCAGAGAGTGTCGGGTGTTGCGAGCACTATAAAACATCCATGTGCACACCCAGTGACGATGGAAAGGAGAATGGTTCGGAGGAAGCCTGATAGTCCGGTGTTTAGCTTGTCCAGCTCGGCACGAGCTGCAAGCGAGAGAGGTCCCTCTCTCATACAGCAGCATCTGGGACCAGATGTTGTAGTCCGTAGCGTTACGCAGTCGGAGCATACGTCCGCTGCTCGGGACACTCTGGTATATAGGCAGTCCGGCGAGGCTACCTATAAGGCTTCCTCATCCTCACAGCAGCACACTCGACCACACCTTGGCTACGTGACCAGTGAATTACAGTCAGCTTCGCCGACCAGGGATTCCACAGCGACCAGGTCACGCCATCCGGTAACCAGGGATACAAGGCCTTCTACATCTGGACTTTCGCATAAAAGATGTATGCAGGATGCAACGTCCAGGGAGCTTCCGGCGGCTAAATCCAGTAAGACCGCGGCTCCCCAGGCCTCCGTAACGGATGTGCTATCACAGATAGCAAAGATAATCGCAGCATCCCAGCAACCTGCAGAGCCTCTGTCGGAACATTAAGTGTCAGACGATGCTGGGTTGGTAGGTTCCGCCGCTGGATCGGGTGCGGTCGACCGAGATTTCCATGAGGTCCGGCAGGATGGCGAAAGGGATTACGATGAATTAGATATTTCCCTTTCGGAACAACATAAAATAGCCGTAGAATTCATCCGGCATTACCTTCCAGAAGTTGTTCTGCCGGACCAGAATGCTGCGCAGCCGGATAGGAGGGTGATAGCGCCACTGGACACCAATTTTTTTTAATCGGTTTAGGGATATTGTCCCGGAATTTCCGTCACAATCCAACAATGTCTCTCGGATTTTTGAATTATTGAATGACGCTATTGATAAACTTGCCAACAAGACGGGCAGGTCAGCCTTCCTACCGGCATCTGCTCTACAGCTGCCGTTTATTAATCAAAGGAACAAGTTTGATACGGCAGGTCAGGGCATCCAGAGAGTTTTAGACGACCAGGCTGAAGACCTTAATATATCCATGCCGTCGTCTATGTCACTTCCATCGTCAACGATAGAAACGACGATATCGTCTAACAGAGCTAGTTTAGATGCTCTTTCCTATGCAGATCACCTTACCAGAGCGTTGTCATTACGCTTTGAAGGGCCAGAATTTCAAGACGTACAGACGTCATTAAGAGTTCTGTCCAGGGCCATAGCTTTTTCTACGTATAACTCCACCCTTTCAGTGGCAAATCTGGAGTTAACTAAACATGACGCG
The DNA here is from genome assembly GCA_031216915.1 of Pictodentalium vernedei. Lineage (NCBI taxonomy): Eukaryota > Metazoa > Mollusca > Scaphopoda > Dentaliida > Dentaliidae > Pictodentalium > Pictodentalium vernedei. Next base: position 192,962,707 of record CM062289.1, read on the forward strand.
GCCCTAGCTACTTCCACACACGTGGACAGTAAGGTGAAAAACTCTCTTAGAGTCGCTCCGGTCTCTGGAGAGTTTCTCTTCAGTGGCAAGCTTTCTGATATATATGATAAATTAACAAAGAAAGCTCCAGACTCTCTGCTGTTTAAGTCTGCGTCCAAGAAATCGGAACCAGCAGACAGGAGTAGGCCAGGCACTTCCGGGACGAGTTCGTCCAGGGGAAGTTCCTATAGAGGTTCCTATGCATCCTCTAGGTCTTACTCTAGAGACCGGCAGAGTAGCGACTCGAGTAGGGGCCGTTACGCTGACCGAAATAACCGGTCAGACGCCCCTAGGCCGACGGGGCGAGGTGCGGGTCGCGGAGGATGTAGTTTCTCCTTCCGCAAGCCTCGCAGATCCAGGAGGTGATGGTTTAGACCTCTGTCGCGTTCCGGTGGGCCGAAGACTGTCGAGTTTCTCAAGCAATTGGGAATCAATTACGGAGGACCCTTGGGTTCGAGGGGTTATTTCGGAAGGACTAAAAGGCAAACCTCCATTAATTCGAAGTCCAAGATGGACAAATTGTCAGAAAAGAACGGCACTTCTATCAGAAGTCCAGTCTCTTTTACCGAAGAACGCGATAGAGGTCGTAGAAAACCAGGAATTTCCAGGTTTCTACAGCCATCTCTTTCTGGTTCCGAAGCTAGACGGTTCGTTCTGTCCAGTGATCGACTTAAGCTGGATAAACAAGCTGATCGTGGCTCCAAAGTTTTATATGGAGACCATTCGATCGGTCAGAGCGAGCATTCGAGTGAACGACTATGCTGCGAGCATAGACCTCAAGGATGCGTACTTTCACATCATGGTACACCGGCGTTCAGAAAGTATCTTCGCTTTGCTGTCCTAGGTGTTGTTTATCAGTTCCGAGCGATGTGCTTTGGTCTGAATCTAATGCCCTGGGCTTTCACTCGAGTAATGAACTCGGTAATGACTCATTTCCGAGCTCATTCGTCTGCGGTAACGTCGGCTTACCTGGACGATATTCTTCAGAGATACGGCAACGAGTTAACGCTTCAGAACGACATGCAGAATCTGCTTCTATTGCTCCGATGTCTCGGTTTCATAGTAAACGAAGAGAAGTCGGATCTGGTGCCGTCCAAGTCATTCACCCACCTGGGGATGAGTTTCGAGACGCACAACAATCTCGTTCGTCTGCCATTAACCAGAGCAAAATTAGTCAGTTGTTACGCTCGCTATTGTCTTCACTCAGACAAAATTTCAGTGAGGGAATTCATGAGACTAATAGATCTGTGCGGAGCTGCCGCGGATCTCATTCCAATGGGACGGCTACGCACTCGTCCTCTCCAGGTCTATCTGACTCAGGATTGGCGAGTGAAGATTCATTTGCTCAAGACGGACATCCTCTTGTCAAGCCAAGTGAAACAAAAGATTCAGACTTGGGCAGACATACAGTGGTTAACTCAGGGAGTTCCACTGCAGTTGCCAGATCCGAGTTTTACGATTATGACAGATGCCAGTCAAACAGGCTGGGGCGCGACACTGAGCCCATCGGATTTGAAGTACCAGGGTTTTTGGGATCCGCAGTTTCTAAGCAGCACATCAACATCAAAGAGATGATGTCGATTTGGCTTGCTCTACGTCATTGGATAGACGTTATTCAGAATACACACGTGCATATTATGTCCGACAATACGACAGTAGTTGCGTATATTCGGAACCAAGGTGGCACTCATTCCATTCCGTTGCTCAATCTAACGGAAAGAATTCTTCTGTTTGTACTAGAACATCAGATTCTTCTCTCTGTCCGTCATATTCCGGGTCGTCTGAACGTCTTAGCAGACTCCCTTTCACGGAGGGGTCGCCTGTTGCCGTCAGAATGGACTCTCAGCAAGCAAGTATTCAATTAGATTTGCTACCAATGGGAACGGCCGATGATAGATTTATTTGCGACACATCTCAACAATCAGTTGCAGACGTATGTGTCTTCTTGTCCAGATCCTCGAGCATTTGCAGTAGACGCTCTCTCGATCTCTTGGGGTGGAATGATAGGATATGCGTGTCCTCCAGCACCGGTGATTCAGCAGATATTGCTCAAGATAAAACAATCGCAATGCAAGATTCTGTTGGTAGCATGGATAAATCTACTCGGGTGTCTGTTGTGGGACATGCCGAGGAAGCTTCCTCAACGGGAAGATCTTCTTTCGCAAGGGAAATCGCGCATCCTCCATCACAATTCGCAAGGTCTAAACCTTCATCTATTTCCGTTGTGCGGTCCTTCTTGCACGGAAAACATTTTACAGGACGAGCAGTGGATGCAATTTCTAACTGTAGGAGGACCTCCTCTTCGCTAAACTATGCTGCTAAGTGGAGGGTTTTTTGTCAGTGGTGTGGGGATCATTCTGTAGATATTTATGATCCTTCCATTCCAGACATTGCAAACTTTCTAGTATACTTGTTTGATGAGATTAATCTGCAGCCTATCACCATTAAACGTTATAGGTCTATGCTATCCGATACCTATGCACATCATGATAGCTTGATGATTGGAACTAAAGTCTCTTTATTTAAGTTAGTTAGAAATTTTTCGCTAAATAGACCTAGAACCCTTAGATTAATTCCGAAGTGGAATTTGGCCTGGGTTCTTCTTAAGCTAAAAGAAGCGCCTTTTGAGCCTCTTGACACAGTGGACTTCAAATTCTTAACATATAAGACAGATTTTCTCTTAGCTTTCTCTTCTGCTGGAAGAGTTAGTGAGCTTCATGCACTATCTGTGGAGAATCAGGCTCCTAATAAGTATCCTGAACCTATTGTTATTAGGCCCTTCCATCATCTGATGGGCGTAGGCCTTTACTGTGTCCTGTTAGAGCAATACATATTTACAAACATAGATCTGAGTTCATCAGAAAGGGACGTAAGCATTTCTTTTTGTCTTTGATGCCTAATAGAAAGGATTTTATGGTTCATTCTATTGCCAGATGGATTCAATTAACTATTCGTACTGCTTATGAAAAATTATCTTCTTCTCAGCAGTCGGCACTCAAGATCTCAGCTCATGAAGTAAGAGCTCTTTCTACTTCTTGGGCCTATGCTAATTGTATTGCTATTACTGATCTAATGAAGGCTGCATATTGGTCTCAACCTTCCACATTCACTAATTTTTATCTCAGAAATATTGAGTCCATTTCTGGAGACCTCCATTGTTTAGGTCCGTTATCAGTTGCTCAGAATATCGTCCACTAAACAGTTGCAACTATAGTTATGTAGGCTTTCTGTTCCGGCAGTGACTCTGTCCTGCTGCCCTCTTCGCTCTGGGGTATTTGACCCAGGGCAAGGGGAAGGGGGGGGGGGGGGGGTGTTCCCTTAGGTCACCTGCTTTATAGTGAAAAGCAAGGGAATACCTCCCCTAGAGTCAGTATTTCCAAGTCGGTACCGGGATGGTTTTAAAGTGTAAAGCTAATGTTTACTCATCCATGTAATATTTTTAAAATGTAGCTTGGTGTGAAGCATTTGTATATGTCATGTGTCAAACGAGCATTAATATGCAATCCTCGGACACTTTTAATGAATATAAAGAGTCTCATTTCTCTGGACTTCCTTTATTTATTGGCTCACCTTTAAAAATATTAGTATAAAGGGTTATACTGGATGTTAATAGAGATCATTGATTATTATTATGCTCAATTACTGATAGGTATTGTGTCTTTCTTCTTTAATATAAATAAGAAAGATACATGTAAAGCCTATCTCTTCTTTTCTCCTGGAGAGGATATTCTATTATACATAATTGAGCTTATTGGATTTTCCTTTATGTCCTAGGCCCTCCAGCCTATTTACTATTCAGTTAAGTCTGGGTCATTGGTACAGTATAAAAATGTTAAAAAATTTATAGTAATTTATATATTTTTTATACTTACCAATGACCCAGACAGGGATGGCCTTCCCAGGAGTTGGGAACTCATACCTCCCCACTGAGTACATAACGTTTACCAGGCACTGGTTGTAAGAATGATAATTGGTGCCAATTTCGGGACCTCCTTGACACTGCACATGCGCAGAGGAGTAAATGTATGGAGGACCATATAGGACATGTATTTTTCAGTTTTTGATGCAAATTTTGGGTATTGGGGGGGGGGGGGGGGGGCAAAATTTGTGTTTGACCCTGAATTAAGGAGTTTAGCACCAGCTAAGTCTGGGTCATTGGTAAGTATAAAAAATATATAAATTACTATAAATTTTTCAACTTCTATAACATTTTTATCCTGCCAATTTGTGATCGAACTGTGAATTTTTTGTGTAAATCACTGCAGTAGACATGTGACCATGGGTATTTATTGCAAAATGTTTTGTTTATATTGATCTCAGAAAATACAAACTGGTAACCTAGTTGATCTTCAATGCTGAAATGACTCCAAGAACTATTTTTCTCTTTTAGTTCAGATTCAAGTAATCCCTGTGTTACTTGCAATGGCACATGATGGCTGTGATATTGGTAAAACTGGATTCAGACCCAGTGATATATGTGTGTCAGCTCCAACAGGAAGTGGAAAGACATTAGCATTTGTGCTGCCAATTGTACAGGTGATTAAATTATTACAGTAAAGCCCCTTTGACTGGTAGAGTACTAAATTACCTTTCAATAGCCATTTGTAACACAAGTATTTTTTTTCCAAGATATCACACGACCAGCAAAAGGAGCCTTAGTTTAGCAAAATACTGCTCATAAATAATTGTTTTGTTGCAATTTATTGGTGAGTGCCAGTTGGCAGTCTCCAATAAATTGTAACAAAATTTTATATTAATAGTTTTCTTCTGCTGCTGAGCCAACAACAGATTAGTGCAAACAGTGTAAAGCCCCTATAGTGGTTTTCAGCACTTTTCAGTGGAGCCCTGGTAGTGGCTGCTAGCACTCAACCAGTTAACCCTTTATCTAACGCAGTGGTTATAAGTTGCCAGTGCTATTCACAAAAGTTGTCTTTCAAATGTTATCATTTTAAAAAAAATTTTGCATTGAAAACTTGGCTTTTGATCCCAGTTCACATTCTGTTCGGGCTCCTAGGCTTTGGAGTCCATGAAACTTAGGACCCTACAAATCTCAAATTTTGGGTCAACTTGAATCAAGAATCGAATCAGACGAAGATTTAAAATTGATTTGACCTTTAATCGAATCTCATAGCTTTTCAAGTGGTTGATATTTCACCCTCTCACAGCCGTAAATATTGTAAGTCTACCCAGGAAGCCGAGTACAGTACAGTTGCCGTGGATTGGTCGTAATCCATGTGTGGGCAGTGATGTCCACTCTTGCGTTTACCAGGTAATAAAGATCATTATCAGCAAAATTTTAATTAATGTAGCACCGGGTTGTACATGCACAGATGCCAGGAAGTCACTGAAACTGGCACCAACATTATTCTTTGTTTGGCCCTTCTGTCAGATAACATCAAACTGACATCTGTGCTTTCAAATCTCAGTTTTAATGATGCCAGACACAAATCAATGGTTATTTTGGTGCATCCAAGGACACAACTGGATGAAGGAAGGAAGAAACGGTGGTTTGAAACGTTCAGGCTGTAATTTTATAATATTTATAAAATTAGTTCATGTTCCCCAATTTCGGGACATGGGCCTGATATATTTCGGGACATGGGCCTGACGTCATCATTGATTGATAATGACTTGTCCACTGTTTCCTTTAGTATTCCTTCCCTACCTTCCCTTGTCGATGTACTACCACTAATTCTTGTACCATATGTCAGATTTTGACAATGTTTCTGTCTGGTGTCATGGTTTGTTGTTAGGCGAGTGGACTCTAGCGGTCCTCTCGCTGCGAGGAGACACTGCTGGTCTTCTCCCCAAAATGTCACTATAGTTTGTTAGTTTCTATTTACAGAGGAACAAGAACATGGTGTGGTTCGTGACGCCATCAGAGAGTGTGCTTCCGTCGTCGCATTATACTATTAGAACTAGCGGAAAAGTGCTCAGTGATATAAGACAAGGGCCTAGGCCTTAGAATATAGAGTTTGCTTCCTTGTCTCCAGGTAGCTCAGCTGGCAGATCTATCACGCAGAATATGGGTGGTGTGACGCTGAGTATGTCCGTAGCGGTCGAGAAGAGGAACAAGGGTGAAGCGAGCACTATAAAAATCCGAACATGCTCACCCTGCGATGCCGGAAAGGAGGAAGCAGACAAGTTCGGAGGTATGCTCTTCCAGATCTACCATGATCGCGAGCAAGAGAGACGCCCCTCTCTCTTATAACAACATCTGGGGTCAGAGGTTGTTGGTAGGAACTTGCGTCAGTTGAAGCTTACGTCCATGCCTTCCTGTCTGGGACGCTCCTTCTAATAGGCTGCCGGGGTCCTCTAGTCTTACGGCTTCCTCTATGTCCAATAAGCACACACAACCACACAAAAAGTCTGTTGTCGCATTTGGAAAGGGCTAAAAACCATGGCGCATGGTTTTAGTTCCCTGTCACCAGCTACCTCGACCGGTGAAGCAGTTTCTCAGGCCTCTGAGAACTGATGCAGTTGGACTACAATATACAATTAGAGCTAGCTAGTGGCAAAGTGCTCAATGATATAAGACAAGGCCTCAGATCATAGATCATGTGAGTTTCGTCCTTGTCGCCAGCTAGCTCAACCGGTGCTTCTTTCACTCAGAATATGGGTGTCATGATGCCGGATAAGTACGTAGCGGTCGAGGAAGAGAATAAGGGTGGAGCGAGCACTATAATATATAATTATGCTCACCCAGTGATGACGGAAGGAGGAAGCCGGCAAGTTCTGAGGTACGCTCGTACAGGTCTGCCAGGACCGTGAGCAAGAGAGAGGTCTCTCTCTCTTACAGCATCATCTGGGGCCAGATGTTGTTGGTAGAACTTGCGTGTGAGTTTCGTCCTTGTCGCCAGCTAGCTCAACTGGTGCTTCTTTCACTCAGAATATGGGTGTCATGACGCCGGATATGTTCATAGCGGTCGAGGAGAGAACAAGGGTGTAGCAAGCACTATAAAATCCAATCATGCTCACCCTGCGACGATGGAAAGGAGGAAGCCGGCAAGTTCCCAGGTATGCTCGGCTAGGTCTCCCTGGACCGCGAGCAAGAGGGAATCCCCTCTCTCTTTTTACATCATCTGGGACCAGATGCTATTGGTAGGAACTTGCGTCATTCGGAGCTCGTGTACATGTCTTTTGTCCGGAATGCTCCGTTTAATTCAGCTTCTTCAGCATCTACTAAGCACTCTCAACTGCACCTTGGCTACGTGACTTCGGATATCTAGTCTGCATCGTCAATAGATCCACTCTTTGTCAAGGAAATCACACCATCTAGTAGCCAAGGAAACGAGGCATCATTCATCGGGACATCCACAGTTAAGAGCCATCTCAGACACACTGTCCCAGGAGCAGCCGGCGGATAAACAGTACATGACCGCTGCTCCTCAGGCCTCCGTAACGGACTTGCTGTCCCAGTTTGCACAGCTCATTGCAGTATTCCTGCTAAGGCAGAAGCACTCAACGTCAATCTCAAAACTTGAGCTGTCGGATGGTGCTTGATCGGTCCAGTCATCTGCCTGTTCAGGTGCCGGTAACCGTGATTCTAAAACTGATTTAGACGAATGATGAAAGGGATATGGAGGAGATAACCTTCACTTTCAGAACAACTCATGGATGATATGGATACTATCCATTATCGTTCCCTTGAACTTGTTCCAGTGAATCTCAATGCTGCGAGTAATTGTGAGAAACCGTTAGCGTTGTTAGACTCTGACTTCATCCGGACAAAGAGCAGGATAATAAGATCTCTTTTCTGGTTAAGTCTACACAGGTGTCACAGGTCTTTGATTATGTAGACGACGTCATAATTAACCTCCTCTGGGAAGAAGTAATATGGTTTCTTATCATCATCTTCTGTATTTTTAACCGATTTTTGATCACATACATTTAAAAAACGACCGGGGAAGATGTGTTGAGAGTTTCTCTGCGTTGAATGAGTACCGTATTTCATCTAAGTTTTCGGACACTCGATGTTTTCGGACACCTTATTTTTTAAAAAAAATATTTTTTTTAAGCATCGATGTTTTCGGACACCCCACTGCCAACCCATCCTGTAATTTGTTGTATGCATTTTTTAAAATTGTACTGTGAAATGTGAAAATAAAGTCCATAATAAATTAAATTGTTTCTTATTTATAACTGGTGAGTATTGTTTACGTCATTGACAAATGACACCGACAGATTTGACCTGTGATGTAATGACAAATCAAATTTGCTCATGAAATTGAAAGCAAGTTTCCCCCAAGTCAAGATATGAAGAAAGGTAAAAAAAAACAAGTTCTAACCTGTGTATGTCAAAGTAATCCAATTTATATTAAACTGCCCCTGCTCCAGCAGTATAAAAGATTGGGAAATATTTACTGAGATTAAACACATGCATATTGCACATACTGAAAAATCCAAACATTAAAAATAGCACGGGGTACAACGATATCACAATCTGTTAGTCGGTTTCATAAAAAATTAACACAATACAAGAATATTGGTCACTTCGGACAGTGTAAGATTCGGACCAGATTATATTTTGGACAATTCCGTTCAGATCTTTTGACGATTGAACCATAGTTATTCAAGGGTGGTATATACTGAGGGGTATCATTCTGTGCTGATACCATAGGTTGGTGGGGTGGGGGGGGGGGGTAGGGGGGTGGGGGGGCTGTAGGAACAACAAAATAATTTTCAGATTCACAATAAATATATTATCACAGAACTGATCAGACATATAAACAAATAAACATAAGTTACACAGCGATCGTATCGGATTCACATTAAAAGAAAAGCACGTCAACTCTGGAGTACCACATGGAATGGTTCTAAGACCGATACCTTTTTAATGTTTTAAATTTTTGTCTCAAAAACATAGCTTATGATCGCTCAATGGGGGATCATAAGCTATGTTTTTGAGACAAAAATAATTTTATGAATCACAATAAATATTTATCACACAACTGATCAAACATATAGACAAATATACAAAAGTTACACAGAAAATTATACATACAAAAATATACAAACGTTACACAGAAAAGATTACAAAATACATCAATCACGCTAAAAAACAACGATGGTGTCGGATTCACATTAAAAGAAAAGCATGTCAACTCGGGAGTACCACATGGAACGGTTCTAAGACCGATACCTTTTTAATGTTTTAAATTTTTGTCTCAAAAACATAGCTTATGATCCCTCAATGGGGGATCATAAGCTATGTTTTTGAGACAAAAATAATTTTATGAATCACAATACACAAATTACATAGAAAATTAGCCAAAATACATCAATCACGCTCATTTGAAATTACTGCCTCAACGAGGTCATCTTCTTCATCAGAATTAAATATGTCGTTCATTGCAGCCTCTATAGTCATTATTTTCTTGGGGTCAATAAACATCTCACAGGCACTATCCAGCTCATCTTGGTTGTCGAATGGCATTATTTCCTCTAGGTAGTCGGCCTGGTTAATAACCTTGTCTTCCGCACCGTTCAGATGGTTGCTCATGTCACAAACTTTGAAGGACCTTCTTATCATCTCCGTTTGTTTTTCAAGTTTGGTGACGGCAATGATATCCAGTCGACAATATCCTGTGTGGAGGCAGGTTTTATACGCTCTTGTTCATTGTTGATTATTTTCTTGGTACCAGACTGTATGAAATCTGTCCATTTTCTTCTAAGATCCCCTTTGAACGGTTTATTGATGCTGACATCAAGTGGCTGTAATTTTGACGTGCAGCCCCCTGGGATTACAGCGGGAATGGCATTGCTTTTACGGATTTCTTTTTGAACCTTTTCGGTTAAGTGACCCCTGAAGCTGTCCATTATAAGAATTGATCTCTCTTTTTTAGTGTGCTTGCAATATATCTTCTTCACACATTCTGTCATTAAGTTCTCATCCATCCAGCCCTTCTCTTGTACCTGGATAATCCAGTGCTTTGGTGCTTCCAACTTCAGTGCTCTTTTCCCTTTAGAAATAATCATTGGTGGTAAAACGTCCCCACTCGCAGATACAGCTAATACCAAAGTGAGGTGGCATTTTTCGGATCCGGTGGTTCTTATTCTTACAGACTTTTCTCCAGTCAAGTTCACTGTTTTGTTTGGTATCAGGTCGAAGTATACTGGAGTTTCGTCCATATTGATTATGTATTTGTCTTCAAATTCATCTTCAGCTCTTTTCTCCTTTACAAAATCTCTGAAGCTGGTAATCTTCTCTTCCAGGTCTTTCGGTAATCTTTGAGCTAAAGATGTCGTTGTTCGCAGAGAGAAATTATGACGAGTCATGAATTTCTCAGCCCAGCCTAAACTGGCTTTGAAGTCGGCTTCAGTGTTCTCTGTCTTCACCATTTCCCTTGCATAAGCACACAGGGATTCGACTGATACAGGTAGCTGGAGGTCTCGCTGAACCAATACCCATTCTGATATTTTCTCGTCCAGGTCTTCACTGTAGGTGACGGGTCGCCCACTCTTCGATAAATGGCCCGTTGATGCATCTCTTCCTTCTTCGTCAAAATTTATCTTCTTCCAGTCACTGAGTGTTGATCTGGGTATTTTTAGTCTCAAGGCGGCTTGTCGTAGACCAGTAAGCTTTGTAATTTCTACTGCTTCTTTCTTCTCTTTCTTGCTATAATTCTTGTAGTGACCCCTTGCGACAGTTGGAGGGTCAAAGCTGTCTTTGAGGGCATCTGATTCAATGGACATATTCAGGTTCTTCTCTGTGATCTGTTTCTTTGCAGGCGGTGAGGGGGCAGCTGTTTCATCAGAATCTGTTATTTTTCTCTTCACTGGTCGTCCAACTGGTCTCTTTGGTGATGGCTTGCAGTGTGTCAATTCCACTTTCGGTCTCGCTTTTTCTGCTGTCTTGTATTTTACTAGAAATTTGTCCATCTTCAGTTGTTGAGATATCAAAGGTTGATGAATGAATGCTGTACTGAACCCAGTATTTATATTTAACTGGCACCTCAAGAATATACTACCGCTTCTTTCAAGTCCACCGCTACACAATCAATCAACAGTGAACAGTTTTCACAAAATAAACAACCAACCTAAAAACAGACCACATTCAATAACTGTTTGCATTGCAATGCCTTTAAAGGGCAATACCGATATTGGTCCGTTTTGAAAAGACCAAAGCAAGTTGGCTTTTTTTTTCTGACAGTAACAACACAAGCACATGGCTTGATAACTGTTCAACATAATTAACTTTCATGTACCGGTAGATCAAAAGTGATTTGTTCTCAATGATCTTTTGAAGAAATTAAATAATTGCAACTAACATTAGGTATGTTCATATGTATTTATTCTTTCGTTGGGAATACTGATGACAAATCACAGTTTTGGACAGCCGTTTCGGATATTTCATCTTTCCCATTTCCGAGGTAAATTGTGTGCATTGTAACTTACCGGCGTCCCATATTTCACTACACTCGTTTCAAATTTGGACCCCACTTCTGCAATTTGCATGTATTTTTTCTGTTTTCGAAGTTTTCAGACACTCAAAACTTTAATTATTTTTTGGTGTCCGAAAACTTAGATGAAATACGGTAGGCTAAGATCTTAGTTGTAACCTTACCTTCATCATTTCGCTGTTTGCCCGGACACAATTGAGAAGATAATTTCTTATTCAGAGCGAATTTAGACTCATGGTCTTACGTACTTCACTGTTAAGTACTGTGACGCAATGTCTATATGGAAAGGAATTTTGTGGACGTTTGTACCTTTTTAAAAATTCTTTCCAGGCCTATTTATCACATATATCTCTGTCTTAACAGCTGTTAAGTGGGAGCTATTCTGATGTGACGAAGCCTTGCGTCGTCATCGTTAATATTTGACTAGATGGAAAACTCGCTACAGGTCGCTTTAGTTTTCCAGACACTAAGTCTTTGACGGTAAGCTTTCATTAATGTTGGATTAAGCTACAAGAAAGCATCAATTCTCGGCTCTTTAAGTTGGGGTCTAATCGACCAACACCAGCAGAAAGAGTAGGAGAGGTTGTCCTAGACGCAGATTGTCTATAAGGACTCATAGCAAAGGTATAGCTATCCCTCCTATATATTACTTTAGGGATTGACTATACAGCCACTTCGATGGGGGGTTTAGGTCTGTTTGAGTTTACTGATCCGACACCCCTGAGCTGGTGGTTCGGGGCTCTTAAGAGCTCAGTCCGACCGATTTTGACTGGAACTGGATAATTAGGTTTTTTATAATAATCTTTCAGTCGAAAAGTGAGCGTTCGGCGATGCAGCGAGTATAGTTCTTCAGATCACTTGAATAATGAACAAGATAATGTTTCATGGGATGAATGATAGAATACACGTATCCTACAATTCATTTTCAACAGGCTGGTTCGTCTGTTGTTTCACAGAGCGAATTAGCCAGTTGTTTGGCTCGCTTTTATCTTTTATCTGACGCATTAACAGCGGAAATTTTATGCATCGGATGGGGTTGTGTGGAGTGGTTATGAATGTTATTTCGATGGGTCGCTTACGCAGATGTCCCCTCCAGTTATTCCTAACTGGAGTGGTAGACGTTTTTTGCTCTAGACCTGTTTTATTTTAGCGAATCTTTTAACATCAGGTCAAGTTTGGGCATATACGTAACGGTTTTCTCAATTATGATGGACGTGAGTTCATATATTGAGTTATAATCCTGAGTCCGATGGTCTCTCTATGCAGGGATCTTGGGACCCTCAGTTCTTGGAGACCACATATTCAGAAATGATGTCTTATTGTTTACGCTACATCATTGAATTTATATTATTAGCGATCATGTATTTATAGACGCAGATCAGAGTTTATCAGAAGAGAAGAAACGCTTCTTTTGTCATTAATTTCCAATAGAAGGGACATTTTGGTTCATTCTATTGCTAGATGGATTCAATTAGCTATTCGTATTGCTTAGGAAAATTTATCTTCCAATCAGCAGTCAGTGCTTAAGATTTCAGCACATGAAGTAAAAGCGCTGGCAGATCTTGGGCTTATTCTAACTGTATGGTTATTACATGATCTTATATAGGATCGCTTCAGGATAGTTAAGTTTGCGGCGCACAGGAATAATAGTTTCCATCATTTGTGTCGCCAGTATTAGGCATTTGAGCGCATACAATTGACGCTCAGCCGTATTCATGGGAATGAATGATAGGATATGTGTATCCTTCAATTCATTTCTTTCTATTGATTACATTGAGTCTGTTATTGAACATTCGCCAGAAGCTTCCCCCACGAGAGGGTTTTCTTCTTCAAGGGAAGTTTTGTTCTTCATTCTCTGCTATCAGTGGCATAACAGAGTATGTCAGACATGAGGGAGCTTTGCGGTTACTATATTTTTACTGTCTGGACCAGCAATGATTAAGTTTGACAAAAATTTGAATCCCCCCCCCCCCCCCCCCCCCCACACACACACACACACACACACACACACACACACACACACACACACACACACACACACACACACACACACACACACACACACACACTCTGTCGCATATATATATCTTAATACATACATACTATGCGTTTGGGTCGTGTTGCATGGCACCCTCATGGGCATATACGCAGTTTTTTTGCTTTAGTTTCCGGTGTTTATTTTCTGATTTCTAATATACAAGCACTTATTAAATCATCATAATTGCTGCTATTTGAGTTCATAGGTGACTGCATAACCACTTAGTGGTTTTTAGATGATTACAGGCTGGAATTTAATGCTCTCGCGCAATATTTTATTACGCCATCGCTTTGGTGGACCTTGAAATTATTATATATTTTGGGGGCGGTCTGTGTTGGAGCCGGTTAATCATACCTACCTCCATTTCTAGATCCTGGTCTCTATTTTGTCGGTTCTCAAATCACATATTCTCACGTGTTTATAGTTGTAGATACCAAATATTACATGTTGGAGAGTGTTCTTACCGGATTTAATTGTACAGAGGCCGTCTGTGAATGATCTTTGAAGTGTGTTTTCTCTGCAGAGATTGTTCATCATATCTTGCTTCAATATGTGTATGTTATATTATTATTTCACTGATTTCGTCATACATGTATACGCCGTCTGCAGTGCATATTTTGTAGCGAATAAGGTTATTTACCAAAATCGTCGCTATAGCCTTGGCTTGTGAAGTGGCATTAAGCACCATTTATTATTCATGAATTAATTCCTGAGTGCCTGATCGATATTTATTTATATTGTTTCCTGGTACCGCTTATTGATTCCACAGCTCTCCCCTCTTACTTTTGAAGATATGTTCAAAAAGGGATGGGGGATCATTTTCTCCACTTCTCTGGCTTATTGGGTATGTAACTATGAAGGAAGCTGTTTTGTCCATACTATATTCAGCGATCAGCTGTAGTATTATTGTATTGCAAAGGTTTATGGGCAATTTTCTCTCATTCTCAAATGTGACATCCTAATTTTTAGGGCTTAGTCCAGACTAGCCGTAAAAATTGTTACCTCGTTACATCCTATATTAGCATGATTCATGCTCAGATTTAGGATTTACATAAATGGGATCCATATTAGGATATGTCTCTTCTATTATGGTATAAAGTTGATCTACTATTTCGGAAGTTCTAGGCCCTCCACCTTTTTACGATTCAGCTAGTCTAGGCCATTGGTATACAGTATAAAAATATGAAAAAATTTAGTAATTTATATATTTTTTATACTTACCAATGGCCCAGCACTCATACCTCCCCGCTGAATTATTATATTATAATCTTTTTACAAAGAATGATGTTGGCACCAGTTTCGGTGACTGGAGGGCCAGATAGGACTTCAAATTTTCGGTTTTGTATGCAGATTTGGGGGATTGGGGGGCAAAATTTGTGTTTGGCCCTAGATATTTTTGAGTTAGCACCAGCTAGACTGGGCCATTGGTAAGTACAAAAAATATATAAATTACTTTAATTTTTTTCATTTTTTGCCCCAAAAACATAGGTTATGACCCCTCATTGGAATGAGCTCGTTCCAATGAGGTGTCATAACCTATGTTTTTACGACAAAAAATGAAATGAATTATGAAAATTAATTGGTGATTTTTAAAAATAGCACTGGCTGGTTTTGGCTGTTACATTGAATAAAGGATCAATGGATGGGAGGCCTATGTAAAAAAATAGCATCATGGTAAAAAATGATCTAGTCTAATTTATTTTGTTGAGTTGATTATTTATTTATCATTTAATTACTGTTATCAAAAATGGTGGCCTCGACATGTATAATCAGTTTTCGATGAGTGCCGGAAAAAAAGCATTCTCTCTCTGAATTGAAAGATCACGTGTGGTTGCGCAGTACCCAGGAAGAGACCGGAATTGGCACAAGCATCATTTCTTCTGTTTGGCCCAAAGTCAGTAACAACTGAACTGACATCTGTGCTTTAAATTCTCATTTTTGAAGATGCCAGACACAATTCAATGATGGTTTTCATGGAATCAACAGTGTAACAGGATGCTAGAAGTGAATAACGATTGTTTTGGATGTTCAGGGCTGTAACTTTATAATTTTGATATAAAATTATTCATGTTCCCCAATTTTGGGATATGCTTCTGAACGTCGTCATTATAATATGACTCCAATGTTGTTTTGTTAGTATCACTTCCCTTCCCTCTCCTGAACCCTCCTGTTATACTCATTTTTATTGAAGAATTTTTCATTAAATTCTTGGGAGTTTAACTTGTAAACAGAATAGGTATTCTGTTTACACCCTGTGTTTACGTCCTGTCTATTTCGGTTCAGGACGTTTTTGTATTCTTGCATCTTCTACCAGATGCATTGTTTTATCTTCATATGAAGATCTAGCTTTGCATCAGGTCCCTTGGGGCACTTAGGCTTCATTCAGAATTTTTTGAAAATTTTATTTGAAAATTTTAGTTATTGTCTATGTTATGTATCCTTGCGATGTTTATTTTTGGGAGTGCAGTAGACTTATGTTTTTGACTTCATTATTATTGTTGCCATTTTAATAATTGGTACCTAGTGTAAGTCCAAGAAGCCTTGGAATAAAGGCTTGTTGGTTGCCGATAGTCGTGGCACTCCTTCAATACTTCTACTATGGGATGCAAACGCTGGAAATGGGTGTCAAGCTGTGAGGTGGGCGGTGAAGTTCCGATGGGAGCCTTCACCGCTGGCTGATACTTTCTCAGAAGAGCAAGAACATGGTGATGGTACTTTGACACCTGAACAAAAGATCGATAGCTCATAGATAGGCTGAGACAGCTGTCTTGTTGGGAATAGAGCAGTTAGAAGGAATAAGTACGTCTTTTCCTTCTCGGTGTTGTATTCCTAGGTGACAAAGGCATTTTTTGCTATTATGGATGCCATAGTAGCCTTATGTACAGTTAGAGTGGTCTTTTTTTTATATATTAGCGGCTAACGTTGTAAGTTTCCGTTTAATGAGCTGTCTAAGGCTGTGGGGTAACACACAGATATCTGTCTTTACCGATATATGACTTCTAGACTATGTTAGCTACTCTGAGACCGCTAGCTTTTTGGAAAAAGGCCGTTAGAAGGAAAGATTACGTTTTTCTTCTCGGTGGAGTCACAGGCAATTAGTCCTATTGTTGTCGCCTTCGTTTGGCTTATGTGAATTAAGAGCGGTCTGTGTCTATATATCATTAGTGTCTAGCATCTTAGTGGCCTTATATATTTTTAAAGCGGTCTTTTTCTTATACATTGAGTCTAACATTGTAAGCCTTTTTCGGTGTTGTATTCCTAGTTGTCAGAGGCATTTAGTGCTATTATGGACGTAGTAGCCTTATGTACAGTTAGAGAGGTTTTTGTTATTCATTAGTGGCTAACGTTGTAAGCCTCCGTTTAGTGAGCTTTCCAAGGCCGCAGGTGACACAGATATTTGTCTTAATGGAGATGAAGACTAATAAACTGCGTTAGCTAGCTGAGACTACTGTCTCTTTGGAATTTCGGTCGTTAGAGCGGTCCTTATTCCTTACCTTGAGTCACTAATGTTGTAAGTCTCCATTTAGTGAGTTTTCAAGGTTGCAGTTTCACAAAAATATCTGTCTTCACGGATGAAGACTTATTAGCTATGCTAACTAATAGGAGACTGCTGTCTCTTTGGAATTAGGGATGTTGAAAGGAAAGAGTATGTTGTTTCCTTCTCGGTGTTGTATTCTTATGCGTCTGGGGCTTTTGGTCCTTTTGTTGGCACCTTATAAGAATCAAGTGCAGCCCTTTATCTCTTTAACTTGAACGCCTAACATTGTAAGTCTACGTCTAGTGAGCTATCTAAAGTCGCAAAAATTACACCAACATATCTGTCTTCACGGAGATGAAGTCTTCTAAGCTTCATTAGCTAGGCTGAGACCGCTGTCTTGTGGGAATAGAGTGCATTTTTTCCTTCTCTTTGTTGTTTTCTTAAGTGTCATAGACTTTAGTCTTACTGTTGACACCTTAGTAGCCTAGCTAGAAGTATGAGCGGTGTTTTATCCCTATCAGTAGCAGCTAGCATTGTAAGTCTCCTTTAGTGAGCTTCTAGGGTGCAGTTATCAGCCATTTAATTGTCTTCACGAATAGGAAGACCTTTAGCTGCTTCAGCCAGGCTGAGACCACTGTCCTATCGGACAAGGTACCATTATATGAAAGGAGTTTGTTCTCTCCTTAGCGGTATTGTTTTTGTCTTAGTTGTCTGAGGCTTTTAGCCCTATTGATAATGCCATATTAACCTAGTGTGATTAATGAGCGTTCTTTTGAATGCCTCTAGTTAACTCCTTTTCAGGATTATATTCCTGCTATAATCGGTACAAGGCACAAGGAGTTCATCTAGGTTTTTATGATCAGGTGCTGGAACATAGTTTTCGTCTCCCGCTTCATTTTTATCAAATCTATTGTTGTGGATTATATTTCCACTCGATGGATTGGATATTATGTCTCTATGGTGTATTAATTGACAACATGGCGTACTGTTTTGATTTCAAGGGATATGTCGACGCTGTTTCAGCGGTATATTCCTTGCAGTAGTGCCATGTTCATCATGTACCCCTCCATCCTTAGTGGCATTATGTAGTTGGTCAGACGTGAGGGAGACCTATAGTTTCTATACTATTCTAGATAACTAACACTAAAGCGTTATGAGTCGCGACGGGCAAGTGTCATTATGCTTACTTTGGCTAACTATAAGCTTTTTAGCTGTATTACTCTTTATTGAGAATAGTAGCAGCAGTATAGCTTGGGAATGTAGCATGAAGATTCTTTTTCAAAAAGTGAAAAAAGGAATTTTTCACTGTTCCAAGCTTTAATATTACTGCGCCAGTCTTACTTATCTAGCGATTCAAGTAATGCGGGTGAGGGGGGTTCGATATGATTTATATTTCGAGGCATATTTCTACTCTCATATAATTGTATGGTTACATTTTGGAGGTTCATTATTGGAATTAATTGTACACCTGAACGTGGTCGCCTAGTTGTTGGCTAAGAAGCGTATAAGTTCTATCAGATAACTTTCCATTGGGATTCAATTGGACAAATTTAAGGTTGTACACATTGATATCACCAGTTTTCGACCTATCTACGTATTCTGGATGCGACATACATTTTAAAGCTTGCACTTTAAATAACCAGGATCGCCACAATATAGCCTTAGCTGCTGATGTGGCATTAAGTACCAATAAATTAATAATAGATAATAATAATTAATAGCCGGGTGCCTTTTAGACGAATATATATATTTTTCGGTACCACTTTTTCGCTGTTTCTTGACTGCTCCTCTCTTTGTTTTGAAGATTATTCCTTCAAAAAAGAAAGTGGGGGGGGGTTTCCTCTTTACCTCTTCTGGCCTTTTAATAAGTGTGTAACTATGAGTTAAGCTGTTATCGTTTGTAGATTATTCTGATCTTATGTACAGCTTGTTACATTATATATGACGTGTGTTTGTGGGCGTTAATCTCTCGCACTCGGACACGCCTTTCCTAATTTTAAGTTTCTTATTCTGGACTAGCCTTAAAATTGGGGGATCGTTATACCCATTTAGCGTAGCGATTTATGCTAAGTACTAGGGAATTACTTGGATATTGCTCCATATTTCGGTGGTATGTCTTCTTTATTGTGGTATAGTGAGACATATAGGTAATTCCTTAAAATTTTACTTTTCTTTTCACATTGGGAGTTCTAATGCAGGCTAAGGAGCTGTATTTTGGTCTGCTAATTCTTTAAGTCCTAGGCCTTCCGCCTTTTTACGATTCAGCTAAGTCTGGCCCATTGGTTTTAGTATAAAAATATAAATTTAAAGTAATTTGTATATTTTTAATACTTACCAATGGTCCAGATGGGGATGTCCCTCCCATGAGTGGGCACTCATACCTCCCCACTGAGTTATCACTTCAGTAGGCACAACTAGGAAGAATGATGTTGTCGCCAATTCTGGTCTCTTCCTGGTTACTGCGTATGCGTGAGAACTAAAAGTATGGAGGGCCAGATTGGACTTTTAATTTTCGGTATTGTATGCAAATTTTGGGGATTGGGGGGGGGGGTTCAAAATTTGTGTTTGGCCCTTAATAATATTGAGGTTACACCAGCTAAGTCTGGGCCATTGATAAGTATTAAAAATATACAAATTACTTTAAATTTATCATTTTCTTCCATAATGCAACAAGGAATTTAACCAATTCATTCTTGTTTGACAGAGCTCATTGAGCTCTGTCAAACAATATTGAATTGGTTAAATTTCTAGTTGCATCATAGGAAAAATTTGCAGAGTAAAGTTTTTTAAATTGACCTTAGTGTGCAAGGGGTTAAAATGTTGTACATAATTAAAATACTGTTTGCATGTTATGTTTTAAAACTGATGAAATTCTCACGATACTTGTAGGAGATAAGATATTGTCTTATCTTTGGGGTTACCAGAAAATCTGTTGCTCGGTGGTTTTCTGTGGGAACTCCGACTTCCTCCACCCGTAAAACTGTCAAATTCAAAAGGACTCTGGCTGTCAATAGTGTCCTTAAACTCCATTAAATAAATAAATATTAGAAAATCAGAATTTGCTTAAAAAAAATCACCTGATCTTTTTCTTATCATTGTAGGCATTAAAATATAGAGTAGTCAGACATGTGAGAGCACTTGTTGTGTTACCTGTTAAAGATCTTGCAATACAAGTGCACAAAGTGTTCCAGACTTACTGCCAAGACACGGATCTCAAGGTAGATATGTATGAACAGAACCCTGCAAAGCTTTGCAGTGACTTCCCAGTGATTCTTTTGAATTCAACTCCAGTTGCACTGATTCAGACCTTTTTTAACCTTAAAGATGTTCTCAAAATCTTACGAAGTGTCTCCTCTTGAACTCGTCTACTATCATCAGGTCTCCTGTACAGAAGACCTGATGATAGAAGACTTCAGGGAGGTTACATTTCTGAAACTACTTTGATTCCATTCTGGAATATTCTGCTTTTTTGATTGACTTGCCAAAACTGATGTGTCACCAGCATTGATGTATGGTTTTAAGAAGGTGCGATATTTACAACTTAAATAGCTGTAAGATTTGAATCAATTCGAAACCCTCTGCATGATTCTATTCAGGATTCAATTTAACCCTTTACCCAACATAACGGCCAAAACCGGCCAGCGCTATTTTAAAAAATCGCCAATTAATTTTCATTATATTTTCATATTTTGTCTCAAAAACATAGGTTTTGACCTCTCGTTGGAACGAGCTCATTCCAACTAGGGGTCATAACCTATGTTTTTGAGACAAAAAATGAAAAAATATCTTATTCAAGAATTCTTTTTTGCAAGTGTTCTCTGCTTTTCATGGTAGGTAAAACGCTAACCAAAAATTTGAGGTTCGTAGGGTACAAAGTACAAAGTATATCAGAACCATCTTATCTAGTTCATCACTCAAAGTCCTTATTTTGTTGATTTGAAAGTTATATAAACCACAATAAAATTATTAGCTCAACTGTCTAAAAGTCAGGGTTGAGCAATGGTCAGACCCATTTTCCATTATCTTATATTGTCTTCCGTGGTGTTTTGGTCTTCTCCAAAATTGCTGAGTCGATTGCTTGTTTGACATTTAACATCATTATAATGACTGGTTATAAATTTGTTCAACACTTGCCTCCTGTGTTTATATTCAGCGGAAGTAATGTGACCCCATTCGGCTTTTCAAAAATGTTGGTAATGGGGGAGACACTGTGAAAATTTTTCTTGCACAAACTACCAGTCCAAGCTTTCCTGTTTAGAAGGTTTGTTCCTGTCAAGTTAAATTGTCCAAATATAAAAAAGACAATTGGTATTGGTGGAAATATTAATAGACATTTGGCATTCATCTTTGGAATGACAGTATACAAATTTGTTCATTTCGAACCAGCTTAATGTCAGTGAGCAACATACAGTACTGTGATCACAAAAGCGGTATTTTTCTCACTTAGATCATGACAGGGCTCAAATATTTAAAAAAAAACACTAGATATTGGTGGAAATAAGCAAAATTGCTTTCATGTTTGGCAGTTCTTTGGAATGACAGTATACAGATTTATTCATTTCACACCATCTTGATCTCAGGTGAACACAAAAGGGGCATCTTGAAGATGACTGACTGGGGAAGGAGGTGCTGCAGACCTGATTTGTTATGACTGATGTCTCAAGTCCCAAATGATAAAATATTCCACAACATTATCAAGGCATGCCTTCGTTGAATGGCATGCTATGGTGATGCAGCTGGTATATTACCCAGTAAGGATTATAGTTCAAAAACAGAAATGGTGTGGGAATTATTGATACTAGGCACAACTCAGGGCTAGTAACAGCTCATTGTTGACGTTGCCTGGAAACTTTAAATTTGCTTTCAATAGTGGTAGTGAGATGTCAGTTAGCATGGCTGGTGGCATGGTGTACCGATGCTGTCCATGTTAATATAGCAGAGATTACACTCAGTCTTTATTTTAAATATTATTTTTGTACCATTTCCATCAGAACTCGTATGTTTTGTGAGACAACAAAGATGAGTGACACCAAGCTATATTCCAGTGAAAATATTCGAATAGAAATGAATCAAGCCACCAGTTTTGAATCAAATCGAATAGTAACTTTAGATTTGCAGTCAAATTGAATCTAGAAGCTTTGCAGGGCCCTAGAGTAAACTTGCAAGTTGTTTTCCAAATACCTGGACAGTTGTTTCTATGCAAGTCTTGACTGCCTAATTGGGCTGCCAAGACTTGCCTCGAAACAACTGTAAAGCCACAGGATGTAGCTTGTTATAGCAACATGTATAAAAAATCCACAGGCCATTAATGGTTAATTAACCATAATATTCAATTAACCAGAATTTGGTAATATTTCTTCTGATGATGACAAAGATATAACAGAATACAGTACGTGGAGAGTGTATTATCATTAAATCACCCGCAGAGTGGAGATTCCACCCGAACAATAATTGCAAATTTATTGCAAAGCATAACCATCACAAGCAAAGTTCCAGCCAATGGACCTCTGGGTTTAACCCGGAGGTCCATTGGCCGAAACAGTGCTTGTGTTTTATGTCCACATGTACAGACTTTGAAAGGGATTCTTTTGGGTGATAACTCCACTCCACGGGTGATTTAGTTACAATCCACTCTCCACGTACTGTAAATGCTAATATTGGAATTATTGAGGCCACATAGTTGTTTAATGTTTGAAAATTTGAGGGTTGTCAATAAAATTGTTAAAAATTTAACAATTTATATAATATATATTGGGGTTTAAAGACACTTTCAACAGTCAGGGTCATATTTTTCCGGACAGTTTTATGGGTGGAGGAAGTCGGAGTACTTGGTTAGAACCACTGAGCAGCAGTGAGTAAGTGTCAGTCTCTCAAACTTTCTAACCCTGCTCAAACAGCTTTAGCATCGGTTGTAGGCCTGTGTACCATCGATGGGATGATTAAGTGTCTTGCCCAAGGGCACAACACAGTTGACATGGGTCAGGATCAGATCTGTGATCTTTTGATCTGAAGTCCAGTGCTCTCACCAGTGAGCCACCATGCAACTTGGAACAGTCACAATATTTTTTATTCAAATTAACAATGATTTACTATGTATTTCACATACAATAAACATGACGAATTTGTTCTAAAGGAATGGTGAATGGTTTAGTGTTCAAGTCTGGAAATAAGAAGACTGTCATTGGCAGAATGAGGTCCCCAGAGGGTGAATTTGGTGATGCTACCATGCACAGCAGGGTAGAATCTCTAAATTTACCCTCTGTGAACCTCAGTTTGAACCAAGGTCTCAGGCATAAAGAGAAATAGATACCAGAAGGATAAATTGACCCACTGTATGATATCAAATCAGCAAATTTCCCCCTCTGGGGACCTCATTCTGCAAATGACAGATTGTTTATTTCCTGGCTTGTTGGTGTTAGACAATTTTTTTTGTAATTCAGAGGATTATTCCAACAGACCATTTCCAAATATTTTTAGTACTTTATGTTTTCATCAATTTGAAATAGTATAAATTGAATTCTCTTGATTTAATATTATAGCACAAATGGAATACTAATATTAATTTAAACACTTATCATTTTCTTCTTTATTGTAGGTGGGACTGATAGTCGGCCAGAAAACAATTCTTGCTGAGCAAAGATATCTAGTTGAAAGAAGGTAATATTTTAAGAATGATCCATTTTTAGCTTAACCCTTTACCCAACCTGAAAAGCAGACGACACTTGCAAAAATAATTCTTGAATAACTAATTTTTTTCATTTTTTGTCTCAAAAACATAGGTTATGACCCCTCGTTGGAACGAGCTCGTTCCAGCGAGGGATCATAACCTATGTTTTTGAGACAAAAAATGAAAAAAATAATGAAAATTAATTGGCGATTTTTGAGAATAGTGCTGGCCGGTTTTGGCCGTTACGTTAGGTAAAGGCTTAACTTGACAATGTCACATTTTCTTTAGCACAGGCTACTCCCGTAGTTCTCATCTGATCATCACTAAATCATGTCTAGATGAGAACGTCCCATTTTGTTGCAAATGGTCCCCTGTGACGGCTGTGTGGTTTCGAAACCTGAAAAACTTTAGCAGTCTACAGGTTGTATTTATGAAGGGATTTCATTGTAACTTCATAGGATGACTCTGTATAATGTCCAGATGAGAATGCAGGGTTATGTGACCTAAATTCTTTTAGCACAGTCTACAGGTTGCATGTATGAAGGGATTTCATTGTAAATTGGTAGGATGACTCGGTATAATGTACAGTTGAGAATGTCCTATTTTGGTAGTGATCAGTCAGTCTACATTTCATATTTATGAAGTGATTTCATTGTAACATGGTAGGATGCCTCGCTATGATGTCTAGATAAGACTGTCCTATTTCGTTTCCGATCGGTCAGTCATTACTGCCGCTTTTGCACATGACCTAGATTCCTTTACCACTGTCTACAGGTCATTTTTGTTAGGTATTTCCATTTTTATTCCCCCGAAAAAAATTCGGGGGAATCTAGCTGTGACGTCGTCCGTCTGTCTGTCTGTCCGTCCGGGCATAGACGGAATTCGTGTCTGCTCCATAACTTCTTACAGCCTTCAAGGATATTAATGATACTTGGTATTATTATTGCCCACAACCAGAGGGTGTGTCGCGAATAAGGTTGGAATGGCTATCAAGGCTTTTTTCGGGGGAATCAGCCACCCTTTGGTGGCCATCCTCTAGTTAACTTAGTAACATGACTGGGTATGATATTTTGATGAGCTAGTACTGTTTTGGTCGTGATTGATCAACTATGACCACCGGATGGGCACATGATCTAGATTCCTTTAGCAAAATTTGCGTGTCATATATATGAAGGGATTTCATTGTAACTTGGAAGGATGACTTGTTTTGGAATAATTTTACTGTAACTTTATAACTTTGATTGACATACGTTAACGTTGAGGGCCAAACCAACCCAGACCTCAGTTCTTCAGTACAGTCTACACCTCAAATTATTCTTTTTCAAAACATAGCATACAGGGAACAGAAATTAACCTATTCCCAATTATCACAATTCTTGTCTTATTTCAACTCCTTTCATAAACATTGAACATTATCCTTTTCATCAAACACTACACACAATCAAGTTAAGATGCAGTGTCATTGAATGAATGAATGAATCTTTATTTGCAGCATACAATTACATAACATATGATTAACAGTTTAATTTAATTCAGAACAAAAGTAATAGTACACTACATGGAGATGGCATAGCCAAGAAGCTGTCTTCCTGCCATCCCCATATTGAAACAGTAAAACATACCTGACATCAAAGTTAAATTAATTTGCTCAAAGCCTATTCTAAAAGGAGCGATTCACAGTTTCCAAAATGAATACATAGTTTATCATTGTAGTGGAATATTTACTATGTGGAGAATGTTAAGGATTTGGGGAATTTTGGGATCCAGATGAGCTGGAGGTGCAATCGGAGCATCTCAGATTGTCACAAGCGACATTAGCCATACACGAATTTAGGGCCTTATCCATTATTGCCTTCTTAAATTGCGATCTGCTGAGTTGTTGGATTTGTGGGTCAGTTTCATTCCATGTTCGTGGAAGAGTATGGAACGGCAGTTCGGATGAAAAACGTGTTCTTGGTTTAAGTGGGTGTATTTTCCCAGACTGTCTGGTGTTCATGCCTGATGGATTCCTATAGATTTTAAATGTATCATCAAAGGACACAGGTAATTTATTATTGCACCAATCATGCATGAACAAAAGGGAATGCAGGATATAGAGGTCGCTGAATTTTAGGATACCACAGCTTTTGAATAGAGGATCAGTGTGTGATGTAAAAGACTTGTTTGTTATAATACAAATGGCTTTCTTCTGCATGTTGAAGAGTCTTTTTGTAGAGGGTGAGTGCCCGCAGATTAATATCCCATAGATCAAATGGCTGTGGATAAGTGAGAAGTACAGTGATCTTAAAGCTTGCGGGGGGAGAAATTATTTTGCCCTATTTAATGCAAACAGCTGATATGTGCTGTTTGAATTTCAGGTTTTCGTCCATATGAATTCCAAGGAACTTAAATGATGACTCCTCTTGGTGACTACCGATATATTCGTCTCATTCAGTGATATCACCTTGTTCTTGGCACTGTATGCGTCAAGTTGGGGGTGAAATAACATGAATCTGGTTTTAGAGGCATTTAAGGCTAATTTATTTGCAGAACTCCATTCGTTTATCTTAATTAGTTCAGAATTAGCATTTTCTATTAGCGCGTCTACATTGTTACCTTACATATATGCTGTTGTATCATCTGCGAAAGCTAGTTTTTTAATTAAGGTTGATTGGCTAATGTCATTCACAAATAATAAGAATAAGATGGGTCCGAGGATAGAACCCTGAGGTACACCCACTGTTATCTCTTGTTTATTGGATACTTCATTCATGAATGAAACCGACTGACTTCTTCCATTTAAATAATCTTTAAACCAGGAGTTGGCCAATCCCCTAATTCCATAATGGTCCAATTTTTTGAACAGGATGACATGGTCAGTGCTGTCAAAGGCTTTCGAAAAGTCCAGAAAAAGAGAAAGCGTGCAATCTTTCGACGGTCTATCATTGTTCTCGGCGACATTGTTAACCAAGTGTAAAACAGGATGTGTTGTTGAATGATGTTTCCTGAAGCCAAACTGATACTGGTATATAATCTTTTGTTCCTCTAGAAAGTTTGATAATCGCGAATATATTAATTTCTCCAATATTTTAGAGAATGCCGGCAGAATACTGATAGGTCGGTAGTTGTTGAACAATTGCGGGCCGCCAGATTCAAATATAGGTATAATTTTGGCTGTCTTCATTTTCTGGGTTCCGTACCAGTAGAAAAAGAAAGGTTAACTATGTGTGTTAGCGGGCTGGGCACCTCAGAGATTATTTTTAGCTCAACTTTGGAGAAGCCAAATTTGAGCTTTTGCCATGGCCCATCGTCCATCGTCCATCTGTCCATCTGTCCGTACGTCAACAATTGGATATGGCTCAGGCTAGAGGCCGTATTTATGAACCGATCTTTACAAAACTTCTTGGGTACCTTTGTTATGACCATGGGACGAGAACGAGTGTTTTTGGGTGCGGTCCAAAATTCAAGATGGCAGCCAGCTGCCATTTTGTACCGATGATGCAGAAATCTGCTTTTTGTACAGAACTTCCATATGAAAGCTTTGATTTGAATAATTTTTTGTATGAATGTTTAGTACCATGGGATACATCACATATAATACAGGTTTTTATCTCGTGCGTAAATTGTGCAAATTAGACTAATTTTGATGTTTTTTGGTGTTACTTTCAGCACTGCAAGTGCAAATGCCAATACGGCTCAGGCTAGAGGCCGTATTTATGAACCGATCTTTACGAAACTTCTTGGGTACCTTTGGTATCACAGTGGGACGAGAACGAGTGTTTTTGGGTCCGGTCCGAAATTCAAGATGGCCGATGGCAGCCATTTTGTACAAAATTAGGTGCAATCAGATTTTTGCACAGAACTTCCATATGAAAGCGCTGATTTAAATAATTTTTTGTGTGAATGTTTAGTACCATGGGATACATCACATATAATACGGGTTTTTTTCTGGTGCAAAAATTATGCAAATTAGATGAACTTTGATTTTTTCAGTGCGACTTACACACTGTAAGTACACATGTCAATACGGCTCGGACTAGAGTCTGTATTTATGAACTGATCTTCACGAAATGTCTTGGGTACCTTTGTTATCACCTTGGGACGAGAACGAGTGTTTCTGGGTGCGGTCTAAAATTCAAGATGGCTGCCAGTGGCCATTTTGTACCGAAATTAGGTCTAATCAGTTTTTTGTACACAACTTCTATACGGCTCAGACTAGAGGTCATGTTTATGAAGCAATCTTTACAAAACTTCTTGGGTACTTTTGTTATCACTGTGGGATGAGAGCGAGTGTTTTTGGGTTTGGTCCGAAATTCAAGATGGCCACCAGCAGCCATTTTGTACCAAAATTAGTGCAATCAGTCTTTTGTACAGAACTTCTGTATGAAAGTTCTGATTTCTGAAATTTTTGTATGAATGTTTAGTAACATGGAATACATCACATATTGTAAGGGTTTTTTTTATGCAGAAATTATGCAAATTAGATGAACTTTGATTTATTCAGTGCTACTTACACAATGTAAGCACACATGTCAATACGGCTCAGGGTAGAGGCTGTATTTATGAACCGATCTTCACAAAACTTCTTGGGTAACTTTGTTATCACCTTGGGACGAGAATGAGTGTTTCTGGGTGCGGTCCAAAAGTCAAGATGGCTGCCAGTGGCCATTTTGTACCGAAATTAGGTCCAATCAGTTTTTTGTCACAAGTTCTATACAGCTTGTATTTATGAACTGATCTTCACAAAACTTCTTGGGTACCTTTGTTTTCACCTTGGGACAGGAACGAATGTGTTTTGGGGTGCCTTTGTTATCACTGTGCTATGAGAACAAACATTTTGGGGTTCAGTCAGACCCACTCTGGGACTCAAAGAATTCTTTTCTAGTTTAGCATCTGACTGACACAAACCTTTACAATACTTTACCTATACATTTGTTACAGGCAACGGTCAGTATTTATGTACAGACCGTTACAATACTTTATATTTACCTTTGTTATCAGGTCATTACCTAGATGTTTGTCATTGCTGTGTCACATACTATACATGTACATGTCTTTGTCTTGACAAGTTGAGCTACAGTGTCATTGACACTTTCATTTTTAGAAGTTTGGTGGATAAGTTATCACAGTCTTTGGTTAATTTTCCACAGAGGCTGTGGACAGAGTGAACTATTTCCTCTTCATTGGTTGGTGATATAAAAAAGGAATCAGCAGTGCTGTTACCAATATAATCCAAGAAATGACAGTTTGATATTGGAATTTTGTCACTTACTGATTTACCTATATTGACAAAAAAATTATTAAATTTATCGGCAATTGTTTTTGGATGACTCAGTTCGGTGTTTCCATCACGAAATGAGGAAGGTAAAGATGGCATACGTTCTGTTTTGTTAATGGCTTTACGCAGAATTTCCCATGTTTTTTTAATGTTATTTCTATTTTCAAGCAAAGTGTTGGTGTAGTAGTTCCTTTTGCTTATTCTTTTCAATCGATTGAAAATTAGACAATATTGTTTGTATTCATCTCCGTTTTTAGGGATTGGGGATTTGAGTTTTTTTACATATAGTTTGTTTTTGTTTAAGGAGAATTGTAAAAGGCCATGAGTAATCCATGCTTTGCGTTTTATAAATTTTTAGCTCAACTTGACAAAGTTATTGCCATCACTTCACGTCCATTGGCGTACGTACGTACGTACGTACGTATGTATGTACGTACGTACGTACGTTAGTATGTTAGTACGTTAGTACGTACGTCCACAATTTCCTTTGGCACACCTCACAGGTCGCATTTATGATCAGATTGCTTTGAAACTTGGTATGCTTGTTTGGGGTGACCTCTAGATGGGAGTTATCGATTTTCTTCAATTTCCGTCAAAAAATGTTGCCGCGGCCAACGTTCTTAGAACTTGGTTTAGTCAAACCTCAATATTTCCCTTTGGTACACCCTACAGGGCACATTTATGGTTGGATCACTTTGATACTTGGTATGCTTGTTTAGGGTGTCCTCTAGATGGGAGCTATCGATTTTCTTCCATTTCTGTCAAAAAATGTTGCCACGGCCAATGTTCTTAGAATGTAGTTTAGGCAAACCTCAGTATTTCCCTTTGGCACACCCTACACGGCACATTTATGATTGGATTTCTTTGAAACCTGGCATGCTTATTTGGGGTGACCTCTAGATGGGAGCTATCGATTTTCTTCCATTTCCGTTAAAAATTGTTGCCGCGGCCAATATTCTTAGAACTTAGTTTAGTCAGACCTCAATATTTCCCTTTGGCACACCCTACAGGTCACATTTATGATCGGATTACTTTGAAACCTGGCATGCTTGTTTGGGGTGACGTCTAGATGGGAGCTATCTATTTTCTCCCATTTCCATCAAAAAATGTTGCCACGGCCAACGTTCTTAGAACTTAGTTTAGTCAGACCTCAATATTTCCCTTTGGAACACCCTACAGGGCACATTTATGATCGGATTGCTTTGAAACTTTATATGCTTGTTTGGGGTTTCCTCTAGATGGGAGCTATCGATTTTCTTCCATTTCCGTCAAAAAATGTTGCTACAGGCTAACGTTCTTAGAACTTAGTTTAGTCAGACCTCAATATTTCCCTTTGGCACACCCTACAGGGCACATTTATGATCAGATTGCTTTGAAACCTGGCATGCTTGTTTGGGGTGACCTCTAGATGGGAGCTATCGATTTTCTTCGATTTCCATAAAAAAATGTTGACACGGGCAATGACCTTCGATGAACATAGTAAAAACTTAGTGCAGTTAAGCATCAGTATTTCCCTTTGACACACCCTGCAGGGCACATTTATGATTGGATCACTTGCAAACTTGGTGTGCTTGTGTGGGGTGACATCTATATGGGAGCTGTCAATTTTCTTCCATTTCTGTCAAAAAATGTTGCCACTGACCTTTGAACTTAATTTAGTCAGGCCTCAATATTTCCCTTTAACACACCCTTCAGGGCACATTTATTATCGGATCACTTTGAAACTTGGTATGTGTGTTGGGGGTAACCTCTAGATGTTATTGCTTTTTTTCATTTCCATAAAATATTATTGTCGTTATCACCAGCCTTTGAACTTACTGCATTTGTGAATCAACTTATCCCTTTTGAACTCTCTGCAGGGTATATTTATGAATTTTCATAAAAAACCCCCCAAAGCCACAAGCAATGACCTTCTACTTAGTGCATTTGTGCATTAACATCATCCTTTGGCATGCCTCAGAGGGCACATTCATTATCAGGTTGTTTTGAAACTTTGTATGCTTATGCAGGGTGACAAAGATAGGAGCTATTGATATTTTTATACTGTACCAATGACCCAGACATAGCTGGTGCTAACTCTTAAAATATAGGGCCAAACACAAATTTTGCCCCCCAATCCCCAAAATTTGCATCTAAAACCAAAGAAAACATGTCCTGAATGGCCCTCCACACTTCACCTCTACTGCGCATGCGCAGTGTCAAGGACGTTCCGAAATTGGCGCCATTAATCATTCTTAGTTTGGCCCTTCATCAGTTAACATCTGACTGATCTTTGTGCTTGTAAATCTCAGTTTAAATGATGCCAGACACATAAATATTAGTGAAATGGTGATTCTAAGGAGGATATAGAAGGAGGAGAGGAAAAATGTGTGACAGAAAATTATCAGGGCTGTAACTTAAAATTTTTTAATGAAATTATGTTAAGTTACCTATTATCGAGGCAGCAGCCATTTTGTTGTCATTCTTGTTATCAAGTTACACTGCTTGTTCAGTGTTTTCCTCTCTCCCTTTCCTTTTAGTCCCCTCTTGCTATTCTCCCATGCTTTTGGCATATTTTCTGTAATTTTATTACTAAAATTTCTTGGGAGTTTTAGCTGAATAACAGAATGAATTCTGTTCTTTTCCCCATGTTTACGTCTTCACCTATGGGTGGTTAGGCGTAGTGTTCTGCATCTACCATCTGATGTTCTGCAGTTTCTTCCCTGGAAGTCTCTGTTTTGCATCAGATGGTGTATTATTGGTAACTGATTTCGGGCCTGGGTGCCTGGAGTCTTATTCTAGTGTTTTTACACTTATTGTTTACATTTACAACAGCCCTCTGTGTGAGAGGGGATTTCTTGAAAATAATATCTTGATGTTAATTTAATCATAACTAGATACATTATTATTGTTCGTAAGTGTTGCATAAATTGTTTAAAATATTTTTAAAATTTTTGTCCACACTTAGGCTTGGGATCCATTGGGGCTCAACGTTACTTTTCAGAAACTTGGGCTGTTCTGAAAAAATATTTTTTCAAAATTTTTTGATTTCAATTATTTTTTCTATGTTAATGGATCATATTATTATGTATTTTGATTGTCAGGGGTTGGTGTGAATACTAGGACTTTGTTTTCTTTTCACATTGAAAGGATTTTGGTCAATTGTAATAAGAGGAAATCTTCCTCTGACTTTTATAATCATTGTATATGTAGTCAGTGTACTCGCACTAGCTCCTGTTCTGTATGTGATAATTTCGATGACAACATGGGAAGCGTGTGTCACGGTATGTTAGTGGGGAATTGGACATTCCGGTCCTTTCCCCGCAGGGTCACTCTACTTTATCAATTTCTATATCAGACGATCAAGATTAGGGTGATGTATCCGTGATGTCTTCCGAAAGTGTGCCTCTGTCGTCACAATTAATGAAGAGCTAGCGGAAAAGTGCTCATGTAAATACGCCAATTGCCTAAGAGGACCCTAGTTGGTTCGACGGCCTTTGACGTCCGCTAGCTCGTCCGGTGTAGCGTCCATTCATCGAATGGTTCGGCAGCCGGGTTCATCCGTTGCGGTCTAGAAGGAGTTTTGGGGTGATGCGAGCACTATAAATCAACCAAATGCACACCCAGTGACGGCGGATTAGAGGGAGAACGGAGGAAGCCTTTTAGTCCGGTTCCTAGCTCGTCCAGGTCCATCCGGACGGCGAGCGAGAGAGGCCCCTCTCTCGTACAACAACGTCTGGCCCCAGATGTTGTGGTACAAAATGTTTCGCATTCGGAGCATACGTCCGCCGCTCGGGACGCTCCGACATATAGTCAGTCAGGAGAGACTGTCAATAAGGCTTCCTCATTCTCATGGTAGCACACACGACCGCTCTTGGCTACGTGACCTCGGATATCCAGTCAGCTTCGCCAATCGGAGAATCATCGGCGACCAGGTCATACCATCCGGTAGCCAGGGACACGAGGCCTGCAGACTCCGGACGTTCGCATAAGAAAGTGTGCGGGAGTCAACGTACACGGAGCTTCCGGCGGCAATGCATCGTAAAACCGCTACTGCACAGGCCTCGGTGACGGACGTGCTATCCCAAATAGCACAGCTTATCGCAGCATCCCAGCAACAACTGAATCTGTCGCATCATGTATTATCCGACGATGCTGGGTCGGGACGCTCCGCGGAAGCAGGTACGGACGTCCAAAAATTTCATCCGGTCCGACGGGATTCCGAAAGGGATTCGGAGGATTTCGAGCTTTCCCTTTCGGAACAACATATGCTGTTGTGTATGTCATCTGACTTTATCTTCTATAGGTTCTTTCGTCGGACCAGAATGCTGCGATGCCGGATAAGAAACTGATAGCGTCGGTGGACTTAGAAATTTTTGGTTCGGTTCAGGGACATCGTCCCTCAGTTCCGACATAGTCCAATAATGTCACACAAACTTTCGAATTATTGAACGACGCTATATATTATTATTATATGCTTGCTATTACCAAGCATTTCTGGTTTCTTGTTCGCAAAGTTACGGAGATGTCTTTCAAAGTGTGCCTCTGTCGTCATAGTTAATGAAGAGCTAGCGGCAATAAGTGCTCATGGAATATGTCTGTCGCCTAAGAGGTCCCTTGTAGGATCGACAGAGTGACATTCGCTAGCTCACCCAGTGTAGCGTCCATTCATCGAATGGTTCGGCAGCCGGGTTCGTCCGTTGCGGTCTAGGAAGGAGATTTGGGTGATGCGAGCACTATAATAACTTTAGTACTCACCCAGTGACGACGGATTGAGGACAGATCGGAGGAAGCCTGTTAGTCCGGTTCCTGGCTCGTCCAGGGCTGTGAGCGAGAGAGGTCCCTCTCTCGTACAACAACATAGGGGACCGCTTGTTGTGGTTCAGATATTTCGCATTCGGAGCATATGTCTGCCGCTCGGGACGCTCCGTTATATTGACAGTCCGAGAGACTGTCGATAATGCTTCCTCATCCTCACAGCAGCGCACACGACCGCACATTGGCTACGTGACCTCGAGTATCCGACCAGTTTCGTCATGCAGTGATTCCATGGCAAACAGGTCACGCCATCCGGTAGCCAAGGGACACGAGGCCTATACACTCCGTTCGCTCGCATAATAGAAGTATGCACGGGGTAACGATCATGGAGCTTCCAGCGGCAATGCATCGTAAGACCGCTTCTCCACAGGCCTCAGTGACGGACGTGCTATCCAAGTTAGCACAGTTTATCGCAGCATCCCAGCAATCGACAGTTTCTCGGTCGGATCAGGAATTATCCGACGGCGCTGGGTCGGTGCGCTCCGCTGTTGCATCAGGTTCGGACGATCGAACGCTTTATAGGGTCCGACAGGATGGCGAAAGGGATTCGGACGATTTCGAGTTTTCCCTTTCGGAACAACGGAAGCTGCCATACATTTCTTCCGGCATTATCTTCCAGTGGTTGTTCCTTCGGACTACATTGCTGCGATGTTGGATAAGAGACTTATAGCGTCATTTGACACGGAATTTTGGATCGGTTCAGGGACATTGTCCCTGACTTACCGACGCAGTCCAATAATGTCATTAGAACATTTGTATTATTTTTCGACGCTATATATATATAAGCCTGCTACCAAGCATGATAGTTTAGTTTCTTGTCCGCAATGCTCAATTCTGCCTTTTATCATTTCTAGGAATAATTTATTTTGGCAGAACAGGGCATACCGAGAGTTTATATGCGTCTAGACGGCGGGGTTAAAGACTGGAAATTATCTTTTTCGCCGTCTATGTCTTTTTCAACCACAATGTTGGAAACGACAATGATGTCTAATAGACTTAACTTAGATGCTTTATCATACGTAGTCCACCTTACTGAGGCGTTATCATTACGTCTTCAAGAGAAAGAATTCCGGGATATGATCCTCAATGTGATTTCTTTCAAGGGCAGTAGTTTGTCCACGTATAACTCCGCCCTTCAGTGGCAACCTGGAGTTGGTTAGACGTGACGCATCCCTAGCTACATCCACGCGCGTGGATAGTAAGGTGAAGAACTCTCTCAGAGTCGCTTCGGTCTCGGAGAAGCTTCTCTTCGATGGCAACTTTTCAGCAATTCATGAATTGCTCGATATACATGTTCTCTTGTCTATCAAGTGTAGCAAGAGATTCAGACTGGGGCAAACATTCGGTGGTTGACTCAGAGAGTGCCACTGCAGTTGCGGATCCGAGTTTTATAATTATGACGGTTGCCAGTCAAACAGGTTGGGGTACAATATTGATCCCAACGGATTCGTAGTGCCACGGTCTTTGGGTTCCGCAGTCTCTAGACAAGCACTTATCTTCCACAGAATAATGTTTTTTAGGCTTGCTTTATGTCATTGGATGAACATTATTCAGAAACGCATGTCCAAATCCTGTCCGATAATACGACAGTAGTTGCGTATCTCCGGAACCAGGGAGGCACTCATTCGATTCCGTTATTCAATTTAACGGAAAGAATCCTTCTGTTTGTTATAGTACACCAAGTTCTGCTTCGGTCCGTCATATTCCGGGTCATCTGATTGTATTACCGGACTCCCTTTCACGTAAGGGTCGCTTGTTGCCGTCAGAATGGACTCTCAACAAACAAGTATTCAATCAGATTTGCTATCAATGGGAGCGCCCAATGATAATTTATTTACGACACAACTTGCTAATCAATTGCAGACGTATGTGTTTGCATGTCCGGATCTCTGAGCTTATGTTGTTAATGCTCTATTGATCTAATAGGACGGAATGATAGGATATGCGTATCCTCCTGCGCTGTTGTTTCAGCAAGTATTGCTAAGATAAACAACCACAATACATTTCTGTTGATAGCATCTCTGTCTTCACAGAGACCGTGGGTAAATTTACTCAGATGTCTACTGTGGGACTTAACGCGAAAACTTCCTCCATGAGAGGATCTTCTTTCGCTGGGGAAAATCGTGTCATCTTCATCACAACCCACAAGGTCTCAACCTTCACGTATTCCGTTGTGTGGTCCTTATTGCATTGTAAGCATTGTACTGGACGAGCTTTGGACGCGATTTCTTACTGTAGGAGAACCTCTTCTTCGCTATTCTATGTGGCTAAAGTGGAGGCTCTTCTGTCGTTGTTGTAGGGATCACTATGTTGATATTGTTGATCCCTCCATACTAGTCATTGCAACTTTCTAGTATACTTGTTTGACAAGATCTACTGCAGCCTGATACTATTAAGGTTATAGGTCTATGTTATCTCATACCTATGCACTCTATGATAGTTTACAATTGAGTCTTATGTCTCTTTATCTAAGTCAGTTAGTAACTTTTCGATAAATAGACTTAGAATCATTAGATTAAATTTCTATATGGAATTTAACTTCGGTTCTTATTTAGCTAAGTAATCATTTGAGCCTCTGGAAACAGTAGTTTTCAAATTCTGACCTTTTAGACAGTAATTCTGTTGGCTTCTCTTTTACTGAAGAGTCAGTGAGCTTCATGCACTATCGGTGGATGATTCTCACTTTCGTAGTTTCGGAATCACTACTTCCTTTACTATTTAGGTTGGATTTTTGGTTAAGAGTCAGGCTCCTAATAAATATCCGGAACCTATTGTTATTAAGGTCCTTCCGTCTTCGTACGGGCATAGGCCTTTACTCTGTCCGGTTAGAGTTTACATATTTATAAACAGATACTACGGACGTAAGCTTCTTCTGTCTTTGATGCCTAATAGAAGGACGTTACGCTCCATTCTATTGCTAATGGATTCAATTAACTATCGGTACTGCTTATGGTATATCACTGACTCAGAGTTGTGCTTGAGATTTCGGCTCATGAAGTAAGAGTTCTTTCTACATCTTGGGCTTACATTAATAGTGTCGCTATTATAGATTTTTGAAGGCTGCTCATTGCGCTCAGCCATCCACATTCATGAATTTTTTATCTCAGAAATATTGAGTCCATTTCTGGAGGCCTCTTTTGTTAGGTCTATTATCTACTGCTCAGAATGTCATTCACTTAACAGTTGCTACTATAGCTAGGTAGGCTGTCTGTTTCGGCAGTGACTCCGTTTTGCTGCCCTCTTCGCTCTGGGCTATTTGACTCAGGGCAAGAAAAAGGGGGGGGGGGGGGAGGGTGTTCCCTTGGGTCACCTATTTTACTATGAAAACAAGGGGATACCTCCTCTGGAGTTAGTAATTCTGAGCTGTTACTGGGATGGTTTTTTAGTGAGAAGTTTATGTTTTAAAAATTCATTCAGGTCTTAGTTTTTAAAGTATAGCTTTTGAATATAGCACGTGTCAAACGGACGTTATTATACAATCCTCAGACACTTTTAAGAAGTATAAAGAGTCTCTATTCTCTAGACTTACTTTATTTATTGGCTTACTTTAAAAATTATTAGTATAAGGATTATACTAGATATTAATAGAGTACATGGATGTATGATGCTCAATTTTGCAAGGTGTTGTATCTTTCTAATTTAACATAAATAAGAAAGATACATGTAAGGCCTAATACTTCTTTTTCCCTAGAGGGGATGACTCTATTTTATATAATTGAGCGTATTCCAACTTGCTCTATGTCCTAGGCCCTCCAGCCTTTTTACTATTCAGCTATGTCTGGGTCATTGGTACAGTATAAAAATGTTAAAAAATTTATAGTAATTTATATATTTTTTATACTTACCAATGACCCAGACGGGGATGGCCCTCCCAGGAGTTGGAAACTCCTACCTCCCCGCTGAGTACATAGCGCTTACCAGGCACTGGTTATAAGAATGATTAATGGCGCCAATTTCGGAACGTCCTTGACACTGCGCATGCGCAGTAGAGGTGAAGTGTGGAGGGCCATTCAGGACATGTTTTCTTTGGTTTTAGATGCAAATTTTAGGGATTGGGGGCAAAATTTGTGTTTGGCCCTATATTTTAAGAGTTAGCACCAGCTATGTCTGGGTCATTGGTAAATATAAAAAATATATAAATTACTATAAATTTTTTAACTTTCTTTTCATTTCCATCAAAAACTGTTGCTGTTAGCAACAATCTTTGAATTTATTTCATTTGTGCATCAACATTCTTTGACATGGCCTACAGGCCACATTTATCATAGGATTGTTTTTTAACTTGGTGTGCTCATTAGGCAAGACCTATAGATAAGAGCTATTAATTAGCATTCATTTCTGTGAAAAAAAGTTGCCATTTACAGTAACCTTTGAACATACTGCATTGTGTATCAACATTCTCCCTTTAGCCAGTCTTACAGCTTACATTTAAAAATGCATGGATCACTCTGACGTTGTGCACACACACAATGCTGTTATGTTGAAATTTCATCAAATAACATTGGTACCAATGATCTTCAATTTTGCCGTTTCATTTATAACTTACCAAGTTCAAGTTTGTCAAGTTGAGCTACAGTGTCATTGACACTTTCATTTTGGTATGGATATCACTTCCATGGGGAAGGCAGTATCAAACAGTCTGAAGAAAATATCGAAAAATAAGTTGTACGCTTTATTTGGGCAGGCTATGTCAAAAACACCTGAGAAGTCGCACGCTAATAGAAGCCGTTTGAAGTAACAAACGTTTGACCTTTTGAATACACGTTTCTGGGTTTGTGTTGGGTGGGCAGGGGGTCTTGTTATTTCCTTCGGTATAAAATGTTGCAAAGTGGTCACTGACATCACTTATTATGATTCCTGAGTCATATTTTCTGTTATTATTGCTGAATATATGATCGATAAGAGTCGCCGTGGTGTCTGTCACTCTTGTTGGTTTCGTAATAGCTGGATTAAAACCTGCACTGAACAATGAGTCTACATAAATGTTAGTTTTGGGGTGGTTATTAAAGTTTAGCAAATCAATGTTGAAGTCGCCCATGAAATAAGCTTTTTTATTCTCCTGATTTATTATACCCCACGCAACGAAGTTGCTGGGGTATAATGTTTTTGACAGGTCCGTCCATCAGTCCGTCAGTCGGTCCTACTTGTTTTCCGGACCTTTTTTCTACACGTTTCCAGATATTGAACTGATTTTTGGTATGTGAGTCTAACATGGTGGCCTACAGATCAAGTTTGCATTTTTTTCCGCTCCACTGATTTTTTCCGAAATTACGGCCCTTGGACTCTGAAAAATTCATCAAAATTACAGTTTTCCGGACTTTTTTTCTACACGCTTCCAGATATTGAGTTGATTTTTGGTATGTTAGTCTAACATGGTGGCCTACAGATCAAGTTTGCATTTTGTTCCGCTCCACTGATTTTTACCGAAATTATGTCCCCATAGACTTTGAAAAGTTCATCAAAATTACAGTTTTCCGGACGTTTTTCTACACACTTCCAGATATTGAGCTGTTTTTGGGTATGTTAGTCTAACATGGTGGCCTACAGATCAAGTTTGCATTTTGTTCCGCTCCACTGATTTTTACCGAAATTACGGCCCTTGAACTTTGAAAAGTTCATCAAAATTACAGCTTTCCGGACTTTTTTCCTACACGCTTCCAGATATTCTGCTGATTTTTGATATGTTAGTCTAACATGGTGGCCTACAGAACAAGTTTGGGTTTTGTTCCGCTCCACTGATTTTTACCAAAATTACGGCCCCATAGACTTTGAAAAGTTCATCAAAATTACAGTTTTCCCGGCTTTTTCGCTGCTTGAATTCTTTCAATACCGTTGAAACTACAGAACACTGTTTTCTGCAGTATTCCTAGAATCTATGTTTATTTTTAAAAAAATGATTAGAGCTTGAAATATCGGGGCACGTGGGGTATGTGAGCGTGCTCACTAAGGTTCTTTAATTATGTCCAGTAATCGAGATAGCTCAGATAAAAATAGATCGAGGTCGGCTTTTGGCATGGTATTAGGTCTATAAATAACCCCAATTACAAATTTTCTGCCGGCAGAGACTTCTATGAATAATGACTCAAAGACATGAGGAATAAAGACTGTTAAATCAGTATGTATTTTGAAGGATAAGTTCCTTTACAAATAAGCCAACCCCGCCTCTGCCATCATCCTTGTCGGATCGTGTGCGGTAAGTTAGGGGGTGGTAGCCTTCAAGCTTATAAGATACAATGTCTTTAATACTGAAAGTTTCAGTTAGGCTTATGATATCAAAAACGTTTATGTTGGGCTGTAGATCGCACAATAAGTTACTGAGGCTTTCGAAGTTTGCATTCAGACTACGGCAGTTGACGTTGAAAAGGGAGAGAGATGTATTTTGTGATGATATTTTGTCTCTAAATTGTTTGGGTGTATAATATTTGCAGTTTACGTTATCTACAGTGAATGGTTGGTTATGATCCTCACCATCAGTGGAGAGTAATTCGTTAAATTTTAAGGCGAAGTCGAAGGCATCTGTATTCTGGATCTTGTCAAGTATTTGGTTGTTAGCCATGATTAAGGGTTAAGTGACAGAAAACAAATTTGAGATTAGTTGGCAGTTTAGAGCTATCACAATAGTACTCCGGCTGTGCACGATCTGGGAAGCTGAGTAATTTTCTGAATCGGCTAGAACTTTGATGTCAGGAGTGAGAGACAGATATATATACATAATGAGTGAATTTACTGCAGATTGTGGGGAAAAAAAATCCCTATACTTGGACAGCTGTTAGAAAACTAATAAGCTAGAGTCCATGTAAGTGACCTTCCTTGTGAATTTAGGGCAAAGTTATATGTTGGGATATGCTTTTTACTGACCGAGTTGCTTCTTGACTATCGCCTTAATGGTTTGAATAAGGTTGGGGCCAACAGTTATACACAAACATTGAACTTTAATTTAATATAAAAAATCTAATTTCTATGAAGTTGTGGAGATTTGGAGGTTATTACTTAGTCAGTTTCATACAGGGTTCCTGTGAAACCTTGGATCCAAGGAGTGGCCTTGAATTTTGCTAAGAGTCATTCAAAGCCTTGAAATCCTGCAAAATGTGTTAGGAGATAGTAGGCCTTAAACAGCCTTGAATAAATTCACAAAATAAAAATGTTGACGATGCTCGCAATCATTACTGTATAGTTTTATATGCCAGAGTAGGTGAAAACATAGTCCTTACAAGGACCCTCCAGTCATTGCCCCCTCCTCCCACTTCCCTTATTGGGAAGTGGGAGGAGGGGATAATGACTGGAGATCTTAGGATTATTGATGGCAGAGCCTTGAAAATCCTTGAATTTTGCTATGGTAGGGCCTTGAAAAGTGATAAAATATATTGAGAAATGGCCTTGAATAGCCTTGAATCATATCAGTCCTTGTCAGCAGGAACCTTGTCATATTGGCCGAGATATCAGCCCTAGGTAACCCAATATGAGCCTGAGATAGAAGGTTGAAGGCTGGTATGAAGTAATTGAGGGCTGATATCTGGGCCGATATGAAACTAACCATGTAAATAACCTCTTTATTTATGAAACCAAAACATATAATTACAAAATATTTTCCGATCTGAAGCATCTGAAAGCATTCTTGTTTCTCATTCTTTTCACAAAGTCCTAAGTTTCCTTTTCTCCAAGTTCAGCTATCCAAACGTCTGGGCTTCCCACCTGGGGGAGCGGAGATGCTCAGTAAGCTTTCTTTTTTTTTTTTAAATATATTTTTATTTGCCATAACTATTGAGCAAAAAGGGATAGGAGGACAAGTGCTTTCCACTTAGTAGAAACCTCCGCTCCCATAACATGAATACAGAA
The DNA here is from genome assembly GCA_031216915.1 of Pictodentalium vernedei. Classification (NCBI taxonomy): domain Eukaryota; kingdom Metazoa; phylum Mollusca; class Scaphopoda; order Dentaliida; family Dentaliidae; genus Pictodentalium; species Pictodentalium vernedei. The sequence continues at coordinate 193,004,221 of CM062289.1, forward strand.
AATGTTACAATGGCGAAACAAACAAGTATTTAAAATTCATAAATGTAAAATAAACTATTTCAAATGGTTTATATATGTGTGACAGAAAAAAAGAAAAAAGAAAGAAATACTGTTGATGTCCCTTTTGCATTCTGTGTATCTCTTGATTTGAATCAAATTAATATTCAAAGCCAAAGGCCGCTTTGGCGCTGTTCTGATTAGGATGTATTAAAATAATAATAATCATCTCTCCGCCTTCTGTAATGCGGCTTAGGGACGTGTCTCATTAGATCCATGCCAGTTAATACAAGAGGTAGGGGAAATGCTGCGTCAGCAACTCAGGCTACAAACAGCACAACCGTGACTATCATGACAGTGCAATCTGTGTACCGAGGTGCTGGCTCGTCACCCTGATGACACGTCCATTCCGTGACCCCTCCATACATATTCGGATCACTGTACAGTAGAATATCCAATGAATTCAAAGTAATATTGAGGTTTGATAAATTACTAATAAGAGCATTACGAGCATTTAAATAATAGGGGCAGACAAGGAAATAATATTCTGCAGCCTCAACAATAGTTATACAATGTGGACAATAAGGACATTCGGAGATGCAATTGAGGAATTTATCACTTTTCAGATCACTACAACCAGTTCTAATTCTACTATGAATGATATTGTGTTTTCTAGCACCATGGGAGAAGTATACAGGTGGTCTGCGTACGGGGGTGATGTGAGCGATTTCGTACTGATTGGTGTAAATTGTTCCACATTTCCTTGCAAGACGGAAAGAATGATCATTTAAATAGCTCAGTTTGCATGCTGTGAGGCATGAAATTTGATGAATTGCAAAGGTTATAAGACTACGTGTCACAAACCTGTGGTGATAGAAGTTCATAGAGAAAATCTGGCATATCGTTATATATGATTTTGTAAAGTATACACATATCTTTTGAAATTGTCTTCTTGTTTCTACATTATTCCACCCAACTTCTAACAAGAGGCGATTGCGTGATACTGATCGCATCAGACCCGATACAATTCGTGGGGCATCACAGTGTATATCCTCAAGGCGCTTCATTAAAGGTTGCGGAGCACCACACCAAACAGGACTACCGTATTCTAATATTGGTAGTACAAAAGCATTATACCCTGTTCCCAGGATCTGTCGATTAGAAATGTGGTTCAATTTTCTCAATTGAGAAAGTCTTGCACAAGCTTTTTTACAGATATCATCAATATGGGCTTCCCAACTTAAGTTGGATCGGATAGAAAACCCCAAAATCTAGTGGAAATATAACATCTCTGCTGAGTGTAAATAGTATAACTTTAGTTTCTTATCAACCTACCTCAATTGTTTACTACAGGCTTGCACTACAGTGGAAGAACCTAACTCGGATAAAATACTCTATTTTAATCTTTCCCAAGATTTGGGAAAGAAAAGTGGTGTAAAAACACCACGAAAAAATAAGCCAAAACTGGGTCGAGCGCCATCGGCACACACCCAGTATGGGACGCTTTTCCATAGTACAAATCCACGACTACCGTAAAACAGTGCGCAGTGCATCAATTCGTCATTCTTTTGATTATCCGCACATGTGGTGGATGTGTGCCATCTTTGCTTAGTAACAGTGATATTTTAACTCGTCGATAATGGTTTTCCTGTGACTGGAATTATGGATCTGAAGATCGTATAATAACAGGACTGTGTTTTATATATTCTCGTTTATATTTTCAACCACATTCTCATTGTATATTATTTACTATTCCGTTTTCGCGAATGTTTTGTTTTCGACATCACGCGATTCGACAATGAATTTTTCGGTTGATGAATTAATTGTTTTTGGAGTTAGGTGTCAATCTGGGACTGTCTGGACAGGATTTCTTCACTCTGTTGAGGGCTGAATTTCTGTTTTTTCGGCCTCTGTCGACCGTCTGGGTTCTGTCCTGTACCCACCGTTTTATTTCTGCCACCTTCTCTCGTAGTTGAGGGTGTTCTTCTACTTTCTGTTTCTGTTGAGTTCACCTTTTTCTTCTACTGCTCTCACCTCTGTTATTTCCAGTTCGGTTCCTTTAGGGCAATTCCTTTTGCCCTCGCCTTGGTGCGTTCTCGTGGCCGTTTCTTCCACACCCGCGGGTGGTGTGGAACGCTGTCGTTTCGGGAGCCTCCTGACTCGACCACGTCTGGTGTGAGTTTACCCCCCTCTGTGGGGGATGTGCAGCTCCTCCTGCCCCCGCGGGAGGTCTGGGGAACGCTATCATTTCGGGGTCACCTGATTCGACCACATCTGGTGAGAATTGCTCCCCCTCCGTGGGGGATGTGCAGCTCCTCCCGCACCAGCAGAGGTGGGGAACGCTGTTGTTTCAGGGCTTCCCGACTCGACCATGTCTGTTGAGAGTTATTCCCCTTCCGTGGGGAATGTGCAGTTTTTTACCGTGGTGGATACTGCGCGAGCTGTTGGATTTCTGGTGAAGAGATGCCTGGTTCCGGGACTATGCGCCCTCTCCAGTCGACATCTGAGGCTGTCACTAGGGTTGTGACTCCTCCTTTGGAGGCCGAGCTTGGTGGCTCTCTCCGCTTTTCCGCCAGTTCCAACAGCTCCCGTCGTATCTGCTGCTACTGCTGTTCCGTCTACAACGTCATTGGGCACCGTTTTTAGCTGGACTCGGCTTATCCCTGCAAGGGTCTGCAGGGATGTCTGTAGTGTGGTTGTGGGGTATCAGCTGCAGCCTTCCCCGACTTCAACTCGGCGAAGTCAGATGGGGCTGCCGACTGAACCCCCTACTGTGTCCTCTCAGCCGTTGAGCACAGTAGTTTTATACCTGCAGTGGTCTGCTGCGGTGTCTGGTTGTGTAGACGTGGGGGTATCAGCCTCAGCCTTCCCTGACTTCAACTCGGCGAAGTTGGAATTGGCTGCCGGCCAGACCCTCTGCTGTGGTCTCTGTGCTGTCGAGCACCACAGTTGTCATTGGATTCGGAGGTTCTTAGTGGGACACTATGAACTCCGTGGCGTTTCCGTCCACTCATTCTGGCCACACGACCAGTTTTGGGGGACCAACGTCTTTTGTGCAGCCTGGACCTTCTGCCCTGCAGAGGTCCGCGGTGACTCTCATGAGTTCCCGCCATGTTGATCCTCGGGGTGTGTCACCCCCCTATACATGTCTGCCTTCAGACATTTCGGTTGCTGCCCGTCGTCCCACGTCAATTGTTTTGGAGGATCGTGACCCTTCGCTGGTTAAGAGGGTCAGAGGTGAAGCCACTTTGCCGGTTCGTTCCCCTGTCGAACCGGCCAGTACGGGCAGTGAGCTTAGGGAGGCCCTCTCCTTACTCACTCAAGTTCTGTCAAAGAGCCTTCCCGTTGCTTCCAGCGAGGCAGCGAGTGGTTTCCAGGCGCCCCCTATGGCGCCGCCTCCTGGGATTGGAAACAGGCCGCTTTCTGATCCCCCTGGTGTTCCGACACCATGGGAGGCGTCGGCTGGTTTGCCCACGATGGGCTATGTGTCTTCCGACTCAGGGGAAGAGTCAGACATGCTTGATGTCGAGAGCCAGCAGTCTTCGGACTTGGGGGCAGCTCTTGATTTAGTGTTTAGGTTCCTTCCGGATCTCAAACCATCTAACCAGTCGACAGTGTCGGCCAGGCCACGATCATCGGTCGTACGCCAACAGCCTATGGAGCAACCCGCTTCTGGGCGTCTTCGACCGTGCCAGTCGGTACAGTTGGTTGAAGCATTTTCAGCCTTGGACTCTAAGCTAAGTTCCAAGGCTATGAAGGCTCTGTTCTTCACCAGGGTTGACACCTTTTTGCCTCCGGCGCGTTATCGTTCCTACGATTCTGCCAATCCGTCGGTCTACCAGACTTTGACGGTTTTGGATCAGGACTCCAATTTCCTCGGGCTTTCCAAGTCCAAGTCTGCTGTCATTCCGATGACAACCCTTGGAGTCCACATTGGGCTTATTGAGAGAGATGCTTGGTATGCTTTCTCTCTCCGATCACGTCGTCTCAGCTTTAGCTGCTTATCTGCCTCCAGATAAGTTTGACGAGGTACAGGCTCCTTTGCGTGTGCTGTCCAAGGCGCTCATGCATCTTACTCACATGCATGCCTGTAATACGGCTAATCTGGAATTAGTTCGAAGGGACTCTGTGCTGGACACAGGCCGATCCCTTCCTGAGGAGCAGTGCGCTACTCTTCGATCTGCTTCTTTGGCAGGTCCGCAACTTTTCCATGGTTCTGTGTTGACGGTCCGGGATGACGTCCTACGTCATTCCAAAGATCAGCTGCTGTTTCTTCAGCTTGATTAGCCTTCTAGGGTAGGCAGGGGCTGTTCCAAGTTTAACAAGTACCCTCTGCTTCCTCTGTGAAGCAAAGGGGCTGATCCTTCTGCCACCGCTTCTACTTCTTACTGAAGGGGTAAGGGTAAGCGTCGGCAGTCTTGAGGATTGAAGTCCCAGGATTCTTCATTCAGTAGAGGAGGTGTTTTCTCTTCTCGCAAGCCTCGTCGGGGTTCGAAATGAAGATCCTCACCTCGACTCGTCCCAGGTTGGAGGAAGGATAGCAGAGTTCGCAGACCGTTGGGCCACCATCACATCCGATCATTGGGTGTTAGATGTTGTTCGGTCCGGCTGCGAATATCCTTCCGAAGGCACCCCACTCTGTCCAGGGTGCCTCTTCCAACCACAGTTCCTTCAGACATTTTACGTCGGGAACTTTTGTCCACGGAGATAGACAATCTCCTGACAAAGGGGGCGATTGAGGTCATCAAGAACATTGGGTCAGTGGGTTTCTATTCCCGCCTGTTCTTGGTGCCGAAGAAGGAGGGTCGACTCCCACTGGTTATCGATCTGAGTTTCCTGAACCAGTCTATCATTGCTCCCAAGTTCAGCATGGAGACTTTCAGGTCAGTCCTCCGTTCAATTCACCAGGGAGATTTTGCTTCCAGCTTCGACCTGCAAGACGCTTACTTTCGCGTTCCGATTCATTGGGCGTTACGGAAGTATCTCAGGTTCGCTTTTCTGGGGCGAGTTTACCAGTTCAAGGCCATGCCTTTCGGCCTCAACCTGGCTCCTTGGGCCTTCACCAGACTGATGTCGCATGTGATAGCTTTCCATCGCACACAGTTCAGGGTGACTACTTCGGCATATCTGGACGATATCCTCCAGGAGCATTCCAATGCTGCCTTACTGGAGTCGGATGTCGCCACTCTGTTGAGCTTGCTCATGTCGCTAGGTTTCAGAGTCAACGAGGAGAAGTCTGACCTGGTCCCTTCTCAGTCGTTTTATCATCTGGGGATGGCTTTCCGCACACAATTCAATTTGGTGGCGGTTCCCCAGGCCAAGGCTGTGATTCTCTCAGCTTTTCCTCTGACTCTGTCCCAGTCCACATCTGCGACAGCTCAGGAGTATTCTCCGGCTAATCAGTCTCTGCTGTTCGGTGACGGATCTCATTCCTCTTGGTCGGCTGCATGTCAGACCTCTCCAACACTTTCTGCTCAGTCGTTGGAGCCCGAATGTAGATTTTCTGGATCAGGTGCTTCAGTTTCCAGAATATCTTTATCCCCACCCTCTCCTCTGGGCGGATGTCCAGTGGCTTTCGCAGGGTGTTCCGTTGGACTTACCCACGTCCGATCGCATTCTGACGGCAGATACCAGCGATCTCGGATGGGGTGCGACGTTGGATCCTCTAGGTCTTTCATTCACAGGATGTGGGACCAGGATCATGCAGCTCTACACATCAACCAGAAGGAGCTTCTTGCTCTTCTTCTGAGTTTCAGGCAGTGGATCCCTCACCTGTCGAATCGCCAGGTCCTTCTGTTGTCCGACCATTCGACGGTGGTTGCTTACATTTGGAACCAGGGCGGCACGCACTCTGTTCCAATGTCTGAATTGGCTCGGGATCTTCTACTGCTTGCTCAGGATGTCCACGCCGGGGTGGCTGTGCGTCACATTCCCGGTCATCTGAACGTCCTAGCCGACTTCCTGTCCTGTCGGGGCAGGGTCACAGGGTCATTTCTACCAGGTGGATGCTCCACATGGCAGGTTCCTTCGATCTCTTGCGACTCGTTAGAACCATCCGGTGGACACTTTCGTGTCCCCCGTGTCCAGGTGCTCTGGCTTTCGCCGTGGATGCTCTGGCCCTCCTTTGGGATGGTCTTGTCGGCTACGCCTTCCTACCGGTTCCGATTCCACCTCAGGTTCTCGCCCAGATATGAACCTGTAGTCGTCGAATCCTTTCGATCACACCCGTCGCCTCTAGGGATGGGACGATACGCTTGGGTCACGATACGATACGTATCTCGATACACCATTCACGATATGATTGCGTATCGCGATATATATCAAGTATCATTGTTTCCCTATTGCTATTGCTGTGTCACCGTATATATGGACGTAGAGTAACAGAAACAAGGAAACAATGATACTTGATATGTATCTGCCTACCTGGACAGTCCTTCGATTTTGGGAAACAATGGCGAGCGATATTTAGCGCACCTCAAATTGGACTCATCCCCCAAGTGAAGTTGTCACTCCATTTCATTGTTGGGACAGTTCGTATCGTTGTCTCATGGATGATATGCAATGTACAACAGAATCAAATTGTCTGTTTTATGTTTGACCGGTGTAATAAAATAAGAAAAAAATCTTTGTACGCATTATTGGTGTTTGTGTTTTTATTCTCCAATACTCCATGGACCAAGGTAAGAAGGACAAATGCAACGTTGACGTACCCTAACTGTGAAGTTTTAGGTTTATTCGTCATGCTTCAAACACGTTTCCAGAAACGTCAGAATTTTCTGAGAAACAGCCAGTAACAGCCTGAGTTACATCCCCTGTGTGAGCTGTCCCACCAACTTCCCAAATCCACAGCCTCCCTCGATAAAAATCGCAGCTGAAAAGCTTACTTGTCAGTCACAGTGAACCCGGTTTGCATGAAGTCCCACATCAGCTACTCTGGCGTTTTCATTCCATGAAACATTTTTATTAAAACCTGATCAACAAGTGAGGCCGGGCCTCACCTGTTGGTCTGCTTTTAATAAAAAGCTTTCATGAAATAAGAACGCCGGAGTGGATAACATCTTTTACAAAAAATTCAAGTCAGTTTTCGGAGAGATGTCAAGAGTGTCTCATTTGTTGGTCAGTCTTATTAAAAACGTTCCATTGAATGAAAACGCCAGAGTCGCTTAATGCCAACTTTGCCAAGTAATGAAGTATATACATCATAAACACTTTGAATAGGAAACAAGCAGTTTCGTAACTTGACGAGGTTGCTATTGTTGATGTTTTCAAAATCGTCGGCGCGGTGTATTAGCTCCCTTGATGTGCAACCATGATAACTGAATGACTCTGTGCACGAATCGAAATGACAAAATGCTTTTCTGTCAAATTATCAATGCAATTTGTGCCGTGATTCGTGATGCGACACTGCTCATTTGTCTCCCTGGGTTTGCCTGGAGGTATGGCGAAAGTTGTTGGCTTTTATTAGTGAATACACGCACCTAGTTGTGATGTAGGCTCCCAGTTGACATACAACTATGTCCTACGAGGCCCCAACACACACTTTGTCTGGGTGATAAAACTGTATCGCGATCCCGCGATATTTGGCCTCTGTATCGGTGCACGTATCGTGACGGGTCGTATCGCGATGCATCGGTGTATCGGTGAATCGTCCCATCCCTAGTCGCCTCGGTGGGTGTGGATGAATCTGCTCTGCTCTCTGTTAGCGGCGGTTCCGGCATGTCTCCCTCTACCTTGCGACTTTCTTTGCCAAAGTTGCCCGAGGTGGTTTCATGTTGACCCGACTTCATTGTGCCTTCGCACATGTCTTTTATCGGGTCCTGTCTCCTCCGGAGTGGTTTTTCGAGACACGCAGTGGAGTTGCTTTTCTTCTTCAAGGAGACACTCACTCCACTGGTTTAGCCTCTGTGGCTAAGTGGAAGGTTCTTCTGTCGATGGTGTGCAATCACTCTGTTGCTTGACTTGCTTCTGTCACTCCTTCGATCACACTGCTTGTGGAGTTTCTGGTATATGTTTGTTTCTGGGGGTCTCCAGCAATGGGTACATGTCCATGCTTCGGAGACATTTTTTCATATGTGATACTGCATTGTTTCGACACTCATCCTTGCCTCTCCAAGCTTGTTCAGCTCTTTTCCTTGAAAAGGCCTAGGACTTTGCAGTTTACTCCAAGATGGTCACTTTCTTGGGCGCCGCTCTGCTTGGGGGTGGGGGGCATTCGTGCCTTTATCCTGGATGAATATGCGTTTTCTCACATGCCAGATCTCTCCTGCTGGATTTGTCTTGCTATTCGTGCAGCTTCCCCTCGTCTAGCTACTGGTGATTGTATTACCAATTGTTTTTTCTGCCACGAGGTGCGTGCATTGTCTTCCTCTTTTAATAACTCTGTCATGTTGTCGGATGACGGATGTTTTACTGGCAGCCTTCTGGAGAAATGCTACATTCTCCTTTTATCTGCGACAGTTGCAGGAGCCGACAGAGAACCTTGGGGCCCTCTTTCTTCGACTCAGGCTGTTGTCTATCCCAGCCTTTCAGCTTTTTTCAGGGTCTGTTCCAGCTTTGTGCTGTTACTGCCCTTTCTGCCTGTGCGTCGCACTTCACCATACGCCTCATCATTCATTGTCTTTTCTAATGTTTGTGATGCTTTGGTTTGATAGGCCTAGGGATCTCTTCCTCTGTCTACGGTCCCAGTGCTATTGAGTTATGTGTGGATTGGTTATGTGATTCCCTCCATCCTTTTGTCTATTCAGTCTGTAGTAAACAATTGAGGTAGGTTGATAAGAAGTATAAATTTTATAGTAAATTTCCTTTCTTATTACACCTACCGAAATTGTTTACATGGAGGCCATCCCGTCTTCTTATTCGGGTAAGAATCCTTCCTTCCCGCTGATCACATAACTCCTGTGTTGTTCGGAATCAAAAGAATGACGAATTGATCCATTGCGCACTGTTTTACGGTAGTCGTGGATTTGTACTATGGAAGAGCGTCCCATACTGGGTGTGCGCCGATGGCGCTCGACCCAGTTTTGGCTTATTTTTTTGTGGTGTTTTTACACCACTTTTCTTTCCCAAATCTTGGGAAAGATTAAAATAGAGAGTATTTTATCCGAGTTAGGTTCTTCCACTGTAGTGCAAGCCTGTAGTAAACAATTTCGGTAGGTATAATAAGAAAGGAAATTTACTATAAAATTTATATATTTTAGCATTAAATGTGACCAACCACGTGCCAGCCCATTTGTTAAATTTTTTGAGTTCGGTATTTATTTTAGACTGAATTCTATGAGTATCAGAAGATGACTCTGTCAGACAGGTCAAACAATAGACTCGATATTGTTGGCTATGTCATTAATGTACACCAAAATAGAAAAGGACCAAGAATGGGAACCTGTGGGACTCCAGCTTCTGTATATCTATAATCCGATTTGCAACTGTTAATTTTCACCTTTTGCCTCAGTAAGCTGAACTATTTCTTCTCTCAGTTTGACGAATCTTTGCTTACTACTCTGAATCTTAGTTTGCGTTGAATTTTCTGTACAACTCTCTTCTTTTTAGCTCACCTGGCCTAAAAGGCCATGTGAGCTTTTCTCATCACTTGGCATCTGTCGTCGTCCGTCGTCTGGCGTCTGTAAACTTTTCATATTTTCATCTTCTTCTCTGTAACAGCTGAGCCGGTGTGAACCAAACTTGCCAGGAATGGTCTATGGGAGGTCCTCTACAAACGATCCTCATTTTGTTCCCGTCAGATGAAAAACATGGCTTCCAGAGGCATTCTTTGATTCTGGTTGGTGGATTTTCAAAAATCTTCTCCTCTGAAACTGCCAGGCCAAATGTTTTGAAACTTCACATAAATGATGACTGGGACCCCCTCTACCAATGATCCTCATTTAATGTTGATTGGGTTACAAACATGGCCGCAATTGTGGCTTATAGTTACTGTAGAAACCCTATGGGAAATCACATTTTCCTCTTCTTCTCTGGAAAAACCGAGGCGACGTGAAAACAAACCTGGCAGGGATGGTCTAGGGGAGGTCCTCTACAAATGATCCTCATTTTGTTCCCGTGGGTTGAAAAACATGGCCGTCAGAGGCATTCTTTGATTCTGATAGGTGGATTTTCAAAAATGTTCTCCTCTGAAACTGCCAGGCCAAATGTTTTGATACTTCACATAAGTAATGACTGGGACCCCCTCTACCAACGATCCTCATTTAATGTTGATCGGGTTGTAAACATGGCCACAATTGTGGCTTATAGGCTTTTAGTTACTATAGAAACCCTATGGGAAATCACATTTTCATCTTCTTCTCTGAAACTACTGAGCCAATGTGAACCACACTTCACAGGAATGGTCTATGAGAGGATGGAAATATGTGGCCACCAGAGGCTATATTCTAATGCTTAACCGAATGCCCCTCCTGTCTGAATCCAGAAAATCTACATTCGGGCTCCTGTCTTTGATTCTGATTAGTCAATTTTGAAAACTCTTCTCCTCTGAAACCACTGGGTCAAATGTTTTGATACTTTGCATGGTTGATAACTGGGACACCCTCCACGACATTCCTCATTTTAATTTTGATTGTATTGCAAACATGGCCACAATTGCAGTTTATAGTTACTATAGAAAAAAAACCCTATGAGAAATCACATTTTCATCTCTCTGGAACTACTGAGCCGATGGAACCAAAACTTGGCAAGAATGGTCTATAGCAGGCCCTCTACAAACGATTCTCTTTTTGTTCCCGGTTGGTTGGAACATATGGCCATCAGAGACATTCTACAATTCTGTTTGATGGATTCAGATGTTTTGAAACTTCACGTGATTGAAGACTGGGGCACCTTCTACCAATGATCCTCATGTAATGTTGATGTAATGTTGCAAATATGGCCACAATTGCAGATCATAGTTACCATGGAAAGCCTATGTGAAATCACATTTTTATATGCAGTTCCCGGTGAGCGATTACAGGCTCTGTAGAGCCTCTAGTTTCTTTTCATCCATCTTATCTTTACTTATAGTCATATTTAATTCCTAAGCATACAAAAACTCGGTCAGCTTCCAGTCACTCCTTTATGCCTGGTCACACCAATTTTTAGCTCACCTGACTGAAAGTCAGGGTGAGCTTTTCCGTCTGTCGTCTGTCGTCCGTCGTCCTGCGTGAAGGTGGTGTTTGAGCCTCTTTCTCCTAAATCACTGGCCACATTTTAATTAAATTTCATGTAAGTAGTGGTTATACAGGGGCATTTTGATTTTTATGCAAATTAGGTTTCGGCTCATATTGAGCAAAGGTGTGGGGAAAAAATGGCCAAATTTTTTGAAAATCTTCTCTAGAACCAGTGGGCAGAATCTTTTGATACTTGGTATGCAGCATCTTGGTATGGGTCTGATTCAAGTTTGTTCAAATCGTGTCTCTCAACCAATATTGGGGCTCACTATGGGGGCGTGAATTTTTACTTAGTGCAATTTAAGAAAAATTCTTCAAAAATCTTCTTCTCCAGAAACAATGGGCAGAATCTTTTGATATTTGGTACGCAGCATCTTGGCATGGGTCTGATTCAAGTTTGTTCATATTGAGTCCCTTGATCAATATTGGGGCTCCCTATAGGGACACGAATTTTTCCTTAGTGCAATTTAAGGAAAAATCTTCTCCAGAACCAATGGGCAGAATCTTTTGATATTTGGTATACAACATCTTGGTATGGGTCTGATTCAAGTTTGTTCAAATGGAGTCCCTTGATCATTTTTGGGGCTCACTATGGGGTACTGAATTTTTACTTATAGCAGTTTAAGAAAAAATCTTTAACAATCTTCTTCACCAGAACCAGTGGGCAGAATCTTTAGATATTAGGTATGCAGCGTCTTGGTATGGGTTGAATTCACGTTTGTTCAAATAGAGTCTTTTGATCAATATTGGGGCTCACTATGGGGGCATGAATTTTTACTTAATAGAGTTCAAGAAAAATTCTTTAAAAATCTTCTCCAGAACCAGTGGGCAGAATCTTTTGATATTTGGTATGCAGGATGCTAGTATGGGTCTGATTCAAGTTTGTTTAAATTGAGATTCCCACCCCCCCCCCCCTCCCCCTCCCCCCTCACCCGATCAATATTTGGGCTTTGGGCTCAATATGGGGGCATGAATTTTTATTTTATGCAATTCAAGTCTAATTCTTTAAAAATCTTCTTCTCCAGAACCAGCATGCAGAGTCCTTTGATATTTGGTATACAGCATTCTAATATGGGCTTGATTCAAGTTTGTACAAATTGAGTCCCTTTGTTCATATTAAGGCTCATTATGGGAATTTGAATTTCAACTTGGTGCAATTTACAATTTTTCAAACGACTTCTCCTCCTCTGAAACCACTGGTCCGATTTTCATGAAACTTCATGTGGACGTTCATTACTATATGGCAATTCATGTTTGTTCAAATAAAATGGCCACGTTCCTTGGGGGCTCTGTATGGGGCATAATTCTGATAGCACCGTATGAATTATAGAAAAATTATTAAAAAATCTTCTCCAGAACCAGTGGGCAGAATCTTTTGATACTTGGTATGCAGCATCTTGGTATGGGTCTGATTCAAGTTTGTTCAAATTGAGTCCCTTTATCAATATTGGGGCTCACTATAGGGGCATGAATTTTTTTTCCTTAGTGCAATTTAAGGAAAAATCTTCTTCTCCAGAATCAGTGGGCAGAATCTTTTGATATTTGGTATACAGCATCTTGGTATGGGTCTGATTCAAGTTTGTTCAAATGGAGTCCCTTGATCAATTTTGGGGCTCACTATGGGGACCTGAATTTTTACTTAGTACAATTTAAGAAAAACATTTTAAAAATCTTATTCTCCAGAACCAATGGGCAGGATCTTTTGATATTTGGTATACAGCATCTTGGTATGGGTCTGATTCAAGTTTGTTCAAATTGAGTCCCTCGATCAATATTGGGGCTCCCTATGGGCTGTGAATTTTCACTTAGTGCAATTTAAGAAAAAATTCTTTAAAAATCCTCTTCTTCTGAACCAGTGGGCAAAATATTTTGATATTTGGTATGTAGCATCTTAGTAAGGTTCTGATTTAAGTTTGTTCAAATTGAGTCCCTCAATCAATATTGGGCCTCACTATGGGGGTTTAAATGTTTACTTTTATGCAATTCAAGGAAAATTCTTTAAAAATCTTCTTCAGAACCATCATGCTGAATCTTTTGGTATTTGATCAGCAGCATTGTCCCATTCAGTCCTGTTGATGTTTTAGCTCCACAGAGAGTATAGATTTACTCTGTAGAACCTTAAGAATAGCTTTTGATAAAATTTGTGTCTTAACAGTATGGAACATGCAGTGAGCGCCTAAGGCCCCCTGGGGCCTCTTGTTAGAAGATATCTTCAGTTGTGATCCATATGGTTACTTCTGTTGCAATGAACCAAATGCGGTATTTAACCTTGTCCAATGAAGTCCATTCACCATGTCAGTGTTTGTTCATCCATCTTTTTATCTGTCTTGATCACCTCATATGTTAATTCCTATCATAACATAAAAGTTGGCAGGGATATGGATATCATTAGACTGTCTTGTGTACAATTTTAAAAAGCCTACCGGGCATATTATGCAACGCAAGGTGGTGCTCTTGTTGGACTTAAAATACAGTGAGGTTTCTTCTTGTCCTTATAAACATTTTACACTAGACCTGATTATCCTCATGGGGGCACTGTGTACTAAGGTGTACTGCACATCAGTTGCGCCCCTTTCTTCAACCAATTCTTACCCTACTTTTGTGGAGTTAGTACATTAGGGAGTCTGACAGTTGCTCGGTGGTTCTCACTAGGTACTCCGGCTTCCTCCACCCATAAAACTGTTGGACATGAGGTTTCCCTGGCTGTTGAAAGTGTCATTAAACTCCAATAAATAAATAAATAAATAAATAAATAAATGTAAACATTTTGTGTCATAACTCAAACACTGATAACCCAATTTATATGTTTTTTGCTCAACTTTGACGTAAGTCAAATTTGAGCTTATGCCATGGCCAGTCGTCCATCGTCCGTCTGGCCATCAACAGTTCAATACGGCTCGGGCTAGAGGCCATATTTATGAACCGATCTTTATGAAACTTATTGAGTACCTTTGTTATCACCGTGGGACGAGAACAAGTGTTTTGTGGTCCGGTCCGAAATTCAGGTTGACCGCTGACAGCCATTTTGTACAAAATTAGGTGCAATCATATTTTTGTGCAGAACTTCCATATGAAAGATCTGATTTGAATAATTTTTTGTATGAATGTTTAGTACCATGGGATACATCACATATAATACAGGTTTTTTTCTGGTGCGTAAAGTATGCAAATTAGACTAACTTTGATGTATTTAGTGTTACATTCAGCACTGTAAGTGCAAATGCCAATACGGCTCGGGCTAGAGGCCGTATTTATGAACTGATCTTTACAAAAATTCTTGGGTACCTTTGTTATCACCGTAGGATGAGAACGAGTGTTTTGGGGTCCAGTCTAAAATTCAAGATGGCTGCTGGCAGCCATTTTGTACAAAATTAGGTGTAATCAGATTTTTGCGTAGAACTTCCGTATGAAAGCTCTGATTTGGATAATTTTTTGTGTGAATGTGAACATATAATCCCCCTCTCATCCAAGCATCCTATGGATGAGATGGATGAGAAGGATTCTTTGAATATAAGCCTGGAGGCTTTGAGGGTATAATATGGCATATCACTTCGCTCGTGCAGCTTGTCGCTCGATTCACAGTAGTGAACAAAAGGTGTATAAAAGGCCCTGACCTGTCTCAATCAGTGTCTTATTCAAAGTAGAGTGTAAATGAAAAGGAACTACAAGCAGTGAAGTATCGGGAGGGTAACAGTGAAAACCCTGGAACAGAAACGTAAAATCAATATGCAGAATACAAGCCAGAGGGAGGGTAGATACCCTCAAAGCCTCCAGGCTTATATTCAAAGAATCCTTCTCATCCATCTCATCCATAGGATGCTTGGATGAGAGGGGGATTCTTTTCCATATAGCCTTCCGGCTATTTCGGGTATAATATGGCATGTTCAAAGTATCAATGATTGTAGTTCGCAAGGCAAGACAGGACAAGTGACAGGTAGGCCAAAAAAAGGTGCAGGTGACTGTATAGTAGGAGCGGTATATAAGGAATGTCCTTGTGAACGCGACAAATCTCAATGAATGGAACAGGGCTTTAAAAGAACAACAAACTAAGAATAACATTCATATGTTCTGTATTATTTCAGGAGAATACAAAGGGAGTGTTTGTTACCTCCGCAGCTGGTCCAGAACAGCGTGTCCAAAATCCCTATCTGGTACACCTGCAGGTCTGCAATAAAATTTGAAAAAGGTGTGAGAAGAATGCCAGTTAGCAGTTTTCAAAATATTCTGTAGAGAAAACCCAGCTGAATATAAGGCTGATGTGGTAGCTCCTCGAACCGAGTGAGCTTTAAATGTGGTTGTGTCAATCCCTGCCTTCTGCATGGATTGTTTGATCCACCGAGCAATGGTGGAAGAAGAGACTGATTTTTTAGTTTTATATGATATTAATAAAATTGTAGATTCTGGTTTTCTAATGTTCTGTGTTATCTTTAAATAATGTTTAAGTGTCTCAACAACACAAATCTTCTTATTTCGATAAGCAAGGAAGTCAATTGTATGTGACCCTTGACCCTGCCTTGAAGTTTTCTGTAGGCTGTCTGTGACAAAAGAAATGTGGTTTGGAGACACCGTCATATGATCTAATTTCAAAGAACTTAAAGTGTGACTGCGTTGAGCACACGTAAGAGCCATAAGACATGTAGTCTTCTTAGTTAACAACTCCAAAGAAAGTTGTGGAAGAGGGTATAATGTTGCTAAATACTTTAGCAATTGACCTACATCCCAAGTAAAATTGTACCGAGGACAAGGAGGATTTTTATGAAAAATTCCTTTCATGAATCTAGAAATGAGTGGAGTGTGTTGGAGGTGAGTATTACCCATAGATAACAGAGTTTGAAGTATACATGACTTATGTGTGTTTACAACACTGTAGGATTTGTTTTGGTGAAACAAAAAAGTGAGATAATTTAGAATTTGAACCTCTGAAATCTGAGCTTGATTAACTTTCCATCTATTACACCACACACACCATTTTTGCCAGGCAAACCCATATTGTTTATTGGTGGAGTTCCTCCACGACCCAGTAATAAGCTGGGCAGCTGCGCTTGAAATGCCTTTGTCCTGGAGACAATTCCGGATACAGGACAAGCGATCAGGTGTAAAGATTTTTCTAGTGGATGATGAGATCCGGTTAGAGGATTTGTGAGAAGGTCTGGACTTGGTGGAATGAGAGTAGGTCGCCCGATGAGGGTTTGCAGAAGAAGGGGAAACCAATGTTGTGTTGTCCAAAAAGGCACTATCAGGATTGCATCCTGTACCTGATCCTGTCCTAATTTGATGAGAACTCTGTCGATTAACCTGAAAGGTGGAAAAAGATATGGTGTGAAATCTGTCCACGAAAATGAAAATGCATCAGTATAAGAGGTGTTTTCATCAGGAAACCAGGAACAGTATACTGGTAATTGAGCATTTCTGCTGGATGCAAATAAATCAATATCTGGCTGGAGAAGAGCCCCACAAATTTGTTCAAATATGGTTCTATTCAACATCCATTCAGAACAGGAAGAAGATTCCCTGGAGAGTCTATCTGCTGTGACATTAATTTTTCCCGGAATATGTGTTGCAGACAAGTAGATGTCTCTGTGAAAACCCCATAAAATTATACTTTTACTGAGTTTGTGCAGATGAGGATGAGGGCCTCCTTTATTATTAATATATGAGACAGCTGTAATGTTATCACATTTGATACAGATGTGAATGCCCTGGCACTTTGAGGCTAATGTCAGTAAACCATGTTGAATGGCTCGCAATTCCAGCTCATTGATATGAAGAAGCTTCTCCCACCGAGACCAAACACCATTCGTGGACGAGCTGTCGGTATGGGCGCCCCATCCAGATATTGATGCATCGGTTGTTATGGTTAGGGCGGGTGGTGGTAATCGAATGTAAGATCCATTCATAGCTTCTACATTAGAGATCCACCAAGATATTTCAGCCTTAGACTGAGTGGATAAGGCGATTGGAGAGTCATATGAGCTTGAGTGAGCAAGAGCTATGTTTTTAGATTGATCTATCTGTCGATAAAAGAGTGGCCCTAACCAAATTGCTTGGAAAGCAGACACATATAGTCCTATAAGATGAGCAATATCTCTTATTTTCAGATGCGGACGGGTCAACATGGTTTGAGACTCAGATTTTATAAACAAAATTTTTTCTTTTGGAAGTGAAATGGTAAAGGCATTAGAATCCAAAATATGTCCTAAATACTTCACTACAGGCAATGGCTGTAAAATAGATTTCTCCCTGTTAACTGTAAACCCCAGTTTCTGTAGGGTTTCACAGAGACGGTTGGTTTGTAACTGACACTGATCAACATTATTATTAATAATCAATGAGTCATCAATATAATGGCTACATCGTGTGCCCAATAATCGCTCGGTAGAAAAAATGGGTTTCATGATTTTTGTGAATGCCCATGGCGCACAAGAAATTCCAAAAGGGAGACAAGTAAACTGATATAACTGGTTTTTCCATTGAAACTTAAGATACTTTTGATATTGTGAGTGGATAGGAACACTCAGATAAGCATCTGTCAAATCTACAGAGGTAAAGAAATCCCCTTTTTGGATTAAACTGCGAACAGTAGTAAGAGTTTCCATTTTAAAATGACGATAAATAATGAATTTATTCAGGGAAGTCAAATCAAAGATTAATCGGAACTTCCCATTTTTCTTTTCCCTTAAAAATATGTTTGACAGAAATTCACATTCTGAGTGTTCTGATTGGATAATAGCCTCTTTCTGAAGCAAGGTCTCGACCTCTTGATCAATCAGTAAAGATTCTGCGGCAGAAAAGGGCAATGGATGTGGAGCAAATCGTTGTTGAGGTTTGCTCGAAAATTCAATTTTATACCCAGAAATGGCATTGATGATCCATTGATCACTAGTAAGGTTAGACCAATCAGAAACATGCTGTTTCAGTTGTCCAGCAATAAATAAATCAGAAGGACACTCTACCTGCTTCATGATCTCCTTGGGTACTGATACTGTGCTCGTCGAGACCCGCGAGACTGGCCTCTGTAGGGTCGTCGAAACCGCTGGCGAGGCTGGTAAGACCCTCTTTGCTCTAAAAAAGAATCCCTGCCATGTCTAGAATTGTATTGTCCTCTATAAGATTTAAAACTCCTGTTTCCTCTTGGCGTGATTCTAGTAAAGTCTTTGCAGTGTTTGACAGTCTTATCGAAGTCATCTCCAAAGAGCAATGACGAAATTGGCTGGTCAGATGAACAGAGGGTTTTAAATTGAGGCAGAATATGTGGCTTCAGAAGATAACGTCTGCGTAGGGAAAATTCATAACTAGCAGCTCCCGTTAGTGTAACCCCATCAACAATCAGGATCCTCATTTGAGTAAAAAGTTCCTCTATCTCTGAGTCGATAGATGCCAATTTCCGCTTAAACTTATCATTACATGATGAAGCATTTCCAGTCAATTTCAATGTGATATCGGTTTTGACTGTGTTAAGCTTTTTGATTTGTTTTAACAAGTCATTAATCTTAAGGTAAGGGACCATAGCCCTACCCAATAATTTCTGTGGCTCCTGAATATAGAAGTCTTTGGTGCGAGTACCAGCATCCAATTGAGTCCAAATCTCATGATTGACACGAGGAGCTTCAATCGAAGTACAGTTCTGAGGAATAAGGTGCTTCCCAGTCAATTCACTGTATTCAGTTTTAGTTGTGGTAACTTTATTGGCATACTCGGCCAATTTACTGTTGACTGGTTCTCCGAGAGATAAGTCAGTTTGAAATATTTTTGGAAAATCAAAATCTTCACTATCAGAACCTCCACCTGATAAATGGTCCAGCGCTGAAACAGAATCGCTGTCTGAACTAAACTTATCCAAATTGTGCCTGGGTGAAGTTTGCATGGATCGACGATCAACAATAACACTTCTGATGTGTGGTTCAGAATTTGAGTTCTTGGATGTACTAGGAATATGAATATTACGCTCGGCACTGCGTGCCTTGCCAGTTTTATTTAGTATAGACTGGGTATTCACGGCACTACGTGCCTCAGATAGAGATGTTCTTGAAATTTTCGCCTTTCCCGAATTTGGTACCTCAGCCCGTGTCCGTTTTCTGGAACTGCGTTCCGAAGTAGCGTTTTCCTTGTCACCCAAACCGGAAGTGGAGCAGAACACCTGTTTCTGTTTGGATTTATCATGTTTCTTTCGTTTGGAGGATTTATTATGATGTTTGGAACCGGTTATTTCAAGTGGAGCACTTTGTAAAGTGTGAAAATCGCTTTCATCGTAAATTGATAAAGTCTCCCCATCCGTAAAAATATTGGAAGCATCATCATCATCATGTGTTAAACTGGCTTTGGGTGAACTCAGACTAAGAACAGGCGTCGGAGGTGTTAAAATATTGGTATCCTCCGATAACTTTCCCTGACTCTCCGAGTCAGAACAAGAAGTGGAAGTCATCGTCTAATGTATGCGGCATGCACTCGAAGTGAAAAAGACACTGATTGAGACAGGTCAGGGCCTTTTATACACCTTTTGTTCACTACTGTGAATCGAGCGACAAGCTGCACGAGCGAAGTGATATGCCATATTATACCCGAAATAGCCGGAAGGCTATATGGAAAAGAATACGGGGTTTTTTCTTGTTCATAAATTATGCCAATTAGACTAACATTGATCTATTTAGTGTTACTTTCAGCACTGTAACTGCAAATGCCAATACGGCTCGGGCTAGAGGCCGTATTTATGAACCGATCTTTACAAAACTTCTTGAGTACCTTTGTTATCACCGTGGGACGAGAACAAGTGGTTTTGGGTGTGGTCCAGAATTCAAGATGGCCACCAGCAGCCATTTTGTACTTTAGTTAGTGCAATCGGTTTTCTGTACGGTTTTTTGTACAGAACTTCTGTATGAAAGTTCTGATTTGAATAAATTTTTGTATGAATGTTTAGTAACATGGAATACATCACATATAATACGGGTTTTTTTCTCATGCAGAAATTATGCAAATTAGATGAACTTTGATTTATTCAGTGCTACTTATACACAGTAAGTGCACATGTCAATACGGCTCGGGCTAGAGTCTGTATTTATGAACCGATCTTCACGAAACTTCTTGGGTACCTTTGTTATCACCTTGGGACGAGAACGAGTGTTTCTGGGTGCGGTCCAAAATTCAACATGGCCACCAGTGGCCATTTTGTAGCGAAATTAGGTCCAATCAGTTTTTTGTACACAACTTCTATATGGCTCAGGCTAGAGGCTGTATTTATGAACCGATCTTTACAATACTTTACCTTTACCTTTGTTATCAGGTCATTACCTAGATGTTTGTCATTGCTGTGTCATATACTATACATGTACTTGTCTTAAACAAGTTGAGCTACAGTGTCATTGACACTTTCATTTATATAATGATAGACCAGAATGAGGGAAGGTAGAGTGCAACCCACAAAATTGATTATCTCTAAGTTGAATATCCCCGTTAATTGCAGATGACTTCCAAACACCAAATCATTTACCCAAGTTTCACATGCTAATTGTATCATAGAGTAAACTCCTGTGAACTGAATACAAGTCTTGTAATTTGTGGAAGATTTTACCTCACACCTTCTAAACTCCCCATATTTATCAAAGTTTTTTTTACCTCAATACAACTGATATAGACATTCAATCTATTAGCTCTGGCAAACAGGATATAATAGAATAAATGCTAAGTTTATCACTAGAAGAATGGAAAATGATTTAGTTCCTTTTAATTGTATACCCTTACCCTGTTAACTGAATATTTTAACTGACAAAGTAACTATTCAGTTTGTGAGAACAGGCCAAATACTGTTTTTTTGCCTCAAGCCCCAAAAATCACCCCAAACGAATAAATGGAGAATATCTACGCTGTTTTAGTGAATATCAGGAATTATCTCCTAAGTTTGGACCTGAAAGTTTTATATAAGTGCGAGTAAAAAATAATACCATAATATTTTCATGTCCACATGAAACAGCCCACGAGCAATATTCAGCCCAATTCGACTGCAAACAGTTTCAAGACAAAAACAAAGATCTGCTGATCGTTCCTTCAAGGCGATGTTCAAGACGACGTCATGCGCTGAAGTGTGATGTCATTTAAGAAGCTACTGAGGGATATTCCTCATTATCCATCAAGTCAATGGATGTCGAAAAATATATAATAAAATTGAGTCTTTTATTAGTTATGAAATTTCTAACCACTGGTGCAAGTGTGTTACAACCAGATTGCAATTTGAGAGAAAGTGAATGCTCTTATGATGAAAGGCAGTCTACAAAAATCTCAATTAAATTAGTTAATACAGAGGAATCCTCTTAATTGAATATCCATTTTGCCAGTGAAAATTATTCAATTAACAGGAGTATACAATTAACAGGGATTTGGTCAGTTTCCTGTTTTCCGGAGGTAAACTGAGCATTTATTCTATTATATCTTGTTTGACAGAGCTCATAGAGCTCTGTCAAACAAGATATGATCGAATAAATGCCTGTATTTGATCTAGTGAAGCCAAAAAAGGTTGATAAATAAGGGGAATTTGGTGCGTGTCACAGTAATTTTTTCGACATATTACAAAAATTTATATACAATTAACAGGAGTTTACTCTACAACCCATATGCAATTAACAGATAAAATTTGTACTAAAGGTATGGTAAATGGTTTTGTGTTTGAAAATTATATTCAATTAACAGGGATATACAATTAAGAGGTATCCAATTAAGTGGGCTCCACTTTACTGGCAAGTTTTGTTTTAATAAATAGAATCAATGCTTAATATTCCATTGCAGTTTGCTAGGACCTAAAACATCTTTTGATATTATTGTGGCCTCTCCTGGAAGACTAGTTGATCATATAAAAAAGACAGATGGTTTTGACTTGACCTTCCTCAGATTTTTGGTAAGTATTTTTTTGCACTGAGAAAATAAGTTTTCTTGACTCATTTCATCAACTATATTGATAATAGGGCTGCTATGACTTTTGATTTTTAGAATCAACTGATTGTTCACTTTAAATGGCGATCATATTTTTGGTAATGAATTTTGTTAAGGGAGGAAGGAATTTTGTCGAGGAACTAATTGAATTTGTTGCTACCCATAAGACAATGATGGCTATGTTATGAATCCCCAAAGTTCTGCTGCCACATTATTATCCTCCTACATGGAGAGGAAATAATACCTTATTCCACCTGATGATATGCCATTGGACAATATGCTACACCGACAATATGCCACACTGACATTATGCCATTCCTCTTTATACCACAATGGATGTAAAATAACACTTCACATATCTTTCGCTAATATTACCGGTAATGCTGGCAAGTGGTATTTTATAATTTATATTTTATAAAAAAGTTAGATTAATTGTTTTGCCATATTTTTTTTACTTATGCAACATTCCAGTGCTGAAAATTGCCAACAGTTGGTTAATTCAAGGAGATTCCACATTGAAGACATACATTTTCTTGACGTTTTCCAATGAGGAACACCACCTCTTAACTCTTTACCTAACGAATAGCCCACATCTGCCCCACGTAATATGCAAATTGAACAGTTGAAAAAATTAAATTTTTCAAAATATTTCAACAAAACCATATCATGTGACCCCTCATTGGAATGAGCTCATTGAGCTCATTCCAGTGAGGGGTCACATGATATGGTTTTGTAGAAATTTTTTTAAAAATTTAAAAAAATTATATTTAAAATAATAAATTTTGATATCGTCTGCGTTGGGTAAAGGGTTAATATGTGATGAGCGTGGACACCATACCATAAAACTTCATAAAAAAGATGTAAGGCTTTTCCATTTTTCATTGTTGTGCACTCACCCCTCCCTCATTTTATCCTTCCATCACATGGTGGTGCTTGTGTATTTACAGCTGTAACTTCTCTTAGAGGTGCCAAATATCATAGTTTATTACTGTTTAAAGGTGCAAAATAATATAAAAAAATACATAACTTATATCTACATTAACTTTATAGGTATAACACAATATACATTTCATAAAATACTTGGTTATGTTGTGTGGTGTATTGTCATTGTTGTTATTTTTATACAACAACCAACGTCCCAGACTAGCTGGTGCTAACCAGACCTGTTAACTCTCCCAGTTTCACCGTGAGTCTCCCAGCTTGAGGCACCAACTCACGCTGTCACAGTCACATCCTATTTTCTGCCGATTTGACACTATTCAAAATAGTTGTCCTGAAATCCATCACATCTTATAGCTTACAAATTTCTGAAATCTCGGACACGTGAGATTACAAACATTTGTGTGAATGTGTTCAGTGACGTCAGATTCGGCTGTGATCGACCCGGTTTCTGCAAAATTCTGCATCTTTCAATGGCGAGTCTTGTGTTCTATTTTGAAAATTAAACAAGTTGTCAAGTTGGTCACGATATATAAATTTATGACGCAGAATACTTGTTGGAAACGATAATTTATCAAAGTTACACATCTACTTGACACAATATAAATAAATTGAGTTTGATGGTAAAACAGAATGCCAGTTATGCGCGATTGAAGTGTTAAGTAAATACTGCAAACATTTGATTTTCAGTCGGTTTTAAAAATTTTTAAATATCATTTGCCGATGAAATATTGACTGAAATGTATCTTGGTAATTGTGAATAAATTGGAAAAAAATGTAGATTTATGATTTTATAAGGTAAGTTGAGTTTGGAATCGTATTCTTTGTGAAATAAATTACTGAAGTTGTAATTTACATGAATAAATGGCATGAACGAAGAAGGAATGCTTGTGTTGGTTCTTGAATGTTTTGGTCCTGGGACGTTTCGGCCCAAGATGTTTCAGCCTCCATGTATTAAAGCACCGGGATGGACTTGCATGAACAAGGAAAAATGGCCGGACTGAGGGGGAGGGGGGGGGGGGGGTTGGTACAGGCAAAGGCTAGATAGGCATCCACTCACATTTGTGTGTGTGTTGGGGGGGCCGGGGACTTGGACCAGTGATATCCATATTTGTATGCTTTTACTGGCAAATACCATTAAAAGTGTTAAAATAAATTATTAAAATGAAATATAATGCATTTGGGTTGGGGGGAGGGGTGCCTGGGTGTGACCGTGGGAGACATAGCAAGGAAAATATTGATGTATTGGCGCGCAAAAATCTCAGTGACAAGAATCCAAATCTCACTGAGAGCGCATCAAAATCTCACTGACAGTCACCTTCAGAGTTTAACAGGTCTGGTGCTAACTCAAAAATATCCAGGGCCAAACACAAATTTTGCACACCCCTCAATCCCCCAAATTTGCATGCAAAACCAAAAAAATAAGTCCTAACTGGTCCTCCATACTTTTGCGAACTGCGCATGCACAGTATCCTGGAAGACACCGAAATTGGCGCCAACCATCATTCTTTGTTTGGCTCTTTTGTCACTAACAACAAACTGACATCTGTGCTTTTAAATCTCAGTTTTAATGATACCAGACACAAATGAATGGTAAAATTGGTGGATCCAAGGACACATTTGGATGATGGAAGGAAGAAACGGTGGTTGGAATTGTTCAGGGCTGTAACTTTATAATTTTTACAAAAATTATTTCATGTTTCCCAATTTCGGGACATGGGCCTGATGTCATCATTCTTGCTAATGATTTTTCCACTGTTTGTTAAGTGTTCCTTCCCTATCCTTCCTTGAAGCCCCCAAGTTAAACTCCCAAGCTTTTTGGCTTGTTTTATTGAAATTTTTTTATAAATTTCTTGGGAGTTTGAAGTATTATACAGAATGTTTACTCTGTATTTCCCCATGGTTTCGTCCTCAACCTAGGGGTGTTTAGGCATTTTGGTCATGCATCATACATCCGATGTATCATTTTTTCTTCTGCTGAAGATCTTGCTTTACATCGGATAGGTCAAAATCTGTTACCGACATTGGGCCTTTTTATTCAGTGCCTGGAGTCTTGTTTCTGTTTTTTCTTCTGTCGTTGTTTACATTGACAACGCTCTATAATTATATGTAATTTCCTATATATTATCAAGGTAGGATTGTTGTAAGATACATTAAATATTCCGGTAGTGCAGCAATTAATTTTTTGGAATTTTGTCCACACTTAGGCTCTATCGGGATACATTTGGGCTCATTGTTCCCATTGGGGAACTTGGGCTCCTGTCAAAATTTTTTGAAAATTTTTTTTTTTGGGGGGGGGGGGGGGGGGGGGGGAAATTAATTTTTGATTTATATTTTGAATGTTATTTATTATGTATCTTTTTCATATATTAATTGTGGAGTTGGTGGGAGTACTGTTGACTTTATATTGATTCATTATGAAAGCTAATTGCTCAAAATGCAAGGTGAGGAAGTCTTCCTCAGAAGGACCATGAGCGAGAGAGGCCCCTCTCTTTCCCAACTGCATCTGGGGCCAGATGTTGTGATTAGAACCTTCATCAGTCGGAGCATATGTCCGCACCTCCCACCCGGGACACTCCATATAGTTTGCAGCCGGCCTCGGCTACAGTTACGGCTTCTACATCGGCATCTTCAAAGCACACATGACCGCACCTTAGCTACACGACTTCGGATATCCAGCCTACATCATCGAGAAGGGACCACTCATCGTCTGTGAAGTCAGACCATCCGGTAGCTAAGGAGACGAGGCCTCGTTTATTGGGACGTCCGGGAAAAGAGCCGTCTCGGACACACCGTCCCAGGAGCAGCCAGCGGCCAAGAAACAGAAGCCCACTGCTCCTCAGGCCTCTGTAAATGACTTGCTGTCGCAGATTGCGCAGCTCATCGCAGCATTCCAGCATGTGCAGAAGCAGCCTACGGCAGTCTCAGAACCTGAGCTGTCGGATGGTGCTGGGTCGGTCCAGTCATCTGCACATTCAGATGCTGCTGACTGTGAGTCTCAGCTGATTCAATCAGATGGTGAAAGGGATACGGAGGAAGATTACCCTTCCCTTTCGGAACAGCACAGGGTTGCGATGGATTTAATCCATCAATACTACCCTGAATTTGTTCTGTCGCATCAGAATGCTGCAACTATTAGGAAGAAACCGCTGGTGTCGTTGGACGCAGATTACATCTGGACAAAGGAGGAGATCCTGTCTTTTCCAGTTCAGTCTAGACAGGTGTCGCAGGCCTTGGCCATTTAGAGGATGCCATATTCAAACTTTCCAGTGGGAAGAAGAAAGGCAGTTTCTTATCATCATCTTCCATAAATTTACCGTTTGTTGGACTACGTTCATTTAAAGCGGTCGGGGAAGATGTGCAGAGTGTTCCTCTGCGTTTGGATGAGCAGGCTGAGGATCTAGAGCTATCCTTGCCTTTGTCATTCACAATTTGCTCGGCAATTTCTTCAAACAGAGCGAATTTAGACGCTATGTCTTACGCAAATCACCTTTCAAGAGCTGTGGTGCAACGTCTCAACGGAAAGAAATTTGAGAATGTTCATACCTCTTTAAGAGTTCTTTCCAGGGCTATCATGTTTACCACTTATAACTCAGCCTTAAAAGTGGCTAATTATACCCCCCGCAAGCATAGATTAAAAGGATGCATACTTTCATGTCCTGGTACATCCGGCATTCAGAAAGTACCTACTGTTCGTCGTTCAAGGGATAGTATATCAGTTCCGAGCGATGTGCTTCAGTCTGAATCTAGCGCCCTGGGCATTCACTCGAATAATGAACTCGGTAATGTCTCACTTCCGAACTCATTCGACTGCAATAACGTCGGCTTACTTGGACGACATTCTAAAGAGATACGGCAACAAAACTACTCATCAGAACGATGTTCAGAGTCTGCTTCTCTTGCTCCGACGTCTCGGTTTCATCGTAAATGAGAAGAAGTCAGATCTAGCTCCGTCCAAGCCGTTCATTCACTTGGGAATGAGCTTCAAGACTCACAACAATCTGGTTCATCTGCCGTTACCCAGAGCAAAGTTAGTCAGTTGTTATGCTCACTTTTGTCTACACTCAGACGCATTAACAGCAAGGGAATTTATGCGACTGATGGGGTTGTGCAGAGCAGCTGCGGATCTTATTCCGATGGGTCACTTGCGCACGTGTCCCCTCCAAATATTCTTTACTCAAAACTGGAGTGTGAAGACTCATTTGCTCGAGACCAGTATTGTTTTAACGGACCTGGTAAAACAAAAGGTCCAGATTTGGTCAGATATTCAGTGATTATCTCAGGGAATTCTGCTGCAGCTGCCGGATCCGGCTTTCACGATTATGACGGATGTAAGTCAGACATGTTGGAGCGCGACCCTGAGCCTGACAGACTGAAAGTGTCAGAGTCTTTGGGACTCTCGGTTCCTAGAGAAACACAGAAACATCAAAGAGATGATGTCAATATGGTTAGCGCCACAACA
Source organism: Pictodentalium vernedei (assembly GCA_031216915.1). NCBI lineage: Eukaryota > Metazoa > Mollusca > Scaphopoda > Dentaliida > Dentaliidae > Pictodentalium > Pictodentalium vernedei. Next base: position 193,031,689 of record CM062289.1, read on the forward strand.
TTGGATTCACATTATAGCGTACGCTCATGTTCAGATATTGTCGGACATCTCGACAGTAGTAGCGTACATCAGGAACCAGGGAGGCATGCATTCGATTCAGTTATGCGAACTAATGGAGAAAATTCTTCTGTATATCATGAAGCATCATGTTCATCTATACAGGGTCGTCTGAACATACTAGCAGACTCGCTCTCTCGGAAAGTCGCCTGTTGCCATCGGAGTGGACACTCAACAAGCGTGTATTCAGACAGATTTGCAACCAGTGGGATCGACCTGAGATAGATTTGTTTGCGACACACCTCAACAATCAGTTGCAGACTTACATGTTGCCATGTCCAGATCATCGAGCGTATGCAGTAGACGCTCTGTCAATCTCATGGGACGGAATGATAGGATATGCTTATCCTCAAACTCCATTGATTCAGCAGATTCTGTTAAAAATCAAACAGTCTTGCTGCAAGATTCTGTTAGTAGCATCGCTGTCGTCACAGAAACCGTGGATCAGTCTTCTCAGGCGCTTCTTGTGGCGCTAACCATATTGACATCATCTCTTTGATGTTTCTGTGTTTCTCTAGGAACCGAGAGTCCCAAAGACTCTGACACCTCCCCTCTGTTGACAACATTTAGCAGGCAGTTTCTAGAAAGAATGATGGTTGGCACCAATTTCGGTGTCTTCCTGGATATTGCGCATGCACAGTTCGCAAAAGTATGGAGGACCAGTTAGGACATATTTTTTTTGGTTTTGCATGCAAATTTTGGGGATTGAGGGGACAAAATTTGTGTTTGGCCCTGGATATTTTTGAGTTAGCACCAGCTAGTCTGGGCCATTGGTAAGTATAAAAAATATACAAATTACTTTGAATTTATAATTTTTGTTGCTTCAGTATATTGTCCTGTGGCATATTGTTATGTGACCTAATATCATATTGCGCAATATAATGGAACTGTCCTTTCGATGCAAAATGTCTAGATTTGGCTGGATAATTGTTTCACCCTGTTTTCACAAGAGCTTTGTTTTGCACCGAGGGTTTGCAAGTTTTATAAAGGAAATACACCTCTGTGGATTACAAAAGTGGACAGAGATTTCAGTTGGATCACAGAGAGGTCTCCATCTTGTCAAACTGACCAGTTCTCTTTCCTCCACACAACACTGTTGAATCTTGCCTGTCCAGAAAAAGAAAAAGAAATGAAAAACATTGAATCTCGGATGTTTTATATGGTTTTTTATGTCCCTGACTCTCTCCAGGGTACTACAGAACCACTTATTTGATGAAATCATAATTTTAGGGAATATTTCTGGATGACTAGACAGTGCTTCTTTTTGGTCAGCCATGGTGGCCATACTGAATTTGGTTTCCATCCTATAATTAATGAATGCTGACTCGATTCATTTTTATCTTTTACTTAGCTTGACAAAGTCAAGATAAGCTATTGCCATCACACGTGCGAAAGTCTGTGAGTCTGTTTGTCTGTTCACATTTTCTTTAGCACAAGCTAAACCCTGTAGTTCTTGTCCGATCATCACAAAATTTCATATACAGGTTCGAGGTCATGTCTAGATGAGAACGTCCCCTTTTGGTCATGATAGGTCAACTGTGATGGCTATGCGAGACTGAAACCCGAAAACCTTTAGCACGGTCTTCAGGTCATATTCATGAAGGGATTTCAGTGTAACTTAACAGGATGACTCTGTATAATGTCTAGATGAGAACGTCCCCTTTTGGTCGCGATCGGTCAACCGTGATGGCTAAAAACCTTTAGCACAGTCTACAGGTCGTATTTATGAAGGGATTTCATTGTAAATTGGTAGGATGACTCGGTATAATGTCTAGATGAGAACGTACTATTTTGGCCATGATGGGTCAGTCAAGCATGATGGCTGCACAGTCACATGACCTAGATTTGTTTAGCATCATCAACATTTCATATTTATGAAGCGATTTCATTGTAACTTGGAAGGATAACATGGTATGATGTCTTGCTTTGGTCAAGATCAGTCGGCCGTTACTGCTGCCTGGCCACGAGACCTAGATTCTTTTAGCACTGTCTACAAGTTGTATTTTTATACTAAAACCAGTGGCCCAGACTGATGCAACCTCAATATTATTAAGGGCGAAACACAAATTTTGAACCCCCCCAGTCCCCAAAATTTGCATACAATACCGAAAATTAAAAGTCCTATACGGCCTTCCATACTTTTAGTACTTGCACTTGTGCAGTGCCCAGGAAGAGACCGGAATTGGCTCAAACATCATTCTTTTGTTTGGCCCAAGCCAGTAAACATTTGAACTGACATCCGTGCAATGAATTCTCATTTTTGAAGATGCCAGACACAAATCAATGATGGTTTTCATGGAATCAACAGTGCAACAGGATGCTGGAAGTGAATAATGGTGGTTTTGTTTGTTCAGGGCATTAACATTATTATTTTTATGTAAAATTATTCATGTTCCCCAATATGCTTCTGAACGTCGTTATTATAATATGACTCCACTGTTGTTTTGTTAGTCTTATTTCCATTCCCTCTCCTGAACCCTCCTGTTATACTCCCAGACTTTTAGCTTTTTTATTGAAGAATTTTTTATTAAATTTTTGGGAGTTTAACTTGTTTTACGGAATAGGTATTCCATTTATCCCCTATGTTTACGTCCTGTAATGAACTGTAATGAACAGGACGTTTTGTATTGTAGCATCTTCTACCAGATGCATTGTTTTTTCTTCATATGAAGATCTAGCTTTGCGTCAGGTGGTTGTTGAACAGTTGCTGACCTTGGTCCTTTGTTGTGCCTCTTGTTGGTTAGTTTCCATTTTTTCCTCTTGACGTTGCTGTCTGTTCAATAACATTTTGGATTCGTATTATTTCAGTGTTCAGTTAAAAACAATTATTGTTTTTTCTATTGGGATACATATTATATCTTATTCCGGTAGTTTAGCTTTAATTAGTTAGTGCTTGTCCACAATTAGGCTCTATCGGGATGACCATGGGCTCATGAGGTTCCCTTGGGGCACTTGGGCCTCATTCCAAATTTTTCAAAATTTTTTTTTTTTTAATTTTTTTCGAAAATTTTTGTGATTTTCTATGTTATGTATCCTTGCGATGTTTATTCTGTATTATTTTTGGGAGTGCAGCGGACTTATGTTTTTGGCTTCATTATTATTGTATCCATTATAATAATTGGTACTTAGTGTAGGTCCAGGAAGCCTCGGAATTAAAGGATTGTTGTTTGCCGACAGTCGTGGCATTTCTTCAATACTTGTACTATGGGATATGAATTTTGGAAATGGGTGTCGACCTGTGTGGTGGGCGGTGAAGTTCCGATGTAAGAGTTTTCACCGCTGGCTAATACTAGTCTTTCAGTCTCTTTTTCAGAGGAACAAGAACATGGTGATGGTACTTTGACTCCTGTCCATTGCGTGCTGCCGTCATTGCACTCTGATGAGCCCCACTCTGATGAATAAACAGAGCTAGCTGCCAAGGTGCTTGTAATATTTGCACAAGTTTAAAGCCATTAGAAGCTTAATCCTCTGCATGCAGCTAGCTCGACCGGTGAAGCGGTCGTCCCTATATGGGAGCTGGGATGCCTGGTATGTCCATTGCAGTCAAATAGTATAATGTGGTAGAGTGGGCACCTCATAATATAAAGCTCACCCAGTGACGAGGGCAAAAGGAGAAGAAGCCTTAAAGTTTCTCTACGGGATGCTCAGTGAGATTTGGGATCAGATCGCGAGTTGGAGAACCCTCTCAGTCTCGTTAGTAGGCGGGGTCGACTGTGCCCCTTGTGAGAAACTATAATGAGTCGGAACACACGTCGGGATGTTCCTTCCACTCTGCAGCTGGGGGTCGGTTGCGATTATGGTGGCTTCTTACCTGGAAGGGCACGCAAAGGGGATTAACCAACAAGTTTCTTAACGGGATACTCTGTGAGATCTGGGGTCAGATCTCGAGTTGGAGAGCGTTCTCTGTCCCGTTAGCAGTCAGGGTCAACTGTTTTCTGCCATGAGAAACTTCAATGAGTCAGAACACCCGTCTGAAATGTGCGAGTCGGGATGCTCCTTCCACATTTCAACCGGGGTCGGCTGTTGTTACGGCCTCCACTACTTCCATGAAAAAGCACAGTAAGGGGTAGAATCCTACAAATTTCTAAACGGAACAGTCGGTGAGGTCTGGAGCCAGACTGCGAGCTAGAGAACCCTCTCCATTCCATCAGCAGTCGGGGCCGACTGTTTCTGCTTCAAGAAACTTTTAATGAGTTGGGACGCCCATTCACGCTTGCGGTTCGGGACGCTCCTTTCACTCTGCAGCCGGGGCCAGTTGCAGCTGTGGCTTCTTCATCTGCTTCATCGACAAAGCACGTTAGACCGCAAACTAGCTGTCCGACTTCACATGTTCATGCTCTTCTATGGAGATGTAGATGTTCCCAGTCTTCACCACCGAAGTCGGATTAACCTGTAGCCAGTCATTCGAGGCATTTTTATATGGGACATGCGTCGAAAGATCTGGGGTCAGATCTCTGTCCCGTGAGCAGCATATGGTGAAGAAGGGGATAATTGCTGCTCTGCAAGCCTCATTCACGAACCTGCTGCACCAGTTTGTGCAGCGTATCGCAGCATTCCAGTAGTCGCAAGTTCAGCCGTCAATAGTCTCTGGTAGTGAGCTGTTGGACAGTTCTGGGTTGGTCCAGTCATCTGTACATTTGGATTGTGCTGACCATGTTTCAGATGGAACATTCAGATGGGGAGAGGGCTACGGAGGTTGATTCTCCATCCCTCATGGAATGGCACATTAAGACTATAAATTTTTATTCATGAGTTCTTCGAATTTTGTTCCATCTGAACAAAAGTCTGTGTTTGCTAGGCAAATAACAGCTTACGGTACCAGGTGAAGAAAAGGCAAAGATCTTTCCTTCCCGGATCTTTCTGCTCAGGTGTTGAAGGCCTTTGGTCCGATTAACAATGCCTCCCTTGACTGAGCAATAGAATAAGAAAGGCAATGATCTATTCCTTACGAATAGAAGATTGATAGGTCATAGTTTGGCTGAGACAGCTGGCTTGTCTGGAATAGAGCTCTTAGAAGGAATAAGTACGTCTTTTCCTTCTCAGTGTTGTATTCCTAGGTGTCGGAGGCATTTAAGTGCTATTGTGGACACCATAGTAGCCTTATATTCTGTTAGAGTGGTCTTTTCTTATACATTAGCGGCCATTTAGTGAGCTGTCTAAGGCTTCAGGGTAACACACAGATATCTGTCTTCACCGTTCTAGGCTGTGTTAGCTGTGTTAACTTTTTGGAATGAGGCCGTTAGAAGGAAAGGTTAGGTTTTACTTCTTGGTGTGGTATTCCTAGGCATCACAGGCAATTAGTCCGATTGTTGTCGCCTTAGTTTGGCTTATGTGAATTAAGAGCGGACTGTGTTTCTTATTCATTGTGGCTAACGTCGTAAGTGTCCGTTTTGTGAGCTTTCCAAGGCTGCAGCTGATACAAATATTTGTCTTCATCGAGGTGAAGACTAATTAGCTGCATTAGCTAAGCTCAGACTACTGTCTCTTTGGAATTATGGCCGTTAGTAGAGCGGTCCTTTATTCCTTACTGTGAGTGACTATTGTTGTAAATCCCATTAAGTGAGCTTTCAAAGTCGCAAGTTTCACCCAGATATCTGTCTTCAGGGGATGAAGACTTATTAGCTGCACTAGCTAATCTTAGACTGCTGTCTCTTTGGAATTAGGGCCGTTGAAAGGAAAGAGTATGTTGTTTCTTTCTATGTGTTCTATTCTTAGGCGTCTGGGGCTTTTAGTCCTTTTGTTGACGCCTTATAAGAATCAAGAGTGGCCTTTTTTCCCTTAACTTGAGTGACTAACGTAAGTTTCTGTCCAGTGAGCTTTCTTAAGTTGCAAAAATTACTCCGAGATATCTGTCTTCACGGAGATGAAGTCTTCTAAGCTTCCTTAGCTAGGCTGAGACCACTGTCTTTTGGGGAATAGAACCACTAAGGAAAGAGTTCATTTTTTCCTTTTTGGTGTTATTTTCTTTAGTGTCACTAACTTTAGTCTTATTGTCGACACTATAGTAGCCTAGCTAGAATTATGAGCTGTGTTTTTTCACTATAATTAGCAGCTAGCATTGTAAGTCTCCTTTAGTGAGCTTCTAGGACCGCGGTTGACAGCCATTTAATTGTCTTCATGAATAGGAAGACCTTTAACTGCTTCAGCCAGACTAATACGACTGTCCTATCGGACAAGGTACCATTACAAGAGAAGGGTTTGTTCTCTCCTTAATGGTGTTGTTTTTGTGTTACTTGTCTGAGTCCTTGAGCCCTATTGATGATGCCATATTAACCTAGAGTGATGAATGAGCATTCTTTCGAATGCCTATAGTTAACTCCTTTTCAGGAATATATTTCCTGCTATAATCGGAACGAGGCGCAAGGAGTTCTTCTAGGTTTTTAGGATTGGGTGCCATAACATAGTTTTTCGTCTCCCACTTCATTTTTATCCAATCTATTGTTGTGGATTATATTTCCATTCGGATTGGATATTATGTCTATATGGTGTATTATTTGGGGCCATGGCATACTGTCTTGTTTTCAAGGGATATGTCGACGCTGTTTCAGTGGGTATATTCCTTGCAATAGTGCCATGTCCATCACATCCCCCTCTATCCTTAGTGGCATTATGTTGTCGGTCAGACGTGAGGGAGCCCTACGGTTTCTATACTATTCTAGATAACTAACTCAAAAGCAGTATGAGTCGCACCGGGTTAGTGTGATTTTGTTTGCTTTGACTAACTATAAGCTTTTTAGCTGTATTACTCTTTATTGAGAATAGCAGCAGCAGTAGTAGAGCTTTGGGAATGTAGCGTGAAGTTTCCTTTTCCTGTAGTGAAAAAGAAATTTTTCACAGTTTCAAGCTTTAGTATTACTGCACCGCACTTACTTATCTTGTGATTCACGTAGTAATGTGGGTGAGGGGGGTTTCGATATGATTTATTTGTCGTCCCGCAGCACCCCCACCCCCCCTTCCAATATGTTAAGAGGCAATTACAGGGCAGGACATATTTTTATTCCTGTAAGCCTTGTATGCATTTATTTATATGCATGTCTTTCATTGCTCTTTGATTGGTGGGTGGGGTGTGGTCTAACGGCGACATCAGGGGTGCATCCCCACACTTAGTGGGTTTGCTTCCGGTGGTTGGGCATTCATAAGTTGTGTACGAGCACATAATTCCTGAACAGTAACTGTTTTTTGATTCTGAATTCTTTATTGAATACATTCGGTTGACATTGCTAGCCTTTGTGTACCTGTGTGGCAGGCTTGTTGGTTATCTGGACGACATTCTCCAGTGTGGCAATTAGTCCACTCTGATGAGTTTCGTTCAGAGTTGCTTTCTTTTGTTACAACGTATGAGTCTATTCCTCATGCTAATCACATTAACGTTGTTGTTATGCCTTGAATTTCCTGGTTAGACTTTGTATCGCTCAGTCATGCTATTGATACAGGCGGCCTTTAGACGAGGGTATATGCGGGATTCTGTTAATTGCATGCATAATATATATTATTAGGCATACGTATTATTAAATAGACTCTCTTAAATTCTTACTCTGCTTTAGTATAGAGCTTATGAGAAGTTTGGGGCTAGTTGGGTCAGTTATGGAGTTTCCTACAGGCCATCTATGCATACGTTCTCTCTTTTTGGCTTCATTAGCAGACCTTGGGAATTATAAATTATTCGGGGACGGTCCGTGACGGGTCGTTTTATTCATATCCCGTTCCAGGTTTTGAATCCAGTCTTCAACCAGAAGCGGTACACAAGGGGAATTCCTATTCTCATAGAATTGTACAGTTACAATTTTGAAGTTCATTATTAGAATTAATTGTACACCTGAACGTTGTCGCCTGTTTGTTGGCTCAGAAACGTATAAGTTCTATCAGATAACTTTCCATTGGGATTCATTTGGACAAGTTTAAGGTTGTACATTTTTATATCACCGGTTTTCAACCTATCTACATATTCCGGATGCGGCATACATTAAGAAGCTTGTGATTTTAATAACTGGGATTTCCACGATTTAGCCTTGGCTGCTGATGGGGCGTTAAGCACCAATAATTAATAATAATTATTAACTGGGTGTCTTTTAGGCTAATATTTATATATTATTCTGTATCGCTTTTTCACTGATTCCAGGCTGCTTCCCTCTTTGTTTTGAAGATTATTCCTTCAAAAAAAAGGGGGAGGGGAGGGGAGGGGGTGATTTCTCTTTACCTCTTCTGGCCTTATTTTAAGTGTGTAACTATGAGTGAAGCTGCTATCGTCTGTAAATTATTCTGATCTTATGTACGGCTTGTTACTGTATATATGGCGTGTGTTTGTGGGTGTTAGTCTCTCACACTCGGACACGCCTTTCCTAATTTTAAGTGTCTTATTCCGGACTAGCCTTAAAATTGGGGGCTCTTTACACCCAATTAGCATAATCATTTATGCTAACTAATAGGGAATTACTCAGATATTGCTCCTTATTTTGATGGTATGTCTTCTCTGTTGTTATATAGAGACATATATATGTAATTCTTTAAAATTTTAATCTCCTTTTCACCTTGGGAGTTCTAATGCAGGTCTGCTAATTCTTTAAGTCCTAGGCCCTCCGCCTTTTTACGCTTCAGCTAAGTCTGGGCCATTGGTTTTAGTATAAAAATATGATAAATTTAAAGTAATTTGTATATTTTTTTATACTTACCAATGGCCCAGACGTGGATGGTCCTACCATGAGTGGGCACTCATACCTCCCCGCTGAGTTATCACTTTAGTAGGCACAACTAGATAGAATGATGTTGGCGCCAATTCCAGTCTCTTCCTGGGTACTGCGCATGTGCAAGTACTAAAAGTATGGAGGGCCAGATAGGACTTTTAATTTTCGGTATTGTATGCAAATTTTGGGGATTGTGGGAGGGGGGGGGGGGGTGTCAAAATTTGTGTTTGGCCCTTAATAATATTGAGGTTGCACCAACTAAGTCTGGGCCATTGGTAAGTATAAAAAATATACAAATTACTTTTATCATTTTTAGCTCAAATTTGATGTGGGTACCTTTGTTATCACTGTGGGATGAGAACAAGTGTTTTTGGGTGCGGTCTGAAATTCAAGATGGCCACCAGCAGCCATTTTGTTCTGAAATTAGTGCAATCAGTTTTTTGTACAGAACTTCTGTATGAAAGTTGTGATTTGAATAAATTTTTGTTTGAATGTTTAGTAACATGGAATACATCACATATAACATAGGTTTTTTTCTCGTGCAGAAATTATGCAAATTAGATGAACTTTGATTTATTCAGTGCTACTTATACACAGTAAGTACACATGTCAATACGGCTTGATCTAGGGGCTGTATTTATGAACCAATCTTCACGAAACATCTTGGGTACCTTTGTTATCACCTTGGGACGAGAACGAGTGTATTTGGGTGTGGTCCAAAATTCAAGATGGCTGCCGGTGGCCATTTTGTACGAAATTATGTACAATCAGTTTTTGAACAGAACTTTTATACGGCTCGGGCTAGAGGCCGTATTTATGAACCGATCTTTACGAAACTTCTTGGGTACCTTTGTTATCACCTTGGGACGAGAAAGAGTGTTTTTGGTTGCAGTCCAAAATTCAAGATGGCCACCAGCAGCCATTTTGTACCAAAATTAGTGCTATCAGTTTTTTGTACAGAACTTCTGTGTGAAAGTTCTGATTTGAATGAATTTGTGTTTGAATGTTTAGTAACATGGAATACATCACATATAATATGGGTTTTTTCTCGTGCAGAAATTATGCAAATTAGATGAACTTTGATTTATTCAGTGCTACTTATACACAGTAAGTGCAGATGTCAATACGGCTCGGGCTAGAGGCTGTATTTATGAACCGATCTTAACGAAACTTCTTGGGGTACCTTTGTTATCACCTTGAAACGAGAACAAAATTAGGTGCAATCAGTTTTTTGTACAGAACTTCTAGGACTATGTTTGTTATCATCATGGGATGGTAACACGTGCTTTTGGGCTCGGCAAAAAATTCAAAATGCCTGTTGGCAGTCATATTTACAGGAATTGTGTGTATTACATTTTTTGTACAGAACCTGTAAAGAAGATTATTTATGTCAGTAATGTTTGCTATAAATTTATTGGGTGCCTTTGTTATCCCTCTGGTATAAGAACAAATATTTTTGGGTTCAGTCAGACCCACTCGGGGTCTTAAAAAGGGAGCTAATTAAAAAACCTTTTCCAGAAACACCAGACAAAATAATGTTTCTTGAATTCAGTATCCCTAGGATGTGTATATTCAAATGTGTTGAAGCCACTTTCCTGTGTTAATATTTTGTGTTGTTTGGGGAGGGTAAACATTATTAGCACAACCCGATTTTCTATTTCCATTGAGAAAAATAAAACCTCCTCACCTGTGGGAACCATATGGGCTAAAGATAAAAAATTCAAAATACCTATATTTTAAGAAGGAATGGACAAATATTTATTAATTAGTATGAATCAACATTAGAAGGGTTTGAATCAAACAGGCAAAAACAATTGCTGACATTTGGCTTATGGTGCACCATACAAGGATCCCCATTGTAACATTAACCCCATGGTGATTTCTTTTCTAGTTTAGCAGGTAACTGTCACCACCTTTACGATACTTTACCTCCACATTTGTTACAGGCTGCGGTCAGTATTTGTGAATAGACCTTTACAATACTTTACATGTACCTTTGTCATCAGGTCATTACCTAGATGTGTGTCATTGCTGTGTCACATACTATACATGTACATGTCTTACACAAATTGAGCTACAGTGTCATTGACACTTTCATTATGAAGTGATTTCATTGTATTTTGGCAGGATAACTTGGTATGATATCTAGATCAGACTGTCGTATTTTGGTCATGATTAGTCTATCGTGACCGCTGGACCATCATATGACCTGGATTCCTTTAGCAAAGTCTATGAGTTATATTGATGAAGGGATTTCATTGTATCTCAGTAGGATGACTCGTTTTAGAATAATTTTACTGTAACTTGGTAACTTTGGCTGACAGACATTAATTGTGAGGGCCACATTAACCCAGGCCCCAATTCTTTAGTACAGTCTACACCTCAAATTATTCTTATTGAAAACATAGCATCTAGGTAACAGAAATTAACATATTCTCAATTTCATAAACATTGAACATTATCATTTTCATCAAACACTACACACAGTCAAGTTAAGGTATAGTGTCATTGACACTTTCATTGAATTATGCATTGTTGGTGTCTGGAGGAAGCTTCCTTTCAATGTTGGCCCAGTCAGCTGAACCAAGATGACCGCCAGTGGCCAATTCATTTTGGCTTCCATGATGGCCGTCTTGAATTTGGTTTCCATCCAATAACTAATGAATACTGACTCGAATCAATTTCATTTTTTTGGTTGTGCATTATTGGAGTCCAGAAGAAGCTTCCTTTCAATTTTGGGTCAGATAACCAATTCAACATGACTGTCATGGCAGACACCGCCGGGGCATGTGCCACACTCCAGATTGCTCTTGTTTGTACATGGTACTGATTTTGCATCATTTTATTAGCTCACCTGGACTAAAAGGCCATGCAAGCTTTTGCTATCACTTGGCATCTGGCATCCATTGTTCATCATTCGGTGTCCATCGTCATCCGTAAACTTTTCACATTTTCATCTTCATCTTTTGAACCGCTGAATTGGTGTGGACCAAACTTGGCAGAAATGGTCTTTGGGAGGTCCTCTACAAACGATCCTCATTTTGTTCCTGCCTGATGAAAAACATGGCCACCAGAGGTATTCTTTGATTCTGGTTGGTGTATTTTCTAAAATCTTCTCCTCTGAAACTGCAAGACCAAATGTTTTGAAACTTCACATAAATGATGCCCCCCTCTTCCAATGATCCTCATTTAATGTTGATCGGGTTTCAAACATGGCCGCAATTGCTGCTTATATTTACTATAGAAACCCTATGGGAAATCACATTTTCATCTCTTCTCTGGAACTACTGAGCCAACATGAACCAAACTTGCCAGGGATAGTCTATGGGAGGTCCTCTACAAAGGCTCCTCATTTTGTTCCTGTGGATTTGAAAACATGGCTGCCAGATACATTCTTTGATTCTGAAAAATCTCTGAAACCACTGGGCAAAATGTTGTGAAACTTTGCATGGTTGATGACTGGAACACCCTCTACCAATGATCCTCATTTAATGTTGATCAGGATGCAAACATGGCCACAATTGTGGCTTATAGTTACAAAAGAAACCCCCATAGGAAATCACATTTTTATCTTCTTCTCTGGAACTACTGAGCCAATGTAAACCAAACTTTGCAGGAATGGTCTATGGGAGGTCCTCTACAAACGATCCTCTTTTTGTTCCCATCAGTTGGAAAACATGGCCACCAGAGGCATTCTTTGATTCTGGTTGGTGGATTTTCAAAAAAATTTTCCCCTCTGAAACCACAAGGCTAAATGTTTTGACACCTCACATGATTGATGATTGGGACACCCTCTACCAACCATCCTCATTTAATGTTGATTAGGTTGCAAACATGGCCGCAGTTGCAGCTTATAGTTACCACAGAAACTCTATGGGAAATCACATTTTCCTCTTCTTCTCTGGAACTACTGAGCCAGTGTGAACCAAAACTTTACAGGAATGGTCTATGAGTAGATGGAAAAACGTGGCTGCCAGAGGCATGCTTTGATCCTGATTTGTCGATTTTGAAAAATCTTCTCTGAAACTACAAGGCCAAATGTTTTGAAACTTCACATTGTTGATGACTGATTTTGTATTGAAACAGAATTCATAAATGTGTGGATTGTCAAGAAATCTTCTCCTCTGAAACTTCAAGACCGAATGTTTTGAAACTTCACCTGACTGTTGATCGGGTTGCAAACATGGCTGCAATTGTGGCTTATAGTTACTATAGAAACCCTATGGGAAATCACATTTTCATCTTCTCTGGAACTGCTGAGCCAATGTGAACAAAACTTGGCAGGCATGGTCTATGAGAGGTTCTCTACGACTGTTACTCATTTTATTCCTGTTGGATGAAAAACGTGGCCGCCAGAGGCATTGCTTGCTTCTGATTGGTCAATTTTGAAAAAAATCTTCTCTGAAACTACAAGGTCAAATGTTTTGAAAGTTCACATGATTGAGGACTGGGAAACCTACCAATGATCCTCATGTAATGTTGATCGTGTTGCAAACATGATGCACTTGCGGCTCATTGTTACCATGGAAACCCTTTGGAAAACCACATTTTTATATGTTGTTCTGCCAGATGAGCGATTACAGGCTCTGCAAAGCCTCTAGTTTATGAAATCTTGACTAATTTGTGTAATTATGTTGTGACCAGACTGTTATCTGTTATTATTACCACTTCACAGGGCGTTCTCTAGTAGATTAAAACAAATTTTACCTTTACGGTAAAAGTGTATAATGCGCAGTCTCAAACCGGAAGTTGTGTGTTAACCTGGTTAACGGCCTGCCTCCAGATAAATATTTCGAAAATGCCTCGGCTCCAATTGAAGTTTCAAAATGTAATGAATATCACACATTTGTGAACTTTCACCATTTGGTCATGAATTAATAGAATTGGAAGAGTTCAGGTGGCATACAAAAAATATTTAAATTAAGCTATCATGTGATTGACCACGTGACGTTTTGTTTATCTAGAAACAGATGACACATGCATTTTGCTTAAATGTCATTGTGAAAACTTGAGATGTCACAATCAAGTGAACTTGATGAAGAATCTTTGGATTTAACCATTTTAGAAGTGGTAATAATAGTAATAACAAGATTTTGTTGGGCGTCCATGTTTATTAATGGCCCTCCAGGAATGATTAACAGCCCTCGGGCCTTAAACAGCCCTCAACTTCGTCTTGGGGTGTTAATGGACCCTCAGGCTGTTACTCATTCCTGTCGGGCCATTAATAAACCGTAATGCCCTCCAAAATCATGTTATTGGTATATTACAGTACCGTAACTGATATCCAAACTTTCGAATGGGAAGTTATTATTTATTTATTGGTGTTTAAGGTCACATACTTATGCAGAATAGCTAATCGTGACCTTGATAGTTTTATGGGTGGAGGAAGCCAGAGTACCCAGAGAGAACCCCCGAGCATTGACAAGCAACTGTCAGCTCCTCAACATTCTCGGTTCTAGCTCCGCTCAAGCAGGGTTACAGCGGTTGAAGACATGTGCACCATCGACGTGCGGTGCACCTTAGTACACGGCGTCATCGTGCCCCCATGTATGCAAACAGGATAAAGTGCCTTTTCCAAGGACACAATGCAGGTCGTCCCGGACGGGGATCGAACTCAGGACCTCTAGCGTAGAAGTCCAACAGTCTACCACTGAGCCACCACGCTCTCGAATGGGAAGTGAATCAGTACTATTAACCCTTATGGGCATGGAAAGTTTTATATATTTTGCTACACTGTACCAGTCTACATACTGTGGCTTTGCACTTGTTTCAAGCAAATCTTGGCTGCCTTTGTAGGCAGCCAAAACTTGCCTAAACAACTACAACTTTATATTCATACAAATTAGCTTCACATTGTATTGGAAATTTGAACCAAAACAATTCACGTTGCTCAAGTTTATTTTCCATAACATGACGCCATAGTGTATTTAAGTTTCCTGGCTTTAGAAATGAGCTTTTGGTGATATTATTTGTTGCACGTAAATTTATGTCTCCATTCACTGGTTTATTTTCAAAAAAATTATTCTCATCTTTTGTTGGCAAACATTAGATATCCGCTATGATAATTTTGTGATAATATCCTGCTCAGGATATTCTTCATGTGCTGTGCCTGATTCAGTTTGAATTTGAAATTGATGTTAACATTCAACCCCTGATTTTTTTTAGATTTGATTCAAGGATAGAAATTCCGACTCGCAGGGCCCTATTCTTCAAGGAGTGAATATCCTGATCCTGGTTTAATTTGTTTTTCTGAAATATGAAAATATTGTAGTCTGTTTTATTTTCATCGGATAAAGTCTTCTTTCTTATCAAAAGTATAAGTAGGAATGATCTCAGAGAAGTGTACAGATTAGGCCTATAAAAAAGAATTCTTGTATCTCAGGCAATTTTTCCCCAATTTTATAACGAGGGAGGAAGGCTTTTTTTTGTTTTCACAAAATAGTTCTGAAAATAATTGGAATCAGAAATGTAACTACTTATCCTATTATGTTGCAAACCAATGTTTTCAGCAGTGAAAATTCCCCATAATGTAGTTGCAAATTTAATCAACTATATCTTGTTTGACAGAGCTCTGTGTCTGTGTGCACTGTCAGACAAGGTATAGTTGATTAAATATTTGTCCTACAAGTGCAAAATAGTGTCATAGAAGAGAATTCCAGATAAAAAAGGGTGATGAGGCAGATTTTCTATGACAAGGGTGATGCCCGAGAAACAAGAATATTTTTAATGGCCTTGTTTGTATGTCAGAAATAAAGATATTATTCCATCTCTAAGAATTCTTTGAATCATTATTTCAGTCTAAGGCCATACAAAGTTGATTGTCTGTTTCTCAGGCCATTTTTTCCAAAAAAGGATGCGGGCGGGCGTTTTTTTTTTTTTCTTTTTATTTTCTCCCCGAGAGGTTGATTGTGGTAATTTGACGCCCACTCAAACGCTTGGTGGACCACGCAAAAATTTCGCAAATGTATTGGTCATTCACCATAGGGGTGTTGGGTCGTAAATGTAGTGGGGTTTGAATGTTTGTTTTTTCAGTGAAACCTGAAAATTATAACACAGGACGAAACTTCGAAAGTCGCAAAACACCTCGTGGGTGAAATGTCTCGGGTTGAAACGTCTCTGGGACAAATCATATGTCGAAGTGCCAACTTTCAGAGATTTATTTTACCCCCCCAAAAAAATCCTTTCACAACTTGCCTAATAAAATCGTGAATCGCAATTTTTCCCCATTATATTCAAAAATATCCGGGCAGTTCATCCATAAATAATATTTTTTGGAAATCTGAAAATGAAATACAAAACGAATGTTTGCATGCTTTTATTAACCAATTCGACCGCACATACCTGCCTATATGTGATTTATTTTTAACTATGACTGTTACTTTTATATCAAGCAACGGTTACTATTAGTTATCCAATTATCCTGCATCTCAAATGCATTTATTTAAATTAACTGGGAAACTCGTAACGGTTTCAAATAACAGTACACAAATTCCCAATGACGACCATTTACAATACAAATGTTACTAAAAATAAATGCCAGGAGACTGTGTTCCATTCAACATAGCACCTGACTTTGCAGACTTTCTGAGGGTTGGTGCGAATCAAACGTGGTGTGAATCGACCATTCCCTTTTGTGACTGTTTGTTGTCAGACTGAAAGACACCTTCCTTCTTGCTGTCATTATGACTTACCTTTTACAGAATAAAACACTTTCTGTCGTGAATATTGCTAAAACCCACTCACTTTATTAAAGTATGATGTAGAAAAAGCTTGAGTGTGTTAATTTAATATTTGTGAACGCATCGATATCGATTTACCGAAATGAGCACAATATCTCAAATTTTTTTTTAAAGATTTTTTTGTGTCATAAAAAGGTTGCGCACCAAAAATTACCATGCGCACGGGCCTGAGAAACAGTGGTTCTTTTTTTATGGCCTAAGCTATTATATGTATAATACTGAAATGAAAAAAAGTAATAAATTTAGGAGTGTTATGAATCTATTATACTACAAGAACAGACCGTATTTCTTCTAGAATCTTCTTTGCTTTTGTGGGGTATATTCACGAGAAACATTTTTTCCATGTGGTAGCACACCTGCAGTAGATGGTATTTTCTAAGTGTCAGGTGCTGAAGTTCTTTATATGTTGTGAAAGTAATGAAAAACTGAGGGAATTCTGGTGTAAACTGGGGGATTTCCCCCATTATTTTTAAAGATGAGCATGATGTCATGTCACACAGGTATCTGGGACATCAGTACCACCATTCAAAACTGTTACTTTGTCAAAGCCTATATAATAGGTAAGATTTATATAGCGCACATTTCACAATATTAAAAAGTTCCAAGGCGCTGAACAACATGAAAGAAACATAAATACACAGAATATGGGATTAATCAATATCAGGGTAATATTTTTTAAATCGAAAAGATTTTAGCTTTGATTTGAAAAATGGAAGAGATTGGGCCATTTTCACAGATTCAGTAAACATATTGAAAAGTCTTGGAGCATTGTAACTAAAAGAATGCCCCTCATATGATGCAAGGTCATATGTGGGCTGTTCCAGTAGGTTATGGCATGAGGAGCGAAGTGAGCATTTTGGTGCATACACTTTGACCAACTCAGAAACATAAGAAGGTGCTACGTTTGCCTGTGTTTTATAGGTGAACAGAATAATTTTGAAGTCTATTCTGGCTGCAATAGGGAGCCAGTGAAGATTCATTAACTGAGGAGTAATGTGTTTTTTATGTCTCCTCTTCCCAGAAGGGAGACATATTGTTTTAGTGCATATTCTTCTTCTTCTTCTTTCTTCTTCTTCTTCTTCTTCTTCTTCTTCTTGACCTACACCTTAGATACTTGGCATGTGGATGTATCAACATGAGCCGGTGTGCAGTGTACCATAGTGACCTTCATGTGACCGTCACCTTGACCTTTGACCTGAAGGTCAGATTTATGTGTTTTTTTAAGGGAAACATCACACAAACTTTGTCCGGACCATAACTTTTTTGTCTTTTGACCTACACCTTAGATACTTGGCATGTGGATGTATCACCATGAACCGGTGTGCAGTGTACTATAGTGACCTTCATGTGACCTTGACCTTTGACCTGAAGGTCAGATTTATGGGCTTTTTTAAGGTAAACTGTCTGGACCAGAACTTTTTTGTTTTTCGAGTCAGGCTTTAGATATTCGGCATGTGGATGTATCACCATGAGCCGGTGTGTAGCGTACTATTGTGACCTTCATGTGACCTTGACCTTTGATCTGAAGGTCAGATTTGTGCTTTTTTCATGGAAACTTTGTCCGCACCAAAACTTGTTTGTCTTTTGAGCCAGGCCTTAAATATTTGGCACGTGGATGCATCACCATGAGCCGATGTGTCGCATACCATTGTGACCTTCATGTGACCTTGACCTCAAGGTCAAATTTATGTACTTCAAATAGGGAGTAATTGTCCAGACCAGAATTTTTTTGTTTTTTGACCTAGGACTTGGTTATTTGACATGTGGATGTGTCACCATGAGACCGCATGTCGTGACCTTCACATGACCTTGACCTCAAGGTCAAATTTATGTACTTCAAATACGGAGTAATTGTCCAGACCAGAATTTTTTTGTTTTTTGACCTAGGGCTTGGTTATTTGACATGTGGATGTGTCACCATGAGACTGCATGTCGTCTACCTCGATGACCTTCATGTGATCTTGACCTCTGACCTTAAGGTCAAATTTATGTACTTCAAATAGGGAATAATTATCCAGACCAGAACTTTTTTATTTTTAATCTAGGACTTAGATATTTGACATGTGGATGTATCGCAATTAGACTGCATGTCACATGTAATCTCGACCTTCATGTGACCTTGACCTCAAGGTCAAATTTATGTACTTTAAATAGGGAGTAATTGTCCAGACCAGATTTTTTTTTTTTTTGGACATGTGGATTTGTCACCATGAAACCGCATGTCCACTACCTTGATGAACTGCATGTGACCTTGACCTCTGACCTCAAGGTCAAATTTTTGTACTTCAAACAGGGAATAATTGTCCAGATCAGAACTTTTTTGTTTTTTGACCTAGGACTTAGATGATTAACATGTGGATGTATCACAGTGAGACCACATGACATCATGACCTTCATGTGACCTTGACCTCAAGGTCAAATTTATGTTCTTTAAATAAGGAATAATTGTCCAACCCAGAATTTTTTTTATTTTTGACATGTGGATGTGTCACCAT
This sequence comes from Pictodentalium vernedei, assembly GCA_031216915.1. Classification (NCBI taxonomy): domain Eukaryota; kingdom Metazoa; phylum Mollusca; class Scaphopoda; order Dentaliida; family Dentaliidae; genus Pictodentalium; species Pictodentalium vernedei. Next base: position 193,050,661 of record CM062289.1, read on the forward strand.
GAAACAGCATGTCCGCTACCTTGATGAACTGCATGTGACCTTGACCTCTGACCTCAAAAGGAAGGGGAGACATACGTTTTAGTGTGCTAAAACACTTTCTAGTTCTTCTTGGTATGGGTCACTGTACGTAGTGCTGGAGGGTTTTTTAGTCGAGTTGTGACGAAGTCAAACTCGACTTATAGTTTGGTGAATGGCGGGCGGGCGGGCGGGCGGGCGGGCGGGCGTAAACAATTGGTTTCCGGATGATAACTTGATAGTGGTTCAACTCACATTCATTAAACTTCATACATAGGTTGGTCTTGGTGGGAGGAAGAACCCTATTGATTTTGGACATGCTACATCGAAGGTCAAAAGGTCACAGTGACCTTGAACATAGTAAATCTTAAACAATTGGTTTCCGGATGATAACTTGATAATGGTTCAACTCACATTCATGAAACTTCATAGGTAGATTGGCCTTGGTGAGGGGAAGAACCCTATTGATTTTGGACTCGCTACGTCAAAGGTCAAGGTCACAGTGACCTTTAACATAGTATATCGCAACAATTGGTTTCCGGATGATAACTTGATAGCGGTTCAACCTAGAGTCATGAAACTTCATAGGTGTGTTGGCCTTGGTGCGAGGAAGAACCCTATTGATCTTGGACTCACCAGGTCAAAGGTCAAGGTCACAGTGACCTTGAACATAGTATATCGCAACAATTGGTTTCCGGATGATAACTTGATAGTGGTTCAACCTAGAGTCATGAAACTTTATAGGTGTGTTGGCCTTGGTGCGAGGAAGAACCCTATTGATCTTGGACTCACCAGGTCAAAGGTCAAGGTCACAGTGACCTTGAACATAGTATATCGCAACAATTGGTTTCTGGATGATAACTTGATAGTGGTTCAACCTAGAGTCATGAAACTTCATAGGTATGTTGGCCTTGGTGCGAGGAAGAACCCTATTGATCTTGGACTCACCAGGTCAAAGGTCAAGGTCACAGTGACCTTGAACATAGTATATCGCAACAATTGGTTTCCGGATGATAACTTGATAGTGGTTCAACCTAGAGCCATGAAACTTTACAGGCGTGTTGGCCTTGGTGCGAGGAAGAACCCTATTGATGTTGGACTCACCAGGTCAAAGGTCAAGGTCACATTGACCTTGAACATAGTATATCGCAACAATTGGTTTCCGGATGAGAACTTGATAGTGGTTCAACCTAGAGTCATGAAACTTCATAGGTGTGTTGGCCTTGGTGCGAGGAAGAACCCTATTGACCTTGGACTCGCCTGGTCAAAGGTCAAGGTCACAACTCGACATTGGATCTGTGATCCTGAGCGGCATTTTTTTTTCCAGGTTCGGTTTGATTTTCAGTATTATTTCCAGGCCCTTCAATTAATCTAAATCACTATCGTCTTACTAGAAAAGACCATAGAAATGTCACCTGAGAGCTATTTAAAGCATGCTACATCCTACTGGCAGTACTGGGGCAGAGCACACTTCACTAGCACTCAGTTGACGAAGGGTTAATATGAATTTGGGGTAGATTTTATGTCATTTGATTATTTTCCTGTTGTATATGTTCTATTTTGTAAAGCTATACATCAGTGGCAGCGCCACAGGGAGGGATAGTGCCCCCCCCCCCCCCCCCCCAAAAAAAAAAAAAAAAAAAACAAAAAAAAAACAACCCAAAAACAACAAACAAACCAAACTTCAAATTGCTATCTAACCCAATCTGGGTGCATTTGAAGACCAAGTTAGGCGTTGTAGAAGCGCTCAGATATCGCTCCGATGGCATCCATATTATTAAAAATTTATAACGATTCCCCCCCCCCCCCCCCCTCGTAATGCATTTTAAAAATGAATCCATTCATTTTCTCTTCATTAACATAGCCATTGTCAGGATTGTCTCACATTTTGCTTCTTTGTTTTTTATTGGGAATGGCGGGAAGACAGCCCTAGTGGCTATGCCATCTCCCTGTAGTGCAACCTTGTATTTGAAATAATTGTATCTTACTGTATTTAGTTTGTATTTGTATGCATGTTGTATTACAAAATAAAATCATTCATTCATTCAAATGTGATTTTTTTTTCCTGGGGCACGGCCCACAGATCCCAAACCAATGGGTGGGGGCACACTCTTCCATGCCCACACCCATGGCTCAGGCCTATGACCTTCGGGAGATACCATAAGCATCTCGACCTTGAACTCCCACATCTTAATTAGCACCCCCCACCCCCGATCGAAATCCTGGCGCCGCCACTGCTATTTTAATTTCACTTGTAACTTTTCTGTTATGTTACAGGGACTCCATTCACTCTTCTGTTTCTTGATCCCTCACTGGACCTTTCGCCTCCTTTCGAAGTACAGAGTATGAGCTCTCCCTTATGTTGTTATGTGCAAAATAAAATGGATTTACGGCATCAACGAGTATCACATGGGGAATAAATAGTCAAAGTAAATAACCCTATATAATTGTGATTATTATTTTATTTCATGCATTTAATATGAGATAAATATGACCGAAATGAAAAAATAAAAAAAAACGTTCACATGTTCTGACAATCACCAAATTTCGTGCAGTAAAAGCCCACACTCACTGGCCATATTCGTTCTTGTGTAGGCCCCACCGGCTGTTCTCACAGCCATGGTGCGACTTATACAAAGGTAATAGTCGCAGGGGAGGTATTTTGGCAGAAAATATTGGGTGCGACTTATACATGGGAGTGACTAAAACACGGACATAATTATACGGAAATAATCGTTTTTGTATTTGTCTGTTCTGCTGTTCACTGTCATTTTCAAAATGAGATTACAAGGAGGTCGTTGTAAATTTCTAAGTTTAACGTCAAAGTATGCAAAAACCGTATGGATGGTTTTTAGCTTAACTTGACAGAGTCAAGTTAAGCTATTGCCATCATGCGTGCAGAAGTCTGAGTCTGTGAGCCTGTTCACATTTTCCATTAGCACAGGCTACACCCCGTAATTCTTGTCTGATCGACACAAAATTTCATATGCAGATTTGGGGTCATGTCTAGATGAAAACATCCCGCAATTGGTCAACTGGTAATGCTGCCCCAGCCCAAAACCCGAAAACCATTAGCACAGTCTACAGGTCGTATTTATGAAGGGATTTCATTGTAACTTAGTAGGATGCCTCTGTATAATGTCTAGATGAGAACGTCCCCTTTTGGTCATGATATGTCAACCGTGATGGCTGCCCAAGCTCGAAACCCAAAAACTTTTAGCACAGTCTGCAGGTCATATTTAATATGGAGGGATTTCATTGTACCTTGGTAGGATGACTCCGTATGATGTCTAGATGAGAACTTCCCCATTTGGATGCGATCTGTCAACCGTGACGACTGCCCAAGCCCAAAACCCGAAAACCTTTAGCACAGTGTACAGGTCATATTTATGGAGGGATTTCATTGTAACTTGGTAGGTTGACTTCATATAATGTCTAGATGAGAACGTTCTCTTTTGGACGCGATTGGGCAACTGTGATGGCTACAGGGGCCTGAAGCCCGAAAACCTTTAGCACAGTCTTCAGGTCATATTTATGAAGGGATTTCATTGTAACTTGGTAGGATAACTCCAAATAATGTCTAGATGAGAACATCCCCTTTTGGTTGCGATCATTCAATCTTGATGGCTGCCCAAGCCCAAAACCCAAAAACCTTTAGCATAGTCTATAGGTCATATTTATGGAAGGATTTTATTGTAATTTGTTAGGTTGACTCCATATAATGCCGAGATGATGACATCCCCTTTTGGTCATGATTGGTCAACTGTGACGGGTACAGGGGCCCCGAAAACCTTGAGGACAGTCTACAGGTCATATTTATGAAGGGATTTCATTGTAACTTTGTAGGATTACTCCAGATAATGCCTAGATGAGAACGTCTCCTTTTGGTTGTGATCTTTCAAACATGATGGCTGCCCGAGCCCAAAACCCGAAAAACTTTAGTACAGACTACAGGTTGTATTTGTGAAGGGATTTCATTGTAACTTGGTGACTCAGAATAATGTTGAGATGAGGATGTCCCCTTTTAGTTGCAATCAGTTAACCATGATGGCTACACAGGCCTAAAGCCCGAAAACCTTTAGCACAGTCTACAGGCCATATTTATGAAGGGATTGATAGGATGACTCGTTTTGGAATATTTCACTGTAACTTGGTAACTTTCATTGACATACGTTAACTGTGAGGGCCACAGATATTAACTGTGAGGTCCACATTAACCCACCCCTCAGTTCTTTAGTACAGTGTACACATCATATTATTTTTATTAAAAACATAGCATGCAGGGAACAGAAATTAACATATTCCCAATTATCACAATTCTTGTCTTATTTCATAATCCTTTCATAAACATTGAATATTATCCTTTTCATCAAACACAACACACAGACAAGTTAAGCTACAGTGTCATTCACAAATTCATTTTGGCCCCTGTTGGTTCGGTTTTTCGGTTTGTGGCAAAAACCGAAGCCGAACTGAAAAACCGAAAAACCTCCATGCTCCAACTATACGAGCAGCAGTATTCTGAATTATCAGCAATCTGTTGATTTGCCTTTTTTGGGAGCCCACAAAGGAGAACATTGCAGTAGTCTAGCCTAGATGAAATGAAAGCATGCATGAGACATTCAGTGGCACATTTTGTTAAGATTTTCCTTACTCGACTGATGTTCCGAATGTGAAAATTTTCAGACTGACAGAGTTTTGATATGTGATAAGACATAGCCAAATGTGTATCAAGATACACCCCCAAGTTTCTGACCATGGTTGATTGGCTGACAATTATGTCACCTATTTTAAGAGGAGGCAAAACATCTGGTGCTGGTTTGTACCTGGAGGAAAATGTAATAAGTTCTATTTTATCATTGTTCAGTTTTAGTTTGTTCACCAGCATAAAGGTTCTGATATCTGCTACACAATTACTCATAATCTGAAATTTTGATTCTGTGCCTACCAGATCAGAGGGGTCGGATTCGGCGTAAATCTGAGAATCATCAGCATAGAAATGGTAGTCGATTCCGTGTGAGCGAATAATCTCCCCAATACCTTGGTCAAAAAGTCAATCCAATAGGATTTTACAGCTGAAAGATCCAAAAGTACTAAAGCAACAGCCCTTCTACGATCCAAACTCTTCAGCGCAACATTCTGAACACTCAACAGATAAGATTTTGTTGAGTGACCAGAACGATATGCTGATTGTTTGGGGTCTAAAAACTGGTCACTGGCTAAGTGAATGCGCATCTGCTGAGCAATAACCTTTTCAATCACTTTCGAAATAAATTGTAGGTTTGATACTGGATGATAATTTTTAAGTACATATGGGTCTGATGATGACTTAAGAAGAGGTGTTACAAGAGCCATCTTCAAACACATTGGTACTGAACCGGTATTAATTGACTCATTGATAATATTAGTGATACAGCCTATGAGAGCAGGCAACCATGACTTCAGCAAAGAAGTGGGTATATGCAGCTTAAAGTCATCAGCAATTTCATCTTCAAAATGAATTCTGTGTAACGAATAAAGCCAAATATGAGTTGATAAGAACAAACTTGGACTTTCTGGTAACATACAATCAATAATCAGATGACTTCACTTCTTGGACATACATGAAGTGTCAAAGTTAACCTCTGGTTACGCCTAAAAGAGTTAAAAATCTGTTTCTCAGGCCCTCCCACATTGTCCTGTTGGCAGGTCGCATACTCTCTTTTTATAATGGATAAAAACTTTAAAAAATAAAAATTAAATGGTTTATGTTTAATATTTTACCCAAGTTAATAAAATTGATAAATTTGTCCCTTGAGTGCAGTAAGGCTTTGCAATGCTTTAGCAATGCAAAATACCTTCTTGCACTAAAGGGAAGAAATACACCACCACCCATGCTGTTCTATAGATTACGAGGCCTAAAACATAAAACAAACTAAGAACATGAACTTTTAATGGCAAAGAAATACTTACAAAAACAAAAAATAAAATAAAAAACTGTCCACCCACATGCAATTTTACAAAAAAGTGATAAACAGAAGATATAGTTTGTGGGGCCTTACCAGTCATCGTTTTCAAACATTATCCATAAGGAATACCAGATAAACTTAACACAGGTAAGTGATAGCTTGAATAGAAACTAGTCATTGCTATTTTTGGATCCCTCACTCTTTCGTGGAATGTAAGTGGCACATCAGGATGCTGCACATCAGGCCTAAAAATAAGCAATCTGGCATTTGCAGAATGAGGTCCTCCGAGGGTGAATTTGATGGTGTTATCCCATACAGTGGGCCAATTTATCCTCTGGGTACCTCTTTCTGTTTAGTTTTGAGACCCAAATTCAGATTGAGGTTCACAGAGGTTAAAATTAGTGATGCTACCCAGGGTTGCATCACTAAATTCACCCTCTGGGGACCTCAATTTGTAGATGACAGTCTGCTTATTTTCTGGTCGATAAATTGATTCTAGTAATATGTCACAGGCTAAACTGTGGAAGGAAAACTTGAAAAAAAAGTAAAAATTGTGAGACACTTTAATAGTTGTATTAATTTCACTGTTTTGTTAGTGGAGTAGTTAAAATCCAGAGCCACATTGGTGGTACATTGTGAGGTAAAATTGTAAACAAATATGCAGTCTGTTATTATATTTCAGGTTATTGATGAAGCAGACAGAATGATGGATGACATCAAGCAAGATTGGTTGAATCATGTGAATTCTGCAGTGTACAGAGGTCACAGGGCCCCACCTGGTCCAATTAATGTTGCCAAGTAAGTTTCAGACAAACCATAAAGTTTAACCTTTTTCAACATTGTGTTTATATCCAGGGTTCATTCGGATGTCCCAGAATCTGGAAAATGAAAATGGTAACCCGAGAGGCCCTGGAAAGTTGTGGAAAATACAGTTTCTTCAGTGATACAGGAAACTCATGGTGAACCAAGCATTATTTTTGTAGTACTGACTGGCTGCATTCTGTGCACATTTTGAGTGGCACTATTTCCTTTCTCGTCTGTTGAATGTTGTTGTTTAACTCCTTGCACGATGCTGGCAGATATTCCTGCCCAAGACAGAAAATCACTTGCAACTAAAATGAATATAATTTGGGCACTTTTAACCAAATTTCCCATGCACATTGTATCAACTTGCTTTCCCAAGTTAAATTGTCATGAATTTTCCATCAAATCTAGTCATGGCTGCTCCATAGCAGCCATACTAGATTTGATGGAAAATGTTTTTTAAGTACTCAGTGGTTTAAGAGTAAAAGTTTGAAGAAATTCTATATTTTAAATGGAACAGACAAACATTCAGATGGAATCATTGGATAGGAATTATGCTCCTGACATTCAGAGAGTGTGTTTTCCAACATGTGTGGTTAGAGAAGCCTGATTTTAGCACGTGGTTAGCATTTATAACTGCTAATTTGCTTTCAGTCCAGACTGTGACACTAAGGCTATAAAATAACTTTTTGATGTGATGTGCCTTTTAGGTATGAATTATCTACCCTTAAAACTGTCTGACATGATATGATCCTGGTATTTGAAATTGTTTAAAGGAATACCTAATATTTATTTATTTTATTTACCTAATATATACATACATTTGCATATATTGGCATCAAGCCCTTGCATGCTATACTTCTAGAAACTTTCAATACAGCGAGAAAATTTGCAGTTCATGGACCACCCTGTGATGTACTAGGTACCTTGTGGCCTATTGGCGACAGGTTTGCTTACATCCTCAAGTTTTTACAGGGGTGCATTTTATTGCTTTCTCCAAAAGATATCCAAAGTAGGATGGTAGGGGTCCCACTCAAATAAAAAGTCCTTGAAGTTTAACCCCTTCCATAAGAAGTGCTTGAATTTATTTCTATTCTTGAAAAGTATTTGATTTTCCACCACTTTCCTTGAAAGGTACTTGAATTCAGTTTACCTATAACCCCTGAGACAAGAAGTTTCATGATAACCCATCTCAGTCTGGTGTGGAGGTTCTAGACCATTGCAGTTTATTTCATGCATTTCTGGCAGTAATCTGATAATATGCTGAGATGTAATACAATGTTCGAAAGAGCTCAGAGATCACATCATTTCATCATTATCATCATAAAAGTAAGTTTTGTCATCATTACAATGTAGACGACGGTTCTGGGATAGTTAACAAATAAATAAAGTGGCTATTTGAGTCAAGGTATGTTTCGACGATCTAGTAATGTAGGTGAAAGAAAAAATGTTCACCTTATTTTTATGTGAGCGACAGGAAAATTAAATGATCCTTTGCCCAATTTGTACTGTGCTGATAGTTCTGGAAAATCATTTTTAAATTCTTTGAAAAGTGCTTAAACAGTGCTTGAATTGGTCGGGCAAACAAATGCACAGAGATTTTTTTCAGGTTAACCACTCAGGTTTACTTGATTCATGGAGTGATTTCCTTGGTTTATTCCCAACAAGGCGAATCCCAACAAGATGAATGTCGAAAATGGTCATCCCAACAAGAGGAATTTAATTAAAATGACTATTTGACCCATTCATTTTGAGGTTTTCCATCATAAACTGCTAACACAGCTTACTTTTGGACAAAGAGATTTCAGTTAACTGGTTGAGTGCTTGAAGCCCATTTTGAGGCTTTATCCTGAAGTGTGAGTACCAGAGTTAAAGGCTTCACATTTTGTGGATGTACTTCAATTAATTTTTGATGTGATATTATTAAGTCTGGGTGGATTTGCCCAGTTACAATTAAGGGGAGAGTTCCTATAGGCAATAAAAAACAAAATTTTGACAACCAAAACAAAAATTAGCACACTATCAGTTAACAGATATGCCATGCTTTGTTACAAGATGCCATTTGCTTGTTTTTTGCATCTTTTTTATCAACAAAACTCTCAAACACATGGATAAAATAAAACCCCAAAATACTTCAAATAGCATTCATTGTAATGTACACGTTCTGTTTAAAGTAAATTTCCCCCATATTTGATGAGAACAAATTTTTTTCTTGTTGGGATCGTCTTGTTGGAATATGTTACCAATTCATCTTCTTGGGATTCATCTTGTTGAGATGACACCATTTCCTCTCCTCTCAAGCTCTCTACCTGCATCTGAAACTGGAGATGCGAGTGAGGTCAAGGTGATCTCCACACCCCAAAAAAATGCAAATGAAGATGTCCTGGATATTTTCTGAAAAGCAAAAAAATGCACACCTGGTCTAGTAAAAAAAAATGTGTCTATAGATGTCCATAAGTCAGATGGGCAAATACCAGCTCACCCTGTGCATATCATAGCTGAACATTTGCTAGACACGTCATCTCATCTGCTTATATGTAAGTATGGTTGTGCAGTGTGCTTATAAGCATGGAGCATAGATGGTGCTGATACCTCATCCAGTACAAATCAAGCTCAAGTTCCACCTGTGATCTTTTAGCTCTTTATCTAACATAACAGCCATAACCAGTTAGCACTATTCACAGAAATCTCTATTCAAATTTTATTTTTTCAATTTTTTACTTCAATGTGTGTGTGTGCGTGCTTGCGTTCGTGCGTGCATGTGTGCGTGTGTGTCCAAAATCGGTCTTCTAGGAGTACTTTTTTATGATGGAGGTCATCGTCAGGTTTAAAAAAGTGTGTGGGGTGGGGGTGTGTAGGGGGGCACCAAAAGTTATGACCAAATTATTTTTACCGATATATGTCTTCAAAGGGGTCTTCTAGGGGTACGTTTTTATCAGGAATCTAATGGTGAGGTTTAAAAAAGTATCGGGGTGGGGGTGTAGAGGGCCACCAAAAGTTATGACCAAAATTTTTCTCACCGATAAAGGTCTTCAAAGGGGTCTACTAGGGGTAATGTTTTACCAGGAATCTAATGGTGAGGTTTAAAAAAGTGCCGGGGTGGGGTGGGGGTGTAGAGGGGCACCAACTCAGCCCGAGCAACGCTGGGTAACCCTGCTAGTCAAGAAATATTTTTGCAGGCATTGTCTTCTTTTTGTGATAGGTAAGGATTAGTAAGTTGTAAAAGATGACAGTTACTGCCCACTGATCACTGGTATTCTCCTGGCAGTCCATATTCCTTCAGCTGTCTCAACCTAGCTGTTGAAAATGACATCATATGGTAGCTGAGATACACTACTTACCGTCTTTCTGTGTGTTAAGAACATGAAATCAAACAACACTTCATGGTCCTTAACTAGAAAAAAAAACTAAATAGTGTTTACAAAACCACTCGTCTCCAAAAACTCTGTCTGTAAATATCTCTATTTAGAGTCCATCCTACTCAGTAATTTCCCTTTAATCATTCTTAAGTGTTCTAGGGGATCAGTTGCTAAGTCTTTTGAGAAAGAAAAAACACATAAATTAACCCTTAAGCCCCCATATAGCCCCAAACCGCCACTTTTATATTGCATTGAATCAGGTGTTCTCTTGTGTAATCTTTTTTATTACTCTTGTATGAAGACTGAATTTTCGCTGGCAGTGGTTCTACATCACTGCTGGCTGCCTGTATAGGCAGCCAGCAGTGATGTGGAACCATTGCCAAGTCATCAATAACTATGTAAGCAGAAAAAGGCCATAAGTACTTTAAAATTAATCTGGGGACTTAAGGGTTAATGTAACAAATGAATAAAGTTTATCTAATTGATATTGTATTCTCATTGTTCCATTTTCTCCATTATGGTCACGTCCGGTGGACAAATCAATAAGGGAGAAATTTTGACAATGAGACACAACATATTCGCCCCTTTGACAGATAGACTAGTCCAGTTCTCTCACAGTCAGATAGTTCGATCAGTTTATGAACAAACACAGTAAAATCGTTTGGCCGTTTTTTGCTGGGACTTGTGGGTCAATTTTCTGGTTTGCCACAAAAACCAGAACCAAACAGGAAAACCAAAAAGATTATTAAAAAATGCTATATATTTTTTTAATATGATTGACTTGATGTAGACCGAAGAATATTTCTTTCTCTGTAGATGAGGCACATCATTCTTCAGTTCAATTTGAAATCACTGCATTCTTTTGAAAATGAACTAAGCATTATGATCATTCCTGAGAACCTGTGATTTATTTGAAAACCTTCAGCACATGAACATGTCAAAACCTTGATTCTGGAAGTATTAAATGTCAGACTCCTGAGTCGATACTTGAAATACCCCACAAAAAAGTAATGAGAGTTCCAATAACTGTTGAATTTATCATTTTCTCAGAATTACAGTATTCTAAGGAATTTTTATTTTTGAACCAGAATGGTGCCAATTTTGTATGAACTATATGTATATGGTTGGATTACTTGTGCACCAGTTTTGAATTGAAGTTGACCTGTAAATTGTGGATATAATAATTCTATCATTTTTTGTCATTTTAGTGAATCAAAGCCAAGAATTCCTGTGAGTAATCCATATTTTAATTCATTTTTTTCTCATCAATTTCAAAGCTTTTATTCTAAAATGACAATAGGTACACTTAGAAGTTAATGAAATGAATCTTGGGCCTAAAACAGTAATCTCCTACAATACCTTTTTTACACGGCACAAATTGAAAATGACTATCCAATGACTATCCAAGCTATTCTTAACACTTTGAAACCTGAAGTTGAATTTACTTGTCTGTGATGTGATAGCAGGTGCTCTGGCACTGATGGTCTGCATAATATGTTTTAAAATCTGAGAAGTATTAAGTTATCTGCCAGAACTGTTTTGAATATTTTTATACTGTACCAATGACCCAGACTTAGCTGGTGCTACCTCTTAAATTCTAGGGTCAAACACAAATTTTGCCCCCCCCCCCCCCCCCAATCCCCAAAATTTGTATCAAAATCCAAAAAATAGATGTCCTATTTGGTCCTCCATACTTTTGTCCACTGCGCAGTGTCCAGGAAGAACCGAAATTGGAGCCAAATCCTCATTCTTTGTTGGCCCTTCAATCAGTAACATCACACTGATATCTATGCTTAAAATCTCAGTTTAAATGATGCCAGACACATAATCATGAGAGAAATGGTGGATCTAAGGATGAAATAAAAGGATGAGAGGAAGGAACAGTGGAAGGATTTGTTCAAGGCTGTAACTTATAATATTTTTATACTGTACCAATGACCCAGACTTAGCTGGTGCTAAACACTTTAATTCAGGGCCAAACACAAATTTTGTCCCCCAATCCCCAAAATTTGCAGCAAAAACCGAAAATTACATGTCCTATATGGTCTTCCATAAATTTACTCCTCTGCGCATGCGCAGTGTCAAGGAGGTCTCGAAATTGGCGCCAATTATCATTCTTTGTTTGGCCCTCAAAATAGTTATACTTCACTGTTATTTGTGCTTCCAAATCTCAGTTTTCATGATGCCAGACACATTTTGATGAGAGAAATGGTGGAAATAAAGAGGAAATATAAGGAGGAGAGGAAAAAATAGTGCAAGAAAATGTTCAGGGCTGTAACTTATAATTATTTTACGAAATTATTTCATGTTGCCTATTTTCAAGGCATGGCCCTGTTGTTGCTATGAATGTACCATTGTTTGATCAGTGTTTCCTCTCTACCTTCCTTATTCCCTCCCCCCTTGCTATTCTCCCATGTTTTGGCTTATATTTTGTAATGCTTATTACTAAAATTTCTTGGGAGTTTTGGCTTGGTAACAGAATTTTTTCTGTTTTTTCCCCATGTTTACGTCCTCACTCTAGGGGTGTTTAGGCGTTTTGGTCTGCATCTACCATCTGATGTTCTACAGTTTCTTCTCTGGAAGCCTCTGTTTTGCATCAGATAGTGTTTTAAATTGGTAACTGATTTCGGGCCAGGTTTTTTCAGTGCCTGGAGTTATGTTTCCGGTTTGTTGACACTTTTGCTTAGATTGACAACAGTTAATGCTGATAGTGATTACTTGTCTTCTGCATCACTTATTTCATAGCAAGATACATTAATATTGTCCGTAAGTGTTACATTAATTTTTTCAAAATGAATTTAAATTTTAGTCCACACTTAGGCTTTATGGGGATCCATTGGGCTCCGGCTTCCCATTGGGAACTTGAGCTCTTCTGAAAAAATTTTTTGAAAAAATTTTTTCTTTTCGAATCATTATTTCGTAATGATTATAATGGATTGTTTTATTATGTATCTTTATTTTCAAGGATTAGTGTGAGTACTATGATTGTTTACCTTTTTTCACAATGAATGATTATTGTTCAAATTGTAATAGGAGGAAATCTTCCTCTGATTCTCATGATCTCTGTATTAATTGTACTCAATCTACTCGCACTGATCTTTGTTCTGTGTGTTTCAATTGGGATGACAAACATTGGAAACGTGTGTCACAGTATGTTGTTACGCGAGAGAGGGCCATGCCGATCCTCTCTCCGCAGTGTCACTCTAGTCTTTCACTCTCTTTTTCAGAGGAACAAGAACAGTGTGATATTTCCGTGATGTCATCCAGAAGTGTGCCTCCGTCGTCACAAACAAGTGAAGAGCTAGCGGCAAAAGTGCTCATGGAGATCCGTCAATTACCTGAAAGGAGTTCGAAGGGGTTGACGTCTGCTAGCTCGCCCGGTGTTGCGTCCATTCACTGAATGGGTCAGCACCCGGGTTCGTCCGTTGCGGTCCAGGAGAGAGAGTCGGGTGTTGCGAGCACTATAAAACTTCCACATGCACACCCAGTGATGACGGAAAGGAGGATGGATCGGAGGAAGCCTGATAGTCCGGTTTTTAGCTTGTCCAGCTCTGCATGAGCTGCAAGCGAGAGGGGTCCCTCTCTCATACAGCAACATCTGGGACCAGATGTTGTAGTTCGTAGCGTTACGCAGTCAGAGCATACGTCAGCTGCTCGGGACGCTCCGGTATATAGGTAGTCCGGCAAGGCTACCTATAAGGCTTCCTCATCCTCACGGCAGCACACACGACCGCACCTTGTCTACGTGACCAGTGATATACTGTCAGCATCGCCGACCAGGGATTCCACGGCGACAGGTCACGCCATCCGGTAGCCTGGGATACGAGGCCTTCTACATCCGGACGTTCGCATAAAAGATGTATGCAGGATGCAACGTCCAGGGAGCTTCCGGCGGCTAAATTCAGTAAGACCGCGGCTCCCCAGGCCTCCGTAATGGACGCATGCTATCTCAGATAGCAAAGATCATCGCAGCGTCCCAGCAACCGGCAGAGCCTCTGTCGGAACATGAAGTTTCAGACGAAGCTGGGTCGGTATGTTCCGCCACTGGATCAGGTGCGGACGACTGAGAATTGAAAGAGGTCCGGCAGGATGGCGAAAGGGATTCCGATGAGTTAGATATTTCACTTTCGGAACAACATAAAACAGCTGTAGAGTTCATCCGGCATTACATTCCAGAAGTTGTTCCGCCGGACCAAAATGCTGCGCAGCCGGATATGAGGGTGATAGCGCCACTGGACACCAACTTTTTTAATTGGTTTAGGGACATTGTCCCAGAATTTCCTCACAGTCCAGGAATGTCTCTTGGATATTTGAATTATTAGATGACGCTATTGACAAACTTGCCAACAAGACGGGCAGGTCAGCCTTCCTACCGGCACCGGCTCTACAGCTGCCTTTCATGAATCAAAGGAATTAATTTGATAAGGCAGGTCAGGGCATCCAGAGAGTTCCTCTGCATTTAGACGACCAGGCTGAAGACCTTGAAATTTCCATGCCGTCGTCTATGTCACTTCCTTCGTCAATGATGGAAACGACAATATCGTCTAACAGAGCTAGTTTAGACGCTCTTTCATACGCAGATCACCTTACAAGTGCGTTGTCATTACGCTTTGAAGGACCAGAATTCCAAGATGTACAGATGTCCTTAAGAGTTCTGTCCAGGGCCATAGCTTTTTCCACGTATAACTCAGCCCTTTCAGTGGCGAATCTGGAGTTAGCTAGACGTGACGCGGCCCTAGCTACTTCCACACGTGTGGACAGTAAGGTGAAAAACTCTCTTAGAGTCGCTCCGGTCTCCGGAGAGTTTCTCTTCAGTGGCAAGCTTTCTGCAATATATGATAAATTAACTAAGAAAGCTTCTGACTCTGTTATTTAAGTCTGCTTCCAAGAAATCGGAACCAGCAGAGAAGAGTAAGCCAGGCACTTCTGGGATGAGTTCGTCCAAGGGAAGTTCCTATAGAGGTTCCTATGCGTCCTCTAGGTCTTACTCTAGAGACCGTCAGAGTAGCGACTCGAGTAGGGGCCGTAACGCTGGCCGAAATAACCGGTCAGATGCCCCTAGGCCGACGGGGCGAGGTGCGGGTCACGGAGAACATAGTTTCTCCTCCTGCAAGCCTCGCAGATCCAGGAGGTGATGGTCTAGACCTCTGTCGCGTTCCGGTGGGCGGAAGACTGTCGAGTTTCTCAAGCAACTGGGAATCAATTACGGAAGACCCTTGGGTTTGAGGGGTTATTTCGGAAGGACTAAAACTGTCCTTCAAAGGCAAACCTCCGTTAACTCGAAGTCCAAGGTGGACTCAGTTTCCGTCAAATTTTCAGAAAAGAACGGCACTTCTATCAGAAGTCCAGTCTCTTAAAGAAGAACGCGATAGAGGTCATAGAAAACCAGGAATATCCAGGTTTCTTCAGCCATCTCTTTCTGGTTCCGAAACCAGACGGCTCGTTCCATCCAGTGATCGATTTAAGGTGGATAAACAAGCTGATCATGGCTCCAAAGTTCTATATGGAGACCATTCGATCGGTTAGAGCGAGCATTCGAGTGAACGACTATGCTGCGAGCATAGACCTCAAGGATGCGTACTTTCACGTCATGGTACATCCGGCGTTCAGAAAGTATCTTTGCTTCGCTGTCCTAGGTGTTGTTTATCAGTTCCGAGTGATGTGCTTTGGTCTGAATCTAGCGCCCTGGGCTTTCACTCGAGTAATGAACTCGGTTATGACTTATTTCCGAGCTCATTTGTCTGCGGTAACGTCAGCTTACCTGTACGATATTCTTCAGAGGTACAGCAACGAGTTAACGCTTCAGAACGATATGCAGAATATGCTTCTATTGCTCCGACGTCTCGATTTCATAGTAAACGAAGAGAAGTCGGATCTGGTGCCGTCCAAGTCATTCACCCACCTGGGGATGAGCTTCGAGACGCACAACAATCTCATTCGTCTGCCGTTAACCAGAGCGAAATTAGTCAGTTGTTACGCTCGCTATTGTCTTCACTCAGACAAAGTTACAGCGAGAGAATTCATGAGACTAATAGGTCTGTGTGGAGCTGCCGTGGATCTCATTCCAATGGGGCGGCTACGCACTCGTCCTCTCCAGGTCTATCTGACTCAGAATTGGAGAGTGAAGATTCATTCGCTCGAGATGGACATTCTCTTGTCAAGCCAAGTGAAACAAGAGATTCAGACTTGGGCAGACATACAGTGGTTAACTCAGGGAGTTCCACTGCAATTGCCAGATCCGAGTTTTACGATTATGACGGATGCCAGTCAAACAGGTTGGGGTGCGACACTGAGCCCATCAGATTTGAAGTGCCAGGGTCTTTGGATCCACAGTTTTTAAGCAAGCACATCAACATCAAAGAGATGATGTCGATTTGGCTTGCTCTACGTCATTGGATAGACATTATTCAGAATGCACACGTGCAAATTCTGTCCGACAATATGACAGTAGTTGCGTATATTCGGAACCAAGGAGGCACTCATTCCATTCCGTTGCTCAATCTAACGGAAAGAATTCTTCTGTTTGTACTAGAACATCAGATTCTTCTCTTGGTCTGTCATATTCCGGGTCGTCTGAACATCATAGCAGACTCCCTTTCATGGAGGGGTCACCTGTTGCCATCAGAATGGACTCTCAACAAGCAAGTATTCAATCAGATTTGTTACCAATGGGAACGGCCAATGATAGATTTATTTGTGACACATCTCAACAATCAGTTGCAGATGTATGTGTCACCTTGTCCGGATCCTCGAGCGTTTGCAGTAGACGCTCTCTCGTTCTCTTGGGACGGAAGGATAGGATATGCGTATCCTCCAGCGCCGTTGATTCAGCAGATATTGCTCAAGATAAAACAATCGCAATGCAAGATTCTGTTGGTAGCATCTCTGTCTCCACAGAGACCGTGGATAAATCTACTCAGGTGTCTGTTGTGGGACATACCGAGGAAGCTTCCTCAATGGGAAGGTCTTCTTTCGTAGGGGAAATCGCGCATCCTCCATCACAATCTGCAAGGTCTAAACATTCACGTATTTCCGTTGTGCGGTCCTTCTTGCACGGAAAACATTTTACAGGACGCGATTTCTAACTGTAGGAGGACCTCCTCTTCGCTAAACTATGCTGCTATGTGGAAGGTCTTTCGTCAGTGGTGTGGGGATCATTCCGTAGATATTTATGATCCTTCCATTCTAGACATTGCAAACTTTCTAGTATACTTGTTTGATAAGATTAAACTGCAGCCTATCACCATTAAGGGTTATAGGTCTGCTATCCGATACCTATGCACATCATGATAGCTTAATGATTGGAACTAATGTCTCTTTATCTAAATTAGTTAGAAATTTTTTGATAAATAGACCTAGAACCCTTAGATTAATTCCTAAGTGGAGATGATTCTCACTACTGTAGTGTTGGTAATACTATTACCTTTACCACCAATGTTGGATTTTTGGCTAAGAATCAGGCTCCTAATAAGTATCCTGAACATATTGTCATTAAGACCCTTCCATCATCTGATGGGCGTAGGCCCTTACTTTGTCCTGTTAGAGCAGTACGTATTTACAAACGTAGATCTAAGTTCATCAGAAAGGGACGTAAGCGTTTCTTTCTGTCTTTGATGCCTAATAGAAAGGATATTATGGTTCATTCTATTGCTAGATGGATTCAATTAACTATTCGTACTGCTTATGAAAAATTATCTTCTTCTCAGCAGTCGGCACTCAAGATCTCAGCTCATGAAGTAAGAGCTCTTTCTACTTCTTGGGCCTATGCTAATTGTATTGCTATTACTGATTTAATGAAGGCTGCATATTGGTCTCAACCTTCCACATTCACTAATTTTTATCTCAGAAATATTGAGTCCATTTCTGGAGACCTCCATTGTTTAGGTCCGTTATCAGTTGCTCAGAATATCTTCCACTAAACAGTTGCAACTATAGTTATGTAGGATTTCTGTTCCGGCAGTGACTCTGTCCTGCTGCCCTCTTCGCTCTGGGGTATTTGACCCAGGGCAAGGGGAAAGGGGGGGGGGAGGGTGTTCCCTTAGGTCACCTGCTTTATAGTGAAAAGCAAGGGAATACCTCCCCTAGAGTCAGAAATTCCGAGTCGGTACTGGGATGGTTTTAAAGTATAAAGCTAATGTTTACTCATCCATGTAATATTTTTAAAGTGTAGCTCGGTGTGAAGCATTTGTATATGTCATGTGTCAAACGAGCGTTAATATACAATCCTTGGACACTTTTAATGAATATAAAGAGTCTCATTTCTCTGGACTTCCTTTATTTATTGGCTTACCTTTAAAAATATTAGTATAAAGGGTTATACTGGATGTTAATAGAGATCATTGATGATTATTATGCTCAATTACTGTTCGGTATTGTGTCTTTCTTCTTTAATATAAATAAGAAAGATACATGTAAAGCCTATCTCTCCTTTTCTCCTGGAGGGGATATTCTGTTATAGATAATTGAGCTTACTGGATTTTCCTTTATGTCCTAGGCCCTCCAGCCTATTTACTATTCAGCTAAGTCTGGGTCGTTGGTACAGTATAAAAATGTTAAATTTTTTTTAGTAATTTATATATTTTTATATACTTACCAATGACCCAGACGGGGATGGCCCTCCCATGAGTTGGGAACTCATACCTCCCCGCTGAGTACATAATGCTTACCAGGCACTGGTTGTAAGAATGATAATTGGCGCCAATTTCGAGACCTCCTTGACACTGCACATGCGCAGAGGAGTAAATGTATGGAGGCCCATATAGGACATGTAATTTTCAGTTTTTGATGCAAATTTTGGGGATTGGGGGGACAAAATTTGTGTTTGGCCCTGAATGAAAGAATTTAGCACCAGCTAAGTCTGGGTCATTGGTAAGTATAAAAAATATATAAATTACTATAAATTTTTTAACTTATATGCAAAATTATTTCATGTTCCCTAATTTCGGGGCATGGGCCTGATATTTTCATTCTTGCTATGAAATTTCCATTGGTTGTTTACTGTTTCCTCTCTCCCTTTCCTTAATACCCCCCTTGCTATTCTCCCATGCTTTTGGCATAATTTTTGTAATTATTTTTAGGCTATAAAAAAAAGAACCTCTGTTTCTCAGGCCCGCGCGCATGGTCATTTTTGGTGCGCATGCAACCTTTTTATGACACAAAAAAATCTTCAAAAAAATTTGAGATATTGTGCTCATTTCGGTAAATCGATATCGATGCGTTCGTAAATTTTAAATTAACACACTTCAAGCTTTTTCTACATCATACCATAATAAAGTGGGTGGGTTTTAGCAATATTCACGACAGAAAGTGTTTTATTCTGCAAAAGGTAAGTCATAATGACAACAAGAAGGAAGGTGTCTTTCAGTCTGACAACAAACAGTCACAAAGGGGAATGGTCGATTCGCACCACGTTTGATTCGCACCAACTCTCAGAAAGTCTGCAAAGTCAGGTGCTATGTTGAATGGAACACAGTCTCCTGGCATTTATTTTTAGTAACATTTGTATTGTAAATGGCCGTCATTGGAAATTTGTGTACTGTTATTTGAAACCGTTACGAGTTTCCCAGTTAATTTAAATAAATGCATTTGAGATGCAGGATAATTGGATAACTAATAGTAACCGTTGCTTGATATAAAAGTAACAGTCATAGTTGAAAATAAATTGCATATAGGCAGGTATGTGCGGTCGAATTGGTTAATAAAAACACTCAAACATTCGTTTTTTATTTCATTTTCAGATTTAAAAAAAATATGATTTATGGATGAACTGCCCGTTCAAATGGGTTGTGATAATTTTGAATATAATGGGGAAAAATTGCGATTCACGATTTTATTAGGCAAGTTGTGAAAGGATTTTTTTATAAATCTCTGAAAGTTGGCACTTCGACATTTGATTTGTCCCAGAGACGTTTCAACCCGAGATGTTTCACCCACGAGGCGTTTCGTGACTTTCGTCCTGTATTATAATTTTCACGTTTCACTGAAAAAACAAACATTCAAACCCCACTTCATTTACGACTCAACACCCCTGTGGTGAATAACCAATATATTTGCGAAATTTTGCGTGGTCCACCAGGCGTTTCGGTGGGGGTCAAATTACCACAAACAACCTCTCGGGGAGAAAATAAAAAAAAAACCCGCCCGCCCGCATGCTTTTTTGGAAAAAATGGCCTGAGAAACAGACAATCAACTTTGTATGGCCTTACTGAAATTTCTTGGGAGTTTTGGCTTGGTAACAGAATGTTTATTCTGTTTTTCCCCATGGTTACGTCCTCACCCTAGGGTGGTTAGGTGTTTCAGTCATGCATCTACCATCCGATGTACTGCAGTTTCTTCTCAGGAAGCCTCTGTTTTACATGGATAGTGTTAAAATTGGTTACTGATTTCGGGCCATATTTAAATCAATTCCTGGAGTCTTGTTTTTATTCAATTTTGTTTACGTTGACAACGGTTGCTTCTGACAGTGATTCCTTGTCTTCTATTAGTTCTGCTCATAGCCAGATACATTAATATTGTCCGTAAGTGTAACATTAATTTTTAGACATGTTTTAAAATTTTTGTCCACACTTAGGCTTTTTTTGGATCCATTTGGGCTCATCATTCCCATTGGGAACTTGGGCTGATCTTGAAATTTTTTCGAAAAAATGGTTTCTTTTGAATTATTTTTCGAAATGTTTGTAATGGATTATATTATTATCATGTATCTTGTTTTCAAGGGTTAGTGCGAGTACGATGACTGTTAAAATTTTTTCAAAATGAAAGAATTTTGTTCAAATTGTAATTCGAGGATGTCTTCCTCTGATTCTCATGCTCAGTGTATTTCTTGTAGTCAGTGTACTCATACTAATTCTTGCTCTGTGTGTGCCAATTGGGATGACAAACGTTGGAGACGTGTGTCACGGTATATTGTTAGTGGTGAGAGGTCCATGCCGGTCCTCTTGCCACAAGGTCACTCTAGTTTTTCACTCTCTTTTTCAGAGGAACAAGAACAGGGTGACGTTTCTGTGATGTCTTCAAGAAGTGAGCCTCCGTCAAATGAAGAGCTAGCAGCTAAAGTGCTCAGTGAAATTCGGCAAATGCCTAAGAGGTCCCTAGTAGGATCGATGGCATTGTCGCTCGCTAGCTCACCCGGTGAAGCAATCATTCAGGAAATGGTTGTGATGCTGGGTTTGTCCGTTGTAGTCCAGGAAAGGAGATCGGGTGTTGCGAGCACTATAAACACGGATCGTGCACACCCGGCGACGACGGATCCGAGGATGGAATGGAGGAAGCCAGTCAGTCCGGTACCTAGTTCTTCCAGGTCTGCCTGGACTGCGAGCAAGAGATGCCCCTCTCTCTTACAACAACATCTGGGACCAGATGTTGTTGTACATAACGTTCATCAGTCGGAGCATACATCCACTCCTCCTGCTCGGGACGCTCCATCGTATAGACAGTCTGGCACGGCTAGTCTATTGGCTTCCTCATCCTCACTGCAGCACACACGACCGCAACTTGGCTACGTGACCACTGATATCCAGCCTGCTTCACCGACCAGGGATTCCATGTCGATCAGGTCACGCCATCTGGTAGCCAAGGACACAAGGCCTTACCAGTCGGGACGTTTGCATAAAAGAAGTATGCAGGAATTAACGTCCCAGGAGCTTCCAGCGGCTAAATCATGTAAGACCACGGCTCCACAGGCCTCCGTGACGGACTTGCTATCACAGATAGCTCAACTCATTGCAGCATCCCAGCAGCCATCAGAAACTTTTTCAGAACAGGAACTGTCTGAGGAAGCTGGGTCGGTTCGCTCCCCTGCAGAGTCAGAAAGGGACGACTGAGAATCTTATGTGGTCCAGTTGGCTGGTGAAAGGGAATCGCCGGAGCTGGAATTTTCCCTTTCTGCACAACATAAGGTGGCCGTAGATTTCATCTGGCAGCACCTTCCAGAAGTTGTTCTTCCGGACCAAAATGCTGCATTACCTGATAAGAGACTGATAGCGTCACTGGACACAGACTTTTTTGGCCGGAATAGGGACTTTGAACCTGAGTTTCCGACCCAGTCCAGTAATGTCACGCGGACATTTGAACTTCTGAATGATGCTATATTCAAGCTAACCTCTAAGAGGCAAATCAGGTTTCTTATCACCTCATGCTCTACAGTTGCCTTTCATCAATAATAGAAATAGATTTGAAACGGCAGGACAGGGTGTGCCGAGAGTTCCTCTGCGTCTAGACGACCAGGCAGAAGGCTTGGAGTTGTCATTGCCGGTGTCCATGTCAATTAACTCCAGGACGCTGGAGACGACAATCTCGTCTAATAGAATTTATTTAGGCGCATTATCTTACGCAGATCACCTTACCAGAGCGTTATCATTACGTCTCGAAGGGAAAGAATTCCAGGATGTTCAAACTTCCTTGAGAGTTCTTTCGAGAGCCATAGCATATTCTACGTATAACTTTGCCCTTTCAGTGGCAAATCTGGAGTTAGTCAGACGTGATGCTGCCCTGGCTGCATCCACAAGAGTAGATAGTAAGGTGAAAAACTCTCTTCGAGTCGCTCCGATCTACCGAGAGCTTCTCTTCGACAGAAAGCTTTCTATAATCTATGATCAGATTACTAAGAAGGCTTCAGATTCTCTGCTTTTTAAATCCGCTTCGAAAAAGTAGGACTGAGCAGAGAGGAGTAAGGCAGGCACTTTGGGGGCGAATACGTCCAAGGGAAGTTCCTATAGAGGATCTAAGAAAGCCTCTACGTCTTACTCCAGAGACCGTCAGAGTAGCGACTCAGGCAGGGGTCGTTACCTGGACCGAGATAACTGGTCAGATGCTCCTAGGTCGACTGGGCGAGGTGCGGGTAGTGGAGGACGTGGTTTCTCCTCCCGCAAGCCTTGTAGTGGGTATAGTGGGTGACAGACCATCTCTAGTTGGAAATAACAATGGCCGGATGTGGCTGTTAAAGGCTGTTAAAGGATTAATTAACAGTTTACTTTACAACTGAATGTGGCTGCTTAATAAATTTGTAAATAGAGAAATAAGGCCTTACACAGATAATTGTTTTTTTAGCTCAACTTTGAAGTAAGTCAAATTTGAGCTTATGCCATGGCCAGTCATCTGTCTGTCCGTCTGTCCATCAACAATTCAATACGGCTCGGGCTAGAGGCCGTATTTATGAACCAATCTTTACGAAACTTTTTGGGTACCTTTGTTATCACCGTGGGATGAGAACGAGTGTTTTTGGGTCCGAAATTCATGTTGGCCGCTGGCAGCCATTTTGTACAAAATTGAGTGCAATCAGATTTTTGCACAGAACTTTCATATGAAAGCTCCGATTTGAAAATTTTTTTGTATGAATGTTTAGTACCATGGGATACATCACATATAATATGGGTTTTTTTCTCGTGCGTAAATTATGCAAATTAGACTAACTTTGATGTATTTAGTGTTACTTTCAGCACTGTAAGTGCAAATGCCAATACGGCTTGGGCTAGAGGCTGTACTTATGAACCGATCTTTACGAAACTTCTTGGGTACCTTTGGTATCACCGTGGGATGAGAACAAGTGTTTTGGGGTCCGGTCCGAAATTCAAGATGGCCGCTGGCAGCTATTTTGTTCAAAATTAGGTGCAATCAGATTTTTGCACAGAACTTCCATATGAAAGTGCTGATTTGAATAATTTTTGGTGTGAATGTTTAGTACCATCACATATAATACAGGTTTTTTTCTCTTGCAGAAATTATGCAAATTAGATGAACTTTGATTTTTTCAGTGCTACTTGCACACAGTAAGTACACATGTCAATACGGCCCAGGATAGGGGCTGTATTTATGAATCGATCTTTACGAAACTTCTTGGGTACCTTTGTTATTACAGTGGGGTGAGAACGAGTGTTTTGGGGTGTGATCCAAAATTCAAGATGGCCACCAGCAGCCATTTTGTACCAAAATTAGTGCAATCAGTTTTTTGTACAGAACTTCTGTATGAAAGTTCTGATTTGAATAAATTTTTGTATGAATGTTTAGTAACATGAAATACATCACATATAATACAGGTTTTTTTCTCGTGCAGACATTATGGAAATTAGATGAATTTTGATTTATTCAGTGCTACTTATACACAGTAAGTGCACATGTCAATACGGCTCGGGCTAGAGGCTGTATTTATGAACCGATCTTCACGAAACTTCTTGGGTACCTTTGTTATCACCTTGGGATGAGAATGAGTGTTTCTGGGTGCGGTCCAAAATTCAAGATGACTGCCAGTGGCCATTTTGTACCGAAATCAGGTCCAATTAGTTTTTTGTCAACTTCTACATGGCTCGTATTTATGAACTGATCTTCATGAAACTTCTTGGGTACCTTTGTTATCACCTTGGGACAGGAACAAGTGTTTTTGGGTGACTTTGTTATCACTGTGCTATGAGAACAAATATTTTGGGGTTCAGTCAGACCCACTCTGGGACTCAAAGATTTCTTTTCTAGTTTAGCATCTGACTGTTGCCCACCTTTACAATACTTTACCTATACATTTGTTACAGGCTACGGTCAGTATTTATGTACAGACCATTACAATACTTTATATGTACCTTTGTTATCAGGTCATTACCTAGATGTTTGTCTTTGCTGTGTCACATACTATACATGTACATGTCTTAATAAGTTGAACTACAGTGTCATTGACACTTTCATTTTTATTACTTTTCCTGTTTTCTTGTTTTTTCAGTTACAGAAGCTCCTTTATTCTGCTACACTGTCTCAGAATCCTGAGAAACTAGAACAACTCAACTTATTTCAACCAAAATTGTTTACATCAGTTCTTGAACCTAGTCATGCAAAGAGAAAGTTGGTTAAAGGTAAAACATGTGATAAAATATTTTCCATGTAACATTGAGTGATGTTTACAAGTGAAATCCTCATGGTGTGAAGTCACCAGCCATGAAAAAACTCGCATAAAATAGAATTGGAAGGAAGTGCATGCAAAGTTGAAGCCAGTTGACCTCTGTGTGAACCCAAAGCTCTTTTGGTTGACACTTAGCTTGTTCAAGGGTACAGTGCTGTAATGAGAAAAGTGATCTCTTCCTAGATCAGATCGCAATCTTGTCACAACTCAATTTACACCAGTGGATGTCGCTTTCATAAAAAAAATGTTGCAAAATCAAGACTGAATCAAGAAAAAGTAGCATCCAAAATTCAATGTTCTTGAATCTCCCATTCTTGTCTACAGTGTTGTGGGAAGGAAAGTAGCAAACCTGCAAATTAGTAGACTATCAAAGTCACTGACAAGCTAAATTTGCACATTTGACAGACAATAATTGATTTGTGCCTCACATAATGATCTGTACATTCTTGGAATTTTTTGTTTTTGAAGTTTAATGCCACTTTTTCCTGTCAGATAGTTTTATTGGTGGAGGAAGCCAAAACATCTGGAGAGAACCAACAAGCAGTGGTGAGCAGCTGTCAGACTCCCAATGTACTGACTCCACACGAGTAGGGTTAGCATCAGTTGAAGACAAGTGGACCATTGATGTGCAGTACGCCTTAGTACACAGCACTCCCTCTATGTGGGTAATTGGTTTTGAGTGCCTTACCAAAAGATACAATGCACTAACCCCTGGTGGGGATTGAACTGTGAACCTTTTGGTTTCAAGTCCAATGCCATAACCTCTGAGCCATCGTCCTTTCATTCTTGGCATTGAATATGTTTACTAACATGTTCAATTTTTGTAGGATTTGCCTGTATCGAATTGTTGATGTCTTATCATTTAACCCTTTACCTAACATGAAAAGCAGACGACACTTGCAAAAAAAATTCTTGAATAACTAAATTTTTATACTGTACCAATGACCCAGACATAGCTGGTGCTAACTCTTAAAATATAGGGCCAAACACAAATTTTGCCCCCCAATCCCCAAAATTTGCATCTAAAACCAAAGAAAACATGTCCTGAAAGGCCCTCCACACTTCGCCTCTACTGCGCATGCGCAGTGTCAAGGATGTTCCGAAATTGGCGCCATTAATCATTCTAAGTTTGGCCCTTCATCAGTTAACATCTGACTGATCTTTGTGCTTGTAAATCTCAGTTTAAATGATGCCAGACACATAAATATTAGTGAAATGGTGATTCTAAGGAGGATAGAGAAGGAGGAGAGGAAAAAATGTGTGACAGAATATTATCAGGGCTGTAACTTAAAATTTTTTAATGAAATTATGTTAAGTTACCTATTTTCGAGGCAGCAGCCATTTTGTTGTCATTCTGATTATTTAGTTACACTGTTTTTTAAGTGTTTTCCTCTCTCCCTGTCCTTTAAGTCCCCCCTTGCTATTCTCCCATGCTTTTGGCATAGTTTTTGTAATTATTATTACTAAATTTTCTTGGGAGTTTTAGCTGAATAACAGAATGAATTCTGTTCTTTTCCCCATGTTTACGTCTTCACCTACGGGTGGTTAGGCGTTGTGTTCTGCATCTACCATCTGATGTTCTGCAGTTTCTTCCCTGGAAGTCTCTGTTTTGCATCAGATAGTGTGTTTTTGGTAACTGATTCCGGGCCTGGGTGCCTGGAGTCTTATTTTAGTGTTTTTACACTTATTGTTTACATTTACAACAGCCCTCTGTGTGAGGGGGGGATTTCTGGAAAATAATATCTTGATGTTATTTTAATCATAACTAGATACATTATTATTGTTCGTAAGTGTTGAATAAATTGTTTAAAATATTTTTAAAATTTTTGTCCACACTTAGGCTTGGGATCCATTGGGGCTCAACGTTACTTTTCAGAAACTTGGGCTGTTCTGAAAATATATTTTTTCAAAATATTTTGATTTCAATTATTTTTTCTATATTAATGGATCATATTATTATTATGTATTTTGATTGCCAGGGGTTAGTGCGAGTACCAGGACTTGTTTACTTTTCATTGAAAGGATATTGATCAATTGTAATAAGAGGAAGTCTTCCTCTGACTTTATAATCATTCTATATGTGGTCAGTGTACTCGCATTAACTCCTGTTCTGTATCGTATGATTTCGACGACAATATGGGAAGCGTATGTCACGGTATGTTATTGGGGAATTGGACACTCCGGTCCTTTCCCCACAGGGTCACTCTACTTTATCAATTTCTATTTCAGACGATCAAGATTAGGGTGATGTATCTGTGATGTCTTCCAACAGTGTGCCTCCGTCGTCACAATTAATGAAGGGCTAGCGGAAAAGTGCTCATGTAAATACGCCAATTGCCTAAGAGGACCCTAGTAGGTTCGACAGCCTTTGACGTCCGCTAGCTCGCCCGGTGTAGCATCCATTCACCGAATGGTTCGGCAGCCGGGTTTGTCCGTTGCGGTCTAGAAGGAATTTTGGGGTGATGCGAGCACTATAAATCAACCTAATGCACACCCAGTGACGGCGGATTGGAGGGAGAACGGAGGAAGCCTTTTAGTCCGGTTCATAGCTCGTTCCGGTCCATCCGGACGGCAAGCGAGAGAGGCCCCTGTCTCGTTCAACAACATCTGGCCCCAGATGTTGTGGTACAAAATGTTTCGCATTCGGAGCATATGTCCGTCGCTCGGGACGCTCCGACATATAGTCAGTCTGGAGTAGACTGTCAATAAGGCTTCCTCATTCTCATAGTTGCGCACACGACCGCTCTTGGCTACGTGACCACGGATATCCAGTCAGCTTCGCCAGTCAGAGATTCATCGGCGACCAGGTCACACCATCCGGTAGCCAGGGACACGAGGCCTGCAGACTCCGGACGTTCGCATAGGAAGTGTGCGGGAGTCAACGTACACGGAGCTTCCGGCGGCAATGCATCGTAAGACCGCTACTGCACAGGCCTCGGGAACGGACGTGCTTTCCTAAATAGCACAGTTTATCGCAGCATCCCAGTATCAACTGAATCTGTCGCATATTTTTTATCCAACGATGCTGGGTCGGAAGCGGGTACGGGCGTCCGAAAATTTCATCCGGTCCGACGGGATACCGAAAGGGATTTGGAGGATTTCGAGCTTTCCCTTTCGGAACAACATATGCTGTTGTGTATGTCATCTGACTTGGTCTTCTACAGCTTCTTTCGTCGGACCAGAATGCTGCGATGCCGGATAAGAAACTGATAGCGTCGGTGGACTTAGAAATTTTTGATTCGGTTCAGGGACATCGTCCCTCAGTTCCGACATAGTCCAATAATGTCACACAAACTTTCAAATTATTGAACGACGCTATATATATTATTATTTTATGCTTGCTATAACCAAGCATTTCTGGTTTCTTGTTCGCAAAGTTACGAAGATGTCTTTCAAAAGTGTGCCTCTGTCATCATAGTTAATGAAGAGCTAGCGGCAATAAGTGCTCATGGAATATGTCTATCACCTATGGAGTGACATTCGCTAGCTCACCCGGTGTAGCGTACATTCATCGAATGGTTCGGCTGCCGGGTTCGTCCGTTGCGGTCCAGGAAGGAGATTTGGGTGATGCGAGCACTTTAATTACTTTAGTACTCACCCACTGACGGCAGATTGAGGACAGATTGGAGGAAGCCTGTTAGTCCGGTTCCTGGCTTGTTCAGGTCCGTCCGGGCTGTGAGCGAGAGAGGTCCCTCTCTCGTCCAACAACATAGGGGACCGCATGTTGTGGTTCAGATATTTTACATTCGGAGCATATGTCTGTCGGTCGGGACGCTCTGTTATATTGACAGTCCGAGAGACTGTCCTTAATGCTTCCTCATCCTCACAGCAGGACACACGACCGCACATTGGCTACGTGACCTCGAGTATCCGATCAGTTTCGTCATTCAGTGATTCCACGGCGAATAGGTCGCGCCATCCGGTAGCCAAGGGACACGAGGCCTATACACTCCGTTCGCTCGCATATTGGTAGTATGCACGGGGTAACGATCACGGAGCTTCCAGCGGCAATGCATTGTAGGACCGCTTCTCCTCAGGCCTCAGTGACGGACGTGCTATCTGAGTTAGCACAGTTGTTTCGCAGCATCCCAGCAATTGACAGTTTCTTGGTCGAATCAGGAATTATCCGACGGCGCTGGGTCGGTGCGGTCCGCGGTTGCATCAGGTACGGACGACCGAACGCTTTATAGGGTCCGACAGGATGGCGAAAGGGATTCGAAAGATTTCGAGTTTTCCCTTTAGTAGTATCGGAAGCTGCCTTTCATATCTTCTGGCATTATCTTCCAGTGATTGTTATTTCGGACTTCACTGCTGCGATCTTGGATAAGAGACTTATAGCGTCATTGGACTCGGATTTTTCGATCGGTTCAGGGACATTGTCCCTGACTTACCGACGCAGTCCAATAATGTCATTACAACATGTGTTTTATTTTTCGACGCTATATATACATACAAGCCTGCTACCAAGCAGGATAGTTTAGTTTCTTGTCAGCGTTGCTCATTTCTGCCGTTTTATCATTTATACGAGTAGTTTATTTTGGCAGAGCAGGGCATACCGAGAGTTCATATGCGTCTAGACGGTGTGGTTAAAGACTGGAAATATTCTTTTTCGCCGTTTATGTCTTTTCCAACTTCAATGTTGGAAACGACATGATGTATAGTAGACTTAACTTAGACGCTTTATCATACGTAATCTGCCTTACTGAGGCGTTATCATTACGTCTTCAAGAAAAGATTTACGGGATATTATTCTCAATGTAATTTCTTTTGAGGGCAGTAGTTTGTTCACGTATAACTCCGCCCTTCAGTGGCTGATTGGAGTTGGTTAGACGTAACGCAGCCCTAACTACATCCACACGCGTGGATAATAAGGTTAAGAACTCTCTCAGAGTCGCTTCGTTCTCGGAGGAGCTTCTCTTCGACGGCAACTTTTCGGCAATCCATGAATTGCTCGATTTACACGTTCTCTTGTCTATCTAGTGTTACAAGAGATTCAGACTGGGGCAAACATTCGGTGGTTGACTCAGAGAGTGCCACCGCAGTTGCCGGACCCGAGTGTGGCTGTTATGACGGTTGCCAGTCAAACAGATTGGGATATAATACTGATCCCAACGGATTCGAAGTGCCAGGGTCTTTGGGTTCCGCAGTCTCTTAGCAACCAATTTTCTTCCGCGGAATAATGTTTTTTAGGCTTGCTTTATGTCATTGCATGAACATTATTCAGAAACGCATGCCCAAATCCTGTCCTTTAATTCGACAGTAGTGGCGTATCTCCGGAACCAGGGAGGCACTCTTTCATTTCCATTATTCAATTTAATGGAAAGAATCCGTCTGTTGGTTATAGTACACCAAGTTCTGTTTTGGTCCGTCATATTCCGGGTCGTCTGATTGTTTTACCGGACTCCCGTTCACTTACGGGTCGCTTGTTGCTGTCAGAATGGACTCTCAACAAACAAGTATTGAATCAGATTTGCTATCCATGGGAGCGCCCAATGATGATTTATTTACGACACAGCTTGCTAATCAATTGCAGACGTATGTGTTGGCTTGTCCGGATCTCTGAGCTAATGTTGTTAACG
This sequence comes from Pictodentalium vernedei, assembly GCA_031216915.1. Classification (NCBI taxonomy): domain Eukaryota; kingdom Metazoa; phylum Mollusca; class Scaphopoda; order Dentaliida; family Dentaliidae; genus Pictodentalium; species Pictodentalium vernedei. The sequence goes on from CM062289.1 coordinate 193,081,247, forward strand.
CTCTATTGATCTATAGGACGGAATGATAGGATACGCGTATCCTTCGGCGCTGTTGTTTCAGCAGGTATTGCTAAGATAAACAACCACAATACATTTCTGTTGATAGCATCTCTATCTTCACAGAGATCATGGGTAATTTACTCTCTTGTCTACTGTGGATTTTAACGTGAAATCTTCCTCAATGTGAGGATCTTTTTTCACTGGGTAAATCGTGTCATCTTTATCACAACCCGCAAGGTCGCAACCTTCATGTATTCCGTTGTGTGGTCCGTATTGCATTGTAAGCATTGTACTGGACGAGCTTTGGACGTGATTTCTTACTATAGGAGATCCTCTTCTTCGCTATTCTATGCGGCTAAAGTGGAGGCTCTTCCGTCGTTGGTGTAGGGATCATTATGTTCATATTGTTGATCCCTCCATACTACTCATTGCAATTTTTTAGTATACTTGTTTCACAAGATCTACTGCAGCCTGTTATTATTAAGGTTATAGGTTTATATTACCTCATACCTATGCACTCTACGATAGTTTACAATGGAGTCTTATGTCTCTTTATCTAAGTCAGTTAGTAACTTTTTGATAAATAGACTTAGAATCTTTAGATTAAATTCCTATATGGATTTTAACTTCGGTTCTTATTTAGCTAAGTAATCATTTGAGCCTCTGGAAACAGTAGTTTTCAAATTCTGACCTTTTAGACAGTAATTCTGTTGGTTTCTCTTTTACTGTAGAGTCAGTGAGATTCATGCACTATCGATGGATGATTTTCACTTTTGTAGTTTCGGAATCACTACTTCCGTTACTATTTAGGTTGGATTTTTGCATAAGAGTTAGGCTCCTAATATCCGGAACCTATTGTTTTTAAGGTCCTTCCGTCTTTGTACTGGCATAGGCCTTTACTCTTTCCAGGTAGTGTTTATGTATTTATAAACAGATATCTGTTTATTACTATGGGCGTAAACTTCTTCTGTCTTTGATGCCTAGTAGAAGGACGTTACGCTCCATTCTATTGTTAATGGATTCTATTAACTATCGGTACTGCTTATGGTATATCATTGACTTAGCAGTTGTGCTTAAGATTTCGGCTCATGAAGTAAGAGTTCTTCTACATCTTGGGCTTACATTAATAGTGTCGCTATTATAGATTTTTGAAGGCCGCTCATTGCGCTCAGCCATCCACATTCATGAATTTTTATCTCAGAAATATCGAGTCCATTTCTGGAGGCCTCTATTGTTAGGTCTATTATCTACTGCTCAGAATGTCATTCACTTAACAGTTGCTACTATAGCTAGGTAGGCTGTCTGTTTCAGCAGTGTCTCCGTTCTGCTGCCCTCTTCGCTCTGGGCTATTTGACCCAGGGCAAGAAAAAGGGGGGGGGGGGGAGGGTGTTCCCTTGGGTCACCTGTTTTACTATGAAAACAAGGGGATACCTCCTCCGGAGTTAGTAATTCTGAGCTGTTATTGAGATGGTTGTTTAGTGAAAAGTTTAGGTTTTTAAAATCCATTCAAGTCTTAGTTTTTAAAGTATAGCTTTTGATTATTGCATATGTCAACGGACATGATTATGCAATCCTCAGACACTTTTAAGGAGTATAAAGAGTCTCTATTCTCTAGACTTACTTTATTTATTGGCTTACTTTAAAAATTATTAGTATAAGGATTATATTGGATATTAATAGAGTACATGGATGTATGAAGCTCAATTTTGGAAGGTGTTGTATCTTTCTAATTTATCATAAATAAGAAAGATACATATAAGGCCTATTACTTCTTTTTCCCTACAGGGGATGACTCTATTTTATATTATTGAGCGTATTCCATTTTGCTCTATGTCCTGGGCCCTCCAGCCTTTTTACTATTCAGCTATGTCTGGGTCATTGGTACAGTATAAAAATGTTAAAAAATTTATAGTAATTTCTATATTTTTTATACTTACCAATGACCCAGACGGGGATGGTCCTCCCAGGAGTTGGGAACTCTTGCCTCCCCGCTGAGTACATTGCGCTTACCAGGCACTGGTTTTTAGAATGATTAATGGCGCCAATTTCGGAACGTCCTTGACACTGCGCATGCGCAGTAGAGGCGAAGTGTGGAGGGCCTTTCAGGACATGTTTTCTTTGGTTTTAGATGCAAATTTTGGGGATTGGGGGGCAAAATTTGTGTTTGGCCCTATATTTTAAGAGTTAGCACCAGCTATGTCTGGGTCATTGGTAAGTATAAAAAATATAGAAATTACTATAAATTTTTTAACTTTTTTTCATTTTTTGTCTCAAAAACATAGGTTATGACCCCTCGTTGGAACGAGCTCGTTCCAACGAGGGGTCATAACCTATGTTTTTGAGACAAAAAATGAAAATATTTTAAAAATTAATTGGCGATTTTTGAGAATAGCGCTGGCCGGTTTTGGCCGTTATGCTGGGTAAAGGGTTAATGGAACGCTCTCTTACAGAGAGTGTTCTAATAAATGAAAATAAGACTATTGTTGAATATATATAATTAACACACATCTCAACCATGATCCTGCAAGCATAATAAAATTCTCCCTTGGAATCGGGGATTTTTTTTGGTTTCAACAAGGGCCAAATATGGGACCCTTTCCCAATGGCATTTAGGCATCTTTTTTCCCAGTTCCAATCCCCAAATTTCCTAATCTCAGGCCCCACTCAAACAGAACCTTAATGCACAACTGGTGCCCTGAACTGGGTAGTCAAAGGGCCCCTGAAAACCATTTGGTCAATTGTCATATTGTTGTGTGTATTGGAAGAAAATGTAAGTCTAATCTGTCAATATACATAGTATGTGGATAATTAACTAGTTGAGTGCCAGAAGCCACTCTCATGGTTCTACTGAAAAGTGCTGAAAGCCACTTTAGTGGCTTTACACTAGAGCTGTCACAACTATCAATTTTCTTAGTCGACTAATCACCTGCATAAATCGATTGTTAGTCAGTTAATAGCCATTTCCCATAAATTCAAAAAACAGTCTCTAATATACTTACAAAACAAATTTAAAAGTGACGATGTTTGATTGTGTACTTTTCTGTGTTGAGATAAAATGGAAACCCCCAAAATATCTCTGATTGACCAGAAGAATTTCAACAGAAGAACATTTGTGCAAGTGTTTCATTTCTATAGCTAATTGATGGATATTTCAAACATAAAACTCCCTCCACTCCTACACAAGTTACAACATAGTACTACAAGTGAACTGACTGTTGTGAGTCTTGCAACAATTTTATCACTTTCAAGGTTTGAATTGTTCCAGTGTGGTCATTTGAGTGTACAAGACCGAAGATTCTATATACTCTGCAGTCTTCAGTGACTTCCAAACTGCAAATTATTCAAAGATACACTATTTGAACAATCCTCTTTTGTACTGATTGACAGAGTGCATTTAACAGAGTGCTGTTAATACTACATAGAATAGCATAGAATGATCAAGCATTGCTCAGTGTTTTTAAAATTTTGTTGTTGCACAATCATGTGGAAAACAAAGACCATAGGACAACCATTGTTGAACATTTCAAAGGTTAATAACCAAACTGTTCATTCACCTCATTACACCGAACAATTTAACCCTTTACCTAACATGAAAAGCAGACGACACTTGCAAAAAAAAATTTTGAACAACTAATTTTTTTAATTTTTTGTCTCAAAAACATAGGGTATGACCCCTCATTGGAACGAGCTCCATGAGCTCATTCCAATGAGGGGTCATAACCTATGTTTTTGAGAAAAAAACTCGGAAGAATAATGAAAATTAACTGGCAGTTTTTGAGAATAGCGCTGGCCGGTTTTGGCCGTTACGTTAGGTAAAGGGTTAAACCCAACTTGTACCACTTTAAAAATGAACAACTTACTTACTTATCCTCTTTGCTTGGGTCGGAGCATAAGGTCATCACAAGATTTCTCCACCCAGCCCTGTCTTTTGCCTTCATCTCAACTTCTCCCTAGGTCATTCCTGACTCATTTAGTTCTACTGCTATGGTTCTTTGTCAGGTGGTTTTTGGCCTACATCTTGGTCTTTTACCCTGTGGAGTCAATCAGAAGGCTGCCCTGGTGATGCTAGTTCTAAGCATTCTGAGAACATGTCCTATCCATCTCCCGTTCTCTGTTGTATTTGTTGGATGATGCAGGAGGAGAAATCCTCTGTGGCCAGACTATTTTGCATATTCTGTGAAGGCAGCCATGATGGAAACTTGACAATGCTCCCTTGTCTTTTTTGTTGACTCTCCAGCATTCGCTACCACACATCAAGATGGATTTGACCTTACTGTTGTAGATTCAGAGCTTTGTTTTATGGTTGTGCTACTTTGACTTCCAGATTGGTCTTAAGCTGTTCAAATGCTAATCTTGCTTTAGCCAGTCTCTTCTTGATATCTTTCTAGGTAGAGTCCTCAGTACTGGAAACATATCCCAAATAGGTAAAACTTTCCACCTGTTCAACATCCATGCTGTTCACCAGGCCTTTAAATTCTCCCCAACTAACATGGTAAATAATTGCACCCAAATAATGGGGAGTTTGAAACTTTTTCCAAAGTTTTGCAGTGTTTCAGCAATATATAGTTTGGCCAGGTATCCCTGATGCTTCCCAAATAGCTAAGAGCTTACCTTCGAATCAAACAATGCAACAGATACATAATTTAAAAAAAAAAACCTCAGAGTTTGCCATAGAAAAGCAATCACTGTTGACAGTGTCGTATACGACACTGACAACGGCAATTGCTTTTCTTTGGCAAATTCTATACGATTGTCTTGAAGCTGGAGATCTATTACATTCACGTTTGTGACATTTCCTATTAAACGTCAAGATTAATTTACATTCAAATAAGACTTTGGCTTGACCCTGGGAAACTAAGAAGCCTTCTCAGGTAAACTTATGTCAAGGGGTGGTGGGAACCAGTGATAATGGTGAAGACCTATAACAAGGGGTTATAAACTATAATTTTAAGAGGAGGACCTGAAACCTAAAACAGATGCCAATAAGAAGAAAATACCGGCGCTTTTTCTCCAACCATGCAGGCCACATTATGGCTAATACATATTTGCCATTGTGCCCAAATTAAACTGATCTAAAGGTCAGCTGTCCACAGTTAGTTTGGTGTTTGACGCTGATAAAAAAAAATGAACGACAATGAACTAAAAATAAAAACTGTTGACTAATGCAATAGTCAACGGTTTTCTAATCAAATAATCATGATGACAGCCCTACTTTATACTGTCTGTAACAGCTTGTTATTTTCTCAGCAGAAGAAAATAAATGTTTATATATGGTAATTTTGTTATAATTTATTGGAGAGTGCCAACTGGCATTCTGCTGTAATAAAATTGATTTTCATCATCTGTCCAATGCCTGGTACATTATGTAGTTTCAGTGTTGAATCATGCACTGGTAACAGTGGACCATACATTTGTCCTGATTAAAACCGATACAAACTACTGTTGCCAGAATCAATTTTCAGTTCTCAAAATAATTTTGAATTTGAGAGTGCTGTTATTTGTGTACCCTCGTGAGTGCAACCAGAACATATTACAAGGCAAAAAAAAAACAAACCTCATATTCGTATTACTGGAGTTGAATCCTTATGGGTCCCATTTAAATTTGGGTAATGGCAGTTACAGTACCTTGACAGTGGTTTCAAGTGAAGTTTTGGTTTCCTGCAACCAAGACTTCACTAGGCACAACTGCTAAGTCAAAGTACTACCTTGTTACGAGGAAGGAAAAAATAAGCAGAATTCTCCAGACCTTTAAGGAGACTTTCAGAATCTATGAGAATCAAAGTTGATATTTTTATACTGTACCAATGACCCAGACTTAGCTGGTGCTAACTCTAACAAAACCAGGGCCAAACACAAATTTTGCCCCCCAATCCCCAAAATTTGCATCCAAAACAAAAAGAAATCATGAAAGTTTGTGTGAGTGATGGTCCTGAATGGGCATTGCATTTTTGTTCAACTCAGCATGCCCAGACCCTTAGGGAGGGAGTGGGGAAAAATGCCCCAAAATATTTTTAAAATCTTCTCATGAACCAGTGGGTACAATGGCTTGATATTTGTTATGAAGCTTGCTTTTGAGGTGTAGAATCAGATTTGTTCAAACGAAGTTCGTAAAGCAATATGTGGCTTTGTAATGGGAGGGGTAAGATATTTTTATACTGTACCAATGACCCAGACTTAGCTGGTGCTAACTCCAACAAAACCAGGGCCAAACACAAATTTTGCCCCCCAATCCCCAAAATTTGCATCCAAAACAAAAAGAAATCATGTCCTAAAGGACCTCCATAGTACGCCTCTACTGCGCATGCGCAGTGACGCAGTCGTCCCGAAATTGGCGCCAATTATCATTCTCTGTTTGGCCCTTCATCAGTCAACATCTCACTGATCTTTGTGCTTGTAAATCTCAGTTTAAAGGATGCCAGACACGTAATTTTTGGAGAAAATGTGATTCTAAGGAGGATAGAAGGAGGAGAGGAAAAAGAAGTGGCAAAAAATAATCAGGGCTGTACTTAAAATTTTTTGATGAAATTATGTTAAGTTGCCTATTTTCGAGGCATGGGCTTCTTGTTGTCATTCTTGCTAATTGTTGCACTGCTTATTCAGTGTTTCCTCTCCCCTAGCCTTCTAAAGTCCCCCCTGGCAATTCTCCCATGCTTTTGGCATATTTTTGAGAAGTTTCATTTCTAAAATTTCCTGGGAGAGTTGCTTGGTTACAGAATGTTTTCTGTTATTTTCCCCATAGTTACGTTTTCACCCATGGGTGTATAACGTTTGTGTTCTGCATCTTCCATCTGATGTTCTACAGATTCTCCCCTGGGAGTCTCTGTTTTGCATCAGATAGAGTGTAATTGATGACTGATTCCGGGCCAGTTTTTTCAGTGCCTGGAGTCATGTTTTCTAGTGTGTTTACACTGTTTGTTTTCATTGGCAACAGCCTTTTTTGAGGGGGGCTGTTTGCCTTTGTGGTAGTTTATCTCATTATAAGATACATTTATATTATCCGAAAGTGTCTCATTAATTATTTTATATAAATTTAAAATTTTTGACCACACTTTGCCATCGGATCCATCGGGGCTCAACGTTACTTTTCAGCAACTTGGGCTTCTCTGAAAAAATATTTTTTCAAAATTATTTTGTTTTGCAATTGTTTTTTCATTTATTAATGGATCATGTTATTATGTATCTTTGTGTCAGGGGTTTTTGCGAGTAACTAGGACTTATTGTTGTTCTTTCACAATGAAGGGACGTTGTTCAAATTGTAATAGGAAGAAATCTTCCTCTGACTTTCATGATCATTGTATTAATTGTAGTCAGTGTTCTCGCATTAATCCCTGTCCTATATGTGAACATTGGGATGAGAAACATTGGAAACGTGTGTCACGATATGTTGTTTCTGGAGAAGAGCAATGCCGGCTCTTTCTCTGCAAGGTCACTCTACTCTCTCAGTTTCTATTTCAGAGGAACCAGAACAGGGTGATGTTTCCATGTTATCTTCTTCAAGTGTGCGTCCGTCGTCACAAATGAATTCAGAGCTAGCGGCAAAAGTGCTCATGGAGATTAGACAATTGTCGTCCGCTAGCTCGCCCGGTGTAGCGTCCATTCACCGAATGGTTCGGCAGCCGGGTTCGTCCGATGCGGTCCAAGAGGAAATTTTGGGTGATGCGAGCACTATAAACATAATAGATGCACACCCAGTGACGGCGGATAGTAAGCGAGAACGGAGGAAGCCTTTTAGTCCGGTTCATAGCTCGTCCAGGTCTAGCCGGGCCGCGAGCGAGAGAGGTCCCTCTCTCGTACAACAACATCTGGGACCAGATGTTGTGGTACAAAATGTGTCTTTAGCGGAGCATACGTCCGTCGCTCGGGACGCTCCGTTGTATAAGCAGTCCGCAGAGACTTAAGGCTTCCTCTTCTCGTCAGCGCACACGACCGCACCTTGGCTGCGTGACCGCCGATATATTACCAGCTTCGCCGATGAAGGATTCTTCGGCGACCAGGTCACACCATCCGGCAGCCAGGGATTCGAGACCGATGGACTCCGGACGTTCGCATAGGAAAAGTATGCGGGAGCCATCTGATGCGGAGCTGCCCTCGGCGAAGCAGCGAAAGACTGCGCCTCCGCAGGTCTCGACGCCGGACATTCTTGTGCAGATAGCACAGCTTATCGCAGCATCCCAGCAGCCGACAGAAACGGTGTCGGATCGAGAATTATCCGACGGCGCTGGGTCGGTACGCTCCGCCGAAGCATCGGGGGCGGACGACCGGGAACATCGTGAGGTCCGACCGGATGGTGAAAGGGATACGGATGACTTGGAGCTATCCCTTTCGGAACAACATAAAGCTGCCGTGGACTTCATCCGGCACTTTCTCCCTCAAGTTGTTCCGTCAGGCCAGACTGCTGCGCTTCCGGACAAGAGAATTATAGCGTCATTGGACTCTGAATTTTTTGAGCGGTTCAGGAACATCGCTCCCGAGTTTCCGTCGCAGTCCAATAATGTTGCTAGAACATTTGAATTATTGAACGACGCTATATTTAAACTTGCTTCCAGGACGGGGAAAGCAGGTTTCTTGTCCGCTATTACTCTCAACCTGCCTTTCATTAATGCAAGGAATAAATTCGATACGGCAGGACAGGGTATACCGAGAGTTCCTCTGCGTATGGACGACGAGGCGGAAGACTTAGAGCTATCATTACCGTCGTCAGCTTCTATTCCAACCGCGGTGTTGGAAACAGCTATTGCGTCTAACAGAGCCAATTTAGATGCCTTATCTTACGCAGATCACCTTACTAAGGCGTTATCACTGCGCCTTCAAGGGGAAGAGTTTCAGGATATACAATCCTCTTTAAGACTTCTTTCAAGGGCAGTAGCTTATTCCATGTGTAACTCCGCCCTTTCAGTGGCAAATCTGGTGTTGGTTAGACGTGACGCAGCCCTAGCTACATCCACACTAGTGGATTCTAAGGTGAAGAACTCTCTTAGAGTCGCTTCGGTCTCAGGAGAACTTCTCTTTGACGGCAAGCTTTCCGCTATTTATGATAAAATTAAAAAGAAAGCTAATGATTCTCTGTTGTTCAGATCGGCTCCTAAGAAGTCGGATACAGCAGACACGAATAAGACAGGCACTTCTGGGTCTAATGCGCCCAAGAGAGGTTCCTATAGAGGTTCCGATGCGTCCTCTTGGTCTTATTCGAGAGACCGTCAGGATAGCGACTCTCGTTCGGGACGTCCTTCAGGCCGGGATAATCGGTCGGATGCCCCGAGGTCGACGAGGCGAGGTGCGGGTCGTGGAAGACGTGGTTTCTCCTACCGCAGGCCTCGCAGGTCCAGGAGGTGATGGCTTAAACCTCTATCGCGTTCCGGTTGGCGGAAGGTTGTCGAGTTTTTCACAAGAGTGGGCGTCGATTACGGACGACCCTTGGGTGAGAGGAGTGACTTCGGAAGGTCTAAAGATATCCTTCAAACGAAAGCCTCCATTAACTCGAAGTCCAAAGTGGACTCATCTTCCGTCAAATCCACAGAAAAGAGACGCTCTGTTATCAGAGGTGCAGTCTCTTTTAATGAAGAACGCGGTAGAGGTCGTAGAAAACCAGGAATCTCTGGGATTCTACAGCCATCTGTTTCTGGTTCCGAAACCAGACGGCTCGTTCCGTCTAGTCATAGATTTGAGCTGGATAAACAAGCTGATCGTCGCTCCGAAGTTTTATATGGAGACGATTCGATCGGTGAGAGCGAGTATTCGGGTGAACGATTATGCAACGAGCATAGATCTCAAAGATGCGTACTTTCACGTCATGGTACATCCGACATTCCGAAAGTATCTACGCTTTGCAGTCCTGGGAGTGGTGTATCAATTCCGGGCGATGTGCTTCGGATTGAATCTAGCACCCTGGGCTTTCACTCGGGTAATGAACTCGGTAATGATCTATTTCCGAGCTCATTCGTCTGCGGTAACGTCGGCCTACCTGGACGACATTCTTCAGAGGTACGGCAACGAGTTAACGCTTCAGAACGATGTTCAGAATCTTCTTCTATTGCTCCGACGTCTCGGTTTTATAGTAAACGAGGAGAAGTCGGATCTGGTGCCGTCCAAGTCATTCACTCATCTGGGAATGAGCTTCGAGACGCACAACAATCTCGTTCGTCTGCCGTTAACCAGAGCGAAATTAGTCAGTTGTTACGCTCGCTATTGTCTGCACGCAGACAAAGTCACGGCAAGAGAATTTATGAGACTGATAGGTCTGTGCGGAGCCGCCGCGGATCTCATTCCGATGGGGCGGCTACGCACACGTCCTCTTCAAATTTTCCTGACTCAGAATTCGAGTGTGAAAATTCATTCGCTCGATGTAGACGTTCTCTTGTCAGATCAAGTGAAACAAGAGATTCAGACTTGGGCAAACATTCAGTGGTTAACTCAAGGAGTTCCGCTGCAGTTGCCGGATCCGAGTTTTACCGTTATGACGGATGCCAGTCAAACAGGTTGGGGTGCATCATTAATCCCAACGGATTCGAGATGCCAGGGTCTTTGGGATCCGCAATTCCTGTGCAAGCACATAAACATCAAGGAAATGATGTCAATTTGGCTTGCGTTACGTCACTGGATGGACATTATTCACGATGCTCATGTCCAAATCCTATCCGACAATACGACAGTAGTGGCGTATATACGGAATCAGGGAGGCACTCATTCAGTTCTGTTGTTCAATCTAACGGAAAGAATCCTTCTGTTTGCGTTAGAACATCACGTTCTTCTTTCGGTCCGTCACATACCGGGTCGTCTGAATGTGCTAGCAGACTCCCTTTCACGAAAGGGTCGCTTGTTGCCGTCGGAGTGGACTCTCAACAAACAAGTATTCAATCAGATTTGCTACCAATGGGAACGGCCAATGATAGACTTATTTGCGACACATCTCAACAATCAGTTGCAGACGTATGTGTCTCCGTGTCCGGATCCAAGAGCATTTGCAGTAGACGCTCTGTCGATCCCTTGGGACGGAATGATAGGATATGCGTATCCTCCAGCGCCGTTAATTCAACAAGTATTGCTAAAGATAAAACAATCTCAATGCAAGATTCTGTTGGTAGCATCTCTGTCGCCACAGAGACCGTGGATAAATCTACTCAGGTGTCTGTTGTGGGACCTACCGCGGAAGCTTCCTCCACGAGAGGATCTTCTTTCGCAGGGGAAATCGCGCCAACTCCATCACAACCCGCAAGGTCTCAACCTTCCTGTTTTTCCGTTGTGCGGTCCTTCTTGCATGGCAAGCACTTTACAGGACGAGCAGTGGACGCGATTTCTAACTGTAGGAGGACCTCCTCTTCGCTAAACTATGCGGCTAAGTGGAAGGTTTTTCGTCGTTGGTGTAGAGATCATTCTGTAGATATATTTGATCCCTCTATACCAGACATTGCAAACTTTCTAGTATACTTGTTTGATGAAATCAAACTGCAGCCTGTTACTATAAAGGGTTATAGATCTATGTTATCTGATACCTATGCACATCATGATAGTTTACAAATTGGATCTAATGTCTCTTTATCGAAGTTGGTTAGAAACTTTTCGATAAATAGACCCAGAACTCTTAGATTAATTCCTAAGTGGAATTTAGCTTGGGTTCTCCTTAAATTGAAGGAAAAGCCATTTGAACCTCTTGGGACAGTAGATTTCAAATTCTTATCTTATAAGACAGCTTTTCTCTTAGCTTTCTCTTCTGCCAGAAGAGTCAGTGAGCTTCATGCACTATCGGTGGATGATTCTCATTATCGTAGTGTTGGGAACACTATCACCTTCACTACTAATGTGGGTTTTTTAGCTAAGAATCAGGCTCCTAATAAATATCCGGAACCTATTGTTATTAAGGCTCTTCCGTCTTCAGACGGGCGTAGGCCTTTACTCTGTCCTGTTAGAGCACTACGTATCTATAAACAGAGATCTCATTTTATCAGAAAGGGACGGAAACGTTTCTTTCTGTCTTTGATGCCTAATAGAAAGGACATTTCAGTCCATTCTATTGCTAGATGGATTCAGTTAACTATCTGTACTGCTTATGAAGATTTATCTTCTTCTCAGCAGTCTGTGCTTAAGATTTCTGCTCATGAAGTAAGAGCTCTTTCTACTTCCTGGGCTTATGCTAATAGTGTTGCTATTACAGATTTAATGAAGGCTGCTTATTGGTCTCAGCCATCCACATTTACAAATTTTTATCTCAGAAATATTGAGTCCATTTCTGGAGACCTGCATTGTTTAGGTCCGTTATCTGTTGCTCAGAATGTCATCCACTAAACAGTTGCAACTATAGTTATGCAGGCTTTCTGTTCCGGCAGTGACTCCATCCGGCTGCCCTCTTCGCTCTGGGCTATTTGACCCAGGGCAAGGGGAAGGGGGGGGGGGGGGCGGGTGTTCCCTTAGGTCACCTGCTTTATAGTGAAAAGCAAGGGAATGCCTCCTCCAAGTCAGTATTTCTGAGTCGCTTCCGGGATGGTTTTAAAGTGTAATATTAATGTTTAAATTCATTCATGTCTTATTTTTAAAGTGTAGCTCGGTGTGAAGCATTTGTATATGTCAAGTGTCAAACGGGCTTTAATATACAATACTCGGACACTTTTAAATGATTATAAAGAGTCTCAATTCTCTGGACTACTTTATTTATTGGCTTGCTTTAAAAATAATTAGTATAAGGGTTATACTGGATGTTAATAGAGAACATGAATGTTATTGTGCTCAATTATTAAGGGTAGTGTATCTTTCTAATTTAATATTAAATAAGAAAGATACATGTAAAGCCTAATACTCCTTTTCTCCTTAAGGGGTTACCTCTTTACTATATAGTTGAGCTTATTGGATTTTCCTCTATGTCCTAGGCCATCCAGCCTGTTTACTATTCAGCTAAGTCTGGGTCATTGGTACAGTATAAAAATGTTAAAAAATTTATAGTAATTTATATATTTTTTATACTTACCAATGACCCAGACGGGGATGGCCCTCCCTGGAGTTGGGAACTCTTGCCTCCCCGCTGAGTACATAGCGCTGACCAGGCACTGCCAGTAAGAATGATAATTGGCGCCAATTTCGGGACGACTGCGTCACTGCACATGCGCAGTAGAGGCGTAGTATGGAGGTCCTTTAGGACATGATTTCTTTTTGTTTTGGATGCAAATTTTGGGGATTGGGGGGCAAAATTTGTATTTGGCCCTGGTTTTGTTAGAGTTAGCACCAGCTAAGTCTGGGTCATTGGTAAGTATAAAAAATATATAAATTACTATAAATTTTTTAACTTTCATTGTTTAGCTTGCAAGAATCAATTATGATTCTCGCTTACATTTCAATCCCTGTGTCTAGGACATGGTACATTATACAGTTTCAGTATCTGATAATGTACTGGTAACAAGTTTTAAAATTGTATTAATTATGATTTTTTTGTTTTTAAACAGGTGAAGATGAAGTAGAAACATCAGAGAAAACTACTGGTCAGTTTATTGGTAAATACACCACTCCTGCTGGAGTTACGGTTAGTAAAATTTTTCCATTTCAAATCTACTTAACCCCCTGCACACTGATGTCAAAATATCTAAATTTCAGGCAGAAAAAATTTCCCATAATGCAACTAGAAATTTAACCAATTCAATCTCGTTTGACAGAGCTCACTGAGCTCTGTCAGAGATTTAATTGGTTAAATTTCTAGATGGATTATGGGAAAAAACAGCTTCCTGAAATTTTGGTATTTTTATACTGTACCAATGACCCAGACATAGCTGGTGCTAACTCTTAAAATATAGGGCCAAACACAAATTTTGCCCCCCAATCCCCCAAATTTGCATCTAAAACCAAAGAAAACATGTCCTGAATGGCCCTCCACACTTCACCTCTACTGCGCATGCGCAGTGTCAAGGACGTTCCTAAATTGGCGCCATTAATCATTCTAAGTTTGGCCCTTCATCAGTTAACATCTGACTGATCTTTGTGCTTGTAAATCTCAGTTTAAATGATGCCAGACACATAAATATTAGTGAAATGGTGATTCTAAGGAGGATAGAGAAGGAGGAGAGGAAAAATGTGTGACAGAATGTTATCAGGGCTGTAACTTAAAATTTTTTAATGAAATTATGTTAAGTTACCTATTTTCGAGGCAGCAGCCATTTTGTTGTCATTCTGGTTATTTAGTTACGCTGATTTTTCAGTGTTTTCCTCTCTCCCTTTCCTTTAAGTCCCCTCTTGCTATTCTCCCATGCTTTTGGCATAGTTTCTGTAATTTTTATTACTAAAATTTCTTGGGAGTTTTAGCTGAATAACAGAATGAATTCTGTTCTTTCCCCATGTTTACGTCTTCACCTACGGGTGGTTAGGCGTTGTGTTCTGCATCTACCATCTGATGTTCTGCAGTTTCTTCCCTGGAAGTCTCTGTTTTGCATCAGATAGTGTATTTTTGGTAACTGATTCCGGGCCTGGGTGCCTGGAGTCTTATTTTAGTGTTTTTACACTCATTGTTTACATTTACAACAGCCCTCTGTGTGAGGGGGGGATTTCTTGAAAATAATATCTTGATGTTATTTTAATCATAACTAGATACATTATTATTGTTCGTAAGTGTTGAAAAAATTGTTTAAAATATTTTTAAAATTTTTGTCCACACTTAGGCTTGGGATCCATTGGGGCTCAACGTTACTTTTCAGAAACTTGGGCTGTTCTGAAAAAATATATTTTTATACTGTACCAATGACCCAGACTTAGCTGGTGCTAACTCTAACAAAACCAGGGCCAAACACAAATTTTGCCCCCCAATCCCCAAAATTTGCATCCAAAACAAAAAGAAATCATGTCCTAAAGGACCTCCATACTACGCCTCCACTGCGCATGCGCAGTGACGCAGTCGTCCCGAAATTGGCGCCAATTATCATTCTCTGTTTGGCCCTTCATCAGTCAACATCTCACCGATCTTTGTGCTTGTAAATCTCAGTTTAAAGGATGCCAGACACGTAATTTTTGGAGAAAATGTGATTCTAAGGAGGATAGAAGGAGGAGAGGAAAAAGAAGTGACAAAAAATAATCAGGGCTGTACTTAAAATTTTTTGATGAAATTATGTTAAGTTGCCTATTTTCGAGGCATGGGCCTCTTGTTGTCATTCTTGCTAATTGTTGCACTGCTTATTCAGTGTTTCCTCTTCCCTAGCCTTCTAAAGTCCCCCCTTGCAATTCTCCCATGCTTTTGGCATATTTTTGAGAAATTTCATTTCTAAAATTTCCTGGGAGAGTTGCTTGGTTACAGAATGTTTTCTGTTATTTTCCCCATAGTTACGTTTTCACCCATGGGTGTATAACGTTTGTGTTCTGCATCTTCCATCTGATGTTCTACAGATTCTCCCCTGGGAGTCTCTGTTTTGCATCAGATAGAGTGTAATTGATGACTGATTCCGGGCCAGTTTTTTCAGTGCCTGGAGTCATGTTTTCTGGTGTTTTTACACTGTTTGTTTTCATTGGCAACAGCCTTTTTTGAGGGGGGCTGTTTGCCTTTGCTGTAGTTTATCTCACTGTAAGATACATTTATATTATCCGAAAGTGTCTCATTAATTATTTTATATAAATTTAAAATTTTTGACCACACTTTGCCATCGGATCCATCGGGGCTCAACGTTACTTTTCAGCAACTTGGGCTTCGCTGAAAAAATATTTTTTCAAAATTATTTTGTTTTGCAATTGTTTTTTCATTTATTAATGGATCATGTTATTATGTATCTTTGTGTCAGGGGTTTTTGCGAGTAACTAGGACTTATTGTTGTTCTTTCACAATGAAGGGACGTTGTTCAAATTGTAATAGGAAGAAATCTTCCTCTGACTTTCATGATCATTGTATTAATTGTAGTCAGTGTTCTCGCATTAATCCCTGTCCTATATGTGAACATTGGGATGAGAAACATTGGAAACGTGTGTCACGATATGTTGTTTCTGGAGAAAGGGCGATGCCGGCTCTTTCTCCGCAAGGTCACTCTACTCTCTCAGTTTCTATTTCAGAGGAACCAGAACAGGGTGATGTTTCCATGTTATCTTCTTCAAGTGTGCGTCCGTCGTCACAAATGAATTCAGAGCTAGCGGCAAAAGTGCTCATGGAGATTAGACAAATGTCGTCCGCTAGCTCGCCCGGTGTAGCATCCATTCACCGAATGGTTCGGCAGCCGGGTTCGTCCGATGCGGTCCAAGAGGAAATTTTGGGTGATGCGAGCACTATAAACATAATAGATGCACACCCAGTGACGGCGGATAGTAAGCGAGAACGGAGGAAGCCTTTTAGTCCGGTTCCTAGCTCGTCCAGGTCCAGCCGGGCCGCGAGCGAGAGAGGTCCCTCTCTCGTACAACAACATCTGGGACCAGATGTTGTGGTACAAAATGTGTCTTTAGCGGAGCATACGTCCGTCGCTCGGGACGCTCTGTTGTATAAGCAGTCCGCAGAGACTGTTAAGGCTTCCTCTTCTCGTCAGCGCACACGACCGCACCTTGGCTGCGTGGCCGCCGATATATTACCAGCTTCGCCGATGAAGGATTCTTCGGCGACCAGGTCACACCATCCGGCAGCCAGGGATTCGAGACCGATGGACTCTGGACGTTCGCATAGGAAAAGTATGCGGGAGCCATCTGATGCGGAGCTGCCCTCGGCGAAGCAGCGAAAGACTGCGCCTCCGCAGGTCTCGACGCCGGACATTCTTGTGCAGATAGCACAGCTTATCGCAGCATCCCAGCAGCCGACAGAAACGGTGTCGGATCGAGAATTATCCGACGGCGCTGGGTCGGTACGCTCCGCTGAAGCATCGGGGGTGGACGACCGGGAACATCATGAGGTCCGACCGGATGGTGAAAGGGATACGGATGACTTGGAGCTATCCCTTTCGGAACAACATAAAGCTGCCGTGGACTTCATCCGGCACTTTCTCCCTCAAGTTGTTCCGTCGGGCCAGACTGCTGCGCTTCCGGACAAGAGAATTATAGCTTCATTGGACTCTGAATTTTTTGAGCGGTTCAGGGACATCGCTCCCGAGTTTCCGTCGCAGTCCAATAATGTTGCTAGAACATTTGAATTATTGAACGACGCTATATTTAAACTTGCTTCCAGGACGGGGAAAGCAGGTTTCTTGTCCGCTAATACTCTCAACCTGCCTTTCATTAATGCAAGGAATAAATTCGATACGGCAGGACAGGGTATACCGAGAGTTCCTCTGCGTATGGACGACGAGGCGGAAGACTTAGAGCTATCATTACCGTCGTCAGCTTCTATTCCAACCGCGGTGTTGGAAACAGCTATTGCGTCTAACAGAGCCAATTTAGATGCCTTATCTTACGCAGATCACCTTACTAAGGCGTTATCACTGCGCCTTCAAGGGGAAGAGTTTCAGGATATACAATCCTCTTTAAGACTTCTTTCAAGGGCAGTAGCTTATTCCACGTGTAACTCCGCCCTTTCAGTGGCAAATCTGGAGTTGGTTAGACGTGACGCAGCCCTAGCTACATCCACACTAGTGGATTCTAAGGTGAAGAACTCTCTTAGAGTCGCTTCGGTCTCAGGAGAACTTCTCTTTGACGGCAAGCTTTCCGCTATTTATGATAAAATTAAAAAGAAAGCTAATGATTCTCTGTTGTTCAGATCTGCTCCTAAGAAGTCGGATACAGCAGACACGAATAAGACAGGCACTTCTGGGTCTAATGCGCCCAAGAGAGGTTCCTATAGAGGTTCCAGTGCGTCCTCTTGGTCTTATTCAAGAGACCGTCAGGATAGCGACTCTTGTTCGGGACGTCCTTCAGGCCGGGACAATCGGTCGGACGCCCCGAGGTCGACGAGGCGAGGTGCGGGTCATGGAAGACGTGGTTTCTCCTACCGCAGGCCTCGCAGGTCCTGGAGGTGATGGCTTAAACCTCTATCGCGTTCCGGTTGGCGGAAGGTTGTCGAGTTTTTCACAAGAGTGGGCGTCGATTACGGACGACCCTTGGGTGAGAGGAGTGACTTCGGAAGGTCTGAAGATATCCTTCAAACGAAAGCCTCCATTAACTCGAAGTCCAAAGTGGACTCATCTTCCGTCAAATCCACAGAAAAGAGACGCTCTGTTATCAGAGGTGCAGTCTCTTTTAATGAAGAACGTGGTAGAGGTCGTAGAAAACCAGGAATCTCTGGGATTCTACAGCCATCTGTTTCTGGTTCCGAAACCAGACGGCTCGTTCCGTCCAGTCATAGATTTGAGCTGGATAAACAAGCTGATCGTCGCTCCGAAGTTTTATATGGAGACGATTCGATCGGTCAGAGCGAGTATTCGGGTGAACGATTATGCAACGAGCATAGATCTCAAAGATGCGTACTTTCACGTCATGGTACATCCGACATTCCGAAAGTATCTACGCTTCGCAGTCCTTGGAGTGGTGTATCAATTCCGGGCGATGTGCTTCGGATTGAATCTAGCACCCTGGGCTTTCACTCGGGTAATGAACTCGGTAATGATCTACTTCCGAGCTCATTCGTCTGCGGTAACGTCGGCCTACCTGGACGACATTCTTCAGAGGTACGGCAACGAGTTAACGCTTCAGAACGATGTTCAGAATCTTCTTCTATTGCTCCGACGTCTCGTTTTTATAGTAAACGAGGAGAAGTCGGATCTGGTGCCGTCCAAGTCATTCACTCATCTGGGAATGAGCTTCGAGACGCACAACAATCTCGTTCGTCTGCCGTTAACCAGAGCGAAATTAGTCAGTTGTTACGCTCGCTATTGTCTGCACGCAGACAAAGTCACGGCGAGAGAATTTATGAGACTGATAGGTCTGTGCGTAGCCGCCGCGGATCTCATTCCGATGGGGCGGTTACGCACACGTCCTCTTCAAATTTTCCTGACTCAGAATTGGAGTGTGAAAATTTATTCGCTCGATGTAGACGTTCTCTTGTCAGATCAAGTGAAACAAGAGATTCAGACTTGGGCAAACATTCAGTGGTTAACTCAAGGAGTTCTGCTGCAGTTGCCGGATCCGAGTTTTACCGTTATGACGGATGCCAGTCAAACAGGTTGGGGTGCATCATTAATCCCAACGGATTCGAGATGCCAGGGTCTTTGGGATCCGCAATTCCTGTGCAAGCACATAAACATCAAGGAAATGATGTCAATTTGGCTTGCGTTACGTCACTGGATGGACATTATTCACGATGCTCATGTCCAAATCCTCTCCGACAATACGACAGTAGTGGCGTATATACAGAATCAGGGAGGCACTCATTCAGTTCCGTTGTTCAATCTAACGGAAAGAATCCTTCTGTTTGCGTTAGAACATCACGTTCTTCTTTCGGTCCGTCACATACCGGGTCGTCTGAATGTGCTAGCAGACTCCCTTTCACGAAAGGGTCGCTTGTTGCCGTCGGAGTGGACTCTCAACAAACAAGTATTCAATCAGATTTGCTACCAATGGGAACGGCCAATGATAGACTTATTTGCGACACATCTCAACAATCAGTTGCAGACGTATGTGTCTCCGTGTCCGGATCCAAGAGCATTTGCAGTAGACGCTCTGTCGATCCCTTGGGACGGAATGATAGGATATGCGTATCCTCCAGCGCCGTTAATTCAACAAGTATTGCTAAAGATAAAACAATCTCAATGCAAGATTCTGTTGGTAGCATCTCTGTCGCCACAGAGACCGTGGATAAATCTACTCAGGTGTCTGTTGTGGGACCTACCGCGGAAGCTTCCTCCACGAGAGGATCTTCTTTCGCAGGGGAAATCGCACCAACTCCATCACAACCCGCAAGGTCTCAACCTTCACGTTTTTCCGTTGTGCGGTCCTTCTTGCATGGCAAGCACTTTACAGGACGAGCAGTGGACGCGATTTCTAACTGCAGGAGGACCTCCTCTTCGCTAAACTATGCGGCTAAGTGGAAGGTTTTTCGTCGTTGGTGTAGGGATCATTCTGTAGATATATTTGATCCCTCTATACCAGACATTGCAAACTTTCTAGTATACTTGTTTGACGAAATCAAACTGCAGCCTGTTACTATAAAGGGTTATAGATCTATGTTATCTGATACCTATGCACATCATGATAGTTTACAAATTGGATCTAATGTCTCTTTATCGAAGTTGGTTAGAAACTTTTCGATAAATAGACCCAGAACTCTTAGATTAATTCCTAAGTGGAATTTAGCTTGGGTTCTCCTTAAATTGAAGGAAAAGCCATTTGAACCTCTTGGGACAGTAGATTTCAAATTCTTATCTTATAAGACAGCTTTTCTCTTAGCTTTCTCTTCTGCTAGAAGAGTCAGTGAGCTTCATGCACTATCGGTGGATGATTCTCATTATCGTAGTGTTGGGAACACTATCACCTTCACTACTAATGTGGTTTTTTTAGCTAAGAATCAGGCTCCTAATAAATATCCGGAACCTATTGTTATTAAGGCTCTTCCGTCTTCAGACGGGCGTAGGCCTTTACTCTGTCCTGTTAGAGCACTACGTATCTATAAACAGAGATCTCAGTTTATCAGAAAGAGACGGAAACGTTTCTTTCTGTCTTTGATGCCTAATAGAAAGGATATTTCAGTCCATTCTATTGCTAGATGGATTCAGTTAACTATCCGTACTGCTTATGAAGATTTATCTTCCTCTCAGCAGTCTGTGCTTAAGATTTCTGCTCATGAAGTAAGAGCTCTTTCTACTTCCTGGGCTTATGCTAATAGTGTTGCTATTACGGATTTAATGAAGGCTGCTTATTGGTCTCAGCCATCCACATTTACGAATTTTTATCTCAGAAATATTGAGTCCATTTCTGGAGACCTGCATTGTTTAGGTCCGTTATCTGTTGCTCAGAATGTCGTCCACTAAACAGTTGCAACTATAGTTATGCAGGCTTTCTGTTCCGGCAGTGACTCCGTCCGGCTGCCCTCTTCGCTCTGGGCTATTTGACCCAGGGCAAGGGGAAGGGGGGTGGGGGGGGGGGGGGGGGCGGGTGTTCCCTTAGGTCACCTGCTTTATAGTGAAAAGCAAGGGAATGCCTCCTCCAAGTCAGTATTTCTGAGTCGCTTCCGGGATGGTTTTAAAGTGTAATATTAATGTTTAAATTCATTCATGTCTTATTTTTAAAGTGTAGCTCGGTGTGAAGCATTTGTATATGTCAAGTGTCAAACGGGCTTTAATATACAATACTCGGACACTTTTAAATGACTATAAAGAGTCTCAATTCTCTGGACTTCTTTATTTATTGGCTTGCTTTAAAAATAATTAGTATAAGGGTTATACTGGATGTTAATAGAGAACATGAATGTTATTGTGCTCAATTATTAAGGGTAGTGTATCTTTCTAATTTAATATTAAATAAGAAAGATACATGTAAAGCCTAATACTCCTTTTCTCCTTAAGGGGTTACCTCTTTACTATATAGTTGAGCTTATTGGATTTTCCTCTATGTCCTAGGCCCTCCAGCCTGTTTACTATTCAGCTAAGTCTGGGTCATTGGTACAGTATAAAAATGTTAAAAAATTTATAGTAATTTATATATTTTTTATACTTACCAATGACCCAGACGGGGATGGCCCTCCCTGGAGTTGGGAACTCTTGCCTCCCCGCTGAGTACATAGCGCTGACCAGGCACTGCCAGTAAGAATGATAATTGGCGCCAATTTCGGGACGACTGCGTCACTGCGCATGCGCAGTGGAGGCGTAGTATGGAGGTCCTTTAGGACATGATTTCTTTTTGTTTTGGATGCTAATTTTGGGGATTGGGGGGCAAAATTTGTGTTTGGCCCTGGTTTTGTTAGAGTTAGCACCAGCTAAGTCTGGGTCATTGGTAAGTATAAAAAATATATAAATTACTATAAATTTTTTAACTTTTTCAAAATATTTTGATTTCAATTATTTTTTCTATATTAATGGATCATATTATTATTATGTATTTTGATTGCCAGGGGTTGGTGCGAGTACCAGGACTTTGTTTTCTTTTCACATTGAAAGGATTTTGATCAATTGTAATAAGAGGAAGTCTTCCTCTGACTTTTATAATCATTCTATATGTGGTCAGTGTACTTGCATTAACTCCTGTTCTGTATCGTATGATTTCGATGACAACATGGGAAGCGTATGTCACGGTATGTTAGTGGGGAATTGGACACTCCGGTCCTTTCCCCGCAGGGTCACTCTACTTTATCAATTTCTATTTCAGACGATCAAGATTAGGGTGATGTATCTGTGATGTCTTCCAACAGTGTGCCTCCGTCGTCACAATTAATGAAGGGCTAGAGGAAAAGTGCTCATGTAAATACGCCAATTGCCTAAGAGGACCCTAGTAGGTTCGACGGCCTTTGACGTCCGCTAGCTCGCCCGGTGTAGCGTCCATTCATCGAATGGTTCGGCAGCCGGGTTCGTCCGTTGTGGTCTAGAAGGAGTTTTGGGGTGATGCGAGCACTATAAATCAACCAAATGCACACCCAGTGATGGCGGATTAGAGGGAGAACGGAGGAAGCCTTTTAGTCCGGTTCATAGCTCATTCTGGTCCCTCTGGACGGCGAGCGAGAGAGGCCCCTCTCTCGTTCACAACATCTGGCCCCAGATGTTGTGGTACAAAATGTTTCGCATTCGGAGCATACGTCCGTCGCTCAGGACGCTCCGACATATAGGCAGTCCGGAGTAGACTGTCAATAAGGCTTCCTCATTCTCATGGTAGCGCACACGACCGCTCTTGGCTACGTGACCTCGGATATCCAGTCAGCTTCGCCAGTCAGAGAATCATCGGCGACCAGGTCACACCATCCGGTAGCCAGGGACACAAGGCCTGCAGACTCCGGACGTTCGCATAGGAAAGTGTGCGGGAGTCAACGTACACGGAGCTTCCGGCGGCAATGCATTGTAAGACCGCTACTGCACAGGCCTCGGGAACGGATGTGCTTTCCTAAATAGCACAGCTTATCGCAGCATCCCAGCATCAACTGAATCTGTCGTATATTTTTTATCCGATGATGCTGGGTCGGGACGCTCCGCTGAAGCGGGTATGGACGTCCGAAAATTTCATCTGGTCCGACGGGATACCGAAAGGGATTCGGAGGATTTCGAGCTTTCCCTTTCGGAACAACATATGCTGTTGTGTATGTCATCTGACTTGATCTTCTACAGCTTCTTTCGTCGGACCAGAATGCTGCGATGCCGGATAAGAAACTGATAGCGTCAGTGGACTTAGAAATTTTTGGTTCGGTTCAGGGACATCGTCCCTAAGTTCCGACATAGTCCAATAATGTCACACAAACTTTCGAATTATTGAACGACGCTATATATATTATTATTATATGCTTGCTATTACCAAGCATTTCTGGTTTCTTGTTCGCAAAGTTACGGAGATGTCTTTCAAAAGTGTGCCTCTGTCGTCATAGTTAATGAAGAGCTAGCGGCAATAAGTGCTCATGGAATATGTCTATTGCCTAAGAGGTCCCTTGTAGGATCGACGGAGTGACATTCGCTAGTTCACCCGGTGTAGCGTACATTCATCGAATGGTTCGGCTGCCGGGTTCGTCCGTTGCGGTCTAGGAAGGAGATTTGGGTGATGCGAGCACTATAATTACTTTAGTACTCACCCAGTGACGGCGGATTGAGGACAGATCGGAGGAAGCCTGTTAGTCCGGTTCCTGGCTTGTCCAGATCCGTCCGGGCTGTGAGCGAGAGAGGTCCCTCTCTCGTCCAACAACATAGGGGACCGCATGTTGTGGTTCAGATATTTTACATTCGGAGCATATGTCCGTCGGTCGGGACGCTCCGTTATATTGACAGTCCGAGAGACTGTCGATAATGCTTCCTCATCCTCACAGCAGGGCACACGACCGCACATTGGCTATGACAATGGACACGAGGCCTATACACTGCGTTTGCTCGCATATTAGTAGTATGCACAGGGTAACGATCACGGAGCTTCTAGCGGCAATGCATTGTAGGACCGCTTCTCCACAGGCTTCAGTGACGGACGTGCTATCCGAGTTAGCACAGTTTTTTCGCAGCATCCCAGCAATCGACAGTTTCTTAGTCAAATCAGGAATTATCTGACGCCGCTGGGTCGGTGCGGTCTGCGGTTGCATCAGGTACGGACGACCGAACGCTTTATAGGGTCCGACAGGATGGCGAAAGGGATTCGAAAGATTTCGAGTTTTCCCTTTCGTAGCATCGGAAGCTGCCATTCATATCTTCTGGCATTATCTTCCGGTGATTGTTATTTCGGACTACATTGCTGCGATGTTGGATAAGAGACTTATAGCGTCATTGGACATGGAATTTTGGATTGGTTCAGGGACATTGTCCCTGACTTACCGACACAGTCCAATATTGTCATTAGAACATGTGTATTCTTTATCGACACTATATATGCATATAAGCCTGCTACCAAGCATGATAGTTTAGTTTCTTGTCCGCAATGCTCATTTCTGCCTTTTTATCATTTATACGAATAATTTATTTTGGCAGAGCAGGGCATACCGAGAGTTCATATGCGTCTAGACGGCGTGGTTAAAGACTGGAAATATTCTTTTTCGCCGTCTATGTCTTTTCCAACCACAATGTTGGAAACGACAATGATGTCTAGTAGACTTAACTTAGACGCTTTATCATACGTAATCCACCTTACTGAGGCGTTATCATTACGTCTTCAAGAAAAGAATTACGGGATATTATCCTCAATGTGATTTCTTTTGAGGGCAGTAGTTTGTTCACGTATAACTCCGCCCTTCAGTGGCTGATTGGAGTTGGTTAGACGTGACGCAGCCCTAGCTACATCCACACGCGTGGATAGTAAGGTGAAGAACTCTCTCACAGTCGCTTCGTTCTCGGAAAAGCTTCTCTTCGACAGCAACTTTTCAGCAATCCATGAATTTCTCGATTTACACGTTCTCTTGTCTATCTAGTGTTGCAAGAGATTCAGACTGGGGCAAACATTCGGTGGTTGACTCAGAGAGTGCCACTGCAGTTGCCGGATCCGAGTGTTATAATTATGACGGTTGCCAGTCAAACAGGTTGGGATATAATATTGATCCCAACGGATTCGAAGTGCCAGGGTCTTTGGGTTCCGCAGTCTCTAAGCAAGCACTTATCTTCCACGGAATAATGTTTTTTAGGCTTGCTTTATGTCATTGGATGAACATTATTCAGAAACGCATGTCCAAATCCTGTCCGTTAATTCGACAGTAGTGGCGTATCTCCGGAACCAGGGAGGCACTCATTCGTTTCCGTTATTCAATTTAATGGAAAGAATCCTTCTGTTTGTTATAGTACACCAAGTTCTGTTTCGGTCCGTCATATTCCGGGTCATCTGATTGTTTTACCGGACTCCCATTCACTTATGAGTCGCTTGTTGCCGTCAGAATGGACTCTCAACAAACAAGTATTCAATCAGATTTGCTATCAATGGGAGTGCCCAATGATAATTTATTTACGACACAGCTTGCTAATCAATTGCAGACGTATGTGTTTGCTTGTCCGGATCTCTGAGCTAATGTTGTTAACGCTCTATTGATCTAATAGGACGGAATGATAGGATATGCATATCCTCCGGCGCTGTTGTTTCAGCAGGTATTGCTAAGATAAACAACCACAATACATTTCTGTTGATAGCATCTCTGTCTTCACAGAGACCATGGGTAAATTTACTCTGATGTCTACTGTGGGACTTAACGTGAAATCTTCCTTAATGAGAGGATCTTTTTTCGCTGGGTAAAATCGTGTCATCTTTATCACAACCCGCAAGGTCGCAACCTTCACGTATTCCGTTGTGTGGTCCGTATTGCATTGTAAGCATTGTACTGGATGAGCTTTGGACGCGATTTCTTACTATAGGAGGTCCTCTTCTTCGCTATTCTATGCGGCTAAAGTGGAGGCTCTTCCGTCGTTGGTGTAGGGATCACTATGTTCATATTGTTGATCCCTCCATACTACTCATTGCAACTTTTTAGTATACTTGTTTGACAAGATCTACTGCAGCCTGTTATTATTAAGGTTATAGGTTTATGTTACCTCATACCTATGCACTCTATGATAGTTTACAATTGAGTCTTATGTCTCTTTATCTAAGTCAGTTAGTAACTTTTTGATAAATAGACTTAGAATCATTAGATTAAATTCCTATATGGAATTTAACTTCGGTTCTTATTTAGCTAAGTAATCATTTGAGCCTCTGGAAACAGTAGTTTTCAAATTCTGACCTTTTAGACAGTAATTCTGTTGGCTTCTCTTTTACTGAAGAGTCAGTGAGTTTCATGCACTATCGGTGGATGATTTTCACTTTCGTAGTTTCGGAATCACTACTTCCTTTACTATTTAGGTTGGATTTTTTGCATAAGAGTTAGGCTCCTAATATCCGGAACCTATTGTTATTAAGGTCCTTCCGTCTTCGTACGGGCATAGGCCTTTACTCTGTCCGGTTAGAGTTTATGTATTTATAAACAGATATCTGTTTATTACTACGGGCGTAAACTTCTTCTGTCTTTGATGCCTATTAGAAGGACGTTACGCTCCATTCTATTGCTAATGGATTCAATTAACTATCGATACTGCTTATGGTATATCTTTGACTCAGCAGTTGTGTTTGAGATTTCGGCTCATGAAGTAAGAGTTCTTCTACATCTTGGGCTTACATTAATAGTGTCGCTATTATAGATTTTTGAAGGCTGCTCATTGCACTCAGCCATCCACATTCATGAATTTTTTATCTCAGAAATATTGAGTCCATTTCTGGAGGCCTCTATTGTTAGGTCTATTATCTACTGCTCAGAATGTCATTCACTTAACAGTTGCTACTATAGCTAGGTAGGCTGTCTGTTTCGGCAGTGACTCCGTTCTGCTGCCCTCTTCGCTCTGGGCTATTTGACCCAGGGCAAGAAAAAGGGGGGGGGGGGAGGGTGTTCCCTTGGGTCACCTGTTTTACTATGAAAACAAGGGGATACCTCCTCCAGAGTTAGTAATTCTGAGCTGTTATTGGGATGGTTGTTTAGTGAGAAGTTTATGTTTTAAAAATTCATTCAAGTCTTAGTTTTTAAAGTATAGCTTTTGAATATAGCACGTGTCAACGGACATGATTATGCAATCCTCAGACACTTTTAAGGAGTATAAAGAGTCTCTATTCTCTAGACTTACTTTATTTATTGGCTTACTTTAAAAATTATTAGTATAAGGATTATACTAGATATTAATAGAGTACATGGATGTATGATGCTCAATTTTGGAAGGTGTTGTATCTTTCTAATTTATCATAAATACGAAAGATACATGTAAGGCCTATTACTTCTTTTTCCCTGGAGGGGATGACTCTATTTTATATTATTGAGCGTATTCCATCTTGCTCTATGTCCTTGGCCCTCCAGCCTTTTTACTATTCAGCTATGTCTGGGTCATTGGTACAGTATAAAAATGTTAAAAAATTTATAGTAATTTATATATTTTTTATACTTACCAATGACCCAGATGGGGATGGCCCTCCCAGGAGTTGGGAACTCTTACCTCCCCGCTGAGTACATAGCGCTTACCAGGCTCTGGTTATTAGAATGATTAATGGTGCCAATTTCGGAACGTCCTTGACACTGCGCATGCGCAGTAGAGGTGAAGTGTGGAGGGCCATTCAGGACATGTTTTCTTTGGTTTTAGATGCAAATTTTGGGGATTGGGGGGCAAAATTTGTGTTTGGCCGTATATTTTAAGAGTTAGCACCAGCTATGTCTGGGTCACTGGTAAGTATAAAAAATATATAAATTACTATAAATTTTTTAACATTTATACATCAGAGTGAAGGGGGTTAAGACCCCACAAAGTAGATCTTCTGATTCTCAGGCCATTTTTATAAAATTGCATGTGGGCAGGTGGTTTTTTAGCTTACCTGACTGAAAGTCAGGATGAGCTATAGTGATCACTCACCGTCTGTTGTCTGTCATCTGTCGTCCATCGTCTGTCGTCTGTGAACATGGTGTTTGCACCTGCACCTCCCAAACCACTTAACTAATTTTAGTTAAGTTTGAGGTGATTGCTTGTTCTGATATCGCATTTTTTTTTCCAAATCTGCTTGCCCAGTTCTCATGAACCAGTGAGTTCAATGGCTTGATATTTGGTATAGAGCTTCCTTTTGAGGTGTAAATTCAAGTTTGTTGAAACGCAGTTCGTGGATCAATATTTGCCTTTGTAACGGGAGGGACAATATTTTTGACCCTGCCCGAAATTTCTATTTTTATACTAATAACCAATGGCCCAGACTTAGCTGGTGCAAACTCAATATTATCAAGGGCCAAACACAAATTTTGAACCCCCCAATCCCCAAAATTTGCATACAATACCGAAAATTAAAAGTTCTATCTGGCCCTCCATACTATCTGTGCATGCACATTACTCAGGAAGAGTCCGGAATAGGAGCGAACATCATTCTTTGTTTGGCCCAAAGTCAGTAAACATCTCAATTGACATCTGTGCTTTAAATCTCTTTTTGGTGGATGCCAAATGCAAATAAATGAAGTATACTGTGGATTCAAGGCAGTAAATGGATGATGGATGTGAACAATGGTGGTTTGAGACGTTCAGGGCTGTAACTTTCTAATAATATGAAAATTAATTCATGTTACCCAATTTCGGGACATATGCCTTGACGTCATTAGTTTTGCTAATGATTTACCTAGTGTTGATTATGTGTTCCTTCCCTATCCTTCCATGAACCCTCCGGTTAAAATCCTAAGCTTTCTGGCTGTTTTTTTTATAAATTTTTTTTATTAAATTCTTTGGGAGTTTAACATGTTGTACAGAATGTTTATTCTGTTTATCCCCACTGTTACATCCTCACCCTAGGAGTTTTGGGTTGTTTTTGTCTTGCATCTCCTACTGGATGTATTGTTTTTTTCTAGCTTTGCATCAGGCATCAGTTAATTATTTACTGACTTGGGCCTTTGGTGTGCCTTTTGTCTAGTTTCTGGTTTTTCTATCCTGACATTGTTTACTTTTAACAATGCCCTTAACAGGTAATATTCAGGGTTTTATTTCATCACAATTATATTAGGATACATTTATTAATATTCCGTTAGTGTAGCTTTAATATTTTGGTGTTGTCCACACTTAGGCTCTATCAGGATGCCCTTGTGCTCGTGTGGTTCCCTCAGGGAACTTAGGCATTTTCAACAAAAAAAAACATTTTCGGAAAAAATTGGGTTTAATTTATTTCGAAATTATTTTTGATTGTCTTCGTCATGTATCATTATATTGTATGATTATATGTTAGATGTTAGGAGTGCAGTGAACTTGTTGGATTATTTATGAATTACTGCTCTCTGTGTAGGGCGTAATAGTCTACATCGGATTTACATGCTTGTTGCCTTGCCTGTAGTCACTGCACTCCTACTGATTCTGGTCCTATTTGTGTGGCCTGTGTTGACTCATTAGGACACTTAACATTGAAAGTGGGTGTCGCGCTATGTATTCGCGGTGAAGTTCCGACATCTGGACTGTCACCACAAGTTAATTCGATTTCTCAGTTTCTTTTCCAGAGGAACAAGAACATGGTGATGGTATTGTGACACCCATCCAGAATGTGCTGCCATCGTCGCGCTCTGAGGAGTAAATAGAGCTAGCTGCCAAGGTGCTCTTGAATATAAGGAATAAGGCCTCTTATTCCAGCAACTGGCTCGACCGGTCAGCCAGTTACCTGATGGTGGCAAACGTAATACCAGGTATGTCCGATGTGGTCAAGGAGAGTATAGATTTGGGTAGAGCGAGCACCTTTTAATCAAAAGCTCACGGCAACGATGGCAAAATAATCGGAAGAAGTCTGCAAGTTTCTCTTCGGGAAGCTCGGCGAGGTCTGCATCAGACCGCGAGCGGGAGAGCCTTCTCTAACCCAGTAATAGTCAGGTCGACTATTGCTTTGAGAAACTTGCACTGAGTCAGAGCTTACATCCTCCCTGGCCACTCGGGACACTCCTTCTATACTGCAGCCGGGGCTGGCTGCGGTTAAGGCTTTCCTCCATCTTAGCAAAGCACATGCGACCGCACACTAGCTACGGGACTATAGATGTTCATGCAGCCTAGCGAAGACGCTCAGTTTTACCCTCGAAGAAAGAAGATGAAGAAGGAAAAGAAAGTTGCTCCATCCAGTAGCTAGTGATTCGAGACTTGATTCATCAGGACGTTTGATGAAGAGATCTGCGGCCAGATCTCCGTCCCGGGAGCAACATGCTGTGAAAAATAAGCCACTGCTCTACAAGCCTCTGAAACAGACCTGCTGTCGCAATTTGCGCCACTTATCGTCGCTTAAAAACCTAGCAAGGGGCACCTGTCAGCAGAATGGTAGTGAGCCGTCGGACAGTGCTGGGTCGGTCAAGTCAATTGTGCATGTAGAAGAAGCCAGAAGTTTCTCTACAGGATGCTCGGCTAGATCTGGGATCAGATCACTGTTTGGAGAGCCCTCTCCATCCCGTTAACAGTCGGGGTCGACTGTGCCCGTTGTGAGAAACCATATTGAGTCGGAACATGCATTGAAATGTTCCTTCCACACTGCAGTTATGGCTTCCACTTAGATGGAAGTGCACGAAAGGGGATTAGCCTAGAAGTTTCTAAGTGGGATACTCGGCAAGATCTGGGGACAGATCGCGAGTGCAGAGCATTTTTCTTCCCGTTAACAGTCGGGGACAACTGTTTTGTGTTGTAAGAAACTTCATTGAGTAGGCGCATCCATCCTATGTGACGAGTCTGGATGCTTCTTCGGCACTTCAGGCAGGGTCGGCTGTTGTTATGGCTTCCTTTTCTTCCATGGATATGCATGATAAGAGATAGATGCCTACAAGTTTCTAATGGAAAGCTTGGCGAGGTCTGGAGCAGACCACGAGCTGGAGAACCCTCCTTTCCGTCAGTAGTCGGGATCGACTGTTTTTGAATCGAGAAACTGTAGTGAGTTGGGACGCCTGTTCACTCTTGAGGTTCGGGATGTGCCTTCCACACTGCAGCTGGATCTGGTTGCAGCTATGGCATCTTCCCCTGCTTCATTAATGAAGCACATTGACCACAGACTAGCTATCTGACTTCGCATGTTTGGGTCAATAACTAGTCATTCAAGGCATTTTTATATGGGACATGTGTCAAGGATCTGGGGCCAGATCTCTGTCCTGTGAGCAGCTTATGGTAACAAGTGGATTATCATTGCTCTGCTAGCCGCAGTCATGGACCGGCTGCCGCATATTGCTCTGTGTATTGCAGCATTCCAGTAGTCGCTGGTACTACCATTTAACAGGCTCTGATTGTGAGCTGTTGGATGGTGCTGCATTGGTCCAGCCATTTGTTCAGTCGGATAAAGCTGACCATATTTTCAGATGGAACATTTGGTTGGAGAGAGGGCTATGGAGTGTGAGTCTCCATCCCTCACAGAAGGCATTTCAAGACTAAGAAAATTTAAGTCGTAAGCTCTTAGAATCTTGTTCCATCCGAATATAAGTCTGCTTTTGCTAGCAAAAAAACTGCCTATCATACTGGGTGATGGAAGGACAAAGATCTTTCATCCCCGGATCTTTTGGCTCAGGAGTCAAGGGCTTTTGTCCCGATTAACGACGCCTTCCTTGCCTTAGCAATAGAATAAGAAATGCTATGCACTATTCTTTACGAATAAAGGTTCCATTGTGCATAGTTAGGCTGAGACAGCTGTCTTGTTTGGAATAGAGCCGTTAGAGGGAATAAGTATGTCTTTTCCTTCTCGGTGTTGTATTCCTTGGTGTCAGGACATTTAATGCCATTGTGGACGTCATAGTAGCTTTATCTATTGTTACAGCAGTCTCTTCTTATACATAAGTGGCTAGTTTTGTAAGTCTCCATTTAGTGAGCTTTCAAAGGCTGCAAGTGACACAGATATGTCTTAACACAGATGAAGCCTCATAACTGCATAGCTACCTTGAGACTACTGTCTCTTTGGGAATTACGGCTGTTAGAATAGCGGCTCCTCATACCCTGCCTTGTGTGGTGTTTGCTTGGCTCTGACTGCTGTCTTTTGGGGAATAAAACCACTAAAGGAAGACGGCTTTTCGGTTTGTTTTTCTAGGTGTCATAGACTGGAGTCTTATTGTTTACACCATAGTAGCCTAGCTAGAATCATGAGCGATGTTTTTCAGTAATTATGCAGTGACATAACTGAAATAATTATCTCTTGAGACTACTGTCTCTTCGGGAATTTAGGGCTGTTAAAATAGCGGCTCTTCATTCCCTACCTTGCGCGACTACAGTTGTAAGTCTCCATTCAGTGAGCTTTCAAGGTCGCAATTTACACCGATATATCCGTCTTCATGGAGATGAAGACTTATAGCTACGGCTGGCATTGTAAGTCTCCTTAGTGAGCTTTCAAGGCCGCAGTTATCAGCCTTTTTATTGTCTTCATGAATAGGAAGACCTTTATCTGCTTCAGCTATTGGACAGGATACCACTATGTTGGAGGAGGTTATTCTCTTCCTATCGGTATGGTTTGGTGTTAGTTACATTGTATATGAGGTGATAAGCCCTATTGATGACACCTTATTTACCTAGTGTGATTAATGAGCGTTTCTTCAAATGCCTATACTAACTCCTTTTCAGGAATATATTTCCTGATATCAGATCGAACGTAAGGAGTTCATCTAGGATTTTATGATCGGGTGTCGGAACATTGTTCATCTCTCTTTTCATTTCTTATCAACCTACCTTACAATTGTTTATTACCGGCTTGCGCTACAGTGGAAGACCCTAACTCAGAAAATATACTCTCTATTTTGATCTTTCCAAAGCGATTTTGGGAAAGAAAAGTGGTGCAAAAGCACCAAGACAAAAATAAGCCAAAACTGGGTCGAGCGCCAGTAGGGGATGCTCTTCTCTTAGTACAATCCACGACTTCCAGAACCAGTGCACAAGCAGTAACTAATGAATCATTCTTTTTTTGTCCGCCCATGTGGCAGGACGTCCATTTGCAATTGAGAAACAGTGATAATTCAGCTCGTTGATAATGGTTGCGTGTGACTGGAATTATGGATCTGAGGATCATATAATAACAGAACTGTGTTTTATATATTCTCATTGTTATTTTCAACCACATTTTCATTGTATTTTATATATTTTCCGTGTTTGCACGCGACTTTCGCATACCATGCAGTTTGGACATAAATTTTGTGGTTGATAAATTTATTATTATTATTGGAGTTAGGTGTCAATGGGGGCGGTATGGACAGGATTTCTCCTGTCTGTTGAGGGCAGAATTTCTGTTTTTTGGGTCCCTGTCAGCCGTCTGGGTTCAGTTGTGTTCCCGCCGGTCCTTTTTCTGACACCTTTCTCACTTAGTTGGGGGTGTTCTTCTACTCTCGACATGTGTTGAGTTCACCTTTTTCTTCTACTGCTCTCACCTCCGTTATGTCCAGTACTGTTCCTTGAGGGCAATGCCTTTTGCCCAAGCTTGTGGTGCGTTCTCGTGGTTGTTCCTCCCGCACTTGTGGTGGTGGGGGGAGGGAGCCTCCCGACACGACCACGTCCGGTGAGAGTTATACCCCATCCATGGGGGATGTGCAGTCTTTAACCGTGGTGGATACTGCGGGAGCTGTTGAGTTGTCTGGTGAAGAGATGCCTGGTTCCGGGACTATGGTCCCTCTCCACTCGACATCTGAGGCTGTGACAAGGGCTGGGACTCCTCCTTTGGCGGCCAAGCTCAGCCTTCCCTGACTTTGGAAGGGGCTGCCAGCCGAACCCTCTACTGTGGTCTCTTTGCCGTCGAGCACTGCAGTTTTTTCATTGGATTCGGATGTTCATTGTGGGGCCAATATGAACTCTGTGACGTTTCCGTCCGCACACTCTGGTCACATGGTCAGTTTTGCCGGACCAACGCCTTTTGTGAAGCCTGGACCTTCTATCCCTCAGAGGTCCGCAGTGACTTTCCTGAGTTCCTGCTCTGTTGATGCTTGGGATATGTCATACCCCTGTACACATCTGCCTTCAGATGTTTTAACTGCAGCCCATCGCCCCGCATCGGGTGTATTTGAGGATCGTGACCCTTTGCTGGTTAAAATGGTCAGGAGTGAAGCCACTCGGCAGTGAGCTTAGGGAGGCCTTCTGTCCAAGAGCCTTCCTGTTGCTTCCAGCAAGGCTATTAATGGTTTCCAGGCGCCTTCTGTGGCGCTGCCTCCCGGGATTGGAAGCAGGCCGCTTTCTAATCACTCATGTGTGCCTTCACCATGGGAGGCGTTGGTTGGTTTGCCCATGATGGGCTGTGTGTCTTTCGACTCAGAGGATGAGTCCGACATACCTGACGTCGAGAGCCAACAGTCTTCTGACTTGGGGGCATCTCTTGACTCTGTGTTTGGGTTCCTTTCAGATCTCAAACCGTCAAACCAGCCGACAGTGTCAGCCAGGCCATGTTCATCGGTCGCGCGCCTACAGCCTGTGGAGCAACCTGCTTCTGGGTGCCTTCGACTGTGCCTGTTGGCTATGAAGACTTCGTTCTTCACCAGGGTTGACCCTTTTTTGCCTCCAGTGCATTATCGTTCCTACGATTCCACCAGTCCATCATTCTGCCAGACTTTGACGGTCTTGGATCAGGACTCAACTCCCTCGGGCTTTCCAAGCCCAAGTCGGCCATTATTCCTATGGCAACTCTGGAGTCTGTGTTGGGCTTATCGAGAGAGATGCTGGGCATGCTTTCTCTCTCCAATCACGTCATCTCTGCTTTAGCTGCTTATCTGCCTCCAGATAAGTTTGACGACGTACAGACTCCTTTGCATTTGCTGTCCAAGGTACTCATGCATCTTACACGCATGCCTGTAACACGGCTAACTTGGAATTAGTTTGCAGGGACGCTGTGCTGGACACAGGCCGTTCCCTTCCTGAGGGGCAGCGCGCTGCTCTTCGATCTGCTTCTTTGGCGGGTCCACAACTGTTCCATGGTTCCGTGGCGATGGTTCGAGATGACGTCCTACGTCATTCCAAAGATCAGCTGCTGCTTTGTCAGCTTGATCAGCCTTCTGTTGGAGGCAGGGGCCATCCAAAGCCTAACAAGCACCCTTCTGCTTCCACTGCGAAGCAAAGGGCTGTTCCTCCTGCCTCCGCTTCTACTTCTTACTCTTGGGGTAAGGGTAAGCGTCGGCAGGCTAGAGGGAAGACTCAGGATTCTTCATATAGTAGAGGAGGTGGTTTCTCCTCCCGCAGGAAGCGCCGGGGCTCGAAATGAAGGTCTTCACCTCGCTTCATCCCAGGTTGGAAGAAGGATATCAGAATTCGCAGACCATTGGGCCACCATCACATCTGATTCTTGGGTGTTAGATGTTGTTCAGTCTGGGCTGTGAATATCCTTCCGTAGGCACCCCACTCTGTCGAGAGTGCCTCTTCCAACTCCAGTTCCTTCAGTCGTTTCACGTCGGGAGCTTTTGACCACGGAGATAGGCAGTCTCCTGGAAAAGGGGGCGATTAAGGTTGTCAAGAACATTCAGTCAGTGGGATTTTTTTCCCGCCTGTACTTGGTGCCGAAGAAGGACGGCCGACACCAGACGGTTATCGATTTGAGTATCCTGAACCAGTCTATCATTGCTCCCAAGTTCAGCATGGAGACTTTCAGGTCGGTTCGCCATTCCATTCACCAGGGAGATTTCGCTTCCAGCATCGACTTGCAAGACCTGCAAGACGCTTACTTTTACGTTCTGATTCATCGGACATTGCTAAAGTATCTCAGGTTTGCTTTTCTGGGGAGAGTTTACCAGTTCAAGGCCATGCCTTTTGGCCTCAGCCTGGCTCCTTAGGCCTTCACCCGACTGATGTCACATGTGATAGCCTTCCATCGCACACAGTCCAGGGTGACTACTTCGGCATAGCTAGACGATATCCTCCAGAGGCATTCCAATGCTGCCTTTCTGGAGTCAGATGTTGACACACTGTTGAGCCTGCTCTTGTCGCTAGGGTTCAGAGTCAACGAGGTGAAGTCGGACCTGGTCCCTTCTCAGTCGTTTTGTCATCTGGGGATGGACTTTCATACTCAGTTCGATACGGTGGCGGTTCCCGGGCAAGGGCTGTGATTCTCTCAGCTTTTGCCCTAACTCTGTCCCAGTCCACGTCTGTGACAGCTCGGAGTATTCTCCGACTGCTCGGTCTCTGCGGTTCGGTGACGGATCTCATTCCTCTAGATTGGCTGCATGTCAGACCTCTCCAACACTTTCTGCTCAGTCATTGGAGGCCGAATGTCGATCCTCTGGACCTGGTGCTTCAGTTACCAGAGTCTCTTCATCGTCACCTTCTCCCCTGGATGGATGTTCAGTGGATTATGCAGGGAGTTCCGTTGGACTTGCCCACATCCAATCATGTTCTGACTGAAGATGCCAGCGATCTCGGATGGGGTGCGACAGTGGGTCCTTCACAGGGCATGGGTCCAGGATCAAGCAGCCCTTCACATCATCCAGAAGGAGCTTCTTGCTCTTCTTCTGAGTTTCCGGCAGTGGATCTCCCACTTTTCGAATCGCCAGTTCCTTCTGTTGTCTGACAATTCGACAGTGGTTGCTTACATTCGGAACCAGGGCGGCACGCACTCAGTTCCCATGTACGAATTGGCTCAGGATCTTCTACTGCTTGCTCAGGATGTCAGCGCCGGGGAGGTGGTTCGTCACATTCCCAGTCGTCTGGCTGTCCTAGCCGTTTCCCTGTCCCGTTGGGGCAGGGTCATTTCCACTGAGTGGACGCTCCACAGGGTGGTGTTCCAGTTGCTTTGCGATCTCTGGGGTGGTCCCCACATCAATCTCTTTGCGACTCGTTGGAACCATCAGGTGGACACATTCGTGTCCCCGTGTCCAGATCCTCTGGCTTCCGCCGTGGACACTCTATCACTCGATTGGAACGGTCTTGTCAGCTACGCCTTCCTGCCAGTTCTGATTCTGCCTCAGGTTCTAGTCAAGATACAAACCTGCAGAATCATTCTGATCGCACCCCTGTCACCTCAGCGGGTGTGGATCAATCAGTTCCACTCTCTGTTTGCGGCAGTTCCGGCACGTCTCCCTCTACGTCGTGACCTTCTTTCACAAGGTCACCTGAGGACCTCGACCCGACTTCATTGTGCCTTCATGCATTTCTTTTGTCAGGTCCTGTCTCCTACGTAGAGGTTTTTCAAGATGAACAGTGGAGTGCATTTCTACTTCGAGGAAACACTCCACTGGTTTAGCCTATGCGGTAAAGTGGAAGGTCTTCTGTCGACGGTGTGCCGATCACTCTATTGATTATGCCAATCCTTCGATTTCACAAATTGCAGAGTTTCTGGTATATCTGTTTGATTCTCGGGGTCTCCATCCTGTTATCATCAAAGGATACAGGTCCATGCTTTCGGAGACCTTTTCGTATGTGGGAAAGCATTGTAATGGCACTAATCCTTACCTCTCCAAGCTTGTTTAGAACTTTTCCTTGAAAAGGCCTAGGACTTTGGAGCTTACCCAAGATGGAATCTTTCTTGGGTGCTGCTTTGCTTGTGGGGGGGGGGGGGGGGGGGGAGGGGGGGGGGACACCATTTGAACCTGTATCCCAGGTAGATATGTGTTTTCTCGCATACAGGACAGCTTTTCTGATGGCTTTTGCCTCAGCCAGATAGGTTAGTGAGCTTCACTCCCTCTCGGTTGACCCGGCCTTTTTCAGGAACTCTCCCAACAGTGTTACATTTACCACTGATTGCTCCTTTCTGGCCAAGAATCAGATACCAGAAACGACTCAACCTCCTATCTGTATCAGAGCTCTTCCTCCTGTTGAGGGTAACCGCCCTTTGCTCTGTCCGGCAATTCACATTTATCTCAATCGGATGCAGTTCAACAGGAAATGCAGGAAACAATTTTTTCTGTCTCTTATTCCTGGTCGACAGAAGATCTCGCCTCAATCCATTTCTCGATGGATTTGTCTTGCTATTTGCGCGGCTTACGCTCGTCTAGCGACTAGCGATTGTATTACCAATCGTATTTCTGGCCACAAGGTGTATGCATTGTCTACTTCTTGGGTTTTTTCTAATTCCGTCATGTAGTCGGATGTTATGCAGGCAGCCTACTGGAGAAATGCTACTTTCTAGACCTATCTGCATCAGTTGCATGAGCAGTCAGAGGACCTTTTTACTATGGGTCCTCTTTCTTCTGCTCAGGCTGTTGCCTACCCTAGCCATTTGGCTTCTTGCAAGGTCAGTTCCAGCTCTGTACTGTTACTGCCCTTTCTGTCTGTGCGTCGCACAGAACCATACGCCTCATCTCTCATTGTCTTTTACTAATGTTTGTGATGCTATGGTTTGATAGGCCTAGGGACCTCTTCCTCTGTCCACGGTTTCAGTGCAATTGGGTTATGTGGGGGTTGGTTATGTGATTCCCTCCATCCTATTGTCTGTTCAGCTTGTAGTAAACATTTGTAAGGTAGGTTGATAAGAAATTTCAATTTTATAGTAAATTTCCTTTCTTATTATACCTACCACAATTGTTTACATGGAGGCCCTCCCATCTTCTTATTTGGGTAAGAATCCTTCCTCCCCACTGATCACATAACTCCAATGTTGGCGTACTCAAAAGAATGATTCATTAGTTACTGCTTATGCACTGGTTCCAGAAGTCTTGGATTTGTACTAGGAGAAGAGTGTTCCCTACTGCGCTCGACCCAGTTTTGGCTTGTTTTTTCTTGGTGCTTTTGCACCACTTTTCTTTCCCAAATCGCTTGGGAAAGATCAAAATAGAGAGTATATTTTCTGAGTTAGGGTCTTCCACTGTAGTGCAAGCCTGTAGTAAACAATTGTGATAGGTATAATAAGAAAGGAAATTTACTATAAAATTTAAATTTCTATCCAACCTATTGCTGTGGATTATATTTCCATCTTAGAGACTGGATATTATGTCTAAGGCCACACAAAGTAGATCTTCTGTTTCTCAGGCCATTATTTGTGAAATTGCATGTGGGCGAGCGGTTTTTTATTTTATTTTTTATTTCAGTAATTACTTCTTTGCCATCAAAAGTTCATGTTGTTGGTTCAAGTTTTAGGCCTCATAATCTACAGAATAGCATGGGTGTGGTGTATTTCATCCCTTGAGTGCAAGAAGGCTTTGCAAAGCTAAAGCATTGCAAAGCCTTCTTGCACTCAAGGGACAAATTCATCAATTTTTTTAACTTGGGTAAAATATCAGACATAAACCATTTAATTTTCATTTTTTTAAGTTTAAATTGGTTATAAAAAGAGAGCATGCGGCAGCCAAAAGGACCATGCGGGAGGGCCTGAGAAACAGATGTTTTATTTTTTTAGGCCTAAATGGTATATTATTTCTTCATCACGTCCCTCTCCGTCCTTAATGGAGTTGGTCAGTCGTGAGGGGACCCTGATGTTTCTATTCTATTTGATAACTAACTCAAGAGCGATTCAAGTAATGCAGTTGAGTGGGGATAAATAGGAATTATTTGTCAAACAAACCCTCCCTCCCCCTTCCCTCCTCCCCCCTGCCAATATGTTAAGATGCGATTACAGGGCAGGATGTAGTTTTCTTCCTGTAAGCCTTGAATGCATTCAGGTATATGCATGCCTTTCATGGCTCCTTGATTGGCGGCTGGATCATGTTCTAATGGCGACCTCATTGGCACATCCACTATTTAGTTGGTTTGTTTCCTGTTGTTGTTTGTTTATAAGGCATATACGAGCACATGATTCCTTATTAATAAAATTGCTAGGCTTCGTGTACCTGTGTGGCTGACATTTCGGTTATCTGGGTGACACTCTCCAATGTGGCAATTAGTCCACTCTGAAAAGTTTCGCTCAGAGCGGTCTGGCCTTTTCTTACGACGTATGAGTTTATTACTCAGTTAACTGCATAATAATGGTGTATTATTCATTCAGTTTCCTGGTTACACTTGCATCACTCAGTCATACCGTGGATACAGGCTGTATTCAGATGAGTACATGTGGGATTTCATTGCTTGCGTGCATAATATGTGTATTTATTAGGTAGACGCATTATTGAACAGACTATATAAATTCTTGCTCTGCTTATAGAGCTCATGAGAATTTGGGGGCTATTTGGATCAGTTCTGGAACTTCCAATAGACTGTCTATGCATACGTTCTCAATTTTTGGCATCATTATTCGGAGTAGTGTATTTTTTCTCCGAACAGTCATTGGTTGTTACGGACCTAGGAAACAATGAATTATTTCTGGGACGGTCTGTGACGAGTGTTAATCATAGCTTGTTCCATATTCTAAATCCAGGTTTCTACCAGAGATGGTACACATTCTCTTATATTCGCACTGTTCAATTGGAGTTTTATTATTGAAATTAATTGTACACCTGAACGGGGTCGCCTGTTGGTTGCCTTAGAAGCATGTTTGCTCTAACAGATACTTTCCATTGGGATTCAATTGGACAAGTGTATGGTTGGGTACATTATATCACAAGTGTTCGACCTATCTATGTATTCCGACTCCGGTATACGTTAGAAGCGTGCGCTGTTAATAACGCGGATCGCCACGATAGCCTTAGCTTCTGATGTGGTGTTAAGCACCAATAATTAATAATAATTAATAACTGGGTGCCTGTTGGGCGAATATATATTGATTATTTGGTACCGCTTTTCACTGATTCCAGAGCGCTTCCCTCTTTGTTTTGAAGAATATCCTTCAAAAAAAGGAGGGGGGGATTTTTCTTCATCTCATCCAGCTTGATAAGTGTGTAACTATGAGTGAAGCTGTTTGGTCTGTAGATTATTACTGATCCTAGATACAGCTTGTTATTTATATATGGTGTGTGTTTGTGGGGGTTAGTCTCTCAATCTCGAATACGCCATCCTAATGTAAGGGGCTTAGTCCCGACTAGCCTTAAAATTGGGGGCTTGTTACCCCCAATTAGCATAATCATTCATCCCAAGATTACGGAATTACTTGAATATGGCTCCTTATTTATTTATGATATGTCTTCTCTATTATTGTATAGAGAGACATACATGTAATTCCTTTTTAAATTTAATCTCCTTTTCACCTTGGAGTGCTGTATTTGGTCTGCTAATTCTTAAGTCCTTGGCCCTCTGCCTTTTTGCAATTCAGCTAAGTCTGGGCCATTGGTTATTAGTATAAAAATATGTTAAATTTAAAGTAATTTGTATATTTTTTATACTTACCAATGGCCCAGATGGGGATGGCCCTCAAATGAGTGGGCACTCATACCTCCTCGCCGAGTTATTATTTTAGTAGGCTCGTCTACAAAGAATGATGTTGGTGCCAATTCCGGTCTCTTCCTGAGTACTGCGCATGTGCAGATAATAAAAGTATGGCGGGCCAGATAGGACTTTTAATTCTCAGAATTGTATGCAAATTTTGAGGATTGGGGGTTCAAAAGCCGAGAGGTCCTCGGTTCGAATCCCACCTGCGGCTACCGCGTTGTGTCCTTGGGCAAGACACTTCACCCCCATTGCCCTCGTGGGGGCATGGTGGCATTGTGTACTAAGGTGTACTGCACATCGATGGTGCACTTGCCTTCAACCAATGCTAACCCTGCTTGTGTGGAGTTAGTATGTTGAGGAGCTGACAGTTGCTCACCGTTGCTCGGTGGTTGTCTCCGGGTACTCCGGCTTCCTCCACCTGTAAAACTGTCGCGGTCATGATTAGCCATTGTGCAGAAATATGTGACCCTAAACACAAATAAATAAATATTGGGGGTTCAAAATTTGTGTTTGGCTCTTGATAATATTGAGTTTGCACCAGCTAAGTCTGGGCCATTGGTAAGTATAAAAAATATACAAATTACTTTTAATTTATCATTTTTTGAACTGATGGTCCAATTTGAACCAAATTTGATATGTGATATTATTGAGTTATAAGTACTTGATTCATACAAAAAAAATGTGTCCCTGTGGGAACCCAGATGCCAAAAATAGAAATATTTTCAAATGCCCATATTTCCCAAATCACATGGAACAGAGAACTGTTATTTGGTATGAAGTATCCGTAGGATCAGTAGAATTGAATGGTAAAAAAAAAATTGACATTGGTTGTGTCAGGGTGTTCTATGTATGGGAGGGGCGGGGGGGGGGGGGAGGGAGGGGGCGGTGTCCAAAAAATGCTGAGTCAGCATGCAAAAATTAATTAAAAAAAAGTTTTTCTCCACAACCTCTGATCAGAATCTTTTGATGTTTGGTATACAGCATCCATAGGAGAGTCAGATACAAGTGTGGTAAAAGGAAGTCCCTTGGTTCATATTTGGGCTCGATACAATAACCCAAATTTTTAACTTAGGGCAATTTGGGGAATGATCTTTAAAAATCTTCTTCAGATCCACCAATCAGAATGCTTTCATATTTGGTATGCAACATCTGTAGGGTGTCAGATTCAAGTTTGTTCAATTCGGTTCCCCGGGTTAATATTTGGGCTCCCTATGGTAGTCCAAATTTTAACTAAATGCAGAATGAGGGAATTTCTTTAAAAATCTTCTTCAGATCCACCAGTCAGAATGC
Source organism: Pictodentalium vernedei (assembly GCA_031216915.1). Taxonomy (NCBI): domain Eukaryota; kingdom Metazoa; phylum Mollusca; class Scaphopoda; order Dentaliida; family Dentaliidae; genus Pictodentalium; species Pictodentalium vernedei. The sequence continues at coordinate 193,123,657 of CM062289.1, forward strand.
TTTCATATTTGGTATACAACATCTCTAGGGGAGTCAGATTCAAGTTTGTTCAAATCGAGTCCCTGGGTTAATATTTGTGCTCCCTATGGGAACCTGAATTTCTGAATTTTAACTTGGTGCAATATGAGGGAATTTCTTCAAAAATCATCTTCAGATTCACCAGTCAGAATTAATTTATATTTGGTTTGCAATATCTTTAGGGGAGTCAGATTCAAGCATGTTCAAATCAGGTCCCTGGTTAATATTTGTTTTTCCTATAGTGCAATATGAGGAAATTTCTTTAAAAATCTTCTTCAAATCCACAGGTCAGAATCCTTTCATATTTGGTATACAACATCTCAGGGGGAGGGGGGGGGGGGGAATATTTCGCGGCTGCCTATCATAGCCCAAATTTTAACTTTGTGCATCCCCGTGGGAACCCCGGGAAGTAAGCAGCACTTGTTTACTGTGGTAAACCAGTTCCGCTTTACGAGTAAAATAGGACCCAGTCACCAGTGCTTGGGGTGAAAGTCCTCTAAAATGGGCAACATGTTGATCAACGATTGACTAAACTTGACTTCATCTCCATGTTGTGTCACGATTAGCCATGGTGCATAAATATGTGACGTTAACCACCAACAAACAAACAAACAAACTTCGTGCAATATGAGGAAATTTCTTTAAAAATCTTCTTCTTCAGATCCACCAGTCAGAATGCTTTCATATTTGGTATATGACATCTCTACTGAGGTGAGATTCAAGTTTGTTCAAATCGAGTGTCTGGGTTAATATTTGGGCTCCCTATGGGAGCTACAATTGACCATGTAGCTGAAGAATTGGAAATTTTTTATTAATTATTGTCTAGAGGTGTGTATAAGATTAATTCACAAAAGCTGTATCAAAGGGCACCAAAGGGGAGCTCCACTTTTTACAATATGACTAACTGAAGAAAAGGCATGATGCTTGGACAATGTTTGTCACTCCATGAAGTGGGGGACCATTGACAGTAGAAAAATATTTTATCCCCCCACCCCCCTCCCGCTTCATTCCATCTATTGAACTTCCACTATTTTTTGTTCTCTTTTTCTTTACTTTTTCTTGCATTTCCAGACAGTTGCATGCTGTATCTGGCCAGAACATATCGCCTCTTCTTACATGGGAAACTGTGTTGGTTGCATAAACTTGGCCATGGTGAAACAGTCTATTATATTTTTCAGGAATATATGGCAGAAACTATTGCAGAGCAGAAGCCATTGATCATTCTCCATTTTCTTCATCATCTCAAGTTTAGAAGTGTGTTGTGTTTTACTGGTTTTGTGAAAACTGCTCACAGGTACGTTTAACATAATAATTCCTAACACTTGAGTAGGAAAATGTCAGCATTTTTCTTACATAAGACTAAGAATATCAGCAAATAGAGGTTATTACTTGGTTAGTTTCATATCAGCTGAGATATCGGCCTGAGGTAACTTCACTTCAGCCTGAGGATGAAGGTCAAAGGCAGAAGTGCAGTTATCAAGCACTGATATCTCAGCCGATTTGAAGCTATTCAAATAATAACCTCTTTATTTAGGCCTAAAAAAGTTAAAACTTTGTTTCTCAGGCCCTCCCACATGGTCACTTTTGCTGCCGCATGCTCTTTTTTTTATAGCCAAAGCAAACTTACAAAAAAAATAAAATTTGAATGGCTTATGTCTGTCTATTATACCCAAACTAATAAAATTGATGAATTTGTCCCTTCAGTGCAATAAGTCTTTGCAATGCTTTAGCATTGCAAAGCCTTCTTACAGTCAAAGGACGAAATACAGCACCACCCATGCTGTTCTCCAGATTATGTGGCGTAAAACATAAAGCAAACCAAGAACATGAACTATGGGTGGCAACAAAATAATTATAAAAATAACAAATAAAATAAAAAATGGCCTGCCCACATGCAATTCTACAAAAAAAATGGCCTGAAAAACAGAAGATTTATTTTGTGGGGCCTTAGTACACCAAAACAAATAATTACAAAATGTTAGAGATCTGTTACAGTTTTCTGACAGAGATATTGTTTCTCATTCTTTTCGCAAAGTCTGAATTTTTATACTGTACCAATGACCCAGACTTAGCTGGTGCTAACTCTAACAAAACCAGGGCCAAACACAAATTTTGCCCCCCAATCCCCAAAATTTGCATCCAAAACAAAAAGAAATCATGTCCTAAAGGACCTCCATACTACGCCTCTACTGCGCATGCGCAGTGACGCAGACGTCCCGAAATTGGCGCCAGTTATCATTCTCTGTTAGGCCCTTCATCAGTCAACATCTCACTGATCTTTGTGCTTGTAAATCTCAGTTTAAAGGATGCCAGACACGTAATTTTTGGAGAAAATGTGATTCTAAGGAGGATAGAAGGAGGAGAGGAAAAAGAAGTGACAAAAAATAATCAGGGCTGTACTTAAAATTTTTTGATGAAATTATGTTAAGTTGCCTATTTTCGAGGCATGGGCCTCTTGTTGTCATTCTTGCTAATTGTTGCACTGCTTATTCAGTGTTTCCTCTTCCCTAACCTTCTAAAGTCCCCCCTTGCAATTCTCCCATGCTTTTGGCATATTTTTGAGAAATTTCATTTCTAAAATTTCCTGGGAGAGTTGCTTGGTTACAGAATGTTTTCTGTTATTTTCCCCATAGTTACGTTTTCACCCATGGGTGTATAACGTTTGTGTTCTGCATCTTCCATCTGATGTTCTACAGATTCTCCCCTGGGAGTCTCTGTTTTGCATCAGATAGAGTGTAATTGATGACTGATTCCGGGCCAGTTTTTTCAGTGCCTGGAGTCATGTTTTCTGGTGTTTTTACACTGTTTGTTTTCATTGGCAACAGCCTTTTTTGAGGGGGGCTGTTTGCCTTTGCTGTAGTTTATCTCACTATAAGATACATTTATATTATCCGAAAGTGTCTCATTAATTATTTAATATAAATTAAAAATTTTTGACCACACTTTGCCATCGGATCCATCGGGGCTCAACGTTACTTTTCAGCAACTTGGGCTTCGCTGAAAAAATATTTTTTCAAAATTATTTTGTTTTGCAATTGTTTTTTCATTTATTAATGGATCATGTTATTATGTATCTTTGTGTCAGGGGTTTTTGCGAGTAACTAGGACTTATTGTTGTTCTTTCACAATGAAGGGACATTGTTCAAATTGTAATAGGAAGAAATCTTCCTCTGACTTTCATGATCATTGTATTAATTGTAGTCAGTGTTCTCGCATTAATCCCTGTCCTATATGTGAATATTGGGATGAGAAACATTGGAAACGTGTGTCACGATATGTTGTTTCTGGAGAAAGAGCGATTCCGGCTCTTTCTCCACAAGGTCACTCTACTCTCTCAGTTTCTATTTCAGAGGAACCAGAACAGGGTGATGTTTCCATGTTATCTTCTTCAAGTGTGCGTCCGTCGTCACAAATGAATTCAGAGCTAGCGGCAAAAGTGCTCATGGAGATTAGACAAATGTCGTCCGCTAGCTCGCCCGGTGTAGCGTCCATTCACCGAATGGTTCGGCAGCCGGGTTCGTCCGATGCGGTCCAAGAGGAAATTTTGGGTGATGCGAGCACTATAAACATAATAGATGCACACCCAGTGACGGCGGATAGTAAGCGAGAACGGAGGAAGCCTTTGAGTCCGGTTCCTAGCTCGTCCAGGTCCAGCCGGGCCGTGAGCGAGAGAGGCCCCTCTCTCGTACAACAACATCTGGGACCAGATGTTGTGGTACAAAATGTGTCTTTAGCGGAGCATACGTCCGTCGCTCGGGACGCTCCGTTGTATAAGCAGTCCGCAGAGACTGTTAAGGCTTCCTCTTCTCGTCAGCGCACACGACCGCACCTTGGCTGCGTGACCGCCGATATATTACCAGCTTCGCCGATGAAGGATTCTTCGGCGACCAGGTCACACCATCCGGCAGCCAGGGATTCGAGACCGATGGACTCTGGACGTTCGCATAGGAAAAGTATGCGGGAGCCATCTGATGCGGAGCTGCCCTCGGCGAAGCAGCGAAAGACTGCGCCTCCGCAGGTCTCGACGCCGGACATTCTTGTGCAGATAGCACAGCTTATCGCAGCATCCCAGCAGCCGACAGAAACGGTGTCGGATCGTGAATTATCCGACGGCGCTGGGTCGGTACGCTCCGCCGAAGCATCGGGGGCGGACGACCGGGAACATCATGAGGTCCGACCGGATGGTGAAAGGGATACGGATGACTTGGAGCTATCCCTTTCGGAACAACATAAAGCTGCCGTCGACTTCATCCGGCACTTTCTCCCTCAAGTTGTTCCGTCGGGCCAGACTGCTGCGCTTCCGGACAAGAGAATTATAGCGTCATTGGACTCTGAATTTTTTGAGTGGTTCAGGGACATCGCTCCCGAGTTTCCGTCGCAGTCCAATAATGTTGCAAGAACATTTGAATTATTGAACGACGCTATATTTAAACTTGCTTCCAGGACGGGGAAAGCAGGTTTCTTGTCCGCTAATACTCTCAACCTGCCTTTCATTAATGCAAGGAATAAATTCGATACGGCAGGACAGGGTATACCGAGAGTTCCTCTGCGTATGGACGACGAGGCGGAAGACTTAGAGCTATCATTACCGTCGTCAGCTTCTATTCCAACCGCTGTGTTGGAAACAGCTATTGCGTCTAACAGAGCCAATTTAGATGCCTTATCTTACGCAGATCACCTTACTAAGGCGTTATCACTGCGCCTTCAGGGGAAAGAGTTTCAGGATATACAATCCTCTTTAAGACTTCTTTCAAGGGCAGTAGCTTATTCCACGTGTAACTCCGCCCTTTCAGTGGCAAATCTGGAGTTGGTTAGACGTGACGCAGCCCTAGCTACATCCACACTAGTGGATTCTAAGGTGAAGAACTCTCTTAGAGTCACTTCGGTCTCAGGAGAACATCTCTTTGACGGCAAGCTTTCCGCTATTTATGATAAAATTAAAAAGAAAGCTAATGATTCTCTGTTGTTCAGATCTGCTCCTAAGAAGTCGGATACAGCTGACACGAATAAGACAGGCACTTCTGGGTCTAATGCGCCCAAGAGAGGTTCCTATAGAGGTTCCGGTGCGTCCTCTTGGTCTTATTCGAGAGACCGTCAGGATAGCGACTCTCGTTCGGGACGTCCTTCAGGCCGGGACAATCGGTCGGACGCCCCGAGGTCGACGAGGCGAGGTGCGGGTCGTGGAAGACGTGGTTTCTCCTACCGCAGGCCTCGCAGGTCCAGGAGGTGATGGCTTAAACCTCTATCGCGTTCCGGTTGGCAGAAGGTTGTCGAGCTTTTCACAAGAATGGGCGTCGATTACGGACGACCCTTGGGTGAGAGGAGTGACTTCGGAAGGTCTAAAGATATCCTTCAAACGAAAGCCTCCATTAACTCGAAGTCCAAAGTGGACTCATCTTCCGTCAAATCCACAGAAAAGAGACGCTCTGTTATCAGAGGTGCAGTCTCTTTTAATGAAGAACGCGGTAGAGGTCGTAGAAAACCAGGAATCTCCGGGATTCTACAGCCATCTGTTTCTGGTTCCGAAACCAGACGGCTCGTTCCGTCCAGTCATAGATTTGAGCTGGATAAACAAGCTGATCGTCGCTCCGAAGTTTTATATGGAGACGATTCGATCGGTCAGAGCGAGTATTCGGGTGAACGATTATGCAACGAGCATAGATCTCAAAGATGCGTACTTTCACGTCATGGTACATCCGACATTCCGAAAGTATCTACGCTTCGCAGTCCTAGGAGTGGTGTATCAATTCCGGGCGATGTGCTTCGGATTGAATCTAGCACCCTGGGCTTTCACTCGGGTAATGAACTCGGTAATGATCTACTTCCGAGCTCATTCGTCTGCGGTAACGTCGGCCTACCTGGACGACATTCTTCAGAGGTACGGCAATGAGTTAACGCTTCAGAACAATGTTCAGAATCTTCTTCTATTGCTCCGACGTCTCGGTTTTATAGTAAACGAGGAGAAGTCGGATCTGGTGTCGTCCAAGTCATTCACTCATCTGGGAATGAGCTTCGAGACGCACAACAATCTCGTTCGTCTGCCGTTAACCAGAGCAAAATTAGTCAGTTGTTACGCTCGCTATTGTCTGCACGCAGACAAAGTCACGGCGAGAGAATTTATGAGACTGATAGGTCTGTGCGGAGCCGCCGCAGATCTCATTCCGATGGGGTGGTTACGCACACGTCCTCTTCAAATTTTCCTGACTCAGAATTGGAGTGTGAAAATTCATTCGCTCGATGTAGACGTTCTCTTGTCAGATCAAGTGAAACAAGAGATACAGACTTGGGCAAACATTCAGTGGTTAACTCAAGGAGTTCCGCTGCAGTTGCCGGATCCGAGTTTTACCGTTATGACGGATGCCAGTCAAACAGGTTGGGGTGCATCATTAATCCCAACGGATTCGAGATGCCAGGGTCTTTGGGATCCGCAATTCCTGTGCAAGCACATAAACATCAAGGAAATGATGTCAATTTGGCTTGCGTTACGTCACTGGATGGACATTATTCACGATGCTCATGTCCAAATCCTATCCGACAATACGACAGTAGTGGCGTATATACGGAATCAGGGAGGCACTCATTCAGTTCCGTTGTTCAATCTAACGGAAAGAATCCTTCTGTTTGCGTTAGAACATCACCTTCTTTCGGTCCGTCACATACCGGGTCGTCTGAATGTGCTAGCAGACTCCCTTTCACGAAAGGGTCGCTTGTTGCCGTCGGAGTGGACTCTCAACAAACAAGTATTCAATCAGATTTGCTACCAATGGGAACGGCCAATGATAGACTTATTTGCGACACATCTCAACAATCAGTTGCAGACGTATGTGTCTCCGTGTCTGGATCCAAGAGCTTTTGCAGTAGACGCTCTGTCGATCCCTTGGGACGGAATGATAGGATATGCGTATCCTCCAGCGCCGTTAATTCAACAAGTATTGCTAAAGATAAAACAATCTCAATGCAAGATTCTGTTGGTAGCATCTCTGTCGCCACAGAGACCGTGGATAAATCTACTCAGGTGTCTGTTGTGGGACCTACCGCGGAAGCTTCCTCCACGGGAGGATCTTCTTTCGCAGGGGAAATCGCGCCAACTCCATCACAACCCGCAAGGTCTCAACCTTCACGTTTTTCCGTTGTGCGGTCCTTCTTGCATGGCAAGCACTTTACAGGACGAGCAGTGGACGCGATTTCTAACTGTAGGAGGACCTCCTCTTCGCTAAACTATGCGGCTAAGTGGAAGGTTTTTCGTCGTTGGTGTAGGGATCATTCTGTAGATATATTCGATCCCTCTATACCAGACATTGCAAACTTTCTAGTATACTTGTTTGACGAAATCAAACTGCAGCCTGTTACTATAAAGGGTTATAGATCTATGTTATCTGATACCTATGCACATCATGATAGTTTACAAATTGGATCTAATGTCTCTTTATCGAAGTTGATTAGAAACTTTTCGATAAATAGACCCAGAACTCTTAGATTAATTCCTAAGTGGAATTTAGCTTGGGTTCTCCTTAAATTGAAGGAAAAGCCATTTGAACCTCTTGGGACAGTAGATTTCAAATTCTTATCTTATAAGACAGCTTTTCTCTTAGCTTTCTCTTCTGCTAGAAGAGTCAGTGAGCTTCATGCACTATCGGTGGATGATTCTCATTATCGTAGTGTTGGGAACACTATCACCTTCACTACTAATGTGGGTTTTTTAGCTAAGAATCAGGCTCCTAATAAACATCCGGAACCTATTGTTATTAAGGCTCTTCCGTCTTCAGACGGGCGTAGGCCTTTACTCTGTCCTGTTAGAGCACTACGTATCTATAAACAGAGATCTCAGTTTATCAGAAAGGGACGGAAACGTTTCTTTCTGTCTTTGATGCCTAATAGAAAGGACATTTCAGTCCATTCTATTGCTAGATGGATTCAGTTAACTATCCGTACTGCTTATGAAGATTTATCTTCTTCTCAGCAGTCTGTGCTTAAGATTTCTGCTCATGAAGTAAGAGCTCTTTCTACTTCCTGGGCTTATGCTAATAGTGTTGCTATTACAGATTTAATGAAGGCTGCTTATTGGTCTCAGCCATCCACATTTACGAATTTTTATCTCAGAAATATTGAGTCCATTTCTGGAGACCTGCATTGTTTAGGTCCGTTATCTGTTGCTCAGAATGTCGTCCACTAAACAGTTGCAACTATAGTTATGCAGGCTTTCTGTTCCGGCAGTGACTCCGTCCGGCTGCCCTCTTCGCTCTGGGCTATTTGGCCCAGGGGAAGGGGGGGGGGGGGCGGGTGTTCCCTTAGGTCACCTGCTTTATAGTGAAAAGCAAGGGAATGCCTCCTCCAAGTCAGTATTTCTGAGTCGCTTCCGGGATGGTTTTAAAGTGTAATATTAATGTTTAAATTCATTCATGTATTATTTTTAAAGTGTAGCTCGGTGTGAAGCATTTGTATATGTCAAGTGTCAAACGGGCTTTAATATACAATACTCGGACACTTTTAAATGACTATAAAGAGTCTCAATTCTCTGGACTACTTTATTTATTGGCTTGCTTTAAAAATAATTAGTATAAGGGTTATACTGGATGTTAATAGAGAACATGAATGTTATTGTGCTCAATTATTAAGGGTAGTGTATCTTTCTAATTTAATATTAAATAAGAAAGATACATGTAAAGCCTAATACTCCTTTTCTCCTTAAGGGGTTACCTCTTTACTATATAGTTGAGCTTATTGGATTTTCCTCTATGTCCTAGGCCCTCCAGCCTGTTTACTATTCAGCTAAGTCTGGGTCATTGGTACAGTATAAAAATGTTAACAAATTTATAGTAATTTATATATTTTTTATACTTACCAATGACCCAGACGGGGATGGCCCTCCCTGGAGTTGGGAACTCTTGCCTCCCCGCTGAGTACATAGCGCTGACCAGGCACTGCCAGTAAGAATGATAATTGGCGCCAATTTCGGGACGTCTGCGTCACTGCGCATGCGCAGTAGAGGCGTAGTATGGAGGTCCTTTAGGACATGATTTCTTTTTGTTTTGGATGCAAATTTTGGGGATTGGGGGGCAAAATTTGTGTTTGGCCCTGGTTTTGTTGGAGTTAGCACCAGCTAAGTCTGGGTCATTGGTAAGTATAAAAAATATATAAATTACTATAAATTTTTTAACTTTGCTTACAATTTATTGGATAGTGCCTCTAAAAGTACAGTTTTCTAGAAAGAGTGGGTGCATTGATTCACCTTTAGTTGGTTGGACAGGAAAAAGAAGTCCCTGCTCACTTTGTTACCTGCGTCGCCAGTGGCAGAGCAGGTCTAGTAACCGCTCGACTCCGTCCGTCAGTCCATCTGTCATTCCGTCCGTCAGTCCATCCGAAACACTTCTTCCTTCAAAGTTTTCTTGGCTTCTATGAAAGGGAATGATTTCATATTTGGTCTGCTGCTTCATAATGATGAGTTGTATCGTGTATCTAATTTTCAGATCTGCCGTGCAGCCACTTCCGGTTTGCCGATACTTTGAAGTCTGTTCATCTCTGTAATCAATTGCATGCAGCGACGCAGGTCCAGACCCGGTATTGGTCTTGGCTTGTTTTATCTCTGGCTTTCGAAGTTGGGAGGGGGATATTGAAATTGTGTTTGTCTGTGTGTCAGTCCATCTGTCTGTCTGTCCATCAGTCAGTCCATCCATACATCACAAAACTTTGTCCACTTAATTCCTCCTACATTTTTCTTGGGATTTTTATGAAACTTTGTGTGAAGTATAAGTATGAAGTGTAAATGTGCATGTGGGTAGGAATTTTTTATTTGACAGATTTTGCATAGTAACAGCCCTTAGTAATAGGTAAATTTCCCACAAAAATGCTTGTCTGTGTAACTCCTACATTTTTCATAAGATTTTTATGAAACTTGGTGTGAAATGTCAGTATGAAGTTTAGATGTGCCTGTGGGCAGGAATGTTTTATTAGACAGTTTTTGCACAGTTTTATTTTCAGACATTGTATGACTGGCCAGTTCATTCTCACTTACCCAACATGAGGCGATGAGGTAACCCTTCCTAAGTGATTGTTGTTTTTTTTTCCTTTAATCATAGCTGTTAAGCAGTGATGCTAAAGGAGTGTTGTTTTAGCACTGACACTTTTCTTCTGGAGGCTAGTTAGTAGCATGAATAGATCAGATCATCTAAACAAGTGGAAATTTGGGACTTTTATATTCTCACAGACTAGTGCATAATTACCAGATGCAACAATCGAAGGTTGTTTCTGTCATTAGTTTCATTGTACATGAGCTGTCTGGAAGAGTCTGCAAGGTGTGCCTTACAGACATTGTACAATGACAGTCCAGATGTGAACCTTTTGTTTAGGCCTGCCATAGCACTACCGCAGGTCTCAGTTACAATGGTCAGCGAAGCATAGTTTTATGCACTTGAAGCCCCAGTCAGTCCATCACTGGAAACATCCAAAGATAAACAACCACTAAAAGGGCAGGCATCACAAGCTAAGTTTACTCATAGCAGGGTCAGACCCAAATCTATTTAAGATGATTGATACTCTTAACCCTTTCACCAATGTAATGGCCAAAACTTGCCAGCACTATTCACCATAATCACCATTCACTTTTCATTATTTTTTCACTTTTTGTCTCAAAAACATAACTTATAACCCATTATTGGAACCAGCTTGTTGAACTCATTCCCATGAGGAGTCACAACCTATGTTTTGAAGAGAAAAAATTTAAAAAAAATAGTTATTAAAACATTTTGTTTGCAAGTGTCATCTGCATTTTGTGTTAATTAAAGGGTTAAAGCAGAACTGTCTCTCCTGGAATCAACATTATTACAGATTTCTGCTGGTGGAAATATTGCACCCAAGAAGGAAAAAATAATGGATAATTAACAATTTACTTGGACATTTTGAAAGACTTTTTCACGAAAGAAATCTAAGTTTAAATGACTATTTGGATTCAGTGTCGCACTTAACAGATTTTTAAATTATAATGTATAATATGTCATCATAAGTATACTATAATATGTCATACTATAAAGTACTTGATTCAAAATACAATGTAAATTGATCACAGTGATTGGTGGGTTCATTAACTCTTAAGTCCACATACAGCCACAAACTGCACCTTTTATAATGCTCTGAAAATGTTGTCCCAAGTATATTTAAGAAATAACTGTTGTTTTCCTTCGGTTTATGATAAGATAAGATAAGATATTTATTGTCTCAACATCAACAAAGATGAATGACAAAAAACAAAAAGGTGTAACAAAATACAGTTAGAGAAACGAAGAAAACAAAAAAAACAAAACAAAACAAAACAAAACGCACATCATATGAAATGAAAAGTAACAAGAGCATATGCTGAACAATGTGATACTTCTAGGATATATAGGCGCAACTAACAAATAGAACGGATCAGGCCATGGGTCGTTGTACTAGCCGTTTCCTACAGTCAAATGCCGCATTAATAAATCTGATCACCTCAGGGGTAGTTTCATAATCCAGTGTTTGGATGAAGTGAGTCAAAAATGCTTCTGGTGATAGGTTTGAGTAATCAGTGCTACAAATGTCTCTTATTCACTCGAAGAATGCTATTCGCAATGGGGCGTACTCATTGCACTGCAGGAGGAAATGTATTTCATCCTCCACACCACAGGAGTTATGATTAAGCTTGTGCTGAAAATTTTCGGTTTATATCGCATAAACCGAAGGAAAACAACAGTTATTTCTTATAATTTAATCCGGCTGTAATATTAAAATATAAAAACTATGTGTACGTGAACGAAAAACTTTTAATTTTCACAAAAGACAACAGTCAAACTCACAAAAGTGTGTCACAAACAGGTCACGTCAATCATTGTCAAATTGTTTGGTGTTTTGATTTTCAATCGCAGACGACAGATATTTAGCAAGTCACGGAACAATATCATTAAAAACATTTTTTTTAAGTTCCCCCCAAATCATGTTTGGATGTATGATCTTTTACTCGTCTCCCACTTCGGTATATTTTATTAAATTCAGTTATTCCCGAGAAATTATCATTATATTCTCGCTGACTGGAGGCGATGACAAATCGATCATTTATCTTTGTTTACAAGCTTGTTATTCATCTATCAGTCTGCCATCACGCCCTCACGTTGACAATTGGATTGAGTGGGCGGGGCTTCCAGAGTCTTCAAAGTTGGATCGGATGTGCGAACTTGTAGACATTCCAAATCATTACGTGATTTGGTTTATACGATTTTGACGACTTTCACACTGTATGCTTTCAACCAATCAAACGTAGAGGTGGGGCAAATGATTAAATTATTCTGCCTTGAAACCTCAACTTGTAGGATGCTTTTATCTTGACAGTGTTTTAACATCATTGTTGGCTGCCTATATACAGACAGCCAACAATAATATAAAAATATTATTAAATCATCTGCAGCTGTTTACATTTATATACTATAGTTATTAAGATAAAATTAATCTGAGGACTTGGGGGTTAACTGATTAAGTTCTTTCATTGAATGTGGGTTAATCTGACCCATGCTGAAACTAATCAGAAATGGACTATTCTTGGTAAAGGATTTCACACTTCACTATAGAACTACAGGTGTTTGGGAAGTGAAAAGATCCCGACTAGCCTTGTGCAAGATACTCAATTACATCTTAAAGTATTAAATTGAGTCTATTTTTTCTTCCTCTTTAAATGAAATATATTACACTTGCAATTGCATATCTTATAATTTTTTTATTTTTATTTATCTATATTTTCAGACTTTACTGGTTGATTAAGCTTGTGGGAGGTATAAAGGTGCGAGAAATGTCCTCAAACGTTCGAGGAACTAAACGAGTTCGTATTCTACATGATTTTGCGGCTGGAAAGATAGACATGTGTGTATTTGACATATTAGTTGTGTTTTATTTATAGCTTTATTTTCTCCTTTGACAAAATGACCAAAGATGCATGATAAAAACTTATGATTCCAACTGGATGAATTGATGAGCTCCATAAAATTAGCTGCATCTAATGTACTGAACTTCAGCAACTCTTTATCTAACAAGACTGAGTTATTCTAACAAGACTGGATTATGACACTTCTAAAAAATATTTCTTAAAAAAATGAAAGTTTCCATTTTTTGCCTCAAAAACATAGCTTATGACCCCTCATTGGAATGATCTCATGATGTCATTCCAATTATGGGTCACTGGCACGATTTTGGGGTGCAAAAATTGAAAAAAATAATCAAATTTCAGTACCAAATTTTGTGAATATCCCTGACTTGATTGGTTAGGTGACGGGTTCAAACATGTGAGAGCATTGATAAAATTATCATATTCTTAGCAGGTACCTTAATATTATATGCTAACTGTGTGTTTTGGGCATTTGGGTGTTTTAATTGCATTTAACCCATTACCTAAAGTAACGGCCAAAACCGGCCAGTGCTATTCTCAAAAATCGCCAATTAATTTTCATTATTTTTTGTCTCAAAAACATAGGTCATGACCCCTCGTTGGAACGAGCTCGTCGAGCTCGTTCCAACGAGGGGTCATAACCTATGTTTTTGAGACAAAAAAATGAAAAAAATTAGTTATTCAAGAATTATTTTTGCAAGTGTCGTCTGCTTTTCAGGTTAGGTAAAGGGTTAAAATATCAGAATGCACATGATAAAAGAATACCTGCTGTTTTTGAGTAGGTACAAGACGTATCCCTTCGTGACTGCAAGGAAATTTCTGTTGCTCATTAAAAAGTATATTTCCTTGCAGTCACGCATGAGATAAATCTGGTACCTTATCACAAACAGTAGATTTCCTTTATAATGTTTGTCAGCAAGCAAGCAGTATATCATTAATGGGAACTTGTTTTGTTAATATTTATTTGAGAGTGCCTAATAGTCACTCTCCAATAAGTTTTAAAACATTGATGATAAAAGTTACATACCAAAACTAATCCACCAGCACTGTACCAATAAAGGTAAAAGTTAAACAAACATTCTGATCATAGTTTTACAAAAAAACAATAGAAAAGTGGGGCCCATTAAATTGTACATCTCTTAACCCTTTACCCAATGAATCGGCCACATCTGTCCCCGTAATATGCAAAATCAGCAGCTGAAAAAATATTATTTTTCAAAAAATTTCAACAAAAGCATATCATGTGACCCCTCTTTGGAAACGAGGTCGTCGAGCTCATTCCAATGAGGGGTCACATGATATGGTTTTGTTGAAATTTTTTTTTTAATTTAAAAAAATGGTATTTAAAATAATAAATTTTGATATTGTCTGCATTGGGTAAAGGGTTAATTGAATAACCCTATCGGCTTATCAACATTGCATGCGAAATACCTCACAGATGCCTAAGCTGATACAGTGAAGCCCACTTAATTGGAGGTCTCCTACTTGTAAAATCCTGTCAGTTAAATATAATTTCCAAACACTGATCCATTTACCAAAAGCATCTTTGCCAATTTGGCCTGTTATTTGCGCATAGTTTATAAAGTAAACTCCTTTTAATTGAATAAAAAATCTTGTAATATACCAAAGAGTTACTCTGACAACCACTGAATTCTCTACATTTATAGGGGATGTTCCCGATCTGCCCACTTGTTAAAAAACAGACAGAAAAGAAAGTGGGCAGATGGGGAAGTGTTTATTTAAGGACTCTCTCAGGAGAACAAAGGGAAAATAGTTATAGTCTATTTTTAGCTCACCTTGACAAAGTCAAGATGAGCTAATCTCATTGCTCCCCGTCCGTCAACACCATGTTTTGGTCTTCTTCTCCAAAACCACTGGACCAATTCAAGTGAAAGTTTGTGTGAGTGATGGTCCTGAATGGGCATTGCATTTTTGTTCAACTCAGCATGCCCAGACCCTTAGGGAGGGAGTGGGGAAAAATGCCCCAAAATATTTTTAAAATCTTCTCATGAACCAGTGGGTACAATGGCTTGATATTTGTTATGAAGCTTGCTTTTGAGGTGTAGAATCAGATTTGTTCAAACGAAGTTCGTAAAGCAATATGTGGCTTTGTAATGGGAGGGGTAAGATATTTTTATACTGTACCAATGACCCAGACTTAGCTGGTGCTAACTCCAACAAAACCAGGGCCAAACACAAATTTTGCCCCCCAATCCCCAAAATTTGCATCCAAAACAAAAAGAAATCATGTCCTAAAGGACCTCCATAGTACGCCTCTACTGCGCATGCGCAGTGACGCAGTCGTCCCGAAATTGGCGCCAATTATCATTCTCTGTTTGGCCCTTCATCAGTCAACATCTCACTGATCTTTGTGCTTGTAAATCTCAGTTTAAAGGATGCCAGACACGTAATTTTTGGAGAAAATGTGATTCTAAGGAGGATAGAAGGAGGAGAGGAAAAAGAAGTGGCAAAAAATAATCAGGGCTGTACTTAAAATTTTTTGATGAAATTATGTTAAGTTGCCTATTTTCGAGGCATGGGCTTCTTGTTGTCATTCTTGCTAATTGTTGCACTGCTTATTCAGTGTTTCCTCTCCCCTAGCCTTCTAAAGTCCCCCCTGGCAATTCTCCCATGCTTTTGGCATATTTTTGAGAAGTTTCATTTCTAAAATTTCCTGGGAGAGTTGCTTGGTTACAGAATGTTTTATGTTATTTTCCCCATAGTTACGTTTTCACCCATGGGTGTATAACGTTTGTGTTCTGCATCTTCCATCTGATGTTCTACAGATTCTCCCCTGGGAGTCTCTGTTTTGCATCAGATAGAGTGTAATTGATGACTGATTCCGGGCCAGTTTTTTCAGTGCCTGGAGTCATGTTTTCTAGTGTGTTTACACTGTTTGTTTTCATTGGCAACAGCCTTTTTTGAGGGGGGCTGTTTGCCTTTGTGGTAGTTTATCTCATTATAAGATACATTTATATTATCCGAAAGTGTCTCATTAATTATTTTATATAAATTTAAAATTTTTGACCACACTTTGCCATCGGATCCATCGGGGCTCAACGTTACTTTTCAGCAACTTGGGCTTCTCTGAAAAAATATTTTTTCAAAATTATTTTGTTTTGCAATTGTTTTTTCATTTATTAATGGATCATGTTATTATGTATCTTTGTGTCAGGGGTTTTTGCGAGTAACTAGGACTTATTGTTGTTCTTTCACAATGAAGGGACATTGTTCAAATTGTAATAGGAAGAAATCTTCCTCTGACTTTCATGATCATTGTATTAATTGTAGTCAGTGTTCTCGCATTAATCCCTGTCCTATATGTGAACATTGGGATGAGAAACATTGGAAACGTGTGTCACGATATGTTGTTTCTGGAGAAAGAGCGATGCCGGCTCTTTCTCCACAAGGTCACTCTACTCTCTCAGTTTCTATTTCAGAGGAACCAGAACAGGGTGATGTTTCCATGTTATCTTCTTCAAGTGTGCGTCCGTCGTCACAAATGAATTCAGAGCTAGCGGCAAAAGTGCTCATGGAGATTAGACAAATGTCGTCCGCTAGCTCGCCCGGTGTAGCGTCCATTCACCGAATGGTTCGGCAGCCGGGTTCGTCCGATGCGGTCCAAGAGGAAATTTGGGGTGATGCGAGCACTATAAACATAATAGATGCACACCCAGTGACGGCGGATAGTAAACGAGAACGGAGGAAGCCTTTTAGTCCGGTTCCTAGCTCGTCCAGGTCCAGCCGGGCCGCGAGCGAGAGAGGTCCCTCTCTCGTACAACAACATCTGGGACCAGATGTTGTGGTACAAAATGTGTCTTTAGCGGAGCATACGTCCGTCGCTCGGGACGCTCCGTTGTATAAGCAGTCCGCAGAGACTGTTAAGGCTTCCTCTTCTCGTCAGCGCACACGACCGCACCTTGGCTGCGTGACCTCCGATATTTTACCAGCCTCGCCGATGAAGGATTCTTCGGCGACCAGGTCACACCATCCGGCAGCCAGGGATTCGAGACCGATGGACTCCGGACGTTCGCATAGGAAAAGTATGCGGGAGCCATCTGATGCGGAGCTGCCCTCGGCGAAGCAGCGAAAGACTGCGCCTCCGCAGGTCTCGACGTCGGACATTCTTGTGCAGATAGCACAGCTTATCGCAGCATCCCAGCAGCCGACAGAAACGGTGTCGGATCGTGAATTATCCGACGGCGCTGGGTCGGTACGCTCCGCCGAAGCATCGGGGGCGGACGACCGGGAACATCGGGAGGTCCGACCGGATGGTGAAAGGGATACGGATGAATTGGAGCTATCCCTTTCGGAACAACATAAAGCTGCCGTGGACTTCATCCGGCACTTTCTCCCTCAAGTTGTTCCGTCGGGCCAGACTGCTGCGCTTCCGGACAAGAGAATTATAGCGTCATTGGACTCTGAATTTTTTGAGCGGTTCAGGGACATCGCTCCCGAGTTTCCGTCGCAGTCCAATAATGTTGCAAGAACATTTGAATTATTGAACGACGCTATATTTATACCCCTGCTTCGAAGAAGTGGGGGCTATATAGGAATCGCCCTGTACGTCCATACATCCGTCCGTCCGTCCGTCCGGCCGTCCGTCCGTCTGTCCGTCCGTCCGTACGTCTTTCCGGACATGAAATTCTTGTGTGTGCAACTCCTCCTACATTTATCAATCAATTTGGACAAAACTTTTCAGACATCATCACTACTAAGTGAACATGCGCATATTCCAAGATTTTTGATCTGCGACAATTTTAACCAGGTTTTCTCCCTTTGACTTAGATTTATTGTGTCTTTCCATCCGAACAAATTCTTGTGTGCGCAACTCCTCCTACATTAATGAACCGATTTTGATGAAACCTTTCAAACATCATCTCTACTAAGTGAACATGTGCATATTCCAAACTTTTTAATCTGCGACAATTTTAACCAGGTTATCTCTCTTGAACTTTGATTTAATATGGGTTTCTACATGAAATTCTTGTGTGCGCAACTCCTCCTACATTTATCAATCAATTTGGACGAAAGTTTACAGACATCATCACTACTAAGTGAACATGCGCATATTCCAAAATTTTTGAGCTGTGGCAATTTTAACTAGGTTATCTCCCTTTAACTTAGATTTATTATGGGTTTCTACATGAAATTCTTGTGCGTGCAACTCCTCCTACATTTATCAGTCAATTTGGACAAAACTTTTCAGACATCATCACTACTAAGTGAACATGCGCATATTCCAAGATTTTTGATCTGCGACAATTTTAACCAGGTTATCTCCCTTTGACTTAGATTTATTATGTCTTTCCGTTCGAACAAATTCTTGTGTGCGCAACTCCTCCTACATTAATGAACCGATTTTGATGAAACCTTTCAAACATCATCTCTACTAAGTGAACATGTGCATATTCCAAACTTTTTGATCTGCGACAATTTTAACCAGGTTATCTCTCTTGAACTTTGATTTAATATGGGTTTCTGCATGAAATTCTTGTGTGCGCAACTCCTCCTACATTTATCAATCAATTTGGACAAAAGTTTACAGACATCATCACTACTAAGTAAACATGCGCATATTCCAAAAATTTTAGAGCTGTGGCAATTTTAACTAGGTTATCTCCCTTTAACTTAGATTTATTATGGGTTTCTACATGAAATTCTTGTGCGTGCAACTCCTCCTACATTTATCAATCAATTTTGACGAAACCTTTCAAACATTATCACAACTAAGTGAACATACGCATATTCCCAAATTTTTGATCTGCGACAATTTTAACCAGGTTATCTCCCTTTAACTTGGATTTATTATGGGTTTTCAAATGGGATTCTTGTGTGTGCAACTCCTCCTACATTAATGAACTGTTTTTGAATACATGTTACACATTGTAAATGTGTTTTTCCAAATGTAAACCATATATGTGTGGGCTCTTTAAGTATTCAGTGCTGTTCTGTGGAAGGCCACATGCAAATACAAATTTCAACAACAAAAAATGATCTTTATGTATACATTTCCTTATGGCCTTCGCCTACATGATCAGAAGTGCATTCCTCTAAAAACCCAAAGCGGGGGTATTAATCACCTTCAGTGATAGTTCTAGTTAAACTTGCTTCCAGGACGGGGAAAGCAGGTTTCTTGTCCGCTAATACTCTTAACCTGCCTTTCATTAATGCAAGGAATAAATTCGATACGGCAGGACAGGGTATACTGAGAGTTCCTCTGCGTATGGACGACGAGGCGGAAGACTTAGAGCTATCATTACCGTCGTCAGCTTCTATTCCAACCGCGGTGTTGGAAACAGCTATTGCGTCTAACAGAGCCAATTTAGATGCCTTATCTTACGCAGATCACCTTACTAAGGCGTTATCACTGCGCCTTCAAGGGGAAGAGTTTCAGGATATACAATCCTCTTTAAGACTTCTTTCAAGGGCAGTAGCTTATTCCACGTGTAACTCCGCCCTTTCAGTGGCAAATCTGGAGTTGGTTAGACGTGACGCAGCCCTAGCTACATCCACACTAGTGGATTCTTAGGTGAAGAACACTCTTAGAGTCGCTTCGGTCTCAGGAGAACTTCTCTTTGACGGCAAGCTTTCCGCTATTTATGATAAAATTAAAAAGAAAGCTAATGATTCTCTGTTGTTCAGATCGGCTCCTAAAAAGTCGGATACAGCAGACACGAATAAGACAGGCACTTCTGGGTCTAATGCGCCCAAGAGAGGTTCCTATAGAGGTTCCGGTGCGTCCTCTTGGTCTTATTCGAGAGACCGTCAGGATAGCGACTCTCGTTCGGGACGTCCTTCAGGCCGGGACAATCGGTCGGACGCCCCGAGGTCGACGAGGCGAGGTGCGGGTCGTGGAAGACGTGGTTTCTCCTACCGCAGGCCTCGCAGGTCCAGGAGGTGATGGCTTAAACCTCTATCGCGTTCCGGTTGGCGGAAGGTTGTCGAGTTTTTCACAAGAGTGGGCGTCGATTACGGACGACCCTTGGGTGAGAGGAGTGACTTCGGAAGGTCTAAAGATATCCTTCAAACGAAAGCCTCCATTAACTCGAAGTCCAAAGTGGACTCATCTTCCGTCAAATCCACAGAAAAGAGACGCTCTGTTATCAGAGGTGCAGTCTCTTTTAATGAAGAACGCGGTAGAGGTCGTAGAAAACCAGGAATCTCTGGGATTCTACAGCCATCTGTTTCTGGTTCCGAAACCAGACGGCTCGTTCCGTCCAGTCATAGATTTGAGCTGGATAAACAAGCTGATCGTCGCTCCGAAGTTTTATATGGAGACGATTCGATCGGTCAGAGCGAGTATTCGGGTGAACGATTATGCAACGAGCATAGATCTCAAAGATGCGTACTTTCACGTCATGGTACTTCCGACATTCCGAAAGTATCTACGCTTCGCAGTCCTAGGAGTGGTGTATCAGTTCCGGGCCATGTGCTTCGGATTGAATCTAGCACCCTGGGCTTTCACTCGGGTAATGAACTCGGTAATGATCTACTTCCGAGCTCATTCGTCTGCGGTAACGTCGGCCTACCTGGACGACATTCTTCAGAGGTACGGCAACGAGTTAACGCTTCAGAACGATGTTCAGAATCTTCTTCTATTGCTCCGACGTCTCGGTTTCATAGTAAATGAGGAGAAGTCGGATCTGGTGCCGTCCAAGTCATTCACTCATCTGGGAATGAGCTTCGAGACGCACAACAATCTCGTTCGTCTGCCGTTAACCAGAGCGAAATTAGTCAGTTGTTACGCTCGCTATTGTCTGCACGCAGACAAAGTCACGGCGAGAGAATTTATGAGACTGATAGGTCTGTGCGGAGCCGCCGCGGATCTCATTCCGATGGGGCGGCTACGCACACGTCCTCTTCAAATTTTCCTGACTCAGAATTGGAGTGTGAAAATTCATTCGCTCGATGTAGACGTTCTCTTGTCAGATCAAGTGAAACAAGAGATTCAGACTTGGGCAAACATTCAGTGGTTAACTCAAGGAGTTCCGCTGCAGTTGCCGGATCCGAGTTTTACCGTTATGACGGATGCCAGTCAAACAGGTTGGGGTGCATCATTAATCCCAACAGATTCGAGATGCCAGGGTCTTTGGGATCCGCAATTCCTGTGCAAGCACATAAACATCAAGGAAATGATGTCAATTTGGCTTGCGTTACGTCACTGGATGGACATTATTCACGATGCTCATGTCCAAATCCTATCCGACAATACGACAGTAGTGGCGTATATACGGAATCAGGGAGGCACTCATTCAGTTCCGTTGTTCAATCTAACGGAAAGAATCCTTCTGTTTGCGTTAGAACATCACGTTCTTCTTTCGGTCCGTCACATACCGGGTCGTCTGAATGTGCTAGCAGACTCCCTTTCACAAAAGGGTCGCTTGTTGCCGTCGGAGTGGACTCTCAACAAACAAGTATTCAATCAGATTTGCTACCAATGGGCACGGCCAATGATAGACTTATTTGCGACACATCTCAACAATCAGTTGCAGACGTATGTGTCCCCGTGTCCGGATCCAAGAGCATTTGCAGTAGACGCTCTGTCAATCCCTTGGGACGGAATGATAGGATATGCGTATCCTCCAGCGCCGTTAATTCAACAAGTATTGCTAAAGATAAAACAATCTCAATGCAAGATTCTGTTGGTAGCATCTCTGTCGCCACAGAGACCGTGGATAAATCTACTCAGGTGTCTGTTGTGGGACCTACCGCGGAAGCTTCCTCCACGAGAGGATCTTCTTTCGCAGGGGAAATCGCGCCAACTCCATCACAACCCGCAAGGTCTCAACCTTCACGTTTTTCTGTTGTGCGGTCCTTCTTGCATGGCAAGCACTTTACAGGACGAGCAGTGGACGCGATTTCTAACTGTAGGAGGACCTCCTCTTCGCTAAACTATGCGGCTAAGTGGAAGGTTTTTCGTCGTTGGTGTAGGGATCATTCTGTAGATATATTTGATCCCTCTATACCAGACATTGCAAACTTTCTAGTATACTTGTTTGACGAAATCAAACTGCAGCCTGTTACTATAAAGGGTTATAGATCTATGTTATCTGATACCTATGCACATCATGATAGTTTACAAATTGGATCTAATGTCTCTTTATCGAAATTGGTTAGAAACTTTTCGATAAATAGACCCAGAACTCTTAGATTAATTCCTAAGTGGAATTTAGCTTGGGTTCTCCTTAAATTGAAGGAAAAGCCATTTGAACCTCTTGGGACAGTAGATTTCAAATTCTTATCTTATAAGACAGCTTTTCTCTTAGCTTTCTCTTCTGCCAGAAGAGTCAGTGAGCTTCATGCACTATCGGTGGATGATTCTCATTATCGTAGTGTTGGGAACACTATCACCTTCACTACTAATGTGGGTTTTTTAGCTAAGAATCAGGCTCCTAATAAATATCCGGAACCTATTGTTATTAAGGCTCTTCCGTCTTCAGACGGGCGTAGGCCTTTACTCTGTCCTGTTAGAGCACTACGTATCTATAAACAGAGATCTCAGTTTATCAGAAAGGGACGGAAACGTTTCTTTCTGTCTTTGATGCCTAATAGAAAGGACATTTCAGTCCATTCTATTGCTAGATGGATTCAGTTAACTATCCGTACTGCTTATGAAGATTTATCTTCTTCTCAGCAGTCTGTGCTTAAGATTTCTGCTCATGAAATAAGAGCTCTTTCTACTTCCTGGGCTTATGCTAATAGTGTTGCTATTACAGATTTAATGAAGGCTGCTTATTGGTCTCAGCCATCCACATTTACGAATTTTTATCTCAGAAATATTGAGTCCATTTCTGGAGACCTGCATTGTTTAGGTCCGTTATCTGTTGCTCAGAATGTCGTCCACTAAACAGTTGCAACTATAGTTATGCAGGCTTTCTGTTCCGGCAGTGACTCCGTCCGGCTGCCCTCTTCGCTCTGGGCTATTTGACCCAGGGCAAGGGGAAGGGGGGGGGGGCGGGTGTTCCCTTAGGTCACCTGCTTTATAGTGAAAAGCAAGGGAATGCCTCCTCCAAGTCAGTATTTCTGAGTCGCTTCCGGGATGGTTTTAAAGTGTAATATTAATGTTTAATTTCATTCATGTCTTATTTTTAAAGTGTAGCTCGGTGTGAAGCATTTGTATATGTCAAGTGTCAAACGGGCTTTAATATACAATACTCGGACACTTTTAAATGATTATAAAGAGTCTCAATTCTCTGGACTACTTTATTTATTGGCTTGCTTTAAAAATAATTAGTATAAGGGTTATACTGGATGTTAATAGAGAACATGAATGTTATTGTGCTCAATTATTAAGGGTAGTGTATCTTTCTAATTTAATATTAAATAAGAAAGATACATATAAAGCCTAATACTCCTTTTCTCCTTAAGGGATTACCTCTTTACTATATAGTTGAGGTTATTGGATTTTCCTCTATGTCCTAGGCCCTCCAGCCTGTTTACTATTCAGCTAAGTCTGGGTCATTGGTACAGTATAAAAATGTTAAAAAATTTATAGTAATTTATATATTTTTTATACTTACCAATGACCCAGACGGGGATGGCCCTCCCTGGAGTTGGGAACTCTTGCCTCCCCGCTGAGTACATAGCGCTGACCAGGCACTGCCAGTAAGAATGATAATTGGCGCCAATTTTGGGACGACTGCGTTACTGCGCATGCGCAGTAGAGGCGTACTATGGAGGTCCTTTAGGACATGATTTCTTTTTGTTTTGGATGCAAATTTTGGGGATTGGGGGGGCAAAATTTGTGTTTGGCCCTGGTTTTGTTGGAGTTAGCACCAGCTAAGTCTGGGTCATTGGTAAGTATAAAAAATATATAAATTACTATAAATTTTTTAACTTTTGGACCCGCCCAACATTTCTATTTTCTGAACCGATGGTCCAATTTTAACCAGATTTGTTTTGTGGTATTATTGGGTCATAAGTACTTGACTCGTGCAAAAAGGAAAATTCCCACATCAAGGGGACCCCAGAAGCTAAAAATAGAAATATTTTCAAACGCCCATTTTTCCCAAACCACGCAGAACAGAGATGTTATTTGGTATGAAGCATCCTTAGGACCAGTTGAATTGAATGAAAAAAAAAAATTGCCATCAGTTATGTTAGGGTGTTCTGAACAGGACATTAAAAAATGTTGAGTCAATATATTTGCAAAAATTAAAAAAAATCTTTTCTCCAAAACCAGTGGTCAAAATCTTTTTGATATTCGGTATTTGTCTAGTCAGCTTTACCAAAAAAGGGCCTAGAAATCGTGTTAGAAGCATTTTTGAGTAAAAGTGCAAAACATAGTTTTTTAAGATATTTTGAGGGTACTGATTTCGAACATTGATGTTACCAAAACTTATTTTGCATCCTTGACCTTGAAAATTGAGAATCAAAATGGCTGCCTATTTTCGATATTTTGTTCCATATAATTCCATGTACCACTAGTGTTTGTACACAAACAATGCAAAATACACCTGAATGTGTTTGTAATTTCCATACACCACTTATGTTTCCTAGAATAGTTCTAATAATATCACTTTACAATTGAAAACAGTCTTAAAATACTTATTTTGCATGAATATACCACAAAACTATAGGTCACGTTATGTAGTAGCAGCACTTGATATTTTTTAACTACTGTAAAAGCAGAAAAGTTCATTGGGGATTTAATTTTGTGGTTTTCGTGGGTGAGAAAAAGCCAGAAAATTACATCCCAACAAAATTTATGCCCACAACACCTCCATCTATGATGAAAATATTTCAATCCACGGTGATGAAAAATGGTATTTCAGAATGATGAAATTGCTGACCAACTACATTTTAATAGCCAGAACAAATTAATCACACTAAAATTTTATTTATGAAAGAAAATGAACATACATACAAGTAGTATTGCTAGTAAACTAAACACTATTAAATGAACACATGGACTACATATTAGATTTCATTTTATCACAAACTGTCATCGCATCATTTAATTATCGTCAATGAGTCCAATGAAATATTTATTTATTTAAAACCTCCGCTATGCTCGCAAGGCAAAAGCCATTCACAATACAGTTTTGTCTTTCGACACTTGATCAAAAGTCGATAATACCCATGAATAGGTTTTATGTGGCTTATATGTAAGTCTATTTTGACATCTTCGACTGGCTCCCCCTTTGACACATGCATTGACACATCATTGGCGTACCAGTTGATAAAGTTTTGTTTGACCACACCTTTTAATTTCCCGTTCACCGTTCTATCACAAGGTTGAAGTTCCTCTGTGCTACATGCCGGAACGAAAACAGTTCTGATATGATTTTTGTGTAGTAGGTTCAAGAATTCTTCCCCCTGATGTGCCTTAAACACGTCGAATATTGCAAGCGCATATTCCTTCTTGCGACAGCCACCTTTATGTAATGTTTTCCGTAATGTTTTCCGAACTTTGTCGCAGTGTGGAATCAACACTTTGTTTGCATACTCAATCATTGTCTCTGCAGTCGACCAATGAATGTGCTACATTTCAATCCTCAGGAAAGTTGAACTGTGGATGGCAGCAATTATGCTCAGAAGCGATGCCATCATATTGATGTTTTCAAATCGGCTGACCACAAAATTAAATCCCCACAAAAATGCACAAATTCACAAAACCACGAAAATTTAACCCCACGAAATTTACATACACGAAATTTATCTACATTCTTTGTACGTGTTTTATAATCTTGTCATAAGGCTCAACACAGCATAAAATATATATCTATAACGGTACATATATAACTATATAACTGTATTCGTCGTATCATCATGTTCCCATACATTAATGTTTACATATCTTTTCATTTTGCCAGAAGAAAATGACAATGCTTAAAACTCCAGTTTTGTACATAAAGAGTGGCATTTTCTGCAAGCAAATAATTCCATCAAAACATATGAAAATTTAGTAGATACAAATAACTGTAGCCGTGTGTGAATGTATAGCCATGTCCTGTTCGTGTGTTTCGGAGAAAGTATGGAAACACAGAAGTGACACCAGCTTTTGTGACCAAAGTTAATTTGCGCACGGGTGGAGCATGCACAGTGAAGAAACCTCTGAGTACTCTGGTGAACTGTTACACAGCAATGTGTGCATGCGTGTGCGAGCTTGTATGTGTGTGTGTTTGAGGAGGGAAGTGGGGATGGGGTGATAATGTGCGTGTGTGTTTGCATGTAGGCCCTAAATGTGATTTTGAGTAGGTGTGCTCATTGTGAGTTTATGTATGAATCTCTTTTCACCTGTACATCAGTGACTCGTCACTGAATATCAAGCAGAACGAGCAGTGGACATGAGTGAGATAATGAAGCACAAGCTTATACCAGTGCGGAAGTGCCACTATCATTGGCTGAGTTAAATCATGGTTCCTTCTCACAGATAACAAATCAGTTCTTAGAGAGGTTCTGACCAAAGAAAATAATTTGCCCAAGCACAATTAATCTAACTGACCAATCATGCATCATAGTTGATGGACAAGATTTAGTTGTATCTCTTGGAAAGCGCCTGCCCAGGCAGAGGCATTTGGTGATTTGGCCGATAAATTTGTGAATACATTGTGCTGTATTTCGACCGGATATGTATGTACTGACGTTGTTTTTTATAGATATTTGAATGAAACTATCAAAACAGAAATGCGAGTTCCGCGAAACCAGAAAGCACAACCTGTTTGAAGAGTAATTAAAAATCATCAGATTTCTTCGCCAAAGTGAAGGAATAACTTAACAGTCTTAGCTGAAAATAAAACTGATTTAGCTAGGTTTCTTTCTGATCAGATACTTATACTATATCCAAAAGATAGAGCACGTGTTGCTGTCAGTGCTTTCACGGATGGAATAGAAGTGAGATTCAACTTTACAACAGACGTTTGTGACACAACTAGCCATCAATCCTCACAGAAAGAGGTGAATACCTGTTTAGTATTACATGCAATCCATAGCAGTTTTGAAAATGTTGTCATTATGTCAAAAGACACAGATGTCTTTTGCGCCTGATCTCACAGTTTTAAAAATGAGATGCACATCCTTATGGCTGATGTGTGACAAATCTAAAAAAAAAAGGGCGATACATATGAGTTCATGATGTTTTTCAGTTAAATCTCTGCTACCATTCCATGCACTGGCTGGTTGCGACACCACGTCATACATGGCAAACCATTCTAAGAAAATAGCTTGGAAAGTATTCAAAGAGAACAATACTTTGTTGTCTGGTGTAGGAGTTGGTGTGTTGGATTCTGCAAAAACACAGGCAGCTGGGAAATTTATGTGCCATTTATATGGCACTCCTAACCTTGATATTTTGGATGAATCACGAAAGGTACTTTTCTTTAAAACTTCAAAACTGGAAGCTTTGCCACCAACCAGTGGCTCTTTTAAAATCCAACTAATGAGAGCTCATTACAAAACATTGATATGGACCATGTCACACTGTTCTGTACCCGAATTGACTGTGCCATCAGAGATGAGTTGGAAATGCACAGATGATGGATTAATAAGTGTGTATATGTTGGGGTGTGAGTGACTAATTTTTTTCTTTTTCTGTTACCATCTTCAAACAGTAGAAAATCTTCTCCATTTGTTTTCTGGCTCCAAGAGCCCTCCTGTGAATATGTGAGGTGTGAATATTCAAAAAAAATAATCAGCTGTGAATATTTACTACAATTATATAGACTATAACAACTAAAA
Source organism: Pictodentalium vernedei (assembly GCA_031216915.1). Taxonomy (NCBI): domain Eukaryota; kingdom Metazoa; phylum Mollusca; class Scaphopoda; order Dentaliida; family Dentaliidae; genus Pictodentalium; species Pictodentalium vernedei. The sequence goes on from CM062289.1 coordinate 193,151,246, forward strand.
CAACACTACACTATTGACCGTTTTCATAAGAAAATGGGCAGATTGACACTAATTAATTTCAAGAAGTGGACAGATTGGGAACCCATTTGGCATCAATCCATCCAAATTTAGGCATTTATTCTGTTACATCTTAGCATTATCAAACAAAGTATAACTCTTAATCTGCTGACTAATTTTTTAAAAAATTTCTCATAAAATGGTCATGGCTGCTTTGAAACAACCTTTACAATATTTGAGGAAAAATTCAAGAAAAAATTAACTCAAGAAACTGCTTGTGAAAAAGTAAATACAATTGGCAGGGGAATGGTTGGTGTAATATGCTCAGATTTTGCTTATTTTAGTGTCAAGAGATTTCCTGTCCTGGGCAGGGATATCTGCGAGCAGCATGCAAGGAATTAATGGACTAAATGCTCATTCTTATACTAGGATTTTGTTCTAGAAAAATGACCAATTTCTTGTTAATTGAATACTTCTGTTAATTGAATATTTTTCAGGATTGGTTATTCATTTTAAAAGAATAAAAATTATTTTACTTTACTGTTCATGACAAATATAGAGGATCTCAGATGAGTTCCCGTTTAATATTGAAATTTAGGAAACGAGTCAAGTAGATTTCATTTGCAACGAGCTTTAGCGAGTTGCAAATGAAATCTATTTGACGAGTTTCCTAAATTTCAATATTAAACGGGAACGAGTTCGAGATTCTTTTTATCACATAATCCGATATTGTCATATTTTTATACTGTACCAATGACCCAGACATAGCTGGTGCTAACTCTTAAAATATAGGGCCAAACACAAATTTTGCCCCCCCAATCCCCAAAATTTGCATCTAAAACCAAAGAAAACATGTCCTGAAAGGCCCTCCACACTTCGCCTCTACTGCGCATGCGCAGTGTCAAGGACGTTCCGAAATTGGCGCCATTAATCATTCTAAGTTTGGCCCTTCATCAGTTAACATCTGACTGATCTTTGTGCTTGTAAATCTCAGTTTAAATGATGCCAGACACATAAATATTAGTGAAATGGTGATTCTAAGGAGGATAGAGAAGGAGGAGAGGAAAAAATGTGTGACAGAATATTATCAGGGCTGTAACTTAAAATTTTTTAATGAAATTATGTTAAGTTACCTATTTTCGAGGCAGCAGCCATTTTGTTGTCATTCTGATTAATTAGTTACACTGTTTTTTAAGTGTTTTCCTCTCTCCCTGTCCTTTAAGTCCCCCCTTGCTATTCTCCCATGCTTTTGGCATAGTTTTTGTAATTATTATTACTAAATTTTCTTGGGAGTTTTAGCTGAATAACAGAATGAATTCTGTTTCTTTTCCCCATGTTTACGTCTTCACCTACGGGTGGTTAGGCGTTGTGTTCTGCATCTACCATCTGATGTTCTGCAGTTTCTTCCCTGGAAGTCTCTGTTTTGCATCAGATAGTGTATTTTTGGTAACTGATTTCGGGCCTGGGTGCCTGGAGTCTTATTTTAGTGTTTTTACACTCATTGTTTACATTTTCAACAGCCCTCTGTGTGAGGGGGGGATTTCTTGAAAATAATATCTTGATGTTATTTTAATCATAACTAGATACATTATTATTGTTCGTAAGTGTTGAATAAATTGTTTAAAATATTTTTAAAATTTTTGTCCACACTTAGGCTTGGGATCCATTGGGGCTCAACGTTACTTTTCAGAAACTTGGGCTGTTCTGAAAAAATATTTTTTCAAAATATTTTGATTTCAATTATTTTTTCAATATTAATGGATCATATTATTATTATGTATTTTGATTGCCAGGGGTTAGTGCGAGTACCAGGACTTGTTTTCTTTTCTCATTGAAAGGATATTGATCATTTGTAATAAGAGGAAGTCTTCCTCTGACTTTATAATCATTCTATATGTGGTCAGTGTACTCGCATTAACTCCTGTTCTGTATCGTATGATTTCGATGACAATATGGGAAGCGTATGTCACGGTATGTTATTGGGGAATTGGACACTCCGGTCCTTTCCCCGCAGGGTCACTCTACTTTATCAATTTCTATTTCAGACGATCAAGATTAGGGTGATGTATCTGTGATGTCTTCCAACAGTGTGCCTCCGTCGTCACAATTAATGAAGGGCTAGTGGAAAAGTGCTCATGTAATTACGCCAATTGCCTAAGAGGACCCTAGTAGGTTCGACGGCCTTTGATGTCCGCTAGCTCGCCCGGTGTAGCGTCCATTCACCGAATGGTTCAGCAGCCGGGTTCGTCCGTTGCGGTCTAGAAGGAATATTGGGGTGATGCGAGCACTATAAATCAACCTAATGCACACCCAGTGACGGCGGATCGGAGGGAGAACGGAGGAAGCCTTTTAGTCCGGTTCATAGCTCGTTCCGGTCCATCCGGACGGCAAGCGAGAGAGGCCCCTCTCTCGTTCACAACATCTGGCCCCAGATGTTGTGGTACAAAATGTTTCGCATTCGGAGCATACGTCCGTCGCTCGGGACGCTCCGACATATAGTCAGTCCGGAGTAGACTGTCAATAAGGCTTCCTCATTCTCATAGTTGCGCACACGACCGCTCTTGGCTACGTGACCATGGATATCCAGTCAGCTTCGCCAGTCAGAGATTCATCGGCGACCAGGTCACACCATCCGGAAGCCAGGGACACGAGGCCTGCAGACTCCGGACGTTCGCATAGGAAGTGTGCGGGAGTCAACGTACACGGAGCTTCCGGCGGCAATGCATCGTAAGACCGCTACTGCACAGGCCTCGGGAACGGACGTGCTTTCCTAAATAGCACAGTTTATCGCAGCATCCCAGCATCAACTGAATCTGTCGCATATTTTTTATCCGACGATGCTGGGTCGGGACGCTCCGCGGAAGCGGGTACGGACGTCCGAAAATTTCATCCGGTCCGACGGGATACCGAAAGGGATTTGGAGGATTTCGAGCTTTCCCTTTCGGAACAACATATGCTGTTGTGTATGTCATCTGACTTGGTCTTCTACAGCTTCTTTCGTCGGACCAGAATGCTGCGATGCCAGATAAGAAACTGATAGCGTCGGAGGACTTAGAAATTTTTTGTTCGGTTCAGGGACATCGTCCCTCAGTTCCGACATAGTCCAATAATGTCACGCAAACTTTCGAATTATTGAACGACGCTATATATTATTATTATATGCTTACTATAACCAAGCATTTCTGGTTTCTTGTTCGCAAAGTTACGGAGATGTCTTTCAAAAGTGTGCCTCTGTCATCATAGTTAATGAAGAGCTAGCGGCAATAAGTGCTCATGGAATATGTCTATCGCCTACGGAGTGACATTCGCTAGCTCACCCGGTGTAGCGTACATTCATCGAATGGTTCGGCTGCCGGGTTCGTCCGTTGCGGTCTAGGAAGAAGATTTGGGTGATGCGAGCACTTTAATTACTTTAGTACTCACCCAGTGACGGCAGATTGAGGACAGATCGGAGGAAGCCTGTTAGTCCGGTTCCTGGCTTGTCCAGGTCCGTCCGGGCTGTGAGCGAGAGAGGTCCCTCTCTCGTCCAACAACATAGGGGACCGCATGTTGTGGTTCAGATATTTTACATTCGGAGCATATGTCTGTCGGTCGCGACGCTCCGTTATATTGACAGTCCGAGAGACTGTCCTTAATGCTTCCTCATCCTCACAGCAGGGCACACGACCGCACATTGGCTACGTGACCTCGAGTATCCGATCAGTTTCGTCATTCAGTGATTCCACGGCGAATAGGTCGCGCCATCTGGTAGCCAAGGGACACGAGGCCTATACACTCCGTTCGCTCGCATATTGGTAGTATGCACGGGGTAACGATCACGGAGCTTCCAGCGGCAATGCATTGTAGGACCGCTTCTCCTCAGGCCTCAGTGACGGACGTGCTATCCGAGTTAGCACAGTTGTTTCGCAGCATCCCAGCAATTGACAGTTTCTTGGTCGAATCAGGAATTATCCGACGGCGCTGGGTCGGTGCGGTCCGCGGTTGCATCAGGTACGGACGACCGAATGCTTTATAGGGTCCGACAGGATGGCGAAAGGGATTCGAAAGATTTCGAGTTTTCCCGTTAGTAGTATCGGAAGCTGCCTTTCATATCTTCTGGCATTATCTTCCAGTGATTGTTATTTCGGACTTCATTGCTGCGATCTTGGATAAGAGACTTATAGCGTCATTGGACTCGGATTTTTCGATCGGTTCAGGGACATTGTCCCTGACTTACCGATGCAGTCCAATAATGTCATTACAACATGTGTTTTATTTTTCAACGCTATATATGCATACAAGCCTGCTACCAAGCATTATAGTTTAGTTTCTTGTCTGCGTTGCTCATTTCTGCCGTTTTATCATTTATACGATTAGTTTATTTGGCAGAGCAGGGCATACCGAGAGTTCATATGCGTCTAGACGGTGTGGTTAAAGACTGGAAATATTCTTTTTCGCCGTTTATGTCTTTTCCAACTTCAATGTTGGAAACGACATGATGTATAGTAGACTTAACTTAGACGCTTTATCATACGTAATCCGCCTTACTGAGGCGTTATCATTACGTTTTCAAGAAAAGATTTACGGGATATTATTCTCAATGTAATTTCTTTTGAGGGCAGTAGTTTGTTCACGTATAACTCCGCCCTTCAGTTGGAGTTGGTTGTCGTGACGCAGCCCTAGCTACATCCATACGCGTGGATAGTAAGGTTAAGAACTCTCTCAGAGTCGCTTCGTTCTCGGAGGAGCTTCTCTTCGACGGCAACTTTTCGGCAATCCATGAATTGCTCGATTTACACGTTCTCTTGTCTATCTAGTGTTACAAGAGATTCAGACTGGGGCAAACATTCGGTGGTTGACTCAGAGAGTGCCACCGCAGTTGCCGGACCCGAGTGTGGCTGTTATGACGGTTGCCAGTCAAACAGATTGGGATATAATACTGATCCCAACGGATTCGAAGTGCCAGGGTCTTTGGGTTCCGCAGTCTCTTAGCAACCAATTTTCTTCCGCGGAATAATGTTTTTTAGGCTTGCTTTATGTCATTGCATGAACATTATTCAGAAACGCATGCCCAAATCCTGTCCGTTAATTTGACAGTAGTGGCGTATCTTCGGAACCAGGGAGGCACTCTTTCGTTTCCGTTATTCAATTTAATGGAAAGAATCCGTCTGTTGGTTATAGTACACCAAGTTCTGTTTTGGTCCGTCATATTCCGGGTCGTCTGATTGTTTTACCGGACTCCCGTTCACTTACGGGTCGCTTGTTGCTGTCAGAATGGACTCTCAACAAACAAGTATTCAATCAGATTTGCTATCTATGGGAGCGCCCAATGATGATTTATTTACGACACAGCTTGCTAATCAATTGCAGACATATGTGTTGGCTTGTCCAGATCTCTGAGCTAATGTTGTTAACGCTCTGTTGATCTATAGGACGGAATGATAGGATACGCGTATCCTCCGGCGCTGTTGTTTCAGCAGGTATTGCTAAGATAAACAACCACAATACATTTCTGTTGATAGCATCTCTATCTTCACAGAGATCATGGGTAATTTACTCTCTTATCTACTGTGGGTCTTAACGTGAAATCTTCCTCAATGTGAGGATCTTTTTTCACTGGGTAAATCGTGTCATCTTTATCACTACCCGCAAGGTCTCAACCTTCATGTATTCCGTTGTGTGGTCCGTATTGCATTGTAAGCATTGTACTGGACGAGCTTTGGACGCGATTTCTTACTATAGGAGGTCCTCTTCTTCGCTATTCTATGCGGCTAAAGTGGAGGCTCTTCCGTCGTTGGTGTAGGGATCATTATGTTCATATTGTTGATCCCTCCATACTACTCATTGCAATTTTTTAGTATACTTGTTTCACAAGATCTACTGCAGCCTGTTATTAGTAAGGTTATAGATTTATATTACCTCATACCTATGCACTCTACGATAGTTTACAATTGAGTCTTATGTCTCTTTATCTAAGTCAGTTAGTAACTTTTTGATATATAGACTTAGAATCTTTAGATTAAATTCCTATATGGATTTTAACTTCGGTTCTTATTTAGCTAAGTAATCATTTGAGCCTCTGGAAACAGTAGTTTTCAAATTCTGACCTTTTAGACAGTAATTCTGTTGGTTTCTCTTTTACTGTAGAGTCAGTGAGTTTCATGCACTATCGATGGATGATTTTCACTTTCGTAGTTTCGGAATCACTATTCCGTTACTATTTAGGTTGGATTTTTGCATAAGAGTTAGGCTCCTAATATCCGGAACCTATTGTTATTAAGGTCCTTCCGTCTTCGTACGGGCATAGGCCTTTACTCTTTCCGGGTAGAGTTTATGTATTTATAAAGAGATATCTGTTTATTACTATGGGCGTAAGCTTCTTCTGTCTTTGATGCCTAGTAGAAGGACGTTACGCTCCATTCTATTGTTAATGGATTCTATTAACTATCGGTACTGCTTATGGTATATCATTGACTTAGCAGTTGTGCTTAAGATTTCGGCTCATGAAGTAAGAGTTCTTCTACATCTTGGGCTTACATTAATAGTGTCGCTATTATAGATTTTTGAAGGCTGCTCATTGCGCTCAGCCATCCACATTCATGAATTTTTATCTCAGAAATATCGAGTCCATTTCTGGAGGCCTCTATTGTTAGGTCTATTATCTACTGCTCAGAATGTCATTCACTTAACAGTTGCTACTATAGCTAGGTAGGCTGTCTGTTTCGGCAGTGTCTCCGTTCTGCTGCCCTCTTCGCTCTGGGCTATTTGACCCAGGGCAAGAAAAAGGGGGGGGGGGGGGAGGGTGTTCCCTTGGGTCACCTGTTTTACTATGAAAACAAGGGGATACCTCCTCCGGAGTTAGTAATTCTGAGCTGTTATTGGGATGGTTGTTTAGTGAGAAGTTTAGGTTTTTAAAATTCATTCAAGTCTTAGTTTTTAAAGTATAGCTTTTGATTATTGCATATGTCAACGGACATGATTATGCAATCCTCAGACACTTTTAGGAGTATAAGAGTCTCTATTCTCTAGACTTACTTTATTTATTGGCTTACTTTAAAAATTATTAGTATTAGGATTATATTGGATATTAATAGAGTACATGGATGTATGAAGCTCAATTTTGGAAGGTGTTGTATCTTTCTAATTTATCATAAATAAGAAAGATACATGTAAGGCCTATTACTTCTTTTTCCCTTCAGGGGATGACTCTTTTTTATATTATTGAGCGTATTCCATTTTGCTCTATGTCCTTGGCCCTCCAGCCTTTTTACTATTCAGCTATGTCTGGGTCATTGGTACAGTATAAAAATGTTAAAAAATTTATAGTAATTTCTATATTTTTTATACTTACCAATGACCCAGACGGGGATGGCCCTCCCAGGAGTTGGGAACTCTTGCCTCCCCGCTGAGTACATAGCGCTTACCAGGCACTGGTTTTTAGAATGATTAATGGCGCCAATTTCGGAACGTCCTTGACACTGCGCATGCGCAGTAGAGGCAAAGTGTGGAGGGCCTTTCAGGACATGTTTTCTTTGGTTTTAGATGCAAATTTTGGGGATTGGGGGGCAAAATTTGTGTTTGGCCCTATATTTTAAGAGTTAGCACCAGCTATGTCTGGGTCATTGGTAAGTATAAAAAATATAGAAATTACTATAAATTTTTTAACTTTTTGCTGGTGTTAACTACTAAAAACGAACAAATAACTCTGTACAGCCTTCTTGTTGCGATTCTGGCTGTGACGCTGTGCTCCCATATTGTGTACGCTGCAGAAAATAGTTCCTAATAAACTCACTACATTCTTCAAATTTGCAGCATGCTTTCATCACGAAAATATAAAATTTCAATATTCCACCACATATGGATTTAATAACAATAAATAACACCTTTTGATGCAACAATATTTCATAAAAATCCCTTTGTGTCAATCGCTGTCAGAATCTGTTTCTATAACAACTCGTCGACGCTTTGCAAAGTTTGGTAATTCAGCTGATTCAGTCGGGAATTTTCGATCACATGCATGGTGTACGTGGACTTCAAAATGACCACCGTGTATGTTGTTGTTAGAAAAGATTGAGTTTATTGTACCGTGGAGCTGCATTGAGCATTTGTTATCATTGGAATTATTGTTATTATTCACTGACAATACTGGAATTTGGTTTAAACATGTGCTTTCTGAGGGAGGATAATTCAAAACTGGTGGAACTTCAGGTACATTTGAACTGGAGAGAACACGTGATATTTTCTGATGTTGAAATTCATTTAGGGTGGAATAATTGTTCACTGATTGAATATTGCGATGTCCGCTGATTTGAACAATGTGGTTTGTTGGTATATTTCTATCATTCAACTTTTGTATCATGTGCTTTCTGGCACTATGGTTTGACAATTTTTTGTCAGTGGTTGCGATACCAGCGGCTGTCATCATTCTTCTCATCAAAGAGCCAAGTTTGTTCACACCAATTGGTTGCTGCTTGAACCAACATTCACCAGATTTAGGAATTCCAGTGTGTGTTGCAATATAAAAGGGACGATCTGCATCACAGAAGTCTTTTGGTCGCTTACTTGAAAATGTTTTATAAATTTCTACTATACATTTATCGGGCTCAGCTGTATTTGCCCACAACTTAGGTTTCACGCGACGCACATCTCTTGGATTTGACCCAGTTCTAGTTTTTGTTTGGCGTTCATTGAATTCAAGATATGCACCTTGGTTGAACTCTTCACAAAGTTTAATATCACCCCAGCACATTTCATGATGTTCAGATGTACCACGCAGACCAAAGTGAATTGTGAAATAAAACCACAGGGTATTTATAATGCTTTGTGGTGTTGACGATCCAAACTGACCAGTTTCCCAGAGAATTTTTATTTCATCATCTGATATTGGCTGAGCTTTATTTGGTAGATTCCCTTTCCCATCGCGCTTCAAGGCCATTTGTTTACATTTTAAGACATCTCGGACCTGGCAAAATTCCACACTGTTAATTATGCTGTACCCATACCTTTGCCTCCGAAGTTGGCGATCAAAACTGGAGATAAACCCCCGGAGAGTAGTGGGCTCATACTCAGAACCGTCAGCTTTACGAATACTGATGAGAAATTTACACAACAATTCAGAAAGTTCACTGGGAGGAATTGGATTACACGTTTATCATTGTTGTTTGAATGCTCAAGGTAAGCATAGAACAGTTTCAAGTCATAAAATGTTTTTGAAGCAGTGTTCCTATTACTCTGCATTGATATAAAGTCATCAATATTACTTTCAGCAGCAGCAAATCTATTATTTTCACTGGTCTCAACATTGACATTGTTACTTGACGTCTGCTGTATTGACTCGGCTTCAGTACATGGGTTATGAATGAGAGTTAACCTTTCAGGTTGAATATCTACAATAAAGTCAATTCCTTCAATTTTCACTGTGATGTAAACATCAGCACCATGATTTGTTTGCCCAAGTACTCTTCCCTGGCCCTTTCCATCAATTTTTACAATACAGTTTTCTGGAAAGTTTACTGCAGCGGCCATGTTTGTTTTGAACACATTAGTAGTGTAGTAATACAGTCACTGATGTAAAAAGTCTCCAAATGGAATGTCAGCATGTGATTCACTCAGATGCTGACATTCCATTTGGAGACTTTTTACCTTTATTACATGGCTTTAATACACTATAGAATGGTGTGATTATGTGATAAATATTGGTACAGCAGTACACTGGATAGAAAAAATATTTTTCTTATCAGTGCCCATCATTGATTTTAGTTTTGCAAAGCACAAGTGCAACATGTAATTTAGTAAACTATTGCCAACCAAAAATTGGAGATGATTGTTAACTCCTTACATGTTGCAGGCAGATATTCCTGCCCAGCACACAACTCTCTTGCCATTAAAATAAGTAAAATTTAAGGATATTTAACCAACTTTCCCCCTGTAAATTGTAGACTTGTTGACTTATGATTTCTCAAGTCAAATTTTCATGAATTATTTATCAAATATAGTCATGGCTGCTGTGAAGCAGCCATGACAAGATTTGATGAAAAATATTTTAAAATTACTCAGTAGGTATAGAGTTAAAAGTTGCAGTGTAAGTTATTTATTGATTTATTTATTTATTTATTGGGGTTTAATGACACTTTTGATGACATCCAGAGCCACCTTATATTGGATGTAAAACAGTTAAAAACATTATAGATGGATAGAGTAGAATTTTGGAGTCTAATATTATACCTCCATCAGGTTTGCATTTCTTACCCTATCTTACTGATCAGCTGGTATCCATCTGTAATAGTGATACAGTTTTTTTTTGTTGAACTCTTTACCTAACATAACAGCCATATATGGCTAACGCTATTCATTAAAATAATGATTCAAATTAAAAAAAAATTCTTTAAAACCATAGCTGATCCCCACTGTAAGCTCATTCTAAATAGAGGTCATAAGCTGTATTTTTTAGTCCAAAAATGATTTTTTTTTACTTGTTCAAGGTGTCATCTTCTATTCATATTGGATAAAGGGCAGACAAGTCACCTATGTAGTCTTGAAGTTGAATTAGTAATAGGCAAATTATAGTATCAGCTGACATGCAAGTCTGATCTTGGTAAAATACGAAACTTTTTAATTTTTCAAGAATTTTTTTTGCAAGTGTCATCTGCTGTTCATGTTAGGTAAAGGCTTAACTGGTAGCGTGCTGGAAGCCTATATTTGGGCTTTATTCTGTAGTGCATGTTCAACCATTCAAAGGCTTCATACTCAGTGGGTGTGCTTCATATTATCTTTGAAGTGAAATTATTGTAACTGTATGGATGGGGCGCAGTGGCGTTGAGATAACATGTCCTCGGCAGATCACCGAAGTTAAGCAACATCGAGCCCGGTTAGTCCTTGGATGGGTGACTGTCTGAGCGATTGATGCGGTCTCCCACGTTGTGTCTTTGGGCAAGGCCCTTAACCCTGATTGTCCACATGGGGCACGATGACACTGTGTACTAAGGCATACTGCATGTCGATGGTGCGCATGTGTTCAACCAATCTAACCCTGCCTGTGCTGCAGTGTGGAGTCACGATGTTGGGGAGCTGGCAGCTGCTCGTCGTTGCTTGGTGGTTCTCAAAGAAATTTGGTGAAAAAAACACCCTAAGAATAATACATACTGGTAAATATATTGGAAGAATTGTTACTCAATAAAGAAATATTGTGATATGCTGTTATTTCAAAAACAGAACGATTCAAAAAATGGGAGTGTTAAAGCAAGAAAGGAAACCTGGAATCAGCTGTTCAAAACAGAACTCTGCACATCAAGGGACAGTACTCAACACACATGGGTGAAATTACATGACACATGGCAAATAAAATTAAAACAAAGCTGTTGTGGGGTGAAGAGTCCTGCGTATTTTTTAGCTCACCAAAGGGAGCTTAACTTATCACTTGCCGTCCGTCGTCGTGAACATTTTTCAAACGACTTCTCCTCTGAAACCACTGGTCCGATTTTCATGAAACTTCATGTGGATGTTCATTACTATATGGCAATTCATGTTTGTTCAAATGAAATGGCACATCTCTTGGGGGCTCTGTATGGGGCATAACTCTGATAGCACCATATGAATTATAGAAAAATTATTAAAAAATCTTCTTCTCCAGAACCAGTGGGCAGAATCTTTTGATACTTGGTATGCAGCATCTTGGCATGGGTCTGATTCAAGTTTGTTCAAATCGGCCACCCCCCCCCCCCCCCCCCCCCCCCCCCCCCTGGATTCATATTTGGGTTCACTATAGAAGCCCAAATTCAAACTTAGTGCATTTCAGGCAAATTTCTTAAAAAAACTTCTTCTCCAGATCCAGCAGTAGAATCTTTTGATATTTAGTATGCAACATTGTGGGGTGAATCTGATTCAAGTTTGTTCAAATCAGCCCCCTGGGTTCATATTGGGGCTCAGTATAGGAGCCCAATTTGAACTTAGTGCATTTCAGGCAAATTTCTTTAAAAATCTTCTTCTCAAGATCCAGCAGGCAGAATCTTTTGATATTGGGTATGCAGCATGCTTAGGGGGATGAGATTCAAGTTTGTTCAAGCCAAGTCCCTGGGTTCATTTTTGGGCTCACCGTGGTAGCCCGAATTATAACTTAGTTCAAAATGAGGAATTTTCTTTAAAAATCTTCTTCTTCAGATCCAGCAGTTGGAATGTTTTGATATTTGGTAGGCAGCATCCTTAGGGGGGTGAGATTCAAGTTTGTTCAAGCCATGTCCCTAGGACCATATTTGGGCTCACTTGTAGGAGCCCAAATGATAACATAGTTCAAAGTGAGGAAATTTCTTTAAAAATCTTCTTCTTCAGATCCAGCAGTCGGAATGTTTTGATATTTGGTATGCATCATCCTTAGGGGGGTAAGATTCAAGTTTGTTCCAGCCATGTCCCTAGGTCCATATTTGGGCTCACTGTGGGAGCCCGAATGATAACTTAGTTCAAAATGAGGAATTTTCTTTAAAAATCTTCTTCTTCAGATCCAGCAGTCGGAATGCTTTGATATTTGGTATGCAGCATCCTTATGGGAGTGAGATTCAAGTTTGTTCAAGCCATGTCTCTAGGTCCATATTTGGGCCCACTGTGGGAGCTTGAGTTGTAACTTAGTTCAAAATGAGGATTTTTCTTAAAAATCTTCTTCTTCAAATCCTGCAGTCGGAATGTTTTGATATGTGGTGTGTAGCATCCTTAGAGGGATGAGATTCAAGTTTGTTAAAGCCAAGTTCCTGGGTCCATATTTGGGCTCCCTGTGGGAGTTCAATTTAAGGAAAAATCTTCTTCTCCAGTACCAGTGGGCAGAATCTTTTGATATTTGGTATACAGCATCTTGGTATGGGTCTGATTCAAGTTTGTTCAAATGGAGTCCCTTGATCAATTTTGGGGCTCACTATGGGGACCTGAATTTTTACTTAGTGCAATTTAAGAAAAAAAAATTTAAAAATCTTCTTCTCCAGAACCAATGGGCAGGATCTTTTGATATTTGATATACAGCATCTTGGTATGGGTCTGATTCAAGTTTGTTCAAATTGAGTCCCTCGATCAATATTGGGGCTCACTAGAGGGGTGTGAATTTTTACTTAATGCAATTTAAGAAAATTTCTTTAAAAATCTTCTTTTCCGGAACAGATGGGCAGAATCTTTTGATATTTGGTATGGGTCTGATTCAAGTTTGTTCAAATTGAATCACCTGTTCAATATTGGGGATCACTATGGGGTGTGAATTTTTACTTAGTGCAATTTAAGAAAAAATCTTTAACAATCTTCTTCACCAGAACCAGTGGGCAGAATCTTTAGATATTTGGTATTCAGCATCTTGGTATGGGTTGGATTCACGTTTGTTTAAATTGAGTCTTTTGATCAATATTGGGGCTCACTATGGGGGCGTGAATGTTTACTTTGTGCAATTCAAGGAAAATTCTTTAAAAATCTTCTTCAGAACCATCATGCAGAATCTTTTGATATTTGATCAGCAGCATTGTCCCATTCAGTCCTGTTGATGTTTTAACTCCACAGAGAGTATAGATTTACTCTGTAGAACCTTAAGAATAGCTTTTGATAAAATTTGTGTCTTAACAGTATGGAACATTCGGTGAGTGCCTAAGGCCCCCTGGGGCCTCTTGTTTTGTATTTTGCTGGATATATTAATTTAATATAAATAGCCTATCACTCAGACTTCTGATACAAATTCATGGATAAGGCTTTATACAAAAAGGAATCCTCACATTGACAAAATGAGTGACATTTTACAGATATGAAACGTTGGTCTCCTCGCTGATTTGCATATCTGTTTTTACTGGAATGTTTCGAAATTTTTTTGGCGTGTTCTGTGCATAATTATTGATGAAATATAAAGCTGAGAAAAAAATCCCCCCTCTCAATTTTAACGAGTTGTGTGCCACAACGTCTCAAGCTCTGTTAACATATTGGAGCTGATAAATGTTTATCGCACGCGTTATTTTGCGTGTGGCGGTCGTTTATGGTCCACAGAAATTTTAGTTCAGGCGGCCGATCGCCCGCCTCAAAATGCCAAGCCTGCAAAAAAAAAACCTCAAAGCAAGAGGGCACTGCTTGGTGAAGACAGAAAATATGTATTGGGCCACACAAAATAAATTAATTGATTCTCAGGCAATTTTTTTTTCAAATCAGTGAGGGAGGGAGGGAGGGTTTTATTTTTAATTTTTATACGCCCGTTTGAAAAACGGGACGTATTAGAGTATGGCGTTGTCCGTCCATCTGTCCGTCCGTCCGTCCGTCTGTTTGGTTTCCAAACAATAACTTTAGTATTTGTTTTCCGATCGGCTCCAAATGTGGTATGTGGTTTAATCACAACAAAATACAGGTCAAGTTCGAATATGGGGTCGGTCTGAACATTTTTCGCCTGAATTATGGCCCCAGTTGAACTTAGAATTCGTCAAATATTTGGTTTCCGGATGATAACTTTAGTATTTGTTTTCCGATCAGCTCCAAATGTGGTATGTGGTTTAATCCCAACAAAATACAGGTCAAGTTTGAATATGGGGTCGGTCCGAACATTTTTCGCCTGAATTATGGCCCCAGTTGAACTTAGAATTCGTCAAATATTTGGTTTCCGGATGATAACTTTAGTATTTGTTTTCCGATTGGCTCCAAATTTGGTATGTGGTTTAATCACAACAAAATACAGGTCAAGTTCGAATATGAGGTCGGTCTGAACAATTTTTGCCTGAATTATGGCCCCTGTTGGACTTAGAATTCGTCAAATATTTGGTTTCCGGATGATAACTTTAGTATTTGTTTTCCGAGCGGCTCCAAACTTGGTATGTGGTTTAATCACAACAAAATACAGGTCAAGTTCGAATATGGGGTCGGTCTGAACAATTTTTGCCTGAATTATGGCCCCTGTTGGACTTAGAATTCTTCGTCAAATATTTGGTTTCCGGATGATAACTTTAGTATTTGTTTTTCGATTGGCTTCAAACTTGTTAGTCTTTTTCTCAAATGACTGAAAAATTTAGTCATTTCACAAAATCACTGATTTCAAAGTCTGACCGTAACATATATATATATGCCAGTATAAATTTCTCGCACTCTAAAAAAATTGTAAATGTGTTAAAATGGTACAATTTGAACAGTTCACGGGCGTATGATGCAATGCCCAGCGGTGCTCTTGTTCTTTTTCTTTTGCAACAAGTGAGCAAACATGGTTAGGATTTCGGCTGTCTTTTTACACACAGAAATATAGAAAGTGCATATTTATACAAATAAATTCATTTTTTAATTTGAAAATATTCCTCTGAAAACAAACTGTAGGTACTGGAATTCAAAGGCTTCATATTCTTTTGATGCTGTTCATATTATCTTTGAAGTAAAAGTATATAAACCTATAGGGATTTGCAACATTACAATTTATGGGAGAGTGCCTGAAGGCACTCTCCCATAATTTGTAACAAGGCAAACATATTGAAGACGCAACTAAAATATGCATCAATCAAAAAATGTAAAAAGTGTTTGGTATCCCTGAGTTTGTACCAATATTGTTGTATTAATACTGGAAGACACTGAAAGGCAATAAAAATGTCCAATGAGGGGATTCACATTCAAAGGGGGATTGTCTGTGAAACAAAACACTTTTTCTTGTTAGCCTTAAATGAAACATCTTCACAGAAAAAAATTGTGAAGAATTCAAATTCAGAAATGGAATAGAAGCTTAGCCTTTTATCTACCACATTGATGTCTCATGTTAGTTAACACAAATCCTGTTACATTTTACTTCTATTTAATATATTTTAGATTAATTTGTTCTGATGTCATGGCAAGAGGTATGGACATCAAGAATGTGAAATATGTTATTTCTTATGATCCACCAAAGTATGT
Source organism: Pictodentalium vernedei (assembly GCA_031216915.1). Classification (NCBI taxonomy): domain Eukaryota; kingdom Metazoa; phylum Mollusca; class Scaphopoda; order Dentaliida; family Dentaliidae; genus Pictodentalium; species Pictodentalium vernedei. The sequence goes on from CM062289.1 coordinate 193,167,086, forward strand.
AAAAACTCACATTCACAGAATTGGTCGAACAGCTCGTGCTGGAAAAGTTGGATCAGCAATAACTCTCTTAGAAGAGCAGCAGGTATCAGATTTTATTTAAATAAGTTAATCACATGGCAATATTAAGCCTTGCCAGTTTGTGTGGTTGCAGTGATCATCCCCATAAACAATCCTGTGAAATAAATCTGTGTATCTTTTCAATAGGTGTTGTTAATGTTTGAGGGCCGAAAATTGTATTTTTGGGGCACTTTTTCGATTACCACTCAGAATATCATAGGTGCTTTGAGACGGCTGTGATATTTGGTACCTTGTTCAGACACACGAGGAAGATGCATGCAAGTTTTTGGGCCTTAACAATCTAATACTTTTAGTCCAGCACTACATTGTAGTGGGTGGGTGGGGGGGGGGGGGGGGGGGGAGGTTGAATTGCTTCAGCCACAGCTCCAGTTTGATTTTGTTCAAAAGAATTACCTTGTTAATTGCAGATAGCTTACAACAACAAACCAATTGCCATATCTTTTATATAAATTTGACCTATTGATTACATATAGTCTATAGAGTAAATTCCTCTTAATTGTATAAAAATATTTCAACGGTTATACAGTGGAACCCTGTTAATTGAATAGCCACTGTGCCAATGAAAATTATTCATTTAACAGGGATTGTGTCACATTTCTGTATTCTAGAGATAAACTTAGCATTTATTCTATTATATCTTGTTTGACAGAGCTCCATGAGCTCTTGTCAAACAAGATATATTAGTTAAATGCCTGTATTGAATGCACTGAGGCCAAATAGGTCTATAAGTAAAGGAAAACTGGGAAGAGTTGGGGTAATTTCTCAACAGGTTACAAGATTTTTTCATTTAATGAACAGGAGTTTATTCTATAACCTATATTCAGTTAACAGGTCAAATTTGTACTGGAGGTGTGGTAAATGGTTTTGTGTTTGGAAATTATATTCAATTAACAGCAGGGTTCGCACAGGTCCTTGAAGTCCTTGAAAGTGCTTGAATTTGGTATCCACTTTTTCAAGGCCTGGAATACCTGGAAGAATTGGGGGTTTCTTAGTGAGGTCCTGGAAAAGGTCCTTGAATTTTCTCTGGAGAACATGGGAGCTGATTGTATGCTATCTACTGGTATGTGCCTAAAGTGGTCTTATAAAAACTTTATTATTAATCGGTTTTAAAGCGATATTAAATACTTAACAGATAATGAGTGTAATGATTATAAGAACACAAAATTGGGGTACCAAAGTTGAAGGGATGAAACGTGGTTGTTTTCACACAATGACACATATTTTTACACAGTATACCAATGGCCCAGACATAGCTGGTGCTAACTCTAAAATATCTAGGGCCAAACACAAATTTTGCCCCCCAATCCCCCAAATTTACTTGCAAAACCGAAAATTAGAAGTCCTAACTGGTCCTCCATACATTTACCCTCTGTGCATGCGCAGACGTCAGGAAGTGACCAGAATTGGCGCAAACACCATTCTTTGTTTGGCCCTTGTCAGATAACATCAAACTGACTTTTGTGCTTTTTAAATCTCAATTAATAATGATGCCAGACACAAATCATTGGTTAAATTGGTGGATCCAAGGACACAATTGGATGAAGGAAGGAAGAAACAGTGGTTTGAAAACGTTCAGGGCTGTAATTTTATAATATTTATAAAAATTAGTTCATGTTCCCTAATTTTGGGACATGAGCCTGACGTCATCATTGTTGATAATGATTTTTTCACTATTGGTTAAGTATTCCTTCCCTAATCTCCCTTGATCCCCCTTGTTAAACTCCCAAGCTTTTTGGCTTGTTTTTTTCAAATTTTTTATATAAAATTTCTTGGGAGTTTAACGTGTTGTACAGAAAGTTTTTTCTGTATTTCCCCAGGGTTACGTCCTCACCCTTAGGGTGTTTAGGTGTTTTTGTCATGCATCATACTTCCAGTGTATCGTTTTTTCTTCTGATGAAGATCTTGCCTTACATCGGATAGTTCAAAAATCTGTTACTGACTTCGGGCCGTGTTGCCTGGGGTCTGATTTCCGGTTTACAGTTGGATGTTGTTTACATTAGCAATGTTTGTTATTTATGTGTAAGTTCCTATTTCTGATATGGTAGGTCTGTTGTAAGATACAATATACAGTCCCGTAGTGTGGCAGTTAATGTTTGGGAGGAAAAAATTAATTTTGTCCACACTTTATTTAATTTAATCTTATTTGTTTTACAAGGATTGGCGAACAAGTTATGCAACTTATATTAACGCCTCTCCTTGGCCCAATGGCGTAGGTGTGTGGGATGACCTTCATAGCGGCATCTTCGTGGCCTAGCTCTTCTCGAATACTACGAAGGGATCTTTAGCCTGCACGGAGTGTGTCTCTCTCCACACAGAGGACAGCCATTTTACATCCCCACCCGATAGGACGATACGCTGTGACAGATTCATCCCCACAATTGATGCTGACACATCACACTTGGGCTCTTTTGGGATACATTTGGGCACTTCAGTCCCTTTGGGAACTTGGGCTCTTGTCCAAATTTTTCGAAAAATTTTTTGGTGTAAACTATTATTTTTATACTGTACCAATGACCCAGACATAGCTGGTGCTAACTCTTAAAATATAGGGCCAAACACAAATTTTGCCCCCCAATCCCCAAAATTTGCATCTAAAACTAAAGAAAACATGTCCTGAAAGGCCCTCCACACTTCGCCCCCACTGCGCATGCGCAGTGTCAAGGACGTTCCGAAATTGGCGCCATTAATCATTCTAAGTTTGGCCCTTCATCAGTTAACATCTGACTGATCTTTGTGCTTATAAATCTCAGTTTAAATGATGCCAGACACATAAATATTAGTGAAATGGTGATTCTAAGGAGGATAGAGAAGGAGGAGAGGAAAAGAATGTGTGACAGAATATTATCAGGGCTGTAACTTAAAATTTTTTAATGAAATTATGTTAAGTTACCTATTTTCAAGGCAGCAGCCATTTTGTTGTCATTCTGATTATTTAGTTACACTGTTTTTTTTTTAAGTGTTTTCCTCTCTCCCTGTCCTTTAAGTTCCCCCTTGCTATTCTCCCATGCTTTTGGCATAGTTTTTGTAATTATTATTACTAAATTTTCTTGGGAGTTTTAGCTGAATAACAGAATGAATTCTGTTCTTTCCCCATGTTTACGTCTTCACCTAGGGGTGGTTAGGCGTTGTGTTCTGCATCTACCATCTGATGTTCTGCAGTTTCTTCCCTGGAAGTCTCTGTTTTGCATCAGATAGTGTATTTTTGGTAACTGATTTCGGGCCTGGGTGCCTGGAGTCTTATTTTAGTGTTTTTACACTCATTGTTTACATTTACAACAGCCCTCTGTGTGAGGGGAGGATTTCTAAAAAATAATATCTTGATGTTATTTTAATCATAACTAGATACATTATTATTGTTCGTAAGTGTTGAATAAATTGTTTAAAATATTTTAAAAATTTTTGTCCACACTTAGGCTTGGGATCCATTGGGGCTCAACGTTACTTTTCAGAAACTTGGGCTGTTCTGAAAAAATATTTTTTCAAAATATTCTGATTTCAATTATTTTTTCTATATCAATGGATCATATTATTATTATGTATTTTGATTGCCAGGGGTTAGTGCGAGTACCAGGACTTGTTTTCTTTTCACATTGAAAGGATATTGATCAATTGTTTTAAGAGGAAGTCTTCCTCTGACTTTATTATCATTCTATATGTGGTCAGTGTACTCGCATTAACTCCTGTTCTGTATCGTATGATTTCGATGACAATATGGGAAGCGTATGTCACGGTATGTTGTTGGGGATTTGGACACTCCGGTCCTTTCCCCGCAGGGTCACTCTACTTTATCAATTTCTATTTCAGACGATCAAGATTAGGGTGATGTATCTGTGATGTCTTCCAACAGTGTGCCTCCGTCGTCACAATTAATGAAGGGCTAGCGGAAAAGTGCTCATGTAAATACGCCAATTGCCTAAGAGGACCCTAGTAGGTTCGACGGCCTTTGACGTCCGCTAGCTCGCCCGGTGTAGCGTCCATTCACCGAATGGTTTGGCAGCCGGATTCGTCCGTTGCGGTCTAGAAGGATTTTTGGGGTGATGCGAGCACTATAAACTAACCTAATGCACACCCAGTGACGGCGGATCGGAGGGAGAACGCAGGAAGCCTTTTAGTCCGGTTCATAGCTCGTTCCGGTCCATCCGGACGGCAAGCGAGAGAGGCCCCTCTCTCGTTCAACAACATCTGGCCCCAGATGTTGTGGTACAAAATGTGTCGTAAGCGGAGCATACGTCCGTCGCTCGGGACGCTCCGTTGTATAGGCAGTCCGCTGAGACTGCTAAGGCTTCCTCTTCTCGTCAGCGCACACGACCGCACCTTGGCTGCGTGACCGCCGATATATTACCAGCTTTGCCGATCAAGGATTCTTCGGCGACCAGGTCACACCATCCGGTAGCCAGGGACACGAGGCCTGCAGACTCTGGACGTTCGCATAGGAAGTGTGCGGGAGTCAACGTACACGGAGCTTCCGGCGGCAATGCATCGTAAGACCGCTACTGCACAGGCCTCGGGAACGGACGTGCTTTCCTTAATAGCACAGTTTATCGCAGCATCCCAGCATCAACTGAATCTGTCGCATATATTTTATCCGACGATGCTGGGTCGGGACGCTCCGCGGAAGCGGGTACGGACGTCCGAAAGTTTCATCCGGTCCGACGGGATACCGAAAGGGATTCGGAGGATTTCGAGCTTTCCCTTTCGGAACAACATATGCTGTTGTGTATGTCATCTGACTTGGTCTTCTACAGCTTCTTTCGTCGGACCAGAATGCTGCGATGCCGGATAAGAAACTGATAGCGTCGGTGGACTTAGAAATTTTTGGTTCGGTTCAGGGACATCGTCCCTCAGTTCCGACATAGTCCAATAATGTCACACAAACTTTTGAATTATTGAACGACGCTATATATATATTATTATTTTATGCTTGCTAACCAAGCATTTCTGGTTTCTTGTTCGAAGAGTTATGGAGATGTCTTTCAAAAGTGTGCCTCTGTCGTCATAGTTAATGAAGAGTTAGCGGCAATAAGTGCTCATGGAATATGTCTATCGCCTACGGAGTGACATTCGCTAGCTCACCCGGTGTAGCGTACATTCATCGAATGGTTCGGCTGCCGGGTTCATCCGTTGCGGTCTAGGAAGGAGATTTGGGTGATGCGAGCACTTTAATTACTTTAGTACTCACCCAGTGACGGCAGATTGAGGACAGATCGGAGGAAGCCTGTTAGTCCGGTTCCTGGCTGGTCCAGGTCCGTCCGGGCTGTGAGCGAGAGAGGTCCCTCTCTCGCCCAACAACATAGGGGACCGCATGTTGTGGTTCAGATATTTTACATTCGGAGCATATGTCCGTTGGTCGGGACGCTCCATTATATTGACAGTCCGAGAGACTGTCTTTAATGCTTCCTCATCCTCACAGCAGGGCACACGACCGCACATTGGCTACGTGACCTCGAGTATCCGATCAGTTTCGGCATTCAGTGATTCCACGGCGAATAGGTCGCGCCATCCGGTAGCCAAGGGACACGAGGCCTATACACTCCGTTCGCTCGCATATTGGTAGTATGCACGGGGTAACGATCACGGAGCTTCCAGCGGCAATGCATCGTAAGACCGCTTCTCCTCAGGCCTCAGTGACGGACGTGCTATCCGAGTTAGCACAGTTGTTTCGCAGCATCCCAGCAATTGATAGTTTCTCGGTCGAATCAGGAATTATCCGACGGCGCTGGGTCGGTGCGGTCCGCGGTTGCATCAGGTACGGACGACCGAACGCTTTATAGGGTCCGACAGGATGGCGAAAGGGATTCGAAAGTTTTCGAGTTTTCCCTTTAGTAGTATCGGAAGATGCCTTTCATATCTTCTGGCATTATCTTCCAGTGATTATTATTTCGGACTTCATTGCTGCGATCTTGGATAAGAGACTTATAGCGTCATTGGACTCGGATTTTTCGATCGGTTCGGGGACATTGTCCCTGACTTACCGACGCAGTCCAATATTGTCATTACAACATGTGTTTTATTTTTCGACGCTATATATATATATATACAAGCCTGCTACTAAGCATGATAGTTTAGTTTCTTGTCCGCGTTGCTCATTTCTGCCATTTTATCATTTATACAAATAGTTTATTTTGGCAGAGCAGGGCATACCGAGAGTTCATATGCGTCTTGACGGTGTGATTAAAAACTGCATATATTCTTTTTCGCCGTTTATGTCTTTTCCAATTTCAATGTTGGGAACGACATTATGTATAGTAGACTTAACTTAGACGCTTTATTATACGTAATCCGCCTTACTGAGGCGTTATCATTACGTCTTCAAGAAAAGATTTACGGGATATTATTCTCAATGTAATTTCTTTTGAGGGCAGTAGTTTGTTCACGTATAACTCCGCCCTTCAGTGGCTGATTGGAGTTAGTTAGACGTGACGCAGCCCTAGCTACATCCACTCGCGTGGATAGTAAGGTTAAGAACTCTCTCAGAGTCGCTTCGTTCTCGGAGGAGCTTCTCTTCGACGGCAACTTTTCGGCAATCCATGAATTGCTCGATTTACACGTTCTCTTGTCTATCTAGTGTTACAAGAGATTCAGACTGGGGCAAACATTCGGTGGTTGACTCAGAGAGTGCCGCCGCAGTTGCCGGACCCAAGTGTGGCTGTTATGACGGTTGCCAGTCAAACAGATTGGGATATAATACTGATCCCTACGGATTCGAAGTGCCAGGGTCTTTGGGTTCCGCAGTCTTTTAGCAATCAGTTTTCTTCCGCGGAATAATGTTTTTTAGGCTTGCTTTATGTCATTGCATGAACATTATTCAGAAACGCATGCCCAAATTCCTGTCCTTTAATTCGACAGTAGTGGCGTATCTCCGGAACCAGGGAGGCACTCTTTCGTTTCCGTTATTCAATTTAATGGAAAGAATCCGTCTGTTGGTTATAGTACACCAAGTTCAGTTTTGGTCCGTCATATTCCGGGTCGTCTGATTGTTTTATCGGACTCCTGTTCTCTTACGGGTCGCTTGTTGCTGTCAGAATGGACTCTCAACAAACAAGTATTCAATCAGATTTGCTATCTATGGGAGCGCCCAATGATGATTTATTTATGACACAGCTTGCTATCAATTGCAGACGTATGTGTTGGCTTGTCCAGATCTCTGAGCTAATATTTTTAACGCTCTATTGATCTATAGGACGGAATGATAGGATACGCGTATCCTCCGGCGCTGTTGTTTTAGCAGGTATTGCTAAGATAAACAACCACAATACATTTCTGTTGATAGCATCTCTATCTTCACAGAGATCATGAGTAATTTTCTCTCTTGTTTACTGTGGGTCTTAACGTGAAATCTTCCTCTATGTGAGGATCTTTTTCACTGGGTAAATCGTGTCATCTTTATCACAACCTGCAAGGTCGCAACCTTCATGTATTCCGTTGTGTGGTCCGTATTGCATTGTAAGCACTGTACTGGACGAGCTTTGGACGCGATTTCTTACTATAGGAGATCCTCTTCTTCGCTATTCTATGCGGCTAAAGTGGAGGCTCTTCCGTCGTGGTGTAGGGATCATTATGTTCATATTGTTGATCCCTCCATACTACTCATTGCTATTTTTTAGTATACTTGTTTCACAAGATCTACTGCAGCCTGTTATTATTTAGGTTATAGGTTTATGTTACCTCATACCTATGCACTCTACGATAGTTTACAATTGAGTCTTTTGTCTCTTTATCTAAGTCAGTTAGTAACTTTTTGATAAATAGACTTAGAATCTTTAGATTAAATTCCTATACGGATTTTAACTTCGGTTCTTATTTAGCTAAGTAATCATTTGAGCCTCTGGAAACAGTAGTTTTCAAATTCTGACCTTTTAGACAGTAATTCTGTTGGTTTCTCTTTTACTGTAGAGTCAGTGAGTTTCATGCACTATCGATGGATGATTTTCACTTTCATAGTTTCGGAATCAATACTTCCGTTACTATTTAGGTTGGATTGTTGCATAAGAGTTAGGCTCCTATTATCCGGAACCTATTATTTTAAGGTCCTTCCGTCTTCGTATGGGCATAGGCCTTTACTCTTTCCGGGTACAGTTTATGTATTTATAAACAGATTTCTGTTTATTACTATGGGCGTAAGCTTCTTCTGTCTTTGATGTCTAGTAGAAGGACGTTACGCTCCTTTTTTTTTGTTAATGGATTCTATTAACTATCGGTACTGCTTATAGTATATCATTGACTTAGCAGTTGTGCTTAAGATTTCGGCTCATGAAGTAAGAGTTCTTCTACTTCTTGGGCTTACATTAATAGTGTCGCTATTATAGATTTTTTAAGGCCGCTCATTGCGCTCAGCCATCCACATTCATGAATTTTATCTCAGAAATATCGAGTCCATTTCTGGAGGCCTCTATTGTTAGGTCTATTATCTACTGCTCAGAATGTCATTCACTTAACAGTTGCTACTATAGCTAGGTAGGCTGTCTGTTTCGGCAGTGTCTCCGTTCGGCTGCCCTCTTCGCTCTGGGCTATTTGACCCAGGGCAAGAAAAAGGGGGGGGGGAGGGTGTTCCCTTGGGTCACCTGTTTTACTATGAAAACAAGGGGATACCTCCTCCGGAGTTAGTAATTCTGAGCTGTTATTGGGATGGTTGTTTACTGAGAAGTTTAGGTTTTTAAAATTCATTCAAGTCTTAGTTTTTAAAGTATAGCTTTTGAATATTGCATATGTCAACGGACATGATTATGCAATCCTCAGACACTTTTAGGAGTATAAGAGTCTCTATTCTCTAGACTTACTTATTTATTGGCTTACTTTAAAAATTATTAGTATAAGGATTATATTGGATATTAATAGAGTACATGGATGTATGAAGCTCAATTTTGGAAGGTGTTGTATCTTTCTAATTTATCATAAATAAGAAAGATACATGTAAGGCCTATTACTTCTTTTTCCCTACAGGGGATGACTCTATTTTATTTTATTGAGCGTATTCCATTTTGCTCTATGTCCTTGGCCCTCCAGCCTTTTTACTATTCAGCTATGTCTGGGTCATTGGTACAGTATAAAAATGTTAAAAAATTTATAGTAATTTATATATTTTTTATACTTACCAATGACCCAGACGGGGATGGCCCTCCCAGGAGTTGGGAACTCTTGCCTCCCCGCTGAGTACATAACGCTTACCAGGCACTGGTTATTAGAATGATTAATGGCGCCAATTTCGGAACGTCCTTGACACTGCGCATGCGCAGTGGGGGCGAAGTGTGGAGGGCCTTTCAGGACATGTTTTCTTTAGTTTTAGATGCAAATTTTGGGGATTGGGGGGCAAAATTTGTGTTTGGCCCTATATTTTAAGAGTTAGCACCAGCTATGTCTGGGTCATTGGTAAGTATAAAAAATATATAAATTACTATAAATTTTTTAACTTTTGATTTATATTTTGAATGTTTTTGTTATGTATCTTTTTATTTGTATTTAATGTGGAATTGGTGGGAGTACAATTGACTTAGTCTGCTTCATTATGTAAGCATATTGCTCTTTAAGCAAGGCGAGGAAGTCGTTCCTCTTATTTTCTTGTAGGTTGCCTTGCTTGTAGTCAATGTACTTCTACTAATTCTTGCTCATATGTGTCGCATGGGATGACAAATGTTGCTGACGGGTGTCACGGTACATTGTTAGCGAGGGACCACTGCCAGTCCTCTCGTAATGAGAGGCTGCCACCGGTCCTCTCGCCCTAAGTCGCTCTAGTTCATTAGTTTATATTTACAGAGGAACAAGAACATCCGTCAGATAGTGTGCTTTCGTTGTTGCATTAATTAGTCAATCAGAGCTAGTGGCAAAAGTACTCATGAATATTAGATAGGGCAATAAACCACAGTGTGGTTTCAAATCCCTGTCGCCAGCTAGCTTAACCGGTGAAGTGGTACACCGCCTGAGGGTACCGTGATGCCGGGTGTGTCCGTTGCTGTCAAGGAGAATGGAAAGGGTAGAGCGAGCACTATAATATAAAATCAATATAAAGCTCACTCTGCAACGATGGAAAGAAAGAAGCCGGCAAGTTCAGCAAGAAGCTCGGCAAGGTCTGAAGGACCGCGAGCGAGAGAGGGCCCCCCCCCCCCCCTCTCTCTTTCATTATAACATCTGGGGCAAGATGTTATGGATCGGAACTTGCGTCAGTCGGAGCATATGTCCACGCCTCCCGTCGGGGACGCTCCATTCGGTTTACAGCCGGGGTTGGCTATAATTACGACTTCTTCAACGTCTACCAAGCACACATGACCACACCTTGGCTACGTGACTTCTGATATCCAGCCTGCATCACCGAGAAAGTCACTCTTCGTCAGTGAAGTCACACCATACAGTAGCCAAGGAGATGAGGCCTCATTTGTAGGGACGTCTGCAGAAAAGAGCCATCTTGGACACACTGTCCCAGGAGCAGCCAGCGGCCACTCAACAGAAGTCCGCTGCTCCTTAGGCCTCCATAACGGACTTGCTGTCGCAGATTACGCAGCTCATCGCAGCATCCCAGCAAATGCAGAAGCAGACGACGACAGTCTCAGAACTGTCAGAATGTGCTGGGTCGGTCCAGTCATCTCCGCGTTCAGATGCCGATGACCGTGAGTATAATCTGATTCAGTTGGAGGATGAAAGGGATTTGGAGGAGAATTACCCTTCCCTTTCGGAACAACAGGGTGGTGATAGCGCTTATGCATCTATACTTCCCTGAGTTTGTTCCTGAAAATCAGAATGCTGCGACAGCTCGAAAGTAGCCCTATTCAATAGCTTAGACGAGGCCTCATATATCGGGACATCCGGAGAAAGTGCCGTCTCGGATATACTGTCCTGGGAGTTGCCAGCAGCCAGAAGACCGCTGCTCCTTAGGCCTCCGTTACGGTTTTACTGACGCAGATGCGCAGCTCCTCGCAGCATCCCAGGAAGTGCAGTAGCAATCGACGGCAGTCTCAAAATCTGAGCTGTCGCATGGTGCTGGGTCGGTCCAGTTATTTGCGCGTTCAGATGCCGTTGACCGTGATTTCAACTGATTCAGACGAATGATGAAGGGATATGGAGGGGATTTACCCTCCACATTCGAACAATACAGGGTTGAAAGGATTTATTCCATCAACACTACCCTGAATGTGTTCCAATGAATCAGAATGCTGCGCCTATTTACAAGAAACTGCTAGCGTTGTTGCACGCTAAATTATCCGGAAAAAGAGAAGGAATGTCTTTTCCGGTTAAGTATAGACAGGTGTCGCAGGCTTTTGGCCTTTTAGACGACTCCACATTCAACTTTCCAGTGGAAAGAAGTAAGGCAGTTTTTTGTCATCTTCTGTAGTTCCGTGGTCGTAAAACAGTGAAGATGTATTGAGAGTTCCTCTGCATTTGAATGAGTAGGCTAAGGACCTAGCTATGGCCTTACCTTCGTCATTCATTATTCGCATCGTCACAATTGAGACGATATTTATTCATTCAGAGCAAATTTAGACTCACTGTATTATGCAGATCACCTTTAAGAACTGTGACTCTACGTCTCTACGGAAAGGAATTGGAGGATGTTAGTACCTCATTTAGAATCCTTTCCAGGGCTATATATTTATCACGTATAACTCTGTCTTAACAAGTTGCTGATTCAGAGTTAAATAGACGTGACAGAGCCCTTGCGTCGTCATCCTTAATAGATGACAAAGTGAAAAACTCTCTTAGAGTCGCTCCGGTTTCCGGACACTTAAGTTTTTGACGATAAGGTTTCATTGGTTTATGAACAAGCTACAAAGAAAGCATCAATACTCTGCTCCTTATGTCGACGTATATTCGACAAGCATTAGCAGAAAGGAGTAAGGGAGGACGTCCTAGACAGAAGGACGCCTATAAGGACTCCTCGTGAGAGTATAGTTTACTCTCCTATAATTACTCTAGGGATTGTCATATAGCGACTCAAATACGGGGCTTACGTCTGATCAAGACTTCCAGTCAGACTCCCCTAAACTGCTGGGTCGAGGCTCTTCGTGATTGAGACGCAGTTTCTCCTTCCGTAGGCCTTGCAGGTGCTACAGGTGTGAGTTAGGACCTCTGTTGTTTTGCGGTTGACGGATGGTTATCAAGATGAGCATCAATCTGGATAACTGTTATGGAGACTTGTAGTTCAGAAGAGTGGTTTTGGCTATCTTTCCAAGAGAACCACAACTAAATTAATGTCTGATGGACAATGCTTCCATCTAATCCTTGCATAAGAGTCTCTCCAACCAGAGGTAAAGGTTCTCTTGACAAGGATATTAATAGAGGTCGTCGAGAATCGAGATTCTCTGGAATTCTGTAGCCACCTGTTACTCGTACCGAAGCCTAAGAGCTCGTTCCGACAGATAATAGACTGTATCTTGTTAACAAGTTTATCAAAGCTCTAAAAGTTTATTTATGGTTATCATTTAGTCAGTTATAATGAATGTTCGAGTGATTGACTATGCTATAAGCATAGATCTAAGGATAGCTTTGGTCTGGAGATAGTGCCCTGCACTGTCACTCGAATATTAATAACTTGGTAATATCTCATAACAATCTGGTTCGTCTGCCATTATCCAGAATGAATTAGTTTTATGCGACTGATGGAGATGTGCTGAGCGGCTACGCATCTTGTTTAGATGGGTCGCTTACACACACGCCCCCTCCAGTTATTCTTACACAGAACTGGAGTGTGACAACGCATTCGCTCAGGACCAGTATTGTTTTAACTCATATAGTAAACAAAAAGGTCCATATTGAGGCAGATTTTCAGTGGTTAACTCATTAGTTCCGCTGCAACTGCCAGATCTGGCTTTCACGATTATGACGGGTATGAGTCAATAGTTTGGGGCACAGCAGACTGTAATTGCAGGGGTCTGAGACCCTCGGTTCCTGTAGAAACACATAATCATCAAGAATGATGTCAATATTGTTAGCGCTATATCAATGCGTTCATGCTTGTTCAGAGTTTGTTGAACAACTCAATAGTGGTAGCGTTCATCAGGAACCAGGGCGGCACCCATTCACTTTTGTTATAATACCTAATGGAGAATCATTTTCATGTCTCTCTATCCATCATATACCGGGTCGTCTGAGCGTACTAGCAGACTCGCTCCTCAGAAAGGTCGCCTGTTTCATATGTATGGACGCTCAACATGCGTTCATATGTACAATTTTGCTACCAGTGGGATCACCCCATGATTCTTTAGTTTGCGATGCACCGGAACAATTGTTACCGTCATTTATGTCGCCATGCCCAGATTATTGAGCGCAGGCAGTAGACGCTCTGCAAATTCATGGGAGGAATAATAGGATATGCGTATCCTCCTATTCATTTGATTCAATAGCTTATGTTTAAGTTTAAACAGTGAATCCTACTGGTAGCACCTCTGTTGTCACAAGAATCTTGGATCAATATTCTCAAGTGTCGGTTATGTGACGCTCCCCAGAAGCTTTCTCCCAGAGAGGGTCTTCTTTCAGGGGATGTTTTATTCTTCACGTTCCTCTCCGTCCATAGTGGCATATGGAGTCAGTTGGACGTGAGGGAACCATTTCAGTTCCTATATTTTTTATCTTAACTGACACAGGTACGATTAAATAATACGGGTGAGGGGATTTCGGTATGACTTTGAATTCCCCCCCACCGCGAGAGAACCATTGCGGTTCCTATATTTTTCTGTTAACTGACACAAGTACGATTGAATAATGCGGGTGAGGAGATTTTGTTATGACTTGGAATCCCCCCCCCCCCCCCCCCCCCCCCCCCCACACTCAGACACTTCCTTATGTGTTATAAGCAATTACCGAGCAAGACGTAGTTCTCTTCCCGCAAGCTTTATTATTATAATACATGCATTTTATGCATTTATGTAGTGTTCTGTGGCGACCTCATCGGCTCATCTGCTTTTTAGCTGAATTAATGCCCTATTATTTTGGTTGATTTGTTATATACTAGCGTTTATTTATAAATCATCACAATTAAATTGCTTCTCTTGAGTGAGTACCTCGCAGGCTGCATAACCGGTTAACTGGTATTCAGATGATTACATGCTATTATATATGCGATCGCGCATTATTATTATTAGGCTAACGCATTATTGTTTTCGGTGGTCCTTGAAATAATAATTTATTTTGGGGGCGGTCCGTGTAGGAGCCTGTTAATCATACCTTTGTACATCTCTGGATCGATGTTTCTATTTTGTTTGGTACTCATATTACACGTGCTTTTACAATCATAGATATCGGATTATTCATGTTGGAGAGTGTTGTTACTGGAATTTATTGTACAGTGGTTACCTATGGATCATGTTGGAAGTGTGCTTTCTCTTCAGGAATCGTTCAGTGTGGCTTGATCAGATATGTGTATGTTATATTTTATATCGCCAGTTTTCGACGTATCTGTATACGTTGTCTGCCGTGCATGCTATTTACTGTGCAATACCAATTTCCAGGATCATCGCTATAGCCGTAACTTCTGAAGTAACGTAAAGCACCATTTATTAATCTTGAATTAATACCTGAGTGCGTGTTCGACGATTAATTATATTGTTGTTGGGTACCGCTCTTATTGTTTCCAGAGCTATCACCCTTTTTTATTTTGAAGGTTTCTTCAAAAAAGGGGGAGGGGGGGGGGGGGGGGGGGGTACCCATAATCTGGCTTAAAATGTATGTATCTTTGAAGGATGCTGTTTTTATCCATATTTATATCCTGCATACAGCTGAAATGTTATTGTAAGGCGTATGTTTGTGGGAGATTCTCTCTTATTCTCAGATACACCATCCTAATTTTTGGGACTTAGTCTGGGCTAGCCTTGGAAAATTAGGAACTTGTCTTCATACTTACATTAAGGAATTACTTCATTGGGCTCCTTGTTTAGAATATGTCTCCTCTATTACTGTATAGAGGGACATACATGTAATTCCTAACTGTTCTACATGTAAGTTCCTTCATTATGGATTGCAGGATTGGAATTATATCAGAAGTCTTAAGCCCTCCACCTATTTACGATTTAGGTATGTCTGGGCCATTGGTATACTGTGTAAAAATATGATAAATTTATATCAATTTGTATATTTTTATACTTACCAACGGCCCAGACGGGAAGGGCCCTCCCATGAGTGGGCACTCATACCTCCCCGCTGAATTATTATGTAATACTCTCTTTTACAAAGAATGGTGTTGGCGCCAATTCCGGTCATTTCCTGACAACTGCGCATGTGCAGAGGGTAAATGTATGGAGGACCAGTTAGGACTTATAATTTTCGGTTTTGCATGCAAATTTTGGGGATTGGGGTGCAAAATTTGTGTTTGGCCCCAGATATTTTAGAGTTAGCACCAGCTATGTCTGGGCCATTGGTAAGTATAAAAATATACAAATTGGTATAAATTTATCATTTTCAGATTGGATGTTCGAAACTGAATCACAAATGCGTCATTTGTTTTCAGTTGAATGATTTTATTCTTAGTAGGTAGTTCAGCAACAATAATAATACAGCTATGCCTGGAAAATGTAAGTTTAAAACGACGTAGCTTCATATTAAGGAATACTCTGAATGGTTATCACCAGATACAGACATTAACAAAATTACAGAAAATGAAAGATACCATTGATTCAGTTATGAACACCAACTGACTAAAATTGAGATGTATGTGTATATATTGTAAATATGTGATGGTAAGTGTTTGTATTTACATGTAAATTATTAAATACAAACTCTTGAAACTGCTTAAAAATTATCCTTGAAAAAGTTGTGAAAGTCCTTGAAATGGTCCTTGAAAATCCTTGAATTTTTTTTCCCCATCCTACATGAACCCTGTAACAGGGTTATTCAGTTAAGAGATATCCACTTAAGTGGGCTCAACTTTACAAACACACAGACACACACCCATCCCAAAGTGTTCAACTTACGGACATCATGTCCTTAGTACTTTAACCACCTTCATTCTGATGTCAAAATACCAAAATTTCAGGAAGCTGTTTTTTCCTATAATGCACCTAGAAATTTAACCAATTCAATCTCGTTTGACAGAGCTCAATGAGCTCTTGTCAAATGAGATTGAATTGGTTAAATTTCTAGTTGCATTATGGGAAATTTTTTCTGCCTGAAATTTAGATATTTTGACATCAGTGTGCAGGGGGTTAATGTAAGCTTCAGTCTATCATATTCTGTTTAAGAGAGTTCCATGTGCTTTGCCAAACAAGGTATAATGGATTAAATAGTTATATATTTTTATACTGTACCAATGACCCAGACATAGCTGGTGCTAACTCTTAAAATACAGGGCCAAACACAAATTTTGCCCCCCAATCCCCAAAATTTGCATCTAAAACTAAAGAAAACATGTCCTGAAAGGCCCTCCACACTTCGCCCCTACTGCGCATGCGCAGTGTCAAGGACGTTCCGAAATTGGCGCCATTTATCATTCTAAGTTTGGCCCTTCATCAGTTAACATCTGACTGATCTTTGTGCTTTTAAATCTCAGTTTAAATGATGCCAGACACATAAATATTAGTGAAATGGTGATTCTAAGGAGGATAGAAAAGGAGGAGAGGAAAAGAATGTGTGGCAGAATATTATCAGGGCTGTAACTTAAAATTTTTTAATGAAATTATGTTAAGTTACCTATTTTCAAGGCAGCAGCCATTTTGTTGTCATTCTGATTATTTAGTTACACTGTTTTTTCAAGTGTTTTCCTCTCTCCCTGTCCTTTAAGTTCCCCCTTGCTATTCTCCCATGCTTTTGGCATAGTTTCTGTAATTATTATTACTAAAATTTCTTGGGAGTTTTAGCTGAATAACAGAATGAATTCTGTTCTTTCCCCATGTTTACGTCTTCACCTACGGGTGGTTAGGCGTTGTGTTCTGCATCTACCATCTGATGTTCTGCAGTTTCTTCCCTGGAAGTCTCTGTTTTGCATCAGATGGTGTATTTTTGGTAACTGATTTCGGGCCTGGGTGCCTGGAGTCTTATTTTAGTGTTTTTACACTCATTGTTTACATTTACAACAGCCCTCTGTGTGAGGGGGGGATTTCTAAATAATAATATCTTTATGTTATTTTAATCATAACTAGATACATTATTATTGTTCGTAAGTGTTGAATAAATTGTTTAAAATATTTTTAAAATTTTTGTCCACACTTAGGCTTGGGATCCATTGGGGCTCAACGTTACTTTTCAGAAACTTGGGCTGTTCTGAAAAAATATTTTTTCAAAATATTTTGATTTCAATTATTTTTTCTATATTAATGGATCATATTATTATTATGTATTTTGATTGCCAGGGGTTAGTGCGAGTACCAGGACTTGTTTTCTTTTCACATTGAAAGGATATTGATCAATTGTTTTAAGAGGAAGTCTTCCTCTGACCTTATTATCATTCTGTATGTGGTCAGTGTACTCGCATTAACTCCTGTTCTGTATCGTATGATTTCGATGACAATATGGGAAGCGTATGTCACGGTATGTTGTTGGGGATTTGGACACTCCGGTCCTTTCCCCGCAGGGTCACTCTACTTTATCAATTTCTATTTCAGACGATCAAGATTAGGGTGATGTATCTGTGATGTCTTCCAACAGTGTGCCTCCGTCGTCACAGTTAATGAAGGGCTAGCGGAAAAGTGCTCATGTAATACGCCAATTGCCTAAGAGGACCCTAGTAGGTTCGACGGCCTTTGACGTCCGCTAGCTCGCCCGGTGTAGCGTCCATTCACCGAATGGTTCGGCAGCCGGGTTCGTCCGTTGCGGTCTAGAAGGAATTTTGGGGTGATGCGAGCACTATAAAATTAACTTAATGCACACCCAGTGACGGCGGATCGGAGGGAGAACGGAGGAAGCCTTTTAGTCCGGTTCATAGCTCGTTCCGGTCCATCCGGACGGCAAGCGAGAGAGGCCCCTCTCTCGTTCAACAACATCTGGCCCCAGATGTTGTGGTACAAATGTGTCGCTAGCGGAGCATACGTCCGTCGCTCGGGACGCTCCGTTGTATAGGCAGTCCGCTGAGACTGCTAAGGCTTCCTCTTCTCGTCAGCGCACACGACCGCACCTTGGCTGCGTGACCGCCGATATATTACCAGCTTCGCCGATCAAGGATTCTTCGGCGACCAGGTCACACCATCCGGCAGCCAGGGATTCGAGACCGATGGACTCCGGACGTTCGCATAGGAAAAGTATGCGGGAGCCATCTGATGCGGAGCTGCCCTCGGCGAAGCAGCGATAGACTGCGCCTCCGCAGGTCTCGACGCCGGACATTCTTGTGCACATAGCACAGCTTATCGCAGCATCCCAGCAGCCGACAGAAACGGTGTCGGATCGAGAATTATCCGACAGCGCTGGGTCGGTAGCCGGGGACTCAAGGCCTGCAGACTCCGGACGTTCGCATAGGAAGTGTGCGGGAGTCAACGTACACGGAGCTTCCAGCGGCAATGCATCGTAAGTCCGCTACTGCACAGGCCTCGGGAACGGACGTGCTTTCCTTAATAGCACAGTTTATCGCAGCATCCCAGCATCAACTGAATCTGTCGCATATATTTTATCCGACGATGCTGGGTCGGGACGCTCCGCGGAAGCGGGTACGGACGTCCGAAAGTTTCATCCGGTCCGACGGGATACCGAAAGGGATTCGGAGGATTTCAAGCTTTCCCTTTCGGAACAACATATGCTGCGATGCCGGATAAGAAACTGATAGCATCGGTGGACTTAGAAGTTTTTGGTTCGGTTCAGGGACATCGTCCCTCAGTTCCGACATAGTCCAATAATGTCACACAAACTTTCGAATTATTGAACGACGCTATATATATATTATTATTTTATGCTTGCTATCCAAGCATTTCTGGTTTCTTGTTCGAAGAGTTATGGAGATGTCTTTCAAAAGTGTGCCTCTGTCGTCATAGTTAATGAAGAGTTAGCGGCAATAAGTGCTCATGGAATATGTCTATCGCTTACGGAGTGACATTCGCTAGCTCACCCGGTGTAGCGTACATTCATCGAATGGTTCGGCTGCCGGGTTCGTCCGTTGCGGTCTAGGAAGGAGATTTGGGTGATGCGAGCACTTTAATTACTTTAGTACTCACCCAGTGACGGCAGATTGAGGACAGATCGGAGGAAGCCAACAATATAGGGGACCGCATGTTGTGGTTCAGATATTTTACATTCGGAGCATATGTCCGTTGCTCGGGACGCTCCGTTATATTGACAGTCCGAGAGACTGTCTTTAATGCTTCCTCATCCTCACAGCAGGGCACACGACCGCACATTGGCTACGTGACCTCGAGTATCCGATCAGTTTCGGCATTCAGTGATTCCACAGCGAATAGGTCGCGCCATCCGGTAGCCAAGGGACACGAGGCCTATACAATCCTGTTCTCTCGCATATTGGAAGTATGCACGGGATAACGATCTCGGAGCTTCCTGCGGCAATGCATCGTAAGACCGCTTCTCCTCAGGCCTCAGTGACGGACGTGCTATCCGAGTTAGCACAGTTGTTTCGCAGCATCCCAGCAATTGACAGTTTCTCGGTCGAATCAGGAATTATCCGACGGCGCTGGGTCGGTGCGGTTGCATCAAGCTACGGACGACCGAACGCTTTATAGGGTCCGACAGGATGGCGAAAGGGATTCGAAAGATTTCGAGTTTTCCCTTTAGTAGTATCAGAAGATGCCTTTCATATCTTCTGGCATTTCTTCCAGTGATTATTTTTCGGACTTCATTGCTGCGATCTTGGATAAGAGACTTATAGCGTCATTGGACTCGGATTTTTCGATTGGTACAGGGACTTTGTCCCTGACTTACCGACGCAGTCCAATATTGTCATTACATCATGTGTTTTATTTTTCGACGCTATATATTTATATATATATACAAGCCTGCTACTAAGCATGATAGTTTAGTTTCTTGTCCGCGTGGCTCATTTCTGCCATTTTATCTTTTTTACAAATAGTTTATTTTGGCAGAGCAGGGCATACCGAGAGTTCATATGCGTCTAGACGGTGTGATTAAAGACTGCATATATTCTTTTTCGCCGTTTATGTCTTTTCCAATTTCAATGTTGGGAACGACATTATGTATAGTAGACTTAACTTAGACGCTTTATTATACGTAATCCGCCTTACTGAGGCGTTATCATTACGTCTTCAAGAAAAGATTTACGGGATATTATTCTCAATGTAATTTCTTTTGAGGGCAGTAGTTTGTTCACGTATAACTCCGCCCTTCAGTGGCTGATTGGAGTTGGTTAGACGTGACGCAGCCCTAGCTACATCCACGCGTGGATAGTAGGTTAAGAACTCTCTCAGAGTCGCTTCGTTCTCGGAGGAGCTTCTCTTCGACGGCAACTTTCCGGCAATCCATGAATTGCTCGATTTATTCATTCTCTTGTCTATCTAGTGTTACAAGAGATTCAGACTGGGGCAAACATTCGGTGGTTGACTCAGAGAGTGCCGCCGCAGTTGCCGGATCCGAGTGTGGCTGTTATGACGGTTGCCAGTCAGACAGATTGGGATATATACTGATCCCTACGGATTCGAAGTGCCAGGGTCTTTGGGTTCCGCAGTCTTTTAGCTATCAGTTTAACTTCCGCGGAATAATGTTTTTTAGGCTTGCTTTATGTCATTGCATGAACATTATTCATAAACGCATGCCCAAATTCCTGTCCTTTAATTCGACAGTAGTGGCGTATCTCCGGAACCAGGGAGGCACTCATTCGTTTCCGTTATTCAATTTAATGGAAAGAATCCGTCTGTTGGTTATAGTACACCAAGTTCAGTTTTGGTCCGTCATATTCTGGGTCGTCTGATTGTTTTATCACACTCCCGTTCTCTTACGGGTCGCTTGTTGCTGTCAGAATGGACTCTCACCAAACAAGTATTCAATCAGATTTGCTATCTATGGGAGCGCCCAATGATGTTTTATTTATGACACAGCTTGCTAATCAATTGCAGACGTATGTGTTGGCTTGTCCAGATCTCTGAGCTAATACTGTTAACGCTCTATTGATCTATAGGACGGAATGATAGGATACGCGTATCCTCCGGCGCTGTTGTTTTAGCAGGTATTGCTAAGCTAAACAACCACAATACATTTCTGTTGATAGCATCTCTATCTTCACAGAGATCATGAGTAATTTACCCTCTTGTCTACTGTGGATCTTAACGTGAAATCTTCCTCTATGTGAGGATCTTTTTTCACTGGGTTAATCGTGTCATCTTTATCACAACCAGCAAGGTCGCAACCTTCATGTATTCTGTTGTGTGGTCCGTATTGCATTGTAAGCACTGTACTGGACGAGCTTTGGACGCGATTTCTTACTATAGGAGATCCTCTTCTTCGCTATTCTATGCGACTAAAGTGGAGGCTCTTCCGTCGTGGTGTAGGGATCATTATGTTCATATTGTTGATCCCTCCATACTACTCATTGCTATTTTTTAGTATACTTGTTTCACAAGATCTACTGCAGCCTGTTGTTATTTAGGTTATAGGTTTATGTTACCTCATACCTATGCACTCTACGATAGTTTACAATTGAGTCTTTTGTCTCTTTATCTAAGTCAGTTAGTAACTTTTTGATAAATAGACTTAGAATCTTTAGATTAAATTCCTATACGGATTTTAACTTCGGTTCTTATTTAGCTAAGTTATCATTTGAGCCTCTGGAAACAGTAGTTTTCAAATTCTGACCTTTTAGACAGTAATTTTGTTGGTTTCTCTTTTACTGTAGAGTCAGTGAGTTTCATGCACTATCGATGGATGATTTTCACTTTCATAGTTTCGGAATCAATACTTCCGTTACTATTTAGGTTGGATTGTTGCATAAGAGTTAGGCTCCTATTATCCGGAACCTATTATTTTAAGGTCCTTCCGTCTTCGTATGGGCATAGGCCTTTACTCTTTCCGGGTACAGTTTATGTATTTATAAACAGATATCTGTTTATTACAAGGGCGTAAGCTTCTTCTGTCTTTGATGTCTAGTAGAAGGACGTTACGCTCCATTTTATTGTTAATGGATTCTATTAACTAGCGTACTGCTTATGGTATATCATTGGCTTAGCAGTTGTGCTTAAGATTTCGGCTCATGAAGTAAGAGTTCTTCTACTTCTTGGGCTTACATTAATAGTGTTGCTATTATAGATTTTTGAAGGCTGCTCATTGCGCTCAGCCATCCACATTCATGAATTTTATCTCAGAAATATCGAGTCCATTTCTGGAGGCCTCTATTGTTAGGTCTATTATCTACTGCTCAGAATGTCATTCACTTAACAGTTGCTACTATAGCTAGGTAGGCTGTCTGTTTCGGCAGTGTCTCCGTTCGGCTGCCCTCTTCGCTCTGGGCTATTTGACCCAGGGCAAGAAAAAGGGGGGGGGGGGGGAGGGTGTTCCCTTGGGTCACCTGTTTTTACTATGAAAACAAGGGGATACCTCCTCCGGAGTTAGTAATTCTGAGCTGTTATTGGGATGGTTGTTTAGTGAGAAGTTTAAGTTTTTAAAATTCATTCAAGTCTTAGTTTTTAAAGTATAGCTTTTGAATATTGCATATGTCAACGGACATGATTATGCAATTCTCACACACTTTTAGGAGTATAAGAGTCTCTATTCTCTAGACTTACTTTATTATTGGCTTACTTTAAAAATTATTAGTATAAGGATTATTGGATATTAATAGAGTACATGGATGTATGAAGCTCAATTTTTGGAAGGTGTTGTATCTTTCTAATTTATCATAAATAAGAAGGATACATGTAAGGCCTATTACTTCTTTTCCCTACAGGGGATGACTCTATTTTATTTTATTGAGCGTATTCCATTTTGCTCTATGTCCTTGGCCCTCCAGCCTTTTTACTATTCAGCTATGTCTGGGTCATTGGTACAGTATAAAAATGTTAAAAAATTTATAGTAATTTATATATTTTTTATACTTACCAATGACCCAGACGGAGATGGCCCTCCCAGGAGTTGGGAACTCTTGCCTCCCCGCTGAGTACATAGCGCTTACCAGGCACTGGTTATTAGAATGATAAATGGCGCCAATTTCGGAACGTCCTTGACACTGCGCATGCGCAGTAGGGGCGAAGTGTGGAGGGCCTTTCAGGACATGTTTTCTTTAGTTTTAGATGCAAATTTTGGGGATTGGGGGGCAAAATTTGTGTTTGGCCCTGTATTTTAAGAGTTAGCACCAGCTATGTCTGGGTCATTGGTAAGTATAAAAAATATATAAATTACTATAAATTTTTTAACTTTCCTACAATGCTAAAAAGCTGATAAAATGTGTAACCTTATAAATTAAATAGCCACTTTGCCTGTGAGATATTTCAATTAATAGGAGTAAAGTAGGTCCCACTTGAATGGATATTGTATAATTGAATAGTCCTCTTAAATGCATATAATTTACAAACACCAAACCATTTAATGTTCCTTAGAACAAATTTGACCTGTTAATTGAATGCAGGTTATAGAGTACCATATATCCCTGTTAATTGAATAAGGAATCTTGAGATTTATCTAAGAATTACTGTGATAATGACTGAATTACCCTTCATTCTAAGCTTGTTTGGCCTCATTTCACCCAAAATTAACATTTAATATATTATATCTTGTTTCACAGAGCTGCATTAGCACTGTCAAACAAGATAAGATAGAATAAATACTCTGTTTTTCACATGAATGTAGGAAAATGGTAAAATTCTGGTTAATTAAATACTCAAGTTCACACCTGTAAACTGGCTATTTGATTAACAGGGTTCCACAGTATACAATTAACCAGAACGGGTCATTTCATATATTCTGGAGATGAATTAACCCTTTACCTAATGAATTGACCACATCCATCCACATAATTTACAAATTGAGCAGTTGAAAAGTATTAGTTTTTCAAAAAAGCTCCACAAAGCAATATCATGTGACCCCTCATTGGAATGAGCTTGTTCCAGTGAGGGGTCACATGATATAGTTTTGTTGAAATGCTTTGAAAAATTTGAAAAAAATTAATAAGGTTTGCTATTGTGTGCATTGGGTAAAGGGGTAAGTTTTCTGATGAAATGAATACCTTTATTTATGTCAAAATAAATAGAGGATATCTAGTTTTTAGCTCAACTTTGACGAAGTCAAATTTGAGCTATTGTCATGGCCCGTCGTCCGTCTGTCCGTCCGTCCGTCCATCTGTCCGTCTGTCCGTACGTCAACAATTGGCTATGGCTCGGGCTAGAGGTCGTATTTATGAACCGATCTTTACGAAACTTCTTGTGTACCTTTGTTATGACCCTGGGACGGGAACGAGTGTTTTTAGGTGTGGTCCGAAATTCAAGATGGCTGCCAGCGGCCATTTTGTACTGATGATGCAAAAATCAGATTTTTATACTGTACCAATGACCCAGACATAGCTGGTGCTAACTCTTAAAATATAGGGCCAAACACAAATTTTGCCCCCCAATCCCCAAAATTTGCATCTAAAACTAAAGAAAACATGTCCTGAAAGGCCCTCCACACTTCGCCCCTACTGCGCATGCGCAGTGTCAAGGACGTTCCGAAATTGGCGCCATTAATCATTCTAAGTTTGGCCCTTCATCAGTTAACATCTGACTGATCTTTGTGCTTATAAATCTCAGTTTAAATGATGCCAGACACATAAATATTAGTGAAATGGTGATTCTAAGGAGGATAGAGAAGGAGGAGAGGAAAAGAATGTGTGACAGAATATTATCAGGGCTGTAACTTAAAATTTTTTAATGAAATTATGTTAAGTTACCTATTTTCAAGGCAGCAGCCATTTTGTTGTCATTCTGATTATTTAGTTACACTGTTTTTTTAAGTGTTTTCCTCTCTCCCTGTCCTTTAAGTTCCCCCTTGCTATTCTCCCATGCTTTTGGCATAGTTTTTGTAATTATTATTACTAAATTTTCTTGGGAGTTTTAGCTGAATAACAGAATGAATTCTGTTCTTTCCCCATGTTTACGTCTTCACCTAGGGGTGGTTAGGCGTTGTGTTCTGCATCTACCATCTGATGTTCTGCAGTTTCTTCCCTGGAAGTCTCTGTTTTGCATCAGATAGTGTATTTTTGGTAACTGATTTCGGGCCTGGGTGCCTGGAGTCTTATTTTAGTGTTTTTACACTCATTGTTTACATTTTCAACAGCCCTCTGTGTGAGGGGGGGATTTCTAAAAAATAATATCTTGATGTTATTTTAATCATAACTAGATACATTATTATTGTTCGTAAGTGTTGAATAAATTGTTTAAAATATTTTTAAAATTTTTGTCCACACTTAGGCTTGGGATCCATTGGGGCTCAACGTTACTTTTCAGAAACTTGGGCTGTTCTGAAAAAATATTTTTTCAAAATATTTTGATTTCAATTATTTTTTCTATATCAATGGATCATATTATTATTATGTATTTTGATTGCCAGGGGTTAGTGCGAGTACCAGGACTTGTTTTCTTTTCACACTGAAAGGATATTGATCAATTGTTTTAAGAGGAAGTCTTCCTCTGACTTTATTATCATTCTATATGTGGTCAGTGTACTCGCATTAACTCCTGTTCTGTATCGTATGATTTCGATGACAATATGGGAAGCGTATGTCACGGTATGTTGTTGGGGATTTGGACACTCCGGTCCTTTCCCCGCAGGGTCACTCTACTTTATCAATTTCTATTTTAGACGATCAAGATTAGGGTGATGTATCTGTGATGTCTTCCAACAGTGTGCCTCCGTCGTCACAATTAATGAAGGGCTAGAGGAAAAGTGCTCATGTAAATACGCCAATTGCCTAAGAGGACCCTAGTAGGTTCAACGGCCTTTGACGTCTGCTAGCTCGCCCGGTGTAGCGTCCATTCACCGAATGGTTCGGCAGCCGGGTTCGTCCGTTGCGGTCTAGAAGGAATTTTGGGGTGATGCGAGCACTATAAACTAACCTAATGCACACCCAGTGACGGCGGATCGGAGGGAGAACGCAGGAAGCCTTTTAGTCCGGTTCATAGCTCGTTCCGGTCCATCCGGACGGCAAGCGAGAGAGGCCCCTCTCTCGTTCAACAACATCTGGCCCCAGATGTTGTGGTACAAAATGTGTCGTAAGCGGAGCATACGTCCGTCGCTCGGGACGCTCCGTTGTATAGGCAGTCTGCTGAGACTGCTAAGGCTTCCTCTTCTCGTCAGCGCACACGACCGCACCTTGGCTGCGTGACCGCCGATATATTACCAGCTTCGCCGATCAAGGATTCTTCGGCGACCAGGTCACACCATCCGGTAGCCAGGGACACGAGGCCTGCAGACTCCGGACGTTCGCATAGGAAGTGTGCGGGAGTCAACGTACACGGAGCTTCCGGCGGCAATGCATCGTAAGACCGCTACTGCACAGGCCTCGGGAACGGACGTGCTTTCCTTAATAGCACAGTTTATCGCAGCATCCCAGCATCAACTGAATCTGTCGCATATATTTTATCCGACGATGCTGGGTCGGGACGCTCCGCGGAAGCGGGTACGGACGTCCGAAAGTTTTATCCGGTCCGACGGGATACCGAAAGGGATTCGGAGGATTTCGAGCTTTCCCTTTTGGAACAACATATGCTGTTGTGTATGTCATCTGACTTGGTCTTCTCCAGCTTCTTTCGTCGGACCAGAATGCTGCGATGCCGGATAAGAAACTGATAGCGTCGGTGGACTTAGAAATTTTTGGTTCGGTTCAGGGACATCGTCCCTCAGTTCCGACATAGTCCAATAATGTCACACAAACTTTTGAATTATTGAACGACGCTATATATATTATTATTTTATGCTTGCTAACCAAGCATTTCTGGTTTCTTGTTCGAAGAGTTATGGAGATGTCTTTCAAAAGTGTGCCTCTGTCGTCATAGTTAATGAAGCGTTAGCGGCAATAAGTGCTCATGGAATATGTCTATCGCCTACGGAGTGACATTCGCTAGCTCACCCGGTGTAGCGTACATTCATCGAATGGTTCGGCTGCCGGGTTCGTCCGTTGCGGTCTAGGAAGGAGATTTGGGTGATGCGAGCACTTTAATTACTTTAGTACTCACCCAGTGACGGCAGATTGAGGACAGATCGGAGGAAGCCTGTTAGTCCGGTTCCTGGCTGGTCCAGGTCCGTCCGGGCTGTGAGCGAGAGAGGTCCCTCTCTCGCCCAACAACATAGGGGACCGCATGTTGTGGTTCAGATATTTTACATTCGGAGCATATGTCCGTTGGTCGGGACGCTCCGTTATATTGACAGTCCGAGAGACTGTCTTTAATGCTTCCTCATCCTCACACCAGGGCACACGACCACACATTGGCTACGTGACCTCGAGTATCCGATCAGTTTCGGCATTCAGTGATTCCACGGCGAATAGGTCGCGCCATCCGGTAGCCAAGCGACACGAGGCCTATACACTCCGTTCGCTCGCATATTGGTAGTATGCACGGGGTAGCGATCACGGAGCTTCCAGCGGCAATGCATCATAAGACCGCTTCTCCTCAGGCCTCAGTGACGGACGTGCTATCCGAGTTAGCACAGTTGTTTCGCAGCATCCCAGCAATTGACAGTTTCTCGGTCGAATCAGGAATTATCCGACGGCGCTGGGTCGGTGCGGTCCGCGGTTGCATCAGGTACGGACGACCGAACGCTTTATAGGGTCCGACAGGATGGCGAAAGGGATTCGAAAGATTTCGAGTTTTCCCTTTAGTAGTATCGGAAGATGCCTTTCATATCTTTTGGCATTATCTTCCAGTGATTATTATTTCGGACTTCATTGCTGCGATCTTGGATAAGAGACTTATAGCGTCATTGGACTCGGATTTTTCGATCGGTTCGGGGACATTGTCCCTGACTTACCGACGTAGTCCAATATTGTCATTACAACATGTGTTTTATTTTTCGACGCTATATATATATATATACAAGCCTGCTACTAAGCATGATAGTTTAGTTTCTTGTCCGCGTTGCTCATTTCTGCCATTTTATCATTTATACAAATAGTTTATTTTGGCAGAGCAGGGCATACCGAGAGTTCATATGCGTCTAGACGGTGTGATTAATAACTGCATATATTCTTTTTCGCCGTTTATGTCTTTTCCAATTTCAATGTTGGGAACGACATTATGTATAGTAGACTTAACTTAGACGCTTTATTATACGTAATCCGCCTTACTGAGGCGTTATCATTACGTCTTCAAGAAAAGATTTACGGGATATTATTCTCAATGTAATTTCTTTTGAGGGCAGTAGTTTGTTCACGTATAACTCCGCCCTTCAGTGGCTGATTGGAGTTAGTTAGACGTGACGCAGCCCTAGCTACATCCACTCGCGTGGATAGTAAGGTTAAGAACTCTCTCAGAGGAGCTTCTCTTCGACGGCAACTTTTCGGCAATCCATGAATTGCTCGATTTACACGTTCTCTTGTCTATCTAGTGTTACAAGAGATTCAGACTGGGGCAAACATTCGGTGGTTGACTCAGAGAGTGCCGCCGCAGTTGCCGGACCCGAGTGTGGCTGTTATGACGGTTGCCAGTCATACAGATTGGGATATAATACTGATCCCTACGGATTCGAAGTGCCAGGGTCTTTGGGTTCCGCAGTCTTTTAGCAATCAGTTTTCTTCCGCGGAATAATGTTTTTTAGGCTTGCTTTATGTCATTGCATGAACATTATTCATAAACGCATGCCCAAATTCCTGTCCTTTAATTCGACAGTAGTGGCGTATCTCCGGAACCAGGGAGGCACTCTTTCGTTTCCGTTATTCAATTTAATGGAAAGAATCCGTCTGTTGGTTATAGTACACCAAGTTCAGTTTTGGTCCGTCATATTCCGGGTCGTCTGATTGTTTTATCGGACTCCCGTTCTCTTACGGGTCGCTTGTTGCTGTCAGAATGGACTCTCAACAAACAAGTATTCAATCAGATTTGCTATCTATGGGAGCGCCCAATGATGATTTATTTATGACACAGCTTGCTAATCAATTGCAGACGTATGTGTTGGCTTGTCCAGATCTCTGAGCTAATATTCTTAACGCTCTATTGATCTATAGGACGGAATGATAGGATACGCGTATCCTCCGGCGCTGTTGTTTTAGCAGGTATTGCTAAGATAAACAACCACAATACATTTCTGTTGATAGCATCTCTATCTTCACAGAGATCATGAGTAATTTTCTCTCTTGTCTACTGTGGGTTTCAACGTGAAATCTTCCTCTATGTGAGGATCTTTTTCACTGGGTAAATCGTGTCATCTTTATCACAACCTGCAAGGTCGCAACCTTCATGTATTCCGTTGTGTGGTCCGTATTGCATTGTAAGCACTGTACTGGACGAGCTTTGGACGCGATTTCTTACTATAGGAGATCCTCTTCTTCGCTATTCTATGCGGCTAAAGTGGAGGCTGTTCCGTTGTGGTGTAGGGATCATTATGTTCATATTGTTGATCCCTCCATACTACTCATTGCTATTTTTTAGTATACTTGTTTCACAAGATCTACTGCAGCCTGTTATTATTTAGGTTATAGGTTTATGTTACCTCATACCTATGCACTCTACGATAGTTTACAATTGAGTCTTTTGTCTCTTTATCTAAGTCAGTTAGTAACTTTTTGATAAATAGACTTAGAATCTTTAGATTAAATTCCTATACGGATTTTAACTTCGGTTCTTATTTAGCTAAGTAATCATTTGAGCCTCTGGAAACAGTAGTTTTCAAATTCTGACCTTTTAGACAGTAATTCTGTTGGTTTCTCTTTTACTGTAGAGTCAGTGAGTTTCATGCACTATCGATGGATGATTTTCACTTTCATAGTTTCGGAATCAATACTTCCGTTACTATTTAGGTTGGATTGTTGCATAAGAGTTAGGCTCCTGTTATCCGGAACCTATTATTTTAAGGTCCTTCCGTCATCGTATGGGCATAGGCCTTTACTCTTTCCGGGTACAGTTTATGTATTTATAAACAGATTTCTGTTTATTACTATGGGCGTAAGCTTCTTCTGTCTTTGATGTCTAGTAGAAGGACGTTACGCTCCATTTTATTGTTAATGGATTCTATTAACTATCGGTACTGCTTATAGTATATCATTGACTTAGCAGTTGTGCTTAAGATTTCGGCTCATGAAGTAAGAGTTCTTCTACTTCTTGGGCTTACATTAATAGTGTCGCTATTATAGATTTTTGAAGGCCGCTCATTGCGCTCAGCCATCCACATTCATGAATTTTATCTCAGAAATATCGAGTCCATTTCTGGAGGCCTCTATTGTTAGGTCTATTATCTACTGCTCAGAATGTCATTCACTTAACAGTTGCTACTATAGCTAGGTAGGCTGTCTGTTTCGGCAGTGTCTCCGTTCGGCTGCCCTCTTCGCTCTGGGCTATTTGACCCAGGGCAAGAAAAAGGGGGGGGGGGGAGGGTGTTCCCTTGGGTCACCTGTTTTACTATGAAAACAAGGGGATACCTCCTCCGGAGTTAGTAATTCTGAGCTGTTATTGGGATGGTTGTTTAGTGAGAAGTTTAGGTTTTTAAAATTCATTCAAGTCTTAGTTTTTAAAGTATAGCTTTTGAATATTGCATATGTCAACGGACATGATTATGCAATCCTCAGACACTTTTAGGAGTATAAGAGTCTCTATTCTCTAGACTTACTTTATTTATTGGCTTACTTTAAAAATTATTAGTATAAGGATTATATTGGATATTAATAGAGTACATGGATGTATGAAGCTCAATTTTGGAAGGTGTTGTATCTTTCTAATTTATCATAAATAAGAAAGATACATGTAAGGCCTATTACTTCTTTTCCCTACAGGGGATGACTCTATTTTATTTTATTGAGCGTATTCCATTTTGCTCTATGTCCTTGGCCCTCCAGCCTTTTTACTATTCAGCTATGTCTGGGTCATTGGTACAGTATAAAAATGTTAAAAAATTTATAGTAATTTATATATTTTTTATACTTACCAATGACCCAGACGGGGATGGCCCTCCCAGGAGTTGGGAACTCTTGCCTCCCCGCTGAGTACATAGCGCTTACCAGGCACTGGTTATTAGAATGATTAATGGCGCCAATTTCGGAACGTCCTTGACACTGCACATGCGCAGTAGGGGCGAAGTGTGGAGGGCCTTTCAGGACATGTTTTCTTTAGTTTTAGATGCAAATTTTGGGGATTGGGGGGCAAAATTTGTGTTTGGCCCTATATTTTAAGAGTTAGCACCAGCTATGTCTGGGTCATTGGTAAGTATAAAAAATATATAAATTACTATAAATTTTTTAACTTTATTGTACAGAACTTCTGTATGAAAGTTCTGATTTGAATAAAGTTTTGTATAAATGTTTAGTACCATGGGATACATCACATATAATACGGGTTTTTTTCTCGTGCGTAATTTGTGCAAATTAGACTGACTTTGATTTATTTAGTGTTACTTTCAGAGTTGTAAGTGCCAAGCTGCTATGGCTCTGGCTAGAGGCCGTATTTATGAACCGATCTTTACGAAACTTCTTGGGTACCTTTGTTATGACTGTGGGACGAGAACGAGTGTTTTTGGGTGCGGTCCGAAATTCAAGATGGCTGCCAGCTGCCATTTTGTACCGACGATGCAGAAATCTGTTTTTTGTACAGAACTTCCATATGAAAGCTCTGATTTGAATAATTTTTTGTATGAATGTTTAGTACCATGGGATACATCACATATAATACGGGTTTTTTCTTGTGCGTAAATTATGCAAATTAGACTAACTTTGATGTTTTTTGGTGTTACTTTCAGCACTGTAAGTGCAAATGCCAATACGGCTCGGGCTAGAGGCCGTATTTATGAACCGATCTTTACGAAACTTCTTGGGTACCTTTGTTATCACCGTGGGACGAGAACGAGTGTTTTGGGGTCCGGTCCGAAATTCAAGATGGCCGATGGCAGCCATTTTGTACGAAATTTGGTGCAATCAGATTTTTGCACAGAACTTCCATATGAAAGCGCTGATTTGAATAATTTTTTGTGTGAATGTTTAGTACCATGGGATACATCACATATAATACGGGTTTTTTTTCTCGTGCAGAAATTATGCAAATTAGATGAACTTTGATTTTTTCAGTGCTGCTTACACACAGTAAGTACACATGTCAATACGGCTCGGGCTAGAGTCTGTATTTATGAACCGATCTTCACGAAACGTCTTGGGTACCTTTGTTATCACCTTGGGACGAGAACGAGTGTTTCTGGGTGCGGTCCAAAATTCAAGATGGCTGCCAGTGGCCATTTTGTATCAAAATTAGGTCTAATCAGTTTTTTGTACACAACTTCTATATGGCTCAGGCTAGATGCCATATTTATGAACCGATCTTTACGAAACTTCATGGGTATCTTTGTTATTACCGTGGGATGAGAATGAGTGTTTTTAGGTGTGGTCCAAATTTCAAGATGGCCACCAGCAGCCATTTTGTACCAAAATTAGTGCAATCAGTCTTTTGTACAGAACTTCTGTATGAAAGTTCTGATTTGAATAAATTTTTGTATGAATGTTTAGTAACATGGAATACATCACATATAGTACAGGTTTTTTTCTCGTGCAGAAATTATGCAAATTAGATGAACTTTGATTTATTCAGTGCTACTTTTACTCTGTAAGTGCACATGTCAATACGGCTCGGGCTAGAGGCTGTATTTATGAACCGATCTTCACAAAACTTCTTGGGTACCTTTGTTATCACCTTGGGATGAGAACGAGTGTTTCTGGGCGTGGTCCAATATTCAAGATGGCTGCCAGTGGCCATTTTGTACCGAAATCAGGTCCAATCAGTTTTTTGTCACAACTTCTACACAGCTCATATTTGTGAACTGATCTTCACGAAACTTCTTGGGTACCTTTGTTTTCACCTTGGGACAGGAATGAGTGTGTTTTGGGGTGCCTTTGTTATCACTGTGCTATGAGAACAAATATTTTGGGGTTCAGTCAGACCCACTCTGGGACTCAAAGATTTTTTTCTAGTTTAGCATCTGACTGTCACCCACCTTTACAATACTTTACCTATACATTTGTTACAGGCAACGCTCAGTATTTATGTACAGACCGTTACAATACTTTATATGTACCTTTGTTATCAGGTCATTACCTAGATGTTTGTCATTGCTGTGTCACATACTATACATGTACATGTCTTTGTCTTGACAAGTTGAGCTACAGTGTCATTGACACTTTCATTTCAGTGCTGCTTACACACAGTAAGTACACATGTCAATACGGCTCGGGCTAGAGTCTGTATTTATGAACCGATCTTCACGAAACGTTTTGGGTACCTTTGTTATCACCTTGGGACGAGAACGAGTGTTTCTGGGTACGGTCCAAAATTCAAGATGGCTGCCAGTGGCCATTTTGTATCGAAATTAGGTCTAATCAGTTTTTTGTACACAACTTCTATACGGCTCAGGCTAGATGCCGCATTTATGAACCGATCTTTACGAAACTTCTTGGGTACCTTTGTTATTACTGTGGGATGAGAACGAGTGTTTTGGCGTGTGGTCCAAATTTCAAGATGGCCACCAGCAGCCATTTTGTACCAAAATTAGTGCAATCAGTCTTTTGTACAGAACTTCTGTGTGAAAGTTCTGATTTGAATAAATTTTTGTATGAATGTTTAGTAACATGGAATACATCACATATAGTACGGGTTTTTTTCTCGTGCAGAAATTATGCAAATTAGATGAACTTTGATTTATTCAGTGCTACTTATACTCTGTAAGTGCACATGTCAATACGGCTCGGGCTAGAGGCTGTATTTATGAACCGATCTTCACAAAACTTCTTGGGTACCTTTGTTATCACCTTGGGACGAGAACGAGTGTTTCTGGGTGCGGTCCAAAATTCAAGATGGCTGCCAGTGGCCATTTTGTACCGAAATTAGGTCCAATCAGTTTTTTGTCACAACTTCTACACAGCTCATATTTGTGAACTGATCTTCACGAAACTTCTTGGGTACCTTTGTTTTCACCTTGGGGCAGGAATGAGTGTGTTTTGGGGTGCTTTTGTTATCACTGTGCTATGAGAACAAATATTTTGGGGTTCAGTCAGACCCACTGTGGGACTCAAAGATTTTTTCTAGTTTAGCATCTGACTGTCACCCACCTTTACAATACTTTACCTATACATTTGTTACAGGCAACGCTCAGTATTTATGTACAGACCGTTACAATACTTTATATGTACCTTTGTTATCAGGTCATTACCTAGATGTTTGTCATTGCTGTGTCACATACTATACATGTACATGTCTTTGTCTTGACAAGTTGAGCTACAGTGTCATTGACACTTTCATTTTGAGTGGATACCGAAAATTATCCCATGAGTGACCGAGACAAATGTTTTTTTTGTAAGCGCTTCTGTGAGCGAAAATAACCAATTGTCTTGGTCATGAATGAGATAATTTTCAGTATCCACTCAAAAACACTAGATTGTCTTTTTATTATATGCTTTTTATAAGATTCTGATTGTTCCTATCGATAATTCCACTCGTTTCAACCTTGAATTGATGCATGAAAGTAAACAACTGATGCACATTTATACGTGGAAGCGATTTGATTGATACTCTGAACAGGTAGCATCTTGCGTTCTGATTCAGCTGGTGGGTTTCATGCATCAATTCAAGGTGAATATGTGTTGAATTATTGCTGGAAATAATTGGTATCCACTCAAAAACACTAGATTTTCTTTTCATTAAATGTTTTTAGAACTAATTGATAATTTCCAGTGATAATTTAACTTTTATTCACCATGAAGTGATGCTTTGAAAGCTGCCATTTTGATTGAATTCTATCTTTCCACAATTTTTTCAATAATCTGTCGTTTAGCATGTAATAAATATTGATTATGTTGTCTTCATATTGTTAAATCTGGTTCTATTTTTTAGTTTTATCATTTCAAGAAGATGTTGAGCGAAGCTGGAAAAGAGGAACCTGAATACCTTAGGGTTAAAGGAAAGCAACTTAAACCTCTGGTACCTGCTTACAAGGATGCTTTGAAAGAACTGGCTACTGTTGTAAAGGTATTAACCCTTACGTCACATACAGCCATAAACAGCCCTTTTTATATTGCTCTGAAAATGTTGTCCCAGGTGTTTTCTTTCTTGATAACTCTACTGGTAGGATGCATTTATCTTTTTTTACATCATTATTGGCTGCTTGTTAAGGCAGCCAACAATAATGTAGAAATACTGTTAACTGGCCGAGTGCTAGAAACCACTATCAGGGCTTTCACAAAAATGAGGGTACACAGCAAAAGCCAACATTTTCCATGCTCATGCTTCATATTCAGTCAAACGTAAATAATATTTTCTTTATGTACATTTGTTGTATTACAAGTAATTGGAGATTGCCTGTGGGCACTCGCCAATAACTTGTAATAAAACAAATTTTGATTTTCATATTCAGACCACCAAAAATAATCTAGCCCTCAACCAGTTAAATCACCTGTTGCTGTGTAGTTGTATATATGGTAATTATTAACATAAAATTAATTTGAAGACATAAGGGTTAAAATTCTTCTCTACTATTGACCTTACACAAATTATTGAAGAACAGGAACTTTTTATTTTTTGCCACAAAAACAAAGCTTATGACCTCTCATTGGAATGAGCTCACTGAACACATCCAATGAGAGGTGATAAGCTATTATTTTTTGGTAAAATTTGGAATAATGAAATTTGAATGGCGATTCTTGTGAATAGTGTTGTCACCTTTTGAACATTATGCTAGGTAAAAGGTTAACCCTTTTATTCCGAGAGACTGCTTTTACGGTCCAGGAACATGTTATATCGTAATTTCATTAAGTAAGATGGCTGCTAAGTGAATGTTTGGGATTGACTATTCAAGATTTGCAATGTGCAGCTTTAGGGCATTGAAAAAATTAATTGGTCTACCACCAAATAATGAAGATAGACTCTTCCAATTGCAGTCATTGAACTGACACAGAAGATACCACCATTGTTCAAAGGGTTAATTGTAGAAACATTTGACTAAAGTTTCAAGTGTTACAGTATGTCAAACAATGATGATAAATGTTTAAAGTACAGTGAAATGGCACCTAGAGATACTGTTCGAGAGTACTCTTTTAAACCCCCAAAACAATTAATTATACCCCACTCGCGAAGAGATTGAGGGGCTTTACAAGGAATCTTACTCCACTAGATGTTTCTAATGGAATTACTGGCTTTATAATTGCATATATTTTAAAATAACAGACTGTTTACCTCTTTTACCATTCCTTAGCACAAATTGGCTCTGTTAATTGTATATGGGTTATATAATAAATCCCTGTTAATTAAACTTTTGACAAACGAAATTGGCCACGTCCACTCATGAAACTTACAAACATACAGGTGAAAAAATATTATTTTTCAAAACATTTTAAAACCATATCATGTGTTTCCTCATTGGAATGAGCTCATCGAGCCCATTCCAATGAGAGGTCACATGATATGGTTTTGTTGAAATTCTTTAAAAAATTTGCAGAAAAAATAATTATAATGATGAATTTTGATATTGTGTGCATTCAGTGAAGGGTTAACTTGTGTGCAAAATTATTTTCCAAAGGTTATTTGTAGCATGATTATATTTTTTATATGCCCGCCATTTTTTGACGGACGTATTATGTTATGGCATTGTCTGTCTGTCTGTCTGTAAACAATTTTTGTGTTGCCTACTCCTCCAAAGGTTTACATGCTATATTGTTCAAACTTTACAAACATGTTGATCAGTAATTGCCGTTGTGAATGTGACAAGAGCAGGTAACTCTGTTGTGTATTTCCAGAGTTATGCCCCCTTTTAGTACTTGAAACATCACAGTATTGTGTCGCCAACTTCTTCAACATTTTACATGCTATATTGTTCAAACTTTGCACACATGGTGATCACCAATTGCTGTTGTGCATGTGACAAGAGCAGGTAACTCCATTTTGTATTTCCAGAGTTATGCCCCTTTTAGAAATTAAAACATTACAGTATTGTGTCGCCTACTCCTTCAACATTTTACATGCTTTTTTGTTCAAACTTTGCACACATGTTGATCACCAATTGCCGTTGTACATGTGACAAGAGCAGGTAACTCTGTTTTGTATTTCCAGAGATATGTCCCCCCTTTTAATACTTAAAACATTACAGTATTGTGTCGCCTACTCCTTCAACATTTTACATGCTATATTGTTCAAACTTTGCACACATGTTGATCACCAATTGTCGTTGTGCATGTGTCAAGAGCAGGTAACTCCATTTTGTATTTCCAGCGTTATGCCCCCTTTAAGTACTTGAAACATCACACCATCGTGTCGCCTCCTCCTTCAACATTTTACATGCTATATTGTTCAGACTTTGCACACATGGTGATCACCATTTGCCGTTGTGCATGTGGCAAGAGCAGGTAACTCTTGTTTTGTATTTCCAGAGTTATGCCCCCTTTTAGTACTTGAAACATTACACTATTGTCGCCTACTCCTTCAACATTTTACTTGCTTTATTGTTCAAACTTTGCACCCATGTTGATCATCAATTGTCGTTGTGCATGTGACAGGAGCAGATAACTCCATTTTATTTTTAAACGACGAGAATCCTCGCCGTTTATAGTTGTTATGATCCTCAAAATGTCCTTTTCCTTGGTGCCACCTATTGTCAATCATATCAATGAAGTTAACCTGTCAATGAATGGATGCTACCATTGTAAACGGCGCGAGAATCTTCTACACCTAAAAGTTGTTTGCATTTCCATTCTGCATACTAAAATTTCACAAAAACAATATGAAATGTGTGCACACAGGCATACAATTTGAAACCCTTTACCCCAGACAGGGCAGGGGAATGGACAATGATTGGAGGTGGGGGGGGGGGGGGGACAGACATAGTTGAGTTAACAAAAATTTCAAACTTTACCCCAGAGAAACTTGTGCATGTTCCAATTTTGACTGGCGTATGTTGCCCCGCTAGGCGTTGCTCTTGAATACTAAAACCAATGGCCCAGACTTAGCTGGTGCAACCTCAATATTATTAAGGGCCAAACACAAATTTTGAACTCCCCAATCCCCCAAATTTGCATACAATACCGAAAATTAAAAGTCCTATCTGGCCCTCCATACCTTTAGTACTTGTGCATGCGCAGTAGCCAGGAAGAGACCGGGATTGGCGCAAACATCATTCTTCCATTTGGCCCAAAGTCAGTAACAACTGAACTGACATCTGTGCTTTAAATTCTCATTTTTGAAGATGCCAGACACAAATCAATGATGGTTTTCATGGAATCAACAGTGTAACAGGATGCTGGAAGTGAATAGCAGTGGTTTCGGATGTTCAGGGCTGTAACTTTATAATTATTATGTAAAATTATTCATGTTCCCCAATTTTGGGATATGCTTTTGAACGTCGTCATTATAATATGACTCCACTGTTGTTTTGTTAGTATTACTTCCATTCCCTATCCTGAACCCTCCTGTTATACTCCCAAGCTCTTGTGGCTTTTTTATTGAAGAATTTTTTTTAAATTCTTGGGAGTTGAACTTGAAAACAGAATAGGTATTCTGTTTATCCCCTATGCTTACATCCTGTCTATTTCTGTTCGGGACGTTTTTGTATTCCTGCATCTTCTACAAGATGCATTGTTTTTTCTTCATATGAAGATCTAGCTTTGCATCAGGTGGTTGTTGATCGGTTACTGATCCTGGGCCTTTGTTGTGCCTGTTGTTGGTTAGTTTCCGGTTTTTCCTCTTGACATTGTTGTCTGTTCAATAACGTTTTGGATTCGTATTAATTCAATGTACGGCTTAAAAACAATTACTGTTTTTCAATTAGGATACATAGTATATCTTATTCCGGTAGTTTAGCTTCAATTAGTTAGTGGTTGTCTACACTTAGGCTCTATCGGGATGCCCTTGGGCTCATGAGGTTCCCTTGGGGCACTTAGACTTCATTCAGAATTTTTTAAAAAATTTTATTTGAAAATTGTTGTTATTGTCTATGTTATGTATCCTTGTGATGTTTGTTTTTGGGAGTGCAGCGGACTTATGTTTTTGGCTTCATTATTATTGTTGCCATTATAATAATTGGTACTTAGTGTAAGTCCTGGAAGCATCCGAATAAAGGCTTGTTGTTTGCCTATAGTCACGGCACTTCTTCAATACTTGTACTATGGGATGCGAACATTGGAAACAGGTGTCGACCTTTGTGGTGGGCGGTGAAGTTCCGATGGTAGCCTTCAACGCTGGCTAATACTAGTCTTTCAGTCTGTTTTTCAGAGGAACAAGAACATGGTGATGGTACTTTGACACCTGTCCGTTACTTGCTGCTGTCATTGCACTCTGATGAGTCCCGGTCTGATGAGTAAAATAGAACTAGCTGCCAAGGTGCTCATGATATTTGCACAGGATTAAAGCCATCGTAGTTTATTTCTCTGCATGCAGCTAGCTCGACCGGTGCAGTGGTGGTCCCTTTTTAGGGAGCCGAGATGCAGGGTAGGTCCGTTGTGGTCGAGTAGTATAATGTGGGTAGAGCGAGCACCTCATAATATAAAGCTCACCCAGCGATGATGGCAATAATAATCGGTTGCAGTTATGGCTTCTTCTTACATGGAAGCACACACAAAGAGGATTAGCCTACAAGTTTCTCAATGGGATACTCGGTGAGATCTGAAGGCAGATCGCGAGTTGGAGAGCGTTCTCCATCCCGCTAGCAGTCGGGGTCGACTGTTTGTCCGTTGTGAGAAACTTCAATGAGTCGGAGCAATGCTCCTTCCACACTTCAGTCGGGGTTGGCTGTTGTTACGGCTTCCTCAACTTCCATGAAAAAGCATGCTAAGGGGGAGAAGCCTACAAGTTTCTAAACGGAATGCTCGGCGAGGTCTGGTGCCAGTCCTCGAGCTGGAGATCCCTCTCCATTCCGTCAGCAGTCAGGGCCGACTTTTCGCTTCGAGAAACTTTAGTGTGTTGGGACGCCATTCACGCTTGTGGTTCGGGATGCTCATTCCACACTGCAGCCAAGGCCAGTTGCAGCTATGGCTTCTTCCTCTGCTTCATTGTTGATGCATGTTAGACCGCAGACTAGCTATCCGACTTCGCATGTTCATGTTGTTCCATGGAGATGTTCCCAGACTTCAACACCGAAGTCGGATTAACCTGTAGCTAGTCGATCGAGGCATGTTTATACGGGACATGCATCGAAAGATCTGGGGACAGATCTCCCTCCTGTGAGCAGCATATGGTGAAGAAGTGGATAATCGCAGTTTGTGCAGCATGTCGCAGGTTCTGCTGTCAACAGTCTCTGGTAGTGAGCTGTCAGACGGTGCTGGGTTGGTCCAGTCATCTGTACATTCGGATAGTGTTGACCATATTTCATATGAACATTCAGATGGTGAGAGGGCTACGGAGGTTGATTCTCCTTTCCTCACGGAGCGGCAGATTAAGACTATGAATTTTTAGTCGAGTTGTGATGAAGTCAAACTCGACTTATAGTTTGGTGAATGGTGGGCGGGCGGGCGGGCGTCCGGGCGGGCAGGCAGGTGGGTGGGCGGGCGGGTGGGCAGGCGGGCGGGCGGGCGGGCGGGCGTAAACAATTGGTTTCCGGATGATAACTTGATAGTGGTTCAACTCACATTCATTAAACTTCATACGTAGGTTGGTCTTGGTGGGAGGAAGAACCCTATTGATTTTGGACATGCTACGTTGAAGGTCAAGGTCACAGTGACCTTGAACGTAGTAAATCTTAAACAATTGGTTTCTGGATGATAACTTGATAATGGTTCAACTCACATTCATGAAACTTCATAGGTAGATTGGCCTTGGTGAGGGGAAGAACCCTATTGATTTTGGACTCGCTATGTCAAAGGTCAAGGTCAACGTGACCTTGAACATAGTAAATCGCAACAATTCCTTTCCGGATGATAACTTGATAGTAGTTCAACCTACATTCATGAAACTTCATAGGTGGGTTGGCCTTGGTGCGAGGAAGAACTCTATTGATCTTGGACTCACCAGATCAAAGGTCAAGGTCACAGTGACCTTTAACATAGTATATCGCAACAATTGGTTTCCGGATGATAACTTGATAGTGGTTCAACCTAGAGTCATGAAACTTCATAGGAGTGTTGGCCTTGGTGCGAGGAAGAACCCTATTGATCTTGGACTCACCAGGTCAAAGGTCAAGGTCACAGTGACCTTGAACATAGTATATCGCAACAATTGGTTTCCGGATGATAACTTGATAGTAGTTCAACCTACATTCATGAAACTTCATAGGTGGGTTGGCCTTGGTGCGAGGAAGAACTCTATTGATCTTGGACTCACCAGATCAAAGGTCAAGGTCACAGTGACCTTTAACATAGTATATCGCAACAATTGGTTTCCAGATGATAACTTGATAGTGGTTCAACCTAGAGTCATGAAACTTCATAGGTGTATTGGCCTTGGTGCGAGGAAGAACCCTATTGATCTTGGACTCACCAGGTCAAAGGTCAAGGTCACAGTGACCTTGAACATAGTATATCGCAACAATTGGTTTTGAATTCAGTACGTCAAATGTAAAGGTCACAGACCCAGCAACACTCAATAATTCATTTGCAGACAATAACTTCATAATGATCAAACCCACCTTTTCTGTTGTCACAACTCGACATTGGATCGGTGATCCTGAGCGGCATTTTTATTCATAAGCTCGTCAAATCTTGTTCCATCTGAACAAAAGTCTGCATTTGCTAGGCAAAAAAACAGCTTACGGTACCGGGTGAAGGAAAGATGATCTTTCAGCTCAGGTGTTGAAGGCTTTTGGTCTGATGAAAGATGCCTCCCTTGGATTAGCAGTAGTATAAGAAAGGCAATGATCTATTCCTTACGAATAGAAGATCGATAGCTCATAGATAGGCGGAGACAGCTGTCTTGTTAGGACTAGAGCCGTTACAATGAATAAGTACATCTTTTCATTCTCGGTGTTGTATTCCTAGACATCCGAGGCATTTAGTGCTATTGTGAATGCCATAGTAGCCTTATGTACAGTTAGAGTGGTCATTTCTTATTTATTAGCAGCTAACGTTGTAAGTATCTGTTTAGTGAACTGTCGAAGGCCGCAGGGTAACACACAGATATCTGTCTTCACTGATATATGACTTCTAGGCTGTGTTAGCTACGCTGAGACTGCTAGCTTTTTGGAATAGGGCCATTACAAGGAAAGATTACACTTTCCTTCTTGGTGTAGTATTCCAAGGCATCACAGGCAATTAGTCCTATTGTTGTCGCCTTAGTTTGGCTTATGTGAATTAAGAGCGGTCTGTGTCTATATATCATTAGCATCTAACGTTATAGTGGCCTTATATATTTTTACAACGGTCTTTTTCTGATATACTCGCCCAAAAAAGAAAGTGTGCATTGCAGAAATTGATCAAACTCCAAAAAAATAATTTTGTAGGTGTAAAGAGTGTTAACCTGTTCATGAATAAGTTATATTGAACACAAAAACAGCTTTCCCCGTTAAAATTGCATTAACGTTAAATGACGTGCTGCACGTTTGTGAAAAGGCATGTTTTGCACGTGGAGAGTCTGAAAATTCATGCAGCAGTGTGAATCCTTGGGTATTTAAACTCTAAAGTAAGACCTTCCTATCGTTCACATTCAAACTTGCGCTGCTGTTAAAACGACTCCACATTAGCATGCCAAGATTGATAATGAATCAACGTCTCCTTGCCCTGGGTATGATTAGAGCTGGCAGAACACACAGAGAGGTTGCCCAGCATTTGAACTGCCACCGTAACACTGTAGACAGGCTAGTCCATCGACATGCACAACATGATGACGTTCGAGACCGACCCCGCTCCGGGAGACCCCGAGTTACCACCACTGCACAAGATCGGTATATCCGTGTCGTCCATCTCCGGAACCGGCAACAAACGGCAACGACGACAGCCAGGAACATCCCTAACCTGAGACGGATACATCCTCAAACAGTAATCAACCGGCTGAGAGAATACAGCTTATGTCCTCGAAGACCTGCAATTCGTCCGATTTTGACGTTACGTCACGGCCCCGGCGTCATTCTACAGCAGGACAATGCCCGACCCCACGCAGCTCATGTTGTTCAACAGTATCTGCAGCAACAACAAGTGGATGTTCTTCCCTGGCCCACAAATTCGCCCGATATCTCACCCATTGAGCACGTATGGGACGAAATGAAACGTCGGCTTCCCCATGCACCGTCAACGCTTGTGGAACTCCAAAGACAGCTTATCAGAATATGGAACAACATCCCACAACACTTCCATGCTAAATTGTTCGCTTCCATGAGGCGTAGATGCACAGCAGTAGTCGATGCAGACGGAGGTCGTACCAGATATTGAGTGTGTGACTTTTGTGTTTGACCCTTAGTGTCTTTGACACTCCATGGCACCAAGAGTATTCGTCGTAGCGTAATGAAATTTCTCGTGTTGATCACAAATTGATTCATCTGTGATTGAATAAAATTTCCATGAATGAAAATGATATATATCTTTTTTTAGTGTTATTTTTTTAGCATGCACACTTTCTTTTTTGGGAGAGTATACACTGCAGCTAACATTGTAAGTCTCCATTTAGTGAGCTTTCCAAGGCCGCAGGTGACACAGATATTTGTCTTCATGGAGACAAATACGGTGGCAGCTGAGACTACTGTCTGTTTGGAATTTCGGTAGTGATGGCGGTCCTTATTCCTTACCTTGAGTGACTAATGTTGTAAGTCTCCGTTTAGTGAGCTTTCAAGGTCGGAGTTTCACAAAGATATCTGTCTTCACTGGATGAAGACTTATTAGCTACGCTAACTAATAGGAGACTGCTGTCTCTTTGGAATTAGGGCCGTTGAAAGGAAAGAGTACGTTGTTTCCTTCTCGGTGTTGTATTCTTAGGTGTCTGGGGCTTTTAGTCCTTTTGTTGATGCCTTATAAGAATCAAGTGTGGCCCTTTTTTCCCTTAACTTGAACGACTAACGTTGTAAGTCTCCATCTAGTGAGCTGTCTAAAGTCGCAATAATTATACCGAGATATCTGTCTTGACAGAGATGAAGTCTTCTAAGCTTCATTTGCTAGGCTGAGACGATGTCTTTTGGGAATAAAACCGCTAAAGGAAAGAGTGCTTTTTTTCCTTTTCGGTGTTGTTTTCTTAAGTGTCATAGACTTTAGTCTTATTGTTGACACCTTAGTAGCCTAACTAGAAGTATGAGCAGTGTTTTATCCCTACCATTAGCGGCTAGCATTGTAAGTCTCCTTTAGTGAGCTTCTAGGGCACAGTTATCAGCCATTTAATTGTCTTCACGAATAGGAACACCTTTAGCTGCTTCAGCTAGGCTTTGACCACTGTCCTATCGGACAAGGTATCGTTACATGAGAAGAGTTTGTTCTCTCCTTAGCAGTATTGTTTTTGTGTTAGTTGTCTTGAGGCTTTTAGCCCTATTGATAACGACATATTTTTGACCTAGTGTGATTAATGAGCATTCTTTTGAATGTCAAAACTTAACTCCTTTTCAGGATTTTATTCCTGCTATAATCGGTACGAGGCACAAGGAGTTCATCTAGGTTTTTTATGATCGGGTGCCGGAACATAGTTTTCGTCGGCCTCTTCATTTTTAGCTC
Source organism: Pictodentalium vernedei (assembly GCA_031216915.1). NCBI lineage: Eukaryota > Metazoa > Mollusca > Scaphopoda > Dentaliida > Dentaliidae > Pictodentalium > Pictodentalium vernedei. Next base: position 193,211,712 of record CM062289.1, read on the forward strand.
AATTTTGTTGAAGCCAAATTTGAGGTATTGTCATGGCCCGTCATCCATCGCGCCGTCAACACGGCTTGGGCTAGAGACTATTTATGAACCGATCTTTACAAAACTTCTTGGGTACCTTTGTTATCATCGTGGGACGAGAAGGAGTGGTTTTGGGTCCAGTCCGAAATTCAAGATGGCAGCTATTTTGTACAAAAGTAGGTGCAATCAGATTTTTGCGCAGAACTTCCATATGAAAGCTCTGATTTGAATAATTTTTTGTATGAATGTTTAGTACCATGGGATACATCACATATAATACGGGTTTTTTTCTTGTGCGTAAATTATGCAAATTAGACTAACTTTGATTTATTTAGTGTTACTTTCAGCACTGTAAGTGCAAATGCCAATACGGCTCGGGCTAGAGGCCGTATTTATGAACCGATCTTTACAAAACTTCTTGGGTACCTTTGTTATCACCGAGGGATGAGAACGAGAGTTTTGGGGTGCGGACTGAAATTCAAGATGGCCACTGGCAGCCATTTTGTACAAAATTAGGTGCAATCAGATTTTTGCGCACAACTTCCATATGAAAGTGCTGATTTGAATAATTTTTTGTGTGAATATTTAGTACCATGGGATACATCACATATAGGTCTTTTTCTCGTGCATAAATTATGCCAATTAGACTAACTTTGATCTATTTAGTGTTACTTTCAGCACTGTAACTGCAAATGCCAATACGGCTCGGGCTAGAGGCCGTATTTATGAACCGATCTTTACGAAACTTCTTAGGTACCTTTGTTATCATCATGGGACGAGAATGAGTGTGTTTGGGTGCAGTCCGAAATTCAAGATGGCCACCAGCAGCCATTTTGTACCAAAATTAGTGCAATCAGTTTTTTGTACAGAACTTCTGTACGAAAGTTCTGATTTGAATAAATTTTTGTATGAATGTTTAGTAACATGGAATACATCACATATAAAACAGGTTTTTTTCTCGTGCATTAATTATGCAAATTAGATGAATTTTGATTTATTCAGTGCTACTTTTTCACAGTAAGTACACATGTCAATATGCCTTGGGCTAGGGGTTGCATTTATGAACCGATCTTCACAAAACTTCTTGGGTACCTTTGTTATCACCTTGGGACGAGAACGAGTGTTTTTGGGTGCAGTCCAAAATTTCAAGATGGCCACCGGTGGCCAATTAGACAAACTTTGATTTATTCAGTGCTATTTATACACAGTAAGTGCACATTTCAATACGGCTCTGGCTAGAGGTATCTAACTGGCACCCACCTTTACAATACTTTACCTGTACATTTTGTTACAGGCTACGGCCAGTATTTATGTACAGACCTTTACAGTACTTTACATGTACCTTTGTTATCAGGTCTTTACCTAGATATGTGTCATTGCTGTGTCATACGCTATGCATGTACATGTCTTACACAAGTTGAGCTACAGTGTCATTGACACTTTCATTATCAAATATATTGTTGTGGATTATATTTCCACTCGATGGATTGGATATTATGTCTGTATGGTGTATTATTTGCCGACATGGTGTACTGTCTTGATTTCAAGGGATATGTTGATGCTGTTTCAGCGGGTATATTCCTTGCAATAGTGCCATGTTCATCACGTCCCCCTCCGTCCTTAGTGGCATTATGGAGTCAGTCAGCCATAAGGGAGCCCTATGGTTTCTACACTATTCTAGATAACTAACACTAAAGCGTTATGAGTCGCACCGTGGTAGTGTCATTATGTTTGCTTTGGCAGAAGCATGGTGGCTCAGTGGTAGACTGCTGGACTTCTATGCTAGAGGTCCCGAGCTCGATCCCCGTCCGGGACGACCTGCATTGTGTCCTGGGCAAGGCACTTTATCCCAGATGCCTACATGGAGGCACGATGACGCCGTATACTAAGGCATACTGCACGTTGATGATGCACGTGTCTTCAACTGTTGTAACCTTGTTCGGTGGTTCTCTACGGGTACTCCGGCTTCCTCCACCCATAAAACTGTCATGGTCATGATTAGCCATTGTGCATAAGTATGTGACCTTAAACACCAATAAATAAATAAATATAAATGCTTGCTTTGGCTAACTATAAGCTTTTTAGCTGTATTACTGTTTATTGAGAAGAGCAGCAGCAGTAGAGCTTTGGGAATGTAGCGTGAAGTTTCCTTTTCCTATAATGAAAAGGAATTTGTCACTGTTCCAAGCTTTAGTATTACTGCACCGGCCTTACTTATCTTCCGATTCAAGTAATGCGGGTGAGGGGGGATCGATATGATTTATTCGTCGAACCCCCAAGACACCCCCCCCCCCCTCTCCCCCACCCCCGCCAATATGTTAAGAGGCAATTACAGGGCAGGACGTTGTGCCCTTCCTGTAAGCCTTGCATGCATTCAATTATATGCTTGTATTTCATTACTCTTCGATTGATGGGTGGGTTGTGGTCTAACGCCGACATCAGGGGCACATCCACTCTAGTTGGTTTGCTTCTGGTGGTTGATCGTCCAGAAGTTGTATATGAGCATATGATTCCTGAACAGTATCTTTTTGGATTCTAAATTCTATCATGAATACATTCAGTTGATATTGCTAGCCTTCGTATTCCTGTGTGACAGGCATGTCGGCTATCTGGGCGACATTCTCCAAATGTGGAAATTAGTCCATTCTGAGAAGTTACGCTCAGAGTTGTCTGTTTTCTTACGACGTATGAGTCTATTCATTAACGTCGTTTTATTCCTTCAAGTTTCCTGGTTAGTTTTTGTATCGCTCAGTCATGCCTTTGATACAGGCTGTATTTGGATGAGGGTACTGGCAGGATTCTATTGATTGCGTGCATAATATGTATATATTATTACGCAGATGTATTATGGAATAGATTCTCTTAAATTCTGACTATGCGTTAGTATAGAGCTTATGAGAATTTTGGGGCTAGTTGGATCAGTTATGGAGTTTCCAACAGGTGGTCTGTGCATACGTTCTCTATTTTTGACTTCATTACTTGGAGTGGTATATTCTTTCTCCGAATAGTCATTGGTTTTAATGGACCTAGGGAACACTGAATTATTTGGGAACGGTCTGTGATGGATTTTTTAAATCGTATCACGTTCCATTTTCTGAATCCAGTTTTCAGCCGGAAGCGGTATACAAGGCATATTCCTATTCTCATATATTTGTACGGTTATAAGTCAGAGGTTCATTATTGGAATTAATTGTACACCTGAACGTGGTCACCTGTTTGTTCTATCAGTTAACTTTCCATTGGGATTCAATTGGACAAGTTTAAGGTTGTACATATTAATATCACCGGTTTTCGACCTATGTATTCCGGATGCGGCATACGTTTTTGAAGCTTGTGATTTTAATAACTGGGATCGCCATGATATAGCCTTAGCTGCTGATGTGGCATTAAGCACCAATAAATTAATAATAATTAATAGCCAGGTGCCTTTTAGATGAATATATATATTATTCGGTACTGCTTTTTCTCTGATTCCAGACCGCTTCCCTCTTTGTTTTGAAGTTTATTCCTTCAAAATAAAAGGGGGTGGGGGGGGAGTGATTTTCTCTTTACCTCTTCTGGCCTTATAATTAGTGTGTAACTATGAGTGCAGCTGTTATAGTCTGTAGATTATTCTGATCTTATGTACGGCTTGATACATTATATATGGCGTGTGTTTGTGGGTGTTAATCTCTCACTCTCTGACACGCTTTTCCTAATCTTAAGTGTCTTATTCCAGACTAGCCTTAAAATTGGGGGCTCGTTAAACCCAAGTAGCGTAATCAATTATGCTAAGTAATAGGGAATTACTTTGATATTGATCCTTTTTTCGGTGGTATGTCTTCTCTGTTGTTGTATAGAGAGACATATAGGTAATTTCTTAAATTTTCAATCTCCTTTTCACCTTGGGAGTTCTAATGCAGGCTAAGGAGCTGTATTTTGGTCTGCTGTTTCTTTACGTCCTATGCCCTCCACCATTTTATGATTCAGCTTAGTCTGGGCCATTGGTTTTAGTAAAATATGATAAATTTTAATTTGGAAATTTTTTTATTCTTTTATTCTTACCAATGCCTCAGATGGGGATGGCCCTTCCATGAGTGGGCACTCATATCTCCCCACTGAGTTATCACTTCAGTAGGCAAAACTAGGAAGAATGATGTTGGCACCAATTCTGGTCTCTTCCTGGGTACTGCGCATTCGCAAGTACAAAAAGTATGGAGGGCCAGATAGGACTTTTAATTTTCAGTATTTTATGCAAATTTTTGGGATTGGGGGGTTCAAAATTTGTGTTTGGCCCTTAATAATATTGAGGTTGCACCAGCTAAGTCTGGGCCAATGGTAAGTATAAAAAATATACAAATTACTTTAAATTTATAAAAAAAAAGTTTAGCCAAAGATGCCATGCTGCCAGCAAGTGGAGCCTCAGTTTTGCAAGATGTTATTCAAAAGTAATTGTTTTGTTACAATTTATTGAAAATGACAATAGACACTCTCCAATAAATTATAACAGAATAATTTTATATGAACATTTTTTTCTAATTCCGAGCAAACAAAATTTTTACTGGAAAAGTAGCTATTCAATTAACAGGTTTCCACTGTATATAAAATACCTGGTATACCCCTCCTATCCAAAGGAAATTAAATCCAATAAGATCATTTTCCTGTGATAAACTGAGCTTTTATTCTATCTTGTTCGCAGAGCTCTGTCTCACAAAATAATATACACATCTTGGGTATACTGCGTAAAGCCACTAAAATGGCTTTCATCATCTTTCAATGAAGTCATGATTGTGGTTTTTAGCACTCAACCAATTAAAACGGTACTTTAATCGCATATTCGGATCAGGGAAAATTTAATTGTACATTCAATCAGGACTAGACGATTGAATGATCTCAGAACTTCTGAAGAAAAAATAGATTCACTTGCTTTGCTTGAAACAGTATTATCAAAGACAGTACCATCCATGGGGTCTGGGTTGAAGGGTTTATGAGTGTTCTGAAATTGTAGCGTAAGAACCTCTGTGTGAGACAATAATGCATGAAATGTGTTATGTGATATGAGTAAAATCAATTATTATTAACCTACTTTTCAGTCTGAGCATAAGAAGAAAAAAACTTGAGAATCAGAGGATGTTTTGGAGTACACAGTGGTTCGAGAAAGTCATTGAAACTGGTTGCTGAAGGACCCAGACAAACAGACGATTTCTGTATACAGATTACAGCTGGCTCAAAATCTCTGAAAATAAAAGCTTGATCAATCAGCTGATTGATCTTCAAGTATACAATGCTGGGAGCTGGAGATTCTTTCACTAAAACTACTCGGATGAAAACTTGTATACTACCGCAAATACCAGCTCATGAGCTGCCCAGAATGACCATTCCCTAGCCTCAAAACCCATTCCAACAGTAAAACAAAACTTCCATTCACCTGAAAATATTTCCAGTCTGCCTCTTCTACCCCATCTGCATGTTATTAGATCATGAAACCAGGCTGCATACAAACCTGGTTCCTACTCCCCCAGATCATATGAACTAACTCATCTATCTACCTGTCTGCTCACCCATAACACCACCAATTATAGTTTTTCCATCCCCTCATATTTGTCTCAACTGTTCAAACCTCTGAATGCATATTTATTTTAACCCTTTACCCAACATAACGGTCAAAAACGCCCCAAAAATCGCCAATTAATTGTCATTATTTTTTTCATTTTTTGTTTCAAAAACATAGGTTAGGGCCCCCATTGGAACAAGCACGTCAAGCTCATTCCAATGAGGGGTCATAACCTATGTGTTTGAGTCAGAAAATGAAAAAAATTAGTTATTCAAAAATTTTTTTGCAGGTGTTGACTGCTTTTCATGTTAGGTAAAGGGTTAAGAACCTGACACTGTGAACATCCTGTTAACTCCCTTATGTTGAAATCTCAAAACTTCAAGTTGCAATTTGTCCTATAATGCAACTAGGAATTTGACCAATTCAGTCTTGTTGGACAGAGCTTATCTGGCTCAGTCAAACAAGATTGACCTGATTAAGTCCTAATTGCATTATGGGAAAAATTGCTGCTGTCCATGTGATCTACAAATTGAGCAGTCAAAAAAGATGAAAAAAAATGAAAAAATGAAAAACCATATCATATCATGCCTCATTGGAATGAGCTCATCACGCTCATTGCTATGAGGTTCACATGATATGGTTTTGTTGAAATATTTTGAAAAATTTGAAGAAAAAAAATTGAAAAATAAATTTGGAAATCAAATGCATTGGGTAAAGGGTTAAGTAGTCTCCCACAAGCATACTATCACTTCCTGTATTCAATAGCAGCTATTCAGTTGAAAGAGTAGACAGCAGTTGGCAATATACCAAGTCAAACCATTTTCTGGAAGGACAGTAAAGCACCATAACCTGGCAGCAAGTTGTCATTTGTTCAACACCACTATAGGCAGCTTTCAAATACTTCATTAATCATTCAGCCTGTTATCTCACCATGGTTGCCCGTGTCTTGGATGCTTATTGGACAGAGCTGGATGCTTGATGACCCTTTTGGACCTCATGCCCAGTGCTTTGAGATGGTTACGGACAGTTCTGTGGTAAACAAGCTCTGTTTTACAGGTAAAATATGACCCAGTCACCAATGCTTTCGGTGGAAGTCCTCTAAAATGGGGAAAATGGGTATAAATGATTGGCTGAACTTGACTTTATATCCATGTTGTGGTCATGACTGGCCATTATACAGAGATATGTGACCTTAAACACCAATAAATAAATCTCACCTCTGCGTTATTACTTGCATTGATCATCTACTAGCATATGGAACTGTATTCACAAATCTATCTTGATCAGAATGTAATCTAGTTGTGACATACTAGCACCAGTGGGTCAGGATTTCCTTGAAATATTGCAAAATCATCACCAGATCAAGAAAGACAAACTAAAAAAAAGGAATTAGGTCCAATGTTCTCACATTTCTATTTCAACGGGTGAGATTGAGCAGTATTGTGAAGATGAATGTGGGCAGAGAATTGGTTGTGATCCAATCAAAATTTTCTCTCCACTTTTAAGATGCTGTATAAGAAATGGAAAATGTAGCTTGAAAATAGGTGACATGTTATTTACGATGGCATCAAATAGCTAAAAAATGTTATAATTTTTCATTTTTTGGTGTTCAGAACTGTGAAGCATTGTTCATAAATATGGAGAGATAGCAAAAAAGGTTACAAATAATTTCGTTTAGATTTTTGACGACATCAAAATAGCCTGTCACCTATTTTCAAGCTAACTTTCCATTAATTATATAGCACCTTAATAATCACGATACTGTTTGTAATTATTATTAATATGCACTGTGATCTGTTTATGTTTATAATTATTTTCTGTTCCCTTGTTTTGCAGAAGTAATAAAAAAAAATTATCCAATTATAAATTGTCTCTTTTTCAATTAGCCCATTTCATTTTGCATATATATACTTGGAACTTAATTAAGCACCCCCTGTTTTTTCCACAGTGGTGTAAATAAAAACTGTCATTACTTTCATGCTATCTTTATGATGACCAAAAGTGATTGTAGAAAGAATGGTCTATTGACAAATGAAAGACAACACAGTGATGAAAATATGCAGTATTTTAATGGCACTAATTTCACATATCTGTCACTAATGTTTTTGATGGAAAAATGTTCTCTCGGCAAGTATGGTGCTGCAACGGTCCACAATGAAACAATGCCGGTAATTATGGACAAAAAATGTAACTTGTGATCTCCTGAACACTATAGCAATGTAACTTGTGATCTCCTGAACACAATAGCCGTATCTGACGTCAGCAGCGAGTGTAACCACCACATGCCCAGATGACAGCCTGAACCCTCCTCCTAATGCTACCAGTGAGCCATCTGATACGGTCCAGAGGTAACTGCTGCCACTTCTCGTGCACTGCAGCTTCCAAATTGGCCAAATTCTGTGCAGGCGGATCCCTTTCTTGCACACGACGCCCAAGAAAGTGCCAGATGTGTTCAGAGGAATTCAAATCGGGGCTCATTGCAGGCCAAGGTAGTGTTGTAATAGCATTGCTCTGAAGGAATGCTCTCACAGCATGAGAATGATGTGGCCTTGCATTGTCGTCCATGAACACAGGGCGAGTAGCCAATGGGTGGTTGTCAAAATGAGGCACAACAACCGAATTGAGAATGTCCTGGATGTTCTGATGACCATTGAGATTCCCACATACACCATATCAAGTTTACAATCGTGAGAGAGAGAGAGACATCCCCAGATCATGACTGATCCTCCACCATTAGGAACAGTAGTTTTGATGTTCCTGGGCATGTAAGCAGTATTTCTGTGCCCCCACTCTCATGGAACCATCTGGAACCTACTCTTGTCTGACCAATGGACTTTCCTCCATGTCCTGAGATTCCAATGTTGTTATGCCATACACCACTCCAAACATCGTCTTTAATGCTTATCGGATAGAGCTGGATGCTTGATGACCCTTATGGACCTCATACCCATTGCTTTGAGACAGTTTCGTACAGTTCTGTTGCACAAACGCCTGTTGGGAGCCAAAGGCATTTCAGAACCCCACTTGAAGCAAAGGGTTCACGCCCAACGAGGTGTACCAGACTGATGTTCCCGAGGAGAGGTTTTTTGGGGTTGTCCAGGCCTTGGTCGGTCCTTAACATCATTGGTTTGTTGATATTTTCATACAAGTCTGCTGATGACAGAACGACAAAAGCCAAGTTGCCATCCAATAGCTTTGAATGACATGCCTGTTACATGCATGCCAATTATTTGCCATCTTAGTGCCTCTGACAATCTCATAATAATCAGTAACAGCAACTTCACTGTCATGAAACACTTAAGGGGGTGCTTAATTAAGCTCTCGGTGTATAGTTGCAGGGTACCCATGGGCTGGGTGAAGAAAAACAATCATGATGAAAAGTCGTGGAACACTGCATTTTCAGACAAATCACAGAATTCAGTTCAAAGCTACCATTTCCATGAATATTTTTATGCTCCCCCAAAATTTTTTGGAAAAGCAGCTGCTTTGTCTGTCCATCTGTCCATTTGTCTGGTCTATAAGCACTTTTTGAATTTTCCAATCTTGTTCAAATTTCACACAATGATTGCTTATTACCCAAGGGTGTGTCATGACCTTGACCCAAGGTCACAATTCCAAGGTAAGGCACAGACTGTTCATTTGTTTGTCTCTCGATTCTAAGTTTCTCCGGTCCATAAAAAATTATTCAGGGGACTGATTTTGTTCAAACTTCACACAACAATTGCCTATGACTCAGAGGGTGTGTTGTGATCTTGAGGTTCATCACACCAAGGTCCAGAGCACTGGGCATGCATCTGATTTAACTTTGTTCGGACAGATGTTGTTCATACTTTGTGCATTGCTGACTCATTACTCAAGTGTGTTTTGTGACCTTGACCCATGGTTATAACTTCAAGGACACAGACCACTTGCTTGTGATGCATGCATTGAAAGAAAAAAGTATTTGCAGGCTTGTCTCATTCTATTTTCACTGAAATTTTATCTGGTAGAGTGCTAAATTATTTTTGGTCATCAAAATTTGTTCAAAAAGCACTCTCCCATAAATTGTAACAAGGCAAATCCTCACAGACTAAATAATGTGGCATTAAGGATAATATAAAGCACATATCTACCAAGTATGAAGCATTCAAGTTGTGGTACCCAGTGCTGGAAATGAACAAAATTGACGGGTGCAGAGACGAGAGTAAATTGCACCCATAAAATGTTAATATATGAATTTTCGATGGAATACTGTCACCAAACACCAGAAACCTTACCCCTTTGAACCTGTGCGGCCACTTTTCCAGCCAGGAACATGATACGTCATAACGTCATTATATAGGATGGCTGTTCAGTAAATGTTTGGGGTAGACCAATCAATATTTTCAACGTGCAGCCTCAAGGCTGCACTTAGAAAATATTGATCGGTCTACCCCAAATAATGAATATGGACTCTTCTATTTGCTGCCATTGAGCTGTCATGGCAGATACCACTAGTGTTCAAAGGGTTAAATATATAAGGAATTGCTGAATTATGACAGTAACTTGCCACTGGTCACAGAGTGCTGCTTTCTCAAAACTACACACATTTATCCTCACAGTATATTCGTGCTCCACAATATTTTTCAACGAGTGCATATTTTTATACTGTACCAATGACCCAGACTTCGCTGGTGTTAACTCCTTAAATTATAGGGCCAAACACAAATTTTGCCCCCCCAATCCCCCAAATTTGCATCAAAAACTGAAATTCAATGTCAAGGAGCTCTCGAAATTGCCGCAAACGTCATTCTTTGTTTGGCCCTAAAATCGGTAACATGTCACTGATATTTGTGCTTGTAAATCTCAGTTTAAATGATGCCAGACACATAATTATGAAAGAAATGGTGGATCTAAGGATGAAATAAGAGGATGAGAGGAAGAAACAGTGGCAGAATGTGTTCAGGGCTGTAACTTATAATTTTTTTACGAAATTATTTCATGTTCCCTAATTTCGGGGCATGAGCCTTATGTTGTCATTCTGGCTATGAACTTACCATTGTTTGTTCAGTGTTTCCTCTCCCCCTTTCCTTAATAACCCCCTTGCTATTCTCCCATGCTTTTGGCATAATTTTGGAATTTTTTCTTACTAAAATTTCTTGGGAGTTTTGGCTTGGTAACAGAATGATTATTATGTTTTTCCCCATGTTTACGTCCTCACCCTTGGGTGTTTAGGCGTTGTTATCTGCATCTACCATCTGATGTACTGCAGTTTCTTCTCTGGAAGCCTCTGTGTTACATCGGATAGTGTTTAAATTGGTTACCGATTTTGGGCCATGGTTTCAGTGCCTGGAGTCATGTTTCCGGTTTCTGTACACTTTTGCTTATGTTGACAACGGTTACTTCTGATAGTGATTATTTGTCTTCTATTAGTTCTACTCATAGCCAGATACATTAATATTGTTCGGTGTAACAGATTCCCCCCCCCCCCACCCCCCCCCAGGAAACTAGTTCTTAGCTCACCTGACTGAAAGTCAGGGTGAGCTTTTCTGATCACTTTTCGTCCGTCGTCCGGCGTCCGTCGTCCGTCGTCCGGCGTGAAGGTGGTGTTTGGGTCTTTTTCTTCCAAACCACTGGCCGCATGTTAATGAAATTTCATGTGAGTAGGGGTTATATAGCGGCATTTTGATTTTTGGGCAAATTAGGTTTCGGCTCATATTGAGCAGAGGGGTGGGGCAAAAATGCTCCAATTCTTAAAAAATCTTCTTCTCAAGAACCAGCAATAGCAGAGACTTGATATTTGGTATGCAGCTTCCTTTTGAGGTGTAGACTCAAGTTTGTTCAAGAGAAGTTTGTAGGTCTATACTTGGCGATGTTATGGGAGGAGCAAAAATTTTGGCCCCACCCCAAATTTCTATTTTTTAAACCGAGAGGCCAATTTGAACCAAATTTTATGTGAGGGCTTATTGGGTCATAAGTACCTAATTTATGCAGAAATTTTTTTTCCTGTAGCCCCGTGGGAACCACAGGAGCTAAAAATAGAAAAAAATTAAAACGCCCATATCTCCAAAACTGCACGGCACCGAGAATTTTTATTTGGTGTGAAGCTTCCTTAGGACCAACAGAAAGAACTGGTAAAAAAAAATTGCCATCGGTTTTATCATAGGGTACAGTTTCGGGACTTTGAAAAAGTGCTGAGTCAGCACTTTTTAACACTGTAGGCAATGGGAAAAACATTAAAAAATCTTCTTCTCCAGATCCAGCAGGCAGAATCTTTTGATATTTGGTATGCAATATTGGAGGGTGGATCTGATTCAAGTTTGTTCAAATCCGCCCCCTGGGTTCATATTTGGGCTCAGTATAGGAGCCCGATTTCGAACTTAGTGCATTTCAGGCAAATTTCTTAAAAAATCTTCTTCTCCAGATCCAGCAGGCAGAATCTTTTGATATTTGGTATGCAACATTGTGGGGTGGATCTGATTCAAGTTTGTTCAAATTGGCCCCCTGGGTTTATATTTGGGCTCAGTATAGGAGCCCAAATTTGAACTTACTGCATTTCAGGTAAATTTCTTTGAAAATCTTCTTCTCCAGATCCAGCAGGCAGAATCTTTTGATATTTGGTATGCAACATTGTGGGGTGGATCTGATTTAAGTTTGTTCAAATCGGCCCCTTGGGTTTATATTTGGGCTCAGTATAGGAGCCCAAATTTGAACTTAGTACATTTCAGGCAAATTTCTTTGAAAATCTTCTTCTCAAGATCCAGCAGGCAGAATCTTTTGATATTGGGTATGCAACATTGTGGGGTGGATCTGATTCTATTTTGTTCAAATCGGCTCCCTAGATTCATATTTGGGCTCACTATAGAAGCTCAAATTTGAACTTAGTGCATTTCAGGCAAATTTCTTCAAAAATCTTCTTCTCCAGATCCTGCAGGCAGAATCTTTTGATATTTGGTATGCAACATTGTGGGGTGGATCTGATTCCAGTTTGTTCAAATCAGCCACCTGGATTCATATTTGGGCTCACGATAGAAGCCCAAATTCGAACTTAGTGCATTTCAGGCAAATTTCTTTGAAAATCTTCTTCTCACGATCCAGCAGGCAGAATCTTGTGATATTTGGTATGCAGCATCCTTAGGGGGGTGAGATTCAAGTATGTTCAAGCCATGTCCCTAGGTCCATATTTGGGCTCACTGTGGGAGCTTGAATTGTAACTTTGTTCGAAATGAGGAATTTTCTTAAAAAATCTTCTTCTTCAGATCCAGCAGTCCGAATGGTTTGATATGTGGTGAGTAGCATCCTTGGGGGGAGGGGGGGATTCAAGTGTGTTAAAGCCAAGTCCATGGGTCCATATGTGGGCTCCCTGTGGGAGCCCAAATTATAACTTAGTCAATATGATGAATTTTTCTTTAAAAATCTTCTTCTTCAGATTCAGCAGTTGGAATGTTTTGATATTTGGCATGGAGCAACCTTGGGGGCTGAGATTCAAGTTTGTTCAAGCCAAGTGGTTCATATTTGGGCTCACTATGGGAGCCTGAATGACAACTTAGTTCAAAATGAGGAATTTTCTTTAAAAATCTTTAGATCCAGCAGATGAATGCTTTTGATATTTTTTATGCAGCATCCTTAGGGGGGTAAGATTCAAGTTTGTTCAAGCCATGTCCCTAGGTCCATATTTGGGCTGATTGTGGGAGCTCGAATTGTAACTTGGTTCAAAATGAGGAATTTTCTTTAAAAATCTTCTTCTTCAGATCCAGCAGTCGGAATGTTTTGATATTTGGTGTGCAGAATCCTTAGGGGTGTGAGATTCAGGTTTGTTAAAGCCAAGTCCCTGGGTTCATATATGGGCTCCCTGTGGGAGCCCGAATTATGACTTAGTTCAGTATGAGGAATATTCTTTAAAAATCTTTTTTTAGATCCACTGGTCAGAATATTTGGATATTTGGTTTCAGCTTTTCTTAGGAGGAGCAGATGCAACTTGTGGAAATCAATTCTCTGGGTTGATATTTAGGCTACCATGTCAGGTGAGCGCCCTCAGGCCCCCTGGGGCCTCTTGTTTTTTTTACCCCTGCCCTGATTTTTTTGTCCCCCACCTGAATTTGTTTTCTTCTCAATTTGTTTTGTCATATTATTTGCTGATATGGTGAGAAAACCTTTCGTTGACCAAGAGAAAAAAATTTCAAATTTTTTAAATGGTCAATATCAGGCGAGGGGCAGTTTTCAGAGGCCACAGAAATCTTCCCCCCATTTCAGTAAAGAAATATTTTCAATGTCGTATTATTGTATTATTTGCTAATTTGGCATGAAAACCTATGTTTGACCTGTAGACTGTGCTGAAGGTTTTCGGGCTTCGGGCACCTGTAGCCGTCACAGTTGCTCAATCACGTCCAAAAGGGGACTTTCTCGTGTAGAAATTATTTGAAGTCAACCTATCAAGTTACAATGAAATCCCTCCATAAATATGACCTGTAGACTGTGCTAAAGGTTTTCGGGTTTTGGGCTCGGGCAGTCATCACGGTTGATAGATCACGCCCAAATGGGGAAATTCTCATGTAGACATCATACGTATCAAGTTACAATGAAATGCGTCCATATTAAACATGACCTGCAGACTGTGCTAAAAGATTTTGGGTTTCAGGCTTGGGCAGCCATCACAGTTGACGGGAGCGCAGTGGCTCAGTAGGTAGAGGTGCAGGCTGCAAGCCGAGAGGTCCTTGGTTCGAATCCCACCTGCGGCAACCGCGTTGTGTCCTTGGGCAAGACACTTCATCTCCATTGCCCGCGTGGGGGCACGATGACGCCGTGTACTAAGGCGTACTGCACGTCGATGGTACTCATGTCTTCAACCAATCTAACCCTGCCTGTGCTGCAGTGCGGAGTTACGATGTTGGGGAGCTGGCAGCTGCTCGTCGTTGCTCGGTGGTTCTCTCCGGGTACTCCGGCTTCCCCCACCCGTAAAACTGTCACGGTCATGATTAGCCATTGTGCATAAATATGTGACCTTAAACATCAATAAATAAATATCACAGTTGACAGATCATGCCCAAACGGAGATGTTCTCATCTAGGCATTATACAGAGGCATTCTGTGAAGTTGCAATGAAATCCCTTCATAAATACGACCTGTAGACTGTGCTAATGGTTTTTCGGGTTTTGGGCTTGGGCAGCCATACCGGTTGACCGATCATGACCAATAGGGGACGTTCTCATGTAGACATGACCTAAAACCTGCATATGAAATTTTGTGATGATCAGACAAGAACTACTGGGTATAGCCTGTACTTGAAGGTTGAATAAAAAACTTTAACCACAAACTTTAACCAAAACTCCAAATGTCAACTAAACAGGAAAAGAAAAAAAAAAAAAAAAAAAAAAACACTTGAATCTTCAGTAAAAAAAAGTTTAACCACAAACTTTAATCAAAACTCTAAAAGTTAACAGGCAGACAGATGGACGGACGGACAAAAGTCATTACTATAGCCCTCACTGTAAACAGTCGGGCTAATAAAAATTATTTGAGTTAGTATTCATTAGTTATTGGACGGAAACCAAATTCAATATAGCTGTCATGGTGGCCATATTGAATTGGCTAGCTGGACCAAAATTGAAATGAAGCATTGTCTGGTCATCCATAAGTAACCCCTAAAATAATGCTTTGATCAAATAAGCGGTTCTTTAGTTATTTGATGGAAACCAAAAGTTAACAGATGAACGATGGACGTCGCCGGATTTGGCTAGCTAATCCAAAATCGAAAGGAAGCTTCCTCTGGACACCAATAATTTATAACTCAAAAATGAAATTGATTGGAGTCTGTATTCATTAGTTACTGGGTGGAAACCAAATTCAAGATGGCCACCATAATGAATTGGCCACTGGTGGCCATCTTGATTCAGCTGACTGGTCTGAAGTCGAAAGGAAGCTTCCTCTAGACACCAACAATGCATAATTAAAAGAATAAAAATAATTTGAGTCAGCCTTCATTAGTTATTCGATAGAAACCAAATTCAATATGGCTGCCATGGCCGCCATATTGAATTGGCTAGCTGGACTAAAATTGAAACCAAAAGTTAACAGACGGACACCGGACGGACATGGTGAAAACATAATGCTCCCGAGAGAATCTTGGAGGGGAGGGGGGGGGGGGGGGGGGCATAAAAAGTAATAGTGTAGAAATTTCAAAATGGCAACAGCAGTCTCATTGACCTGGGTTGCCCGCAGGCAATGCTGGAAATAAGCAATCTGTCATTTACAGAATGAGGTCCCCAGTGGATGAATTTGTTGATACTATCCCATACAGTGGGCTAGAATCCCCCAATTTATCCTCTGGGTACCCCTTTCAGTTTAGACCTGAGACCTTGATTCAGATTGAGGTTCACAGAGGGTAAATTTAGTAATGCGACCCTGCTGTTCAAAGAAGTGTCACCAAATTCACCCTCTGGGAACCTCATTCTGCTGATGATAATCTGCTTATTTCCAGGCTTGTCTACAGAGTTAGGGGACAAGTGCAGCAAAATTAACAGAACAACTCAAGAACTTTCTATACCATTTTGCCTGTTTCACGGATGATAACACCTGTAACTATGCCATGGAAAGCAATGTGAATACATGATTAATATGATCAGACCTATTATTGTAAATAAACAAATTTATTAAATTTATAACAAGAGCTATGTGAAGCATGGCATATGCCCCTGACGGTGTTATAATGCCATGGTGGCCATATTGAATTTGCTAGCTGGACCAAAATCAAAAGGAAGCATTGTTTAGTCATCCCCAAGTAACCCCAAAAATTATGATTTGATCAAATAAGCAGTTTTCAAATCCAACCTGCAGTGAATGCAATCAAGAGGTCAAAAATTCCAAGTTGAAAGAATGAAAAAGTCCATAAATCTGGGAAAAATTATTGGACTGAACATGTTCCGAGTGCATATCTGTTCCCCCATGCAGGTCAGTTAGCATACCAAAGATCCAAATCCGCCTGATGACTTTGAAATTACAATCCAAAACATTTGTATGGACAGATGGACAGACAGATCTATGGATGGATGGAGGTCACCACTGGATACCCCCGAATCCTCCTTCAGAGGTCTAGGGCTTAATAAAATGTGCAGAATCATGGTTACCAAAATCAGAATAAAGTTAAGAACACATGTGTACAGTTTATCAATTCCATTTATTCCATGAAATAAAAATATAGCCGTGTACATTTTTTTAAACTCATCAATAAATAATAGGGCTACCAAAAGCTTGAAATCATCATGAAAAGTATCATAACAAGACATCTGTCTCAACCCATTCAGTACTAGAAGCCACATGTACAGTGAGGTCTCTATTGAAAAGTATTCAAAGCTAATATTTGATTGTTCATCCTTCATCAACTCTTAGCCCGCCGAGTAATTTTAAGATATTTTTATCAAATCTAGTCATGGCTGCTATGTAGCAGCCATGACAAGATTTGATGAAATATTCATCTAAATATAAATCAAGAAATCATTGGTGAAAAACTCCATTCAATTTATAGGTTGGAAATTGGATTAAAATGTACCCAAATTATACACATTTCAATGGCAAGAGAAATCCAGTCCACGCAGGAATATCCACCAGAAGCATGCAAGGAGTTAACCCTAAGCTCACTGATGCCATCTACTGTATTGTTTTCAGCTTGCCTTTATGTCTGTGCACATCTTCATCTCTGCATGACATTTTTACCTGCTTCGCTAGCGGCAGAGCAGGTCTAGTAACCTCTCGACTCCATCAGTCCGTCCGAAACACTTCTTCCGTCAGTTTTCTTGGCTTCTATGAAAGGGAATGATTTTATATTTGGTCTGCTGCTTCATAATGATGAGTTGTATCGTGTATCTAATTTTCAGATCTGCCGTGCAGCCACTTCCTGTTTGCCGATACTTTGAAGTCTGTTCATCTCTGTAATCAATTGCATGCAGCGACGCAGGTCCAGACCCAGTATTGGTCTTGGCTTGTTTACTCATTCAATAACTTATGAGCAAATAAGAATCAAATTATTTTTGGTATTCCACGATACCTATATAAAATCTGGGTCACGATTAATATCAAACTGACTTCCCTCCACTCCCTATTGATTGTTTGGCCAAAAATGATAATTAAAATAATAGAAAAGTTCTATTTACATCAAATAACAACAACTCCAAAGAGGCTGCCGTAGATGTTCATTGACCCTTTATCCAAGATTTCATCAAAACTATATCATATATCGACAAGCTCGTTCCAATTAGGGGTCACATGATATGGTTTTGTTAAACTTGCGGAATCATGGCAATTAACAGGTCAAATTTGTATTGATGGTATGGTAAATGGTTTGGAAATTCAAGTGAGAGATATCCTATTAAGTGGGCTCCACTGCATCAGTTTAGGTGTTTGTTTCTTTATTTTTGGGGGTTTAATGACACTTTTGACAGCCAGGGTCATCTCATGTCGGACAGTTTTACAGGTGGAGGAATCCGGAGTACCTTGACAGAACCACCAAACAGCGATGAGCAACTGTCGGACTCCTCAACATATTAACTCCACACAAGGGGGGTTTGTACTGGTTGAAGACATGTGCATCACTGACATGCAGTACGCCTTATTACACAATGCCACTGTGCCCCCACGTGGGCAATCAGGATTATTTGCCTTGCTTAGGAATTTGTGAGCAGTGTTGACAAGTTTACTGTGGCCTGTTTTGAGCACAAACTATTGCCTAATGTTCTGGCTCATGCCTTAAATGGTTTAGCATGTTGTTTTATTGTGGCTTCAAATTCATCTAGGATAATATCAAGACTTTCAAGTCTTTCTTCTTCAAGTAGTTTTTCAATAAGATAGTCCAGTTCTTCCCCACCTTTGAGAAATTCTGGTAAGTTATATGCTGTTTCACCTATCCTGTGTTCAGTAATTCTATCTTGATTATAATTATAAGTCCTGTTCTTCTCTGATCTTCCTGCACTGCCAATCTGTAATTTCCTTTTCGCTCTCCGAGATGATTCTTGCTTGTCAAACTCTTTTTGATATAATCTGAAATGATTTTTAAAAATATGGGCTTTATGCTCTTTTCAGTACAGCATGTCATTCACACAATGAGTTTTATCCTTGAACATGTTACATTTTTTAAACAAAAATTAAAGAAAAATAAAAACTGAATTTCGACTTTTGTGAATAGATTTTACCAATACGTTATGTGAAGGGTTACAAATCCTTGAAAAGCATGGAAATTCAAGTTTCCAAATCAAGGCTTTGAAAAACCTTCACATTTTTATGTTGAGTACATGTACTGAAAATCATAGAAAAAAAACCATCCTTGATTTTGTGAAAGGTCCCAAAGCAATATCCGACTGTGATTGTTGAAAAGCTCTCTGCAAGAGCTTTCCAACAATCAATGTCAGCAGCTGGTAGATAAGAGATAAATGTTCTTGTAGCCATACAAATTATTTCCCCTTCAACCTTTATAATAATGTGGTTAAGTAATCTGGCGTTTTTTTTTTTTTGAAAAACATTAATAAAAGGGTTGCAAAACTAGAAATTTGCAAAACCGCAATTTTAATTATGGGAAAAATTGTTTTACATAACCTATTTTGGCTCAGATAGCCTATCTATGGGACACTAGATCAACCATGGTTAATGGTTCACATTGTCTAATCTGTAGTTTGCCAATTCACCACACCTGAGCTGAAATCGGAATCTGACAATCTTTGCAAATTTGACAAATAGCAAACAGTAGATATTACAATACAGTCATTCAATCAGCTGAGTGATCACGTGGAAGCATGACCAATTTATTTCTTAACCCTGAAGTCATCAGATTAATTTTACGTTAATAACTACCATATATGCATTAATATAGCTGCAGATGACTATTTATTTATTGGTGTTTATGGTCACATACTTATGCACAATGGCTAATTGTGATGGTGACAGTTGACACAGGTGGAGGTACCTGGAGAGAACCACCGAGCATCGATGAGCAACTGTCAGTTCCTCAACATTCTAACTCTGTTCAAGCTCCGTTCAAGCAGGGTTACAGCGGTTGAAGACATGTGCACTATCGACGTGCAGTATGCCTTAGTACACAGGCGTCATCGTGCCCCCATGTAGGCAACCGGGATAAAGTGCCTTGCCCAATGACATAATGTGGGTCACCACGGATGGGGATCGAACTTGGGACCTCTAGCATAGAAGTCCAACAGTCTACCACTGAGCCACCGCGCTCCCCTGCAGATGACTTGACAGTGTTTCTACATTATTGCACAGGCAGCCAACAATGTTGTAAAAACGCTGTCAAGATAAATACATCCTACCAGGAGTTCTCAAGGAAAAATACACTTGCGACAACTTTTCCTGAGCAATATCAGAGGGACTGTTTGAGGCTGTAAGGGGCTTAAGGGTTAATTATTCAGGTCATTTAGTCACAAATAAGTGAAATATTACTGACTTGCATTATTTTACCAATAAGAAGTAATTTCAGTTTGACTGAACAGCTGCTTGCATGTCATTCAGTGAAGGGAGCTGACACCAAATTATCAATCCTTGAGCAATTTGGCATGGTGCTTTGTTTTTAAGTAGAAGGTAAAAAGATGCCAGATGTTTCATGCTAAATAAAATATTGACCCTTAAGTCCTCAAATTAATTTTATGTTAATAACTAACTACCATATCGGAATCTGACAAACTTAGGTCCTTGCAAATTCAACAAATTGTGACAGGGACCAGCCTAGGGGGGAATTTTAGGGAGACTTCAAGTCTCCCTCCAGAAAAAATAGGGAGACTGCAGAGTCATGTAGGGAGACTTCATAGGCAAGTGGGGAAAATTAAGAATATTCATGTACCGCCCCCACCACCCCTTCATATTTTCAATGTGTAATTATTGACTGAAAATCCCCCCACTGCTACCCTCTCCTTCATGACCCCTCCCCACTTCCTCGTGTCAATCCCCCAGCACCCTCCTGGTTGCCTTTCACCAAAGTCTACTGAACTAATAATTTCCTAAGTCTGAACAGGACCAGATGTAAGAAGGTTGCTTGGGAGGTACTTTGTTAGTTAATAAACAAAATACATTCTGGGGTCGAGTATTTTGTAAAAGAAATGTCATTTCGCATCATTTTTAAGGCATTCCGGTGTCATACCGTGTCATTTCGTGTCATTCCAGTGTTTAGGAGGACCCTTTTTCAAGATCGTCCACATGCACACTTGTGTCCTGTACAAAGCTTTTCTTGTCATCACCAAAGCTTTTTTTTCATGTGTTTCAATTCCATTCGTGTTTTTCTGGGAATAGACAGTCCAACCGTTAACAGTCATCAGCAAAACGAAATGAAAATACTGTGTTATAAAATACATCCATTGTGTATACATTTTCGGCATCCTAAGCGACGTAACCTACTTTCAAACTGGGTTATTTTGTTGAGTCGCGTAAGTCACCTATTTTCGTTTCGACAATTGAAGCACAGGAGTCTGAAATTCTATCAGTATAGCTATAATTCACTCTCTATGTGATATTTACGTTCCCGACGTAATCCCCTTCTGAAGAAAAAACAGAAGGGGATTACGTCGGGAACGTAAATATCACATAGAGAGTGAATTATAGCTATACTGATAGAATTTCAGACTTCTGTGATTGAAGCTCCGACTGAAACGCAACAAAACAGAAATAAAAAAAAATCTGCCAAAAGCGACAATAGATAACTGATTGTCGTGTGATTTCAAATAAATGGATGTTTATTTGACGAATTAAAATGCCCATTTATCACGCTCAAGCACATTCGATTTTTGAAAATAATCGTTTTCATGTAATTGTAAACCTCGCATCACTCAGTTCAGCCTTTCCTCATTTTTTGGCCAATTTTTAGAGGGCGACTTGTAATCGCCCCTACTATTTTTCTAGGCGACTTTGGGCTTAGAAGGGCGACATAATCGCCCTAGTCGCCCTCACGGCTGGTCCCTGAATAGTGAACTGCTGAAATCATAGTACAGTCAGCCTGTAAAGGCGCCAACAATGATGTAAAAACAATGTCAAGATAAATGCAACCTACCAGTTCAGTTATCCCTTAGGGACGTTTTCAGAGCAATATAAAGGTGGCTGTATGCAGTGAATTTCTACCCATCTATCCATGACAAATGCAGTAGATAATGCATGTTAACCCTTAACTCATGCTTGAACAAATAAAAAAAAATGGTCCTACAAATGGTCATTTGCATAAACTTTAGAGGAATGAAATAACCGTTTCTCTACTTTTGTAAACCAACGTGAATTTTAAGTCTCTGTAAAAGTACAAACCCTGAAGCCATAATGTGTCATATAGATTTCTGGCAACAATTTATTAGAGATTATACGAAAACAATTCTGACAGCAAAAATCAATCCAGCACTCTGAAAAACAGCAACTACAGTCTAAATTCAATCAATTCTAAACTCCTATCCCTGAAACTTCTGAATATAGTAGCCAATACTGTTTGAAATTTCTTTTTTAACCCTTTACCCAATGAATCAGCCACATCTGCCCGCGTAATATGAAAATTCAGCAGTTGAAAAAATATTATTTTAACCCTTTACCCAACGAATCGCCGCATCCGCCTGCGTAATATGAAAATTCAGCAGTTGAAAAAATATTATTTTTCAAAATATTTCAACAAAACCATATGTGACCCCTCGTTGGAACGAGCTTGTTCCAACGAGGGGTCACATGATATGGTTTTGTTGAAATTTTTTGAAAAATTTGAAAAAATGGTATTCAAAATAATAAAATTTAATATCGTCTGCGTTGGGTAAAGGGTTAAAAAAAAATTCAACAAAATCATATCATGTGACCCCTCATTGGAACAAGCTCGTTCCAACGAGGGGTCACATGATATGGTTTTGTTGAAATTTTTTTTAAAATTTGAAAAAATGATATTTAAAATATTAAATTTTGAAATCATCTGCATTGGGTAAAGGGTTAAAGAAAGAAAATTAACAACCTAATATTTTAATAAAAAGAAAATAAAACAAGAATTGTCACCACTTTTCACATTTGCCTTTCAATGACTTTCAAGTGGCAAATGGTTTGGTGTTTTAAAATTATATGCCATTAACATGCTTATTCAATTAAGAGATATCCAGTTAAGTGGGCTCCATTGTACTGGGTTAAATAATGATGGTTTTAGATAAATGAACAGGTGGGGAAAAATAGCCTGTCTGTTTTTACACACCTCACTGTTCTTATCATCAACGATAGACTTACTGGAAATGCAAAAGGCATAGCAGTAATTCAAACCCAGAGAAAGTTTGCCTCAGCACCAACCTCTTAGCAACTATATCATGCACACCACTCGGCCACTTGCAGACTCTAAAATGGGAATGCTAGTTAACCAAGGATATACAGGGTTTGTACAGAACACACAGACTACTCAGTTTTAATTATTAGTACCAGAAGATTGCATCACTTAACTATTTGAGTGCTAAAAGCCACTATCATGGCTTTATTGAAAAGGACTGAAAGCCACTTCAGCAATTTTTTGTTTGCTCACCAGTAGAGAAAAAAGTTTATATAAAATTGTTTTGTTACAATTTAACAGAGAGTGCTAGCAGGCATGCTCCAATAAATTGTAACAAACAATTGTTTATGCAAAAAAATCTTACAACACTAAGGCCCCTGTTGCTCTAGAATGGTATTCTACACACTACACTTCATGACAATCAGTGAGAATGTCTCTTTTTCAAATTTCCCTATTGCCACAGAATCAAGAAGGGATGCCAATCATATTACAGATGATATAGTCGGGGGTGACCCGGGTCAAACCCATGCCTAGAGCGGAACTATACTAAACCACACATGCCAATCAGCCATCGACAGACCCTAAAGGGAGATACTAGTAAACCAAGGATATACAGCAATGGTACCGAACAGCCAAGTACTCAATTATTATTAGTATCAGAAGATTATCACTTAATTCTACTTACAACCCTTCGCTGGAAAAGAATGAGAATGTCTCTGTTTAAATTTCCTGAGTGCCATACAATATTATTATATTGCAAAGATTTTCACTTCAATTTTGTTTGATAGAGCCTTTTTCTAATTAACCAGAAACATTTTTGAATCTGTGGCACTTGAGAATTTGAAAAAGAGATTATCTCACTGATTTCAGAGAAGTGTAGAATGTAGGATTAACCCTTTACCCAACGCAGATGATATCAAAATTAATTTTTTTAAATACCATTTTTTCAAATTTTTCCAAAAATTTCAACAAAACCATATCATGTGACCTCTTGTTGGAATGAGCTCGTTCCAACGAGGAGTCACATGATATGGTTTTGTTGAAATTTTTGGAAAAATAATGTTTTTTTCAACTACTGAATTTGCATATTATGCGGGTGGATGCGGGCGATTCGTTGGGTAAAGGGTTAAGTGTGACGTAATCTATTTCCTGAAATGGTTTTGCAGTTCCAGATATAAAATAATTTTGCCTGTACATACACATACATGAATATATAAAGTTCAAAAAAGTGTTTACCACCCAATAAGTCAAAGGCACAAAAAATAAGTAACACCTTAATCCTTTACTTATTATAACACAGGGCTTAAAATTCACGTGAGAATCAGAATCAATTCACACAAATGATTCTCGCAAAAAAAACAAAGAGAATCAACTGTGATTCACACGAAATGTTCATTTGATTCTTGTTCTAGATTCTAAAAGTGGCTTTAAAAAGTCAGAAGAATTCTTATTCTTTGCACATGCATAATAAGGTAACAAAACTTCACTTAACAGTGGTGCCTAGTGAAGTCTTGGCTACCTATATAGGCAGCCAAGACTTCACTAGACACCACTGCCATGGTACTGTAATTCCCATCAGCAAGACTACCCAAACCCTGCATACTGGAACATGTGTTCTACACATACATGTGGGGACGCGGTGGCATTGTGATAACCGATTCTCGTCAGTTCACTGAAGTTAAGCAATGTCAAGCCTGATTAGTCCTTGGATGGATGACCGTCTGTGCGATTGATTCAGACTCTCACATTGTGGCCTTGGGACCATGTACTAAGGTGTACTGCATGTCAATGGAGTGCATGTCTTCAACCAATCTAACCCTGTCTGTGCAGCTGCTCATCGTTACTCGGTGGTTCTCTCCAAGTACTCTGGGTTCCTCCATCCGTAAAACTGTCACCGATACAATATGACCTTGGCTGTTAAAGTATCGTTAAACCTTAGTTAATAAATAAATACATGTACATGTATGATAAGAAACTTACCAAAATTTAAACTTGGTCCTTAAAAGTTAAACTTTTGTAAGTATATAAATATGATGTTTGCTATTAACTATGGCATATATATGTCATGCTCCCATGGGTATTAACAGTACTATCAAATAGGGTTGCAAGGTATACCACTAAACCGATGCATACTGGTATTCAAACCAGTATCAAATGAATACGAATGTAATTACAAAAATATCGGCTTATCGTCATTATTTATTTCCCCAAAATTTAATTTTCAAGATGTCTCAAATTTTTTAAACTGCAGTCCTGAATGAACAAGTGCACTGCCTGCGGTGGATCAATACAAGGCCACCTATGAAGAAATTGTGTATGTGAAGAAATTTTTAGTTGAACAAAAGGTCAATAATTCCTTCAAAAATAATTGTACATTCCTGGCTTACGACCCATTAAACTTGAATATGTTGTTTTCAAGTTATTGGGTGGAGAATCAAAAGTCACCAAAACTTCCAGACGGTTGCCATGGCAGCCATATTGGACATGCCAGAATGCTGGTTATCGAAAGGAACCATCTTGTAGTCATGACTAATCAACCATAAAAAAAAAAACCAGTACCTGTTGGATGTATTGTTTTCAAGTTATAGCATGGACAAATAAAGGTCAACAGATGGACAGATGGACACTGATGGACGGACACTGATGCTGGTTATTGAAAGGAACCATCCTCTAGTCATGACTTATAAACCATAAAAAAAAGTATCTGTTGGATGTATTTTTTTCAAGTTATAGCATGGACAAATAAAAGTTAACGGACGGGCCCAAAAACCACACCCTAACCCTATCCCTACCCCCACCCTGACCCTAAACCCTAAAAGCCCATCCCAGACCCTAACCCCCACCCACCCCCGGGACCTAACCTCCCCAACCTTAAGCCCTACTCTGGAGCTACTGCTAACTCTAACCCCCACCCCACCCCTGACCCAACCCACCCTAGCCAAACTAATAGGATTAGGAGCTATTTTTTGGTTTAGGGGCTACTAAAACTAAAACCCCACCCCTGACCCCAACCCTAATGCCCCCAGGACCTAACCCTCCCCAACCTTAAGCCCTACTCTGGGGCTACCCCTAACCCTAACCCCACCCCACCCCACTCCTAACCCTAACACTACCTGAATTTGGAGGTAGCCCCTAATAATAATATCCCCTAAACCCCCAATGTTGGCCCGGACAGATGGACACTGACAGACGGACACACGTACGGACACTGATGCTGGTTATTGAAAGGAACCATCCTCTAGTCATGACTAATCAACCATAAAAAAACAGTATCTGTTGGATGTATTGTTTTCAAGTTATCGCGTGGGCAAACAAAGGTTAACGGACGGATGGACAGAGACAGACAAATGGATGGATGGATGAATGGATGGACATTGATTCTGGTTATCGAAACGAACCATCCTCTAGTCATGACTAATCAACCATAAAAAAACAGTATCTGTTGAATTATCAAATGGACAATCAAAAGTGCCTGAAAATACAAGATGGCTGCCATGGTGGCCATATTGGACATGCCAGAATGCTGGATATCGAAAGGAACCATCCTCTAGTCATGATTAATCAACCATAAAAAAGTAGCATCTGTTGGATTTATAGTTTTCAAGTTATCGCATGGACAATCAAAAGTCCCCAAAAATCCAAGATGGCTGCGGTGCTGGCCATATTGGATATGCCAGAATGCTGGTTATTGAAAGGAACCATCCTCTAGTCATGACTAATCAACCATAAAAAACAGTATCTGTTGGATGTATTGTTTTCAAATTAACACGTGGAAAAATAAAAGCTAACGGATGGACAGACAGACGGACATTGCCATACCATAATATGGCCCGCTCATATGAACGGCCGTATAATAATATTATCCATTCACTTAACGAATCATCTGCATCCACCCAAGTAATATATAAACTGAGCAGTTGAAAAATATTATTTTTCAAAAAAATACAACAAAACTATATCATGTGATCCCTCCAATGAGGGGCCACATGAGATGGTTTGGTTGAAATTTTTTGAAAAATTTTATAAACTAATATTTAAAATAATAAATTCTGAGATCAGTCTTTCAATACACCAGTACACCATGGTATTTTTTTGAACACTGATAATGGGATTCATTTTCAAATACCTTGCAGCCCTACTATCAAATTCTAAATACAGTGGATCCCACTTAATTGGATATCTCTCAATTGTATATCCCTGTTAATTGAATATAATTTCCCAACACAAAACCATTTACCATACCTCCAGTACAAATTTGACCTGTTAATTGAATATAGGTTACAGATTAAACTCCTGTTAATTGAATAAAAAATCATGTAACCTGTCGAGAAATTACTCTGACTCTCCCCAGTTTTCCTTAGTTTATAGACCTATTTGGCCTCAGAACATCCAATACAGGCATTTAATCTATTATATTTTGTTTGACAGAGCTCATGGAGCTCTGTCAAACACGATATAATAGAATAAATGCTAAGTTTATCTCTAGAATACAGGAAAGTGACAAATCCCTGTTAATTGAATACTCCTGTTAATTGGATAATTTTCATTCTCAAAGTGGCTATTCAATTAACGGGGTTCCACTGTATTCAGGAACTGAAAATTGATTCTTGCAATAGGAATTCATGAGAATGAAAACTGATTCTCGTGAATCGTAATAAGTTTTATGGCCTGTACCAACAATATCAGGTCATGCTATTCTCAAATTTTATGACTATTTCATTTTTGGCATTCAAAACACCAAATGACCCCTCAATGGAGAATGTCATTGAGCAGTGTTTTTGAAGGAAGAAAATGGAATTTTTTTAATTACTCAAGAGAATAATTTGAAAGAGCCATCTGCTACTCATACTAGGTAAAGAGTTAACATGACCTAAAACCTCTGCACAATGATGTCAAAATATCAAGCCATAATTTTTTCCCAAAATGCAATGAGGAATTTAACCAATTTAATCTTGTTTGACAGAGCTCATTGATCCCTATCAAAAAAGGCTGAATCAGTTAAATAGCTAGTTGCATAATGGGAAAAAAATTCACTACTTGAAAGTTTGGTATCAGTATGAAGAGTGTTACTGGGTAATTGTACGTCAAAAAAGTCATTTGAAATATTCATTCAGACATTTTATGTCAATTTAAATACATAAAGCTTAATGTTTTGTTGAGAGGTTATCTTTTAACCCTTTACCCAATGCACAAGAAATCAACATTTTTCATTTCAATTATTGTTTTTCCAAATTAAAAAAAAAAAAATTCAACAAACACATATCATGTGATCCCTCAATGGAACGAGCTTGATGAGCTCATTCCAATGAGGGTATTACATGATATTGTTTTGTTGAAATGTTTTGAAATCTTTTTTTCAACTACTCAATTGGCAAATTACGCAGACAGATTCAGCCAACTCATAAGATAAAGGGTTAAGCTGACAATTTTCTTAACCCTTTACCTAACACAAAAAGCAGGAGTGCGGTAGTTCAGTGGTAGACTGTTGGACTTCTATGCTAGAGGTCCCGAGTTCAATCCCCGTCCGGGACGACCCGCGTTGTGTCCTTGGACAAGGCACTTTATCCCGGTTGCCTACATGGGGTCACAATGGTGCCATGTACTAAGGTGTACTGCACGTCGATGGTGCACATGTCTTCAACAGCTGTAACCCTGCTTCGAAAGAGCTTGAACAGAGTTAGAATGTTGAGGAGCTGACAGTTCCTTGTAATTGTGTGGTGGTTCTCTACGGGTACTCCAGGTTCTTCCACCCATAAAACTATCACGGTCACGATTAGCCATTGTGCATAAGTATGTGACCTTAAATAAATGACACGAAAAGCAGACGACGCTTGGAAACAAAATTATTGAATAACTAAATATTTAAATTTTTGGCCTCAAAAACATAGCTTATGACCCTCATTAGAATGAGCTCATCGAACTCATTCCAATGAGGGGTCATAAGCTATGTTTTTGAGACCAAAAATAATGAAAACTGAATGGTGATTTTTCTAAATAGCGCTGGCCAGTTTTGTCCGTTATGTTGGGTAAAGGGTTAACTAAGATGATATAAATTCAAATTTTGGTGTTGTCTTTTTTTAATCCAAACTGAACATTAAACAACTCACTACAATAAGCTAGACAGGTCAAATCTTTACCTAACTTTGTTGCAAAACAAATAACAATAATAACAATTTCAATTTTTAACCTCAAAAATCATAATTTATGAACCCCTCATTGAACGACCTCAACAAGTACGTTTCAGTGAGAGGTCAAAAATTTTGTTCTTGAGGCCCAAATCAAAAGTTAATCACATTTGAAGGACATATTCTTTTTGTGAATGGGACTTGCCAGATATGGCAGTTTCATTTGGGGAACGGTAATTCCATTACCCAAAACAATGCTTTAGGCCTAAAAAAGTTTTAAATCTGTGTCTCTGGCCCCCCTGCATGGTCCTTTGGGCTGCCACATGCTCTCTTTTAATAACTAATATAAACTTAAAAAAAATAAAAATTAAATGGTTTATGTCTGATATTTCACCCAAGTTAATCAAATTGATAAATTTGTCCTTTGAGTGCAACAAGGCTTTGCAGTGCTTTAGAATTGCAAAGCCTTTTTGCACTCAAGGGAAGAAATACACCACCACCCATGCTATTCTGAAGATTATAAGGTCTAAAATTAAAACAAACCCAAGAACATGAACTTTTGATGGCAAAGAAATAATTAGAGAAATTAAAAAAAAAAAACCATCAGCCAGACTGCCCACATCCAACTTTACAAAATGGCCTGAGAAACATAAGATCTACTTTGTGGGACCTTAACAAAAATGCTTAATTGAATTAATTGAATTATTAAATTTAAATGCATTGACATAATTTAAAAGTTAATCAGTTCAATGTCATTTGATAGAACTTGAATTTGCCTACCTTGTTCGTAGAATATTCAATGCTAATTTTCTGTTTGTGACTTGTGATCTATCTGTCTGACATTCCGCAACAATGCCTACGAGGAATAAAAGATGATCTTTAGTATATAGTGGGTCAATGCTAAGTTTAATGGTGTTTAACCCTTTACCCAACGTAGACGATATGAAAATTTATTATTTTAAATATCATTTTTTCAAATTTTTCAAAAAATTTCAACAAATCCATATCATGTGACCCCTTGTTGGAACGAGCTCAACAAGCTCGTTCCAACGAGGGGTCACATGATATGGTTTTGTTGAAATTTTTTGAAAAATAATATTTTTTCAACTGCTGAATTTGCATATTACGCGGGCGATTTGTTGGGAAAGGGTTAAGGTCACATATTTGTGCACAGTACTAGTGATCACAACATGGAGATAAAGTCAAGTTTTTTCCATCAAATAGATATTCACAGGTACTTTGGGAAAGGGGCCAGGGCCTCTGAAATTGGGAAACATTTGTATCATGAAGACCCAAATTGGGAAAATAAGTTTCTATATGTTTTTTTTTTATCAAAGTACACACAAATGATGATTTTGATTTGATGTCAAAAAATATTGTTTGCCTGATCAAAACCAAACTTGGCAAGTGGATTGGGCATAATGAGAGGAAGAACCCTATGTATTTTTTGGTCATTGTGCCATAGGTTTAATGTAATATATTACCAAGATTACTGCATCAGGGTGATATTTCAGGGGGATTGGCTACCCCTGGTGGCTACCTCTAGTTTTTAAAGGCAAACTTGCTACTCAGATAACCGTTTATTGACATGACTGGAGGGCAACTTTTGCCAAGAACATTTCTTGAAGAACTAAACATTTTCATTTTTGGATTCCAAAACTGAGCTTAAAACTCATCATAGCCCACTGCCTAAGTGGACCCAATCGTCAACAGAATAAACGACCGATAATCGTTAAATTTACCTCGCGAACAACAAAAAGTAAAGTGATTGAAAAGAGAAAATTATTGAAAAATTCAGGCATCACCATAAGAGAAGACTTAACAAAACTTAACTCCTTTCTTTTAAATAAAGCATTTCGGTCGCCGGTAGTTCTAAATTCGTGGTCCTCGAATGGGAAACTTTCACTCAAAACAAATAGCGGACAAATTCATCGATTCAGGACAGAAGAAGAACTTGATAAAATTTTAGGTGCCGGAAACTCAACTGATAATTTAAATGAACAGAATAACTTGTTTCCAGATGGAAGTTTCTATTAACTGACGGTCTGCTACAAATGAATCTCAAGTCGAAGTCTTGTCAATTTCAACTCAAAACAAGTTGATGTAAAGTCCGGTAAATCCAAATCAATTCAATGTCCTGTCGACAAAATGTCGAAGTCAAGTCGATTTTACGCCAAGTCATGTCAATTTAATGTCAAATTAAGTCGATTTAAGTCAGATAAAGCCAAGTCAATTGGATTTCAAGTCAGGTCAAGTTGATTATCAAACAGATTATCAAGTTGAAGTGAAGTTGAGTAAAGTCAATTCAAATTAATGTCGATTAACAAATGAAGGTCGATTTTTGGACGATTTCAAGTCAAGTTCAAATGGATTTTAAGTTGATTTCGAGTTGATTTCAAGTCAATTTCTAGTTGACGCCAGGTTGAGTTCGTTCATTTAAATCGAAGTCACGTTGAATTCTAGTCCAGGCCAAGTTGAGGTCAAGTTGAAGTAAAGTCAGGCCAACCTCAAGCCAGGTTGTTTTCGAGTGATCATCACATCTTAATCAAGTCAAATAAGTCGATTATCATTCAATGCTAAAAATAGTCGATTTGAAGTTGATCCCAAGTCGGAGTCAAGTTGACTCATAGTCAACGTCTAGTCAATTTCAATTTAAAATTATGTCAGCTTCAGGTCGAAACCAGGTTGATTTCAAGCGAGGTCATGTGAACTTCAACCTGAAGGTAAGATGATTTCAAGCCTACTCAAGTCGCTCTCAAATTGACTTCCAATTGACTTCAGGTTGACTTCAAGTCGAAGTCAGGTTGATCTCAAATTGAGGTCAAGTTGATTTCGAGTTGAAGTCAAGTCAATTTCAAGTCAAGTCAAGTAATTTCAGGTAATGACTTCTTCCTAGTTCGTGTGGTCGTGCCTTCCACTGATCAAACTCAATCATTCGTTCTGTCCCTTTGCTCAATTTAATTCAAACCAATCAGTTAAGTAATTTTGTTCAATTTAACTTATTCCTGCTATCCAGTTGTTCATTCCATTCATTTATTCACTCGGTTAGTTATTTGTTCAAGTCTCTCATTTTCTCTCATTTTCTTAATTCATTCATTTTGTTCGTTCAAAAACTTGTTCATTTCTCATATTCAATTCACTCTTTTAATAATTCAGTTCACATTCAATTTCAGGTGACTTCAACTCATTTCATTCATTCATTCATTCATTCATTCATTCATTGTCTGTCAGGGTTGCTGAGAAGCACCCATGATACAGTCTGAGAGTGCACATTTGATTATTAATGCTCAGTGTCAATTTCTATTAACTGACGGTCTGCTACAAATGAATCTCAAGTCGAAGTCTTGTCAATTTCAAGTCAAAACAAGTTGATGTGAAGTCCGGTAAATCCAAATCAATTCAATGTCCTGTCAACAAAATGTCGAAGTCAAGTCGATTTTACGCCAAGTCATGTCAATTTAATGTCAAATTAAGTCGATTTAAGTCAGATAAAGCCAAGTCAATTGGATTTCAAGTTAGGTAATGTTGATTATCAAACAGATTATCAAGTTGAAGTGAAGTTGAGTAAAGTCAATTCAAATTAATGTCGATTAACAAATGAAGGTCGATTTTTTGGACGATTTCAAGTCAAGTTCAAATGGATTTTAAGTTGACTTCGAGTTGATTTCATGTCAATTTCTAGTCGACGCCAGGTTGAGTTCGTTCATTTAAGTCGAAGTCACGTTGAATTCTAGTCCAGGCCAAGTTGAGGTCAAGTTGAAGTAAAGTCAGGCCAACCTCAAGCCAGGTCGTTTTCAAGTAATTTCAGGTAATGACTTCTTCCCAGTTCGTGTGGTCGTGCCTTTCACTGATCAAACTCAATCATTCGTTCTGTCCCTTTGCTCAATTTAATTCAAACCAATCAGTTAAGTAATTTTGTTCAATTTAACTTATTCCTGCTATCCAGCTGTTCATTCCATTCATTTATTCACTCGGTTAGTTATTTGTTCAAGTCTCTCATTTTCTCTCATTTTCTTAATTCATTCATTTTGTTCGTTCAGAAATTTGTTCATTTCTCATATTCAACTCACTCTTTTAATAATTCAGTTCACATTCAATTTCAGGTAACTTCAACTCATTCATTCATTCATTCATTCATTCATTCATTCATTCATTCATTCATTCATTCATTCATTCATTGTCTGACTGTGTCAGGGTTGCTGAGAAGCAGCCATGATACAGTCTGAGAGTGCACATTTGATTATTAATGATTAGTGTCAATACAAACACTATTAGTGAATGTTTTCATACATACAATCCCCACTGATAGCAGTGGGTTGATCAGTCGGTCCGGGGCATCTGGTTGTCCGCCTGTTTCGATGGTCCATCTGTTAATTGGGATTTCTGAAATCCAATGTCCGCATAATCCTTGTGAACCTTATTACACTTTGATACTACTTAATTATACACAGTCCGGATGTGACCTCGTTGCTGCCTTGCGGACTGTCGCATCTTGACAGGGAATGTATACTGTGCTCACTCTTGGTTGTGGCATGTCTTGTTACGACCCACCAGTTTGTAACTCAGTTTTTCAACTATCTATTTCTTTTTGTTTTTTTTTTTTTGTTTTTTTTTGTAAAATCTTGGACCCCCTCCCCCTGGTAAGTACGTCCCTGACCAATTTCGTATTCAGTTGCGGTGACCTTGTATCCATACGTATCAAGCCACTCCAACACAATGAAATGCCATTGTAATAGAGATGATTTCCTGTCCTGTTTTATCCAATCACAATTATACCTATTTGAACATTTGGAGTCAGTCGGATTTCTCAAGTGTGAACTAAATTACTTTATTAAGTAGCCTTTCGCCGAGCATAGTTATGATAACGCCAATTTTTAGACAAGTAGCTCTCTTTGAGTTCAGTCAGCTAGCTAGCCCATGAAGAGGGGTTAATGTACATTGAACGCCAGTCAACAGTAGTTAGGAAACGTAATAAGTGCGATGTAGAATCCTTTCACCTATGTCTGCTTTAGATTGTAATTAAACTGTCCATCCACTTGAACTCTGCCCGACACATTTGGACTACGCCCATCACACCAAGGTATCTTTGATCCATCTTCTTGAAGATGATCATAAACATCTTAATTCTTTTATGTATATCCAACGAAGTTTGTCATGTGGACGGTGAGCAGGATGGGTCTGGCCATGGCCTAGTCCAAACCTTTTTAGATACTACTGATTATGTAATAGTACTCTCGCAGGCAGATTTTATGGTGCATTCTATAAATCTTGGACCTATTGGATTTCTAGTTAATGATGGCAGGTAGCATAAATCTAGACGAGATCCGGATGCAGGCCGAATTTGATTTTATCAAAATATATAACGAAAGGAATTTCAATGCTGAAGATGAAGATGCGTCCCCATTCAAGGAAGACAGTCGCTTATGCCATTACTATACCCCCGATGATTTTCAAGTCACATTTACTTCTTTAAATAGCAAGTTCTCCCTGTTTCACATAAATTGTCAAAGCCTCAGCGCTCACTGGGATGGGCTAAATGAACTATTCGACCCGAAAATGATGATGGCAGAGGTGGGGTAGGACTTTTCATTAAGGATGATATTGATTATAAAATTCGACATGACCTGTCTGTCTTTATCCCTCACGTCTTTGAATCACTTTTTATAGAGTTAGTAAAATCTAAGAGAATAATCGGAGTTATCTATAGACCAAATACCCCTCCCAAGGCGGATATTGACCTATTCCTGTCTAGGTTAAATCTACTAACCGACACTTTGAATCAAGAAAAAAAATTAGCCTATATTATGGGAGACCTCAATATTGATCTTCTAAAAATGGACTCCCATGCCAAAACTGGAGAATTCATTGACCTGATGTTTAGCCAAGGGTTTTTACCTTCCATTACGAAACCTACGAGAGTAACCCCAAACTCAGCCACTATCATTGACCATATTTTTTCAAATAATACACATTGCTCGCTATTCTCTGGTATTATATTGACTGATATCTCAGACCACTTTGGTACATTTTATTCAGAACCTCCCAACGTGAAAGAAGACGACATTTATATTCCACCCAGAAGAAAAAAAAATCCTCAAAATATGGAATACTTCAAATCACTTTTGGCTGAGTGTGATTTTTCTGTTGTTACGGAGGAAAACGGCCCAAATCTGAGTTACAACAAATTTATCGACTTTTATTTACATGCGTTTAATAATGCCTTTCCATTAATTGAGTCTAAACCGTGTAAAAAAGGTCTCAGACGACAGCCCTGGATGACCAATGGCCTTATAAATTCATCTAATACTAAAAGAAAATTTCATCTCAAAATGCTAAAATGTCCAAATGAGAGAAATAAGCTAAACTATAAAAATTACTGTAGGATATATAATAGGGTTAAAAAACAATGTAAATCCATGTATTTTAAAAAGATATTTGATGAAAACAAACACAATATGCGAGCTACCTGGAAAATTCTAAATGATAGTATAAATAAGTCCAAAAAGAGGCATAAACTTCCATCCTTTTTCACTCTAAGTAATAACGAAATAAGTGAACCCATCCAAATAGCGAAAGAATTCAATACTTTCTTTGCTAACATTGGAAAAGAAACTAGCGAGCAAATACCCAGTTCAAATAGACCAATCTTGGATTATATGAAAAGACATTTCCCGAATAATTTTTTTCTCAGCCCTACTTTTCCTGCAGAAATTAATAGTATAGTCAACTGCATGAAACCGAAGATGAGTGAAGATTGCGATAGCATCACGACTCGTCTTCTCAAGCACACAGTTAATCTTATTGCCGTTCCCCTTGCTCACATCATAAATAGTTCATTTGCTCATGGTACAGTGCCCGAGCAAATGAAGCTTGCAAAAGTAATACCAGTATTCAAAAGCGGAGATGAACATTTATTCACCAATTACAGACCAATTAGTATTATACCAACATTTTCTAAAATTCTAGAAAAAGTTGTATCCGCTAGACTAATAAGCTTCCTAAACAAATTTGATATTATATACGAACAGCAATATGGATTTCGTAGAAGACATTCCACTTTCCATCCTATACTACAGTTTTTGAAGTATGTGGCGGAAGCAGACAATAAACGAAAAGAAAGTACACTGACTGTATTTCTCGATCTCTCAAAAGCATTTGACACTATAAATCATGACATTTTGTTGCAAAAACTTGAGTGGTATGGCTTTAGGGGCATAGCTTATGATTGGTTCAAAAGCTATCTTTCAGATAGAAAACAGTTTGTGAGTTATGGTGGTAAAAAATCTGACCTTGCAAATATAAGATGTGGTGTTCCCCAAGGCTCAGTTTTAGGCCCCATTTTGTTTCTATTGTACATAAATGACATCAACGAATCAACTTCACTAAATCTCCTGTCTTTCGCCGATGATACCACTGTATACTCTTCGGAAGCAGACATGAATAAACTAGCCAGTAATACTAGTGATGAATTAGAAAATATATTTGAATGGTGTTGTGTAAATCGATTGGCGCTGAACACAAAGAAAACAAACTACATTGTTACGAGGGGAATTTTAGGCAGATCGACTGCAAATAGCGTATTTATAAACAATCGGGAAATAAAGAAGGTGGGCTCTGATGAAAGTGATAAGTCTCTAAAGTTCTTAGGAATAAACCTTGACGATAAACTATCTTTTATTTATCATATTACTCAATTATGCTCTAAGATTGCTCGTGTAAACTACGCTCTAAATAAGGCAAAAAACATCCTTCCTCTAGAGGCATTGAAGACGCTCTATCATACCCTGGTCCAAAGTCACCTTGTTTACGGAATTCAGGCATGGGGGAATTCTAGATCTACAAATAGACTCTTATTGATGCAAAAACGATCGCTGCGAATAATAGGCAACAAAAAATACAATTCCCACACCGACCCCCTTTTTTACAAGTTTAATATTCTCAAGGTACAGGATCTGTTTAAGTTACATGCCTTACTATTCGTATTCGATTGGCATCAAGGAAATCTACCAACACCATTCAATTCGTTCTTTGAAACCGTTGATTTCCACAGCCTTCGAATTACTCGTCAATCTGGACTTCTTCATATAAGCCGAACAAGAACTAAATCTATAGAAAACCTCCCACCGTATTTTTTTCCGAAACTGTGGAATGATCTTGATCCAGAAGTACGCGCGATAAATAATAGAAAGATCTTTAAAAAAAGACTATCATGTATGTTTATATCATCTTATTCGAAGACAATGGAATGCAACAATCCATACTGTCCCGACTGTTCCACATAGACTTGGAATGGCCTTACGTACCTAACAACGTTTGCGAAAAAAAATTGAAAAATCCCAAATCTGATGCATCTGATTTTTTCTCGTCATCCTGTGATCCTGCAAAGACCTTTAGTAGTTCTGTAATTGATGGATGTTTTGTAAGTTACATACAGGAGATTATAGTTTAGTATAGTATAATACAGTGCGGTACGGCACAGTACAGTGCAGTGCAGTACAGTGCAGTATATGGTGCAGTATTGTACGGTACGGTGCTGTATGGTGCAATACAGTACAGTATAGTATAGTTAATGAGGTGGTCCGAGCTAGGAGAACAGTTAACTCTCCTATTTCATCTTAGCTCCACATTTTGATATTACTAAATCCTCTGGTCCTGGCTTTGCATTGCACCCCAAATTAGCCTCGAATTCAATAGCCTATGACACTGTAACATTTCCTACTCACCAGATCCGCATGCACAACCTTTTCTTTCTTTTTCATCACAATTTTACCTCAAGGGGAAGTCGGAAGACAGCCAGTCTGGCTATGACTTCTCCTAGCAGTATGCAGACAGTCCATTTAAATGTTTCGTACATGTCATGCATTTTTCTATTTGTATGTTTGTATTTATTGTCCTTTTTCTTCAATTATTGTAATGTATACTGCTGAATAAAGTCATCATCATCATCATCATTGGAACATGCTCAATGAGCTTGTTCCAATAAGCATTCATAAACTATTGTCTGGGGGTAAAAATTGAAAAAAAATAATAAATATGAATGTTGATTTTTTGTGAATGTTTGTTTGGGTTTAATGTCACTTTCAACAGCCAGGGTCACATCATGCCAGACTGTTTTATGGGTGGAGAAAGCTGGTACGTGGAGAGTACCATCAATCAATGGCAAGCAACTGGCAGACTCTCCAACTTACTAACTCTGCAGAAGTAGTATTAGCAACAGTTGATGGCAAGTGCACCACTGCCATGCTGTACACCTTAGTACACAAGGGCAACATGACCTCACGATGGAAATCAAGGTTAAGTGTCTTGTCAAGGACACTGTGCAGTTCACTTTAACCCTTTGATACTTTTGTACGTCGATGACGTATGAAATCAAACAGTGTGTTGATACTTTGTGGTCATTTTGTTTTGTTATTATTTTTCGATTTTTTAAAGTTTTAACCTCAATTCCCATTTTCTCCCAAATAGTGCTCAGTGACAACCATTGAGCCAAATGTTATCGCAGCTTAAAATACGAATATAATCCTGCTGTCAAGACCTCTTAACTGGTTGAGCGCTAGAAAACATGAAGATACCAGAGCAAAAGCCAACACTTTCCTTGCTTATATTTCATATTCAGTCAAACACAAATAATATTTTGTTTACATAAATTTGTTTTATTACAAATTATTGGAGAGTGCCTGTGGGCACTCTCCAATAATTTGTAATAAAACAAGTTTTGAATAACAAATTCAGACCACCAAAAATAATCTAGCCCTCAATCAGATAATCACTAATGTGAAAAATATCTTCTTGTTGGTACTTTCTGACGTTTGACGTCACAATTTGAAAAATGTTGAAACTGAATTCCCAGTGACGTTTGAACATCAGGAAAATTAAAGTCTCAAAGGGTTAAAACTGAAGACACATGAATGTGAATACATCTGTGTTGAGATAAAATGGAAACACCACAACATCTCCAATTGATCTGAAGATTTTAGGCAGAAGAACGTTTGTGTAAATGTTTCATTTCTATAACTAATTTTCAGGAATTCTGAATGTAAACCTCCCCTCCCTCCATCCCTACACAAGTTACAACTTAGTACCACAAGTGAAAACTTTCTCACTTTTGTGGTTCAGATTGTTCAAGTGGGGTTGTCCGGGTATACAAGAACAAGGATTGTATTTACTCTGCAGTCTAGTTTTTAGCATTACTGTAATAATCTGTACACTGTAATCTCTAGGAGTATGAATCTCACCTGTTGGTTTGTGAGTTATTCGTATAGCACTATTTGTTTTGTTCACAGATTGTCCACCAGGACCACTGGATTTAAATGTGTCAATGTGTAAATCATTTGGGTTGAGCTGAACATCAATCTAAAATGAAAAAAAGCAAAACTACTCATCCGGAACATAATTTATTTCACAAAAGATTTGAAAGGGTTATCTCCCAATTTGACAGCCTTGAGACAAAAAAAAGGTATTATTTTTTATATTTTCTCTCAACCGCCTACATAAAAAATATTCACATTATCAGACCCTTTTCCAGCCATTAAATTCACATCTTAACCCTTTGCACAATGATGTCAAAATATCAAAATTTGAAGCCACTAAGTTTTCCCACAATGCAACCAGGAATTTAACCAAATCACAGAGCTTATCTCTGTCCACTTTTCTTAAAATAACACTGCAGAAACTCATCTGTCAAGAAATGTGAGATGCAATTTTTGTTTATTTATCTTGATTGTGCCTTACTTTTGAAATATTTTATTTATGAAATTTCAATCTACCAGAGTAAGTTTGCCGCAACCCAATGATGAGCTGATTGAAAAAGATACCACTTTTGCGATCACAATACTATAAGTGATGGAAACAAAGTACAGTGGAGCCCTCTTAATTGTATATCTCTTAATTTTATAACCCTGTTAATTGAATATAATTTCAAAATAAAAAAACATTTACCATACCTTCAGTACAAATCTGACCTGCTAATTTCATATAGGTTAGAGTACACTCCTGTTAACTGAATAAAAAATTTGTAGAATCTTGAAAAATTACCCTGAAAGTCACCAAATTCCACACGTTTATAGATGTATTTGGCCTCAGTACATTCATTTACAGGCATTTAATGTATCATATCTTGTTTGAAAGAGCTGTATCAAACAAGATATAATAGAATAAATGTTCATTATAGCTCTAGAGTACAGGGGAGTGGCCAAATCCCTGTTAATTGAAAACTCCCGGACCCATTCAGAGAATAATTTTCACTGGGAAAGTCCTTTTTAATTAACAGGTTTCTCCTGTAAATGTAATTAGTTTAAACATTTTATAAGTTTTTTGGTATTAAAATGATTATGAACAAGAGATTGTACCAGAGGTGTTCGCATTCCCCCATAGGTGTCAAGTTGTGAAATGGGGCTGGGGCTGTATCTGGATGGACAAAATCAAAAATCACTGAACTTTTGACAAAGGAAGGGGGTTGTAACTCAGATGAAAATAGTGTGAGAAACTCTATTCAACATGTGGCAGAAGTAGGTCATACCAAGGATACCACATATCAAATTTTGTTGAAATCCATCCAATCACTGCTGAAATATGGATCCAAAGGGATGGACAGACGGAGCATAGCGTGAGAAACTCCATTCAACGTGTGGTAAAAGTGGGTCATTCCAACATACCAAATCTCACTGAAATCCATCTACTCTCTGCTGAGATATGGATCCAGATGGACGGATGGACAGCCAGATGGACAAAAAGATGTATGGACAGTCAGACATATGTAACAATCAAGTATAAACCCCCTCCCCACACCTACCCCCTCATCCAATGGAACTCCTGGCACTGTGATATTTACGAACTGGATCATAATTATGTAACATTTTACTAACTGGATCATAATTTATATAACAATTACCTCTGTTGCTTGAGGAAGAACTGACACAGTTACAGTGCTTGTATGTATACGACCAGAACGCTCTGTTTTGGGCACCCTCTGAACACGATGCACACCTGCCTCAAATTTGAAATACTTATACACATTTCCACCAGAGATTTCAGCTGAGGCTTTCCTAACACCACCAACTGAAAAGAAAATGGTTATTATATGTTTTTCTGATACTTTGTCAACACAAATCTAAATTCCAAATGGATTTTTTTTTTATTTATTTATTTATTTATTTGTGTTAAGGTCACATATTTCTGCAGAATAGCTAATCATCGTTACTGCAACAGGGATGTAAAGTCAAGTTTAGTCAATTGTTTATACCCATATTACCCATTCTAGAGGACTTCCACCCCAAGCAGTGGTAAAAATCTGGTCCCAAAGTTTCATGAGAATGCTAGTTCCATTCTTTCATACCAAAAGTTGACTGATTAAAGAAAATTGTTTGACATCTGAATTTCCACACAGAAAATTAGCCCAATTGTGTGTATTTGTTCTAAACAGTCTTGCACATAACATATGGTTAACTCCCATCAGAATGACAACTGAACAAGATTAACTTGTTGCATGCTGTTGGTGGACAATCCAGCCCAGGACAAGATTTCTTTTGCCACAGAAATAAGTATAATTTGGACATATTTAATCCAATTTTCCCCTGAAAAGTCAATGGATTCTTTCATCAATGATTCCTTGAGTTTATATGAATTTTCCATCGAATCTGATCATGACTGCTTTACAGCAGCCATGACCAGATTTGATGAAAAACATCTTGAAAATACTCAGCAGGTTAAGAGTTAACGCAGTATAACCCAGATTATGTCTGGAATTTCTTCCATTAAACTAAGAAAACATTATTAGGCTACACAAAGTAGATCTTCTGTTTCTCAGGCCATTATTTGTAAAATTGCATGCGGGCGAGCGTTTTTTTATTTTATTTTTTATTTCAGTAATTACTTCTTTGCCATCAAAAGTTCATGTTCTTGGTTCAAGTTTTAGGCCTCAAAATCTACAGAATAGCATGCGTGGTAGTGTATTTCATCCCTTGAGTGCAAGAAGGCTTTGCAATGCTAAAGCATTGCAAAGCCTTCTTGCACTCAAGGGATAAATTCATCAATTTTTTCAACTTGGGTAAAATATCAGATATAAACCATTTAAATTTTATTTTTTTTAAGTTTAAATTGGTTATTAAAAGAGAGCATGTGGCAGCCAAAAGGACCATGCGGGAGGGCCTGAGAAACAGATTTGTGACTTGTGATCTATCTGTCTGACATTCCGCAACAATGCCTATGAGGAATAAAAGATGATCTTTAGTATATAGTGGGTCCATGCTAAATTTTTTCAAGACAATTTTCAAGACAAAAGTTGAAAAAATAATAAAATTTGTTTGGCGATTTTTGTGACTGTGCACTGGCAAAGTTTAGTCATAATATGTTAGGTAAAAGTTTAAATTCAACATTAGCCCCTACAAAGTAGATCTTCTGTTTCTCAGTCCATTTTTGGTAAAACTGCATGTGGGTGGGCGGTTTTGTATTTTTGTAATTATTTCTTTGCCATCAAAAGCTCATGTTCTTGGTTTGTTTAGCATGGGTGGTGGTGTATTTCATCCATTGAGTGTAAGAAGGCTTTGTAATGCTAAAGCATTGCAAAGCCTTGTTGCACTCAAGGGACAAATTTATCAGTTTTATTAACTTCGGTAAAATATCAGACATAAACCATTTAATTTTTATTTTTTCAAGTTTGCATTGGTTATATAAACAGAGCAATTCGGCAGCCAAAATGATCATGCAGGATGGCCTGAGAAACAGATTTTTAACTTTTTTAGGCCTGATATGATAAAAAGAATCACATATACATCATGTTTTGACAGGAAATTTCTGAACCTCATTCATTGAAATTGATCTGGAGATGCAGTAAACCTCAGCTCAATTCTAGTGAATAGTGAACTTTGAACCAAAATTTCATATGAAATAACAAATCATTGGAGATCCTCTATTTCCCATTCAAGACTAAAAGCACACAACAACATTGGCCTTTCAATAGATTACGCCATTAACCCTTTGAACACTGGTGGTATCTTCCATGCCAGTTAAATGGCAGAAATTGGAAGAGTCCATATCCATTATTTGGGGGTAGAGCAATTAATAATTTCAACGTCAGCCTTCAGGCTGCACATGGAAAATATTAATTGTTCTACCACACACGTTCACTTAGTAGCCATCCTACTTAACTCCCTGCACACTGATGTCAAAATATCTAAATTTCAGGCAGAAAAAAATTCCCATAATGCAACTAGAAATTTAACCAATTCAATCTCGTTTGACAGAGCTCATTGAGCTCTGTCAAACGAGATTGAATTGATTAAATTTCTAGATGCATTATGGGAAAACACAGCTTCCTGAAATTTTGGTATTTTGACATCAGAGTGAAGGGGGTTAATGAAATTATGACGTATCGTGTCCCTGCACTGGAAAAGCGGCCTCTCGTGTTGAAAGAGTTAAAGCAGCTTGACCAGTGTCAGATAAGAATGTTTTTGGTCTAATTTTAGAATAAAAGCACTGATACACTGTAGAATCTTTTAGTTTAAACAGAGCCTTTTCTTGTAAAATCATGTAGTGATTCCAGACAATTTGAGATTGTTGTTTCAAAATCTGGAACATGATTAAACAGGAGTAAACTAAATGAAAAGTTAGCTATATCTAACCCTCATAACCTATATATAGGTTAAAGCTAGTAACAGAATTTTATGCCCAGAAATTCAGAGACCTGAAAAGAGGTTACCATAAGCTTTTTTCAGTCAGCCCTTTTCTATGGGTAATTCTTGTTCAGCATCTTAAAGGAAGAAAAACATGAAATAATACTAATCTTAGGGTCAGAAGAGGGAATCACCTAATTCTACATAGCATCACCTAATTCTACATACAACACTTTAATGTGTGTGGTTTAGTATAGTTTCGCTTGGTGCTGAAGGAAACTCTTTTGGCATGGGTTTGAACCTCTGCTATGCCATTTGTAATATTAAGGTCAAATAAAAAAAATAGATTTGTTTCTCGAGCAATAAATTTCTCAAATCAAGTGAGGGAGGGAGGGAGGCTTTTCTTTTTATTTTTTAATTTCTTAACTGAGTGAGGTACATGTAAGCTCATACTGGGCTCCATTCTTAATTGCAGGTACCACAACTTAAAGGTTTCATATTCTGTGGATGTGGTTCACATGATCTTTGAAGTGAATTCATTTTATCTGTATGGTTCTCATGATCTTTAAAGTGAGTTTATTAATCTGTATTAGTGTTGAAACGATTACCTATTTTTCAAAGTCGACTAGTCGACGGGAGTAATCGATTCACAATCAATTAGTCGGCTTTTCTGTTGAAAACATAATTGTCTCACTAAATCAGGTGATAAGAGACTGTTACATGTAAGTTGATAACCCTTTCGTTTAATGACTTGTTTGACAGGTGTTTGATGAAGTTTCCTTGTCAAAGTCATGAACGTAGCTGTTCTCTTTTTCATATTTTGAGTTTTTTTAAAACATTGTGCATATTATAGCTTTAACCCTTCAGTAAAAAAAATTAGGATACCTGGGAAGGGCTTAATATGGAGTCTGGAAGGGTAACATTGCTTGTTCTTTTAGACCTTAGTGCTGCTTTTGACACCGTTTGTCATAAAACTCTGCTAGAGACAATGAATTCTGATTTTGGACTTAATGGTGTTGCTGCTAGCTCGCTATCATCATACCTCAAGAATAGGCAGCAGCGTATATCAATAAACGGTAATCTGTCAAAAGACTTCCATCTTGAATGTGGAGTCCCACAGGGCAGTTGCCTTGGTCCTGTTCTGTTTCTATTCTATATTTCAAAAATGTTCACCATCATTGAATCTCACCTGCCTGACGTCCATGGTTATGCTGATGACACACAGGTCTATTTCTCTTTTCGACCCATCAATCAAGGAGCAATCTAAGCTCTAGAAACTATTGAATCATGTATTTCAGACATTCACACATGGATGGTTTCAAACAAATTAATGATAAATGATGATAAGACTGAATTCCTAATAATTGGTTCACGACAACAACTCACTAAGGTTTACATCAATTCAGTGAAGGTAGGAGATTCCGACATCAGTGGAAGTAACAGTT
The DNA here is from genome assembly GCA_031216915.1 of Pictodentalium vernedei. NCBI lineage: Eukaryota > Metazoa > Mollusca > Scaphopoda > Dentaliida > Dentaliidae > Pictodentalium > Pictodentalium vernedei. Next base: position 193,256,657 of record CM062289.1, read on the forward strand.
TACGTAATCTTGGTGCCTTCTTCAACTCTACCATGTCTATGGACAGACATGTTACAAATATGTGCAATAAGGCTTTCAGAGGTCTATACAAAGTTAAACAGATAAGACAGTTCCTCACCAAAGACTCAACAAAAACCCTAGTTCATGCCTTTGTAACTTCACATTTGGATATTGTAATGCCTTACTGTTCAACCTTCCACAATATCAGTACTCTCGCCTGCAGATGGTACTAAATGCATCAGCCCGAGTGGTATGTAGGGTATCACAATCTCAACACATCACTCCTGTTTTGAAGCATATGCACTGGCTGTCAGTCAAGTACAGAATAATTTTCAAAACTTTATTATTAGTTTTTAAGACACAAAACAACATGTCACCAGCCCACTTAGAAGAACTCCTTAATACCAAGAATGTGTGTCAATACAACCTGAGGTCCGCTGGTAAAATGCTGTTACATGTTCCAAAACATAGGTGTAAGACATTTGGAGATAGGTCATTCTCATTTGCTGGCCCTCACTTGTGGAATAATTTACCAGAACACCTAAAAAGACTGTCAAATGTCAACCTTTTCAAGAAAGATCTCAAAAGATACCTGTTTCAAAAAGCCTATAAGTGATGTTCTGGACTGTAAGGTACTATATATATTCTGTTTGTATATTTGCACGAGGTCAGTAATATGTACAGCGCATTAGAATATGGTTCTATATCTTCTGAACTATAATTTTGGCGCTATATAAATGTGTATATTATTATTATTATTATTAAGGGCTTGCCTCCTAGTCCTCTGTCCGTACAGTGGAAAAAGTACCCAATGATGTTAATACAGAAGTTTCGTGAATTTGTAAAATGTTTGAAGTGTGCCGCCATTCGCCCGGTGCAATTAATTAAAAACTCCCGGGTCAAATTTTGTGATGGACAGTTTCCTCACCTTCATATCCGGTCTTCACCAGCTCACACCCAAACCAGTACAGTAATATCATAGAATATGGAGCAGCTTTCTGAGTGTTTCAGGCATGTATTTTATTTTTATATCAATTAAAAAGTGTGGGCGACTTGGGTGAGGGACAGAATGCTTGCATGAATTAAGGCATCTTTGAAGTTGTACATCAAAGTATTTTTCTTCAATGCGTGCCAGTGATTAGGTTAGGTGAAATCAGTGCTTGTAATGCTGCTGAAATCTAAGTTGTAACATTATCGGCATCAACAAACGACAATGCTTGCATTGATATCCACTTCTCAATACAATTTAAAATAGGTCCACCATGAAGCAGAAACGTCTGATGTTTGTAATCATTAACCCCCACTATTGGCATTTTATAACTTCATCTTTTGAGTTTCCCGACTAGTCGACTAGCGGATTTCAGAGTCGATTTTTCTGAAAATCGAATCGACTTCAACTAGTCAACTAATCGTTTCAACACTAATCTGTATGGATTTGCCTTGTTATAATTGTAATAATTTATGAGTACCAATTACAAAACAGTTATAATAAACAGACACAGTATTTTAATCATGCTTTGTTTTAATTTTAATATGCAGCTGGTTTCCAAGGGGGCCAGTTCATCGTCCTCTTTGGACTGGCCCACAGTTTAATCTTGTCTGCTGACTATTAAATAAACATGCTCTTGGCTATTCCATAAGTATACTCTTTTTACACTGAACATTTTATCAGTGTGTCAATTTGATGTTCTGCACGTTATGATGGGAATGGTCCATCCCGTCACTCTGGAGATCTGAGGAAATTTAGACGTGCAATACAAATTTTGGGAACTTTACTATGACAGACTGAAACAGATTTTTTTTAAGTAATGATACAGATGCAATACTGTCCTTACTATAACAAGAGACCCCACAGGGCCTGAAGCACTCACCTTGAACCGAACACGATATAAACCGAGTCCAAGAATGAGTCTACATTAAGCAATCCATTTCCATAGGATAAATTGTCAGTGTCAATCCTTGAGCCCCTCAGAAGTGACAAAAATAATACGAGAAGACGATTTTTAAAGAAATTCCCTCATATTGTACTAAGTTAAATTTCAGGTTCACATATGCAGCCCAAATATTAACCCAGGCACTCAAATTGAATAAACTTGAATCGGACCTCCCTAGAGATGTTGTATAGCAAATATGAAAGCATTCCGACTGGTGGATCTGAAGAAGAAGATTTTTTAAGAAATTTCCTCATATTGCACTGTTAAAATTTGGGTTACAATAGTAAGCCCCCAAAATACTTAGGAACCCAATTTGAACAAACTTGAATCTGGCACCCCCACCCCCCTCCCCCCCCCCCCCCCCCCCCCCCAAGATGATGTATACAAAACATGAAAGCATTCGGACTGGTGGATCTGAAGAAGAAGATTTTTAAAAATTATTCCCCCATATTGAACTAAGTTAAAATTTGGGCTCCCGTTGGAAGCCCAAATATTAACCTAGGAACTTGGTTTGAACAATCTTGAATCTGTTCTTCATAACAATGATGATACCAAACATTAAAAGATTCTGACTGGTGGTTCTGAAGAAGAAGATTTTTAAAGAATACTCCCCATATTACCTTAAGTTAAAAATTCAGGCTCCTGTATTGAGCCCAAATATGAACCAATGGGCTTGATTTTAACAAACTTGTATCTGCCCCCTCCCCCCCCCCCCCTCCCCCCCCCCCCCCCCCCCCCCCCCCCATGGATGCTGTATACCGAATATCAGAACATTCTGACTATTGGTTATGGAGAAAAGATTTTTTAAAATTTTTGCAAATATGCTGATTTAGCATTTTTTCGATGCTATCTACAGAACACCCTAACATAACCGATGGCCATTTGTTTTTACCATTCAATTCTACTGGTCCTAAGAATGCTTCATACCAAATAACAGTTCTCTGTTTCGTGTGGATTGGGAAATATGGGTGTTTGAAAATATTTCTATTTTTGGCTCCTGGGGTTCCCACTGGGATGCGGGAATATTTTTTTTGCACGAGTCAAGTACTTATGACCCAATAATACCACATACCACATTTGGTTCAAATCGGATCATTGGTTCAGAATATTTTGGGCGGGGCCAAAAATCTTACCCCTGACATTGCAAAGCCAAATATTGCTTCACGAACTTCGTTTGAACAAACTTGATTCTGCAGCTCAAAAGCAAGCTCCATAACTAATATCAAGTCATTGTAATCACTGGTTCATGAGAAGAAGATTTTTAATATATTTTGGAGCATTTTCCCCCACTTCCTCCCTATGGGGCTGGGCATGTTGAGTTGAACAAAAAATGCAATACCCCTTCGGGACCATCACTCAAATTTTCACTTGAATTGGCCTAGTGGTTTTGGAGAAGACCAAAACATAGAGTTGATGGGCGACGGATGGATGGCCAGACACCAGATGGAGAGCAATGGGATTAGCTCAGCTTGACTTTTGTCAAGGTGAGCTAAAAACGTTTGGCAGCCTCCCTTGCAAATGTGCACTTCATCAGACAAATCTGAATGTTCAGGTGACATATAGTTCCACTGGGCCAGGAGCTATTTTATGTATAATTATTAATGAAACCTTCTTGATGTAAAGCACGTCACAATTATAAAGATATACCTACTTCTATTACTACTACTGTAAACATGTGCAAATAAATATTCATCCATCAAAAAAGGTAAAATTTTAAAGTCTCACCATTTCATACAAATTTTGGATGACACTGCAAGGCAATAAAAACATTCAGTGAGGGCAAACCTGAAAATAAGCAATCTGTCATTTGCAAAATGAGGTACTCAGAGGGTGAAATTTCTGATGCTATCCCATACAATGGGCCAATTGATCCTCTGGGTATCTCCTTCTGTTTTGGTTTGAGACTGTGATTCAGACTGAGGTTCACAAAGGGTAAATTTAGTGATGCTACCCTGCTGTGCAGGGTAGCATCACCAAATTTACCCTCTCGGGACCTCATTTTGCAGATGGCAGTCTGCTTATTTTCTGGCTTGAATGAGGGCATTTAAGTTTAATGAGGGATTGCTAGAGAATCAAACCATTTGTTTTGCCTAATCTGTTTATCCCTGTCATTGTAGAGGCTGAGTGAGAAAAGCACCCTGGGAAACTGCAATCAATCTCTTGAGTTTCTATCATTCAGTCATTGATATGCAATGTTATAATACACTGTTGGGAAGGGCTTGGAACGTTTGAAAGTGAAAAATTAGAATACTGCAGGCCTCTAAGAAATTAAACCCAAACAGAAATGTCAATAAAGGAAAAGATTGCAATGCGCATTGTGATTTAATATTCCATCTGTTCTCACCTCCTTCTGCTCTGTCAAAACTTATGACATTCAAAACCCAGCCTTTGTATGCTGCATAACACTGATACATATGAAATATTTCTTCAGCAAACAGCATGGCTTCTTGACCACCCACTCCAGCAGTCACTTCCATAATAATATCATTATTATCTGATCTCTCTTCCTGGATGAGAAGGTCAACCAACTGAAACAATAAAAAAACAAGTTGAAGTTAAGTAAAAATTTATAATCTGAATCTTAAAGTGACATTAAGCCATGATTTTGAAAAAACTAAGTTGAGCTTTAACACAACCACATTGTCTGTTATGTAAATGCACCCTAATGTATTTTATATCAGACGTATGAAAGTGTCAGATTTGATTAACCCTTTACCTAACCTGAAAAGCAGACAACACTTTCAAAAAAAATTCTTGAATAGCTAATTTTTTTCATTTTTTGTCTTAAAAACATAAGTTATGACCCCTCGTTGGAATGAGCTCAACGAGCTCATTCCAATGAGGGGTCATAACTTATGTTTTTGAGACAAAAAATGAAAAAAATAATGAAAATTAATTGGTGAATTTTGAGAATAGTGCTGGCCAGTTTGGGCCGTTACTTTGGAAAAAGGGTTAAATAAATTAACTTGAAGGCGAGAATTTATCAGATATTTGAAAAAACAACATACTGTATTTTTTCAACATGAATTGGTGAGCTATTCACTCACGGAAAATTCTCTGGTATGTCATTTTAGCTATGTCATTTCCATATTCATTGAAATTAGCTTTATTAGAAGGATAAAGGTAAAGTTTGTGTCCATGCAGGTCTATTTATAGTGAACAAGCCAATGAAATCCTTTTCAAATTTCAGTTGTGGATAAACGTGCTGATGGTTTAATTGGATACACAACTGCAGTTTATTTGCGTGATACAAAGGGTTTTTTTTTATCAAATAATGCCCAATTACTGCTAAAATAATGCCCTTATTTGGCATTTAGCCTGACTATGCCCCTACATGTATTACTAACATACCTACTACAGGCTTTAACTAGTAGAGTGCCGAATTATTTTTGGTCATCAAAATTTCTTCACATATATATTTGCCTTATTACAGTCATGGGAGAGTGCCTAATGACACTCGCCCATAAATTGTAACAAGACAAACCCTAAGACTAAATAATTTCACTTCAAAGGTGATATTAACAACATCCACAAATATAAAGCCTCAAGTTGTGGTACCATCACTTTAGAGTAAAGCACAAATATGGGCTTCCAGCACTCTATCAGTTAAGTAAAAAACATACCTAAATTTTGAGTAAAATGAAGTCACGGGAATCAACAGAAAGTTATAACTTGAGTTTTTCTGAATGAGTGGTCCTTGAGATTCAATAAATACTTTTTGTCATACACTTGTCTACTGGACAAGGAGTATCATGACTAGATTGGGGGTGGGGGGGGGGGAGGTGGTGAGCTACTAAGATATGAATTTGCCTGATGGTTCTTAAGTACACACACCTTTGCTTCACGGACAGTTATTCACACAAGGAGTCTACAATCACTGAAATTAGACATGACAATCAACAATGTTGTGGTAAAGGTCATGGCAGACTGCCACAGCTTTTATCCTGACATTGCAAATTGCTGTGACTACATGTAATTTCTAATGCTGGTCCAGTTCAAATATCGCCCAACTAGCAATCACTTGTTGCAGTTTTATGCCTGTATGGAAGTCATCAAACATGCCAACTGTTTGTCAACATCACTCTGCCTAACAAAAAAAGAGACTTGTGGGGTGTCGTGGTAATTCACAATGTCATGGTAAAATCCAAGGCAGATTGCAATGGCTTCACCATGATATTGCCAGTAGCTTTAAGTAATTTCTAATGCAGGTCTGACTCACCAAACTAGCAGTCACCTGTGACAGTTTTTATACCTGTTTTGAGGTCTTTGAACACAAGCCAGAAAATAAGCAGACTGTCATCTGCAAAATGAGGTTTCCAGAGGGTGAATTTGGTGATGCTACCCTGCACAGCAGGGCAGCATCACTAAATTGACCCTCTGTGAACCTCAATCTGAATCAGGGTCTCAAACCTGAACAGAAAGAGGTACCCACAGGATAAATTGGCCCATTTTATGGGATAGCATAAGCAAATTTGCCCTCTGGGAACCTCATTCTATAAATGACAGATTGCTTATTTTCTGGCTTGTTTGAACATGCCAAACTATTGGGCAATAGTACTTTATACTTGAAAAAAAGGAATTTGGGAGGGAGGGGGAACCAGAATTTATGCCCATGCCAACAGGTGGTTTAAAAGTACACATATTCTATTAACCCTTTACCCAACGCAGACGATATCAAAATTTATTATTTTAAATATCATTTTTTTTAATTTTTCAAAAAATTTCGACGAGCTCATTCCTATGAGGGGTGACATGATATGGTTTTATTGAAATTTTTTTAAAATTAGTATTTTTTCAGCTGCTGAATTTGCACATTATGGGGGCGGATGTGGCCGATTCATTGGGTAAAGGGTTAACAACTGATACAGTTTAGAAATGTAATGAGAATCATAAAAAGATTATATCTAACCTCTTTTTCAATTTCCACTATTTTCTCTCTGCATCGAAGAATATCACTATCTGCTATTGACTTCAAGCTGGCATCTCCGGGAGATAAATCTGTGAAAAAAGTATTCCTGTGTTGGTTTTACAATAAACATATACAAAAGAGACAAGAACAGTTTGATGCATACATCAGTGTACTAACAGTGCAAAGAAGGAGTTGCAAATAATCTTGCTGTTGTTTTAACAGGAAATCTCTTCACATTATTGAACAACAACTGATGCTCCTGTTTCCAACCCATTAAAATGTAAATAGGAATGAAGAAAGCTAAATTAATAAAACAAATCCTGTAAGACAGGTTTTAAAATCATTTGACATGGGAAATCATTTGTTCACATTGTTTCATGTATAAAGCAAGTTGAGTGATTCACTTAATTTGGTCAGTTGATATGTTTTGCACTGAATATTGTGGTATAATGTAGATCTTATTAATCTTCTAACTGAAACAACTGGGGGGGGGGGGGGGGGAAGGGGGGGGGGGGGGGGGGGGGGTCAGTCGCTTGCAAAAACATTTTTTTTCTAAAAACTAAAAATGTTCATTTTTTGATGAACTCTCATTTCAACAAGCTCTCAGAGCTTGATCAAATTAGAGGTCATGAGCATCTATTTTAGCTACAAAATTTGAAAATACAATAAACTGTGAATGTTAATATTTGTGCATAGTGCTTGCTGGATATGGCTGTTACATTAGGTAAAAGGTAAATGTTATAAGCAATCACAAGTACACTTGATAAATGGAGAAAAAAAACTAACCCAATAATACGTGTACCTTAATGGGTTTTATTTCTATAATTCTATAATTAAAATAAATGAGCAGTTCTATGTTGCACATTTCATCTTAGCCTTTGCACTTAACTCTTATGGATTTCAATCCTGTTGAACAAGTTATTATATATACTGAGACAAAAAAGAAAGTATAATAGAAACAAATGTGACAAAATAGCATAAAGGATGAAATATAATAGTTCTAATGTTGCATGTTTGTGGACAAGAAGTCATGCAAAGAGTTTAATCACATGTTGTTGTTGTCCACCCAACCGTATACAATTTTGCTATAGATTTCAAAATATCACATGCTATGCGAGAATGTCAAATTGAATGGGTGACTGACGATTTTCTTTGTGTTATGTTGTGCTAGAGAGCCTGCGTTATTGAGAAAACATGCTAGTTTTGTCTTCCGACATTTTAAAAAATGCCAAGGTTATCCGAAAATCAGAGGTTGTGTGCCATTGGTATACATGAGGCTGGGATACCTCCAGATGAGCTCGCTGCTGCATTCGGAGTCACTGTGGCCACTATTTACCATCTCATTGGAAGGTATAGAACCACTGGATCTGCTGCCAACCGACCGGATTCAGGTCGACCAAGAGTTACAACCCCTGCACAAGACCGACACATCAGGATGTCTCACTTGCGGGATCGCTTCCTTCAGGTGATGAGGACAGCAGCAATTACTCCTGGTAGAACTAACAATAGAATCTGTGCACAAACTGTCTGCAACAGACTCACTGAACACGGCATCCGCAGCAGCCATCCATATCATGGACCAATCGTTACCCAACATCATCGTACCATCAGAATGGAATGGGTACATCAGCGTGTTCAGTGGACTCAGCAGCATTGGAGCACAGTTCTTTTTAGTGATGAATCACGATTTTGTCTATTGTGCACTGATGGTAGGGCAAGAGTGTATCACCGACGAGGAGAACGGTTTTCTGATGTTTGTGTGCGGGAATGCGACCATTTCAGCAGGGGTAGTGTAATGGTTTGGACAGGAATTTCCCTTGCACCATCGAATTCAGTTGATGTTCATCGATGGTAATCTAAATGGACAGCGATATAGGGACGGAATTCTTAACGCTGTTGTTGTCCTGTTGTTCAATGTTAAGGTCGGATTACAGTTATTCCAGCAAGACAATGCCCGATGTCATGTGGTGCATATCTGTTGTGACTTTCTTGAGGAGCAGAGCATCGAACTTCTTCCCTGGCCCCCACTTTCGTCAGATTTTTCACCAATCGAGCATCTTTGGGATCACTTGGACTGTCGGGTACGACTTCATGATCTTCAGATGTTAGGCGATTTATGTAATGTTCTAAGGCAGGAGTGGAACGCAATACCACAGGGTGACTTCCAGAAACTTATTAGGTCCATGCACCGTCGATGTCAAGCCATCCAAGAGGTAAACGGTGGACATACACGCTACTGACTGCATGTGTGAACTTTTCATTTCACCCCATATCTGAATTGCTACGTCCTGACATGACACTAGCAACAGTAAGAACATGAAATTATGCAAATTCATACAGCTAGACTCGAAATATGAATTTACAATAATTTGTTTGGGATTAAAGTCAATAATACTAAAAAAATTGTTCCTCAAAGTTTATTATACTTTCTTTTTTGACTCAGTATATATACATTGAAAATAGAATATGTTTTAATTTTTGGAATTCACAACAACAAAAATTTCCACACTTCATTCCAATCAGCGGCCATAAGCCGAGTTTAAATGCTTCTTGAAAATATAACTGGCTGGTTTTTTGGCCATTATGTTGGGTAAAGTGTTGTGATATGTACATGTATAGATAAGGTTTACACTAAAGGCTCTACAGTGCAAGGGGTTAGTTACTTAGTTAATAATGAATTATGATTTTTTGCCAGAAAGTGACTAACCCTACACAGGTGCAGTCCACAGGGTTAGTCACACTTTCTGGTTAAAAAAAACTGTAACTACCATATCACACACTACATAAAAATGTACACTCAGGCCTGGCATTCTGAAAAATGCAGGAGGGCAAAAAATCGCTCTCCTCAATCAGCTTAGGAGAGCAATTAGCTTTACACAGCATTTTAAGTATCCAATTGAATGAACTCATTGAAACTGAAACCAACAGACTACATCAGTGATTTTATTAACTTTACTAAGGTAAAGCGAAATCTCTTAGACATCTAGATATCTCATTCAACAACCGAACACACACTTGACAAGACCTGTGTGTGTACCCAGACCTGTTGTCCAAGAAAGTCATACGCCTACCACTACCACCTTCAACCCCCCCAAGGGGGTTGAAGGTGGTAGTGGTAGGCATATGACTTTCTTGGACAATAGGTCTGCTTGAATCTACAGTCACATCCTGGTGCAAGTGCTTCAAGTGACAGGATAGTAGTAATGGTAGTATATTATAGTGTCAATATTCCTTGAATAATTACCCCTCAAACTGTGATGTCAGTTGTTGAACTTGAAACTGACAGAAAAAAAAAATATTGCTGTGACCCATTTTGCTTCAAATGATTGCAACTAGCTGTGTTTGGGTATGGTTGCAGCCATTACCTTTTACCACTAAACCACTTTCAAAATGAAATTACGTGATGTTATGTGACTTCGAAGTTAAATTACATTTTTGCTTTACAACAAAAATTTAATGTGAGCATAATACATGTAATCTCAATCATCCCAGACCAAAATATTTAGGAGGGCAATTTTTCGCTCTCCTTAATTCTTTCAGGAGGGCAGTAAGGAGAGCTAAAAAATCACTCTCCTGAAATTGCCAAGCCTGTACACTAACGAAAGCTGTGCATGTACAGGGTAATAGCGATGATCTTATTTATAACAAGAAAGAAAAGAGTGACTAACACTGGGCATTACACAGAGTTAGTTGGTAAGCTAACATACACTGATTAACCACATTGCACAGGATTAGCCGATAGGATGCTACATCACACATTACATGAAAATATACACTGACTAAAGCTGTAAAAAATGCACATGTTAGTTGGTTACATTTTACATGCACATACATGTACATGTAGGATGCAGGATTCCAGAAACTAAGGGAACTACTTATATTGGATTGTGGAATTTCTTTTAATGTGAATTCCAAAAATGAAATCATTCTATTTTCAATTAATAGCTTGTTGTTAACTGAATAGCCATTTTATAAGTGATTGTTATTCAGTTAACTGGAGTACTGAATTAATACGGATTTCGTTGCTTCCCATATTCCTTGGGAAATCAGAGCATTTATTCTATTATATCTTGTACATGTATTACAGAGCTCAAGCACGAAATAATAGATTAAATGCCTGTATACAATTAAAACTAGAAGTCCTGTCACGAACTGTGCGCTTATCTGGGCTTAATTGCACATAGGAATTGCGCACAATTGCCATATCGAATGGCATCCAAAGCATGGCAGGTTCTCCTGGTTACTCATAGCAAACACAGGCAATGTTTCTGCCAATGGACCTCCGGGTTACCTGGAGGTTCATTGGCTGAAACATTGCTTGTGCACAGGCCATATGTACAGAATTTGATAGCCTTACTATGGTCATGATGTGTATATTAACACGCAGATCGACGTGCTATTTGTGCACATTTCATGACAGGACTTCTAGTTTCAACTGTAGGATGTACTGTGTCCAAATAGATCTGTAAGTGGAATTCAGTGACTGTCAGGGTAATTTCTCGACAGGTCAAATTTGTACTGAAAGTAGGGTGAATGGTTTTGTGTTTGCAAGTTATATTCAAACAACAGGATTATTCAATTAAGAGATATATATTAAGTGGACTTCACTGTACATTTTCCTTACTCACAAAATCAGAAAGGTTGCCTGAAAAGAAATATAGGTAATCCATTTTCAGGTTGCCCAAATTTCTAATTTGTACAAGCCTCAGGCCTGGAAATAAAGGGCTTATATCGTAACCCATTTGCAGGTTATGCTATATAACATGGTGGTAAAGGAAAAAGGGTGTTGTGATGCTTCTCCGCCTTCTCCGTTTTTACTATGCTAGTCATGCTTTTGTTATGTCTTAACAGGATTTCTGCCTACTTAAATATCAACAACTAACATGCAATCTCACTAAAGTAAGATTGCATGTCAGTTGTTGCTATTTATTTTGGTGAAAATATATCTTTTAATATGGAAACAGCATTTATTGTATTCATATGTGGATGCAATATGCAACCTTTGAGTTGAGATAGTTCCTGAAAGATTATCAAGTCTTTCTGGGCAAACATGCAAGATTAGTAATATAGAAAGCTGTGTTGTATTACTTTGTCATAACCAAGCCTGAAAATAAGCAATCTGACATTTGCAGAATGAGGTCCCCAGAGGGTGAATTTGATGATGCTATCCCATACAATGGGCCAATTTATCCTCTGGGTACCTCTTTCTGTTTAGTTATGAGACCCTGATTGATTCAGATTGAGGTTCACAGAGGGTAAATTTAGTGATGCTACCCTGCTGTGCAGGGTAGCATCATCAAATTCACCCTCTCAGGACCTCAATTTGCAGATGTCAGTCTGCTTATTTTCTGGCTTGGTCATAACCTGTAGTTCGTTTGCATATTTTACACCTGAAGTAACCCATGCATAACCTCAACTGTTGTTTACAATGTATTTCTGGGTGGAAACATGCAGTACAAACCAATACTTTTTCCAAAATTACTGAATATTTTTCATTTTATTTTTTCTGCACATCAGCTTGGCATACCAACCTGTAATGAGAGATTTTAACTCTTCAATCTCTGACAGTGTTTTCTTTAGTTCATTCACTACATTCACTATTACTGACAGTTCATACAGACGTCTACCAGAATGCTGTGTGTTATAGTATCCTACATTTTCCGCATGATTGCTCAATCTCTTATGCTCTTCCCCTAAGCTATCAAGGAACTTCATGTACAGAGAGTTTGAGGAAGAAAATCTTGAAGTCCTGTCACTTACATGTATGGTGGATAAACTTGAAGAAAATATTCCATTGAAGAACTTATATGTTAGGAGTTGTTTAAACAAATCACTTGAAAAGATTTTTGAATTGATACAAGCAATGTCAGAACAACAAACAGTTGACTGTAATGGATATTTCAGTGAATGGTCATGTAATAATACTGAGCACTGTTGCTTGATATATTTCTTAGGATTTGAGAAATTACTTCTTTTTTTCGACAAACAGACAAATTTACGACTAAAACTTAGTTTTTCTCTTTGTAAATTATGGGCTTTACAGCAGATGCTTGTAGAATATCTCCAACGAATCATAATTTCTCTGATAAAGTTTAGATTCTCAAACGTGCACGCTGATATAATTTTCATAAAAATCTGAAAATAAAATTGAAAGTTTTTAATAAACTGAGTAAAAGAAATAAAATGAACAATCTTGATACCCCAATAGACTTGTGATGTGTATCTGAGTGGCAGGATCCCCATATCAAAGATTCCCTGAAATGAATCCAAACTACAGGTAGCTAACCCTTTACCAGACGTAGCAGGGCTTATAAACTACAAAAATTTGGAAGAATCCATTTGGATTCTTGCAAAAATGGTGCAAGAATCCATACCTGATATGAGTGTCCCTGGGTCCCATGAGGCCACCATGGTTGAAACCCTGTTGTATACTGATAATACATGTTAACCCTTTACCAAACGCAGCTTTTTAATTTTTAAAAGATATACTCAATTTGATAATTCTTTAAAAAATAAACAGTATTTAACAATAAAACCTTACAAATATGAATGTCATTTGAACTGGATCAATGACAACCATATTTGTAGAATATAAAGTGTCAGGATAATTTAGGCCATGTTAACCCCATTATTAGTTAATTTGCTGCCATTATGTTACTTAAAGGGTTAAATTGACTCAATTCTTTCATGTGAATCGTAGCAGAGGTGCATCGAGAATCTACATGGAATCTCACTGGTCTTGTTGCTCAAATCTTTGCGTGAATCTTGTCGAAATATAAGCTCTGAACAGCCAAAAACAACCAATGTTATTCACAAAACGCACCATTCTAATTTTATTACCTTTTTAATTTTTGTTTCAAGAATATAACTTATGACCCTCTCATTAGAAAGCATGATATTTTTTAGGTAAAGCAAAACAAAATTTTTTAGTTCCAGGATTTTTTTGCAAATGCCATCTACTATTTGAGTTGGGAAAATTTAAATAATCAATAGAGAAAGAGAAGTAAGAAGACACATGGCTACTTTGCAGCCTCAGTGCCATATACATGTAATACCTACCCACTGAATTTTAAAAATAAAATTTGAGGAGGAGGATGACAAAGACATGTGAATTAAATGTCAAACATAATGTACAGTACAGGTCAAAATAAGTTGTTGCATAACCGCAATAAACTAAGTATACTGCTGCTCATGCACTGATAAGAATCTAACATCATTTTCTGGAAAGCTCTCAGTGAGAACTTTCCAGAAAATGATGTCAGCTTCTGGTCTTATCAGTGTAGGAAGAGAAAGATACATAGTTTATAGTAGTTATCCTACAACTTATTTTGACTTGTACTGTAATTGGACACTTGTTTGGAGAGACTTTTTTATGCTCCCCCAATAACCCACTATGTTGAAATAAAGAACCAAGGAACTTAATTTCCTGAAACTTGTAAATCTTCATTACAAAGATGTTATACGGTTATACAGTATTATAATTACAAAAACAGACAGTGAATTTTGTCCAAATCGACACTCACGATACAGTCAAAATTCCGTTGTCTGTTTTTCTTCACTGGCAGTAGTATAAAATTTCAGCAATTAACTCTTAGCACTCTGGCAGTACAACAGAATTTTCTCGATCACTCTGTTTTTCTCTTGTTTAACTATGAATTTAACCAATTATATCTTGTTTGAGAAAGCTCACTGAGCTTTGTCAAACAAGGTATATTTGGTTAAATATTAAACTGCATTATAGGAAATATTTGCTGTTGAAAACTTTGCCATTTTGACATCAGAGTGTAGACCATTAAAACAGACCATCATGTAATATACAAATTGTGCAGAAAACTTCACCAAAACCATGTCATATGCACCCCCCCCCCCCCCCCCCCCCCTCAATGGAATGAGCTCATTGGTTACATGATATTGTTTTGTTGGAATTGTTTTAAGAATTGGTGGAAAAATCAAAGTAACAAATTTTGATATCATGTGTTTTAACCCTTTACCCAGCGTAATGGCCAAAACTGGCCAGTGCTATTGTAAAAAATCGCGAATTAATTTTTATTATTTTTTCATTTCTTGTCTCAAAAACATAGGTTATGATCCCTCATTGGAACGAGCCCATCGAACTCGTTCCAGTGAGGGGTCATAGCCTATGTTTTTGAGACAAAAAATGAAAACATGAGCTATAACTTTAGTATTCAAGTATTTATTTTTTTTGCAAGTGTCGTCTGCTTTTCATGTTAGGTAAAGGCAGGGACTGACCTGGGCATGTGCCAGTGCGTATTTGGTTCTGAAACATCGGGACCTGGCTCTTAAATCTCAGAAATAGGCTTCTCAGTTGGCGCGTAACTTCTCAGAGCATATTTTGATATTCTTTCAATGGATAATCGAGAGAGACACTCTTACATGTATTATATATATGATTATCATTTATCATTGTTGTAGAGTGCTTAAGTTAATACTTCAAGTCTTAATTACCAAGCATTAATCTTCACTGTGGTTTCTGATCAAGTCTTGGCTGCCTAAATAGGCAGCCAAGACTTGATCAGAAACCACAGTGAAGATTAATGTTTGCTATAGTGTACTAAATGAAAATGATGAGAGCTATTACATACTTGCAGTGTGTGTTACAAACAGCAGTGTGACTCCGTAAACTGAAATCTGGCGCATGAATTGAAAAAATAAGTTCCGTGGCTAGAGCGTATTTTAAATAGTCCTGATCGGTCCCTGTAAAGGGTTGAGGGTTAAAATCTGTTTGAGGGAAATAGGCCAATTAATAAAATGCATGCATGAAATTGTGAACAATACAGCATGAATTATAAGCTGTACATGTAGCATTTCAAGACTTCAAACTAATCAAACTTCACTTTCCATGAATTGGTATGTAGACAACATACAACAAACTTCAAAGTCCAATAACTGCTACTTGCTGTCTTTTCACTAATGCATCCCATGGAGTATCATTTGGTTGATTTACAATTGCTCGACTGAAGTTACATTTCATGTATTATCATTTCAATTTCTTAGAATTGAATAATGTTCAATTGTTGTAGTCTTTACCAATACCAAATTCTTGACTGATTATAATTTATTGAAAGATCTCTTCCAGACAATTTTCCAATAAATGATAACAAGACAAGATTATTGTCAGATCTGTGCATATAATTAAAATACATATGTATATTTATTACAAACTTAACATGCGAAATAATTCACCAATCGAATTTAGAATGAGAAAATGATGAGCTGAATTTGACAAACATGTACATGTTCTCTACGTGTGGTATTTGCCACTCATGGTGATAGATACAGATAGACCTCACAAACTATTTCTATTCTTAAAAGAATCAATTAAAACCTACTTGTACAGTGGAACCCTGTTAATTGATTAGCCACTTTTCCAATGAAAATTATTCAATTAACAGGAGTATTCAATTAACAGGGATTGTCTCACTTTCCTGTATTCTAGAGGTAAACTTAGCATTTATTCTATTATATCTTGTTTGACAGAGCTCCATGAGCTCTGTCAAACAAGATATAGTAGATTAAATGCCTATATTGGATGTATTGGGCCAAATAGGTCTTTAAACAAAGGAAAACTGGGGAGAGTCAGGGTAATTTCTCAACATGTTACAAGATATTTTATTCAATTAACAGGAGTTTACTCTATAACCTATATTCAATTAACAGGTCAAATTTGTACTGGAGGTGTGATAAATGGTTTTGTATTGGGAAATTATATTCAATAAACAGGGATATACAATTAAAAGATATCCAGTTAAGTGGGCTCCACTGTATCTGTAGTTTAAAGGAGTACTACCCAAAAGAGTATAAAACTGGGTTTTTTTTATATTTTTCTGGTTTGGTTTCGGTTTTTGTGTCAGAAAACTGAGCTTCAAAACCAAGCAAATACCAGCTAAATGTTTTTATTATCTTTGTTCATAAACTGATCAAACTATCATCTCACTGGGAGGGAACTGAACTAGTTACCTTATGGACTTCTGTCACTTTGTCTCTCCGGCGAAGGGGCGAATATGCTTTGTTCTTAATATAACATTTTCTCTCTTACGGACTCGTCCAAAGGATGAGTAAATAAAGGAGAAAATACAAAAATGAGAACACAATATAGATTAGATGAACTTTATTCATTTGTTATCCTACATGCATGCCAGAAAATAAGCAGTCTCACATTTGCAGAATGAGGTTCCCAAAGGGTGAATTTGATGATGCTATCCCATACAGTGGGCCAATTTATCCTGTGGGTACCTCTTTCTGTTTAGTTTTGAGACTGATTCAGATTGAGATTCAAAGAGGGTAAATTGAGTGATGCTATGCAGGGTAGCATCACTAAATTCACCCTCTGGGGACCTCATTTTTCAGATGTCAGTCTGCTTATTTTCTGGCTTGCCTACATGTTATTTATGGGTTTTTTTCTGACTCAATAGGCTTATGTTCTTAACACAGAAAATCTGAACCCAAACAATGTTTTTTTTCCTGAAACAAAGCTGAAATCAATTCTAAAAAATCAAAACCTCCCAGCTCCAATTGAGTACTTCTGCTTCATACACCTATACAGAAATAAGTAAAGTTTGTCATACATGTAGTACACTAAGTACAGTACAGCCACCATGGACTGGTCACTTTCGATGAGTAGGCAATATACCCACGGATGCAATAATATTAGATTCCAAATACTAATTATAGGAATAGTCATACAAAATTTAACTAGAAAGTGTTTTAGCACACTAAAACATATGTCTCCCTTCCCTTTTGAGGTCAGAGGTCAAGGTCACATGCAGTTCAAGGTAGCAGACATGCGGTTTCATGGTGACACATCCACATGTCAAAAAAAAAAATCTGGTCTGGACAATTACTCCCTATTTAAAGTACATAAATTTGACCTTGAGGTCAAGGTCACATGAAGGTCATGATGACATGTGGTCTCATTGTGATACATCCACATGTCAATCATCTAAGTCCTAGGTCAAAAAAACAAAAAAGTTCTGATCTGGACAATTATTCCCTATTTGAAGTACATAAATTTGACCTTGAGGTCAGAGGTCAAGGTCACATGCAGTTCATCAAGGTAGCGGACATGCAGTTTCATGGTGACACATCCACATGTCCAAAGAAAAAAAAATCTGGTCTGGACATTTACTCCCTATTTAAAGTACATAAATTTGACCATGAGGTCAAGGTCACATGAAGGTCATGATTACATGTGACATGCGGTCTAATTGCGATACATCCACATGTCAATCATCTGAGTCCTAGGTCAAAAAACAAAAAAGTTCTGGTCTGGATAATTATTCCCTATTTGAAGTACATAAATTTGACCTTAAGGTCAGAGGTCAAGGTCACATGAAGGCCATCGAGGTAGACGATATGCGGTCTCATGGTGACACATCCACATGTCAAATAACCAAGTCCTAGGTCAAAAAACAAAAACATTCTGGTCTGGACAATTACTCCCTATTTGAAGTACATAAATTTGACCTTGAGGTCAAGGTCACATGAAGGTCACGACATGTGGTCTCATGGTGACACATCCACATGTCAAATAACCAAGTCCTAGGTCAAAAAACTAAAAGATTCTGGTCTGGACAATTACTCCCTATTTGAAGTACATAAATTTGACCTTGAGGTCAAGGTCACATGAAGGTCACAATGGTATGCGACACACCGGCTCATGGTGATACATCCACATGCCAAATATCTAAGGCCTGGCTCAAAAGACAAACAAGTTTTGGTCCGGACAATGTTTCTTTGAAGAAATCACAAATCTGACCTTCAGATCAAAGATCAAGGTCACATGAAGGTCAGAATGGTACGCTACACACCGGCTCATAGTGATACATCCACATGCCAAGTATCTAAGGTGTAGGTCAAAACACCAAAAAGTTATGGCCCAGACAAAGTTTGTGTGATGTTTCCCTTAAAAAACACATAAATCTGACCTTCAGGTCAAAGGTCGAGGTCACATGAAGGTCACTATGGTACACTGCACACCAGCTCATGGTGATACATGCACATGCCAAGTATCTAAGATGTAGGTCAAAAGACAAAAAAGTTATGGCCCGGACAAAGTTTGTATGAGAAGAAGAAGAAGAAGAAGAAGAAGAAGAATATGCACTAAAACAATATGTCTCCCTTCTGGGAAGGGGAGACATAATCAATGAAGCACTGGGTACAACCCAGTGCTTCATTAATTAAACTTTTGCCGATGATTTTTATTATCTGGAAAACACACGCCTGGATATTACTGCCTTTGAGTAGATTATGACCAGTCCATGCTGACTGTACTGTAGTAATACATCACACTATTGGCTCCTATACCCTGTGATAGGTATGAATTTTGCAGGCCTGGAAATAAAGAGCTTTCATCGTAATCCGTTAGCAGGTTACGCTAAATAACATGGTGATAAACTATAGAAATAATGTGTTGTGATGCTTTTCCACCTTCTCTGTTTTACGACACCAGCCATGCTGTTTACAATGTAACAGAATTTCCCCCGCAATAAATAATAACAACAACTAATGTGTGATCTCTCTTTGACGAGATCGCGCATTAGTTTTTGTTATTTATTGTGGTGGAAATTCTGTTAAGACATAAATGGCATGCCATTCTACTCATATGTGGATGCAATGCACAACCAATGAGTTGAGCTAGTCCTGAGAGATTGTCAAATCTGACAGGTAAAAAGCCGAATTAGGAATTTAATTCATATAGTTGGGAAAATACAGTAAATATATAGTGTTGTTTTAATTTGTCATATTATTTTGTTGTAACTTGTAGTTTGTTCGCATTCAACACAATTGATGTAACCACCATGTCACCCAAATGGTCATAAGTGTGTTATTTCCAGGCCTGAGTTTTAGATGACAAGCACAATTGTTTGGGTACCTTCACAGTGGCAGGTACCCCAAAAATGGTATTTACAGGCTTGGTGAGAAGATTTTTTCATGTTTTCTCCATTTCCCAGTGTTAAAATGTTGGCTCCTATGAAGCCGCTAAATATGACCTTCAGGGGAATGATTGAACAAACTTATCAATCTTTTTTTGAATGATGAAATGTTGAACATGCAATCATTCAGACCAGTTGTTGGTGGGAAGACTTTTTAATATTTTCCCATGTTGCCCATACATTTAGTGTTGAAATGTGGAGCTCCCGACAATCTTAAATATGTTTCCATTGATTTGAAAAAATGTTTATGTTATCATCAGGTCAGGATACTTCCTCACTCAATACAAAGGCTAAGTCCATCAAATGAATGTCAGAAATTTAATGGTCTCACCCAACTACCAGAAAAAGAGCCTTATCTACACTACTACTGCCAGGGCTCTATTTAACTGGTTTCGCATAGCAGTTTTCGAATCAATTTTCAACTATAGCTAATCAATTTCAAATGAAAAATCATGTAAATAACAGGAAATGCTAAGCCAAATTTATCAACGTTAGAAAACTGCTACTCAATTTTTAAAAATTAAATTGACCCAACTACTGCCCCCCCCCCCCCCCCCCCCTCTCCACCCCTGCCTTCTTTAGCAGAGCTTCCTGAACATACATGTAGTGGCTATGTTCAGACGGTTGTACTTGTGTGGTGGCTCAGTATTGTGTCCCTTCTTTGGTCACATAATCCCATTTACCCAGGTGGAAGCACAGTGTTGCCGTGTATTAAAGTGTACTGCACATCGATGATCAGTACACATGCCTTCAAATGCTGGTAATTCTCCTTGAGTAAGGTTAGTAGGCTTTTAGACTGGTCGAACTTGGGAACATCACAGACTTGTCAAGACAGAAATTTTGGGCAATACAGACTGCCTGAAATGCCATTTCTCACTTTTGAGCCATATTGGTGCCTCAGCATATCTCTTACCAGCAACCATATGGGGCCTTATTCCAACTCTGATCGCTTTTTATTGCAACAGAACAGGTTCTCCAGCATGCAGTCTCCAGGAAACTTTAAATTGAGTCATAGGAGCAGTTGCTGTTGTTTCTAAGCAGGACTTGGTTGCCTATATATGATGTACATATTAGGGTGCCATTGCGTAGCAAAAACTTATACAAATATCCGGGCCTATTCAGGTTAAATCATTTCAACAAAAATAGAAAAGAAAGCATAAAAAAACCCAAACCATACAATGTGTTATATGGAATATGCCACAAACTAGTGAACATTCCTACAATTTTGGAGAAACCAACTACCGGTGTGAGTTTGTTGGAATTTATAAGCCTCAGGATTAATAAGTCTGACAGTTATTTGCCACAGTTCAGTGGTTCACTCTGGTCATCCTTAAAACCGAAATACCCCGGAATCCCCTGAAATACCCCAGAATCCCTAGAATACCCTGGAATCCCCCAGTATACACCGGAATGAGAAATGATCTCTTACCTCTGCATTGTAAATATGTATGTATTGCCAATAATAATATTCAAACTTATTTCGATTTGGTGAGAAAATGTATTAAATATGGTGTAAAGCGAATATGTCGATCCTAATGTTTGCCAGGTAACAAATTGAATTTACTTATTACTTGACAAATTTCTAGACCAATATCGAAAATGTAACCCCATTGTGGACATAACCACATTACATAAGGAAAATAAATAAAATGTATTAACTGTACAACATAACTCGTGTTAAGTTATCCTTCCTCATTCAAAGCCCTCTTCAAAATCCTGTGGTACGTCGAACTTGGGATGAGTGAACTTTGGTTTTGGGACGGGTGGACCTCAGTTTGGGATACGTGGACCTCAGTTTGGGATAAGAGGGTTTCCGGTCGAGTGTGCACTGGGATGGGAATGGGACAACTCGCCGTCAGGACAACTCGCCGTAGTCGAGGTGGGACAAGTTGCCGTCAGGACAGGTCGCCGTGGTAGGGACAAGTCGTTGTGGAGTACAGTTAAAATTAGAAGTCCTGTCACGAATAGTGCGCTTATCTTGGCTTAATTGCACGTTGGAATTGCGCGCAATTGCCATATCGAATGGCATCCAAAGCACGGCAGGCTCTCTTGGTTACTCATAGCAAACACATGCAATGTTTCTGCCAATGGACCTCCGGGTTACCCGGAGGTCCATTGGCTGAAACATTGCTTGTGCACATGCCATATATACAGAATTTGATAGCTTTACTTGGGCCATAACGCGTACATTAACGCGCATATCAACGTGCTATTTGTGCACATTTCATGACAGGACTTCTAGTTTTAACTGTAGTAATTGATAAGTAACATGCGGCATAGGATTAAATTATCTTTGTTAATACTCATGACTTATATAACAAGACAGGTTCAATATAACATATAATAATATAACATATAAAATAATAGTTACTAACATAACAAGATTAATCAGAGTGACAGACGATTCGTTGAAATCAATGACAATAATTAATTAATTAATACATTTTCAAGCAAATTTACTCTTTTACAGTTCGTGCTTAGACAAAGGGGTACAGCATGCACCTGTTTGTTGGAAATTATTTTATATCTGTGAATTCACATAAAAATGATCCGAAAAGACCATTTTCATGTGAATTCACAGATATAAAATAAATTTATAGAATTCTATATTATCTGAAAATTACTATAATTCACAAAAGATATAATTTATACAAAAATATATAAAGATTGAAGTACAAATGTATGTTTGATATCCATTATAGGAGAACTACTTTATATAGACAGCTGAACATTTCTTTAGAAAGGTTGCAGTAGACAATGAAGGTGGATCTGACATATAGGCATCCCAATATTTCTGTATCTTTTTGGGCCATCTTCGTATATTTTGATCGGAGGTCAGTTTCCAAATCTGATGCTTGCACCATCAATCCACATTCTCAGCTTCTGTCTGCAGGGCTGGTACAGCTTGTAAAAGCTCAATCTCGTTCCAAGGGTGTTGAGACGTCGGTGCCAAGCTGCAAAGAACAGTAGAAAAAATTACTTTTAGTTAATTACTTAATTACCGTTTATCATGACAATCACAATCACACAGATGTGGCCAAGAGAGAGAGAGAGAGAGAGAGAGAGAGAGAGAGAGAGAGAGAGAGAGAGAGGGGGGAAGAAACTTGAAACTCACCTTCAATGTCTTTATAAGTATGGACGGTATGACTAAAAATTCTTTCTGTGAGAAACAAACGACTTTTGGCTAGATAACATGTGACATCATGACTTGAAAAACAAAAAACGGGACAACTTGCCATAAAAATCGGGACAACTCGCCATCCGACGGAGACTTATCCCATACCCCATTGGGATGGGGGGTTACCGCTCGAGTTAGTTATGGGCCGACTTAATCATGGACTCTTGTCATGGAATGTTTAACTATTTCTGACTGGCCTTCGTGTACTGACTACTATCCATCCACAGGGGCGGCGGAAGCTCCATAAAAGTGTGTGTGTGGGAGAGGGGGGGGGGGGAGGGAAGGGGAGATTTTTTTCTTAGGGTAACCGCAGGGTTGTAGGACGGAAAGCTTTAGGGGCACTATGTGTGTGTGTGGGCATGGCGGGTGTGCGTTGGAGGAGCACTTTGTCATCACATATGTCGAAAATACGGAATGAAATTAAGTGCAACTCTGGAAAGGGAATACATGCACATGTTTTACCATAGTCCAAACTTGGGCGTACCAAACCCAAAAATTATATTACGGAATTTGCGTCCAAGTTTGGACTAGTTTTAATATTACTATGGTCTGTTACGAACTGTTGTGAATTAGTGACGTGCAATATCTCAATATATAAAATGGACAGCAACACCGACACTATTGTTATATCAGAATATGTCCTGTTAGGGTACCAATCAGTGGTGAAAAAAGTGTGTGTGTGTGTGGGGGGGAGGGGGGCACATGCCCCCTGTGCTCCGCTGCCCCTGTTCATCCACATACTTTAAACGCTTCAAAAGGCAAGAACGGTCGGTATGCGTGGTTGTGTTCCCACATCTTACCTTTAGTTACTCTTGCATTGTGGAAGAGGTAAAACCTTCAAATCAACAAATTAAAGAGCATTGGGGGGGGGGGGGTAGGTGGGATTCCAGGAAATGTATGGGGATTCCGGGAAATTTATGGAGGGATTCTGGTGGAATTCTGGGGTATTTTGGGCCAATTCCGGTGTTTAGGACGACCCGTTCACTTTGGGCATTCCAGCCTCCACTACTGTCCAGATAAAAGTGTTTGACCTGATATGATGAACATGCTATACTTGGCACTAATCCCCCCCCCCCCCCCCCCCCCCCCATAGTACCCTGTGAAATGAAGTGTCTTTCCTGGGTTTCAGATCCACTCTACATCAAATGGTCTAACCAACTTAGAGTTGGTTTTAACTTAGATCCATATCAGTAAAGTCGAACCTACCGGACACCAATCCTTGAAGGGGCATACGACCCATGAAAGTCCATTTGGGTAAATAAACGGCAAAATAAACGAGTATTTTTCCAACATTTAAATGAATTTAAGTTTATACCAGTATTTTTTAATTTTTATCCACCTTCAGTTGGAATAATAAATATAAATGGATAAATTTGAACAGATTAGTTCACATTCACGAGGCTGATGTTATGGATGGGTATGAAAAACATCGAAAATAGAGAGAATTCTCTCGGGGGCTGTTCGTTTGAAGAAGAGTCTAAAACTTGGACAAATCGGCTATTCCCGATGCGAGAACATGTATCGTATACAGGATAGCATCTTCTTGTTAAAATTCGAACGATATCGGTAAATTAGAATTTTTCCTTGTCGGATCTCTTTCGATCGCGTGCTAATCAGGGCGGGTAGGTGGGGGAACACCCAAACCGCCCTCTTGCCGAACCGTCCTCTGCAATTTTACCCAAACCGGCCGCTACTTTCTGACCCAAACCGGCCGCTACTTTCTGACCCAACCCGTCGTCTAGTAAAAATTATTTATTTCCCCCTTTTTTTAATATTTTAAACTGAATTTTTATTATGTTGAGTAAATAATAAGTTATTTTCGAAAGTTTGAGAGTTTTTCAAAATCATTTTTCATGTTTTTTTGCGATAAATTCCTATCACTGAGTAAACATTATTTCAGTACATTTAATTAGTTGTGATTAATTATAAAACATTTGTTTCGTTATCTCTTTGTACTTGTTTGGGGTCCGAGTCTTTTCCGCCTCGGGAACATTCGGCCCCAGGTATTTTTCCGGTAGGCGTATGTACAAGAGTGTTCATTTCAACGTGGTATGTGGATCTGTGTGTGTAGGAGAATGTGTTTGTAGGTGATGGTGTGCGTTCGTGTGGAGTGTGAGTGATTGTGGGGTGTGAGTGATTGGATGAGAATGTGTCCGTTTGAGTCTGTTTCTTCGTGCGTTAGAGAAAACATGGGACACCCTTAAACATATTACATAAAAAGTCTTCTCTTCTTCTACACCGATTTGATTAATAATCTTATAATAATGGAGGTGGTCACACGTATCAGTTTTAAAATATAATAGCAGCCACATAATTTTGTAACTGCATGCATCGGATCCGATTATTTAAGCAAAAGCCTCGACAGATTGCATGTAAACAATATTGATATTTTGTGTCACTTTTATGTCGGTGGTTGTCATATAAACCTTCTGTTCAGTATAGTATGGGGCATTATCTGGAGAAAGTCATTATTTGTCGGTGTATGATGCAGGTATTCACTACTCACACATCCGTGATGAAGCCATTCAGTATTACTTATACTACTGGTAACTCGTATGACCAAAAGTTTAATTAGAGATGTGTAAGAAGCTATTACAGATGTGTTCAGTTCCAGAAATATTGTGACTAAATATATCACAATAATCTGAAATATGAATGGAAAAAGTGTGTGTGTGTGGGGGGGGGGGGGGGGGGGGGGGGCTGAATGTGCCCCTTTCTCGTCCTCATCTGAGAAAAGACATGCGTTGTATCCACATTGTGATACAATGTATGGACAACACAAGTAGAACACTTCCAAAATAACGCCGGAGAGAGTACAAATGGGATCGGGGCGTTTCGGCCTTGGGACGTTTCGGCCTTGAGACATTTCGGCCTGGGACGTTTCGGCCTGGGACGTTTCGGCCTGGTAGAAAGAGGGCGGAGAGACAACGTAAATGAAATATATTCATCCGAAGAATGCTCTGACAATGTGTGTACACTGATTTTCTGCTTGACAATACATACACTTGTGCAACGAAATCGAGCATTCTTCGAAAGTAGTGGATTAATAAAATAAAACATTAAATTCTATCTCTATAAATTGCTTAGATTTATGTAGATTAGTGACACCAGAAGAGTAATTTTCATTATTAGATTCTATCTAATGACGAAAATAAACTATTGTTCCCATGTTTCCCTGGCCTTATGCCATTAATTGCTATTTCTTGGCCCCACTGATTAAAGTGAAAACAAGTCGTGACTCCCACATTACACTGAGTTCATCAATTATTCCATTGGTTGATTATCTGCATTATCAACACTGGAAGTGGTTTGCAAATGTTTGGGAACACCTGATAGTACCAGTTTATTAAATAATATTAAATTTGAAAAAAAGTGTAATAATTTTGCGTTTATTCGTTGAAAACGCTGCAGTGGAGCTTTTTCAATGAATAAACACGAAATTATTGGTGAGATATATATATAAAAATTAGGGTTAGTCTTATCTAGCAATGCATTAAATTATATTAAATCTGATAGAATTGTAATAATTTTGTGTTTATTCGTTGAAAAAGCTGAAGTGAAGCCTTTTCAGTGAATATTTACGCGAAATTACTGAGACAAATTTAGATAACAATTAATGGTACAGACTTGTCTAGCAGTTTATTAAAATAAACGAAATCTGGTAAAAATGTAATAATTTAATAACAATTAATGTTACAGAGAATACAGACTTATCTGGCAATTTATTAAATTCAATGCAATCTGGTAAAAATGTAATCATTTTGCGTTTATTCGTGGAAAAAGCTGAAGTGGAGCCATTTCAATGAATAATTACGCAAAATTTTTGGAGACAAATATATATAACAATATTACGGACTTATCTGGCAATTTATTAAATTATATGAAATCCGATAAAAAATCTAGTAATTGTAGTTTATTTTAGTCACTGCAAAACAGTGAGAAATTCATTTAAGAGAGTGGCGGGGCGGAGGGGGGTATGCTCCCATTTACTCCAAGCTTTCTTTAGTCGTTTTTCAAGTTCGACATATGATGGTTTGCTGTTTTTCAACAAAAACTGAGTTGCGAAAACCAAACTCAAGTGAAATGTTTCGGCCTCCTGAAGTGGGACGTTTCGGCCTTTTATGGTGCCGAAACGTCCCGGCCGAAACGTCCCAGGCCGAAACGTCTCAAGGCCGAAACGTCACGAACCCGTCCAAATGAAGGGATGCGTATGTTGTGACTGTAATGTCAATGGATCCAATGAGTTGTAAGCCAAGTAAATTCAGAAAATAATTGGATCAAATGAGTTGTCGTCATAACATCATGATCCCTATGCATCATAGGCAGCATGAAGTGGTATAGTCATGCATTTCTTGCATTCTAGGGTTGTGTTCGATTGTATGGTATGATGGTATAGTTCGGTTTTCATTTACTTTAGATCTGAGCACTACTAATCTACCTATTACTTCAAACTCTACCACTGCATGAGCGTTACCTTGTGGCGTGATACGAAAATCTATGGCCCTACTCCATTGTTGGGGATTGATCTAATAGTATAGTATGAATGACGTTTTAGACATTAATACTACTGGCCTTCCTTAAACATCATACCTTGCTAACTTATGTGTGTTATATTTGGCTACGGTAGTCTACCGACCTGAATGATTTGTTAGATTTATATGGCAGAGTAGTAAGAGCGGTCTGTCACATTTTGGTCCACATATTATCTTTGGTTGTTTTTGGCAGTAGCACATAAACCTTTTGTCTTGTGCACCTGTGTTGTGTTTGATTTTGTGAGGTAGTACTAGGATAGTAAACGTTTTTGATCATTTTGCTACTATTATTAGATTTTCTAAACTTTACACAAGCCTATTTTTACCTACTGCTGTTCGTGTTTGAATTTCTTAGCCTCTGTCTGTCTGTATAGAGTAACGCTGTTTCTTAATTAGCCATAAATGTTTAAGCGTTGTTCGAGTTGTCACTCGATCCGAGTGACTTTACAAATTCCTGTATGGTCATTGTAAATTAGCCTAGAAGAAATCAATTGATTAGAGAGAGTCCTTGCTTTGACGTGTCTCGCAACTCGAAATTCCACACTAAGCCGTACTCAAATTATGGAAAGAGATCCATAAGGTGCTTTCACACTGCTGCGATGCATCCGACGCAATGTACCTACAGGGCCTTTCGCACTACTGCGACGTGTCCGACGCGTTCGATGCATTCGACGCAGCTCTCACTCCGAACCCATTGCAACGGTTTTCCCACACCCTACATGAGATGTATTCATGACTTAACCCTCGACTGAGTTCGTATGAACAAATCTGTTTTTTTTCCAAAAGTGATCGAAGTTACCTTTTTGAACTGTTATCATATAGAATTTTCTTCCAAAGGGAGTGAAATAATACATGCAACAACCGAAAAAAATTCCAAGGAAGAGGAAATCATTCCAGAAATATACAGAAAACATGAAGTCCTTTATGTCAAAACTCGATTCATTCTCACGTAGCCAACATTTTGAAATTAGCTAGCAACATTTTCCATTTCCCACCTTTAGGAGATTTGATTATGGTCTGTTTCTGATTAAAATTAAAACCTTCAGCTCAGCAAAACATAATATTTTTTTTGTTGAACTGTTTTCAATGAAAAAAGACTTTTGGCTTGGCAATTAGTTGTAAAAAAAGAAACATCAGCTGGAGAAAGATTTTTATTGTGTGATAATACCAGTGAACGGGGTCATAGAATTATCATTTTTTGCACTGATGAAAATCTGAAACAATTGTGTGATTCACCTGTCGTGTTTGGAGATGGAACATTTTATTCGTGTCCTGGCTTATTTTACCAGCTGTATGCCCTTCATGGTAGAATTGAAGGATCAGTATTTCCATTAATATTTGGCTTATTGCCTAACAAGACAGAACAAACTTACCGCCGTTTTTTCTCTTTAATTAAAGACGCTGTTATTGAGCGAAATTTAACCCTTGAACCAGCGATATTTCTAATGGATTTTGAGGTAGCTGCAAGAAATGCTGTGGTCGCTATCTATCCTTCCGTTTCACCAAAAGGATGTTTTTTTCATTTTACACGGTGCATATGGAGAAAAACACAAGCTGTTGGGCTGGCAGCCAGATACAGAAATGACGAGAACATAAAACTGCTGGTGCGTCGAGCAGCAGTCCTGCCGTTAGTTCCCATCCACCTAGTTGAGGATGTGTGGTTTAATGCTTTAGAGAGTAGTGAAGACAATAGTTCAGAAGTGACTCAATTTACAGATTATGTGACTGAGACATGGGTTGAAGGTTCACCCTTAGAAATGTGGAATCATTTTGATAATGACGGTGCCCGTACCACAAACAACGTTGAAGGATGGCACAGCAAAATAAACAAATTGTGTGGGCATTCACACCCAAATATATTTTCATTAGTGACTTTATTAAAGCAAATCCAGGCAACAAATGAGGCCAGAATTATTCAGCTGCAAGCTGGGGGAGTACCACGCCCCAAAAAAAGAAAATACAGGCAATTGGATTCTCGTCTTTCATTGCTGAAAACCCGCCTGCAAATGGGAGAAATTGACATTATGACATATGCAGATAAGGCTTCAGATTTAGTTCATTTAGAATAAATTTGGTGCTAGATTTTACTTGCAGTGCTCAATGTTCAGTGTTGTGTATCTTCTGATTTTTGTGTTTGCATTTATACCACTGTGAATAAAGGATTGTTAATTATTTAAAATAAATAAACCTTATCAATAAATAATAACACAGAAACACTTTGCTGTCAGAGAAAATTAATAATCACCAAATATGAAACAGAGTATAGCTTAATTGGGGATTAACACCTATTGTTCTTAACATCAATTCTCACTCAGCCAACATTTTTCAGCTTATCTGGTTACCCCAAAATTAAAAATGTTGGCTCCGTGAGAAGACACCCAAAACTCGACACAATCAGAGAGGACGCGTTTGGACGATTTCACTGATAATGAGGCATTGTTCGATACCTAACGGAACATTGTCGTTTGCAAGGCATTCCACTGTCATTTGGGATACAATTATTGGCGGTTCTTTGGTCAGTGATTCAATTGAATATTTAAACGTACAGGGTCTTTAAACCACATGAAAGCCTTCTTTTTAAAACAAAAAGTTTTGTTGGACCTCTTTTTAAAAGTCATCAAAATCCAGCTACGAAGTGCGTTATCAGCAGAGGCGTATCGGGGAACATTTCCTGGGGGGGGGGGGGGGGGGGGGGGGGGGGGGGGGGCAAAAGTTGCCTTCCCTTGATTTTTTTTTTCACAATGCCCTTACTTACGCAGGGTTTGGCCTGATGGAACGTGCATGGAAAGCTCCGAAATTACTGTTCTCATGCTCTGAAAATTAGAAAAATTGAAAAAATACTCTTACCTTTTTAGGATTAGCTCTGAAAATACCATTTCCTTTTCTGAACAACAGCCGAATTCCCTGTCCCCAGATGGGTGACCGCCATCTCCCCATTCGGCCACATATATACCTATTATTCTCCAAAAATAATTCAAATAATTCAAATCAACTAACTATGTGTATTGGTTACAGTGTAGCAGTTAATCTTTCTCCCTACATATCCACCTCCCATCCAAGGGGATAAATCCTCATGTGTTCTCCCCTAAATATAACATAATAATCATTTACTTTTAAAATCTTCTTTTTTGCCAAGGCGTGGGAAAAGGAGAAAGATATGCGTCGGCCACATCTCGGTAGCTTACTCCCTTCCCCGGGATGCACATTGGGATTTTTTCTTCTTGAAAATGATTGAATGACAGTGAATACTCAGTATAGTTTATTAGAGGTGTTTTATCAATTACAACCATTTTCTAAAAATGTTATCTTTTTGCCTGACAGGCCTCAGACAAGGTGAGGTGGATGAGGCCGACGATACGCGACGCAGTTCAGTTTTGAAATATAGTTTTCGTTGACGTTGAGAAATGTTATCCTTATGTTCATTCATTGGTGTACCAAGTACAATATATGGTACGGAAGTGTTACCTCCAAACCAAATGGCTTTAAAGGGCTTTGAAACCCCACAGATCGATGCATGCCGATGGATAACGGGGTCGAGTAATGCCACCGCAGTAGAAACAATAAGGGATGAGCTTGGGTGGATGAGGATTAAGGACAGGATAGACTTAACCCTTTATCTAAGGTAACGGCCAAAACCGGCCAGCGCTATTCTCAAAAATTGCCTATTAAATTTCATTATTTTTTTCATTTTTTGTCTCAAAAACATAGGTTATGACCCCTCGTTGGAACGAGCTCGTCGAGCTCGTTCCAACGAGGGGTCATAACCTATGTTTTTGAGACAAAAAATGAAAAAAATAGTTATTCAAGAATTATTTTTGCAAGTGTCGTCTGTTTTTCAGGTTAAGTAAAGGGTTAATGAAATTCTGCAGTCTCACTATTTGGTAAATCTCCCCGACAGCCGATGGTGTAAATTAATGTTCCAGAATGTTTGGAATTCAAACATAAAGACAGAGTGGATAGACCAAGTGAGGGAGTTAATGGAGAACTATTCTGTGGATATCTCAGATTTAAAGGTGGGCACAACCCAGGGTGAAAAAGTTGTCAGAGAAAGTCATAGTGGATTGTAATATGACTTGTCGAGAGGGCGTCAAAGAAAAGAGGTCTTTGGGTGGCCGGAGTCATAAAGAGAGAAGCCAGGTTTTGAAGAGTACCTTGATGGCACCTTTGGGGGATGGGGGTCACTGTTGTGCAAGATGAGATCGCGGTCGCTGGAGCTAAGGGGAAACATGAGAAAGACAATGAAAAGGAATGCCAAATCTGTAATCTAGGCGTAGTGGAGACCCTGGAACGCTTTCTATTAGAATGTCCAAAATACAAGTCTAACAGAATAAGATTCACCAGGAGTATGATGGGGAAGTGGGATGGAAGAATGAAGGATATGTGGTTGGTATGTGACACAAAGGAGAGGGTTAGTATGCTTACCGGAGAGATTCGAAAGAATTGGGAAGGGATGTCAACAAGCAGCTCATTTCTAAGTGTTTCGGGATGAAAGGAGAGGTGTGGGGATAAGGAGGCATTTGGAAACACAGGGCTAATCAAGGCTTCTCATCTGGGAATCGCGACAAATCAGAGGCAGGCAAAGTGTTATTATTATTATTCATTTCTGAAATCCATAAAATAGGTTCATGTACTCTCACCCTAATATTTCTTGGTTAATTTGCTATTGCATTTTGCTATGGTTATCCCTCCACTGTCAGGGTACTTAAGACTTAAAAAATATCCAGGGTGCTCCAATTGGCAGGAGAAGTTAATTTTTCCGTGATGTAGACCCCGGATCTTCACCTGTGACGATTATACTATCTTAACTCAGCACGAGGTGACATGAAATAGGGGATGAGAAAAATATTCTGTTCTCCCTCATTCTTCATTTGACCTGACAACGCCCATACGTGCTTACTAAAATGTTCACCATTCTTTGTATCTTTCTTTTTTTTCTTGTTACGTACTGCACAGCCGTGTTCTGTTGATTGACACGTGCATCCTGACATACAAGTTAAATTCCATATTTCTTTTCAATATTTAACAGAATCCAAGTTCGATGCAGTATATTGAATAATGTACGGTGTATCTTTGACAATGCCAGAATGCAATATCCAGGCAGAGTCAACTCCAAGACCTGCAATGTTTATCCAACACCACCCATCTCGGGACAAGCCTTTGAAAGTCGAACTGTGGTGTTGAAAGTGTTAATTCCTAAAGCAATACTGGCCCTGGTAACCTTATAGAGCCTAATAGTTACAAATTCTATTAGAATGAGCAACTGTAAAATTTATCTGTTCAGAAGATCAAACTATAATGTGCCCAACACGAATAGCAGACTACACAATTCTATAGCCCTTTTGGGCAGTACAAAACATTTCTTGAATAATTAGTATTTTTGTCACAAAAACATGGATCATAAGATAAGTTTCTGAGGCAGAAATAACAAAAATACCAAAATTTCAATGGCGACTTTTGTGAAAGATGGTGGGGGTGGGGGCTTTATTCGATACGTCAGGTTATAGGGGTAAGGCTGAAAGTACCATTTCTCTGAAAAATTAAAAAACTAAAATTTCACATTCAATTTTATCTGAATACACATATATCCTAGAAACCAATTCGTTCTTATATATGTGTTTCAAAAAGGGTAATCCCTTCACCCCTTCACCATAAACTTGATCTGACCTCGTGAATTAGTTTGAGGGAGAATTCCTATAAATTGTCAGTACACTGTCAATTCGAGTAACACCTTTCCTTGTTCCAAACTGTTTCTAAAAGCAAAATGAAAGAAAACGCTTCTGTCTCCCACACAGAACATTCCTAATTCAAATACCTTTTGATAAGATGTACAAATTGAACTGCCTGTCTTTATGTAAAAATTAAAGCACAGCATAGTCATATTTAACCCTTTGAACACTGGTTGTGTCTTCCATGTTAGTTCAATGGAAGCTACTAGAGGAGTCCATATTTAATACTTGGGGGTAGGCCATATTTATGTTCATATTTCGTAGTCCATATTTATTATTTGCAGGTAGCCTTGGGGCTGCACGTTGAAGATATTGATGGGCTACTCCACACTTTAACATATCAGTCATCCTACTTAAGATAGATAGATAGATCATTATTTTGCAGGATATTAGAAAATTGATTACAATATAACATTACAACAAACAGGAACATAAGCTAGTGTACAGCACGGAAATGGCATAGCCTATAAGGCTGTCTTCCTGCCATTCCCGTACAAAAAGAAAGATATCAAGTCTCTTTGGCATCAGTGTATCGAAGTGCTTTCCCCAAAACGGGGTTGTCTGATCTTTTACTTGTGATTTAAGGGGGTTACAATGTATTTGAGGATTAAGTGGTGGGAAGAGGAGGATGAGATACCAGAGGATATGGCTGGCGGATGACACAGTCGAGACACGTTGGGTTGTCACATTTGGAGTTAGGACGGGAATAATTATTCAAGGCTTTATCAGTTATGGACTTTTTGAATTTGGGTCTATTTAATTGCTTAATTTGTGGGTCTATACTTATATTGGAAGGAGTGTAAAGGCAATTCAGCAGAGAAATGTGTTCTTAATTTGCGGATATCTAATGTACCGGTCTGCCTTCTATTCATTCCTGAGGGGTTTCTGTATATTGAAAGGTATCATCCAATGACATGGGAAGTTTTTTGTTCGTCCAGTCGTGCATAAAGAGGGAGAAGTGAAGGCTGTAGAAATTACTGGATTTCAGAATGTCACAATCCCTGAAAAAGGGAACTGTGTGGGAGAGATATGATTTTTTTGTTATGACCTGGACAGCTCTTTTTGTAGTTTTAGAATTCTTCTGGAATAGGTCGAATGGCCCAGACCTGGATACCATATATGAGATGACAGTGAATCAGTGAGATGTATAAAGTTTTCATTACCTTCGTGGGCAAGAATTTCTTCACCCTATTTAGTACAAAATTTGCACTTGCTATTCTCGAGCACACCACAGAAATATGCTCTTTAAATTTCATATTTTCACCCATATGTACGCCAAGAAATGTTATAGTTGTTTGTTCTTGCTTGTTACCAACTGACGCAATATCTGTATTGTTTAGAAATAGTTTAATATCGTTTACCTTATACGAATCGTTTTGTGGTTGAAGTAGCATATATTTGGATTTAGAAGGGCTGAGGGCTAGTTTGTTGGCAGGACACCAATGGTTTATTTTCGCTAGTTCGGAATTTATACTTTCTGTAAGGGTATCAAGATTGTTACCTGACCTAAAGGCCGTTGTGTCATCAGCAAAGGAACATAAACTGAGTTCTGTAGATTCGTTAATATCGTTGATGTACAATAGAAATAAAACTGGGCCAAGAATATACCCCCGTGGTACACCTGTATTTCAAGGACGAGACAAATTGGTTTCGTTCAGTTAAATAATTTTGAAACCACTGATGGGCAATACCTCTAATACCGTAGTATTCCAGTTTCTGGAGTAAAATCGAGTGGTCAATGGTGTCAGATGCTTTGGAGAAATCTAGGAATATACAAAGGGTGCATTTCTTTGTTGGTTTGTCATTTCCCGTTACCACGCTAATCAGTAAGGGCAATATAGGATGGACAGTTGAGTGTTTTGTTCTGAACCCAAACTGGTACTGATCTAAGATTTTTTTTTTTGTCTATGAAATCCACTAGCCTTTTATACATTAACTTTTCAAGTATTTTTGAGAACGTCGGGAGAATACTGATGGGGCGATAATTATTAATCATTTGAGTTACCAGACTTGAACAATGGTATGACTTTGGCTATTTTTATTTTGGCTGGCACATGACCGATGAAAATGAAGTGTTGATGATGTGTGTTGAGGTGCTGGCGACTTCACAAGCGACTGCTTTCAAAACTTTTGTAGACAATTCGCCTTCATTTTTTGTTGGTTTTGAGGACAATTTAGAAATACTAAAGATAATCTCCCGTGTATTCGTTGGAGTTACAAATAATGAGTTTCCATTATTATGCTTCATATAATGTGAAAAGTGAATATTTGTGTCAGGCACTTGGTCACCTACTGATTTCCCAATATTGGCAAAAAATGCAGTGAACGTGTCGGCAATTTGTTTGAGATCGTTTAAAGTGGTATTATCGACAAAGGTATTTGGCGGCTCAGTTTTTCGATCCGATTTATTAATGGCTTTACGTAATATTTGCCATGTTTTTTGAGGTCGTGTTTATTCTCTAGCAAAATATTATGATTTTAGTCTGACTTTGCTCGTTTGGCACGGTTGAAGATGTGACAGAATTGTTGGTAGTCCGCGATATTTTGTGTTGTCGGAGATTTCAGTTTTTTCGTGTACAACTTTTGTTTGTGTAGAGAAGACTCTGATAGTCCGGCCGTCATCCAGGGCTCGCGTCTAATATAGTTAGAAGGTACTGATGTTACTTCCAATGGGAAAACTTCATTAAATGTTTTGTAAGGTATCGATAAACAGGTCATATGCTAGGGTTACATAGTATGTGTCGAAGACATCAGAAAAATCACTACCAAATAGGAGCCTCTTGAAGTGGTCAATGTTCTCTTTCTTGAAGGAGCGTTTATGACTTTGTGTTGGGCGTGCATTTTGTTTTTCTAAGTCGCCAATGCAGAACGTTGCAAAGTGATCACCGATATCAGAAATGACAATCTCTGTTACGTGTGTAGTGGGGTCATTACTAAAGATATGACCTATAAGAGTTCCCGAAGTTTCGGTAACTCTTGTCGGCTTAGTGTTGAGGGTATAGAAGGCTGAGGTGAAAACAGAATCGATCAAAAGTTCAGTTTTGTTGTGATTAGCGACGTTGAGTAGGTCATTGTTGAAATCGCCCATAAGGTAGGCTTTTTTATTCTCCAGGTTGATTTTTTTCAATAGATCGGACATTGTGGACAAGGAAAGGTCATGGTCAGTGGGTTTTTTGCGGTGTTGGGTCTATAAATGAATCTAATAATGCATTTTTTTAGAGGTTGTTTCGATGAAAAGGGATTCAAATACTTGAGGTATGAAGATTGACAAATCACTTCGTTGTTTGAATTAATAAATAATACAACACCTCCTCCGCCATCATCATCTGATGGGCATGTTTGATGAATTAAAGGGTGATAGCCTTCGAGTTCTAAACATATATATTTGTTGACATCAAATATTTCAGTAAGCCACACGACATCAAATATATTTTTCCCAGGTTACATGTCACAAAAAAGATTTTGGATATTTCCAAAGTTAGCATTCAGACTTTGGCAGTTCAAATTGAAAATTTTCCCAGGGTACATGTCACATAAAAGATTTTGGATATTTCCAAAGTTAGCATTCAGACTTTGGCAGTTCAAATTAAAAAGAGAGAATGACTTAGTTTTTTTCTGGTATTTGTTTGCTACAGTTCTCTGGTATATAGTACTTACAGCTTGAATTGTCAATAGTGTATGGCGGGTCAGTGTCATTACCATCAATACCTAGTGAAGTGTTGAACTTGAATATGAAATCATGAGCGTTGAATTCTGGATCTCATCAAATGGGATATTATTAGCCATCAGGCACGTAACCAGGGTCTGTCTTTTTTTCAGGGGGGGGGGGGGGGGGGGGGGGGGGTACCAAAGACACAAATAATTCTTCCCACTTTAAAACATTTCTATTAAGTCAATGATCGTACAGTACAATCGAAATAAGATGTAGAATAACCACTATAAACTATGCATTTTTCTTTAACTACACCAATAACACAACAACGTTACACCATTTTCTGGAAAGCTCTCATAGAGGGCTTTCCAGAAAATGCTGTCAGGTTTTTGTGTTATTTGTGTAGTGGCAGTGGGATACTTAGTTTATAGCGGCTATGCTACTTCCTATTTCGACTCGTCTTTTCTAAATTTTACTTGATTGTGCACTATCGCTAATAGCCATAGTCCACAATCAAGTAACATTTAGAAAAGAAGTCGAGTATTTGCGAGAACGCACTTAATGAAAGTGTGTCACATCATGTTCCTATAGCGGAAAAGCGACCTCTCGGGTTCAAAGGGTTAACTTTTGAATCCTGGAACTTTGAGTGGTATCACCTCATAAAATCCTTGGCGAATCTATTCCACACATGTAGGGAAGTTCAATAATAATTTAATTTAACTACCCAAGATGGCCCTATGTTTACACTATTGCTGATTCTCTTCGTCGAACAGGCGCTCTTTCCATTGTTTCTCATCTACTTTCCATTGTTTCTCATCAGATCTTTTTGTTTCTCATCAGATCTTTCAAAGTCGATATGCATATTTTTGCTTCACGCTTTTATCGACTTTGAAAGATCTAATATCAGAGAACAGCAGAAATGTCCTATGTTGAACTATCTCTACTCTACTCTACTCTTTGTTTAAGGTCACATACTTATGCACAATGGCTAATCGTGACCGTGTCAGTTTTACGGGTGAAAGAAGCCGGAGTACCCGGAGAGAACCACCGAGCAACGACGTGCAACAGTTTCTGACAGTTCCTCAACATCCTAACTTTGTTCAAGCTCCGCTCAAGCAGGGTTACAGCGGTTAAAGACATCATCGACGTGCAGTACACGGTATCATCGTGCCCCCATGTAGGCAACTGGGATGGTTTACTGATGTTTCGTACACAAGACGTTTCGTACACGCGACGATTCGTACACAAATAAGACGTTTCGTACACAAAAATTGGACGTTTCGTACACAAAGTGAGCGTTTTGTACACGTGTTTAATTATCTGTTTTAGACCTTGTATTATAAATTTATTTATTATTTTTGTTAAATTAATATTTTTACAGTTATGAATATATCCCGTGAATATTTATGTAAAATTATTCCTGTTTTTATAGATACTGTTGGTGTATAATTGCATGTTGGATAGTTTAATTTTCCTTGATTTCTTTGATTTATTGTTTGATTTACTGTTTGATTTTACCGATGAGTGACTTGTTTGAATATTGCCGGGATGTTTTTAGGTTATTTTGTTTGTTTGTTTGATTGTTTGTACATGCGGTGACTAATCTAGTCAAAGGTAAATTGCAAAGAGTCTGACAAGCTTTCACTGGAGTCTACAAGTGACCTTTGACTTGGAAAAACAAGCGCGGTGTCCTGTCAAATCTGAATTTCAAAAAACTGATCGGGTATATATTGAGGTATGAAACTGTCCTGAGCCAGTCACTTCATTGCCCAATACGACGTAATGGAGTACCCATGCTCTGGTTGTGGAGGCGAGGTCAGGCCAAGGCAGGAGGCTCTGTGTTGTGACGACTGTAGCAGATGGAGGCCCCGAAAATGTGATACCGGTATGTCATGCCCGGTTTATCGGGAGTTAATGGTGAAGCAGAAAAGAGGACAGGCGTTTATGAGGAGGTGCCCAGCTTGTACTCGGGGGAATATGATGGAATTAGCCGTGATAGAGGAGAGGGAGCTGAGTATAGACAGTGATAGTGTCACGACCATCATGGACACAGACAATAATGGTGATAATGGTGATGACACACACATGGATGTGGATGTGCAAACTGCAAATAATGGATCCTTCAACGTCGACATCAGTGTTGAACATGTAGAGTCCAGGCATGCGGTTTCCATTGCATCTGAGATCATACCATCAGAATTACCTGAGGATCAACCCATTCGCTGGGAGGTAGGTTGTTACCCTTATTGTAATTTCCAATTGTGTGTGTGTTTGAGAGAGAGAGAGAGAGAGAGAGAGAGAGAGAGAGAGAGAGAGAGAGAGAGAGAGAGAGAGAGAGAATTACCCGAGAACCAACCCATTCGCTGGGAGGTAGGCTGTTACCCTTACAGTAATTTCCAAGTTTGTGTGTGTTTGAGAGAGAGAGAGAGGGGGGGGGGGAGGGAAAGAGAGGGAGAGACAGACAGAGAGAGAATTACCCGAGAACCAACCCATTTGCTGGGAGGTAGGCTGTTACCCTTACAGTAATTTCCAAGTTTGTGTATGTTTGAGAGAGAGAGAGAGAGAGAGACAGAGAGAGAGAATTACCCCGAGAACCAACTTGTTACCCTTACAGTAATTTTTGAGATTTCAACTAAAATCACCACGTATTTATTGGAAAATAAAATTATTTCATGCCAGAAAATAGTCTTCTTTCTTTCTTTTAAACCCAAAATCTGAAATTAGAAGGAAAAAAAGTGAGATATAAAGAGAAAATGCGAAATTGAAATCTGTGTACGAAACGTCCAGGCTTTTTGTGTACGAAACGTCCTAAATTGGCCGTGTACGAAACGCCCGTGTACGAAACGTCCAGCACCCAACTGGGATAAAGTGCCACAACGCGGGTCGTCCCGGACGGAGATCGAACTCGGAACCTCTAGCATAGAAGTCCAACAGTCTACCACTGAGCCACCGCGCTCCCGGTGAGCTATCTAAAAGCTTTGAATTCATCGGTTAGTTCATTTTCTACATTATCAAAACTTTTAATTATAGTACAAACAACAGCACCGAAAGGTTCGAGTTGGATATCACTGGCTCGGATTGTTTTTACAGCAGTTAACCCGTTTGAAATACAAGATGAACGTGTAAATGTCAAACGAACCATTATTACTTTTCTTAAAATGCAACATATATTTTATTTCATTGTTCAAATAAAGTTTTAAGAACCATAAAGCTACCAAAGAGAGTAAAGACTTTTTTCCGTTTTTAAATTATTTTTTTTATATGGTCAACAAATGGATATTTTCGAACTGACGGGATAAACTGTTAAATAGCTGTTTACATATTTCTGCAACATTTCAGAGCATAGCCTCAAACGATGCCCACACTGCCGATTGCTGATTGAACGTTTTAGATACCAATGTTTATATTTTAAATTCGAAGGCATTTCAGAGGTGACGGAAGCTCATTGAAAGTGGAAGGGTACAAATTTCCAAGAAGCACCTGGCCTCTCATGGTTCGACCCGATGGGAGAAAAGTTATAACCGTATAAGGTCTTTTTAAAAAAGTGGATTTATGGTTCGTCACTTTTTTCTCAAGAAAAAAAAAAACAAGCTAAGCAATGAAATTTATTAGTCTTCAACCATACATCGGGACGAAGTTGACTCGTTAGTACCTGTCCCAAATCTTGCCTCTATGCTATTCCTTTGGCCTGGACGCTCGTTATATGAAGAAAATTGGCAAAACATGCATGTCTGAAATATCTAACTTTCAGGAGAAAAACCATCCTATTTGTACATATTTCACAAAGTTTCGATTGTTTCCGACTGTTTTTCACCAACTATGGCTCTCTGAGCCCCAAACATGGAATCTTCAGCAAATTAACAAGGTCAATGCCTATGGTCAACTCAAAAGTTTGTCCTACGGGGAAGTGTCCGTACTGTTACCGAAACAGTAGACCGTAAACCGTTCCACTCAGTCAACATAGTGTCTGAAAGCATAGTATCCGCTCAGGGAAGAAGTTGATTTTCCAATATTTCTCAACATTACTCAGCACACGGGACAGTATATTTCCATCTGATCCGTACTGTTACCATGGTTACAAGTTTTTGGAGGTATATTTAATCAAATACTCCCCTCGTCAGTTTGGATCAAGACGTCCTGTAGGCGACAACATAGACATTTTTATTCACCTCAAAACACGTTTAGGAGAATCACCATCACAATCCCTCAAAAATCCATCATGTTACTGTCCCTATTGTTACTTTAACAATTATAATAATACTGATCTTTTTGGTAACAGGAGGACGAAAAATGCGAAAAAAAACCTCCCGATATCATTTTCAATATCGCTGTTATGACTGCTCTGATGCCATCTTAATTTTATTATATGCTTTTTAATCAAATGCCCCTGACCTGTTGCTCTGCATCCTGTTCTTATTAATGTTTTGAAAAAGGTGGTTACAGGGGGGACCATTTCGACAACAGGAATGATAATTTATTACAGATGGGCTAATTTTTTTTATTTTGCTGACAAATTCAGATTTCATAGCTACAAGAGGCACACCCATTTGATGGCACACGTGACAATATGCATGATGCCAAATCGATTAGGTTTATTGATCACCTATTATTTATTACATTCCTGCTAACATTTTACAGTGCAGTCGTCGTGGACAGGTCGTAATCCACGCGTGGGCAGTGATATCTACACATGGGTTTACCAGGTAATACAAATCATCATCAGCAAAATTTTAATTAATAAAGCACCGGGCTGTACACGGTCCTATAATAATCAAATCTTTGATGATTATTTCTATAATTAGTGTTTGGAATCTAATATTATTGCGTCCGTGGAAATATTGCGTGGATGCGTGGAAAGTGATCAGTCCACGGCGGCTGTACTGTATATTCGGTAAAATAGTGGAACTATTCCAGTGTTCTGTCCATCCAATATGTATCTTCATGAGCTGCTTACCTTCTCTACTCTCTTCCAAGAAGAGACTTTTGAGTATAAATTATGGATTTGTTCTGCAAATATCAGTTTAGACACAAAAATCGCGAAACATCAGACAAACAGAAGGAAAAATGAGCGATAGCAGGAGGAACGTTCTGCATGGGCAAACCAGCTTTGGTACTGATTTGTGCGATCCATGAGAGATTAATGTGGAATTTTAGTTGCTGCTGTTCTGGCATATACCCTTAATCAAAATAATCTCACAAAGGCGCTTTCAGTGGAAATTTATTTTGTTTGAAACTTTTGAATATCTAAATATACACTTTTAAAAAAATGTAACTATCTGATGATTAATGCAGCAATGGACACATTTAATTAATATTCCAAAATATTGCGATAAAATATTCTTGGTAATAATGTTATTGATCATCTACAAAGATTAAGTCTCTTCCCTAATATATGTGTATCTTATATGTTATCTAAACAAAACAAGTAACAACATTATTGTTTATAAACATTTATTACAAAAAGGGAGATTAAACTTTTGGAACGAATAATTATCATTGTATGCATAGATTATTTTGTCCGCTCAACATATCCTTTCCTAAGACAAAACCCTGTCTTTCTTGTAACAAAATAACTTTAATTATGACAATCTACCCAGTCCTCATTCTTGTACATAAATATATTTGAAAACACTATTTATTAAAACAATGTTTAACAATCACTGAATATGGGCCCTAATAACATATACATTGGTCTTAGGATGCACACGGTTTTTGAAGCAAAATCGACATTCTGTAACAGTTTATGTCACAGCCGTAACAATTTATGCTGTTACAGGATGGACTGTTATGGGAAATATATATTAGCAGTACATGCCAATGTCTATTAACGAGTTCTTCTCCGACCACTACAAAAACACAGGAATTAGAAGTTCACAAAAAAACATCTTCATAGAACTGTATTTGTAACTTTATGATATCCACATGACGATTATTAAATTCGCGAAGCATTTTAAGACATTCTCGAAAAATACACACGAGTCTCAGCCTACCTAAAGACTAATTTTGTGAGCAATCTAGAAACTTTTCTTCCTTCCCGTGGAATTGTGACCCATTATTTCACGTCTATTCTAAATTGTTGCAGGAGAGATGGTACAGTGGGTTACAGAACTAAACTGGGTTTTTTTCTCTCACAGAAAATGTCAAACTTTTGTGATATTTCGAATCAAAAGTTTAGTGATAGTCATTTTATAACCAAATATTCCATTATTAAGCGACACATTTTAACGGACTGGTCAATAAAACTAAAAAACTTGGAACCCAAATTTTGCTACAAATTTAGCTGGAAATTGATCTCACAACGAATACCTACGAATATTTGAAGAACGAGAGACCGATGGCGAAGACATGATAGCATTCATGGTCAAACACAACCGGAACGGCGATATGGCAAATTATATTGCATACCGGACACCCCCAGGTACAAAGAAGAACCTTTCGGCTAAATCTGATATTTAGAAGTTATTATTTGACCGAGATATCAGCCCGAGGTAACTTCATATCAGCCTGAGGTCGAAGGTTGAAGGCTTATGTGGAGTTACCGAGGGCTGATATCTCGGCCGATATGAAACTATCCAAGTAATAACCTCTTTATTTATTAAACCAAAACAAATCATTACAAACTCTTCTGAGATCTGTTACAGCTTTCTGACAGTGTTATTTTTTTTCATTCTTTTCATAGTGTCCGAAGTTTCCGCGTCTCCAAGTTCAGCTGTCCGAGCGTCGCGGCTTCCCCAGCGGGGAAGCCGCAACGTTCGGATAGCAGAACTATCCCTTCTCTCA
This sequence comes from Pictodentalium vernedei, assembly GCA_031216915.1. Classification (NCBI taxonomy): domain Eukaryota; kingdom Metazoa; phylum Mollusca; class Scaphopoda; order Dentaliida; family Dentaliidae; genus Pictodentalium; species Pictodentalium vernedei. The sequence goes on from CM062289.1 coordinate 193,300,321, forward strand.
CTGAGACACATCTCCACTTTCAGACTGAAATCTTAGTTTGCACTGAATTTTGAGTTCAACTCTCTTCTTTCTTCTCTTTATCCTCCTAATCTTTACTTATTGCCATCATTGATACCTCACCGTACAAAAACTACTCCTTTTTACCTGGTAACGCCAATTTTCCCGATTACTTTAGACAATTAAGGGTGGACAAATTGACTAGTAGCGCTTCAAGAGGGACAACTATAGCTTGGTTCTTATCAGACGAGATCGGCGTCATATCAATCGAGTTTAAAGTCATATCAGTCGAGCTTGATAAAGGGCAATTCTGGGAAAGAAAATTTTATCTAATAAATAATGACTGGTATATCATGCTTGCTGATGTCCCTATCACAATCTCACAGTTCGTCGGGTAACAACAACACAGAATTTCATTTTTGACCTCAAAAGGGGTAGTTTATGACCCTAGTAAGTCATGCTTATTGATGTCACTACCACAACCTCACAATTCAAAACAACAACAACATTAACAACAACAACAACAACAACAACAACAACAAAATTTAATTTTTGACTTCAAAAGGGATAGTTTATGACCCCAGTAAGTCATGCTTATTGATGTCACTACCAAAACCTCACAATTCACCAGGTAGCTACAGCAACAAAAATTTCATTTCTGGCCCCCAAAAGGATAGTTTATTATCCTCTGATTGGAACGTGTTCCCCACAGGCTCGTTCAAATTGGAGTGGGGACCATAACCTTTTTATTTGACGTCAGAGTCGAAAGAAAAAACTTTAAACGATTATTTTTGTGAATAGTGCTGTCAACTTTTGACAATACGTTAGATTAAAGGTAAATATAGACACGAATACATCAAACAACATTGTTCAGCTTATTTTCTTCGGATCTCTATTTCATGTTCAATGAATACTGCTTAATATTTTTGGCCCCATAGATCTGACATCCAAAACGGACTGTATAGTGCTAAAGCGGTAAAATGCAACAGGTGGGAATCTGTTAAGACTGGCGTATTGATATACAGTCTGGAGTTGGACCGTGCGAGAGGCAGCCTTGGCGTACCAAAGATTTTAGATTTTGTAGAAAAGAACATTTTCTCTTAATGAGGAGTGGAGTGTCGAGGTGGGTGAGTGTAGTCGAGACTATACGATTGACATCAGAAATTAGCTTGCAAAGGATCACCGCGTGCTGGAAAGCGTCGACAGTATTTGTGTACAACACGCAGCAACAGATTCGATACCAATTTTCTGCGATGAAGCTGTCTATATCACAGTTGACCATGCAAGTTAAAGCGCCTCTATGTCTAGTGAAATATAACAAATATTTTCTTTTGGGTAATGTAGGGAACAATGGTTTCATCTTCGGTCTTCTGAAAACATGGTGTCTTAGGTATGATATGCTATTCCCGCCTAAGCCTACCACGCTCTTTGACCAAAGAATGCACCTCTGTAATCTGTATTTAGAATGGCCCCAAAACTGTTATTTTGGAGATTTCATTTCTCTATCTATCAAAATACTCAGATAAACAGCTGTGTACAATATTGTAGGTTGCAGAAGTTCCATGTTCTTCGGATGTCTCAGGCCCCACCAGTATACCCTTAACATAATGATAAACGGGCTATAAATAGTCTATTTGAGTACAGAGGGGAGGGTATAAATTATTAACATACAGAAGTGAGTAAATTTGAGTGAACGAAAAAAAAGGGCAAAACCCATTTTTCCCTGTGATCGGGGGAGGCAGGCCTGGAAAAAAATTACATACATAGGGCTGAAAAAAAATCCTCCCTTAATAGACCCACGACTCAACTTGCGGCTAATTGTTTACTTTTTCCTGGGCAAACTTTTTGCCCCCCACCCCCGAAAATTATTTTAAAAATCACAAATGTAGAAAACTAATTGTTTACAAGATTGCGACATTTTGAATCAACCTCTCGAACAAGCCTACAGTATGAAATAACTCCAATCTAAGACCAAACCAAATGTTTTCAAAAGTTAGTCTCCCAGAACAATTTAAATAAATAACCCTCAACATAGGTAAACAAAATGATTACCAATAAATAGACAGAACGCGATGCGTGTTTGAATCGGTGGGTGTTTGACATAACGAGTTGGAATGGCGTTGTCATATTTCGCGAGAACCTTAGGCTCGTGCGAAATATGACTGCGCCATTTTAACGAGTTATGTAGAGCACTCACCGATTCAAACACGCACCGCGTTCTGTATTTATTACACACCCCATGCATTAAAATTCATTTAAATAAACAAATTTTAATTCCGATGTTTAAAGCCAAAGGTGAAGAGTCGGTTTGTTTTGTTTGAAGCTGTACTGATCAAATGGATCAATAAAAAATTAAAACCTTTTGGGAACCAGTCTAAAATACATTCGTTATCTTTTCAATTTGGTATGTTTGTTCAAATTCGTATCGCTATTTCTCTTTGGCTGGTGTCCATTCACGCATACCATTTGGTGGCAATTGCTTATAGTAAAAAATAGACGTACAAATTTGGGCAGATTTGCAAAACAGCTGAGAGAAACTTTTTAAAAAGAAGTTCGAAGCATGTCAGGATGTCCGAAGATTTACCGAAATAAAGTTGACCAATTTAGATATAACGGGATCCGTAGATGAGACGGCCACGGGACTAGGTTAATGTTGTGGCTGGAAATAATTGTTTTTTTAATATCATCTCATTTTTTGGTTAATTAATTTTTTTGAACCGACTTTATTATGCGTTGGACGTTTTCGTTTTCACACTACGCGACAGACGATCGATGATTGTATAAAGAAATTTGGAAACTTTTCTAAGCGTATCTGATGACTCGACAGGAAAGGAACTAGTATAAACGGCGCTGGGAAAAAAGTTCCGGCTTGTACATCACCAGTTGAATACAGGAACTTTTTTGTCAAAGCGGCGATTCCGTTAAATACAATGGTTTAAAGTTTAATGGATGTGTGATGAAAAGGAAATTTCTACAGGCTTTCCCCTATCGCATTTTATACTTTTCAAAACTACTCACAATGTTAGTTTTGGATTGTCAGTCTGAATGCAGCACAATGGTATGTTGCAATTCACTATGCATTACACAGCATGGTACTGGTAGAGTATATTTCACAGTTGAAATTTAAATATCATATCTCTGTTTCGGGATGTTGTTGAACTAGAAACATTTCAGCTACATGCCATGACTACTGCCGTCTCTCGAAACTCAAATTATGAGTTGCTTGGAGCATGCAGTTCATTTCATGATGAATAAATTTGTTTCAACCGTTTCTTGTTGTCTTATTGTTGAACATAGAATTACATAACTGTATATATATATATCCCCCACGCCATAGAATAGAATAGAATAGAACATTATTGCAATAAACCACCTGCATTGGGGCAGATTGCATAGATACTAATATAGATTGATGATAACTGAAGTGCAAATACACAAATCTGATTGCAAGGGGTGTTGGTGTTAGTCTTCTAAAGGGCGTGTTCGTACTGCAACATTAGGTTTTCGAGATGTGTCAGAACTACTACTTTACATGATAGCACATGAAGGATTAAGCTGGTGGTCCTTCCAGATGCCACAGTAACACATAGAGATGAATATATGAATATATTCAATCTGATTGCAAGGGGTGTTGGTGTTAGTCTTCTACAGGCCGTGGTCGTACTGCAACATTAGGTTTTCGAGATGTGTCGGAACTACTACTTTACATGATAGCACATGAAGGATTAAGTTGGTGGTCCTTCCAGATGTCGCAGTAACACATAGAGATGAATATTAAACTACTCCACTCGATGGGTTACAGAGATTTGAAGCATAATGTTCATGTCTTATGATTAAATATGTCGTTTGTGATTTTTAACCATTTGAACCCCGGTGGTATCTTCCATGTCAGTTCAATAAAAGCAATTTGAAGAGTCCATATTTATTATTTGGTTGTTGACCAATCATTATTTTTAACGTGCAGCTTGGGCTGCACGTTGAAAATATTGGGGACTGCACGTTAAAAATATTGATTGGTCTACCCCACACATTAACTTATCAGTCATCCTTATGAAAATGTGGCGTATCATGTTCCTGGATAGGACAGAGGCCTCTCGGGTTCAAAGGGCTAATTTTATTACTGCAAACGCCGACAGATATGTCAACTTTCTGAGCACTATATAAGCAGCAGAAATAGTATAAAGAAGTATATGGAACCGTCAAGATTGGTTCGATTGTATATTACCAGTCCAGTAACTTAGGCGAAGCTGAACGATACCAGACCATGTGGATAATTTTATGTGATGATGTTGCCTATCACACTTCACCACAATAAACCGCATCCATGTATGGTGAGATATAGCATGCATTGGAAATTGGGAACAAGAGTTTCGTTCCCAGTCATCGGAAAACATGTAATGTTAGACGTGATATCTAATCTGACCAAAAGCCCATATGTTATGCCTGCATAAGCCTACCACGGTCTTTGATTAATGTGCCTCTGTATTTAGAGTGGCCCCAAAATTGTTATTTCAAAGATTTATTTTCTCTATCTATTCAAAACTCATGCACAATGGTAGTATTTTGCTGAAGTTTCATGCATGTTCTTCAGATTTCTCACTCCCTCCCCACCACCATGCCCCCAATATGTCGGTAAATTGGTTTTACCTACTCAATTCATACATAGAAGGGAGTATATGAGGTTAATAAGGGAGTATATGAGGTTAATAGAAGACAAAGTCAGTAAATTTGAGTGGAGGAAAAAGTTTGCAAAACTCATCTTTTTCCGACCTAGAACCAACCACAAAACTCCTCAAAGATACAGCACAATCTGTAATAAGTTGTAGGTGTACCAAAAGAAAATGTTCGCCCAGTTCTCTCTGTCAATAATTCGAAACCTTAATATCAATTGTTGGGAGGCTCTTCGGGAAACTTTCCCGCAACGGTGTCAAGCCTTGGAATGGGACAGCCGTGGTGAGGAGATTTATTTACATTCGTTTGTTGACAAAAGTTTTCCCGAGGAAGACAGACCCCTGTATACACTCTACCGAAACCCTTGTTTTGCAATGCGCGATAAACATGTTATCCCTTGTCACGATTTTACTTCCCCTCACCCTCATGACGGCTGCCCTAGTTCCGGCCTTGATTCTCGAAGTTATTACATGGCTGGTTCAATCATAGAATGTTTTCGCACTGAAACAGTTAACCCTTTACCCAACGTAACGGCCAAAACCGGCCAGTGCTATTCTAAAAAATCGCCAATTAATTTTCATTATTTGTTTTCATTTTTTTGTCTCAAAAACATAGGTTATGACCCCTCGTTGGAATGGGCTCGTCGAGCTCGTTCCAACGAGGGGTCAGAACCTATGTTTTTGAGACAAAAAATGAAAAAGATTTGTTATTCAAGAAATATTTTGCAAGTGTCGGTTTTTCATGTTAGGTAAAGGGTTGAGAACAATCATAGCGTATATGGGTTATGTATAAACATCTCTCAGCAGACTGTATGGTGCTCAAAGTTCCCTTTTGCTTGTAAACTAGACATTTGGTGGTAATTCATTCTGCGATGAAAAGCAATTCCTATCGGATAATACAATGCACACATCCTTAAATTGTTTATTAATGCTCCGTTCGTGTCAGTATATTATTTTCGAATAAAACCAAATGGTAACACGTGATAGTTGTTAATTTAAACAATAAAATGTTTTCAGAGAGTTTGTAACAAAACCTCCAAATGCCAGAGAATTACTAGCTTCCTTGTGCTCAGTTGAAGAAAATCTAATTTGAGCAACGAAAATAAAGATAAATTGGAATTAAACTCTCTTTATTTAGTTTACATATTGTTTTTCAGTGTTGAATGATTTTCCCAAAACTGAAATTACATCACTATGTTGAAAAAAGGATTGCCGAGCAGGCCCAGATTAGAATACTACCAGAATTTTATTGTCGCAGAAATCGTGCTTTTGGTATGATTATGTACAGTACCGTCACCAGAAAAGCGGGTGGAGAATTTCGACCAGATCACGAATTGGGCGCGATCCGGTCGAAGTTCTCTGTCCGCTCCTCCCCGCAAACACTGTATAATCTGGTGCCTGTCGTGATCAAAACACTAAAAAACCGCCCTTATGGCCACAGGATTGTTCCAAACATGTCATTATACCATACCGCAATTAATGCACCAACACATGAAGCACAGGTGTTAGAAGAAACCGTTGAACACCGTTTTAGAATGTTTGAAATATTACCAGACGAAGACGACGCTAATTTTTAAACTAAAAAAAAATTATGGGAGAGTTGGACTGTGACGAAGCCAAGATCTTTAAACACGAGGAGGGATAATTTTAATATAAGTAACAGGGTGAGGTCCAGACCCTCCCCCCCCCCCCCCCAGTTCGGTGAACCTAGGCGAAGGCCCAAGGAGGTTTACTATTATACTATTCCACAGTGCATAATGCTTTCAGGTGATTGTCATATTTTTATGGTACACGGCAAAAGCGGCCATGTTGTCATGTTGCCGAGGCATTCTGCGGTTAAGTACAATAGTACACAACGCGTGTTGTAATAGTAATGCGCGTTGCCGTCATGCATCCAGTTTTCGATTGTTATCAAGGGGCATGAGTACATTTGTCTTCGGCTTCTGGAGAGTGCTCATATTAGTCGATAATAAGACACCCCAGCAGTAATCGTTCGGCTTGACCTCTCGAAGAATGAAAGGAAAATACGAGCCCGCACAGTACTACACCTTAATCAAACCTCACACCGATCAGATGCGGCAACATAAAAATTGTGTATGTGCATGTGGAGTGGAGGTGGGGTAAGGTGTTTTATCAACCGTTTTTACTTGAACGAGTATCGATTCAAGTCCAGTTTTTAAACTTCTTATGACTCATGTGGGGTACTTACCCTCTATTAGGAACAAAACCAAATCCCTAAAATTCCTCACGGCGTGCCATTCCGATGCTGTGTATCACTAATTTCTGTCGGAAATTTCTTAACCTCCACCCCACCACGAAAAGCTGTCTGCGCCACTAGTGTTTGGTTCTGTAAGAGAAGCTAACATATGCAAGCATCGATGGACAGAAGTGCGTGAATGGAAAGTCATATTTAGGACTTTTCCAGTGACGACCGAAATATCTTACTTTAGATCAAGAAAGTGGGAGATTTTTTCCCGGTACATTTTTAAAAGGTGTAGTGCCCTGACATGTATTTTAAATCATCTTAGCTCATACGCTGAACATGTTGTATCGGCTGGTACGCACAAGTGGGAGGTATCGTCCCTATCCCATCTAGTTTTGAAGCCCCTGAAACTGGTGCCTTTGTTTTGGTTTTTTTTTTGGTTTTTTTTTAAAACTCACTGCTCTAATTATTCGTACCTGAAAGCCTATTGCTTACATAATAAACCCCAGAGGCGGTGGAGCCAGGGGGACACAGGGGGCACGTGCCCCTCCATTTTTTTCCACAGACAGATTTCGCAGTTACACAGTGAGTTAAAATGGGCGCATGCAAACGTGTCAATAAACAGGCATTCCTGTAACATTATTTGCAAAACCAAACATATTAAGCCAAAGAATCCCACTTTCGACCGCTTCGGGCCGTTTCTTCTACTTCAACTATTTTCCAATCCGAAGGCTGACCTTCGGGTTGGAAGATAGTTGAAGTAGAAGAAACGGACAGGACAGTGACCACACGGCGGCATATTCATCTAAAAGAGAGACTTTTGGGAGTCATAGTAGATTTACCGATATACGATTGTAACCTTTCTCACACTGGGTTGAACCATGGTAGTATTGTATGTGCCGCCCCTGATGAACTCTCTTCCTTTAAATTATCAGATGTGTTTCAGTTCTAACAACACGATTTTGCTCCCACAGTAGTACAACAAGTTAAAATTATATTCAGGCACACGGAAGTTGTAATGATATTTAAAAATAGGGAAGAATTGTGAGATGAAAGTGGAACAATTTCAGATGGGTGAAAATAGAGGATATGTGAGAATACAAATGGAAAGTCAATGGAAGAAGATAACGAAAGAAATAAAATGAGAACTTCAAGAATAAAAACGACAAGTAAGTCTAGGGCCCCGAGAATCTCAAATTGTCGGATCGAATCGAATTAGGCCGAGAATTTTTTTCTTCACATTGTCGATATTGCACCTTCTTAGATCGTAAATATCGCCAGTCTTCATTCAAGTCTTGTATACAACGGAGACTCGTCTGTTTGGATAAATCATTCAGATTTATTTATTTATTATTTATTTACATCCTTATGCACATTGGCTAATCGTGACCGTGACAGGGTGGAGGAAGACGGAGTAAACCACCGAGCAGCGACGAGCAACTGTCAGCTCCTTAACATTCTAACTCTGTTCAAGCTCCTTCAAGCAGGGTTACAGCGGTTGAAGACATGTGCACCATCGACGTGCAGTGCGACTTAGTTCACGGCGTCATCGTGCCCCCATGTGGGCAACCGGGATAAAGTGCCTTACCGAAGGACACAACGTGGGTCTTCCCGAACGGGGATCGAACTTGGGACCTCTAGCATAGAAGTCCAACAGTCTACCATTGAGCCACTGCGCTCCCAAATCATTCAGAAGATCGGGATATTCCAGAACTGAACCAAGTGGTGTCGGAAGCGGAACCTCAATGAACTCTTCGCCTATCATCAGGCCTCCTGTACAGGAGATCTGATGATTGGAGAAGAGTTTAAGAAAAAAAATTCGGTAGTTCGAGAATTTCCGAATCGGCGCGATTGGTATCGGATAGAATAGAATCATCAGGATGAATTCGAATCGAAACGAATTTCGAATCTTCTCAGGGCCCTAAGTAAGACATGAAAAAGGAAGCCAGTAAAAAAGAAAGACATCTTTATTTTTATTCCACGGGGACTTTTCAATGGTAGAAAGTGGTATGCCACAGTCGTCTAGTGGCGTTTTTATGGTGGATTAGACATAAAACCTCCGACATAGTGTAGCGATGCAATGCGTCACCGCATGTTTAACCCTTTACCCAACGTAACAGCCAAAACCGGCCTGCGCTATTCACAAAAATCACCATCCAATTTTCATTATTTTTTCACTTTTTGTCTCAAAAACATAGCGTATGACCCCTCATTGGAACGAGTTCAACAAGCTCGTTCCAATGAGGAGTCATAAGCTTTGTATTTGAAGCAACAAATGAAAAAAAATAGTTATTCAAGAAATTTATTTGCTTGTGTCGTCTGCCTTTCGTGTTAGGTAAAGGGTTAAATAGCAGAGAAGCATTGCACAACTTATTTTGTCGGAACGATCATGTTCCTTTATAACTGTCCTTTCATGTACATTGGAGTGTTAATATCGTAGTTGCGATGTACCGCGAAAATCGTATAAATTGGACTACCACGAATAAAAGACGTTTATCCAAATGATATCTTTTGAGGTGACGCACTGGGTGATGCCACATAGGCCCAAGCAGGCGTGGTAGGGTTAGTCATGCATGGGCACAGTAAGTTATGAATGGAGAGACTTGAAACATGGGACTCGCGGTAAGGTGCCACTTCTATCAGATATCAGCTGTTAAGAAGATGATTAGACTGTCAGAAAGTTCTCCCTTAGGATCTGTTAAATAGCCATACTGACATATTCTGTCAATCAGTTTATTGAATTATGTAACTTCCAACACTATCAGAAACCGAGGAAGCTTAATGCATGGAGCAGATGTCTGAATACATGTTACAGTATGCGCATGTTTTGGTTCAGAAACGGGGTTTCAATGAGCGCGTGTCAAGCACAGACATTTACCATACCTACCATGTAATACACCTGCTTTGGTGGTAAAATGAATGGAATACTTAACAATATCACAGATATTTCATCTTATATTTCATGACATATGTTTGAACTTGTACAAGCGTTAATTAGCAGCCAGTCCAATCCCTGTAAACTCTAATTTAGTTCAAAGGACCTGGGTGCGCCGTCCCATTTGGTCTGCCAGAGCAGAAAAATTATCTTTTGATATATTAGAAAACAATTATGCAATATTTCCATATAAGTGCCTAGTTAATCCGAGCACTAACAAACAAAACAACTCAGTTGTTGTCAGGGACGTAGGAAGGGTGGGGGACACAGATGGTACGTGCCCTCAAACTTTTTCCAGAGAGAGAGAGAGAGAGAGAGAGAGAGAGAGAGAAGGCCAACATTATCTTTACCAACCAGATAGTTTGAAGTGCTTTCTACCCCCTGAATTACCGTGCATTAACTATTTAAACCCATCTTTCGTTAATGAGCTCGTATAATAATAATAATAATGATAATAATAATAATAATAATAATAATAATGCTGCAATGTTAACGTCTAGAATCCACCGCAGTTCTCTCTGACTTACATTATATAATGTTCCAATAAGAGTAAAATACTTGCACTCTGATTGGATGTGAGCTGGCGTAGTTTCTTTATGATTATGGCTCCAATAGCAAATGCTACCGTCTGACGTCACAACGCGAAATATTTTAAATGACGTCGCCTGTTTTGTTATTGCTTCATCAACGGAGTGACTAGCAAGCCGCTTCATTTTTCTGGATTTTTCACACGTGCAGCAAACGGTGTTCCCCGGGTGAATTGTTGATTTAAAAATTGAACTGAGATGGAATGAGTTTATCTGGTTTATTGATTATTTATCCAGTGCTGTCGTGGGTACACGAAAGGTTTATTTACTAAACCTGTGATCAGAAGTTTAGTATATAAGCCTCTCGTGTTTCACGATGTAGGTTTTGGATTATGGGTAGTGTCTTATTGGAACATAAGTCTATACGTTATTGTGATGAGTTGACGGTAACATGGTCTGAGGTTTGCGGCTCGGTGCGTACGTTCAACCGAGACGTGAAGCGTCTCGGTTGAAAATAAGCTCTGAGCCGCAAACCTCAGATCATGTTACAGTCAATTCGTCACAATAATTTATAATATTGGCTGTCGTATAGTCTTTGGGGATGGCGGTGCGACGTTTCTCCAAAGAAACTAGTTTGCATCATCAGAAACTTCAACACCTCCAACTCAAATACAATTTCGATTCCAAATATTATTGACAAGTTTTGGGAGGGCATATAAAAAGTTAGCTTTAGTGATTTGAGTTGTATCCGTGTTCTCGGCGAACCTGCTTAAACAGGGCGAATAGTTATTCGATACAACGCGAATCTGTCTCTTAACCTGGGAGCGTAGGAGAGTGGAGTGGGTAGGCCACACTGATGGTCGAAAAACCATAGATGCCAAAAACGCAAAACCTTGCGATGAGGGCCCACGCCAGAAGGTTTTGAAATTGTAAAATTCCACCTAATAGCTGAGGCTTGTTGTTCTCATAATAGGGCTCGGGAGCATCAAAATGATCCAAACGCGTAACACCAAACAAAAGCTTTTTGGGGCTGACATAAACAAAAACACCATATAATTCTTAATATCTTTGTATTTGTAAAAAAGGTTCCGTAATAATTTAATCCTACAGCCCAATAGGGCTGTAGGATTAAAGTATTACAGCACCCCTTAACTATGTGCTGTTCATCATATTGTGCACTCATCCACCACAGAGTTTTCTTCCACAATAAAATCCATCTATTTCGGATTGGAGGTGAGAATCGACGAAATAAAACAGTCGCAAGTCACCGAATATAGCACCATTTTAATTTTTAAAATTTTTAAAAGGGAGTGGGATCGGGTTGGTGTTGCATTCTTCCGCCTTGAGCTCCACCGACGCGTTTTATATTTCCTGTCCTTGGTCGCCCAAATCTACTTCCTTTGCCACTGTTTGTTTATTGGGGTTTAACTTTTCCAACAGCCAAGGTCATATCGAGTCGGACAGTTTTGCGGTGGAGGAAGACAGGAGAAAACCACCAAGCAGCGGCGAGCAACTGTCAGATCAGACTCTCCAACATACTAACCCGCACAAACAAAGTTAGCGGTTGAAGGCAAGTGTACCATTGACGTGCAGTTCGCCTTAGTGTACACAGCGCCACCGTGCCCCAACCGGCTTCCTCCACATATAACACTCCCAGACACGATGGGTTTCTGGCTGTTGAAATCGTCGCTACACCCCATTTGTTTTTTACTCGATACCATGATCATCTAATTAGTTTAGCTTGTCAGTGAGACTCAAGCATCGTATATCCACCCTCGAGGAAGCCTAATTTATGACATACTTGAAACTCTATCATCTGATTATTTGTTGGAAAGGGCTCTCTGAGCCCTTTCCAGCAATTAATCAGATGGTAGGCTTCGTCTGCGCATTCCAGAACGGGCGGATAGTCATCATAAAATAGGCGACAATAGTCGCTTTCGGCAGACAAAGTGCCAATGCTTATTTTAATTGTTTGTGTGTTTTTATGTATGTCATACCATTTTATTCTTGGTCGTGCAATAAACTTGATCTTATCTTATCATCTTATCATCCCAATAAACAAACAAACAAACGGTGCCCGCACGTGGGTAATCGAAATTAAGTGTCTTGCCCAAAGACACAGCGCACATTGCGCAGGTGAGGATCGAACCATCGACCTTTCGGTTCAAAGTCCACTGTATAACCAGTGAGCCACCACGCCCCCTTCCGATGCCATTGATTCAATCATCAAATAATTTTTATAAAGGACGACAAGCATTGTTTTGGCTAGAATAATAAAACAAACATGTAGCCCCACAAGCGTATGGGACTGACATCAACTGGAGTAGGGAGGCTGATCTCTCTATTCCCGATGATTAATTCGTTCGAGTGACATGTGTGGATGATGTTAAATACCAACGACGGTCTGAACCACTACTGCAAAAACCAATGATTTTAGATGGCTGGCATAGTTATCCCCGTCTACAAAACTTTGAAGATTTTAATTCTATCTAGTGGTTTAGGTATGGTTATTGTAGCATTAGTTGACTCTGTGCATATCTTTCAAGTCCCCTTTTAAATTTTTGACCAAATCAGTAAAGCTCCGCATTCGTTCAAACACTCTCCGTTCTGTCCCCGTTTAACTCTGATGGTGTATTTATTCATATGGTCCAACCATTCTCCCACCGTGTGTAGTGGTGTTGAAAATACGGACAAATATTTATTCTACTTCAATAATTAAATTCTCAACCCTCACGCTGACCTTTTCTGTTTCCCTTCTATTGTTACACGTGTGTAACGTGGGTATACGTTGTGGTATTTTGAAACGAAATCGTCATCTGTTTTAAAGATGATTCCAGCTTCCCACACACAGTTTCAACCGAAATAGATAACATCGCCGTGAGTAAGAGGAAACATTTAATGCAAACATCATTGTTTTTTCAAGTTTTACAACCACGCCCATTCAACCCTTGACACAAGAGGCGTTAAGTATTTTAACGTAACTGGAAATAGAATTCGCTAACTCTTTTGTCTCCATATACCACAAACATAACAGAAAGGGCGGACCTGTTACGTTTTGACCTTGTGATTCCTGCATGAAACTTTAACAACGTCGGGCTGCTGCGTGCGCTGGGAGGGGCGTGGCGAAGTGTGATTTAGTGGGTGTGACCCTCCACCAATATTGTTTTCAGTCGGAACATTTTCGTCTGGATGGGAATTTTTCTTGGATATCGATTCGCACTAGCAAGTAATCATGAACATTCACTTTAAAATCAGTTGGGTTAACAATCAACCCAAATCAACAGGGTTGAGTGAATATGAACCCAATTGGGTTCATATTCACTCAACCCAGTTGATTTGGGTTAATTTTTAACCCAACTTTTTAGAGTGTTCTTGCCAGACTATAGTTGATAATTGTGTTTATCTCAGGCCTTCATATACGTCGCACTACCGTCGACTCGAATTAAATTGAATTTGATTGGGACCGCGGTGGCTCAGTAGGTAGATATGTAGTCTGCAAGTCGAGAGGTCCTCGGTTCGAATCCCACCTGCGGCAACCGCGCTGTGACCTTGGGCGAGACACTTAATCCCAATTGCCCACATGGGGGCACGGTGGCGTTGTGTACTAGGGCGTATTGCACGTCGATGGTGCATTTGTCTTCAACCAATGCTAACCCTGCTTGTAGATTTAGTACGTTGGGGAGTCTGACAATTGCTCGCCGTTGCTCGGTGGTTCTCTCCGGGTACTCCGGCTTCCTCCACCAGTAAAACTGTCCGATACGAGGTGACCCTGGCTGTCTAAACTGTCGTTAAACCCCAATAAACAAATAAATAAATAAATAATAAATAATTGAATTTGATTTGTCTGAAAACCGTCAAATCTTCATTTGATGTTTACAGACGCACTACTGTCGAGTCAAATTCAATTGACGCACGACCTCAACTCACAATGTTTGAGTCTACACACAAATCTAATGTGATATCTGTACATATATTTTAACTGTGTACACGTACAGGAATACACTATACTATTGCTTAATTTTATTTATATGGACGCTCCATCGTTGCTCTGATTTAATTTGGAGATTGTCTTTCATATGATAAGGTTTATATAGTTTGCTCTGCATATACAGGCATATTTGTTTGCGATTTATAGTGCTTTAATTGAGTAACATGTCGCATGATGTTTTAACTGAAAATTGTCTTGTTGTGTCTGTATAGCTTAATTGGCTGCCTCTCTACCCCTACCCCAAACCAAGGAAGAAAAACAATTCCAAAATTCGAATTAGTCCGTGTTGGGAATAGACGACGCATCATCGTCGACTCGAATTCAAGTGCGCAGCAAACATTATTGAAAATTGTAAATTACGTCACGACATTCGGTGTTTTCTCGATTAGCATATCATTATCATTTCATGTGCATTTAATTCGAGTCGACGGTGATGCGAACTCTATAACCAACAAGGATCTAATTCAAGTTTGGGAAATAGATTCGTCTGGTTGACACGAAGATTCATCTGAAGTTCGTCTACTCGCATTTAATGGTTATATACGTCGCAGTACTGTTGGCTCGAATTCAATTAATTGGACTTAATTCAATTCGACGTGACGGTAGTGCGACGTATATAACAGGCCTCACACACAGTTGGTCCTGTAAATGGACGGCTCTGTGTCCGATTCGAGCAGTTGTGGGCCCAGAATGATCAATTTGGAATACGGACATTTTAATTAAAAAAGAAGTTCCGACTTCTTCTTCTTCTTATGAAACCCCAGCGTTAATTTTTCGCTGCACCCTGTGAGAACCCCACATCACAAGAAGCATCTCAGGTATATTTCGTTCCACTGAAGCTGCAGTTCGCGTCTTACACCCGTTTTAATCCGGTAGTTGCACGATTCAATGCGCTTGTACAGTCACTCCTCCGTTGATTTTTCGGAGGACCCTGATTGATTCATTGCGGGGGTTCTTTATACAGGCAATGAAGTACACTATATACAAGGGGGAAATCGGGTGAATTTTGTCGAGCTGCAGCTCTTTTTGCCACAGTAGGGTTCTTTAACGTGCACAGTAATTACTGCACACGGAACAGCCATTTACGTCCGCACCCGATAGGACGAGCATAGAACTATCCCCGTACATGGCACAATGAAGAAGCAGTGTGGTTTTGAATCCACGCCAGTATTGCATTACGTTACATTTCCCCGGCTGGGGTTCGACCTCGCAAACCTTGGGCTCCGAGCGCAACGCGTTACGCTCTCGGCTAGCTCATCCGACACGAAAACTACATTTATGTTTTATTTATCCATAAATCAATTTCCGATAAGTTTTTGAGTTTGTGTTAACAGGTTGGATGCAAGAAGCGACTATCATGATCAGTGCTTTCAAAAAAATGAGGGTACCAGAACAAAAGCCAATATTTTCCTTGCTCAGGATTAATTTTCAGTCAAATACAATTAATATTTTGTTTATATAAGTTTGTTCCATTGCAAATTATTGGAGAGTGCCTGTGGGCACTCTCCAATAATTTGTAATGAAACAAATTTTGAATAATAAATTCAGATCATCAAAAATTATCTAGCCCGTAACCAGTCAATAACAATCCTGACTGATGTATATTCCAACTACATCATCAAGGCAGACCTTTGATGATGCAGTTGGAATATTTCATCAGTCGAGGCTTGAGCCATCACAGTCGGAACAAATCAGTTTACACCCTTCAATCAGTCATCTTCGCGACGCCCCCGTCACTGTGCATGGTGTTTGTCAATGAGCTTTATTTATCTACTTACACACCACCACGAAGATAGTATAACGGGATCAATATCAATAATCAGCCACGCGTAGACGTAATTCTTTTCTATTGGGGTTTAACGACACTTTCAACAGCCATGATCACCTCGTGTTGGACCGTTTTACGGTTAGAGGAAGCCGTAGTTCCCGGAGAGAGCGACCCATCAGCGGCGAGCAACTGTCAGACTCCCCAACATATGAACAAGTAAAGTTAGCAAAAGCTGAAGACAAGTGCATCATCGACGTGTAGTGCAGCTTAGAACATGGCCCCACTATGCCCTCACGTAGGTAATCGAAATTACGTACCATACCCAAGGACACAACGCAGCAACTCCTGGATGTGATCGAACCGTCGACCTTTCCGTTTGAAGTCCAGTGCCTTAGCCACTGAGCCACCGCGCTTCCGAGGGAGGAAATAAACACAAAATAAGCTCCGTCGCCCTGAAAATTTCCAGAAAAATCTTGAAATGAGAACCAATCGGTCAACTTAACTTCGATGCTGTGTTTTCTAATCGTCCACTGTGAGAAGTCCTTAATACTATTACCATCTTCATCATTTTGTTTACAAATACTTTTTCCAAAGTTCTAACCTTTCCGTATCACTATCACTTAGTCACTGTCATCGAACTACTGATAACTTTATAAGATAAAGATAATATAAATTATATTGCACAGCCACAACATTAATGGGTATGGCACATAATACAGAGATACATATAAGTTGCAATATGCTATAAATAAATCAAAGGAGACATTTTCTCGTACTCATCGTTCTTCACACACATGCACATCCATACACACACGCACCCTCAAACATACACATGCACGCCCCACACACACTCGCAACCTCGCCACCGCGCACTTATACGCGTGTGGGGCGGGGGGGGGGGGTATTTTTCTCGGCATCGTCAGGTGAGTGGGGTGATTAGACGTGGTCCCTGGGGGCGCGGTGGCTCAGTTGGTAGAGGTGCAGGCTGCAAGCCGAGAGGTCCTCGGTTCGAATCCCACCTGCGGCAACCGCGTTGTTTCCTTGGGCAAGACACTTCACCCCCATTGCCCACGTGGGGAAACGGTGACGTTGTGTAGTAAGGCGTACTGCACGTCGATGGTGCACCTGTCTTCAACTAATGCTAACCCTGCTTGTGTGGAGTTGGTATGTTGGGGAGCTGACAGTTGCTCGCCGTTGCTCGGTGGTTCTCTCCGGGTACTCCAGCTTCCTCCACCCATAAAACTGTCACGGTCATGGTTAGCCATTGTGCAGAAATATGTGACCTTAAAACACCAATAAATATATAAATATAAACACGTGGTCCCTGTTGGAGAAAATCTCAAATAAAAGGTGTCCAAGGCCGCATTGTTATATAGAAGCATAAATATTCCAAATTGAGAGAGATACTTAACTCGACTCCACTTGTTTGAATGAACTGGCACCGTAGATGTATGTGTTCTCCGTCAGTTGCAAAGAAATATATTTACTGTCTGTTTTTGTTAATGAAAGCTAAATTTACAATTTTAGAACTATTTAACAAATTGGCGATATAGGGCATACAGACAAAATTATGTTTGAGGAAGCAAATCATCCGAGTTGCGACGTGTGACATCACTGAACAGCAGTTTCAGTTAAAGTTCAACAGATGCTTTGAAAATCATAACCGATAGTCCGGAAAACTCCATCGCGCGTTTGTAAAGTGAATTTTCAGTTTTTCGAAAACGAATCTCATAAACTTTCTCTGTCATTGCGATTTTTGAACACAGTGTATAATAAGGGCATAATACCCTGCAAATCGGAGTTTCTATTCTCAAAACGAATCGATGTCGAACCGGAAAGAGAGCGAAACTATTTTCGTGAAATCGCGATAATAAATGTCGATGTTAAAATAGGATCAGCTGCAATTGCTAACTGCATTAAAAATGTTCTTCCAAAGTTAATATCCGAGACCCATTTAGGTTTCATGAAGGAGAGGTATATAGGGGAATCCACACGACTGACATTTGATCTAATCAAGTAGTGCGAAGATCTCAACATCCCACGGATCTTAGTCATGTTAGATTTTGAAAAAGCATTTGATTCTTTGGAATGGACTTTCATAGAAAAAATTCTAAGATTTCTAAAATGTGGACCATCAATACTAAAGTGGTTCAGAACATTGTACAACAATATTTATAGTCGTATAATCAACAATGGCCACTGTTCAGAATCTTTCACTTTACAGAGAGGTGTTAGACAAGGTGGCCCGATGTCACCTTATCTTTTCATTCTTCGTATGGAGTTGTTGAGAGCCTCTCTTAAATATAAAACTGACATTGAAGGTATTAATATAAATGATTCGGAATATCTTATCAGTCAGTATGCAGATGATTCTTCCCTCTTTCTTAGTGATGACTTGAAATCTTTAAATTCCGCCTCAGATACGGTAGAAATATCTGCACGATATTCCGGACTGAAAGTAAACTTTGAAAAATCCCAGGCAATATGGATTGGATCTAAACGGGGTTGTGGCAGTGAATTATTTTCGACACAAAAGGTATATTGGAATCACGGATCCCCCTTCACGATTCTCGGGATAGTGCACAATTTGTTTAGTAAAAATTACATAGCTGATAAGTACACAAAAACTGAAGATGTAAAATTTGCTGAATGATTGGTCTTTCAGAAAATTAACTTTGATGAGAAAAAACGCTTTGATAAAAACCTTGTTTTTTCCGATTCTAATTCACTGTCTATCTGTCCGGCCAGAACCAGAGAAACATCTTTTTACGAAGATTCAAAATCTTCTTTATAGTTTCCTGTGGTTCGACAAAAAAAAAACTTTTCTAAAAATTAACATTAATGAAAAATATGAGAATATTCTCATTTGTAGTATTATAATTATTAAATTTCATCTATGAGTTGAACAATTTGTTGGCTAAATTGTCGTGGGAAAGTGAGACTATTTTTTATGCTTGAGTGATTTGCTAGTACAGGCTTGAAAGAACGATCAGCTGCTCTATGGTATTGTTTTGAAACGTACGTGTTTGCAGTCGAATTGGGTTGAATATTCAATGTTGCTCAGCAAAATGTCACGTAGCATATAATAAAAAGAAGATCTACGCTATTTTAATGAATATCATGAATTATCTCAGTCGTGTGGACCTGAAAATGTTATTTTTCTCGAGCGCTTGTGGTCCACACGAATGAGATGATTCCCGATATTCACTAAACAGCGCAGATGTCCTCTATGTATTCTACCCCATTCAATTCTTATTTTAATTACTACCCATTTTATTAGTGACATTGTGCGAAATAAACTAGGGAATATTTTTTATGCGGTGTTTCAGCAAACACGGTGGGTGACTATTCAAGCAACGATCAGTAATTTGGGGTTTTGGGCTAGTGGCGACATCGTCCCGAAGCGCGCATAAAAAAGAATCTAATGTTTTGGGGTGGATACCGAAAAATATCGCATTTCTAAAAATCTTTTATTCTACTCGCGGCAAAGTGCCCCTTGGAAATACATATTTCTCGTGCAAACTCGTGGCATAAGATCACACATTAATCTAACTGATGCAGATGTGTAAGATAATAAAAAGAAAAAAGGTCTATATTCTGATAGAATAAATCTGTTTCAAGTGTGCTGGATCTGAGAGATGCAAGGGTCAAAAGCGAAAAAAAATTCGTCTGAATAAAGCTCAAACATCACAGGAAAAAAAATTTCACCTAGCTTTCGGTCTGATGAAGATCTTCTTCAGGGTACAGACACAACAAGAAAAAATACACACCGACGACGAAAGAAATGAAATGTGGCGATAAAAGTTCTCGTAAGCCAAGTTCTGACTGAACGGGTGTGTAATACAACCCGAAAAGAAACCGGGGTAAAAGTAGAAAGCAAAGTTAAAAAAAAAAATACTGTTAGACAAATTCTGAAAAAATATTCTAGAAAGTCCTAACTCCCGGTAGAACCCGATATTAACATTCTCTTCGAAAAATGAAAGGAATGAGATAATACATACACAAAATTTTCAAAAATTAGCCATTGATAGAAATTTAGAGATGAACTTCTTTAAATTTGGTTCTGTCTGCAGCAATATGGAGTTGAGGTCAGAAAGAAAAAGTAATATCCGTTACGAAAATGTCACGTTATTGAAGAAAACAATGCTTCTGAACAAATGATGAATACGTTCAGATTACCCTAACTCAAATTGAGCGTAATTGTATAGTAGCATGCCATTCAAAAACATCGGGATATCAAGAACAACTAGAATGTCTCTCAATACTGGGAGTTGTAAGGGTACAAAGCTGTTCAGTCCAAACATTTTTCTCGAGAAATACGCCCAGTCGGGTTAAGAGTCAATTATAAATGCCTTAAATGAAGCGAATAGGTGACCCATGGACATGAAGTGTCATGTCAAGGCACAGTCATGATCAATCTTCTTGAATGACCTGTGGTTATTCACACATTTATAAAACAGTAAGGTGTCGCCAACATACTGGATTTCACAAACACCACATTGGAGTTTTTGCAGTTCGCTTGGTGAAAACTTTTAAATTTTCCTCTGTACTGATGCTGTGCAATCGGCTTCAGACATTATGATGCGCATTAAAACTGGCTTTTCCACAGGCTTGGCTGACACAGTTTGGAGATTGACTGGCTTGAGATTGACACGAATAAGAATGTCGCGACTATTTTTGTTGTTAAAGGTTTTGGAAATATCTTTGAGAATGTTGGATCATTCTAAATAATCCCCCAGTTTTTTTCAAGGGATGCTGGGAAGGTTGGAAAGATCTGAGTGAAGTGTAGTACCAAAAATGGTACGCACACGTTCTGAACGGTGGGACAATAACGTATGAGTTCGTCGCCTGGTCGAGTATGAGCTTTGGCTATGGCACTATCAACCCGTCCCTCTAATTATTCCGACTCACAATTTGATACTTCAGACACTGTTGTCGACTCAGTAGAGAATGATCCAGCAATAGCAATGATATTTAACCCTTTACTTAACATCAAAAGCAGACGACACTTGCAAAAAAAATTCTTGAATAACTATTTTTTTTCATTTTTTGTCTCAAAAGACATAGGTTATGACCCCTCGTTGGAACGAGCTCGTTCCAACGAGGGGTCACAACCTATGTTTTTGAGACAAAAAATGAAAAAATAATGAAAATTAATTGGAGATTTTTTAGAATAGCGCTGGGCGGTTTTGGCCGTTACGTTGGGTAAAGGGTTAAAAAAAAAAACATTCGTGGCATTCTTGTTCGTGCCAACCTCCAAGCTGTCAGCCAAGCCCGTCAAAAAGCCGGTTGAAAAGGTGTGTCGTGAAGTCTTCTGCCGATTCATACCACACCACGAGTACTGGAGAAAAATTCAGAATTCTGTGCTTAGCCGACTGCAAAAAGCTCCAACGTGATTTACATTCTTCAATGTGGTGTCATGAAAGTCAGTATAGTGGGGAAATCTGTACGTGTGAACAACCACAAGCCATTCAAGAAGATGGAACGTAGCTGTATCCTCAGACGATACTATACGTCTATTGGTCAACTATTCACTTCATCACCAGGCATTCAAACCCGATGAGACTGAAAATGAGAATGTTTCTTGAGAAACAGTTTGGATTGAACAACTTTGTACCTTCAAGCCTCTCGGCCTCATCAGATCTTCCTGTATTTCTTGATTTCTCTAGAGTTTTTTTCGAGGGAGGGGCATATTGCTATCAGGTTGTGCTCAATTTGATCTAGGGGACTTCTGGACCTATTCATCATTTCCCCAGAAACATTTTCCTTCAGTAACTTTACATTTTTGCAACGATCACTAAGCCTATATTTTCTGTATGATTTCAAGCCCACATAGTTGCAGTCAGTACGAAATTTACAGAAGTTCATCTACAAGTTTATATAAATCAATTGCTACTCTCTTACAGATTCTATTTGTCGCAATCCAAACTGTGTCTGTATCTAGGATTCTTCCTCGTCCAGACCAAGTGACGAGTTTCCATCTTAAAAGTTTTTCATTTCACGTTAAGCCCATGGGTTTGAAATAGCAAATAACAAGAGACGCTTCCGTGTGATCAGGATAATCTATCAGCCATGTTATTCACGTTTCTCCGATCCGATTTACGTGCGTTCTCAAAACTGTTAATGGTGATGACTATCGTGTTGTTCAAGTAGATATCCCCAACTGGTGGTCGATTACTAAATTACCATGACATTATGAATACTGTAGTTTAATACGCCACGTGACCTCATGACATAATATAGTCAAAGGGTGGTTGGTGATAATTTTATCTTTCTTCACAGGATATAAACTTTGTTTATAAACGTGTCTCATGTTTGCTGTCCAAATTATAATTACAAAGATTTGACAACTTCTTCGACCCTTAGGTCACGTAAAAACGGACAACGTTATTCACAAAAATTGCCATTCCAAATGAATTATTTTTCCAAAGTTTGTATCAAAAGCAAAGCTTATGATCGGCTCGTTAGAACGAGCTGGCAGCTTGTTCCAATGAGGGCCATTGGCTATGTTTTGAGGGCAGTAAAAGAAATGGTTAGAAAATATTTATCTTTTTTCGAATTTCAGTACTTTGTGAAAAGTAGTTCTCGGAGAAAAATGAGTTCAGAATGCTACTCGTCCCCTGAGTTCCAATGTGTTCTATGTGCCTAACTGGCACATAGAACACATTGGAACTCAGGGGACGTACTGTCTACGTTGTTGAGAGTTATGGCTCGGGCGGCCTGGGGCACAATAAATATCCAACAGATCAGAATGTTACTAAGTTGTTGAGAGTTGTGTGCTGGGCGTCCCATGGACCAACATCTACGGGCCGTGCGTGTGTGCATGGGAGTGCACACAGAACCCGAATTATATCAATTATTGATTGGTCTTTGGCCTTGTGGACTGACTCCGCTTCTTCTTTTGGGAATTAGCTATCATTTGCACCCACCAGCATAGGTTTCTCATTGTTTGATGTTCTGAATGGAAAACTGGAATGAACAATGCTGCATATGCTTTTTTTCTTTTTTTTTTCTTTCTCTTTCTTTTTTACTGTTTACTCCTTTATATTTTCCTCTTTCTTTTTTTCTTATTCTTCTTCTTTCTTTGTTAATTTTGTTTTTTTACGCCCCCTTCTATATGGGAAGACAGGAAGACAGCCAATCTGGCTATGCCTTTCCATGCCAGTCTTCGTATTGTATTCGATGATTGCATGTTTGTGTTTATATTTCTTTTGAACGTAAATATTGTATAAATGTGTATGTACATTTGTAAACACTGTATTAATTTTCTTGTGTAACAGGAGGAGAGATAAGTGCGGGAGCCGGGGTTCGAACCCCGGCTCCCGCACTTATCTCTCCTCCTGTTACATTTGTGGTACATTTGGGGGCTCGTCAGATCCTCAGCAGTAGGTGGCACTGCGGGTGTTTCGACCGCTCTGAGGGAAGAACTTGGGTGAGATTCACATGTGGTGAATCTCGAAAGAAGGGGGGAGTAGTGTAGCGGTCGAGGTATAAAGGCCATTTACCAACCAGCCTGGTTGGTCCGGATCTCTTAGTCTCATGGTAAATCGGTCGCTTTGTGTGCTAGAGGTCGACGGTTCGAACCCCGGATCGCGCACTTATCTCCCCTCCTGTTACACTTGTATACTGGTGAATAAACATATCATCACATATCATCATCTACCAATACCCCCCTCTCCTCTGCACTAGGTAACGTAAAAAAGTGATCACGAACTATTCAATGACATTCGCTATATATTTAAACCTTTTCCTTGGACAACAAACGACAGTATTTACAACCAGTACCTCACACGAAAGAAAAAATGATTGCGGCAAAGAAATATAAGTGGCCGTAATTGCACGTGCATACCTGGAATAAATAGAGTTTACCTGATAAATATTCACACAGCAGGTCTCGATGTCATCTCTAACATTTCCATGTCGGTTATAACAACACTATCATTCACTGTAACAGCTATCATATTTACAAAAATCTTGTTATAAATTATTTCAACATGGACGAGAAGATTTCTACGCCTATTCACAACCACCATATGTGAGTGCTATCTTTTTGTAGTGATGCGAATAATATTTGTAGAAAACTGTTCATTGTTGTTTCAGATGCACAATGATATGATTAGAATTATGTTGTGGAATTATAAATTTGTTTCTGATGTTGTTCCGATCTGTTTCATGGTGGACTTGTCCACATGGCCAGTGTTGATTTACTGGAAGTATAGCGGCCGAGGTCAAAAAAGGCAAATTACCAACCTGCCTCGTCGGGCTCTCTAATAATAGCGATGTACCTTCTCCGTGAATCGACTCCCCTGGTCCTCTAGCGATTCATTACCTGCAAATGACTGCCTCTTTGCTTAGGGTCTGACGAGTCATGGAATTGGCAAGATCGAGAGAGATGCTAAAGTTGAGTCTTGAATTTACGACGTATATCGCACATCGTGGCCGATTCACGACCATACTACAAAATCCGTACCAACATGTTGATTGTAAAGTGGTTTTATACGTACCTCGAACACTATAGAAGAGTTTCGAACGATTTACTTCTCTGTGGTGAGGTAATGGTTGAATGACAAAAACTTGTTCAAAATTTGATTTGTGTTTGAAGATATATTGATAATTATTAAGGAACTAAATTTAATTTATTTTCAACTAAATGAGCCATGTGACGCATTTAATAGTGAAATAATGATATTAAGTAAAAAATAATGAGAAACTTGTGCGTTTCATTTCCATTAGCCTTCCACAGCACACGGTTAATAAATGTATATCTACATGTTCCCAAAAAGTATGGTAAATGATGCCTCCCCAAAACACGCAATCATACCAGAGTCGCAAAATAGCTGACAAATTCTTCAATTGTGTAGATGATGAAAATGTATTTTTGACAAGATGGATGACTGGTATTGTCACGCTTAGGCCACCAGTTGCTGGTAAGTATTCGACGCTGTTGTGGGCCGTTTGTTTACCCACGTTTCGTGAATTTGCGCGCAGAGGACCGTTGGTATAATGTGGTGTACTTTCACTAATAAAATATACAGATATTCTTTCGTTCTCCAGTTATAGATATTCCAATCAATATGTAAATGCCATGCATTCACCTTGAAAACATCAAGATATTACCATAATTAGTAGAATAACACAGTGTAATTATAAAACTTCAGCTGTGGTGAATGTTTATTCGTAATAATAATGTCATCAAAGAATGGGTGAAATCACCTCTAGACTGAGAAACATTTCTTACGTTGATCCAAAGAAAATGAATGTTTATGGTATTTTGTTAAGATTCAGACATCTGGAATATTTCAGTTGGTCGGAAAAGCGAACTGTAGGTTCGCTTTTCCGACGAACTTGAATATTTCAGACGATCTTATCTAAACAAGGACGATGGACTACTTAAGTGCTAGACTGGTTTCAGACCATAACATCATCGAATTCCTCACAAACTTAGACTTGCGGCTAGAGAGCTTGTGGCAATGTGTCCATTTTAAGAGAGGGTTGTTTGTGATATCACGCTACATCTCAGTCTATTCCCAGTCACATGTTATGATCCGCCAACCACAGTTTACATTGGTATTTAAATAGCCCCTTCTTAAAATGGGTGCCGTGACAGTATTCCAATTAATTACCCAAACGAAGCAAGTTTTTCATCAGTCCAGTTGAACATATTTTAAGATAATTTGTGGCTCCATTATAATAGTGTGTTTTCTTGGCCAACATTTACCATATTGTTCAAAGTTATAACACTGATTGATTTTGCTCGAATAGTTTAATATTTTGTTCGTTTCGTTTTGTTGCAATATGTTTTGATTTTGTTGACATATGCATCAAACCGTAGGCATCAGCTTGGAATAGCTTACAGCAATTAGTATTCCTATTCCTTAGACGTTTTTGGCTGTGCTCTCCTGGGACAAAGAAGATGAACTGTTCCGAAACTGTCAGGAAGGAAGCTGAGCTAAGGTGCCATGGATAGTCCTTGGGCAAATACATGATGATGTGAGATATTACTGATGCAAACTATGTGCTCGTTGTTTCTATTGATGACCAACCTCGTGCTCTGCAGTCCGCTGACATTATCTACATGCATGGCATTTATTTTATTTTTACTCATTTAATCATAATTCACAACATTAATTTAAAAAATAACTAGAACTGAATATGTTCGCCTGCTATCATGCGAAAATAATACAAATCCCTAGGTCAAGCCTCGCGCTTGACATGAGATGCTCAAACAATCCTTTGTGCACCCCCTTCTTGCAAATCAGCCAATGAGAATCGACTTTTCAAAGTTAGCTACTGTGACATCGTTTTGCGAAGAGAGTTTACTCCACAACTCACGGGGCTTATCGCGAGAGATATTTATTCACGGGAAAGGGACTATGAAAATTCCTTTCTCAAGATGGAGTAATATAGGATATTTTTCTGGAAGGGAGATTTCACAAAACTATTCAAGGCCGACAACTTGGAAACGATATGTCCCCTCTCCCTGGATTTCGACGATCTATCCATATCCAAAAATGCAGCCCCCTTAACCCCCCCCCCCCCCCTCCCCGAAGAATATTTTATGGAGGGAGTTATTTTGAGGAGCAATTTTTTTAGTATTATCGACTGTAATCCCAAACAAATTATTATAACTTTATATTTCGAGTCAAGCTGTATGAATTTGCAGAATGTCACGACATTACTGTTGCCAGCGTCACGCCAGGACGTCGCAATTCAGTCGCAATTCAGACATGGGGTGAAATGAAAAGTTCACACATGCAGTCAATAGCGTGTATGTCCACCTTTTGCCTCTTGGGTGGCAAGACATCGACGGCGCATGGACCTGATAAGTCTCTGGATGTCACCCTGTGGTATTGCGTTCCACTCCTGCCTTAGAACATTACGTAAATCGCCTAACGTCTGAGGATCATGAAATCGTACCAGACGGTCTAATTGATCCAATTGATCCCAAAGATACTCGATTGGCGACAAATCTGTCGAAAGTGGGGGCCAGGGAAGAAGTTCGATGCTCTGCTCCTCACGAAAGTCACGATAGATAGGCGCCATGTGACATCGGGCATTGTCTTGCTGGCATAACTGCAATCCGACGTTAGCATTGAACAACGGGACAACAACAGCGTTAAGAATTTCGTCTCTATATCACTGTCCATTCAGATTACCATCGATGAAGATCAACTGCGTTCGATGGTGCAAGGAAGTTCCTGCCCAAACCATTACACCTCCCTCGCCGAAACGGTCGTTTTCCCACACGGAAGCATCAGAAAACCGTTCTCCTCGTCGGCGATACACTCTTGCCCTACCATCAGCGCGCCGTAGACAAAATCGTGATTCATCACAAAAAGGAACTGTGCTCCAAAGCTGCTGAGTCCAGCGAACCCGTTGATGTACCCATTCCATTCTGACGGTACGGTGACGTTCAGTAACGATTGGCCCGTGGTATGGACGCCTACTTTGGATGATAAGAAATGGACAGAGAGACAACTAGGCTTGTTCAGCCTGTTGCGGACAATTTGTGCACTGATTCTATTGTTAGTTCTACCAGGAGTAATTGATGCTGTCCTCGACGCCGGAAGGAAGCGATCCCGCAAGTGAGACGTCCTGGTGTGTCGGTCTTGTGCAGGGGTTGTAACTCTTGGTCTACCTGAACGTGGTCGGTCGGCAGAAGATCCAGTAGCTATATACCTTCCAATGAGACGGTAAATAGTGCCCACAGTGACTCCGAAGTCAGAAGCGAGCTCATCTGGAGGTATCCCAGCCTCATGCATACCAATGGCACACAACCTCTGATTTTTGGTTAACCTTGGCATTTTTTAAAATGCGGAAGACAAAAACTAGCGTGTTTTCTCAATAACCCAGGCTCTCTAGCACAACATAACACAAAGAAAATCGTCGGCCACCCATTCAATTTGACATTCCCGGGTAGCACGTGCTATTTTGAAATCCGTAGCAAAATTGTATACGATTGGATGGACAACAACAACATATCATTAAACTCTTTGCACGACTTCTTGCCCACAAACATGCTACATTAGAACTATCATATTTCATCCGTGATGCTATTTTTCACATTTGTTTCTATTGTACTTTCTTTTTTGACTCCGTATATATAGAAAATGGTAATAATAAAATAATTGTTTTATAATTTACAGGATATTTGGTTATTTTTGCTATAAAATCATATATTAGGGTCTTTTAATGGTCCACATGTCGATTACCTGTGGCTGAACTAGCTTTTGCCTCTATGATGATAACACGAATGTGGAAACTTACTTTGGATTGTAGTATGATCTAACAAATTGCTGACTGAAGGGGAAACTCTTCCACACTTCAGATATTTACACAAATTCCTTTAGCAAAATATATGATTCTCGTTACATGTCCTGCATAAAGTATTAGTCTTTTTCAAATTTATTGTCAATACAAATAACTTTTTGTTTCCTTTTTCGTGAAAGCCCGCTTCAATCACTTTTTTGAGAATGGCCGTCAATTCAGGGAATTCAAATGTCAAGGGAGATAACCCGCGTATGAGTCTTGCGTTCCAGATACAACTCGCCCAGCAGGTTTTGGGCGAAAACCCCGCAGCTGGGTTTGGACGAGTTACATGGTAAAACAGTTTTAGTTAGCGATTTCTTTTTTTTAAAATCAGACTCATTTGTAGTGATATTTGATATATTTATACGAAACAAAGACTCGCCTTTCTTGTAATAAGCCTCTTTTACGTTAAAATCCACACTGTTTGCGTACCCTGGATGGGAATGAGCTAATACATACAACAGTCAATAAGCCACGATCATATGAACAATACTTGAAATTAGGAACAGTTCAAGGTTTAATTATTGTGTGATTCAAAGCCATCCTGTATCGGATGAATTTAGGCTCAGTCCAACGTCGAACCAAAAAGGTTTCTGTAGTTCAACGTTGAACAAAAAAAAGTTTTAAAGTTGACAATTGGTATATAAGGTTCAACGTCAAATTCTAAAATGGTTTAGTTTTGACTATCTTTTCTAATAGTGTACAAGGGAGATTACTGCAAACTTTCTGATGACAATGACTCGAAAATAGTTGATGATGTTTGGCCCATTAAAAAAACATGAGCCCGTGTAATTTGAACACCAAACCATACTGAGTTAATATCATCGGCGAATGTACGTGAGTTTTGCTGCGAATTTAAAGAGCGTAATTGTGTTAACATACAATACCAATGCTAACCATCCTTATGCAGAGTTAGAATGTTGGGAAGTCTGGAAGCTGCTCATCGCATCGCTCCGTCCGTCCGTCCGTCCGTCCGTCCGTCCGTCCGTTCGTCCGTCCGTCCGTCTAAAAAATAACAACCTTTCGGAGACAACAAGGCTGCGGCATTGAAAGGTTTTGAATTCTGGCACTTTGAAAACTGTCGCATCGAGCGGCAACTAAGTCTTTATGGAATAAAAAAATTGAATCCGAAAATTTGGGGAAGTTGGAGAAAACATTGGCGTAAAAATGGAAAAAAGTGAGAAGGTGAGAATTCTCCAACTTCTCCTGGGCACTAAACCAGTACCAGCTGAAAGAAGTTGTAGCAATAATAATAATAATAATAATAATAATAATAATAATAATAATAATAATAATAATAATAATAATAATAATAAAGTTTTTTGCACGACCAAGAATAAAATGGTATGGCATGCATAAAACACACAAACAATCAAAATAAGCAATGGGTGAACCATGCGACACATATTATAAAAGTAAACAGATTAAACAGACTAATCTCATCTGTTGCTTTACTCCTGCGAGTGGGCATACGATGCAATAATAATACGTTATTGCACAGCCATTAGCTTAAACGGTATGGCATTTACATAATAAAGAGAGAGAGATACTATACAAAAATGATACATGGACAGTAATTAAAGAGAAGAAAGCATCACCATTAACCCCCCCCCCCCAACAACACACACTCGCCTCATAACCCCTCTACTCCCACCCCTACCCAAACACACAGCAGATAGTATACTGGCGTGGCCTAGTGGAGACACGAATCAAGTGACAAATCACCCACACAGTGTAGCATAACCACAAGAAAATTCTAATCTCATTTTCCCTGCTCATGTTTTCAAACTTTACACTATTTCGTAGAAAGCTCTCCGTGGAAGCTTCCGAAGGAATGATGTTAAGGGTTGGAATTATCAACGATGGGAAAATGTATCGGAAGTTTTCCTGTAGTTATCCTGCAACTTATTTCAGCTTTTACTGTAATGTCTTTTTGTGTGCATCAATTGAAAAGTGTCAAGTTTTATATTACTTTTGTTCATTTAACTTTCATATATAATATTCAGTTAAATGGCACTGTATACTCTGTGAACATTTCTCCATTGGAAAACCAGTAAGTGAAGCAGTGCTTGCTTACTGTGGTAAACAAGCTCTCTTTTACTGGTAAAATAGGACCCAGTCACCGCTGCCTGGAGTAGAAGTCCTCTAAAATGAATAACATGGGTTTTACCCATCACGCAACGCACAGGCTAACAAAATTTATTATTTTAAATATTATTTTTTCAATTTTAAAAAAGAAAATCATATCATGGGACCCTCATTGGAACGAGCTCGAGGAGCTCGTTCCAATGATGGATCACCTGATATGGTTTTCTTGATTTTTTTTTAAAATATATTTTTCAACTACTCAGTTTGTAAATTACGCGGGCGGATTGCGGCAGATTCCTTAAGTGGAGAAATAAATGATTGGATGGACTTGACTTTATATTCATGTTGTGGTCACGATTAGCCACTGTGCAGTAATATGTGACCTTAAACACCAATAAATATATAAATATAAATAAATATTCGGTGAACATTGAAAAAATATCAGGTTTCACTGTATTTTTTATTTATTCCATTTTCATATATAATATTTGTAAAATAAACTAATAATGTCTCATGTACCGCAAATTAAAATGTCATTTTTTATGATATTTATCCATTTTTGTGGGGACATGAATTTCTAGTGAAAAACTTCAGGTGGAAAATGTCATGTTTATTCTTTTTCCCTTTCAGTTTTTTTCACGGAGGAATCATGGTAATGCTGAAGTAAAAAGTGCTATAATTGATATTGTAAAAAAACTATGTTAGAGATGTCACCTTTTTATTTTATTTTCATTCGTTTTTTCCCACAAAACAAATCGTATTCCCACTCCCAGTCGCTGAAAATAGTATTCCACTGACTCCCAGCATCGAATTCCTCTCTCAGCGATGACGGTCTAATTTGTTTTGGACATGTTTTGAAAGTAACCACCGAATCAATTATAAAGGCTTGTTTTGGGAAAACAAATAAGGAGAAAATAAAATAAAAACAAAAGTTCACTGCTCGGATTCCAGTATGATTTTATCCTCTCGTGGGCCGCGCGGATTATTTCACTCGGCTAACGCCTCGTGAAATAAGCCTCCGCGCGACCCACTCGAGGATAAAAATCCGAGCAGTGAACTATTGTCTATATATTATTTCATTCATCCATTTAGTTTTATTAAACATCATTTCTATCATAGGTTTAGCAACGGAAAGGGGTGGAGCGCACCCTCCCACCACACACTTTTCTTGATAAAATTATATCAACCTTATATACCTGTCACTCATATCAGGAATCAAACACACTGGTTTATATACTCTCGACCTGACACTTTTTGGGAAGGTGCGGGGGGGGGGGGGGGTGCGGGGGGATTTTGATATAGTCACTTCTAGGTACTGTAGCCTTAGAAAAGGTATTCGGGGCCTCCAATTGAAATGAAAAATTAAAAGAATGTCTTCGAGGAGACCCAGGCCATCCACCTATGCGGCATATTACCCTCTACTTCTAATCAGGTCAGTGCAGTGGAAACGGGCAGGGCTTAAATTTCGACGAGAATCCGAGAATCGATTCGCACAAAGATTCGCGCAATAAAACCGACGAGAATCCTTGTAGATTCTCTCTGCACCTCTGCTGGGATTCGCGTGAAAAGAATTGAGTCAATTTAAACCTTTATCTAACATAGCGGCAACAAATTAACCAATAGAAGGCTAACATGACCTGAAATATCCTGACACTTTGTCAATAAAATTCCACAAATATGGCTGTCATTGGAACCGGCTCATTGAGCCGGTTCCAACGACAGCCATATTTGTAAGATTTTATTGGTAAATATTGTTCATTTAATTATTTTATCATTTATTTATTATTTATTGTTTGAAAATTATCAAATTTAGTTTTAAAAATTAAAAAGGTGTGTTGGGTAAAAGGTTAACATGTGTTATCATTATACAACAGTGGTTGAACCATGGTGGCGTCATGGGATCCTGGGACACTCATAGTAGGTATGGATTCTCGCAACTAATTTCACGAGAATCCAAATGAATTCTCACAAATTTAGACGAAATATAAGCCCTGACGGGGTTGAAGAGTGTCCTTACCCACATACATTTTCAAGTCATATATTTTGGGCCTCGCTTTAGTGGAATAAAATTTACTCATCCGCGTATTTGATCAATATTTAGTAATAACTATTATTTAATGAAGGCTTTTCTTTGTCAAACTTGCTTTTCAATTCCAGTAATTAAGGTGTTGTTTGTATCAGATACTCTCTGACGCATATATATAGTTTGTATATTTTCCTGAGCTTTGGTTTGACTCTTCATTTTGAAAAGGTGGAGATTGTATTGTTTTGGATTATTGATAGATATGGCTGAATGAGTCCGATCTTGTTGTCATGGTAGTGAAAATAACAAGACCTAATTACCGCACAACAAAAGACGGCACGAAAGCAAGAAGTAGGACGCAGATGAAATTATTTTTATGTTAAACTGCAAATGAAAAAAACCTCCCAAGCTTGATATTGATTCCAGTACTGTGCTCTTTCCTAAAATCGATTTTGAAATATTTTTGAAAAACTGAAATTAATAATGAGCCTTGTCTAAGTTTTATTTAACCCTTTATCTAACATGAAAAGCAGACGACACTTGCAAACAAAATTCTTGAATAACTAATTTTTTTCATTTTTGTTTCAAAAACATAGGTTATGACCCCTCTTTGGAACGAGCTCGTTCCAAAAGAGGGGTCATAACTTATGTTTTTTGAGACAAAAAATGAAAAAAATAATGAAAATAATTGGCGATTTTTGTGAATAGCGCTGGCCGTTTTTGAGCGTTACGTTGCGTAAAGGGTTAAAAAAAGAACTCTAAACATTTTTTTAAACTTTTGAGATGATCTTATTGGATTGATGGCCCTACCCACTTTCATTTTAGCTGCGCCGCTGCTGCCTTTTGTCGTGGTAGGCGAATCGTTAACCCTTAACCCACACGAAAGGCAGACGACATTCTTGAATGACTATTTGTTTTTCCAATTCTTGCCTCAAATACATAGCTTACGACAGCTCACTGGAACGAGCTCTTTCCAATGAGAGGTCATAAGCTTTGTTTTTGAGACAAAAAAAAAAAGAAAAAAATAATGAAAATTGAATGGTAAATTTTGTGAATAGCGCTGGCCGGTTTTTACCGTTACGTTAGGTACAGGATTAACCCTTTACCTAACAAATCTGCCACCTCCTCCAGCGTAATTTACAAACTGAAAAAACTTCAACAAAACCATATCATGTAATCACCCTCATTACAACGAGCTACATGATATGATTTTTGTTAATTTTTTTCTAAAATTTGAAGAAAATATATGATTAAAATATTAAATTTTGATATCGTGTTTGTTAGGTGAAGCGTTCACTGAATTATGTGAATATACGATCCTAAACAATCTACCATAAACACCACACACACACACACACACACACACACACACACAGTGATCGTGGACACAACATTGTGTCGTAAGAGACAGATCCATTTTTCTGCATATTTTCTCGGTACTAATACCAGACAAAGACCCCTCACAGTAAATGATAATCAGTGTTTATTTTCCAACTGTTAAGATAATTGGCGTTAGAAGCTGTCGGCAAAGCTCTGCTACTTTAATTACGTCATCGGCAGACACGGTTTCTTCGAAGGTTTATTATTCATGATAAATTCGCCAAAGAATAAAGACATTCTAAAACCACAAAACATACGATATCCAGGTTTGAGATGAACATTCTGCCACCGAACTATTTTCTCTACCTTATTGGAGGCTATACGGCGTGTTCAATTTTATTAACAATTGTTTACTTACTTTTAATTTTGTAGCTGCCGGAATTTTCGTTTAATGCAGGCTCTGAACTGTGATATGTGAGTTTGATTATTTACTGACCGACGGGTTCTGAACTGATTCTTGATCTCCCGCCTCGAAACAGAATTTAATCTCGAAAATGTCGTTCACATATCGTCCCTTGAGTGCGTCAAGGGGCCATCTGCAATGCTTGGGCATTGCAAATGGCACCTTGATGCACTTAAGGAGCGATGTAATTACGTGGAGAATATTCTCCCTCCCCCAACCCCAATATAAAAAATGCTCACGACTCTTCGTGTACATGCACCCCTCTCTCCTGTATCCCCTTACAGCATTGTAACGCTCAGGTCCAGACGGGCGATTCTTACTCCATGTCAAAAGTGAACACGTGTGGGCTTTGTTGCACAGACACACAGCTTAGACAATCGAGAACATTGGGAGAGCTGTCTCCTTTTGGAGAGAAAACGTCAAGAGTTGGATAAATACTATGGCACAAATGCACCCTGGATACGATCAGCAATACAATGTCAGTTGTGTTCATTACATGTGTAATTTTTTTGAAGCTGTTGTTTAATAAGCCACTACTACAAATCCGCCCCACACTGTCACAGCTTTTCTCCGGGACAACCCAATAGCAATTTGCTTTGGAACCGACAATCTCTGGGACAGTTTGGGACATATTTCATTGGAAATGGTAACACTTATCACCTGACTCAAGTCGGCGAGGAGTGAGAACTGGCGGAGTGGTAATTGTTGAGGGCGAAGATATTGGGAAGTATGCGTGTGTGTTGGGGGTGTTGGTGGAGGTGTTGGTGGGGGTAAGTGTGTGGGTGCCCTACTATCAACGTACGCCCCCCCCCCCCAAAAAAAAAAAAAACTGAAATGCTTCATACGCTCCTATGTCACAGGCAATATGTTTTTAAAGACAGAAAATACTATGATATACAAAATACTGACGGACACTTTCCAGATGAGAAACTGACTAGTATATCTCTGATCCAATACAACGCTGCGAAGCATACTGTGATATGATCTTTTTTTGACTGTGTCACGTGGAGTTAATGACACTGAATCCACCACCGGTGTTCACGGAGCTTTTCCTTAAGACGATATTCGTTTTTCTGGATTCATTTTGACATGTCTTGAATGATGACACACGTTGTTCCCAGTTAGATACATAAAGTATAAAGCAGCGGGGATGACAAATGAACCTCTGGTGGGGTGGAACGTCGCTCGGCAATAACTCTTTATTATTTCCAAATGAAACAAAATACTGCGTTTTGATTGGCCGAGAGGTACGGAGTAACTTGCAATCCACAGTGACCTTTTTTACACCCTGGTTAACCACCGTGTAAAAACAAGAATACACAATAGCAGGCAAAATGGCTGAACAGTACCCATTTTTAATTATTAATTCATACCTTCTGCTCGGTTATGTTAGAACAAACATAAAAATACAGGAAATTTAATAATATGTATTTGCAATAAAATATTACAGATATGGATGTCATTGGAACTGGCTCATTGAGCCAGTTCCAATGACATCCATATTTGTCTGATTTTATTAAGAAACTGACAAAGCACAAATTTTCTGTCAGTTTTTACCAACAATGTAGGTTAAAGTATTAAGTGAAACAAAATTTCTTGGAAATAAATCTGTTATTCTTATGTTTTCCAGGGAGTATAGGAGTTTACACCGGTCTGGGAATTCATACACCCTTCGGCTTCGCCTCAGGGTCTATGAGTTCCCAAACCGGTGTAAATTCCCATAACACCCTGAAAACACAAGGATAACTAATAGTTTCTGATACGGGCTGTTATTGGCCCTGCACCGCCCATTTGGATTACGGTACGTGCCAATTAAATAAACAGTTACGTCACGACTTTACTGCATGTATATTTTATTTATCCACAAATAAATTTCAAAGACGTATTGAGTTTCTGGTTTGCACCCAGTCAATCGGCTTTCTTGGTGGCGCCCCAGGGGTCGTGTAAGAAATTCTACATCACTGAGCCAGAGGGTTGGGTAAATAAGTTTGAGAACCTTGTGGTATCAACAAGGCTAAACTCATGCCGCTTGTGGTATATGCTGAGGAGAGAGACAAGGCCATAAATCAATAGATCACCAAGTTAACCCTTTACCCAACGTAACGGCCAAAACCGGCCAGCGCTATTCTCAAAAATCGCCAATTAATTTTCATTATTTTTTTCATTTTTTGTCTCAAAAACATAGCTCGTTCCAATGAGGGATCATAACCTATGTTTTTGAGACAAAAAATGAAAAAAATAAGTTTTTCAAGAATTTTTTTTGCAAGTGTCGTATTCTTTTGATATTATGTAAAGGGTTAACCTCGAAGCATGTTGGTTGAAATTTTGTTTCTGCGTCTTATACCTTTTGTACAGACAAAGTTATTGTCGGGAGAAAGCTCCACTCTGTGAGTATTTTAGATGCACACACATATTTTGGGCAATGAATTCTGGCGAAGCAAACTGGAGACATAACGAACTTTCAGAAAAACCTTTCTAAAACATTTTGCATAAATCTGTATTCGACGAGTATCTAAGCCATCCACTTCCTCTCAGTTGAGGTAAATTGGAGACTTGACGAAGTTGTCGCAAAATGTTCCTAAAACATTTTACATAAATCTGTTTTGATGATAATCTAAACCACCCACTTTCTCTCGATTTATGCTAACTAGAGACATGACAAACTTGCCCCAAACATTTTAAGAATTTCTTGCATAAATCTGAATTCGATGAGAAGCTCAACCGCCAGTTTCAATCAGGTGTGATACAGTGGCGACAAGACTAACTCTCCTAAAATTTTCGCAAAAATTTGCATTTAATGAGAATTTTACCCGACCATTTTATCTCAGTTGCGGCAAGCTGGAGACACGGAGAACTTACCTCAAGAATATATTCACCATGACCTTTTGCTTTTATGGGCATTCAATTGTAATCTGTACCGTACTTTCTCCCAATTGGAGCAAACTCGAGACATGACTAACTTGCCTGAAATATTTCTAAAGCATTTTTCTTATAAACCTGTATTCGATGGGAATCACAACTGTTTACTTTCTCTCAGTTGAGGCATTTTGGAGACATGACGAACTTACCGAAGAATGCTCTGTAATAGTTTGCATTAATGTGTATTCAATGAGAATCACAACCGCTCACTTTATCTCAAGAGCAGCAAATTGGAGACATTACGAATTTAGCGCCTCAAAGCAAAACAATTTCTAAAACTTTTTGTTCAAATCTGCCTCGATAAGCATCTTGACCAGTAACCTTCTCTATCCTTTGGTTTAATGTCTCTGCTATTACAATACCCCTCAAAAGCTCAAAAATTCATGTTTTCTGTGGATTTCTCTAAACCAGTCTTGTAGATTTTCAAGAAAAATTGGCCACGCGCAGGTCTTGGTTTGACAATACAAGTTGCATGGACAAAATATTCCGGTAAGCATTTGTTAACCCTTCACGGGCTGCTAAACGTCAAAATTGTGATAAAGTGGGCTGTTTTTGGACACCAACAGCACCCAATAAGTATGCCACAGAGAAAGATACCTTCTTTTATCGGACGCAATATTTATAGGGAAACATTTTTGTAATAGTAAGGGTATTCCAAATTCCAAGTCTTAACCCATTTGGGCTGGATAAAGAGATACCCCTTAAAAGCCTAAATTTCCCGTTTTCTGTGGATTTCTCTAAAAACATCTTGTAGGTTTTCAAGGAAAATTCATGGATATTGAATTGTGTCGGTTTACTTTACTTTATTTGTGTAGTTTGTAGTGCCATGCCACTTCTTATTTTTCGGTTGTTCAATAAATAGAGGATATGGAATGAGTGCTTTTCTCATATAATATTTATGAAACGAGTCTAAGAATTTTCCGTTTGGGCGAGCCTCTGGCTCGGCCAAACGGAAAATTCGGACGAGTTTCATAAATATTGTATGAGAAAAACACTCATTTCATATTCTATTTATCATATGACACACACACGCGCAAATTAGCCACTTAGTATGACTTTTTAACCCATCGCCTAACTTGAGTTGCAGACCGCACTTGGGAAAAACATCCTCGTATAACTAAAAAATTTTCATTTTGTGCTTCCAAAACATAGGTTATGACCCTCATTGGAACGAGCTCGTCAAGCTCGTTCCAATAAGGGGTCATAACCTATGTTTTGGAAGCAAAAAGTGAAAATATAGGAAAAAATGAATGGCGTTTTCTTGTAGGTAAAAGATTAATACAATATAACCCACCCTAAATAGGACAGATAACGGTAAATTCTCCCTACTGAAATTATGCAAATGTGACCCAGTTGTATTTTGTTTAGCCAATCAAATTGTCCAGTTTTGAAATTGACCAATGAAAGCTCCCAACTCTAATTATGCAAATTCTGAAAATGTAGCCCAGTTGTATTTTGTTCAACCAATCAAATTGTCTAGTTTAGAAATTGACCAATGAAATTGACGGAAGGCTTTATTTATCACTGATTAATATGAAAACAAAATATCAAATGTTTTAAAGTGAACAAAACGGACGAGTCATATGATAAAGTATTTTATTACACGCCTGTTCTACAAAATCCCAATCTACAGCAACACTAAACCATGCGGAAAATGAAAATCTGTTCCGCATATATGTGGGGAACGGAAATCGTTGACGGACTATTTTTTATAAAGAAGCGAAATTCACTGGAATTTTCTACAAATCGTGCACCATAATTACAATTTGAATCTCTAAATCGTCCCCTGAGTTCCAATGTGTTCTATGTGCCACTAGGGGGAGGGGTACATTTGGAAATTCAGAGGGCCACACCCACCTCTCCGAACAGAACCCTCTAGCCATGCCCCTGTCTAAAAGTAGAAGTGTAATTCCAAGTTCTACAGGTAGAATCTCTGATTTAAATCAACAGTTTATCTGTTATTATAATTTTGGGCCTCAAAAATACAACTGGAAGCAGTAAAATGTATTATTTCATATTTGACTAACTAAAATAAAAAAGTAACTAAATAATGTCACTATATTTTTTTTCTCATATGCACAACAAGAGAATTTTGAATTTGGGTGAACTATTTTTGTTGATTCCATCATACATTACCTTTTCGCCCTTATCTTTTTTCGAAATAAATTTTCTCGCGTGTTCAATAAAGACTAGAATTCCAAGTACTGATTTCGGCAATTCCAGTGTCTGCCAGTAGAAAATAGATTTCCAGTTTCTGCCAGCAGAAGACTGGGTCGAGGCGGATAGAACTGCCAATGTTTTCTACAGGTAGTTCGTACCATTTACATGCACAATGTATCATTTCAAGGTTTGACTGCCACGTGCTGATCTAGACCAAATGCGCATGGAGATCAATTTACAACATTATTTTCACTTGAAAGCTTAAAAACATATTCGAAGTTCAACCACGGCAAATTGACGACCTGAAGTTATCAGAACATTGTTTGACAACGCGCTATTGTTTGTTAGCAGGTGTATTCGGTGCGGAGGTGAGGAATGCGTGCCTCTGGTGCTCTTCCTCTGGGTACGCCTCTGCAATTACTGCTATCTTGGACATCGCACCTTCTCACCCTAACTGCTCAGTGATTTCCCTGGAAAATGTCTCGGTACCCTTCACTCGCTTTATTGACATTTGCCTTTGGACGTTTTCACAATCGAAGCAAACTGAACTGCGTTCTTTGGGGGTGTAACAAGGCTCCATCTGCAATGCTTTAGCATTGCAGATGACACCTTGTTGCACCTCAAGGGATGGTATATTCAGTTATTCCCGAATTTCAAGAACGATACAGGCGAGGTCCTATTCGGACTGTAAGAAAACTGAATCCTTAACTGGTAGAATGCTAAATCATTATTGTCCAGAGAATTTGGCCAAGTGGGTTTGCCTTTTGACAATTTATTGAAGAGTGACGTTTGGCAATGTCTAATAAGGTGCAACAAGATAAAGCCACGCAGACAGGGGTAGTCCTCTCCCCGGAGAACAGGAAGAACATCCCCAGAACGTGAAGCCTTTTAATTTGGGGTATCCGCACTCTCTGCTGTCTCACATTTTGCATACAATGGGGGAACTCAACCAAGTGTGGGGAGCTCAACCAATGGGCTTCCAGAACTCAACCAGTTTGTATGTACAGGCGTAGGTATTGTGCACTCAACTGATTAAACTGGTACTTTTTTAATTCATATTCAAATGGGCTTAAATATTTACATCATGGTTAAATACTTTTCATGTTTTGAAAACCCTTAAAAAATATAATGAGTGAAATAGAAAAAAAAACGTGTCTCATACCTTTGGTGCAATTGAGACTTGATCTAAATACGCAGAACGCATTATCAAATGTCTCAACTGCATCTCAAGTAATATTTTTTAATAACTTTATACCTTTCCTAAATTGTTTCGGGTACGGGGCTAATCGTTGCCCAAACCGAGAAAAGTATTTATTACAATTCTAACTATAGGTTCATTGAAAAAAGTGTGCATGTAATTAAATCTCTAATTGGTCCAACTCAACATCACAGATCGCCGTTTGAGCGAATATAGAGATGGTATAAGACACTTCCTCATCCAGGAGCACAGATACAGAGGCTGTCGGAGAGCGACGTCTTCTACGCCAAAATTTTATCGGGAAATTTGCAGGCATGTCGCAAAATTTGCTGGCTTCTATCACACGAACGGAGAAAATTTAATGTACGAATTTCAGCATCCCGGGTCATGTCGTGTCGGGCAGTTTTACGGGTGGAAGAAGCCGGAGAACCGGAGAAAACCGCCGAGCGGCGGCGAGTAACTATCGAACTCTCCAAATAACTAACTCGCCCAAGCAGGGTAAGGGATTGGTTGAATGTATGTGTGCTATCAAGGTGCAGGCTGCCTCAGCCCACCACTCGGGCAATTGGATTTAAGTACCTTGCTGAGACACAATGTATAGATGACGATGGTGGGAATAAAACCTACGACCTTTTAATTTGAAGTCCAATGCGCTAGCTAATGAACCGCCGTGCTCTCCATTTTCTGTTACGTAGGGATATGCCCGGTGCAATGTTTCACCGTGTGCTAGATCCCCATTCTGGGCAAAATGTGAGACTGCACCACCGAAAGATTCTGCACTTGGGGATGCGACGTGCATCCCATAAGTGGATAGATGTGGGTCTTCTGTTGCTCGTAGTTTGCTCGCGGTGGGCTGGTGGCTTCTTGGTTGGTCTTCCTGACCAATGAGTGATCCCCAGACAGGGTGTCGTTTCGGACTGAAAGGTAGTGGAACTCCTCATTGGCCTTCTATATCCTCTTCTGAAGGTGTTTTGGTTTTTGTGTCTGGACTGGTTGATTTGTTGCCGGGTTTCAAACAAACGGGGCTTTTCAGGGCCACCAAACCTACCACTAATTTTCGAATGAGAATTATCTAGTGTGTGTTTTCGTGGTAGGAGTTTCCATAGCGGTTAAAGTTGTTGGTGTGGCATCGGGCAGCGAGATGAAAATCGTTCTCGCTACTCGTTGTCACTGGTTTTGCCTGGTGGTTTGGATGGAAAACACCACAACAGGGGCGCGTCCTTAGAGCGCGCCCCTGTTACGATGTTTCCCACAAACCCATACAAGCTTTCACACACCAGAAAAAAAAACAAAAAACAAAAAAAAGAAAAAGAAACCCAGTGGTTTCTGTAGGTACCTGCTTAAATAGAAAATAGGTGGGTTAGTATGTAGTTATATTATATTTATAAATGAGTATACTTATTTTTTAGTGAAAAGTTGGAGGGGTGGGGGGGCAGGCCTTTACCAAAGTACCACACCCGGGGGTGTTTCCTGCCCTTACCTACCTCCTTCTGATTTATCCTAGTCGTTGATAACTGCGGATGGAGAGGTGTGAAGGTGTCGTATACGCTCGGACTGCTAGCACCAGTGAGACTGGTAAAGGCTACCAGCGCGCCTAAAAACCCTCACAGTGTATGTGTG
Organism: Pictodentalium vernedei; assembly: GCA_031216915.1. Lineage (NCBI taxonomy): Eukaryota > Metazoa > Mollusca > Scaphopoda > Dentaliida > Dentaliidae > Pictodentalium > Pictodentalium vernedei. The sequence continues at coordinate 193,342,509 of CM062289.1, forward strand.
TAGGTGTCGTGTATGCTCGGACTGCTAGCACCAGTGAGACTGGTAAAGGCTAAAAAACCCTTTTGTTTATTTTTAGACATTAAAATTTTAGTGGTTTGGCTGATCAGTTGTTAGTTTGAGTTTGTGCCTGAGCCTGACAGAGTTCACACGGGTAGCCTGCGGCTGTCTGCAGCGTTGCAGACAGTCACCAGGCATCCGTGCTGACTCTGTTCTGTCCGGCAGTTGAGTGGAGTTTAAGGTACTGGGTGAGCTGTGGGCCTATTTCTAGGTAGTTGCTATTTCGTTTTATCTGACAGGGTGAGACTGCAGAGAGTTTGTTGCTCAAAAGTACTGAGTATGCCAAGACAGTCACCTCTGGTGTTGTATTTCATACCTGCATGTTATGAAATATTAAAAAGTTATTAACAATGAATATGTGATCTTGAAGAATCAAGTTACTATTTAAGCAATTACCTAATAATGAGTGTAAACATAATACTTATCACCGCGAGCTATTAATAGGATTAAGATTAAAGATGATCGTTTTTGTACATACGATGACTGCATGGTACGCTTAACGGTTCATATTACTGACAGCTCAGTAACGCAGTAACTGCATTCGGCTCTTGCACTATCTTTATCCAACGTGAAGAAGGAAATGCCATCATTTTAAACGCACCGCCCGCTGTGAAGCCATGTCACATACTAGGCGTTATATGTGTTCACCCTATACGAAACAAGCTGACGAAAAGCAACCAGCAGAGTATCAACAATCTTTCTCAAACTTTCCTCATTTTTCTTCATTCGATACATAGCTTATGACCCCTAAATGGAGCTAGTTCGTTCCAATGAGGAACAATAAACTGTGTCAGTCATAAAACTCACATCGCCGGAGACGGACCCCGGGAGTTGCAGTACTGTTTGTTTACTGTGGTAAACGGGTTCTCCTTTACCTATTTCGGCAAAACCATATCATGTGACCTCTCATTGGAACGAGCTCTACGAGCTCGTTCCAATAAGAGGCCACATGATATGGTTTTGTTTAAGTTTTTTTTTAAATATTTTTTCTCAACTGCTCAATTTGTGAATTACGTCAGCAGATACGGCCAATTCGTCAAATAGTTGAAGACCAATGAAGAAACAGTAATTTTTCAGTGAGGTCCCTTACGTTTTGCTGTTCAGTCTCCTTCACATTGTCTATTCTTGCTCTTTTCATACAAAATTCGTGTTTTATTTCTTAAAACTTTATGAAAATGCAATTTTAGATTGTTAGACCTATTTTAATGTTGGACTTGAAGGCACGTGCGGGATAGTTAAACAATGTTTATTTCATAATTAGTTAGACCGGAAAAATGATGCCTTGATGATTGTCATTTGAGAACATTATTCTTTTATAGAATGTGATGGCAAATACCGTCGCTGACAATACTGTGTGTCAAACTCAGCACAACCAGACAAAATTCTAAAATTAAATTTTACATATCCTGGACGTCTTTCTGATAAAACAGGGATACAGAAGGCTAGTTTTTTTTCAAAATTGCTAAAAAGTCTTTTTCTTTCAAAATATATAGCCATCTTGTCGTGCGAGAAAATGAATAATGGAGTGGATAAAAAAAGATGAGAAATGTTCTTTTTAATAAGCAAACACTTTAATTTTCCCTCAAAAAGATAGTTTCTTGCTCGTTCCAGTGAGTGGCCACAAACTATCTTTTTGAAGAAAAATTAAAGTGTTTCCTTATACAAGAAATTTTTGCAAATTCCGTCTCTTGTTGGGTTATAAACTATGTTTTTGAGGTAAAAAAATATTAAATTTGAATAGCGATTGTTGCAAATAGCACTAGTTTGGTACAGAAGTTATTTTAGGTAAAGTGTTGAAAAACGAAAACAATATCGGATTTCGCCGATTCATAGGGTAAATGGGCAAATTTCAAAAGTTTGCCAGTTTAATTTTTTTTTATTACGGAACTGAAAGTTCTATAAATAGAATTCTTAACATACACCTTATATTAATTTTAATGGCAACTTCAAGGCGGAGTTTCGAAAAATCGGATCAGTTAACCCCATTATTAAATACAAACAGTCGGAAAATGTATTTGATGTGTGTATACGTATATACTCACAGTTTAATCACAATTTCAAATAAATCTTTAATTTTTTGGTCGATTTCCAACTAATTTTCACGTGTGTTAACAAATCAAGTTGTGGCTATACTGCTATGCAAGATGACTTAATTTAATTATAAATTAAAAAATATAAAAATAATAGTCCATAATGAAGATAAAAATACTTGATTCAGAAACATTATTTTCGCTAAAAATAAACATATTACAGATCAATCTTTCAAATTTGTTCTGAAGATGAAGGGTTGTGAGCGGGAATATTTTTTATAATTAAGTGTGATTGCAAGAAAAGCAGATTATATACAGGGGATACGTATGAACTCTCACTTTGATGCTGTATGTATAGAACAGGGACCTGGCGACAGGGTGGGGGGGGAACACCCCCCCCCCCCAATCCTGCCAAAATTTCTTATAGTTGGAAATTCAGAGGGCATGTCATGAGTACTTGGAAATTCCATCTGTCTGGATTTTAGAGCTTCTTTGGCGATGATGATGTCTCCTGTACTTCCAAAAATTCCAAGTCGACAAAATTCTAACTGTTACTTTTTACAACTGCAGTGTACGCAATATCGAGCTTCCTCGAAATGCTCTTCAAGAAAATTACATCATGTAAAATCGTTATCCTGAGTTAATTCCATCATTCACAGCTGCAAAATAATGAAACATTGAAAATTGATCATTCCTGCATAAGATCTGATTTAATGTTAGGACAGTGTGAATTGTTCAAAGTTCTAAGCTTGAGCATTTGTTTAGCACATATTCAATTCCCAGAATAATACCAAATAATAATAACCTGATAAATCTATCATGAATGTGTTGGTATTTTCAGTTACTGGAATCAGTTTTATGTCCCCTTTCATGGCTTCATTTTCAAAATCTTTCTCGGCAGTGAATTTCCAACTATGGAGAGGGACCGGGAGGGGGTTTCCCCCTCCCGGTCCCTTCCCCTATAGTTGGAAATTCATTACTCTACACCCCAATCGGAAACCTCTGCCCTCGCCCCTAGTATAGAATAAAATGCGTATTAACCTGTTTTATATAAAGTATACAGAAGCACAAAAAGCACATTCTGTCATTCCGATATGTCTTGTCGAAAATGTTCATTAGGAACCTATAAATGTTTACTATATCAACTAAGGCAAATACTTACAGCACAGCTACCGTGGAATGGTTAAAGTCTACGCGTGGGCAGTGTTGCCCACGGGCGATTTTCTCGATTAATAATCAGTTGTTTTCAGCAAATATTCAATGAAAGAAGCATCGGCTCGTGCATATATCGAAATATTGCCCACGCGTGGATTTTTATCTTTCCGCGACCACTGTTCTGTATCAGTGGTGAATTATCTAATATGCTAACCCTTTGGAACAACACCTCAAAAGGGCCTCTAAGATTTGCTGAAGCAAGATTTTACTTTAGAAAAAGGGCTATGAAACATTTAGACTAGGAGACTAAGGTACCTTAACCCTTTATCTAACATGAAAAGCAGACGACACTTTCAAACAAAATTATTGGATAACTATTTTTTTCATTTTTTGCATCCAAAACATAACTCATGGCCCTCATTGGAACAGCTCCTCGAGCTCGTTCCAATGAGTGGCATAAGCTATGTTTTTTATGAAAAGAATGGAAAAATAATGAAAATTGAATGGCAATTCTTGTAAATAGCGCTGGCCGGTTTTGGCCGTTACGTTAGGTAAGGGGTTATTGGGCTACTGGTATTAATACGTAAATGATAATACTTTTTCTCTTCCCGATCGATCAAATTTATAGTGTCAACCGGTAATATTTTTGTTTTATTAAGTCGTGAAGGTATACTTGATCCCACCAATAAATTCTGTTGCCTCGTTCTGATTCATTTGTACACACTTCTACGAAAGGTGGAGAAAAAAACCCAAACAGAGAAAATGAAAAAAAACCTCCCCTCCCTCACACGGAAGTCAAGTCCTCAAAGCTGTGGCATTATCATCAGTGGCGTAGATAAAGGGGGGGGGGGGGCGGAGACCCCCCCTCCCCCCCCCCCCCCCCCCCCACCAGAAGTTTTGTCGGAAATTTTTTGGGACCATTTTTAGGCGAATTTTGCCTAATAACATTAAAATGCTGGCTTTGGGGATAAAAACATGCCATTTTCGGTAATTTTTGGGTGAAAAAGACCAATTTTCAGTACATTTGCAGTAAACAACAGATTCGTTCTGTTTGTTTGGGTTTTTGTTGTTGTTACACTGTCGGAAAATTTTCGGTCTGTCGGAAACTTTTGGTCTTGCCCCTCCGTCAGCGAAAAGCTATCTACGCCACTGATTATCATGAACAACGAGGAAATTTCTACCAAGTATTCATGTGCAGTGAAAGCCCATAAAGAGCTCAAGCGAGATTTCGGCTAATAGATCTTCGGGATAAACCCATTTGCTAACATTCATGTTTGTTAACATTCATGCTTGTTCTGGAAATGACTGAAACAAAATATTTTAAATATTACTTAATTATCATAAAAGAATTGGATTATGTTTTTATAATGCATGTAAAATACATTCTCCGGAGTGACACCTTAAAACATATCTGCAATGCATAACTTGAGGGGCTTAACTCTTAACCCACTGAGTATTTTCTAGATATTTTTCATCAAATCTAGTCATGGCTGCTTTAAAGCAGCCATGACTAGATTTGGTGAAAAATAAATCTGAATGCAACACAAGAAATCATTGGTGAAAAAATCCTTTCCATTTACAGAGAGACAATTTGATTAAAAATACACAAATTATACTTTTTTCAGACACAACAGAAACCCCGTGTTGGGCAGGAATATTTGCCAGCAGCATTCAAAGAGTTAATGTGTGAAACAGGCCTAGAGATTTTCTAGATGATTGCTTATCTGCTGGAGGGTTTTTTTTCTATGGGGGCTTCTCTCCCTAAAAGAACGTACTGAATTTCGACTGGAGTTGATGTTGGAGGAGTTACTGAACAGAATCATAATAAATGTATTACATCAAAATATCGTGTAATAAATCGACCTCATCCACCCAGCGATATAAACAAGCATCAATGTTGTTTTTAATTAAGGGTAATATATGACCCTGGATCTCGCCGAAAAGTTATATTTTCTGAAACGAAAGAATAATTTAAAAAATGATTCGCTTTGAAAATAAACTGAAAGTAATGTTAACTGTGTTAGTTAAAGGGTTAAATATTTATTTTTTGTCTCGAATGTATAAGCTAAAAAACTTTTCCTAATCTTTATAATTGAAAAATTGTTGTTTCAGCAGCTATCGCCTTCCTGTTATTTTATATCACTCCTCCCGACACAATGCAATTCTCTGTAATAAGTTTTTTTTTACAAAATGCTCAAATAATAAAATATGTTTTCGGTCAGTTTTTCAGAAACCATCTTCAATGCATTTTATGAAATCTTTGCAGCGCTATATTTCTATAATAGTGTATTTTCTTAATTTCAAGTCGTTATCGGTCTAAATTGAATCAATTCCCCCCAAATTCAATAAAATTATTCAATTACCACCAACCATACCAGGAATACTACTTATATAATTCTTTCAGATTAAAAGTAGAAGCACGCACGGAGAAGAAAGATTCTAAAAATTAGGTTTCTTCCGTAAAATTGGTATGGTCTTGTTTAGACCAATCACAACTCGGTGGGCGTGTCTTGGAATGATGTTTACAGAGTCTGATTTCCTGTCATAATTCCCATAGAAAAAGAAATCTGGCAGCATGATCACAGATATAGCCAATAGCTATGTTTATTGCATCTCGCGATCCTTAGATTAAGATCTGTTTCCAAAGAAATAAATACTAGAGACTGTATATTCCAATAAAACCCCTTCAGTTTTAATCACTCTAAAGTAGATAATAAGTGCAGGAATTTCCAACACAGCACCGACATTATTCTTACAGACAAGGTAACAGTACTTATCCTGGATTAAGTTAATACTTAGGAAAGGCCGATGAATTATAATCAACATACGATAGACGATATACTCGGAAGTACTAATTCGCCTGTTATGGATAAAGGTAAGTAAAACTAATTAATATTCATAAATAAATAAATGGATTTTCCAGGTTAATTCATTCCATTACCCCATTCGAACAGAAGACGACACTTGCAAAAAAATTAATTGAATAACTAAAAATACCCCCAAAACATAGTTTATGACTCCTCATTGGAACGAGCTCGATACGAGCTCGCTCCAATGAGAAGTCATAAGCTATATTTTGGAGGCAAGAATTTAAAAAAAAAATTAAATGTCGATTTTTGTGAATGGCGCTGGCCGGTTTTCGCCATTTTGTTAAGTAAAGGATTCTTGTGTTTCAGATATGGAACTTAACATTGATTACCGCGTTATTATCTCAGGAGAAAAATAGGATGGACTGCAAGAATGGAGATAAATCTACTTTCACATTCAGTGACTTTCTATATTACTGAAGAATAAATGTTATTATTATGACTACAACAGATAGCACATCAAAACCACTGAACTTTGTCCATCAATTCTGTCTCGCCAGAAAACGAGAATCCCAGCTTTTCCAAATTCGTATAATGCCTATTACCAGCGAGGCTCTCATTAACTTTCGTAGATTTTGCGGCGAAAGTTACACAAACGAAAAATAAAAACTCAAGTGCCTCAATTTACGCTGACGACAATGACCAAATAGTTCATTCGCTTTACTCAACAGTTTTCATGAAACTAATGTACCAAAAATGTAGAAGAATCTGTTTTCTTATAATGGCTTCGCAATAAATTTGAATTTAGATTCCCAGACATTATAAGATATTATTACAAGCTGGATATTTCCAAGTTCAGAAATAATAGTACGATGTGATATAATTTCTGTTTTGTTACATTTCAGTTGTCGTATTCAATTTTTAAATGCTCACTGTCAATAATAGATAAATAACCAATCAATCTGAGTTGTCGTCTTCCGTTGACGAGACCAGATCATCCGGGTCAAACAAGACGCCTACGGCGTCTTGTTGCATCTAGCTGATCTGGTCTCGTCAACGCGACAGAATACGACGAAGCAGAGCCAATGAGAATAGAAGAATAGAATACTTTATTGCACTACCAATATACATGATCTGGTATGGCACAGATGCTGTTTAAACACGTGAAAATACAAAATACTGCTCATCTAACATCTTACCTAGGAATAATACAAATATTTTCATATTGATCAAACAAACAAAAATATTTCCCTAGCCACCCAACCCCACCCCACCCTACCCGTCCTACACAAACGATAGTGAGTGTTGCAGTCTATATTTAAATTCTAACGACATTTTATTGTCAGTCATTAGAATGATATTATTCTGATCACGGGAGATGAAATATTTTTTAAAAGTTTTTAACCCTTTAACCGAACCTGAAAACCAGACGACACTTGCAAAAATAATTCTTGAATAACTATTTTTTTTCATTTTTTGTCTCAAAAACATAGGTTATGACCCCTCGTTGGAACGAGCTCAGCGAGCTCGTTCCAACGAGGGGTCATAACCTATGTTTTTGAGACAAAAAATGGAAAAAAATAATGAAAATTAATTGGCAATTTTTTAGAATAGCGCTGGCCGGTTTTGGTCATTACATTAGGTAAAGGGTTAAAATAGACTAACTTTGTCGTGGAAATAAAAAAAAGGTTTATTTAACTCTTTTATGCAGTTCCAATAAAAATGTCCATTCGACGATATCTTTCATTCGATATTTCTAGACTGAATAATTTGTTGCTATCAGCTATAATCCAACGCAGCGTATGGGCCAAAATAAGTTACAGGAAAACACAGAATATGAAATCCTTTTCCTACTTTGCTAATACAAACCAAATGCCTCATAAAAAATGTTCCCAATAGAAGGAGCTTAATAACGCAAGATAGGTAACACAGGGCAGCGGTATTTTATCTCTTTTCGACTTAAACAATACGCAAGAACCAGTCATGAAACTACTAAAATGTGGAAAATAGTTACTTTTATATAGAACTTTAATGTCTCTTACAAGTTTCTACAAAAATATAAGTTACTGATATTTTGAAAATAACAAAGAAGATATATTTTCTTTCAAACTAAAGCATGTGACCACGTCTTACTTGAACGAAACAGTGGGGCTCGTTCCAGTGAATGGTGATCAGCTATGTTTTTAACCCCTTTATACAACGCAGAAAATATCAAAAATGCATTATTTTAATTTCTATTTTTAGTTAATTTTTCCAAAACATTTCAACAAAACCATATCATGTGACCCCCCTCATTGGAACGAGCTCGATGAGCGCGTTCCAATGAGTGCTCACATGATATGGTTTTGTTGGAAAATTTTTAAAAATTAATTTTTTTCAACTGCTCAATTTGCAAATTACACGGGCGGATGCGGCGATTCGTTAGGAAAAGGGTTAATAGAGAAATACATAAAACAATAATAGAAAAAAAATTCATGTTGGGATGTTTTTATATATATCACAGTGGGTATTCGTCTGATTTGCTGAATAAGTCGTTATTAATATTTCATTTTTTAAAAAATTAATTACAATAAATATTAAGCTGACACTTTCTTCCTGTCTTAGGGATCTTTTATTTTTGTGTTATGATAACATTTCAACGGATGATTTACTCAATGAAGACACGAAGATTGGACACGAAATTCGCCTCGAATCGAAACCACAAAACAAGGTTTTAACCCTTTCCCAACGCAGAGGATATCAAAGTTTATTATTTTAAATATAATTTTTTTTAATTTTTCAAAAAATTTCAACAAAACCATATCATGTGACCCCTCGTTGGAACGAGCTCGACGAGCTCGTTCCAACGAGGGGTCATATGATATGGTATTGTTGAAATTTTTGGAAAAATAATATTTTTTCAACTGCTGAATTTGCATATTACGCGGGTGGATGCGGGAGATTCGTTGGGTAAAGGGTTAAGAATGTAAAACCAAATACAAATTAAGGAGCAGATATTTATTTACTTCTCTGTTACTTTTCATTACACTTTTCATTTTATTTAAGAATTTTCTTTGCCAATTAATTGTGATTCTGGTTATACCCAAACGCCAGATCTAGATCTGGATTTCGTCGTATAATCAGCCTTGAAGCAGCTGTGACTAAATATGACAATAAATTGAAAAGAAATGTCCAATTGAAGCAAGAAAATAAGTTCAAGCGCGATTATTCATTCTTGAAGTGGGATAAAATCTCTCTCATATTTATCGTTGTTGTTGAATTATTTTTATGTTACACACCATTGGAAAGGTGTCTCCAAGATCTCCTTCCCCAAACACTGACACATAACATATCACCAGTTTAATGCAAAAAAATGCAATTCTATGAATGAGTTCGAATATTTGATTTCATGGGCGTAAAAACTTTCCATGGAATAAAAATGTAGCGTAGATCAGCTGGGGGGGGGGGGGGGGGGGGGGGGGGGGGGGGGGGATAATAAGGTTGAAATGGAAAAGCAATAAAAAGGCCAAAATTCACCATAAAATAATTTTTATACAATTTTTAGGCGCAGCTGACACACCCTTTTTTATTTGACTTGATTTTCGAGATAAAAAACTCATAAAAACCCAAAATATTTACAATTTATCTGACATGGCTAGAAGAAGACTCGTTTTTCTACATAGCTAAATATTTTCATTTTCCCAAAATAGCTTATAATCCTATCGGATCGTTGAGCTCGTTCCAGTGAGGATTCATAAACTATATTCTTTAAATATAGAACATTCGCCTCCATAAATATTCATAAATAAATAGCCAGGAATGACCAAACCCTGTTCACACCTGGTGCATTCGATCACAGATCACAGGGTAGACAAACGCCTATTCATGAAATGCCAAATCATGTCTACATCACTAAGATTAACTTTAAAATCGGACTTAATCTTTCCAAATGAACCAAAATTAAGGAATTAACAGTTCAACCATTTAACAAACACACGGAATATTAAAATTTTTTATTTTTATTATTATTTTTTTATATTTACAAAAACAATCAACGAGCTCGTTCCAGTGAGGTGTCACATGATATGGGTTTTGTTGATTTCTTATTAAAAATATATATTTTTTTCAACTTCTCGCTTTATTGATTACTAGAGCGGATGTGGTCGATTCGTAAGGTAAAGGGTTTACTCAACTATGATAAAGTGTATATTTTCGACAAACCGCGTTTCGATAGAAGTTTGAAATGACAAATAAAAAAACAATACAAAGCGCCGCCCCCCCCCCCCCCCCTCCCCAAAAACAAAAAACAAAATAAATAAATAAATAAATAAATAAATAAATAAATAAATAAATAAATAAAATCACATTTATTAACCCTCTGAATGCTGGTGTCAAAATACAAAAATTTCAAGTTACATATTTTTCAAAGAATGCAACTAGGAATTTACCCAATTCAGTTTTGTTTGACAGAGCTCATTGAGCTCTGTCAAACAAAATTAAATTCATTAAATTCCAAGTTGGAGTATTGGGAAAATTTGCTGCTAGAAATGTCTATATTTTGACATCAGTGTGCAAAGAATTAAAGGTGCCAGGAATGTTGCAAAACTACCAAAATGATACACGATTAATTGTGTATTTCCTTTATTCATTATGTAATGAATTTAATCAAGTTAACACGCCACCCAATTCCTGGTCTTCTTAACAAGCAGATGATTAACAGTGACATGTTCAAACAGCCCATTTCGCGGGGTTACGGCGGTGATGTGTCCTAAGGTGTACTGAACGTCGACCGAGCACTTGCCTTCCACCACTTCAAACTCTCGTTTGTCCGGGTTAATAAGTCGGAGTGTCTGATAGTTGCTCTCCGCTGCTTATGTGGATATCTCCGGGTACTCCGGCTTCCTCCATCTGAAGAACTATCCGACACGATGTGGCCTTGGCTGTTGAAAATGTCGTTAAATCACAATAAACAAACAAACAGTTAATTTAAATTTTATGGAAAAGAGGCGAATTTCTTTTATTTGTTTAATTAATTCAAATAACCACGGACGAAGGTGCAGGTTAAAATGAAACAAAATAATTTTCCCCAGTTTCGTTATCGCTATAAGTGTCAATGCTTCGGAGGGTTTGACACTGTTGCCTAGAACTGATTCGTTGTGAAATATGTCATTTTTGTGTATAGTGCCAAACCGCACATCAGTGTTTAACAAGAAATCATCAAGGAATTCTAATTGAAACTATTTTATTATGATAAAATGTCGATAATTTATATGCTCTTCATTCTAATTAATCTTAACCTACAGAGTAAAAAATTGCTGTTAAAAATCCGGCAATGTACTGGCAATTAACTGCCGCTACACTACCGTAAAATGTAACGGTAAAAATTCGTATTTTTCCAATGAATACATTCGTTCGATCGAGAAGCAGAACGAAGGATCTGATATGTATATTTAGTTTCACAACACCAGATGCTTGTGCAATCATAATCGAAAGTAGATCATTTATTATCTTTAACCTGCAGCCAATTGGCTGCAGGTTAAAAATATTACTTGGTCTACCCCCAGAATGAACTCTCCCAGACAAGCAATTTAATTTGAAAAAAGCAGTAATTAGAAAAAATAAATGCCTTCGTACTGAAAAACAAGCTCCACTAAACATGAGCACTTATCTGTTGTTGAGATTACACTTTTGAGAAGAAACGGTAGTTACCGTAAAGTTTACGGTAAGTGGACCTGTAGCTGGTTGCCAATAGATTACCGTAAATTTAACGGTAATTTGTAACAGTGTGTATAGTTACAAGTATTATCTCCCCATCCTGCCCCCAGAACGCACATACCCTCTACCAAGATGGAAAAACAGAGAATTTCGACCGGATCGCGATCCGGTCGGAATTCTCTGCCCGGTTTTCGATCTGCAGCACTGTAGTATCAAACCCACAGAAAAAGAAAAGTGGACACAATGCACACAAGAACCTATTTTCGTTGGTTTTTCACGACTAAGTCTTCACTTTGCAATATGTAATTTACGAAATCGCTGTCCACCGGTGCAAATGAGTCGCGACCATATCGCAATCCTATCACCATCCGACCGAGAAAGAGACGTTGCAACAGTCAAAATAAAATAAGTTGTGCAGTTGCAAGAACTCTCTAGAGCTCATTTACACAATGGGCATGATGCGAGTGAAGCTTGTATTGCGAGTCTCAGGGCTGAAGCGAAGTGGGTGGGTTGGAGTGGTAGATGGATGATACCCATCCCTCCAATATTTTTTCAGTCAGGAATTTTCGTCTGAATTCTAGTCTTAGATATTGATACACCCTAGTTAGTAATCATGCATTTTCTAACGAGACTACGGATTTGTTACATGGACTTTTGTCACACACACAGTCGGTCGTACAAACAGAATTCGTCCCCGAGTTCCAATGTGTTCTATGTGCCAGTAGGCACATAGAACACATTGGGACTCAAGGGACGAGATGCCTGTGGTACCCGATTTGGACATTTCGGGACCCAGAATGTACAATTTGAAGTACGGTACTCGTGAACTAAATGGATATTACTATTACATGGATATTTCATTCATCCACAAATAAATTTCCAAGAAGTTTCGATTTTTTTAACCGCAACCTCGACTGATTAATATACAAACTACATCATCATGACACGTTTTGATGAGAGGTTGAAATATTTCATCAGTCAGGCCTGGGTCATCACAGTCAGGAAAAATACGATTTTATAGTCTCCACCCCCACCCCAATACAGATCGGTAGGCTTTGCGACGCCCCTATGCCCTACAAAAAATGAATGCTATTATATCACTTTATTTGTAAAATTGCAAATGATAATTCTAGTTGTGAGTTTTGTGTCTTTCTGCGTCGATAATCGCATTACCCTTATCTGAGTTACAAAATATCTGTGGGGTCTTCCCTGTAGAGTGTTCGTAATTGAATTTGCCATCGCTGTGAAAGAAAAACAGTGTTCCCAGTTGATGAGAGAAAAGTACCGATCTGAAACAAGTAGCAGTAAAATTCCCAACTATTCATTTAGTTGTTCTGAAATGTCTCAGGTAAAATACAATATCGTCCCTTGAGTGCAACAAGGCGCCGTCTGCAATGCTTTAGCATTGTAGGCGGCGCCTTGTTATGCCCAAAGAACGATATAGAATATGTACTGGACTGTGCCGGACTAATATTTTCCAGTTCAGCTCAATTCTGTTACGAAAACCATTTTCACAATTTCATATCTATTTAACCCCCTGCACACTGATGTCGAAATATCTAAAGTTCAGGGTGCAAATATTTCCCATAATGCAACTAGAAATTTAACCAATTCAATCTTGTTTGACAGAGCTCAATGAGCTCTGTCAAACAAGATTGAATTGGTTAAATTCCCAGTTGCATTATGGGGAAAATGGCTACTTCAAATCTGGATGTTTTGACATCAGTGTGCAGGGGGTTAATAACACATTCCAAGTTTCTAGTGTAATGAGTCTGTATGGGCGCGTAAAAAATTCCATGAACAGTAAAACTTCTAAAGATGCACTGTTACACCACTTATCATCTTAGAGAGAACACGAAATAAGAATGTGCTTGAGCTCTGGATTCTCCATTATTCCTTCTTGCCGAAAAAAAGTTTAAAAAGGCAGCAAAATTTTGTATTTCTCGACAGCTTTCAGTAATGCAAGTTGCAACCTATCGTAGCTGAATCCCTTCTAGATAGATTTAAATTTTTATTTTCTTTCTTCCAAAATATAGTTCCCTTCTTCTTGTAACGACCTGGTCGATCTTGTTCCAATTAAGGACCATATTCTTTGTTTTATCGAAAGAATTCTAAAAATATTATAGGGCGCATTTCATCGACATTGTTGGTCAGATTCAGCAGATATGAAAAGCTAAAAATTGAAACTTACGGAGTAAAATATTTATTAATAGGAAGAAAGGACAAATCTGAAACAAAATCATCTACTGCAAATAAATATTGACCATACATTTTGTTAGAGATTCATTACAGAGTTAAAGAATACCAATAAAATTAAAAATATAAAATTAAATTAAATTAAATTAAATGCTAAAATGAAATCAGTTGAAATCAAATAAAAATAATGAACCGATAATGCAAAAAAGACACTTACATTTATTATTTTTCTTCGTCACTATCTCTTTTTTGCCTAACCTGACTAAAAACACAAAGAAATTCTTGAATAACGAAATATTTTATTTTTTCACCCAAAACGTTACCGTTGATCCCTCATTGGAGCGAGTTCTACTTGTTTTATTTATAATAAAGTATGAACGGCGTGATTGTGGTGGAGGTGGTGGGTGGGTTTGGGGGGGGGGGGGGGGGGAGGGTGATATAAGCTATATTTTGAAGGCAACAAATATTTATTTTGGAAGTCTTTATGGTGACTTTCTGTTGGCCGTTACATAAGGTAAGAGATTAACTCTCAACTCACTGAGTATCTTCAAAATAGTTTTCATCAATTCTGGTCATGTCTGCTGTGAAACAGTCATCTAAATTTAACTCAACAAATCATTGGTCACACCTCCATTCAATTTAAAGAGGGGAAATTTCGTTAACCCTTTACCCAACGCAGACGATTTCAAAATTTATTATTTTAAATATCATTTTTTTAAAAATATTTCGACGAGCTCGTTCCAAAGAGGGGTCACATGATATGGTTTTCGTGAAATATTTTGAAAAATAATTTTTTTTTTCAGCTGCTGAATTTGCATATTACGCGGGCGGATGCGGCCGATTCGTTGGGTAAAGGGTTACATATGCCCAGATTACACTATTGTTCCTGAGCAGGAGTGAAAGAGTGAATTTAAAATAAATATTGCATTTAACGGCTCAAAAGATATTAAATTGAACAAGCTGAATGAAAATAAATAAATAAATATTCCGTTAAAACAGGAATAACAATCGACTTCATGTTTTAAAAATTAAACAATATCTAAAAATAAAGAGAAAAGGTATCCTTAAATAAATATACAAATGAATGAGGCAATGTCGGGAAAAAATAACATTTTGTTTGGCGATTTTGTGTATTTCTTTGCTTTCCTAAACCGGGCTTGATTTTCTGTCATTCTTTTTTCTCTGAAATCTGTTTGGATTTTCTCAAATTTCCTTCATGGGGATCCAATATACCATTGTGCATACCGATTATCAGAGGAGACAGAAACATCGGACCAATGAGGCATGAAAATCTACCTTATTAACACTTTTACTGCCACGCCCACTTTATCCTTATAAGGAAGACCTCTATGTATGCCTGTATGCGAGGGAGTTTAATAAACTTTATGACATACTTGAAACTCTATCGTCTGATTAATTGTTGGAAAGGGCTCTCTAAGCTCTTTCCAGCAATTTATCAGATGATAGACTTGAACTGCGCATACCTGAACGTACAGATAATCATCATAAAATATGTGACAATAGTCGCTTTTGGCAGTGTAAGTGTTAACTCTTAATTCGTGGAGTATTATTTAAAATGTTCTTTTCGTTAAACGTAGTCATGGTTACTTTGAAGCAGTCATGATTAATTTGAAAATTGTTTTTTGAAAATTTAACTAAAAAATTACTGGTCAAAAAGTCGATTTAATCTGTAGAGGAACCTTGGTTTAAAATGCACACATTATTTTTATTCCAATGGAAAGAGATTTGCTCTCCTTGGTAAGAAAATACGTTAACAACATGACAGGAGATAATGCCAGAGTCTTGTTTCTCCAAGCCAAATTAGTGTCTCGAAATGGCACCGACCTTTTTGTGATTTGAGATTTTCCCAATGTTGAGACTCATTTTGTGGAGAAAATTATCACAAAACGTTGAACCATTTTGTGGATGTTTGGTGTCAACAGTAAACTAAATAAATAGCTAACAAGTACACATAAATGTCACTAAGCATTGTTCAGGCAACCCTTTGTTTGACAGTTCATCTTTGAACCCAAAAACACACAAATTTCAAGACTTGCTTGCCTCATTCTGACGATCAAATAGATATACAATTCATGTATTTATCAAGAATTTTATTGTGTGTATTTGTCTAATACAATTGAAAAAGTTCCGTCTTCGTCAGAACCTAGGCATATCTAACATAACCGCATGGCATTTGTTACCCAAATTTTGTTACAAGCACCGACACCGGGGGAGGGGAGTGCACGATATTATCCGCCATAACACATGGACATCCACTGCCTGAAATAGTGGATGCCCATTTGGCATCGCGAATAATACCGTACCCCGGGCATACAGCTGTAGCTCCTGCGCAGGTCTTATATTTCTCAAGCCGTTATCAATTGGCTTCCGACCTCTCCCCAAATCACCATTATTGCTGTTTGAAATCCCCCCCCCCCCCCCTCATCGACTCAATAAGCTATATCTATCACTAACTGAAGGTCAAAAACCTTATTAATTCTGTGATCCAACAATCAAACGCGCATGGAAGGCGTGGACACGTGTATATATATAGAGCTATGAAAGTACGGGCTGAAAATCGGGTGAAGTAACCTGCTGTGGCTGTGGGTGTATGTGTGTGTGTATGCACTCACTTACTATTGGGATGTGAGCTAACTGCACCGCGATGTATTCAGCAGGGTGGAATCGCTGGCCTTCACGTATCAACACAGAAAAAGCAACATTTCATTCATTTTTGTGTATGTATGTATATGTTTATTTCTTTTTTTTTCATGCCATACCACTTCTTGTATTTTGGTAGTGTAAATAAATATTCTATTCTATTCTATTCTATTCTATTCTATTCTATTCTATTCTATTTTCTATTCTATTCTATTCTATTCTATTCTATTCTATTCTATTCTATTCTATTCTATTCTATTTTCTATTCTATTCTATTCTATTCTATTCTATTTTCTATTCTATTCTATTCTATTCTATTCTATTCTATTCTATTTTCTATTCTATTCTATTCTATTCTATTCTATTTATTCTATTCTATTCTATTCTATTCTATTTTCTATTCTATTCTATTCTATTCTATTCTATTCTATTTTCTATTCTATTCTATTCTATTCTATTCTATTCTATTCTATTCTATTCTATTCTATTTTCTATTCTATTTTCTATTCTATTCTATTCTATTCTATTCTATTCTGTTCTGTTCTGTTCTGTTCTGTTCTGTTCTGTTCTGTTCTGTTCTGTTCTGTTTATTCTATTCTATTCTATTCTATTCTATTCTATTCTATTCTATTCTATTCTATTCTATTCTTCTCTTCTCTTCTCTTCTTTTCTTTTCTTTTCTTTTCTTTTCTTTGAGTGGACGGAAATGTGATCAAATTCTCGATGTCAAATTTTATTGGAATATAGCATGGCACTGGTTTCCGGATTCCCTTCGAAAAAACGAGACCAAAATGTTGCAAAGGACATTCCATCTGACGAATAGTATGTTAAAAAACTACGTATTGTGAGCACAATAGAAGAAACTCCCGGAATGATTCAGTTTGACCAACTTCAACACAAAAGGTTTCACCTCTTATATGCTGATATTATTTTGTATAGTTGTAGTTTCATATAAGATTTTAGACGTCCATTTTTATGTAGAAACACAGCGAATTTGAACAGTACTTTTGAACTGTTGTCAGCAAGTTAAGTTTTACCTTTAACACTTCATTTAACGAATCAGCTGCACGCGCACGCGTTATTTTCAAATTAAGCAAGTGAAAAACACATTTTTTCAAACAAAATTTCAACAAAACCATATCATTCCACACCCCCCAACCCCACCCCGATTACCCATTGGAAGGGTATCACCAGGCTCGTTTTGTTGAATTTTTTTTTTAAATTAAAAAGAAAAACCTGTAATTAAAATAATATTTTTTTTTATATCCTGTGAGTTCCGCGATAGTGTTTACGCACTAGATAAGATGCTAGCAATGCGATAAAGTAATAACGAACACTTTTTCTCAGATTGCAAATCGAAATGGTGTGATGCCGGCAGTTCGAGCTTTGCTGACAAACAAAGATAATAATTAATTCAACTGGGGTCAATGTCTGAAGTGGAAGTTACCAGAGACGGCGGAACCAGGAGGCACAGGGGACACATGCCCCTCCACGTTTTTTTCCAATGACCTACTGCGCGGTTACACAATGAGTTAAATGGACGCAAACAAACATGTCAATATACAAACATTCCTGTAATATTTTAATTGTAAGTCCAAACAACATTTGGCCAAAGAATTCCACCTTGGATCGCTTCGGTCCGTTTCTTTTACTTCAAACATCTTCCAACCCGAAGGCAAGCCTTCGGGTTGGAAGATGATTAAAGAAGAAAATATGGACAGGACAGTGACCACACCGCGATATGCTCATCTAAACGAGAGAGAATGGTGTGTCACGGTACATTTACTACTAACGCTGCAAACACTCCCTGAAATGGGCAACATGGCTTATTAACGCTCACCCCGGGTCTTAAGTTGATACTCATGTTGTGGTCATGATTAGCCATTGTGCAAAAATATGTGACCTTAAACACCAATAAATAATAATAATACTAACGCGCTATGTTGAACACGGAGGTAGTACTGAAGCAGAATATTTTTCTTTCGTGCTAAAATTATTTTGATTAACATTGCTGGTACTACTATTTGCATTTATACTTGTATACAGCTAAATAAAAATCAATCACACATTTACATATATACTATTGTAACTTTTCTCCCACTGGGCCAGGGGTGGCGCCAGGGATTTCTCAACAGGGGGATGACCTCTCCGACAGGGGGGGGGGGGGGGGGGGGCTGCTATAATATTTGACCTCCCAAACGAAGGAAAATGAGTGAAAATTGGTAAATTGGAGAACCAAAATAGAAGCAAATTGAGTATGTTTGTTGATTATTTAACCCTTTACCTAACCTGAAAAGCAGACGACACTTGCAAAAATAATTCTTGAATAACTATTTTTTTTTCATTTTTTGTCTCAAAACATAGGTTATGACCCCTCGTTGGAACGAGCTCGTTCCAATGAGGGGTCATAACCTATGTTTTTGAGACAAAAAATGAAAAAAATAATGAAAATTAATTGGCGATTTTTGAGAATAGCGGTGGCCAGTTTTGTCCGTTACCTTAGGTAAAGGGTTAAAGTAAACATATTATAATAAGGTCGGGAAATATTTCATCTATAAAGCTTCATTCGATTGGCGGAAATTTCTCGTGAAGTCGGGTTTACGAGACTCTCCGACAGACTGACTAAAAATCTCCGACGGTTGGGTGGGGGGGGGGGGGCTGGACCTCTCCTGACTCCCCCTTGGCGCCACCACTGCACTGGGCCGAGCCATAATAGCCTTTAAAATGTGTGCTCCTCCACTTTTATTAAGCTTCCGTAACCTCTGGAACTTACAGTCACTGAATATAATTCCCACATAACGATTCGTTGCGTCGAAATTATAACTTAACGATTTTATATTTTGATTTGTACATCGGTCTCCGTATCATTAACATTTGTGTTTTTTTCCACAACAAAGTTCAAATTGTAATTTTCTCAATTTGTCGAAACTGCATACTTGATTAAAAATTGTTTCTTGTTACTTTACCGCGGCGCTCAGGTAGCGACTGGTGTGTCAACACCTTAAAAATCAGCGCGCATTTCAGTTTACGCACAGGCGGGGATGGGACTAAGTCGTTTACAGTATCAATTAATTACATTTATGCTCTGCAACTAACCCATTGTTTGATATTGTTAAAAATGGAAATAATTTAATTTATTAAAATTTATGTATTATTCTTAACCTCTGATTTTGACAATTTCCAGTGATCATTTCCGCGATTACGCCCTGTGACTCCACCCTCCTTGGCGACATGTGTGAATTTATCACAACGACCCTTATGTTTTTCATTATCATCCGCAAGCTCGAAAATTACCGAGCACGGATAGATTAACACATGTTGCCTCCAATCATATAAGAAGTTAAATCTCACGCAGACTGTTATTTTAAATGCTATTCCAGTCGAAGTTTGTTTTTAATATGCATAACTTGTTTATAAATCATTATTTTCATCGGACATTCATTGCAATAAAAATATGCTGACTTTCGTCTCGGGCATTAATATAATATAATTAAGGAATAGTGCATGGCTTGGAGTTGACTACGCCAATATAGTGCCCAGTGAGGTGGTGTAGTTCCCGCCGCGAAGCGGAGGGACCTACACCACCTCACTGGGCACTATATGGGCGTAGTCAACGACAAGACATGCACTAATCCTTATATTATATCGAACACCCATCAAGAAAAACATCTGTCCAATTTGTTAATCTATTACCAAGGTAGCTGCCCTATCAACCAGCGTTATATAGAAAAAATACCATGTAGTTTTCAAAAAACATTTTCTTCTTCCAAATCACGGCTTATAGATATGAGCAGAAGACAAATTTTGAATCGGTCGGCAAGGGTAAACAAAACATTTCCCCCAAACGGAACTGTGTATTCCAGAATCGTGCAACTCGCGAATGAAAGCTAAAATTTTCGAAATTTGACAACGCAGTTTGATAATTTCCACACATTTGTCACACATATACATTACCGAATGGGTCAGTACGGGATACAAAACTACGAAGATTCAAATGAATCCCATTATTTATTCGTTTACTGCCCAAAACATACAAATAAATAGCGAAATCATATGAGCAGCGAAACAAACGATTTTTCACATCCGGACGCGTGCTCATGAATGTTGTACCCAGGTATGGATTATTCTCTTCGAAACGAGATATGGATCATTTTCTCAAGGAATAAAATGAACGCCTCGGAAAATGTGACTTCAACAATGCAAAAGCGATACATTTTTCCACAATGATTTCTTTCCGGGTCGTTTTGTGGATGTTGTGAATCTGTGAAACGATATTTAAATTTAGCCTGATTAGTTTTATTCGCCCACTATGAAAAGAAAACTGATATAGTAGTGTGCTAAAAATAGAAAACGTGTAGTGCCTGGGTGTAGTGCCTGATCAGTTCTGTGGATGCAAACTACACGAAATAGGAGTGCAGCATTCGTCCAATCAGGAGCCTAGAAGGTCACGTGAGATATAATATAATATAATATAATATAATATAATATAATATAATATAATATAATATAATATAAACGTCGTGGACTGGTCAGTTTTCACGCGTGGGCAATATTTCCACGGACGCAATAACATTAGATTCCAAACACTAATTACAGGAATAATCAGCAAAAAATGAATTAATGAAGCACCGGGTACAACCCGGTGCTTCATTAATTATACTTTTGCTGATCATGATTTTTATTACCCGGTAAAAGCATGCGTGGACATCACTGCCCACGCGTGGATTACGACCAGTCCACGGCGGTTGAACTGCAATATTTCGTGCACGTCTGTCCTCTTTCCCCGGTGTCTTCAGCATAATAGAAAATAGCAGGGAACTAGATCACATAGCGCTGCTGTCAGGATAAGTTAAGCTCAGTTTATCACGGTACCACCCTGTAAACTGGTGTATTATTACACGGAGAGAAAACAGTGGTTAATTTAAAACATTATTGTCAATTAATGTCTTTATTTTTTTACTTTTATCTAGAAATGTATATACCGAGACCATGATTAAATAGAAAATGGAATCAGTTTTTTTCTTGTATCGGAGTACAAGGATATTTGTTTACCTTTGAGATTAGGTTATTTGGTGCTCAGTCTAAAATGAAACGATGCTTTAATCAATTCTGAATTCAACTTTCCCAAAATTCACGGAGATAATGGCATTGATGAAGTGCGGATGAATTTGTCATCAGCAATAAATGAGAACATCAAATGAGTTGAGATACCTTTTTATTGAATAAAGCCCCATTCGTAGCTAGATTATCTGTCCTCATCCCAAGTTATTAACAGTTACTAAATAAAATGCAAGATAACGCGAGGTAACCGCCAGTCCTATTGTTACCAAATTTACCCCTGAAAGTGGAGCAGTGCTTGAATACTGTGGATTCAAGTTCTATTTTACTGGTTTCATTGGCAGTCATGGATCAAGAGGTTGACCTTGACGGTGCTACTGACATCACTGAATAGCCAAACTTATAAAAGAAGGGGATCATACACTCATCTAATTAATGAAAGGAGGTGCGATAGGTCATAGGTTACGGCATTGGACCTCAAACCGAAAGATTCACAGTTCGATCCCTGCCAGGGGTAACTGCTTTGTGACCTTGGACAAGGCACTTAATCCCAATTCCCTGCATATAGGGGGAACGGTGGCGCTGTGTACTAAGACGTACTGCACGTCAATGGTGAACTTGTCTTCAACCGATGTGTTAACCCTGCTTGTGAGGAGTTAGTACGTTGGTGAGTCTGGCTGTTGCTCGCCGCTGCTCTGTGGTTCTTTCCTCTCGGTGGTTCTGTCCGGATACTTTGGCTTCCTCCACCCGTAAGCTTGTCCGCCACGAAGTGATCTTGGCTCTCGAAAGTGGCGTTAAACCCCAATAATATCTCTTCGGGTACTTTAGCTTCCTCCACCCGCAAACCTGTCCGTCACGAGGTGACCTTGGCTGTCGGAAGTGGTGTTAAACCCCTATAATAATAATAATAATAATAATAATAATAATAATAATAATAATAATAATAATAATAATAATAATAATAACTAATGGAGATTTAGGGAAAGTTACCATTGTTATCTAACTTTTTTTTCGTCTCAATGAGCCGATTCCGATGATATGTCACACCCAATGTATTTTAAAACATAGAAAATAGTATAATATATTAATTACTGAAATGACACGTACACAACTATGTTCTCCAATTTGCAATTTAGAAATAATAACGGTCCTTGTAGTTTCTTAAATTACACATTTGTGTCTGCATATGGCGACGAAATCCCCAGCATTGAGCCTGAAAACTAACATTATGACTGAACATGAGTCTGTGAAACATGATGAGGGCCAAACTCTCAGGTCACCAGTCTAATTCTGAATGGAATTCGACGCCGCGATGTGGACACTTGCGCGAAGACGACCGTTGATGTAACATGATGTGCCATCACTTAAAAAGATATACAGGTATTCTTTCCTGCCCCAATTCTAGATATTTCAATCAATCAATATTTAATTCCCATCTATATCAAGATTTTAACATAATTTGTGGAACTACAAGCTGCGTTATCATAAAACGACAACCATGTGAGTCTTCGTTTCTGATTGTAATGTCACCAAAATGTCGATTTAAGGGAGACGACTATCAAAAGCTAACAGCTTACTGTCGAATCCCATCCTGCAATCTGCGTCTACGGCTATTGTATTTGTTACATTGTACACAATTAATTCCAATCATTCTTATTTTTCATGTATTTGTTCCATATGATGTAACCATGTAACATATTCGTTTCAAATAAATATTGTTTAAACTAAAATGTCGATCAAATCAAGTCTCATTTAAGCAACATTTGTTGCTTTAACCCTTTACCTAACCTGAAAACCAGACGACACTTGCAAAAAATAATTCTTGAACAACTAATTTTTTTCATTTTTTCAACTAATTTTTTTCATTTTTTATCTCAAAAACATAGGCTATGACCCCTCGTTGGAACGAGCTCGACGAGCTCATTCCAACGAGGGGTCATAACCTATGTTTTTGAGACAAAAAATGAAAAAAATAATGAAAATTAATTGGCGATTTTTGAGAATAGCGCTGGCCGGTTTTGGACGTTGCGTTAAGTAAAGGGTTAATTCACAGAAATTGAATTTTAATTTTAATGAAACTTTTCAGATTGAATTGTCCGGAATATATCATTTGGTTGGAAAAGCGAACCTTAGTTCGCTTTTCCAACCAAATGATATATTCTAGACGAGTGAATCGAAACATAGGCAATGACCTATTTGAGGGCCAAACTGGTTCCAATCCACAACAGCGACGAAGTTCTATCAGAATTAGACCGGTGGCTTGAGAGCTTCGAGGGCAGTATGTGATTACGGTAGCCAATGCATTGGGCTGGAGTCCGCCAAAGGGCAATCTTTAGTTTTCCAGTTCAGTCTTCGATCTCGGCGTTTTCGTTGACTAACATTTTAGCGTTAATTTTGCCCTTTTCATACTTTAAAAATTCAGAAAGGATTACATAAAATGTTGTCTTAAAACTATCGTTTTCAAGTCGTCTTAGCGTTTAATTTGCACATATCTGTACATGGAATAAAACGTAATCGTTGATATGATAATCAAAAGCCAACATTGGGAGAACATGTCATGGAATAGTGATTGGAACTGGAAACACCGAGAATGAGATATGAATAGAGTTTCTCTCGTTTAAAGTCAGGAGAGATGCGCAATTCGGCACCAGTGAAAATCACAAGAAAAACTTTTACAGAATCCGAAAACGTAATAGAAAACCCCAAAACAATTTGCATATCTCTAACCAAATTTTCTAATCAATTGTTGCATCAACCATCTGGGTTTCCGCCCCATGTAGAGCTCTCTTCTAAAAACTTCCCTTACAACACAGTGATAAATAATGATATGCATCTTTGCACTGAATTTTCAATTATTTTCTAAAAGTTTTTCTGCTTTAAATTTTTGTTAGGATCATCCGTCAGTAATCTGTCTACTTCAGGTAGAAATGAAGTTTATTTTTTTTTGCAAAGGTGGTGACTTTTTTTGTTCAGATTCGTCGCATTCTGTACTGTGTTCCTGAGTTCCCCGACAAAATGTTGCGGTGTGCGAGGACAAACGTTTAATGACACGTGTCCCCAGTTCTCCAAACATGCAGAGACCACCATCAACCACTTATCGCTCCCACACGATTACTAACCATACATCCACTGATCTACACTCACATACATATAAGTACATAGAAATTTACACCAAAGTACAGACGCAAATATCCATAATGTTATGTAATTGCATTTTCAAATTTGACAATATCCGCCAAAACGTGCGTTGCAGTTTCTTGGACATGTACTAAAAACATCCATACAGAAATGACTAAACCATTGTTAGTTGTAGCCAGGGACTGAGGGGTTACTTCGAAAATATGTGTGCGAGGTGGGAGAGTGGGGGAAGGCTGAAGTGTAAGCGGGTTCCGGGGCCCTCCTACATATAAAACTTTGTAAAACATGTGACGTAAGAAGCAATCTGGGTGATTTTAGGGGATTAGTGGATTACCGGCACCGATCCGGTGCCGGTAGTCCAATAATTCGCCCAAATCGCCCAGATCGCACAATAGACCCACAAATTTGTACTCTGACATGCTAAGTTTAGGGCAATAACAACTCCGCCACCCTGGCTCGGATAATAGGCGACTCTTAGGTAAGTTTTTTCCTTTTAAGACGACCGCTAGAATACCAAGCAGCTCATCATTTTGTTTACTATTTTCAAATATTTTAAGCATTGTTGGCCCCAAAACTGAGTGACACACAATAGCACTCTACGAAGAACAAAACCAAAGCAACTAACTAAAAACCAAGTTATTCTCCGTTCTCCGAAAATCGAAGTCGAAAGCGGTAAACGGGAAAGTAATAACCACTGTCTTGTGAATTTAACCAATTCATATATGTATAGTTATGAACATAACGTGTCCATAAATTTAATGGGTGAGAAAATTCAATGCACAGATAGCAATCCAAGTACAATACATAGGGAAAACCACCAACTTCGGAAGGGCAAAAAACTGCCAAATCTGTCAACTTTCTAACACAACACAAACAAGAACTCGGTTCGCATTATTTTGGGTACGTTTATTCTCGCAAAAATAATTCTGTAAAGTGATTGGCAGCCAGTTGTTTTTAAATTTTACGGGAACACATGTTACTGCTTAACCCTATGAACTCCAGAGGCCGTTTTTCCGTCCGGGTCACAAGCTACGTCATAATGTCATTAAGGGGGATGACTGCAAGGTAAATGTGTGATGTAGACCAATCAATATTTTAGCCCTAAGGCTGCACGTTGAAAATATTAATTGGTCTACCCCCGAATAATAAATATGGACTCTTCCTATTGCTACCATGGAACTGACATGGAAGATACCACTAGGTTCAAAGGGTTAATGTCAATATTAGTCCGCGTCATCTGCATTGTATCCATGGGCAAAACACTATCAGAAACTGCCCGAGTTTGAGCAAGGTGGCGCAGTGTGCTTATGGTAGTCCAACACGTCGATGGTACACATGCTTTTAATCGAGTCTGACCCCGGTTGCGCGGATTTTGTGATCTCGAGAGTCCGACAGTTTATTTATAATTTTATTAAAATTGATAGATAAACTGTCGGACTCTCGAGCTTACTTATAAATTTATAAAGAAATACCGTTTAACGTACACACGGGAGCGACCATATTCAGTGGGACAAATTATCTTTTTCAAAACAAAACACATTTAATTTCTATTTTATTCATCTAATTCATTCCAGTCTTAGCAAAATGACATCGTGCATAGCGAAAGATTACTCTTCTTAGAAGGGTCCACTCATATGATGGACTAATTAATATTTTAAGCCTTTTGGCTGTAGGTTAAAAATATTAATTGCTCCACTAATGACTATTAAACAGCCTTAATTCGGGTGGAATAAAGCTAAGCTAACTATCATCCCCAAAGGTCTACCCCAGGTGGAACAAAAAGTTCGTCATTGAAAAGACTACAGGGTTGGTGTGGAGTGGAGTTACTTTAAAATGCTACGGTAGTAGTACCGGCAGCTGATTGTCAGTCTCTTTGTCGTATTTGAAAAGGTTGTTTTTCACAGTGTAAGCTTGTCATCAACATGTCATGCGCGACAGTCCATTTTTATACCATGCTCGCCGATGTTACTATACATGTGAAAAGCCTGAATGTTAAATTTTCTCTTTTAACCCCACCCACTACCGGTGTAAAACTTCTACTACGGTTAAAAAAATTTACACCTATAGTCGGAAGTTCATCCAACTTGACCTTTGGCATGACGCAATTTGCTAACTTCGATACATTCACACTTCGCGATGTTTCATTCAAACATACATTTTGAGGTACTATCTACTACGTGCAATGACTTATTAAGTTTAAAATACATACAATTGAATATTTAAAATACAATTTAAGAACTGTTTATGATAATTTGACTGAAAAAGCCAGGTAAATTCAAAGAACTTTGACGATGTGTATAGCTGTCAATCAAGCATTCACGTACAGCCGGTAGTACTGCCCACCGAAGCAGATATAAACAAAACAAACCCTTGTGTTTGCGATAGAAAGTGTCGTTTTTCTCTCCATTTTAAATGACAAAGTCGATTATTTATTAAGAGCAAGGTATAAATAAAACAAATTGGTACTTGGGCCGGTAATCAGATTTAAACCACTCGTAGAATGAGGGTTTTAACCACTCGGCAAACCGAGTGATTAAAACGCTTATACTAATCGTGGTTTAATTCTGATTACCGGCCCTAGTACCTAATTATTTATTTATTTATTGGGATTTAACGACACTTTCGACAACCAGAGTCACCTCATATCGGACAGTTTTACAGGTGGGAGAAACCGACTTACCCGGAGAGAACCACAGAGTAGCGGCGAGCAACTGCCAGCCCTCCCAACGTACTAACTCCACGCAAGCAGGGTTAGCATTGTTTGAAGGAAAGTGCACCGACGACGTGCAGTACGCATCAGTACACAGCCACAGTGCCCCCACGTGGGCAATCGGGATTAAGTGCCTTGCCCAAAGACACAACGCACTTGCCCTTGGTGGGGATCGAACCGCGAGACTTTCGGTTTGAAGTCCAATACCGTAATTACTGATCCACCGTTCTCCCCGACAGCCTAGTAGGTCATCCTTCTACCAATAATACATAGAGATTATTACCATTATGTGGATGTATAAAATATGTATCCGAGTCGAGCTCCGGGTTCTAAGGGCAGATCACGACGGGTCGAAAAAGGTAATAATAATTTTATCTTACAATATATTGGGGATAAGTCAAGAATGGAGACAAATATATAACGAAGTGTTTAATCGTACGGATGAACAAAAAGAAAAAAATGGAATTCACGCGAAAGGAACGTGCTTGTATCCGACCCCCTGATACAAACATCTGTATCAGGGGGCCGGATACATGACAGTTGCGGAGTTAATACAGACAAAAAACAAGTTGATTGTAAGATAAAAAGAGTTATAACATGTATTTTTTTATATTATACAAGTGCACCACTCAGCAAACAAATCAAAACAAACATTTTCTTGGAATATCCGACTCAGTTCACGTGTGTTAAATATTATATCGACTTAACACTGATAAGTTAACAGAAGTAGAAAAATGTGGCAAAAATATGACGAAAATGTTATATAGCAAATACATTTCCACCAGCATAATCGGCCGGTATCAAACAAATTTCATTAATAGTGTCGGGACATGCCCACTGAAATTCATTATCCAAAATGTTTTACAAATTAAAAAGTAATTTTATTGATGTGAATATAATCGAAAGCTGCTGTCCATATTAACGATTATGTTATCAGTGTTTTTTCTTTATTACATATAATTCATCTGAAGAAGGTCAAGGTTGTGGTATTTTTAAGAGTTGGTATTGTGCAGTTTTGTGTATACAGATATTTAGATAATCTTAACCAGATAACTTTCTGCAGACCAGATTATCTACTGTCATCGGTTTGGCTGTGGGTGGATGGCGGAGTATTAACCCGAGAGGCCGCTTTTCTGATCCAGGGACGTGATACGCCATAATTTCATCAAGTAGGGTGGGTGCTAAGTGCATGTGTGAGGTGGACCAATCAATATTTTCAACATGAAGCTCCAGTGTTGAAAATATTAATTGGTATCACCCCAACTAATGCATATAGATTCTTCCAATTGCTGTCATTGAACTGACATGGAAGATGCCACCAAGGTTCAAAGGGTTAGGGGCACACTTCCCCAATACTCTACTTTACAAATCGTCGTGTGAGAACCACAAGGTTCTATCTTCCACAGGAAGATAGAACCTTATGGTTATCACGCGACGAAATGTCAACCTTAGATTGTGTCCTGCGTCATTATCACAACATCATTGTTGTTCAAGTCGCTATTTTTGCTGATATTAGGCTACGTTTGGCGTAAGGATGCGTGTGTGGAGAGGGGGGGGGGGGGGTACCGTGAAGTGCTCACCTTTAAGTACGGCCGTATCAATATGACATTTCAATACAATTCATGTCAAGTGAACTGACAAATTCAATGAATCGAATTGAAGGAAGACAAATATGTCGTTTTTGGATGGGAATGATGAAATTAGCATGGACGTGACAGCCGTTACTTATTCCCAGTTCCTTATTCGACAACCGTTGTCAACGGATTTTATCGGTTGATAACGAATGTCGATAAGGAACTGGGAATAAGTAACGGTTATCACGTCCTCGAGGATAGCTGACCATGAATGACTGTGCCCTGATTCTTTCATTTGTGGTATGAATCGGTAGAATGCTTTCAACTTTTGTGTGAACTCATTCAGCACATTAAAAAAATTTCAAACAATTTTTTATTCACACTGCGACAAATATCACCAAATACGGCATTTTACCAGTAACTGAACATCACAAAATTTCACTCGATTCTCTTATATGGGCAGATTATCTTTAAAAAAATAAAAAAATAAACACCAAACCTTTTTTTGCTTATTAATTTTCCGGGTTACATTCAGTTACTGTCTCTTGTAGTAAGAAATATGTTCGTCGAAGTAATAAAATTCCGAAACAAATAGACCTTAGGAAAAAGTATTTTTTTACTACAATGGATAAGAAATAAATTACTTCCCGTGGGGCAATAAGTAAAAGCTGTCTAAAATAGAAATTTACAGAACACACGCGATAGGAGGTGAACCTTCAGAGGGACTCAATGATTGTAAGCATTTTTGTGTGATTGTATTTATCTTAAATTAAATGCGATACTTTCTAGTAACATCAAGAACAACAGCGCTGAAATTGTCTTCCAGCAATTTGTCAGCACACGCAGTTGTAATCTTCTACTTTTTGTTGCACCATGATATACAGACAACATTTAAGAAATAGTGGTTCGATTGCTCTTTGTCATGAAGAATCTACACCATACGTAACATTCACTACCCTTGGTTTGTGTTAAGAGCAGTAGGCAATACTGCAAATATTTGTGTATGTGTGTGGGGAGGGGGGAGGGGGCGTTTGGATTTTGTTCTGATATTGTCTAAATATTACATCGGAAAAGCCTTGAGGCTGCATGTTGGGAATATTAATTGGTCTACTCCACAAATTCACTGAACATATCCAGTGGCAGCCGAGAGGTATTGGGACTCTCCCTGTCCACTTTTAAAATGACCAACAAATTTTTCGCGAAAATTGGTCGGAATAACTACAGGAGTAAGTAAGTACCTTTTTATGGACATGTGTTGTACGAGATAACAAGAGGTGGACAATTGTATCTTCAAAAGCATCCGGCCAATTTGGCCAAGATGTCACTTCCATATTTTACAAAATTATTCTCTCTCTCTCCAGTGGGGTTCATCACTTCACTAACATTAAATATAGCCTTCTCTACTATTTCGCGTAACCCTCTGCCCATAACGGTCGACCATTCACAGTCTCCACCTCCAACAGGAACAGACACAGCGGAACCAGGGTGTCTGAGAGTGCTGTAGCCCCTGCACTTTTTCAGAAGGTTTTAATTTTCTTTTACAAATAATACAATGAAATTGTTATTGAATTTTCATGATATTGTCACTTCATGCCAGTAATAGGTGGAAGCAAAGCTGAATGTTCAAAAACATAAAACCATATATATGTTAACTGTGATGTTCCATTTATCTGCAGCTACACACGACATGCCTTTACCTCGCCTTATACTGTGTAAAACCGTCCACTCGAATTAACGTGCCAGTTGAATGTTCAAAACAACTGTGTTCTACCGTTGCTACGAATGTAGCAACGGTAGTACAAGTTGTTTTGAACATTTCATTCGCACGTTAATTCACGTGATCGATTAAAAGAAAATCACGCTAAAGCACACATACAAAACATCGAATCACCGATACAGACCCAACACTTTCAAAATCGTTCTGCTGTCCTTGAAGAAAATACACATCCCATTTTTTATCTTCATATTATATTATCACTTCTTGACATCACTTCTTTCTAAAATCTCTTAGAAATGACATTAGTTGCTGAATCCTAATTTATTTTATTTAATGATATTATCTGAAAGTAATTCTTTGCGTGTTGTTGCAATTATTTGTGGTGTGTTTCGATATATTGCACAAGCACACAGGTAAATGCTTAAACAAATATTAGAAACATGAAGCATTTTGAAACTACTGCATCAAAATAAGTTAGAGTGTTATCAAAGATTAGTAATTATTCTATCCGCAGTCTCAGAGTATAGAATTCAATGAAAATCATCTGTCTCATTTACTGAGGAATATGAAGTTAATGAACAAATGGAGGGAACAGCTGCAATGAGTTGTCCTAATCTCATATACCTACATATACCATTTTCTGTTTCTCGTTGTTTTTACATGCATGTCATTATTACTGTCGGTATATTATTTCAGACCAGATGCTATGGCATTTCAAATTTTTCTAAATGAGTTTGTTAGCTAGATTGGACAGGAATCAGTGACAATTCAGAGGGGTGAGGAGAGAGGTGGGACCGGCGTTGGGCTTAAACTTCGTTCCAATTCGCGATAATCCGATTTGAAAGATTGAACGAGGATAATAAATTTTCATTTGTTAAATAATGTAGAATTTGAGAGTACTGTTATACCCCTTTGAATGTAACCGTATTCCATAGTTAAAAAAAACATACTTATATATTTATGGGGTTCAACCCATGGATATAGCCCAAGTTTAAGTTTTGGTGCGTTTTTTCTCTTACTTGTACATGAAGAACACACGTTCCAACATACAGGATTTTGGTGGTCTTGTTGATTAATGAAGTTACAGTATCCTGGCAGCGGTTTCTAGTGAAGTCTTGGCTGCCTAAATAGGCAGCCAAGTCTTCACTAGGCACCACTGCCAAGTCCAACTGTTGAAAAGCCAAAAAATAAGTAGGATTCCCCAGGCATTTGACACTTTCAGAGTGTATGACAAGAATTAAATGAAGATTTTGCGAGAATCAAAGTTGATTCTGTTCGTTTTCCTTGCGAGAATATCATTTGCGAGAATCGATTCTGATTTTCGCGTGAGTTATAAGTGCGCTGCGGCGACCCCCCCCCCCCCCCCCCCCCCCCCCCCCGTCTAATTTTTTTTCAAGTTTCTAATAAATTATAAGTGCATTCGCGTTGGTAAGAATGAGTATTTTGTTTATGTCCCTCTTCAGTAAACTGCATCATAATATTATAGACTTGAGATTTATTTCACAAACAAATTTTTAACCCCAATAGCCCCCCCCCCCCCTGATGCCAATAACCTCACGTGCAAGAAAATGGCAGCAAATGTACCAGAGATCCCCTTATAAATGAGTGACATTGCGCCCCATATAATGTCCCCAAACATCATGATATACCAAGCCACCTTGCCTGTGTAAAATATTTCGTTAACAGGAGTAATCAATTAACATGAATTTGGTACTTTTTCTCTGTCCCGGCAATAAACTGAACATTTAGTCTCTTATATTCTGTTTGACGTAGCTCATGGTGCTTTGTTATACAATATATCAAGTGCCTATATTGGGTGTAATGAGGCCAAATATGTCTAGAAACAGGGAATTCAGTGCTTATCAGAATAATTCTATAGATCACACAATTTTTATTCCATTAGAACGATTTTACTCTATAACATATATGCAAATACCAGGTCAAATTTGCTCTTAAGGTATGACAAACGATTTGGTGATTAGAAATGATATGCAATTAACAGGATTTTTCAGTTAAGAGATGTCAATTAAGTGGACTCCATTGTATGAAAAATTGTCACTAAAAAAAGCACAGTAAGTTTTGTAATGGCGTTATATTGTAATATATTCTCCAAAATAATCCACAACGTAGAGAACTAACGTATATATGTGTAAATGTTGTATGTACTCATAGCTGTTTATTTCTTCGCCAAACACAGCTGGTTAAGATAGTACTTGCAAAAAGAAAATTGTAACATTTTCCCCCATTCTTTGCCGTAAACACCTAGGGTATGATCCCTCACTGTTTGGAACTAGATAACGAACTCATTCCAATGACGGGTCATACGATTTGCTTTTCTGCTGGGCGAAATTTGAGAAAAGTAAAGAATTTCGGATGTCCATTTTTGTGGGTAGCGGCCTGTCAGATATAGGTCCATTACGCTCGGTAAACGTGATGAATGTTATGGAAGTTATCCACCTGCTATTGCACATGTTAGGGTTTCAAACAAGGCCTTAGAGTTTTCATGACGTAAAGAGTGGTTGGGAGTGGATGGTGTCCTCAGAATGGCGTAGCCATAAATGTTCTGACACCAGAACAACTGAGTCAACGACTGCCGTTAGCTCAGAACATTTAGGGCTACGCGATTGGGTGCCGTAGACCCAAGATCGATTCCCGTCGGGGCCAACTTCAGAAAAAAATTAGAGTTTTCAGTTCAGTGGCTCGGACCCAGCACAACTCCTGGTCGAATTCCTGCTTGATAAAGTACAGAGCATATAGTTATAGGTTATGACCCCCTCCCCACACCCCACACACAGCATGGAACTAGATCACTAAAGAGTGAGTGGTGGCTTCAGAACCGCCCAGCTATAAATACTCTGCCGCCAGACCAACTGAGCTAACTCAGTTTTGGTTTGGTTGTACCGGTGTTTCATTCATTAAATTTGTGAGAATTATTCCTGTAAGTTGTGTTTGGAATCTAACATTATTCCGTCCGTAAAAATATTGCCCACTCGTGGAAAGTGAACAGTCAACGGCGGCCGTACTGCACCTCTGCGTATCGGCGAGCTGGAGCTACAATCGCTGTAATTATTAACGTGAATCAGCCATGTTGTGGTACAAATCGTGGCAGTCTTAATAGACTTTACCAAGACATTCCCAATTACTGTAGATAATTACCAGGGCCGGCCCGATTCGCATGCCACTAAACTAGCAACCATGCACCTGTAATAGTTTTATGCCTGTACGAATGCCTTGGAGCCTGCAAATTATCGGGTAATAGTACCCTGTACAACTACTGCCCAGCAAGCAGGGACGTCGCTAAGGGGTGTGTGTGTGGGGGGAGAGGGGGGGGGGGGTCTGATTGTGCGTGATACCCCCAATAATTTTCCAGTCGGGACGTTTTGGTCAGGATTGGAGTCTAAGATATCAATTCTCTTTAACTCTTAACCCGCTGAATATTTTCAAAATATGTTTCATCAAATCTAGTCATGACTGCTGTGAAGCAGCCATGACTAAATTTGATGAAACATTTATCCATATTTAACTCAAGAAATCATTAGTCAAACGATCTATTCAATTTACAGGGGGAAAATTGATTATTATCCTTATAGTAGTGGGGAGAGAAATACCGTCTTCGGCAGAAATA
Source organism: Pictodentalium vernedei (assembly GCA_031216915.1). NCBI lineage: Eukaryota > Metazoa > Mollusca > Scaphopoda > Dentaliida > Dentaliidae > Pictodentalium > Pictodentalium vernedei. The sequence continues at coordinate 193,376,931 of CM062289.1, forward strand.
TCTGTCAGCAACATGCAAGGAGTTAACTTGCAATTATGTACTTTTTAAAAGACTAGACTTGATACATGGACTTGTATCACACATACTGTCGGTCATACAAACGGAGGTTCGTGGTATCCGATTAAGGCAGTTGGAGGGGGGGGGGGGGTGCAGCTTGACCAATTTGGAGTACCGGTACGGCACGTGTTAAATGATTAGGAACTTGCGTCACGACAACTACATGTATATTTTATTTATTCACTCATAAATTTACAAGAATTTCTGAGTTTTTTACTATAATCTCGACTGACTAAAATTTCAACCATATCATCAAGGAAAGCCTTGACGAAGGCACGTCAAAATTGAAGATGTAGTTGGAATATTAATCAGTCGTGACTTCAGCATCCTACACCCCCCCCCACCCCCCAAAAAAAAAAAAAAAAAAAAAAATTAAATACGCCCCTGGTTATTACTTTACACCTGCATTCAAATTAATCGGACTTAAAAAATCGCCCAGTATTTAAATTAAAAATAATTATCCTACACTCTTACCTGTATGACCTCTCGTGAGATCTATCTAGTGAGAAGGTTATAGGCTGTGATTTGAAAAACACAAAATTATATTTTCACTTATCTGACAAAAGATATTTAATATTTTGATATTATCGAAAAACATGGTAATAAAGCAGTTGAAACTAGAAATGCCTAATCACCTCCTTCTAATATTTCTCATTTTCAATTTTTTATGCTGAAAGAATGTAGAAATTCCTTGCTTCATTTTCAAGGGGGAAAAATCAAATTTAATTACATATGTTGTCGTTACACATGTGGTAAAACACATATGAATTCAATTAAGTTTCAAATTCCCAACTGTAAACTCTTTGCACCAGATGGAAGTCGCAGACTTATTGGAAATGAGAACAGTAAGCTACAGAGAAAATATGACGTCCTTGACCCCCTGCAACTAGGAATTTAACCAGTTCAATCTTGTTTGACAGGGCTCGAAGAGCTCTGTCAAACATTAACCAATTCAATCTCGTTTGATAGAGCTCGAAGAGCTCTGTCAAACAATATTGAATTGGTTAAATTCCTAGTTTCACTTTGAGAACAACTTGAGAACAAGAGGCGAGAACAATTCGCCTCTTGAAATTTAACCAATTCAATCTTGTTTGACAGAGCTGGAAGAACTCTGTCAAACAAGATTGAATTGGTTAAATTCCTAGTTTCATTTTGAGAACAATTCGCCTTTTGAAATTTTGATACGTTCGCTTCGGTGTGCAGGGAGTTCCACATGCCGCTGTGAAAGGTTTCGTCCTGCAGACCTTTGTTAAATTCAGCGAGCAGACGACACTGAGGATAAAAAATCAGTTCTCATGATCAAAGATAATTTATACAAGCATCAAGAGACAACATGATTAGATCTATCATTGATCTCCAGTGTTAATAATATTATTACTATAATGCATAAATCTGTGAAGAGACCAGTGATAATTTAATCATAACGCTATGGGTGCAGGGAGTGGGGGTAGGCTGCAGGACTCAATTATCTGTGTATCTCGATAATAGATATCATCATCACCATCAACAACAACAACAGCAACAACGCTGGCGACGCGCGATGACGTCTCCGACGACATGAGACGAATCGCAAAAAGGCGACGAAGGCGCCGGCGACTGCGAAGGTTAGCACAACGAAGGCGGCAATGATGATGATGAAGATCCCTACATCAAGTGTACAATCTTTATCTACCCAGCCCCATCCTCCACCCTCCACCCCCCAACACGTACGCACCGTGGTCTGGTATTTCTTCTTAACTTTGTAACTAACCAGCATCTTTGACGAAACTTACAAAACAAAATTTGGATTAACTAGTAAATAATCTATTTGTTTGCCTCAAACACATCGCTTATGAAACGAGTCTGTTCCAAAGGGAGGTCATAAGCACATTTTACAAAAAAATTGAAAATATAATACAATTTCCATGGCGGTTTTTGTGAACAGCTCAGACATTTTTTTGCGGTACGTTACTTAAGATAAGGATTAAAGTCAGAATTGTTTAAAGAGGATTGTCTACGGGGGTACAATCAATACTGATGATGAGTGGAAAAAATAAATGACAGTTAATGGCGGAGGAGGGGGGATCATTGCATTCGCAATGCACTTTGTTAGAATTTGGCATACCTTGATGTTATGGGTATAACTGAATGCTCTAGCCGCGAAAAGATGAAGTTTTGTCAGTTTAATATAAGTTATGGGGCTTTCAGGGGGGTAGATATGGTGTGATGTAAGGCAAAGTGAGATCAATATTAGGCGAGGTCGAAATTCCGATTTCGATCGGGAGAATCTCAGCTTTAATCAATAGATACAGGAATTCCAACTTGTACTGGTAGAAATTGAGATCAGCTACCTGAAAAGCCAAACTAGGTGGCAGAAACTGGAATTACCTAATTCAGTATCGAAATCAGGCTTTCCAACGGCAAAAGATGTAATCATTTATTCAAAACAGTTGGAATTTCAAGTTCAACCAGAAGACATTGGAATTCCATCTTCTACCAGAATAGAAATTGTGATTCTAGCAGTTGGAATTCCAAGTTCTACGGACAGAATTTGGAATTCCTGTTTCTACCTACGGAATTTCAGATTTTTCTGACAAATGGAATTGCGGCCTCTTCTTGGAAAGTCTTAGGTTCTACCAGATTTCATTTTCCACTACGATATATATATATTTGAGTGTATATATATGGAAAGCACAATTTGAAATCCAAAATTTAACAGCGGCGTTAGTAAATCATTTGTACACTGGTAGAACAAGATCTGAGCAGCTTAGATAATGGATTGGCACGGCACGCTTCTAAAGGTGCAAAGTAACCCCCCCCCCCCCCCCCACACACACACACACACCCAGCAACCCCCCGCCGCTTCGGGAAAAAAAGGTTACAGAAAATAAAATTGTAAGAGAAAGGCAGTTTTGTGGGTTTAAATGTAATAGCTTGGCACCAACACAATTGAAAAAACAGGAGCTTTGGAAGAGAGTGTGGGACCTGAAGACCCCCTATCTTATGTGCACACTAAATACACTATATGTGTGGTGTGGTGTAAGGTCTCTTTTATAATACTAACGTGTTACATGAAGGTTCCCGGTTTCTTCTCCATAATACCATGCATGTGTCTAAAACATCCACCATTTCCAAAACCTAAGGTCCTTTTGAACAATATGTCATATAACATGAGACATGATAACACAATACCACCATCAAGTGGAAGAAACTCCAAGATTATTTTTAATATTGTGGGTCCAGGATTGGCTCGGACATACAAACTTCAGAAGGGGGAGATTTGAAAGCATATCACGAAACTCACAGACGGGGAGAATGCAATGATCCTTGTCTGACCCCAAGATCCGAAAACGTACCACCATCAATGTTTCTATCGGTGACGCTGTTTTCCATATAGCACTCGTGACCGAGAATGTGAGCGATGTGCGTCTCCGAGAAGCACCAAAATCGAATATGGCCCGCTCTTATACGTGTGAATATTCTGTACGGACATGGGTGAGAATTGAAGATGATGTAAAGACGAGAGTCTGAAATAATTAGTTTTGGTTACAATTCAAGATAAAACGTCCACAGTTTCACTCATAACAGTTGATTTTCTAGATGGTTCACAACTAGAGCAATATTCAATATTGGAAGAGTTCGTTTCTGGAGTCCAGCAAGGTGCCTTCTGCTATGCGAAATTATTGCACACAAAGGCATAATGTTTTGATTAGTAAGTGACATAAGGTATTTTATGAAAATATCAGAGATCATATCCATGATATACGTTTAAATCTCTTTATTTTTCAGGCATTCATTGTGTGAGGCCAAATTCAGGAGGTGACGATAGTGTATTGTCTGATAACTATGATGCGGAAAATTCCCCGGATACTGTCGATAACGACAAGTATATTCATGATAAAGACGACGATGATCTGAGTGACGACAAATTGGACGAGAATCTGGATTCAAAAAGAAAGAAGAGGAGAAATAGAACAACATTTACGAGCTATCAGCTCGAGGAGATGGAGCGAATTTTTCAAAAGACCCACTACCCGGATGTGTACACAAGGGAGCAGTTAGCTCTGAGGTGTAATTTAACAGAAGCAAGAGTTCAGGTGAGGCATGTCATTATGTAGCCCAGTCGAATGGCTTTGGGCTCGTTGGAAGCATCCCAATAATTTCACGTGGTGAGGTTTATTAGAGAAAGGGGTCACCTTGAAAGGCTCGGACACGATAAGTGCTGTTAGTGGGAACTCCCTTTTCTTTACCCTAAAGTCAACATACAGCCATAAACTGACACTCTTTTATTGCTTTGTATTCTTCCTTCGGGAACGCATCTAGTAGGCTGCATTTATCTTAATGATGCTTTCACATCATTGTTGTCTGTTTGTACATGTAGCGTAGCCACCAATAATGCAGAAACACTGTTAAGTCATCTGCAGCGGTGTACATGTATATACGGTAGTAATAACCGTAAAATTGCCTTGCGGCTGTGGGGGTTACACAATTCGATGATTTAGTCTGGTTTATGCTGATGGGAGAAGTGTTGTGCCCTTTTGTTGTTTTTTTCCGACAGAAGCTCTTTCAGCACAGTGCTACTTCACGGTATTTCATCGGCACCCTGCAGACCATTAAATTACTGTTAAAAATACGGTAAACACATACTAAAAACTAAAGTGTTAAAACTGACACTTTCAAGGTGTTAAACCCATTCTGACTCTCAGGGTTTTATTTTAACACTCAAAGTGCAATGCTTTAAGCACTTAGACATTACAATCGTCAGACATCTGAAACTTTAATGGATGGCACTTCCCATGTGTCTAGCATTGGTGGTTCTTCCAGAATCGTCCATAATTTGATTTGCGCTTGGTGGGTACATAATTAAAAGGACACAACGCAGATGACGCGGATCAGGCTCGAGAGTTCGAGCCTGATCCGCGTCATCTGCGTTGTTTCCTTTTAAGTGTCGCGACATTACACTTGTCAAGTGATATTATTGTAACACCTGTCAAGTTCTGGGATATCTACACTTGAACAAAGTGCTAGTTCGGCACTTAGTAAGTGTTAAATACAGCACTTCAAGTGTAGTTTTTAACACTTTAGTTTTTAGCGTGCAGAAGGGCAAATCTTACGATAAAAAATGCCGTTTTAAACTATTTTTGGCAGTGACGACATTTTTTCTTTCATTTCAAGCAGAACTAAGAAACCGATATTTGGTTTCTCTACTTTACAAAACAAGGCTGTTCAGTTGTGATAAGAGTAGACAAATTAATATCTTTGATCAGCAGCCATACGACTAGATCTGATAGATATTATTTTTAGTCTTCCTCAACAATCGACTCTTCTTCAGTGCAACTTTCCATGTGCCGGATGCCACTTTTCAAAAGCAGGAAGTGAAGAGCTGAATGCGATGGTTCTGGAGAAAATTTGATCCACTGTTCATTAACACTACTCTGTTAATAAGTGGCAGTCGTTACCGTAAACTCTACGGTCAAAAATGCCTACAAGTGGTTATCCGTACTTTTGTCGTATTTTAACGGCTATTTTGTACTATAGACGTCTCTGTTTTCACTGTCCACATTTCAGTCGTATGCCCCTATGATAAGAAGGTTCAATTTGATAACTTAATTCAAAACTATTCTACGGTTAAACATGTCTGTAGATATTATGACTGTTTGACATTTTGTCTGGGTGGGTAATTTATAATAGATTCCTTATCCTCGTTGAAACAGAAGTCGAGAACATCAGTTCAAATAAGCGATACTGAGAAACAACTCACTTTCTTGGCGTCCATTTTATTTCTGGAACAGTCATAAGTACATTTTCAACCCCGTGTTTGTAATTTGTAAATTAGATGAGCATGCCGTTCACCATAACCATGGATGAGTTGAGAAGAGTTTTCCAAGCCCCGTCACAAGCCTTATAATTCTTCCACAGCACACACCCACGTCTTTTCATATTTCCTTTAAAAAAATCTTAGTGGAAATACAGTATGTCCGCCGTGGGCTGGTCACTTTTCACGGTGGGTAATATTTCCCCGGACGCAATAGTATTGGATTCCAAACTCTAATTACAGGAATAATCATCAAAAATTCCATTAATGAAGCACCGGGTAGAACCCGGTGCTTCATTAATTAAAATTTTGCTGCTGATGATTTTTATTACCTGGTAAACGCATGCGTGGACATCACTGCCCACGCGTGGATTACTACTTGTCCACGGCGACTGTATTGTAACACACTTCAACGAGCTTTCTCCAATGAGGAGTCAAAAGGTGTGTTTTTAAGGCAAAAACTAAAAAAAAAAATTGGATAGCTATTTCTGTCAATAGCAATGGCCGGTTTTCGCCATTACGTTAAGTAAAGGATTAACTGGGAGTTTTGAACAGGACGATCAAGACAGATTGGGCGCACCCCAACAAAGCGTCGGGGGTTTTGACGGGATATAAAACTATATTCCTCTTAGGCAGGGGGATGTTCGACATCCACTGTGGGCCATCATAATAATAATTATGTGTCTATTTTGGCTTGGCAAACTGAGAAAAAAAAAACGTCGACGGGGAGTGGTCCGGATATGTTACATGCGGGTTTATCTGTGCTTATACGCAGTTGGATTCACGCGGGTATCTATTGACATAGGAATTTGTCTCATTCACTCTCTTTGCTGGCCAGCAGTTGAGATCGAGAAATATGAGAATGAGAGGACAAGACCTCCCAACAGGATCTGTTTATTTGGTAGAAAATTCGTACCGGCTGTAGAAATACTGATTATGTAATTCGTGACCATTCATGTATTCTTCGATAACACATTTGTATATTTTTCTCATGATTTTCACGTTTTATCAGTTCTGTGATGAGCTTACATACCCCGAGGACGGGTGTTATATAAGCTACTTATACACGCGGAACCAAGAATGTACTCAATCCGGCTTCAGTGGAAAGTGCCAAAATCAAAATGTGTTGTGTAAAAAAATCATCAAACCTAATCATTAATTATTTAATTAGTATGCAGCCTAATTATGCTAAAGATACACTGTGGCAAAATGTACTGCGTGAACGACTGAATAAAGTAACCGAATATCAAAGAACAGTGTATAGCTCCATACAAAGGACAGTAGTACTGATAATTATATAGGTCGCAAACTCAGTTGAGCTCTCTTCTGATTTGGGCAAAAAAGTTGAATATCTGTTTCTCAGGCCTTCCCGCATGGTCCTTTTGGCTGCCGCATGCTATCTTTTTATGACCAATGCAAACTTAAAAAAATAAAAATTAATTAAATGGTTTATGTCAGATATTTTACCCAAGTTAATAAAATTGGTAAATTTACCTCTTGAGAGCAACGAGGCTTTGCAACGCTTTAGCACTGCAAAGTCTTTTTGCACTCAAGGGACAAAATACAAAATCAATCCATACTATTCTGTAGATTATGAGGCCTAAAACATAAAACAAACCAGGAATATGAACTTTTGATGGCAAGGAAATAATCACAAAAATAAAAGAAAAAAAAAGAAAAACCGCCCGCTCACATGCAATTTTACAAAAAAAGGCCAGAAAAACAGAACATTTACTTTGTGGGTCCTTATATAGATGGGGTTTTTTCTGTCAGATTAACTGCTGTGGTTTGATCACCGTAGGCCCCAGCTTTTACCCAACGCACATTATATAAATATTTTTTCTTTTAATTATTTTCCTTTTCAATTTTTCACAATTATTTTCATCAAAGCTCGTCCCAGTGAGGGGTCACATGATATGGTTTTGTTGAAATGTTTTTAAAAATATATTTTTTCAACCTCTCAATTTGTGAATTTTTAAATTACGCGGAAGAATTCGGCTGATTCGTTAGATAAAGAGTAATATGGTACAATGAGGAGTGCAGTGGCTCAGTGCTTGGAGCATTGAACTTTAAACCAAAAGATCGACATTCCATCGTGATCAGCGGTTGCCTTTATGTGAGATGTAAATTATTATTTTCAACCCGAACTCGTATCAAGATGATTCTATTTCAAAAGTGGTCGCCTCGAATTGTCCCACATACTGGTTCCGTGTAAAAATGTCATTACAAAATTGAGGCATCCCCAAAAATAACCGATGACAACGAACGTCCTTGTTAACTCCATTGGTTCCGTATCACCTTGACAGTGAAGAAAGTTTTGCTGTCAACTGTTTTTTGTGTATTTATATTTTGTTTTGTACAAATATTGAAAATATAGGTTACTTGGAAACTTATGAAACGAAGCGCGGTACATGGTCCAAAATTCTTACTTTATTTTTCCAGCTTCCTTGAAAACGCCGATATCTTTTGGCATATAGAAAGTTTCATCTACTTATTTATTTATTTATTTATTGGTGTTTAAGGTCACATACTTATGCACAATGGCTAATCATGACCATGACAGTTTTACGGGTGGAGGAAGCCGGAGTGCCCGGAGAGAACCACAGAGCAACGGCGAGCTCTTGTCAGCTCCCCAACATACTAACTCCACACAAGCAGGGTTAGCATTGGTTGAAGACAAGTGCACCATCGACGTGCAGTACGCCTTAGTACACAGCGCCACCGTGCCCCCACGTGGGCAATTGGGGTGAAGTGTCTTGCCTAAGGACACAACGCGGTTGCCGAATGTGGGATTCGAACCGAGAACCTCTCGGCTTGCAGCCTGCACATCTACCCGCTCAGCCACCGCCCCCCCCCCCCCCCCCCCCATTCCATCTACATTCTTTGCTGCCAAAGGGTTGAGATCAAACCGTAGAATGTGTGTGCGCACGTTTTCTTGATTTTATTTTATACAGACTGAGATAATTTGTTTAACAGTGAGTCCTTTCAAATTTATACCCTCCCCCACCACCCACCACCACCCACCACCACCCACCAACACCCACCCAATATACAAATAAACACCGACCTATTCGTTCCTATGGTTTTGGACGCAGCTACACAATCGTAAATATTTCTATGTGAAATACTGGTGACGTTATGCGTATCCAAAATCTCTATAATAATGTTGAAATAAATTAGGAGAAAATGCGATTCTTCTGAGAGCATTACATCTTCTTCGACCAACAAACTCATTCGTTGGTCACAGTACTAGAGGTCACATCTGTCCCATTTAATCACAGAAGGTGGTGTACAAAGATTTTAGACTTCGTAAATGCCACTTTGTCCGCGCTTGACACTGTGTGTATGTTCACTACTCGGTATTCTACTGTGCTGGGTCTGGGCATCTTGCGTTAGAGATAATGTCCGTGTTGAGATATTAGCCCACCCCCCCCCCTCCACCCCCCCCCCCCCCCTTCATGAACTTTCAGTCCCATAATTGCTAAACCTCAATATAGGTGATACATAACCGACAGAAAGACTGCAAAACGCTAGTTACTAGGTCCGGAAAATTAAGGACTACAATGAATGACACAAATTATCTAGCTCTTAGCCCACCAGTCTAATTCTGTAAGGACAATGAATGACATAGATTATCTAGCTCTCAGCCCACCAGTCTAATTCTGTAAAGAATTCGTCGCTGTCATGGGCTGTTTGTTCATCCATCTTTCGTGGAATTTTCCCGCAGACTATCATTGATGTAATGTGATGTTCCTTTATGCACAGAGATACACATGTATTCTTTCGTGGTCTAGTTATAGATGTTCCAATCAATAAGTATACAATTCACATTAAAAACATCATGGTATTAACAAAATTAGTGGAACCACGCGGCATAATCATAAAACAACACCTGCGGTGAGCCTTCATTTAATTATTTAGTCAACAAACATGTGTAATGATATTTGTATGCCATCACAGATTCGATCAAATCAAGTCTCAACTGCGAAAATTTCTTGCGTTCCTTCAAAGAAAAAAAATGTTTATGGTATTTTAGATTCATTCGGTTGGAATATTTCATTTGGACGGAAAAGCGAACCGTATGTTTGCTTTTCCAACCAACTAAAATATTCTAGTCGATTGAATCCAAAAAGAGGCGATGAAATATTTAAGGGCTAAACTGGTTTCAGGCCATAATAGCATCGAATTCCTTACAAAACTTGACTGGTGGCTTGACAAATTGTACGTGGATGATCTCCAGATGGTCCCCAGTTTTCACCGAAACTTACGAAATGCGTTCTTTAAGTTTGGTCAGGATCGAGCCTTTAGCCCTTTACCTAACATGAAAAGCAGACGACACTTGCAAAAAAAAATTCTTGAATTACTCATTTTTTGTTGTCTCAAAAACATAGGTTATGACCCCTCGTTGGAACGAGCTCGACGAGCTCGTTCCAACGAGGGGTCATAACATATGTTTTTGAGATAAAAAATGAAAAAATAATGAAAATTAATTGTCGATATTTGTGAATAGCGCTGGCCGGTTTTGGTCGTTACGTTGGGTAAAGGGTTAGCGAGGTCCGGGACTGATTTGCTAGACGAGTTTCGAGGTCCGGGACTGGTTTACTAGACGAGTTTCGTAAATTTCATATTAAACTGAAGATGGGTTGAAGATTCTATTTATTACTTGGACTAAAACCCAATGAAGGCTGCTTAATCCTTTTCCCAACACCAACAGAAGATGACGCTTGCCAAAACAATTCTAAACTAAAGTTTTCATTTTTGCCTCAAAAACATAGCACGTGTTCCCTCATTCTAACGAGCTCAACTAGCTCGTTGCAATAAGTGATCATTAGTTATGTTTTTGAGGCAAAAGTTGAAAAAATAATGACGTGAATTTTAAAATAGTAAAAATTAGTAAAATATAAAAAATTACTAAAAAAATAGTGAAGTAAAAATGTAAATAAATGAATTCCAATTTCGGTAAAAAGCGCTGACTGGATATGTTTGTTACATTAGGTAATGGTTTAAATAGACCGAGAAACAAGCAGCGCTTCCCATAAAACCTCTATTACGCTGTTGAAAATAATGCGTTCTATGGCATACCGTCAGCTCTAAAAATATTCTCCACTCGCATCATCATTGCCCCTGCCCTTCATCGTCAAGTTTTACTACCGAATTTTTTGGAGTCCATATTTTTCCGGAACATAACATACGAAATGTGAACAGACGACGAAATGTTATTGACTGACCGCGTTTTACAGCTTTTAACCCTCTGAACACTGATGCCAAAATATAAAAATGTCATGCCTCAAATGTTTCCCATAATGCAACTAGGAAGATGACGAATTATTCTTGTTTGACAGACCTCAATGAGCTCTATCAAACAAGAATAATTTGTTAAAGTTCCTAGTTGCATTATGTGATGAATTTGCGACTTGAAATTTAGGCATTTTAACATCAATGTACAGAGTGACTTTAGCCCTTTGAACTCCAGCGGCCGTTTTTCCGGCCAGGAACATTGATACGTCATATCGTCATTATATAGGATGGCTATTCAGTAAATATTGTGGGCTAGGCCAATCAGTATTTTCAACGTGCAGCCTCGGACTGCACGTTGAAAATACTGATTGGTCTACCCCAAAATAATGAATATGGACTCTTCTAATTGCTGACATTGAACTGGTATGGAAGATACCACTAGAGTTCAAAGGGTTAATGGTAAGAAAATGACCATTTCAAGTGATACATTTTATTAGTATTCTGTTATGTAAGGTTAACACAATAACGTTATTCCGATGCTGTAAGGTTCCTACTCGTCAAGGAATAATGGCAGTTTCCACCCTAATCTAAAATAACCATTATCTATCACACTTACCCGAATCTAATCAATTAATCTTATGTAATTATCGAAAAGCAACTGTTTAATTTGTGATAAGCACAAATTAAACATGATTATGAAGTACAAATTGAATCAACTGGTGTGGCCCATGGACTAAGGAGCTTTCGTATCAGAAAACAATATGGAATTTCGAGGAATTTAGTCAAACTTGAGGAAAACTGCTGATTTTTTTCATTATGTACTTGGAAATTTGAAGCACATATGGAGATAAAAAATGAGTTTAATTAGATGTTGAACGCGGGTATTGTTATAGCGTCATTATCAACGTGACATGTGAAAGCTATTATCACTGTGCTAATCTAATAAGGAGAACGCACTCCCTGTTGCGAAAGTTAATGAAATGGATGTTTGTATGCTTAAGGAGAAAAGCGCGACTTACGACAAAATATGAGAATATGTAAACAATATGATGCAATAACTGTGGTGGGAATTATCTCGGTCCTTCAGAGTGGCGCTTATAGACCGGATTATTGGATGGGGTGGGGTGGGGGACACACATCCAAAAGGTTTCAGAGGAATATCATAAACTTACCCCTATCAACTATACAGGGGCGTCGCGAAGATGATTGAATTGTCCCAAATTTGATGGCTGAAGTCCCGACTGACTCATATTCGAACAACATCATCAGGCATGTATTCGTCTAAGGCATGCCTTCATGATGTAGTTGGGATATAGTTTAAAAACCATAGAGTTCTTTGAAATTTATTAGTGATTAAACAAAATATACATGTAGAAATCGTGGCGCATCTTCTTATAGTTAACACATAAGGTAACGACAATCCCAAATTGACCATGCTGGGCCCTCAACAAAAGTCCAATTGTCAAATCTAGTCTCTAAAGAAATTACACGATTACAAGCTAGGAATAACTGATATTTTAGCACCCCCCCCCCTCCCCTTTCCGACGCCCCTGGAAATAAGAGAGGTAACTTTCACATTGTCTGAGGACTAACAATTTGAAAACTCTCAAAACCTCAGAAAAGCATTTCGGTAATTTATTTGCATATACACCTCGCCACGTTTTTCAAGTTTTCCGTTTTTACACCGCTTGCTCAAGTGAAACGGTGTTGTGAGAGTTTGGCGTCCAGTTGTTTGCTTTTTAACTGGTAGTGTTCTAGAAGCTACCATCACAGCTCGATTGAAAAGTGCTGAAAGCCATTTTAGTGGTTTTACACTGTATGACTTAGCTTGTTTTTTACTCAGCTGTAGAAATAAATATTTATATATAATTGTTTTGTTACAATTTATTGGAGAGTGCCAACAGGCACTCTCCAATAAATTGTAACTAAATAATTATTTATGAACCAAATGAAACTAAGGCTACCCTTGCTGGTAGCATGAAATCTTTGAGAGAAAAAATACTCATGCTACAAATCAGCTTTGAAATATAATTTAGAACTCTACGAGTTAAACTAATCTTTCAAAAGGGATGAAAGAGTTTAGTTACTTCGCTGATTTCAGATGATTTATTATCAAGATGCTGAAGTTTAATTTCCACAAAGCTACCCGAAAATGGTCTAAAACCATTTTCACGTAGATTTGTTGAAATAAAATGTCTTTCAAGTTTTATCTTAACAACATGTCCTCTTATTTTCTGAAGAGTCAACATTTTCACAAATTTTTAGGTTAAATTGTGAGAGCTTATTCAGTGACATTATTTAGATACCTTCCACTGTCATCCCCGTTTGAAGATAAAACTCACACGTATTAACGCATACATGTTTATTTTCATATTATTTTTTTATAATGTATATGTCAATCCTTATTACTTATAATGGTTGTGCAATAAAATTTATTATATTTATTATTGAAGTATTATTATTATCGGTTCAATGGACACGAATTATGAGGTGACTTATTCTGTTTCTCGTCCCAGACAAGCTTCTGTTATTACATATCTGGACTCTCTTTAGTTATCTGAGTACATTTTGGGATTAAAATGGCCTCATATTTCTGTGCGTAGGATGCCTGGTATGGGGGCGACAACTTTCCACCCGAGATAAAAAGTTTTCTCCCGAGGTGAAATCTAAAATTAAAATAAAATAAAAAGACAAACAAAATAATAAATAAACTAAGTATAGAAATATTAAAATAAAAAAAATGTTAAAAATGTATGTGTCCTTTCAAGGCTTCCATACATTGGTGACCAAATCTTAACTATCGACTCCAGAGCTCATGCTTCCGAAGTCCATTCCAGAATACATGGTTTATTCCGGGCATGCGCAGACAACTCGGATTATCAATCTGGTTGTTTTCTTTGCAAACCGTCATTCTGGAATATCATTCCAAATCATTCTGAGTAAACCACCTCGCGAGCAGGTTTAGATGGTTTACCATTTATTCCTGACATGCGCAATTATCAACAAATAGTGGAAAATATTTCCCTGTTCGTTGTATTCTCCAGAAACGTTTGAGTGATCAAGAATTCAGAACACAGCAGCTCGAATTCTCAGTGGTTCGAAAAGCTATAACCATATCACTCCTATTCTGAAAGATCTTCAATGGCTGCCGGTTCAATATAGAATTGAATTCAAAATTCTCGTACTAGTTTATAAATGCATTCCCGGCCTGTCCCCAGAGTACTTGAGAACGCTTGTCATTCGCTACTCTCCCACACGTTCCCTACGGTCTGCAGATAATCTGAATCTGAGTCTGGTTGTACCATTCACAAAATCTGAGCTAGCCAGGACACGGACCTTTGCAATTGCTGGGCCCAGACTGTGGAATACATTGCCACTGCATATCAGATCTCTAACAAGTATAGAAAATTTCAAAAAACAATTAAAAACTCATTTATTCAACAAAGCTTTTTTTTCTTTCCGGAATACATAAATTGAATTGATTTTCTTTGTTGTAAAGCGCTTTAGAGCACCTTTGGTGGTTTTACGCTATATAAAATTGATTATTGTTATTATTATTATTATCAAGACAATAACAAATATGTTAGGTACATGGAATTCAGCAAAATATTTAAACGTAGCATACCCACAAATAATTGATGAAAATGAAGAGAAAGAACTATAGAGTCAATTAAACAACAAGCCCGTTGACCCACCCCCAAATTGAATAAATGAATTTTTTGGACCCTGGAATTCATTTTTTTTGCGAAGCGACCACTCTTGACCGCCCATAACTGACTCATTTATTTCTCCTTGACCCGAAACCCTGATTATTGTGACAGAACATTACATCTGGATGTGAAATCCAAAAATGATGAACGTCGAGGGGGGGGGGGGGGGGGTGGCTGGGTGGGGGTGGAGTACAACCAGCTTGGTTACAAGGCTCAAATCCTACAGGCGTAAAAATTCTGAAAACTGAAGATCTGGAAAACTTTCTCCACCCCACCCCCACCAGTTAGAAATTTGAGGGGTGTTACCACACCCCGCCTCATTATAACGCTCCAGCCAAGTTGTGTGAGTTTGCCTCCCCCCCCCCCCCCACCTTCCCCCTGGTGAGATCGGATATTGTTACTGAACCTTAACAACGCGGCGGTGCATTCATGACCTTCTTGTTCACGAGAACTCGGTGGTGAGAGTGCACAGACAGGCTTTGCTGGTTCTCAGTATACTCATAACCAACAAATAGTGGACACCAAATACTGAAATTTTTTAAAATTCTCGCTCAAATAACGTCAACGAGCAGAGTTGTATGGACACAATGGCGAGAACCTATCCCCAATCCCCCGGCGTCCTGACCAGCGCCGTAGCCAGGGGGGGGGGGGGGGTGGGTGGGGGGTGGTTTGGAGGCTCAGGTCAACCTAAAGCTTTAGCAGCCGCGCCCCCCCCCCCCCTAAATAAAAAAGAAATATTGACCCAAATGCTCTCCAATATATGGCTACACAGGCTACAATTGCCTCATATTCGATCTTGGAGTACTAAATTTTGCAAAATTTTCTCGGGGAAGGCCTTGTCCAAACTAGGCTCCTCTGGTCGTCACCCGCCTCCTCCCACGTCCTTGTCCTAACTAGGGCCTCCGGTCGTTACCCCTCCTCCCACTTCCATGAAGGGAAGTGGGAGGAGGGGGTAACGACGGGAGGGTGCTAGCTTGGACTAGGCAAGAAACCCCCGAAACCCCACAACATTACAAATATCATGGCATGCCCCCGCCCCCCCCCCCCACAACAAATGGCTAGAAATGGCTAGCCCCCCCCCCCCCCCCCCCCCCCCCCCCAATTATAAAATCGTGGCTACGCCCCTGAAGAAATGGGAGTCGAAATAATAATAAAACTCAAGTGCTCTGTCGAGCGTTTCTTTGTAAATTTTTTGTTTCTTTTTAATCTGGTCATATTGACCTACCTATCCATAGGAGAGCTATGCTGTTTTATACAGATGCGGCACTGCGATGAGCAAAAACAGCATCCATGTTGTCATTGACAACATCATCAACAAAAATTGCGAGCGCCACTTCCTCAAATTCCATTCTGGTTTACATTTAAAGTGCAGTTTTCTGTTTCCTCGTAATTACTATTCTGTATCTTCACTGCGCATGTCACACTATTCCATTTAATCCGGAATAGACTACGGAAACATAAGCATTGATTTGAACACCTATTTGGTGTAATATTCCAACAGACTGGGACGAAGAAAGAATGATAGGAGATATTAAAATGGCATGCTAATGGTTTTTATAAAAAATGGTTTGACTGTTTGCTCCTCGTTCGGTTAAGGTACTATACAAGTAGTGGGAAATTTAGCTTGAAAACAGATGATATGCGGCTTTCGATGTTGTCAAAAATTCTGAACAATGTTATAATTTCTCATTTTGTTGTTGTCGAAAATAGTAAAGAATTATTGTTCTTAAATATGTACAAAAAACTGACAAATTATTACGCTGCTTAGATCTTTGACGACACGTAAAATTACCTGTCACTTATTTTCAAGCTAAGTTTCCCAATACTTATATTGAACCTTAACCCTTTAAACCCGGGCGGCCGCCATTCCAGCCCTGGAACACGATACAGTTCATTAAATAGGATGGATGCAAAGTGCACGTGTGTGGTAGACCAAGCAATATTTTCAACGTGAAAATATTGATTGGTCTACCTCTAAATAATGAACATGGACTCTTCCAGTTGCTGTCATTGAACTAACATGGAAGATACCACCAGTGTTCAAAGAGTTAACATTGGTTCCTGCCAAACCTACTTCCAGCCTCTCCGCCACCTGATACTGAATGTGCTCTGATATATAACTAACGTTATGGTTGTTGCAGAGTTCAACATATGATTTTTCACTTTAGTGGAAATATGACGTTCGATATGGAGGTGACATAACGAACAACGCACAGCCGAGAAAGTTTCAGTAATAATTTAATACTACAGTTCCACAGGTATATACACTATGGGCGCCATGGTAACCATTTTGAATTTTCTGATTTTTACTTGTCCGAGCAGTAACTTACAAAAACGAATAAACAATGGATTCTATTTTAAGTGCACGACTGTTAGTATAGGAATGTTCCTTTCCATAATTAGTATTGTGACAAATATATCATGGCTGTCATGGCATCCATCTTGGATTTTTTTTCTAATTTTTATCCGTGCAATAACTTGAACTTTTTTTCCTGGTGCATAGCTATTGACTATGCACTCTGAAATTAGTTGGGTTAAAAATTAACCCAAATCAACTGGGTTGAGTGGATATGAACCCAATTGAGTTCATATTCACCCAACCCAGTTGATTTGGGTTGATTTTAACCCAACTGATTTTAGGGTATATTTAGAATATATTCACTCAACCCAAATCAACTGGGTTGAGTGAATATGAACCCAACTGATTTTAGAGTGGAAGAAGTGTCCTTTCGAGTACAGATGTTATGTCATATACAATATGGCAGCCATCTACGAAATTTTCTTATATAACTTGTTCATGCAAAAACTGAAAAAAAACAAGGGACCACTCAGATAATCAGTATTCTGGCATTTTCAATATGCCCGCCATGGAACCCATCTTGGATTCTTTTGCGATTTTTGTTTATCTGCACAGTAATTCTAAATTAAAATGACCATTGAAGTCCATTTTTATGGTCTTGTAGTACACCGAAATGCATTTGAAATGTGCGAGGTATAATTTGCTATGCAAAATGACTACATTTGCACCAATGAAACCACCGCCCACCGGTGTCCTTCTTTATGAAGGAAAATATTAAAAGATTTCAGATTTCGTGACAAGTTTCTTGAAAGCAATTTAATTTTTAAGATAATCCCCTCATGCATTTTTATCCCTCGCCCCCCCCCCCCCCACCACTTCCCATGCAAGATATGCGTGTCTCATGAGAGAAGGCCGTGTGAGATAGATCTATCTCGCATGACCCACGTGGCCGGCTTATTAGCATATTTAATGAGCGCAGGACAATTCAATCATCGCACGTTCTTCTGTAAACAAACAACATGGTGTCACGTTTCGAAAATATTAGCAGACCAACGTTTGTCGAAGAAAAGAGACATTAAAACGTCATACCTCAAAACCAAAGGACACTTGACTCTTTTATATGAATTTTTGGATGAACGCCATTATGAGTGGGGCGATTTGCATGAAATTCCTGTCGAAAAGTTATGCGAATACATTGCAGAATTCATAATATTACGTCATCGGAATGTGTCAATGTTCATTTCGCTACAAATGTTTAAACCATGTCTTACCTGCGTTAGGATTTAATTTTGTGGCGTATACCTATGGTATATACAGAACTTTTGTGCGCTCTTTCCGATAAGAAAATTAGGTTTTTTCAGAAATGTACAACAAAATTGTTCGATATAGCTGCACGCGCCCCTGAATTACTTTTGATGACGTCAGGTTGTTTTGCTGGGTGGAGAAAAATTATCCCTGATGGGGAGCTCGGCAAGCCTCGTGTCTGGCACAAATATCTTGCCATCGGGTGTGATTTCCCCATCTTACGCCCTCACCCATAAGGGATAATAATAATCTCATATAGCAGTTATACTACACAGAACATTGAAAGCCCCCAAGTAATTTTAATATAAATGAACAACAAAAAAAAAAAACGCTCAAGCTCTCAATTCAACAGACAAATTATTAAACGGATTTGTTGCTGTTATTGCCTGGAGCCACTCCCACCCTTAGATAGTCCATTGCCTATTTTAGATTCTGCCGGATGGAACATTTTAGTGGGTTGGAATACTTCAGTGGATATTCCATCCGAGTAAATCTAAAAAATACCATAAACATTAATTTTCTTTGAATCAACGCAAGAAATCTTTCACAATCGACTCTTGATTTGACTACGTAATCTTTGAACGGCATTACCGTTACTGTTCGACATTTTTGTTTTTTTTCTAAGTTATATGAACGAAAACTCACCATACCTGTAATTTGACGATTATGCCATGTAATTCCACTTATTGTGTTAATTTCGCGATGTTTTCAACGTGAATTAAATACTTATTGAATGGAATATATGTAAGGGGAGGACGAAAAAATACCTCTATATCTTTGTGAACAAAGGACACCACACTACATCAACGATAATGCGCGCACAAACTCCACGAAAAGTGAGTAAACAAACAGCCCATAACAGTGTCGAATTCCTTCCAAAGTTTGACTGCTGGCCAAAGAGCTGGACTAGCACTGTCGAAGTAACGTGGTAGTGTGTTAATTTTACAAAACAAAATGGCCCTGCTACGAAATAAGGCAATACACTTCATCAAATCATCTTCTCAACCATTATCATCTTCATCGATACTTATCTTTTGTTCCGAATGCATATTAACCCATTATAACACTATTGGTGTGTGTTTTCAAAGTTACCCGATGGAATACGGGCACTGAAAATGTGTTAGGAAAACCACACTTGGAATCTTTCAACAGCATGCAAGAATAAGACAGAACACAACGAGGGTGGGTTTCTATTTTTATTTATTTCTTCAACATTTGATTGAAAATGATATCACGGCGCTTGTGATATACAGGAACAACTCCAACATTGGTCGTTGATTCCCGTCCCCCGTACTCTATTTGAGTTGTGTTCTGCATTCATACCACGATTAAACATGACGTCACAACGTCAACCAGATGCGCAATGACAAATCAAATGTTCTCTTACATGACTTTCTTACACCCAGGTCGGATTCCATACGTGTGGTATCTAGCACAATTCTCAATGCCTATTGTATCGGGTGAAGCTGAATACACACAGAAGTCGTGGTACAAAGCATCTGATTCCCGCATTACATGTCACATCTATTTCATTTAATCACAAAAGATAGTGTGACATGACATTAGCTGTGTAGATTTTTTTTCAACTTCATAAATGCCAACTTGTCCGCACTTGACGCTGTGTCTGTCCATGATTCGGTATTCTTCTGTACAGGGTCTGCGCTTATGATATCCGTGTAGATATATGAACCCACCCCTCCCCCCTTTTATAAAATTTAAGTACTAAAATTACTAAAACTCAATGTTGGTGATATATAACCAACAGAGAGAGAACAAAACGTGGGATACTACTTTCAGCCAATAAAATGCTTCGACACAAAGCAACAGTGTCTCAAAAGAAAGTAAAAAGAACGCCGAAGGTGATTTTTTCTTTAAAAATCCAAACTTCCTCTCACTTAATTCATGTATAATCGTGGTATAAATGCAGAAGACAACTCATGTACAATGAATGATATTAGTTGGATGTTTTCCCAAATGTCACTCTCACGGCGAGAGTGACATTTAGGAAAACATCCAACTAATATCGTCAATAGGTCACCTATTTTCGCTTCGGCACTAAATTGACCACAGAGCAAAATTGAAATGAATAAAACAGAAAAACTGTGGATATAAGTGAAATATTTATAATAAAGAGCTCTTTTATTAAATATAATTAACTTGTATACATATTTTTTTGTTTTGTTCGTTATAACTAGAGCTTCGACGGCCAATAATTTCACACGGAACGTCTGGAAATTAAAAAAATTTCGACTGCACAATTTTTCGGGATTTTTGTCCAAAACTGATTTCCTTCAGGGAGGCCGGGAACTACACTAAATTTACGGGATTTTCTCGGGCATTCCGGGAGAGTTAACTTGTCTGCTCTCGCCGTAACACCTAAAACCACCTCCAGCTCGGGTGGTTGATTTCTGTCCTTCGTCCTCCATCTTCGTTGTGTTCTGTATTATTACCCAACTCGAACAAAAGCTGATTCTTCTGGAAGGACTAAATATTTTCATCTTTTGCCTCAATACATAATTATAAACTCTCATTAAAACGAGCTCTAGAATCAGCTGCTTTTATATGTGCTGCTACCACAACACCACCCATGTTAAAAAACAATCGTGTAATTTTTTTTCTCACAGTTTTCTATTTTTTATACCATTTCAACCGACACACATGTATATATATTGATGGCACTTCAGAGTTTGCAAAATAAAACTCATCGCGGAACGTCTTTCAGTAAATTATTAATTAAATTTTGTATGTAATGTTAAGTATCATTTGCTATTCGTTGAAAATAACAGCGTTTCATTACATCAAAGTGGTGTTTGTTCACTCAGCATCGGAACAGATCTCGAGCATGAGTAACCTTCAATAATTTGAAACAGACGTACACCTGGATTCGGCGACGGAGATATACAGAAAGGCTTAATCGACTGAGATTGTAACTTTGACATTCTGCTGAACGGAGATATTCATTGAATACGCCCGCAAAAATCAACAACTGGCAAATATTACTGTGCTAACCCTCGCTCTGTACACAGAAGCTAACTATTTTCCAATTTACTCATGAATTAAGCTATTACCTTGATAATTGGTTAACAAGAAAATGTTCTCAAAAATAAGCAGTTGTCGATATTGGTTAGATACCTTGCTAACACGAATGAAGAAACTATGTACAAACAGTTTGAATGCTTTTAGTCGACTTCATTCTTTTAAGAAGTCCTCTCAGCGAACTTCGTCAGTTTTGTTTCGCTGAGCGCTCTGCTGACTTTGTTTATTCTTCATCAAAATCACACCATGAACCATGAGTCCCATCTACTGCTAATTTTCGAAAGCTGATTAAAATATAACAATAACATGATTTTCGAGTGTGTTACACTTTAACAGCATACCGACATCACTGATTAGCAGGCCTGCTGTCATTAGCGGTTCGAGGCTAGTGGCGGCTGGGCAGCTAATCACCGACAGAGGTGAGATAATGAAATGCAATGCCCGAGAAAATCTTTTCTTTACTATTATAACCACTTTACATGGCACCATTAGTGCATTATCACAAGTTAATGCCAGAAACTGTTTTGATGGTAATGAACTGTTGGGTCAATAATATATTATCAGCTCAACGCGTCACGGTACCCGCTCAAGTGAAACCGCATTTTGTCTCTGCTGAAAATTTCGTTTCCGCCTCCTCGCTTTAAAATGATTAATGTTTTAGTTGTAGTTGTTACTTTCTGAAATGATGTTTTCTTTTCTGCAGCATTATAGTGGAGAGTAGAATATAATGTGGCGATCGGGCCTATTTTGCAAGATCTCGTGAATGGTATCTTATGACGACACAGTCACGTGACCCAGTTACGCCATGTGGAGTTGTCATGGTAGCTCGGCTAAGTTGTGGCGACATATATTATAGTCATACGCGGTGTCATGAGCATGTGTAGTCCGTGTTAGGGTAACGAGTGTTTCCGTTGTAAAATTTGTTTACTGGAGACCGGCATCCTGGTTTCTTTGGTGGCATATGGATGATATGGAGCCACAGAGCCCCTAATATGGTATAATAAGCCTGGTTATTGGGTGTATTACGAAAAGCAGGTAAACCAAATTCGTGAATCACATTACTTTATGAGTTACATAAGAGTAGGAATACAGAAGTAAATCAGTGCATATCCGCAACGAGACAATTAATCTTCGATGTTATTTTATCGAACACCAATAACATCATTTGTGTTGGAAGATTGTGAGTCTTGTGAAATTTCAAAATAGTAGTTTTTTTCCGATTTTTGCAGTTACTGTACACAGTTGTATATGGATATTTACATGTGACGTAATATCACGAAAAATACGCATGCGGCATCACATGACTGTAGTTTTAGCCATTAGCGTTAAGCGGGAATTTCCAATTTTTTAAAAGCCACTGTCAGTCCTTTTCGTCAGCATAAACTACTTTTACAATGTTGGTAACTTGATTTGATAACAAAAATCGTAAACTAATTTAACCCTTTACCCAACGTAACGGCCAAAACTGGCCAGCGCTATTCTCAAAAATCGCCAGTTAATTTTCATTTTTTGTCTCAAAAACATAGGTTATGACCCTTTATTGGAACGAGCTCGACAAAAAATGAAAAAAATTAGTTCTTCAAGAATTTTTTTTTGCTAGGTACAGGGTTAAGCACTCAAAGACCAGCTAATATTACTCCCCATTATTCATTAGAGCATTGGACTTCAGATCATAGATTCGATCCTGACCAACATCATCTACGTTGTGTCTTTGGACAAGACACTCAGTCCCAATTGGGAGAACGGTACACATGCCCTCGTCCGATATTAACCCTGCTTGGGCGGCTCGATAAAGTGAATCGTGTCGAGACTGCCAGTTAGTCGCCGCTGCTCGCTGGTACTCCAGCTTCATGCACCCGTGAAACTGTCCAACACAATGTGAATCTGGCTGTTATATGTGTCATTAAAACACTAATTAATTATTTTAATTTATTAATTAATCAATTTTAATGTGCCCTTACGATCGCTCCTCCCAACCCCTATCGAACTAAAGCAATATGGCTTATAAATCGTGGGGTATCAATTTTCAAACCAGTGTAAATTTCCACACTCACTCGAATACATCCGGATAACGAATTTATTTATTTACTAACCCTCTTCACTTTGAAGTGAATTTCATTTCAGTGGAAGAGGAATATATTCACCTATCGTATTTTGATATAGCTCTGTCGAACAATATATGATGGATTATATTTACAGTTATTTTCACGTTGGGGGTAATAAAACATAAATGAATGAGTCAATAACAGGTTATTTGGTATTATTACCCTTTTAAAATTATACAAGCTTTCTGATTGGTGAGTAACCAATGCAGCCAGAACAGTGCATGTAACTTCAACGGGGTGTACGAAGTTCAACGGGGTGTTTGAGAATATCATGTGACAGCTAAAAGGGGTTTACAAACAATTTTTGGTACATTTCGCCGATTTCCCTTTCACCCATCTCCTTAAACATTTTCGTCAGGAATAATAAACATTCCGACTCACAAACCAAATAAGAACATTATTGTTTCATGAGCATATTCAGAAAACTTGAAATAAAACATGTGTACATACCCCCAATGTCTGATTTGAGTTCGAGGCTAAGAATTCTGCTTTGGTGTTTCTACACTGCAGATCCATCGTTCTTGTTCAATAAAAAAGAAAAAGATGTTTCCTTCAGTGTCTCTTGTATACTTTTATCAAGATTTTCGTCACTGGAACACCGTTTGGGAATTATATAATAAAACAAAACTCAACACACTGAGGGGGCAGGGCAACAAATTCGTCACACTGTGTTTCAGCCGGGTGTACGGTACTGTACTACCCTTCTGAGAACAACAAATATTGCAGGCCCGAAGCTAGGAGCGTTAAAATCACCCGACATGGGGGGGGGGGGGGGGATGGGATGAAGTAGCAGCTGTATGTCGAAGGCATACCAGGGGTGCGCAGCCCCTAGGTGGGAGAGAGTATGGGATGGATCGCCCGTCAGGGGGCGGCCCCTTCCATACTCTCCTCCACCTAAGTGTGTAGCCCTCTCCCATTGATGGGGGTTCGGGGAAGAAAATTTTGCGAAAGACAAGCCACTGATAACGATTAGAGAGTATCTTGGCTTATGATATCTGGTGTTTTTCTAGCAGCTCAATAGGACATGGTTAAGATAAGGTAGTTTTTCGGGGGCCTCTGAGAATGAGCGCGGTATCGGATGTTTTGTAGCTGGACTGTTTTGCAGAAGAGGAATATAATGTCGCTCCGATGTTTATTTCCGACAGATTCTCCCATTCTTTCGGCAATATTCGGAATATTGCCGAAAGATCGAGAGAATCTGTCAGAAATGGACTTCCGTACGACTAGGCTTTGTCGATCAGAAATGTTTTTCCGACGGAGGCTGTAATAGTGGGCGGTTCGCCCCCTTAAACCCCACTGGCCTCGCTCCTGAAATGCTGTCGAAATTTCATTTTGAATAAAAAATAGAGATTGATAATTCCTCATTAAAATATATATAGTTCCAATAGTTACCAATCTTTAATACAAGAGTAAAGGTATGATTTTTGATTACTTATTTTCATTGTTAATTTTTATACAATTACCTTTAACAAATTCTGTTTTTGTGAACTTTAAAAGAAGTTAATCACACTATCTGGCCATTCATATTGTCACAGCGAGCGAACCAAGGTGTAAATATTTCAAGAGTTTGATAACATTTGTGTATTTTTAAATAATATTTTGGGCGTTGGGGTGAATTTTTACCATATTTGGGTATTTAACTCTTAAATGGGATGAATCTGGCTAGTTTCCTTTTTAAATAACATGTTGGATGAATTTTCAGATTGAGTCTTTAAAAGTTCTGTAAAATAAAAGCCGAGTGGTCTGTTTTAAATTGAATATTAGGATTTCAGATTACATTAAATTTGAGATGTATTATATAATATAATAAACAATAATATAATATTCATTAACCCTTTACCCAACGTAACGTCCAAAACCGGCCAGCGCTATTTTCAAAAATCGTCAATTAATTTTCATTATTTTTTCACTTTTTGTCTCAAAAACATAGGTTATGACCCCTCATTGGAACGAGCTCGTCGAGGTCGTTCCAATGAGGGGTCATAACCTATGTTTTTGAGACAAAAAATGAAAAAAATTATTTATTCAAGAATTTTTTTTGCAAGTGTCGTCTACTTTTCATGTTAGGTAAAGGGTTAAACACGTATTCGCCAATCAGTCTGTTTGGTTTCTAAAAGGCACGCTCATACTTCAATAAACATTAATAATTTTCCATCCAGTTTTTTAAAATAATAAAACATTATCAGACAGTCTTTTCATCTGAACCCAAATATATTCGCCAAATATAAAAAAGAAAAGAAAAGAGAATGGAAGTTACCTCTTTTAAATTTAAAACAATTACTTATGCTATAAACATCTTTATTTTATCATATGAACATGTTTGTTAGTGTATTGATATAGTTGTGATGAGAAAAACAGTTTGAAGTCAAAAACAAAACGAGATTATAAACGTTCTTAACCAATCGCAAATTGAATAGCAATTTCGCTGAAAATATTTAAGGAATGATTATACTCAGCCGTCAAAGATGAATTAATAGTTAAATAATCGTCTCACATTTGAGCACCCCTGTAATCTTTATTAGTTTGTAGTTAGTATTCGTTCATAAAATTGTTTTGTTGCAGTTATATTTAGTCAACGCCCTATGGGCCCTTTAAAGCTATTGTAACAAAATAATGCTATACCCTTCAGTAGTTAGTTATTGGCTCTTCGCTCTTAGGGCAAGCTTACTGTATTTATCTCACAATCGGGGCGTTTTTGCACTGTTACGCAACTAAAGTTTAATGTATCTGGGTCCTTGTTCCGAAACCGTATCAAGGGACCCTGATACAAGCGCGTGATTCTGCTGTTGCCAAAACAACGGCATCAGAGAAAACAATATTAGCCGAACCTTATATTGTTTTCTCTGAGCCGTATATGATACTGTATCTGCCAACTAAACGTCCTGTAACGTATTTATTATACACGGCATGCTAAAATGTCACTGGGGAAGTTAACTCAACGAATAGTTAAATTATGCACACTTTTCGGCATCTTGGGCAGGTTTGTAGTCTATTATTGGGATTTTCCTGAACGCTCGAGTCGAGGCTTCTCTCTTGAAGTTAAAGGGTTAGCTTTCGCTATGAAATATAGAAAACTCCACCTCAATAAACGATGAACGGCATATTTTAAAATATAATAAACCTTTACACCAAGAGGGATATTTAATTCACCAGGAATTGTTGCAAAATTAACAACCAAATTCACGTTGACGAAACGCACTTTTGCTCCACTTCGCAAGACAGTATTCAGTAAAGTGAATCCCAGTGACGTAATGTTCTCTGAAGTGTAACGTCATCACTGAACTCAATATGGAGATCAATGAACGCTATTCTATTTTTCAATTTGCGTCTTTCCATCGATACGGCAAATGAAAAAGTTCCTCTTAAAATAGTTTTATAACACATTTTGTGGCCAATATTGTGAGATAAATTTATCATCACCACAGTGTGTGTCTCCGGAAATTCTGATCAAGTCTCGTTGTAGGCACAGAATCGCATTTCGAAATACTATTCTGTTCCTACAACTCGACTTGATCTGAATTCCCGGAGACACACACTGTGGTGATAATCTGTTTGGAACACCACCAAAATTTGTACCTAGAGCTACGATATTAGCATTTAACCCTTTGAACCCAAAAGGCCGCTTTCCTTTTCCAAGAACATGATACGCCATTCTCGCAGTAGGCAGGACGGCTGCTAAGTTAAAGTGCGGGGTAGACCAATCAATAATTCAACTTACAGCCACGAGGCTGCACGTTGAAAATATTAATTGGTCTACCCCCAAATATAAATATGGACTCTTCCAGTTGCTTCCACTGAACTGATATGGAACATACCACCAGGATTCAAAGGGTCAAAGACAAAGCATTTAAAACTATTTAATTTACAAAATATGACTTGAATATTACATGACCGTAATATTTGATAGTGCTATTTATTGTAAACATTATGATAGAATCTTGAGTAATCTTACAACTAGCATTTAATATACTGTCTGGAGGTGATTTCCTCCGAAAATGTGTCAATGTCAAGGTCAATTCAAAATTTGTACATGTCACTGCAAGGAAGCCTGAAGAACAAGATTGTAAACGTGCTGTTGCTGGTCCATTTAAAAGGCCTTAACTGGAACCCAGGAAAATGCCCATTGGAATCCACATAAAATGGTAGTTATAAAATACACAAATATGTCTAAATTGAAACAAACTCGAGACGGTTCAAAATAAAAAGCGCAATGATTCGGTTCAGTGTATATATGAGAATGTATGTCTGATTTTATGAATCAGTATAGCGAAAACATGTACCCAATGAGCGTACTGTAATAGTTTGTTATTTGTTGGTTTCTGAAGGACTAATATTCTACGGCGTATTTTAAAATTATAGTGAAAACTGAAGCGTTTATTCTTAATGTGCCTGTTTACTGCACAAACATGAAATATACTATGTAATTATAGTGCATGTTTCCGCAGTGCCGAATATATTAGAATGTATATATTATACAATTATGGACTTTTGTGGTTGTGAATATGATGTGATATGAACCTAAAGATCTTATATTGACCGAGGCGTTAGCCAAGGTCAATATAAGTTTTTTAGGTTCATATCACATCATATTTACCACCACAAAAGTCCATAACTATTTTATTATATACACCATCCTCAAAAAACCAATCTTCTATTTATAAATTAAAAGTTCAATTATATCAACCAGAAATACGTTTATTTAATAATAAAATAGTTATCATCTGCAGAATAACATAAAAATAAACAATGTTATAGAGATTACGTCGATTGAAATAGAACTAGAGAGGGGAATTTCCAATAGCTTTATTTAGAATGTTGATATGCACTGGAAAACCGATGTACATGGATTTTTGAGTACCAGTCACGTGTATAAGATCCAGCCAATAGAATTGTGGTTATTTATAAAGTATATAATAACAGATGATAATTACCGATTGCATGGCACTTCACATGACAGTTCTATACTGCACACTGCTTGACAAATCTTTCAATTGCTTTGAAGTTCAGTTTACATGCCATTGTTATAAGTGACTGCTTTGCATATAATACATGTATTTTCCTACAACTGGTAATCTGATCACCGTCAAAAAGAGAAATACGACCGGCTACACCCATTGATTGTAAATACATGTTTACGACTGGCAAGAACTTTATTGAGCTTATTTCCCCGTAGTTACGCTTTACTACAATTGAACAGGCATCGTATTTCCTTCCGCTGCGGCCCAGATCCACGCATCGAAACTGCTAACCCCACACAACGCTTCAGTGCAAAGACAAAAATAGATAATTTCGCTACGCGACGATTTCGAATTAACTCTGCAATTGATATCTCGACCAATATGAACTAACCAAGTAATAACTTCTTAATTTATTAAACCAAAACAAATAATTACAAAAGTTCTCAGATCCTTTACAGACTTATTGCTTCTCATTCTTTTTCAAACAGTCTGAAGTTTCCTCTTCTCCAACTTCCAGTTCACCTGTCCGAACGTCTCGGCTTCCCCATTGGGGAAGCCGCGACGTTCGAATAGCTGAACTACACCTTCTCCCTCTTCGGCGAATTTCCACTCACAGCTCTGAATTTGAAGTTTGCGATGAATTTTCTGTACACCTCTTTTCTTTCTTCTCTTCATCCACCTAATCATTACTTACTTCCATATTTAATTCCCCATCATACAAAAATTTGCTTCAAACCACGCCACCATTCCTTGTAACGCTAATTTTCGCGATTGCGTTCGACAAATAACTGAACACGCTAAAAACTAAAGTGTTATAAACTACACTTGAAGTGCTGCATTTAACAATTACTAAGTGCTGAACTAGCACTTTGTTCAAGTGCAGATATCCCAGAACTTGACAGATGTTACAATAATACCACTTGACAAGTGTAATGTCGCGACACTTAAAAGGAAACAACGCAGATGACGCGGATCAGGCTCGAACTCTCGAGCCTGATCCGCGTCATCCGCGTTGTGTCCTTTTAATTACGTACCCACCAAGCGCAAATCAAATTATGGACGATTCTGGAAGAACCACCAATGCTAGACACATAGGGAGTGCCATCCATTCAAGTTTCAGATGTCTGACGATTGTAATGTCTAAGTGCTTAAAGCATTGCACTTTGAGTGTTAAAATCAAACCCAAAGAGTTAGAATGGGTTTAACACCTTGAAAGTGTCAGTTTTAACACTTTAGTTTTTAGTGTGAACATTTCGATGTAAACAAGCAGGCTGCTACTAGCAAAGCACCAAGGGGGACAACTCTAGGTGGTTCATATCAGCTAAGATCGGCGTCAAGTCGAGCTTGAAGCTATATCAGTCGGTTTGATAATGGGCAATTCTGGGAAAGAAAAACGATATCAATTAAAATATAACCGTGTCTATGGTAGGTTAGCGGGCATGCGGATATCTGAGGAGACAGTATGATTGTTAGAGCATTTTTGTTCACTACGCCTGTGTACTGTCAAGTAGTGGTGGAATAGTTCCCTCCGCTATACATGCTTATCAATTCCAAGGCATGCTCCATGCATAAAATAGTGCCTGAATCATTGATACTATTTCAAGCAACCATAATTATAAATGTGAAAAGAGTGTG
The DNA here is from genome assembly GCA_031216915.1 of Pictodentalium vernedei. Lineage (NCBI taxonomy): Eukaryota > Metazoa > Mollusca > Scaphopoda > Dentaliida > Dentaliidae > Pictodentalium > Pictodentalium vernedei. Next base: position 193,407,068 of record CM062289.1, read on the forward strand.
ACATGGGTTCTGCCTTTCTGGTGGGGTGAATTTAGCAAAGTAAAGCGAATTCCCCATAATTCCATCTTCTTTTTAAGCTCAACGACGTTCCCGATCATGAGGATGTGAAATAAATTTTTTAACCAATAAAAAACTACACAATGCCTAACAAAAGTAAAATTAGTTTTCTTAAACCTTGATGATTTTTATATAGAACTTGTGGTGTCATTTTTTTCAACATCCTTTAATTTCGTCGCCCCTTAATGATATAATTGGACCCTCCGCGCCGTTCGTGTAATTAATCTTTTGGCTTTTCAATGCCTTGTTAGTATACAGAACACATGTGTGGGTATGGTAAGACGTATCAGAAGAATCTACCTACAGCATCGAAACTTATTACGCCAAACGTTACACTAGCTAGATCTCTCCAGATTACACGGCGGGAAGCTCTTCACAACAGAAACACTGTTGTCTTTTTAAACTAAGTACTTGTTTTGGACGCACACGTAGAAGGAATTCTTCCTTTAGCTTTGAATATACTCGAAAGCTTTGAGAAGAAAAGATGGGGAATCTATTATTTGTAGACAAGATTTTCTTTGATCACTTTTTGCATGTCTTCAAGTATCGTAATATCACACACCAACTTAGGAGTTTAGTAATCTTGAAAATTAGTAGTGTTTCTCTAAACATTCATCTCTCCGTCGTGGGCAATCAGAAACACGTTTTATCGCGACGTTTTTAATTAAATAAGAAAGAGAAATATATATCAGAAAACAACACTCGACAAACTTTACTTCTCCAAAGTTGAATTTTAATTTATTCCGTTAATTATATTTTGAAACTGGACTCTCATTGGCTCCACCGAGGTTAATCGTTTTTTCGAACTATACGAAACACATCTTCTGATATGTTTCCACAGAAAAAAACTAAACCAGAATATAGTCACTCTTATGAAACTGTTCATATTAATCATAGTTTAAGTCAAACTCGACAGTTTATTTTAGTTGCATTATCCTGTCCGGGGTCCAGTACAAATTAAAAATTAAGGAGCCCTGGGAAAAGGGGTTACCCGTAATATGTTGCTTTAAGAACGTTGCCTCTATACGTTCTTAAAGCAACATATTACGGATAACCCCTTTTCTGATGTTTTAAAGCAACAGATGGCAAAGTTGTTATGGAAAGTTTACCATTGTTAACGCGAAGTCCGAGGACAGCATGTGATGTACTTTATTTTCTGGGAAGTTCATTCACTAATCCAATTTTATGCTGTGATGTAAAACACTGTTGGAAAGTGCTCTTCTAGCACTTTCCAACAGTGTTTTTCGTCATAGCATAATGTGTTTCGTCACAGAATTTCGTCCAAGTCAAAGAATACATAGAGGATATCTAGTGTTTTTGAGTGGATACCGAAAATTATCTCATGAGTGACCGATACAAATGTTTATTTTTCGAGAAAGCTTGCACGAGAGAAAATAACCATTTGCCTCGGTCACAAATGAGATAATTTTCGGTATACAGTCAAAAACACTAGATTTTTTTTTATTATAAGCTTTTTATGAGAATCTGATTATTCCACTCGTTGAAACCATGGATTGACGCATGAAAGTAAACAGCGCATTGAATCATTGATACGCGGAAGTGATTTGATCGATACTCGGAACAGATATTGCTTCTTGCGATCTGATTCAGTTGGCGGGTTTCTAGTCCAAACATGGCCCGAAAGTCCGAAATATAAGTTTTTGGTTTGGTACGTCCTTTGAAAGGACGTACCAAACCCAAAACTTATATTACGGATTTTCAGGTCATGTTTGTACTAGCAGGTTTCATGCATCAATCAAGGTGAATACGTGTTGAATTATTGCTGGAAATGATCAGTATCCACTCAAAGACACTAGATTTTCTTTTCATTATACGTTTTTAAAACAAATTGATCATTTCCTGTGATAATTTGACTCGTATTCACCTTGAAGTGATGCTTTGGAAGCCGCCATTTTGATTGATACCGTGAAAGTGGTAATTTCTATATCTTCACAGTGGGGGATATGATTTCTTACTTTCCGCAATTTCTTCGATAATCCATCGTTTTGCGTATAATAAAAAAAAACTTTATCATCATTATAGAGTAAAACCTTTGTCCTGGAAAAGTTTGCAAATAGATACCAATGGCAAATCGTTAGTGCATGGAAAATCATTGTTCTGGAAAAGACAGCTGGTGAAAACTAAGGACAAATCGTTTGGTCACGACTCAGGAAGACCAAACAGAAAATACAATGAGCGGTTGGAATAAACTTCCTTGCCATTTGTCTGTCGCCAAATTTCTCAGATGCAAACCATAGATGCACGAAACGGCCGATCGTCCACTTTGCTCATGTATGCTGTGGTAGAGTGTGAGGTTCTTTGGAGGGGGTTGGGGGGGGGCGGGGGCGTGAAAACAAGTTTTCTCTTTTCATTTGTTAACTGGGTATTCTCTCCACTTTCTTATTAGTAGTCGAAAAGTGGAATACCAAACCAATCAAACCAATCAAAAGTCAGTTTTAGGCAGGCCACTAAAAAAACCTTTCTCAATTCCCCTTCTTATGTTTGTGAAATGCAAATTATCCAAAGCGGTTCTTGGAAAGCTCTTTTTGACCGAAATGTTCCGGGGGTCCTTGTCAGAAGCTGGTAAAATCAATGAAAAGGTAAGAGGGAAATTTTCTTGCGATTGTCCAAGACGTTTATGTACTGTATTTATTTATTTTATTAGAGTTTAACGACACATTAACAGCCAGGGTCGTATCATGTCGGTGACAGTTTTACGGATGGAGGAAGCCGGAGTACCCGGAGAGAACCACCGAGCAACGACGAGCAGCTGCCAGCTCTCCAACACCGTAACTCGGGACTCTGCACAGCGCATATTAGACGAGCAGTACGCCTTAGTACACAGCGTCATCGTGCCCCACCCAGGCAATCGGGGTTAAGTGCCTTGCCCAAGGACACAACGCGGGAGTGCGAATCAGTCGCTGAAATGGTCACCCATCCAACTACTAACCGCGCTTGACGTTGCTTAACTTCGATGATCTGACGAGAACCGGTTACCGCGACACCACCGCGCCCCCTTTATGCCTTTATGTACTGTAACTCATATCAGTATTTAGTAGGCACTAAATTGTAGTTTGGTCAAGTTTTTCATTTATCGAATATTTCTGAAGGTTTTATATATTCGTCTGAAACACGATCCCAGAATAAAAGATTGCTGGCATCATACATGATATTTAGTGTTTGTTACGTGGGTACCGACGATGGTCTCTCGGTGGGCATGAGAAATGTGTATGTATGCATTGTCACGCGTAGAAATACATAGTTTCTCTTCCACAGAAATGAGATAACAGTTGTCATCAGGCCCGAAAGGGCGAATAACATAATTTTCAGACATAGTGGGGCGAGAGTTAAAACTTTCCATCAATGTTCACGGGTCGTTAACTGCCGGTACAAACCTAAAAACTAGTTCAATATACTTCTTAACTGGCGGCGTGTTACATATTTCTTGGTTGCCCAAATTTGTTAAAATGTCTTTGCCTTGGTACAATTTATGGGAGAGTGCTTACAGGCACTCTCCCATGAATTGGTACAAGGCAAATCCATACAAATGAAATAAATTCACTTCAAGGATAATGTGAACCACGTCCACAGAATTTGAAACCGTTAAGTTGTGGTACCTGCACTAAGTATGGTGCACAAATTAGGGGTTTTTTTTATTAATAATAATATTTGAAACATATGAGTAAATTTCAATAACGGTTATCTTTTTTTTCAAAGTCGGCTTTCAGGGAAAATGTTGGCATCGAGCTACCAATAATTTTTCCGACGGACAACTAAAATTTCTGAAAGACAACGTCATAGTGGCGAACCCCCAAGACATCCCACCCCCGACACCCCACCATATTCGGGCCTGGTTGCATACCACGCAAAATCACTAGATTCTCTTGTATCATGCGCGTTTAAGAACAATGATTGGCTTATTCGTGAGTGACACCGCTGAATCATTTAAAACTAAAAAAACATCGCATCGTTGTCTTACCATTTCAGTAATGAGAATTTAATAAGAATTTAATAATTTAGTTAGGGGGAGCACCAAAAAATATTAGAAATGAAAATTCAACAATTTTATTGAATTTTTATGTGCGAAACTCTGCATAATTTGGCTTGATATTCTGACGTTAAACGTCGTGCAACCGTGAAATCGATTATCTCCATCTCCCGCCAAATTTTACTACATCAGCATTTACTCCATAGATTACAGCTAGGTGTGAAATAACTGATCCTACTTCCAAAATGTAGCTGTGGTTTCTTCTGTAGATTTGAAATTCAATGAGAAACACTCCTGCAGATAATAAATCTGATCAATATTTTACATGGAAGGAGAGCTCGTTTTACGGAGAAAAATAAAGTTTATCGATGTAATGGTGCGTTACACCTCGGCGTTTTATTAGACAATATTTTTCCCTTCAGAGAAATGAGCTTAGAAAGAGACAAGTAATGTTTGTTAATTCATGTTATGGTGATCGCACAGAGAAGGTGACGCATAGAAAGGTTTTCACAAGACAGAAAATGAACTAAAGGAAGGCAAAGAAATACCAAAAAAGTTCCAGTAAATTCGTGCATTATTATAACACAACTTATGAAAATCCTCCAGTCTTATAAGCTGATCTTTTTGCACCATACCTGTGTGCTAATCGACCATCAGAGAACACTGGGGATGATAAAACCAAATTCTTTAGATTTAGGCTTTACCCATCCCACAATATATCCAAATTTATTATTTCAATTATAATTGTTGTTTAAAAGAATTTCAACAAAACCATATCACGTGACCTCTCTTTGGAACGAACTCGGCAAGCTCTTTCCAATGAGGAGGCACACGATATAGTTTTGCTGAAATTGTTTTAAAAAGTAATGATTTTTTCAACTGCTCGCTTTATAAATTACGCGGGCGGATGCGTCCAATTCGTTAGGTAAAGGAATAATAATGTTTTCGTGAAGAGTGGGGAACTCATATACGTCGAACTTTCGTTTTTGGTGTTTGCACATATATGTACTTTTTTAATTGCAACTTTAAATGTACCCAGGTAACACTAATTTTTCATATATTCCTGTCGCAGCTTTCACCTAATCGCTAGTATTATAATATTCTCATATAGAGTCTATATGGGTGGGAAACAAGAGAAACGAATTCCAAACTAATGCACACAATGCTTCGCTTAAACAGTTGTTTGTCGTAAATAATTTTAAATGGATAAAAAAGGTAATTTGAAAGAATATTGACTTTTAGATTTTGATGACATGTGAAAGAGCATGTGGAAAAATAATGTATGCAAAGTGTGAGACAGCAGAAGCAACGCAGCATTACCGTAATTAAAAGAACTTTAATGAACACGAAATTTTAGAAGCTACGATATTGAGAGGATATAAATGGAACTGACCAAAAGTGGTCGAAGGAGTGTTCCCAACAAGTAAACAACAGCGTGACATAATTTCTGAATACACGGTGAAAAATTATTTTCCTCTGCCGCTGTTCGACTGAATGACGGCCACGAACGGCAACAATATATTATGTTGGCAATAATTACGCATTATTAGATCATTATCTTTGTGTTATTTTAAATAAAGCATAGTTTTGCTTTCAATAAACCAACAGCACATGTATCGTCGATGATACCTCAGAATCAAATTGCATGAACGCATACGCTATAAATAGTACGTGTGATCACAAAGTTGAATGCCTTTTTGAAAGGATCTGTAAATTAGCGGCTTCAAATTATTGTATTTACGCAGATTGGGCCCTCTCATACAAATGATATATGATGCATAAGGATATGTTTGCATAATGAAAAATATGGTTTCGTCAAATCTTCAACTTCTTTTTTTCAAATTAGCAGTTTATTGTGCCTTTAAAATAGTTCTCCTATTTTCGTTGAAATTCTCGTCTCCAAGTTATTTTGTCAACAAATACGACCATTTTATAAAGGTTTAGAGTTCTTTTTGTGAAATTCTGGTCCCCGGTTCATTCTCTGTCAATTCCTTGCCAACCCAAAAAACTGTTATACGTTCAGTGTATTGTCGGACGGACGCATGCTGTCTCGATGATGAGATCGGGTAGGAAGGGCAAACGAGACGTCCGTCACAAGTGTCTTGATTGATTCCTGTTTTATCCGTCTGATTTCTTATATTTGGATTGGTGGAGCGTCAGTAAAATCCATCGCAACTCAATCTGCTCCTCAAGGAAGAGCCAAGTCAACTACAACCATGGCGTAACAACTTTCATATCATCAACCGTCATGGTGTTTATCAAAAATTCAAACACGAAGACTGGTTACACGATATCAACTTTGTTATTTATTACACGCCTGTTCTTTGAAATCCCCATCTACAGCAACAATAAACCATGCGGAAAATGAAAATCCGTTCCGCACACATGTGCGGAACGGATTTTCATTTTCTGCATGGTTTATTGTTGCTGTAGATGGGGAAATCGTTGACGGACTATTTTGAAATAGAAGCGAAATTTCACTGGAATTTTCTACAAATCGTGCACCGCAATTACAATTTAAATCGCTAACGATAGCTAAAAATAGTAACACAGGTTCTCCTCACATATTTGGTTGGCGGTAAAATGTGTTCTTTTTGTTGCTAGTTCGTCCACTGAGTTCCAATGTGTTCTATGCCTTCTGGCATATAGAACACATTTGAACTCAGGGGACGAGTTGTCAAATGAATTGCTCAGTGTCCTAATAATTACTTTTATAGACGTGAAGGGGTGTAATGAACACAGAACGACACACACAAGCGCCGTTCTGTGTATGTCAGCACTTACTTTTGTCAATCATAACTAAAATACGTTAGGAGTGTTCAATTTGCATCTTTGTTAATCATGATCATGTTTTTTTCCTAGTTTTCAAACTACTTTCCTTAAAAAAGCAGTCGGTGATTGTGTGGCGTTGAAAAATTGAACACTTTCGAGAAAAGGTTTTGTTGAGCATTGTTGACTATTTATAGCAACAAATGTTCTCATGGAGATGGCGGAAGCTGGGACACCTTTCCGCTATTGACCAATGAGTGTTCCAGAAATCCATTAGTGTTGGGATCAGTCATCTGATTTAATTTCGTTGGTATCAATTTTCGTGGTTTGACAAAACGACACGTTCGTCAGTACATAAATTCGTTGGGCGCAACACAGTACACAAGTAAATTCGTAGATGACCATTCGTAGATGACCATCTAAAAGGATATTGTAATGCTGTCTGAGTAAGTCATTATGTTGGCGCCAACACGATGTCCAATCAGTTGGCCGGTGAGCATCCGGCAACATCAACATGCAACTCATCACTGCAGGAAATAAAACGGATATAAAATAGCATGGTGTTCTGCAGTACCATAGATATTTATTTATTTTTTTTTTTTGGGGGGGGGGGGGGGGGGGCTGGGGTGAGACCATAAAATGTCCTACTGATATTAGCGTCGCCGCAATGCGTCGCTGCCTGCCACGTTGGCAGGTGGCAACGCATTGTATCGCTACTTTATGTCGAAAATTCTGTAACCCTTTATATCTGGGTTTCTATCTACATTTTTCGTCGGGTTGTTGCCTTCCTGGTTGCGATGTACCACGAAAACCACGAAAATTGGACCCACACGATAAAGGCGTTTACTGTGATACGGCAGTCTAGATCCATACTTTCTTCGATAGCCATTATGTTTTCTTCTGTATTTTCAGTTCTTTTTATTCCGTGTTTCCTATTTGTTGATCTCCAACTTTTACCTAGAAATCCTTGTAGAAAGTAGAATGAGGTTTAAGGGATGTCGTATGATTATTTTTGTTTGTATGTTCCGTTAACCACAATTGTGAAGACTTCGGGCATTGGAACAAATAACGTCTATTGTTACTGTACCGTGTCTCTGCTCGCTGAATGTTTCTATAACCAACAAACCATCAGTGTTTGGTATGTTGAATTTTTGTAAACAATAGCCGGGGACCCGGTGTGTAAATATATGGGGTATTAACAGAGATTGAACATGTGTAAAAGCATCCGGTATGTTGGCAGTGGCACCACGAAGAGGAACATTCGTCTGACAGATGTACACACAAACTGTTCATTAAAACCTACTTTGCGGTGTACAATCGCGTGCCGTTTACTACAATGTGTATTCTAGCCCGCCATAGATTGTTTTCTTACATGAATTCTTAGCAGATCGTCTGCAATATGGTAATGTTAAAATGTCGAACGACGTCGGTTATTGTGTTAACCCAAAGTGCCGCTCAAATAAATTAAGTGTCGAAATAAATTTTAAGCACTGGGTTGAAGATCGGAACCCAGGTACATTAGAACATGTTGCCCAGGCATTGCTATCTTAGCTATGTAGGCTCCAGTATTTACTCAACCTGCTCAGCTGATCTCAAAACTATTACTTATCTCCCTTTGAATCCTCATGGCAGAAGAACAATACACACACACACGTTTTTACTTATCTATCATTGAATGTCAGTTATAGGTATTGCATTAAAGATTGTAAAGTCGTTATCCAACTGAAATTGCAAATGACCTTATGTTTTTTTTCTAAAGTTATTTTTTTAAATGCTGATTTACACACTATAGATGTAATTTCTCATTAAAACGAGGAGCTCGTCAGCATCTTTGGTATAGAACACAATAAAAAAAAAACATGAGAATAAATAGCAATTCAAACGTTGGAGAGAGATATCTGGATGCCCTATAACAAATAAGTCAAGGTCACAAGGACTACAAAGCATATATTAACGATCCAGCATCGTTCTACGACCTAAATTCGTAAGGTTCATTCCCACTAGACCAATTCCCTGCAGACCAACTCCCACGAGGCCAATTCACAAAAAAACAATTCCCCTTAGACCAACTGGTTTGTTCCACTTTAAAAATAATTCAGTATCAATAATTTGATATATTTATAAATATTTATAAATGTATTTAATGTTATTGATATTCAAGCCTGAAAACAAGCAGTGTGACATTTGCAGAATGAGGTCCCTAGAGGGTGAATTTGATTATGCTTTCCCATACAGTGGGCCAATTTATCCTCTGGGTACCTCTTTCTGTTTAGTTTTGAGACCATTATTCAGACTGAGGTTCACAGAGGGTAAATTTAGTGATGCTACCCTGCTGTGCAGGGTAGCATCACTAAATTCACCCTCTGGGGACCTCATTTTTCAGATGATAGTCTGCTCATTTTCTGGCTTGTCGATATTTTATAGATGTTGGGCAGATTTTTATAATTAATTGTTTTCCTAATTATCCTTAACCAACCCTTAATCAGAAACACTATGTAGTTGGTCTAAGGGGAATTGGTCTAGGCGGAAGACACCATTCGTAAGTAAACAGTTGCTTAGTAAATGTGTTTTACATGGTTTGGCGAGCAAGTTATGCAACATATATTACCGCCCCTCGTTGGCCCAGTGGCACAGGTGTATGGGATGACATTCGTCTCGGCAACTTCGTGGCTTCACTCTTCTCGAATACTACGAAGGGATCTTTAGTCTGCATACAGTGTGTCTTTTTCCACACAGGGTACAGTCATTTTATGTCCCCACCGATTGGACGGTACACTATGATACCATCAACCCCACAATTGATGCTATCAGAGTGTTCGAACACCTAGAGAAATTTCCCGGATGGAGGAACATTCCAGGATCTTCTGGCATGAGAGACCAATGCGCTTATCCACTTGGCCACCAGGCGCTTTTTGTATTCTGTGTTCGAGGGGTTGATATGCCCACACATTGGTAGCGTTTCTCTCACAAACTGTTTACTATACCCCATAGTATCTTTCCAAGAAGAGGTTCCATCACTAAACCTAATGAACCATCAACACAAATCTTGCTGTCAAGAATATACTTTTCGTCAAAAGGGAGTGGCAGGAAGACAGCCTCTCAGGGTATGCCATCTCCTTGCAGCGCGTTCAACTATAACCTGTTTTATTGTTATCTTGTATATTCTTATGCTGCAAAATAAATCAATCAATCAATCAATCGAGAAATTTCCCGGATGGAGGAATTTTCCCGGATCTTCTGGCATGAGAGACCACTGCGCTTATCCACTTGACCACCAGTTTAGGTAAATTTGTGTGACAGACCAATCAAGGCTGCAGGTTGAAAATATTGATTACTCTTTCTCCAAGTAACGAATGTAGACTCTACAGTTCATGGCTCTGAACAGCCATGGAATATACCATAAGGAACCAAAGGGTTAACTCTCCATGACGCAAACATTTTATTCAGAAGAAAGATGAGTAGGAAAATGTTGTTGTTCGCTGCCAAATAAGTTCAATTTTGAAAGTATTTTGTAAGACTGGCAAAAATTCATTTGTTTGCAATTTCTACTTCTTTCAGGTGTGGTTTCAAAATAGAAGGGCTAAATGGCGGAAACGTGAAAGGTTTGGTCAGCTACAGACCATGAGAGCCATTGCTACCACGGCACATGCATTCGATATGTCATCCTTAGCAACAGCACCAGAAGCCTATCCACAAGTAAGTATTAAAACAGAACAAGAGGGTGGAGTAGGGGGGACTAAAATACAAAAAAAAACGCCAACAAGGATCGTTGATTCCTGTCCCCTGTACTCTAAAACGACAGCAAATAGATATTTTCCATCCCACTCCATTACACCTCATGTTGGGTTACGAGTGTGCGTCGCAACAGATGAGGGTGCAGGGGCTTCTCAGAGTCTTCCTTGGGGAGAGTGATAACTGTTCCTACCAAATGGAGAACCCTGTGTACTTTTTGAAGGCTTAAGTACCCAAGTACCCAGAACGCGAGGGAATCACAACAACAAAATGGCACAAGATGTACCAGAGTGAGAGTACATGAACCAGTTTTGGGGATTTTAGGCATGGATGTATGTAAGGTTGACACTCTTCAGGAAAAGTGGTCGGACGAGTAACCTCCCACCCACATCCCATCCCATCGCCACAGCTGCTTATTTCATAAGCAGTTAACATTATTTCACGGTATACAGCTTTATGGTTATTTTTTAGAGTTGTCAACGCAACATTATTTCATTAAGGCACGATGTTTCACTTCCTCGTGAAATAAACTCAACTTTATTACATTAAGGAATGCAACTGCAACCCCTCTTGTAATAAACGCCACCTTATTACATTGAGGCATGCAATTGCAATCCTGTGGTCAAAAAAGAAATGCGAAAACAATGATGATATTTTCGCTTGTTTTTCTTGATTCAGTCTGGTGTAAGTGTTCCACGACCGGGTTGCGATTGAATCGAGAAGTAGACGGTTTCTCTTACTGCAGTCACTTAAGAATTGAATGCAATTTTTATAATCTTTATTGGAGTATGAACGTGTGGGAATGGGTACAAATTATGTATGAATCCCTTCGGGATTCATACAATTTGTACCCATTCCCACACGTTCATACTCCAATAGAGATTATAAAAATTGCATTCAACTCTTATAATTACATTCCGTAACTGTTTAAACTACTTTTTCCCCCACGAATCGTCATGCGCCATTGTTGAAAATCATACGGCTTTCAGTCGTTGGAATCAAGAACTAGCCTAAATGATATCCCAAAGACAAATAAGCTTTAATTTTCTAAACTTTAGAAATGGAAACGAGTATTGTAGTAACGGGCTTTATGCCACAGTTGGGAAATGTCAACAAAGAAACAGCAGCGGAGTTGATCACTGCGAGAGGAGCTAAAAGTTAAAAACCCGCCCAAACACCGCCCGAATTACATTCTGTCAACTGCGCTCTAGCGAAAATGCGGGTCAAAGTTCGACAAAATGTATTCATTGGAAAATGAATTACATTTGGTCATGACGTTTTCACCCAGCTGACCAATGGGAATTGAGTATTTGGACCCAAAGCGTATAACTACATTAACAATGTAATTATAGTACTATGATCTGTATTGGGCAAGATTTTGTCTCGCGTGTATCCATTACAAGTTTATCCTTACAGGTCAACCCAGTGTAAGTTTGTGGTCAAATTATCTAACGCGAAATTAAACAGGATTAACCTATAAAGTTATGAAGACAAAAACGTACTTTGAAGAAAAAGATCAGCCCCATAAATGTTCTTTGTCTTTACCCTTTGAACCGGAGAGGCCCCTTTTCCTTCCCGAAAAATGATACGCCATAGTTTCATTTAGTACGGTGGATGCTAAAGTTAAAGTGTGCAGTAGAGCAATCAATATTTTCAACGTGCAGCCCATAGGTTGCACGTTGAAAACATTAATTGGTCTACCCCCAAATAATAAATATGGTCTCTTCCAATTGCTTCCATTGAGCTGACATGGAAGATACCACCAGGGTTCAAATAGTTAACTGTGGTTGCTATCCTCTTTGAAATGTTGAAATTGAAAAAACCTACTTCAAACAAAATCAGAAACCGTGGTGAAAGTATTGTCGACAATGAAATCAGTGGCGGCGGCGCTACAGGATTGACGGGGGTGGCATGGGAAGCTTTACCCCCCCCCCCCCCCCCAGAAAACAGGCTTCCCCCCATACCATCGATATACTAACTTTTAACCCATTTAAAAAAGACATTTCATTTTTTTTTCAATTTGCATCTTGCCACAGCTTATAACGCCTTATTGGAGCGAGTCCTCGCTCAGCTCATTCCAGTGAGCAGTAATAAGCGCTGTGCTTGGAGCAAAAAAATGGGAATTTTCAGTTATGCACGATTAACGAGTTTTTGTCTATTAATGTTGTGATATTGGGTTAACTTAAATTATTAACCTGCCGCTCCCCACCCTCTCCGTTTGAGAATATGTGCACTGGGCCAAACTATATGGCTGGTTTTATTTTTGTGAATACAAAACGAGAAAAAACACATGGCATCTAACTATAAAATAATTCTCTTGAAACGATGTGGTTTGAAAATAATTATTTTTGGTACAAAGTGTGGTCAGGGTTCCCACTGATATCGGAAAATTAAATTTAAGCATTTGAGCACTTTTCAGGGACACTGACCACGATTTTCAAGGACTGTTATAATTTTGATATGAACTTACAACAGTATAGCAACACAAAGAATTTCAGTCCTGAGGACCTGATCTCTGGAAAACCCAACTAGCTAGATACATATTGTTATTTTAGTCCATCACGGAGCCATCTGCAATGCTAAAGCATTGCAGATGATGCCTTGTTGCACTCCTGGGGACAATTTTGAGATCAAATAAATTTGATTCCTGGCAGGGTGGTTTATCCGAAAACTTATCTTCTCTGAGTTTATAGGTAAACTGAATTTAAGTTTTTTTCAAGGGGGTGATGGAAAATCAAGTACTTTTCAAGGCTAGAAACAATTTCAAGCACTTTTCAAGGATGAGGCCAAAATTCAAGGACTTTTCATTTGACTGGGAACTCTGATGGTTCATCATCAGCATAGTTTGACCCTTTTTTCTACTTCTTTTGTAGATGCAGCAAAATATATGGACAAACAATAATCCATCATCATACGCCATGCCGAATGCATGCATGTCGCCCCAGTCAAATATTCCAAATTTCATGGGACTCACAACACACATGAACCATTTCAATCCACATCCGGCAATGACGCAACCGCCGATGGGACTCACGTTTTCAGCGAGAAACAACCAGACGATGGATTCGTGTGACGATCCGAGCAGGAGAAGTACAAGTATAGCTGCCTTACGATTAAAAGCTCAAGAACATAACGCCGCTATAGGAATTTTCAGTCCGTTTGCAAAATGACCAGTGATGTATATTTAATTTTGTCATTTATAATTGAGATGTTCTCCAGTTCTGCATGGGAACAATCATTTTATTTGTGATGCAGTAGAGGTTGTATATTTGGCAGCTGGAGGTATATCTCTCGAAATATCAAAGTTTATTTGGTCTTGTTTATTTTGAACCGTAACCTTGTGGTATTTTAGCATCGACCCAACACATCTCCGAAAGAAGAATTTTGGACTTTGGTAAACGAAAACTCACCATGAGACAGCCTCATGGTGAATTTTCGTTTATTCAAGTACGTTTTTCAAATATTTCATACATATTGCAAAGAGCACAATACTTCTACATTTAACACCCCACGACTGATATACAGTACGTGGAGAGTGGATTGCAACTAAATCACACGTAGAGTGGAGTTATCAACCAAACTATCACTTTCAAATTTTGTACATATGGACAAAAAACACAAGCAATGTTTCAGCCAATGGACCTCCGGGTTTAACCCGGAGGTCCATCGGTTGGAACTGTGCTTGTGCTTTGCAACAAATCCGCAATATTGCTTGGGTGGAATCGCCACTCTGTGGGTGAATTAGTGATAATACACTCTCCACATACTGTAGGGTGCTTCAAACTTTCGTTTTCTAATCAAACACCGTTAACCAAAGTTGAAAAACCACAAAAAAGTCAAACTGTGATGAAAATAAGCTATAACGATTGGTGCTCAATGCAGTTCGCCAAGAGTTCCCAGTAACTACAGCACTTCGATATTGTGATGTGTAATATGCATCAAGTAGTTAACCATTACCCAACATAACGGACCATAACCGACCAGCGCAAGTCACAACAATAATCATTCAAAATTATTATTATTTGAAATTTTACCTAGAAAATATAGCTTAAAGTTCCTCCTTGGAACGAGTTCACCGAGATCGTTCCATTGAGGGTTTATAAGCTATGTTTTTGAGGCAAAAGCAATCTTTTTTAATTTATTCAAGAATTTTTTACAAGTGTCGCCCTTTCTTTATGTTACAAATGGACTATAATAAACAAAAAGGTACCTCGAGTCGGTAATAAACCCGCACTGCATGGAGCTTGTCATCAAATTTATTTTTCCTTTTTAAAACCTTTTATGCACATAAATTGAGTTAAACTGGAGTCTAATTAGGTTATTCAGACTCACAGTCATATCAGCACAATTAAACTGTCGCAAAAATCTCCAATAACATTTTGATCTCATACATATATATATATATATATATTCGCCTGGAGGTGTAAATTTTCATTATCCTTTTTTTCTGTCATTGCAACAATTTTTACTGCTTCATGCAATACACAATGCCGTAATAAGTCTGTAAATTACAGGTGTGTGTCTTATGACCTCAACTTCGTACGTATAATGTTATTTAGCATGAAAACCGAATGAAAATCGTTATACTTTAAAAGACTCATATTGGCGACCCAGAGTTTTAAAGAGCCTAAAGCAGATGTTTACTTTTCTTTTGGAAATCTTCCAATCCAGTGTTCAATAGTATTAACCTATATACAGTACGTGGAGAGTGTTTTATCACTAAATCACCCGCAGAGTGGAGATTTCACCTAAGGAATAATTGCAAATTTGTTGCAAAGCATAACCAGCACCAGCAAAGTTTCAGCCGATGGACCTCCGGGTTAAACCCGGAGGTCCATTGGCTGAAACATTGCTTGTGTTTTTTGTCGATATGTACAAAATATGAAAGTTATAGCTTGGGTGATAACTCCACTCTGCAGGTGATTTAGTTACAATCCACTCTCCACGTACTGTGTTATTAACCGTTTACCTAACGCGACCAGACGATACTTCCACAAACATTTTCTTCAATAACGGAATACATTACGTTGTTTTTCTTCCCAAACAGTTTAATGCTTATGAACGCTCATTAGAACGAACTCGCCCCACCCCTCCCCGAGAGTTGATATGATATGTTTTGGAGGCGAAAATGGAAGTATGAAAATATGAATGACGATTTTTGTGATAAGCGTTCCTTTAATATAAGGGTCAGTTATCACAAATTGACGAGCCTTTCATATATTCGTTAGCAGGACCAGGAATAGTGCAGACTTGAACTGTAAAAATACCGTTAAAATACGGAGAAAAGACATGCAACCAGCTGTCCGTACTACAGTACAGCCGTCATGGACTGCTCACTTTGGGAACAATCATTTTATATGTGATGCAGTAGAGGTTGTATATTTGGCAGCTAGAGTTATATCTCTCAAAATATTAATGTTTATTTGGTCTTGTTTATTTTGAACCGAAACCTTATGGTATTTTAACATCGACCCAGCACGTCTCAGAACGAAAAAAAATGGACCTTGATGAACGAAACCTCACCATGAGATGGCCTCATGATGAATTTTGGTTTATTCAAGGCCGTTTTTCGAATATTTCATACATATTGCAAAGAGCACAATACTTCAACACTTCACACCACACGACTGATATATGGAGCTTCAAACTTTCGTATTCTAATCAAACACTACAGTACGTACGGTGGTCGGGGAGTGCCCACTTTCCACGGGTGGGCAATATTTCCACGGACGCAATAATATTAGATTCCAAACACTAGTTATACGAATAAACATCAAAAATTTAATTAATGAAGCACCAGGTACAACCTGGTGCTTCATTAATTAAAATTTTGCTGCAGATGATTTTTATTACCTGGTAAACGCATACGTGGACATCACTGCCCACGCGTGGATTACGACCAGTCGACGGCGAATGTTACGCCAAAGTTTTACGGCAGAGGACTGGCATTTTTTACAATTGGGACCCTTTTTCCTTCCATTGCAAGGCTGTTTAATATCATTTGAGAGGAGATTAATTAACATCATAATATTAATAAATCTTGCATAAGAATAGACTCTTCCAAGACAAATCATCTCTCCACAAAGTCGATGCCATTTTGCAACGACTGGATTTTAAAGATTAAATGCGTTTTTCCTGGAAAATATTTGCTTTGCTGACCTTGAGTATCCTCTATTAGTATGCTTTCTGGCAACATATTAACCATCTTCACACTGGTGTTGAAATGTCACAATTTCAAGCAGCACATTTTTCTCATAATGCAACTTGGAACTTAACCAATTCAGTCTAATTTGAATCTTGTTTGACAGAGCTCAATGAGCTCTGTCAAACAAGATTGAATTGATTAAATTCCGTATTGCATTATGGGCAAAATATGATGTTTGAAATTTGGATTTCTAACATAAATCTGTAAAGTGTTTAAGCAACATCAGTTGTTTACGACTAGATGTCCGGCGCTGGAGCGTAACTAGATGGTCTTGGTTAGGGTGGGGGGGGGATGGCGAATTTCCAACTGTACTCCACTCCCGGCTCCCAAACATCAAACTTTTTAGAGAGCCGTTTGCAACCACCACGCCTCCTTAAAGTTCTCTTTGAGCGAGAATTTTCCAGCTGCTATTAGTGAATTTCCAACTGTTGAAGGAATCCGAAAGCACCCCCCACCCATTGCGTCCAAAATATATGACCATTGAATTCTAGTGCTGGAACGTTTGACTCCAGTAAGAAACTCGCGCGAAATTTGGTTTAAAATCACTAAATTTCTGTGAAAAACGGCCACAGAAAGAAGTAAAAGGACACGATATTTACTACTATAGGCTTTGGTTTTTTCCAAGTGCTGTTTGTTTGAGGCTTGAAATTTCAGACAATTGAAAATATTGGCAATGATTTTTTTCGGGGGAAAGGGGTGCTGCGGGTGCAGGGAGGGGGGCACTCCCGCCTAAATCCCCTGTCGCCCAGTGCCTGGATTGCTGGTTCTCAATCCTCTCACTGTTTTTCAACAGTTACTTCAAACATGAGCCATGCAGAGCTGTAGGATAACATTATTACTGAAAATTCTGACTGGCAATCTATTCAACCCATTCTACGCTCATCGACTGCCATCTGGTCTTTTCCAAACACCTGGAATACTAGCTCTTGAATTTAAAATGTTTAATGTTTCACCTAACATGCCTAAATGACAAAACGTGCCATTTTTCTCTTGAATAACTAAAGATTCTCATTTTTGCCTCTAAAACAGTATAGCTCGTGACTCCGCACTGGAATGTGCTCGCCCACCTCGTCTCAATAAAAGAAAATAAGCCATGTCTTAGAGGAATAAAGTGAAAAAAATAATACAGTTTGAATAATAGTTTTTGTGAAGATCACTTATCAGGTGCGTTACGAAGGCTACCAATTGAGGAGGGTGGGGATAAACCTGATCTGTAACGACTGATGGTTCAAACCCCGACTGTTGAAAAGTTCCAGCTACATCATCAAGGCATGTTTTCGTCGATGGCATGCCTTGATGATGTAACTGGAATATTAGTCAGTCGGGATTTATTGTCCAAAAACTGAATATTACTTGAATAGTTACCTGATTTGTTCCGCCTGTGATGACTCAAGTTCCGATTGATAAAATATTCCGACTACGTCATCAAGGCATGCCTTCGTCGAAGGCATGCCTTGATGATGTAGTTGGAAAATTGGTCAGTCGGGTTCATAGTTAAAAAAACTCTATACCTTCTAGAAATTTTTGTTGCTTTTTGCGGGTTAATAAAGTATACATGAACTGGTTTTGACCCAAATTCTTATTTATATAACACGTACGGTACTTCAAATTGGTCACGCTAGGCCCTTCAATGACCGGAATCGGGTATCGGAGCCGTCTATTCGGCACAAAAGGTTAACAATTTTGTCTTTCTATGCGCTCTTTGATAAATGAACTGTTTGTTATTTATATGTTCAACGTTGTATTAAAGTAGGAATTCATCTGTACATAAGATAATTTAGTAAAAAGAATATTTCTATCATGAATTCATTATGTAGTTTTTCTTTTCTTTGCTTTGTGATTGAACACTGCACATCAAACGATTATTAGGAAAATGTGTTGCACAACATAATATTTTCGTATTCTCTTTCGCGATCATTTTAAGAATCTTAGCAGCGAATGCATGGCGTTATGAGAAAATACACTGAATAAAAATAGTGCACAATGCTTCACATTTGAGCATGGCTGGGTTTTTTCAAAATAAAGTGAATTAAGGTCCCATAAAGTAGACTTGTTTCTCAGACCATTTTTTTGTAAAATTGCCTGTGGGAGGACGGTTTTTTATTTTATTTTTGTAATTATTTCTTTGGTATCAAAAGTTCATGTTCTTGGTTTGTTTTATGTTTTAGGCGTCATAATCTATAGAATAGCATGGATGGTGGCGTATTTCGTCCCTTGAATGCAACAATGCTTTGCAATGCTAAAGCACTTCAAAGCCTTGTTGCACTCCAGGGACAAATTTATCAATTTTATTAACTTGGGTAAAATATCAGACATGAACCATTTAATTATTATTTTTTTTTAAGTTTGCATTGGTTATAAAAAGAGAACTTCGCGGCAGCCAAAAGGACCAGGCGGGAGGACATGAGAAACAGATTTTATTTTTAATTTTTTAGGCCTACTATCCCATTATTAACCCTTTGAACCGTAGCGGCCGTTTTCCGGCCAGCAACATGATACGTCATAACATCATTAAATAGAATGGCGGTTCAGTAAATGTGTGGGGTAGACCAATCAATATTTTCAACGTGTAGCCCCGAGGCTGCACGTTGAAAATATTGATTGGTCTACCCCATATAATGAATAAGGGCTCTTATAATTGCTGCCATTGAACTGGCATGGATGATACCACTAGAGTTCAAAGGGTTAAATCAACAACATATTTTTTTATTTTATACCATTTTCATGTGAATTCTGAGAACTAAAATGTCACCCCATATGGAGACACGAATCTTGATCTTGAAACCTTCCACCGTGTATACATGGTTTCGGAGTACAACTACACCCATGCGGATAAAACTGGTGTCTCACAATCAGGTCTCTTGGCCAAAAAGAGTAGTAGCGGTAACATGGCCTCCATGGGAGCGCTGTGGCTCAGTGGTTACGGAATTGGACTTCAAACAGAAAAGGTAACATGTTCGATCCACACCGGGTGTAACTGCGTTGTGTCCTTGGGCAAGGCACTTAATACCGATCGCTTCGTGGCGCTGTGTACTAAGGCGTATTGCGCATCGATGGTTCACTTGTCTTTAACCATTGCTAACCCTGCCTGTGTGGAGTTAGTACATTGGGGAGTCTGGCAGTTGCTCGCCATTGCTCGATGGTTCTCTCCGGGTACTCCGACTTCCTCCACACGTAAAACTCTCCGACACGAGGTAACCCTGGATGTCGAAAGGGTCGTTAAATCCCAATAATAAATAAATAAATAAATAAATAAATAAATAAATAAATAAATAAATAAATAAATAAATAAATAAATAAATAACAAGAGCTCTAGATGATCTCTTGCCCTTGGGCCCTGATCTCCCAGCAGCTAGGTTATGAAGAGAAAGGATATTTAAGCAGAAGTAAAACGTAGTTATCATACGAAAACGTCTCCATTTTTACTGAACTTATATTTCACTTCAAACTTTGAACACGTCGGTGCGTTTATCGCACTGGGTACACAGTTTACACAGAAATGAAAAACGGAGCGTGATATTTATGAAAGATAACATCACACATATCAGCAAAAAAACACAATCTGGAATTCCCAAGTCCACACAATGTCTTAACCCTTTACCCAACGCAGACGATATCAAAATTTATTATTTTAAATATCATTTTTTAAGATTTTTCAAAAAATTTCAACAAACCCATATCATGTGACCCCTCATTGGAACGAGCTCGACGAGCTCGTTCCAAAGAAGGGTCACATGATATGGTTTTGTTGAAATGTTTTGAAATATAATATTTTTTCAGCTGCTGAATTTGCATATTTCGCGGGCGATTCGCTTGGTAAAGGGTTAAACTTATTTTTTCAATGTTTGTCCCAAAAAATAGCTTATGATACATTTATGCAAGCCTGGAATTAACCCGCGATCGATGGTATAGACTACTTGGAGGTAGCTTTAATTGTAAAATACGCGTACGAACTATAGGTTAAGGGAAAACAATGCAACATAAATTAAATTCGTTAACTCTTAACCCGCTGAGTATTTTAAAGAAATTTTTCATCAAATCTTGTCATGGCGGCTGAAAAGCAGCCATGTCTAGATTTGATGAAAAATTCATCTAAATGCAGCTCAAGAAATCATTGGTGAAAAAATCCATTCAGTTAACATGGTACAAATTGGATAAAATATGCCCAAATTATAAATATGTCAGTGCCAAGAGAGAGAATCCTGTCCTGGCCAGGAATATCCGCCAGCAGCATGAAGGACTTAATGTTTTGAAAGTCAGACCTAGCAATCTTTTCGGAACTAAACGGTTGTGCATTGCAGTCACATATAACAAGAGTGGCATGACCTTTACACCTAAACAGAATTTTGAGTGTTAGTTTCTTATTTTTAAAAGGGGTGATAACAGAGAATAAGTCAACGTTCAAACTGATTGGGAAAAATTGTAGCTTCTGTATTTTTATTCTACTCCACAGGAAAATGCCTGAAGTTTGTGAAATGATTCGCACATCGATGATACAACTTCGGTAACATTTCGAAATTTTAATTTATGTAGACCCCTAGTGTCAAATTTACTGACAATTTTAGAAAATTAAGGGGAACTAACTTTCCTGTAAATCTGCTGCAATGACAAAAATGATCAGCCATGTCTAATTTATTTAATAGAGTACTGTAATTTATTGTATGGAACACGTTGGACAGATCGAGTAATACAGCCTAAGTGTAATCTTTAGTACGTTTCTGTTCATTGTCGGAAACTAATTGATCTATAATCATTGACAATTGATTTAATCCTTTGAACTCTGGTGGTATCTTTCAATAAAAACAATTAGAAGAGTCCATTTTTATTATTTGGCGTAGACTAATCAATCTTTTCAACGTGCAGCCTCTGGGCTGCACGTTGGAAATATTGATTGGTCTACATCACATGTTTACCGGACAGCCGTTCTATTTAATAACGTTATGGCGTATCATGCTCCTGGCCGGAAAAGCGGCCGCTAGGGTTTAAAGGGTTAAATATCGTGGACATTCGCGACGCCAGGCAAAAGCGTAACGCATACAATCATATATGTTCAAACCGAGTACTCCATGTGTGTACTAACTAGAGAGGAAATCGTACTGGACTTTTTTCAAAAGCGCAGTAATCGAATGTACACAAGTAGTGCTTGCACGAAATAAAAAGCCCGGAACAGAATCATGAACGGAATTTAAACACCAGAAGTTAACTCGTAGGTCAATAAGTTTAGGGTCAAAGGTTGTCATAGTTTCAGCAGTTCCATAATTATGTACTGAACAAACAAATTGGGAAGAGCTATATTAATAATTTAGGTCAACAACCATATAGTGCCAGAGGAATAAACATTATTATTACCAGTCAGTCGTAGAAAACCACAGCAGACTTTCTTATTTGCATTAGATAGTACCACCCAGACAGGACCTATCACAACATCTATGGGGTCTAAGCCAGGGTAAACTTTAAGGCCCCTTACGGTGTGAGCACGAGTTGGGGAGCGCAGTCTTCGTGAGGCTTTTTGACGCGAACGCGTCTTTTGGCCTTCTGGCACATTACAAAAATATGGAACAGGATTCGGACGTTATGTAATACCCTGTCTTCAACCTATGCTAACAGTGCTTGTGTCGGTATATCTAGCTGGGAAGACCAACAGTTACTGTCGTTGTTCGGTGGTTATCTCCGGTACTCCGAATTCTACCATCCGTAAAACTGTCGGACACAATATAATCATGGCTATTGGAAGTGTCGTCAGGCCCCACTAAAGAAACAAACATAGCAATTTATTTTTTGCCGATCGAGAGTGGAGACGAGTGGATCTCTATGACTCATAGAATCATTCAAAACTTAATTCAACACACTTTTTCAATAACACCACTTTGAGAAAAGGATATATAGTTTGGATTTCAGTAACACAAACAATGATCCCCATATAAACGTTCTTACATCCTTTAAACAGGCGAAGTATGAGTGCATTGTATTGTTGTGTATTGAGTGTTGTAATGGATGGAGAATGGTTTAAGGTCAAGCAACCCTCACATTGATGTATAAGTACTATAGGTGTGGAAATGTTTTATTTTGTTTGGTCGTATCTTTGATATTCTTTAAGAGCATACGTCATTATTGTTTATTTTAGACGACGCTCCCATTCGAAATCTTCAAACCAAGTATTTTCAATGTGATGATCCAGAAATCTCTGTCTGTGGTAGTTCGTTCACCAAACTGATCGTCCAGACCTCATCCATCTGTGCACTTTGACTATCCACTTGCCCGGCAGAACATCAAGTCTCTATCCCCTTCCTCTCTCTCTCTCTCCCACAGAACATTTTATATTGCATACAAAATGAGATCTCCCAGTGCAGAGAACAGTAGAAGATACTCGAATATGTTTAAAGAATGAAAGAGAAAATAACAAAAAACATGTCAATATTCAAACTATATGGATTTATTTCCTGATCATTTTGATATATATACTATTCAAAAATAGTACGGGATATCCAAACTGATGTTGATATTTTCGGAAAATGGTAATGGATACGCGTGATTGGACATATCAATATGTTACCAAGTTTAGTGTGGATCATGGATGTCACCGGCCCACAAAAAACTTCGTGCAGGTTTTTCACACGAGCGCCGCGTTAATGTCTGTGAGGTACGTTTTGAAAATTTCCTTTGTACTGGACGGGCTTTTTCGGGGGTCTCATCGTTCTTTTCTTGGTATAAACTCGTTCACCAATAGTTTCTGGTCGAAACGTAACTTTTAAGGTATGCGAAGACTGACACGTGACGAACGTTTACGTGCCGTTGGCATGTTGGAAGCTGCAGTGGCTCAAATTCTCAACGTTACTCAATCGTTG